>CM060921.1:96820288-98094455 GCA_030737875.1 Allium sativum | reverse complement strand
GTTTACTAATCCCGGAATTTAGGGGATTAAGGCGAAAATCATGGGTTTGGGTATGTTTGATCTAAATTGACATGTATAATGGATGTTTTTGGTTGAATCTATATGTTGCTACTACTGTTTGGTATGTTTTGTGATTGCACGGGAAAGTTAGAATGCTTGAAAACGTCGTCATATAGTGAGACTGGACAAAAAATAGTTTGCTAGAAATTCTGCAGGGATCCTGTTCGAATCGGACCAGATGGACCGAACCGAACCAGAGTGGTGGTGTAACACCCCGCCTCCGCTAGGGTCACTCGCAAAGGAATGCACTAGCTTTAGAGGGGCATTATTGGTAAACATGCACAGAAATATCACAAGACAGAACATATAAAAATAGCGGAAGTAAAATCAAACTTTCATAACATGAATAAATAAGGTCACCTAGGAACATCTAAATTGACATGCTACCTAATGAACGTTTCCGTGTCTCGGTTTGGGTTTTGGCCACCTAGGACCACTAGGGATTACGCCACCCGTCAACCGCGCCCTTGATCTCACGTATGTATCGTGAATCGTTTTCCATGTCTAGATGCACATGTTCCCCAATGTGCCATCCGAGTTCCGTGCCAGGGCAAATCAAGAAATACGGAACTCGGTTGGGAGCTTTAAATCGTCTGCCGATGCAGATATCAAGGTCTGTTTTTGTACCCGTGGCTATGGTCCCACGTGACCCCTCCCTCAACTACTGAAAGGCAATCCAAGAAAAATCATGTATAAGAACCACTCCACGGCCCCACTATAGCCCACTTTCCTACGGGCCAACCTCACCCATGACTCGATAGCAAGCACATGGTCTGTTGGGGGTTCCCTGCCTTTCCGCACGTACACGATTGACTAAAGATGGTAGGTAGTCGGCGGTGCGCTATCCAGGGCAAAAACAAGAATCGTCGACTCCACGCTAATCCATCCCAGTCTTTAGGTTGCTCGCATAGCAACCAAGGCATACTCTTGGTCCTTCTAACGCAGACCTTAACCTCTCATGGGCCTAGTATAATTACCTGGCAGCCCATAGAGGGATCCCAAGAATATCCTCACGTCCCCCGAAGCTTCCACTTCGGCACCCAGTGCGCTGGAGCTTTTATCCAAGTCAGATAACTTACTCCCCCTCGTATACTAAGCGATGACCTACCGTATCAGGTTACTCATCGTTTTGCGAATTAGTCCTATGTCCTTAGCTAAGAATTATTACTTAGTTACCCTTAACTAAGGTTTACCACTTAGCTTCCTTTCCCGTTATCCTTGATTAACCACGGTTTTCTACCTAGTTCTTCTAGCTAGGGTTTGTCTATTGGGTTAAGTGTTATCATTCAAGTCCATGACTTAACCCGCCCACGAATCACGTCAAAGATTGGCTAAGTATTTAAGTTCAAGACTTAGTCCCACAAGTTGGTTAAGTGTACCCAGAGGCTCATGACTTAACCCTATCAAGTCAAATTGGTCAAGTACTAGCTTACCTTAATCCTATCGGATTATCTTGCTAGATCGATTAAGCATAGATTATCTTAATCCCATCAAATTATCGAGTCGGATTGGTTAAGTATAGGTTGGCTTAACCCCATCCTCTAATCGTACTACAATGGTTAAGTATATTCTAAAAAGGTCTTGTGACTTAACCTTATCAGGTCCGCGTATTAGATTGGTTAAGTGTAAGTTACTTAACCCCATCAAATCATCATGTATAATTGGTTAAGTATAAGTTGCTTAACCCCATTAAATTATCACGTTAAGTTGGTTAAGTATTGGTTACTTAACCTCATTGAATTACCGAGTTTAAATTGGTTAAGTGTTTAACTTAACCCCATCGAATTACCGTGTTTAGATTAGTTAAGTGTGGATTACTTAACCCCATCTAATTACCGTGTCGGATTAGTTAGGTGCAAATTACTAAACCCCATCCCCTAATCATCTTGTATGGTTAAGTGTCATTAAGAAAACTTACTTAACCTTGCCAAATTATCATGTTGGATTGATTAAGTGTTGGTTAACTTAATCCCCGTCCACTAGTCGTATAAAAATGGTTAAGCGTCATTAGGCAAATCAAATCACTTAACCTACCCAACCTTGTCATGTTTTGTTAAGTATCATTAGCCTAACCAATTTACTTAACCCCTTTATCCATGTCATATTTGGTTAAGAGTTATTAATCAAATTAACTTAACCCTATCATGTGACATTAATTACTTAATGCACCCCAACCTCTCACATTAGACTTTGTTGTGGTTACTAGTTAAGCCGGTCGGTTCCGGGTAGCTTTACACCACAACTTGGTCTAACCTCGGGTTCAAGCACAACATGACCAACTTCTCACATTGGGTCCTATTGTTTGCAACTACTAGTTAGGCCGGTCGGTTCCGGGTAGTTTTACGTTGCAAACTCAACCCAACCTCGAGTTGGCCACTTTCATGTTTAGTCTAGTGTCATGTTCATAGTCAAGTTTTCAAGCAATTGGGTAGACCTAACTTAATAGGTAAATTCCCAATGGGTAGACCTAACTTAATAGGTAAATTCCCAAGCTTATGTTTTTATGCATACTTACATGTCAACTTCCATGTTATATTTCAAGTCATGTTTTCAAGTATAAACACATGTCATATTTAACGTTACATGTTGTCATGTTTATACCCATTTACCCAAGTCATATTCATGTCATTATGTTTCCCCATAATGTGACCCCAACGCTTTTTAAACTAGCATATACGTTCGCAACAACGTGATGGATTAAAAGAAGAGACTTGGCAAAGGAATGACAAAATGGGTATTAAGCCACAAGTTAATCATGGTGGCAAATGAGGCACAAATGTGTTCATTAGCTTGCATGTTACATTCTTAAGCCTCAAAAACATGCATCAACCCAAACTTGGTACATAAGCGAATCATGGTGACAAAAGACATGGAATGGTGGCTAGAAACTCGCATATATCATCATATAAGGATTATGACTTCATATGCAAGTTGACATAATGATTATGAAGGTTCTCATGTTGCATAATGCAACATTTCAACATAAAGGTTGTGGCTTTTTGCTCATAAGATCAAGCTAATGACTTCATAGACTTGCATGACATGATAGCATATATCATTCTCAATGATCAAACCCAAACTTGCAACATGAACATTTAACTTCATAGTTAATATCTAAGAGTAGGGAAGGGCTTAGATTGCTATGAAGGCCTAAATCGATTAAACTAAAGCTTGTAATGAAGCCTATGCATGCCATCACCCAAAAACCCAAAGATGGATGCTCCAAATCAACAAAAACACCATCTTTATGAACAAAGATCAAAGCTTTTGCCTTGGAATCCACTTGAGAAGCTCTCATACTAACATAGAAACTCTCTAACAGTCTCATGATCATGAAACCTCTCATAGGAATTTACTTAGGAATTTTAGAATGAGGGTGGAGGCCATGAGAGTGAAAATTTTGCCATAGTTTAGTTGCAAGAATAAATAATGAGGGTTTAGGGTAGGCTTAAGGGTGTTTTTATAGAGATTAGGGTAGTTTTAGGCCCTTAGATTAACCCTAGGATAGATCCTAGCCCTCAAAAATCGTCACAAGCCTCCAAAACAAAACCAAGGGCCAAAACAGGTGCACCAGGCCAGCCAGGGTCAAGCCAGAAGGCTGTGCAGGTTTCTGGCTCGACACGGGCACACTTCCCAAGTGCGCCAGTGTATTTTTGTGCTGGCGCACTTCACAAGTGCGCCAGTGCATTCTGGCTTGTTTTCGGTTTTTCTGCCTAACTTCGTTCGTCCATATCTTCTTCATACGGACTCCGATTTATGAAATGTTGGACTCTATTTTGCGTATTTTTCTGAGACGAACGCAATGGCGCAACCCGTTTATCCTGATTCAGATTTTATAATTTAATTCTACCTTAATTCTTGTCTTAACACGTTGCTAAAAATTCGGGTTGTTACATCCTCCCCAACTTAAAGGATTTCATCCCCAAAATCTCCAAGTTAGGAAGAACGTATCCTACCATCCATCATTCATCTACTCAAAACATCATCCACAAGCAACCATTGTCCTTAGATGATTTCTAATGCTGTATGAATATATGCAAAACGTGTGTGTACGTGTTCCTTAGCTAATGCTAATGATCAGGCCTGAATAATCTTTCTAATGCAAAATATGTATAGTGCCATGAATCCAACATGTATGCAAATAGTCCTAGCCATATAGGTACTACATGCGTGCACAATCATTCATTCATATGCAACAACTGCATGATAATACATTCGATTTCATCCATAAACAAGTATAAATACTCGTGCATATGCAATATGAAATGTGACCGAGTCGAGCTAGTATCTAATGTGTATTCGCGCATCCACGAGCAACCACTTGCAACCACTTGCAACCATATCAATCATAACATGTTTCAAATACATGTTTACATCCATAGGGCTTTACCTAGGATTCCCTAGAACAGGGTCGAGAAGAAAAACAAGACAAACTCCTTACGGGATTTGTAACAGAAAATAGGACCGAGAGGATGTCCACAAAAGATAGCCTACAAGTAAGCTCTACAGAAAACAGGGATCAAGGATATACTCCCAAAAGAGATATCATGCGCGTATATAGTCTTTGACCATCAGAGTCGTATTTCCTCGAGCTTAATTCCATTGTGCCTTGACCGTCTTTTAACTTCGCGATTTCGTAGCTTCCTATTTCCTGTTTCCATAACATGAGCTGGAACTCATTTCTTCGTCGCCTCTCGTTCCACTTGCACACTTGGCGCAAACATGACTGCGTACTCATGATCTCATGCAAGCTTTCCAAAATTCACTAGTGAATCTCGGACCTCGTACCACAAGGTATTCCACGTAGAAGAACTTTCTCTTGAAAGTAAACAGATGCCAACCAGGTTATCAAGCGCACTTACTAGGGTGATTTCTATAACCCACGCATAAGTGAAGTAAACCATCCGTCTTATCGACGAACACCACTCGATCGGGATTCAAATTTCCAATAAAGGCATCAAGGGATTCTAAGTAACTAGTCATGACAGAACCTCAAAAAGGTTACACGATACTTCGAGGGTATTACCAAGGCTAGTCAAAAGGTCTAACTACCCTCCTATCAAAACCGAGAGTGGCATCCCCTACTGTATAACCACTTCATCCCTAGAATCCATCCATGGCTTATAAACATAAGCATTATTTCCAAACTCAACACTTGGCATAGACATTTTCAAATCCAAACAAGTCATGTATAAATGGACTGATTCTCCAATAGGACTTTGAGACAAAAATGGGATTCTCTATTACGCTAGTACTTAAGGTGCAGAGACTCAACTATCGAAGCAGACTTAAATGATACGAACAACGAAGTCCTAACGGGATGGTAGAGAAGAAAAGCTAAACCTTTAACGAGATCGTTACCCTCCTTCCGAGGTACTCTAGAAATGAGAGCATACTACTGCCCTCCCGATGATCTTGTCCTTGTCCCATGATACTTAACTATCCGTCCCATTCCACCATGCCAAAGGTACTCTCTCGTCATGGGTATCATTGTTCATCTTTCTCTCTCATTCTGGGTTGAGCCATACCAACAAGTTGTTCATCCTTAAACTCGCATCCTTCATCCTCTTTCTCACTATCCTTTCTTATAACGCGGCCATTGGTCTCTCGAGAACCACCTCCATCGCATGGAAAGTACTTTCGTAGATAGAAAAGACTAGTCGCAGTTAAAACCACTTTGACTACAGATGGAGGAAAGAAAGGAAAAGAGATTTAATTAAGGAAACAAGGATAATGCTAATGGCCTTTGGGGAATAGCCTTTTCTTCTTAAAAGAAAACTTTCTTGAAAAATGCTTCTTTGTAAACGGTTTTCAAATAGTTTTCAGAAGGTCTTTAAAAACTTTTGCCCAGTCTGGTAACCTTCTGCTCTGATACCAAATGTAACACCCTGCCTCCGCTAGGGTCACTCGCAAAGGAATGCACTAGCTTTAGAGGGGCATTATTGGTAAACATGCACAGAAATATCACAAGACAGAACATATAAAAATAGCGGAAGTAAAATCAAACTTTCATAACATGAATAAATAAGGTCTAAAGCCTTTTACATCAGAGTACATCAAAACCTGTCTTGCAATAGTAAAGAAGCATAAAGACATTTTCATAAATTATTCCCCAAGTAAAAACAGTAAAGTAGCCATAGCCAGGAAAAGTCCAAGCCATCCATGATGACCTTCAAGCAGAAGAAGTCCGAACTAAACAGCAGTGTTTCCTCCCTGTAACCTGGGGGGGAACGGAAGAAAAGAGGCGAAACAAAACGGGTCAGTCAAAAAGACTGAGTAAGCCCTATCTACTATTAGTATAAAAACTAGTAAAGTTAACTGACATGAGAAACTGAGATGAACATAAGCATGATAACAAGATAGATAAGCTAAATCAAAATAACAGGATGAACTACTGAACTCAGATAAACTAAGATGTCATGATAAATTACGATGTCAAGACAAACCAAGGTATCACATCGTCGGGTTCCTATCAAGTATAATATCCCAAGATATCTATCACGTATAACGTCCCATGGTATCTATCCTGTATATCTGCTCTGCACCTACCGTACTAGTATCCCAACTGTATTACGTGTTATCCGTGAATGACCCTTACTCAAAAGTCGTGTAATGGTCCCTGTCAACCTAATATGCCGCATATATAGGTTACTCAACTCATATGTTTCTTTCCATGTATAAGTTCAGTTCTTTGCCGTAGGCTGTACGGGCTTTCCCATGTAAACGGTTTATCCTTGAAGTTGTTTTGGACTGCAACCCTTGATCTAGTTGTGTTTCCTTACCATGAACTATCGCGCGTCCACTTAGGATTTATGCCACCTAGGACCGCTAGGGATTATGCTACCTAATGAACGTTTCCGTGTCTCGGTTTGGGTTTTGGCCACCTAGGACCACTAGGGATTACGCCACCCGTCAACCGCGCCCTTGATCCCACGTATGTATCGTGAATCGTTTTCCATGTCTAGATGCACATGTTCCCCAATGTGCCATCCGAGTTCCGTGCCAGGGCAAATCAAGAAATACGGAACTCGGTTGGGAGCTTTAAATCGTCTGCCGATGCAGATATCAAGGTCTGTTTTTGTACCCGTGGCTATGGTCCCACGTGACCCCTCCCTCAACTACTGAAAGGCAATCCAAGAAAAATCATGTATAAGAACCACTCCACGGCCCCACTATAGCCCACTTTCCTACGGGCCAACCTCACCCATGACTCGATAGCAAGCACATGGTCTGTTGGGGGTTCCCTGCCTTTCCGCACGTACACGATTGACTAAAGATGGTAGGTAGTCGGCGGTGCGCTATCCAGGGCAAAAACAAGAATCGTCGACTCCACGCTAATCCATCCCAGTCTTTAGGTTGCTCGCATAACAACCAAGGCATACTCTTGGTCCTTCTAACGCAGACCTTAACCTCTCATGGGCCTAGTATAATTACCTGGCAGCCCATAGAGGGATCCCAAGAATATCCTCACGTCCCCCGAAGCTTCCACTTCGGCACCCAGTGCGCTGGAGCTTTTATCCAAGTCAGATAACTTACTCCCCCTCATATACTAAGCGATGACCTACCGTATCAGGTTACTCATCGTTTTGCGAATTAGTCCTATGTCCTTAGCTAAGAATTATTACTTAGTTACCCTTAACTAAGGTTTACCACTTAGCTTCCTTTCCCGTTATCCTTGATTAACCACGGTTTTCTACCTAGTTCTTCTAGCTAGGGTTTGTCTATTGGGTTAAGTGTTATCATTCAAGTCCATGACTTAACCCGCCCACGAATCACGTCAAAGATTGGCTAAGTATTTAAGTTCAAGACTTAGTCCCACAAGTTGGTTAAGCGTACCCAGAGGCTCATGACTTAACCCTATCAAGTCAAATTGGTCAAGTACTAGCTTACCTTAATCCTATCAGATTATCTTGATAGATCGATTAAGCATAGATTATCTTAATCCCATCAAATTATCGAGTCGGATTGGTTAAGTATAGGATGGCTTAACCCCATCCTCTAATCGTACTACAATGGTTAAGTATATTCTAAAAAGGTCTTGTGACTTAACCTTATCAGGTCCGCGTATTAGATTGGTTAAGTGTAAGTTACTTAACCCCATCAAATCATCATGTATAATTGGTTAAGTATAAGTTGCTTAACCCCATTAAATTATCACGTTAAGTTGGTTAAGTATTGGTTACTTAACCTCATTGAATTACCGAGTTTAAATTGGTTAAGTGTTTAACTTAACCCCATCGAATTACCGTGTTTAGATTAGTTAAGTGTGGATTACTTAACCCCATCTAATTACCGTGTCGGATTAGTTAGGTGCAAATTACTTAACCCCATCCCCTAATCATCTTGTATGGTTAAGTGTCATTAAGAAAACTTACTTAACCTTGCCAAATTATCATGTTGGATTGATTAAGTGTTGGTTAACTTAATCCCCGTCCACTAGTCGTATAAAAATGGTTAAGCGTCATTAGGAAAATCAAATCACTTAACCTACCCAACCTTGTCATGTTTTGTTAAGTATCATTAGCCTAACCAATTTACTTAACCCCTTTATCCATGTCATATTTGGTTAAGAGTTATTAATCAAATTAACTTAACCCTATCATGTGACATTAATTACTTAATGCACCCCAACCTCTCACATTAGACTTTGTTGTGGTTACTAGTTAAGCCGGTCGGTTCCGGGTAGCTTTACACCACAACTTGGTCTAACCTCGGGTTCAAACACAACATGACCAACTTCTCACATTGGGTCCTATTGTTTGCAACTACTAGTTAGGCCGGTCGGTTCCGGGTAGTTTTACGTTGCAAACTCAACCCAACCTCGAGTTGGCCACTTTCATGTTTAGTCTAGTGTCATGTTCATAGTCAAGTTTTCAAGCAATTGGGTAGACCTAACTTAATAGGTAAATTCCCAATGGGTAGACCTAACTTAATAGGTAAATTCCCAAGCTTATGTTTTTATGCATACTTACATGTCAACTTCCATGTTATATTTCAAGTCATGTTTTCAAGTATAAACACATGTCATATTTAACGTTACATGTTGTCATGTTTATACCCATTTACCCAAGTCATATTCATGTCATTATGTTTCCCCATAATGTGACCCCAACGCTTTTTAAACTAGCATATACGTTCGCAACAACGTGATGGATTAAAAGAAGAGACTTGGCAAAGGAATGACAAAATGGGTATTAAGCCACAAGTTAATCATGGTGGCAAATGAGGCACAAATGTGTTCATTAGCTTGCATGTTACATTCTTAAGCCTCAAAAACATGCATCAACCCAAACTTGGTACATAAGCGAATCATGGTGACAAAAGACATGGAATGGTGGCTAGAAACTCGCATATATCATCATATAAGGATTATGACTTCATATGCAAGTTGACATAATGATTATGAAGGTTCTCATGTTGCATAATGCAACATTTCAACATAAAGGTTGTGGCTTTTTGCTCATAAGATCAAGCTAATGACTTCATAGACTTGCATGACATGATAGCATATATCATTCTCAATGATCAAACCCAAACTTGCAACATGAACATTTAACTTCATAGTTAATATCTAAGAGTAGGGAAGGGCTTAGATTGCTATGAAGGCCTAAATCGATTAAACTAAAGCTTGTAATGAAGCCTATGCATGCCATCACCCAAAAACCCAAAGATGGATGCTCCAAATCAACAAAAACACCATCTTTATGAACAAAGATCAAAGCTTTTGCCTTGGAATCCACTTGAGAAGCTCTCATACTAACATAGAAACTCTCTAACACTCTCATGATCATGAAACCTCTCATAGGAATTTACTTAGGAATTTTAGAATGAGGGTGGAGGCCATGAGAGTGAAAATTTTGCCATAATTTAGTTGCAAGAATAAATAATGAGGGTTTAGGGTAGGCTTAGGGGTGTTTTTATAGAGATTAGGGTAGTTTTAGGACCTTAGATTAACCCTAGGATAGATCCTAGCCCTCAAAAATCGTCACAAGCCTCCAAAACAAGACCAAGGGCCAAAACAGGTGCACCAGGCCAGCCAGGGTCAAGCCAGAAGGCTGTGCAGGTTTCTGGCTCGACACGGGCACACTTCCCAAGTGCGCCAGTGTATTTTTGTGCTGGCGCACTTCACAAGTGCGCCAGTGCATTCTGGCTTGTTTTCGGTTTTTCTGCCTAACTTCGTTCGTCCATATCTTCTTCATACGGACTCCGATTTACGAAATTTCGGACTCTATTTCGCGTATTTTTCCGAGACGAACGCAATGGCGTAACCCGTTTATCCTGATTCAGATTTTATAATTTAATTCTGCCTTGATTCTTGTCTTAACACGTTGCTAAAAATTCGGGTTGTTACAGGTGGCATCTTCAGCAGTATGCAAATGCAAGGGCAATAAGGATGGCCCATTTCAGATCAAATTGGAGTAAAGCTGGAGTTAGATCAAGCTGGCATAGGAAGGAGTGAAGGATGGGATCGGTTCGTCATAACTGAACCGAACCAAAGTGCGAAGCATGAACCGAACCGAAGTGATGGAGCATGGACCGAACTGAGATGATGGGGGAACGAACTGAACCAAAGTGGGAGAGGACCGAACCATACTGGGAAGCCGAACCAAACCGGGTTTGGGCTTCTGCGAGTACCACGCGACGACGACCGTGAACTCTTCTGAAGACCAACTCCAATTCGACCAAAACCCGAAATGCAAAGGAAGTCCAAGTGGGAAGTTATAACTCAGGATCCAGATGGGAACCAACAAGTTAACTTCTAGAGTTGGGCTTTGTTGCGGGACATGTGCAAAGGAGTCATCGGTATCTATAACTTAGGTTCACCATTGAAAGAGGGGGCATGTGGACGAACTAGAGCCAGGGCTGTGTGGACTGGTTGGCCCATAACCTAGAGCCAGGGCTGTATGGAATGGGTAGGGTTATTGACTACGGACCAGGGCAGTGTGGCCATAGCAGTAGTTGTACAAAGTTGGACTCCGTTATGACCCCAATAGTTTTGGTGATCAAAGTGGTGGATATCCTATGCTTTATGCACTAAGTGAGAGATGTGATGATGATTGCTATGTTTGATGTTTGCTATCACCATGACACGCACATTTCCATTTTACACTCTATGTTAGTGTTTACCTTAGAGTATTGTATATCTTGTTCTGCTAACTCTTTGGTTGCAGGACCAGGTCAGGTATGATTATTTACATCTATTATTGCTTTATTTAGTGATATAGTTTTGCTATCGCTCAAACCAGACTTTCGTCTGACCCAGAGTTTTATGTCTCTTCTTATTACTCTGGGTGATCCTAAACGAGAAGACTAAAGGCAGGTTAGGCGGTTATGCACGAGTAGTTGTCCGAAGACAAGCAGGAAGCTTCCACGTACTCTATATATTTTCTCCCTGTTTTTTTGCTGGTCACTTCTTTGGGCATTAGTAGTGTACCTCTTTTATTTCCTTCAGAGACATTATTTTAAAGTTGTAATAATTGGATATGAAGCTGTATTTTTGTTTCCGCTACTCTGATGGTTATGGTTTAGTTTTTAGCTTATGTACTGTCTCGCCTGTTTTATATCAAGTTATGTTATTATTATATTTGATTCCATGTGCTGTGAGATATAGTACAGGTTCTTCGGTGATTCATCGTTTCAACCCTTTGACGATCGTCTCGTGCTAGTCGGGCATTGGCACAGTGTATTTAGGGGAAATGTCTGATGGTACGGGGCGGTTGTCACACTTAAGCTATAATTTATGAAATCGATCTTCAAATATAATGTACATTATTGATTTGGACTCCAGAGCTGAAACCATTGATCTTCAAATAAGTAGTCGTGGAATGGACAAAGCACAAATAATAAGTTATTAACTGAGTAGGTAGACAATTAGGTAAAAGGCAATAATAAGTTAGTCTGGCCACAAATAATCATGTATCTATGCAATAAATTAAAGTGCAGCGGACAAAGAAAAGGGAAACGTAAGAACATACAAATATTATGGAAAACATGCCACCTTAATATATATATAGCATTTTCATGCTCAAATAACAAGAACTGGCATGAATGCAGACAAAGCATCAATCTGCTAATGCTCAAATCACAATATTTTGCTGAATAAAAAGAGACCTGTAACAATTCCAGAACTTTCATGTACACCAGGATTACTAATAATATACATCCTAGTAGTTAGTACATGTTTATTACTTCCATCAAATTCAATCAAATAATACGACTTAATGTTCCTAAAGCAAATTTACCCACCCATCACTGGTGAAGAATTAGCCCAGCAGCCAACATCCAATGCTGAAAATTTAGTCTATAAGTTTACGTTATTAGATATGTAAGATGTCTAAATTTGAATCTCGAAGAAGACGATGAATTAGTTAGTTTTTTAAGAGATAAAATGAATATTGTCGTGAGATGTGTGAATTGAAAATTGTTTTGAATAATTTGATTTATAGAAATAGTTATCTCATGCATATATAAAGAAAGTTAATCAAAATTTTCCATCACCCATTAGCAATTTAGCAAAGTTTCATTCTGGATGAAAACTAAACTGATACTCAAATTTGTGACATGTACACGAAAATGATATTTCAATTGATGCTTAATCTTCCTATATGTTCACACTGTTCATTCACTTCTTGTTTTTCTTACAATGGAATACTTTTTGCCAATTTTCTTTTGGAACCACCATTTCATCAAAAAAATCCCTTTAAAATTTCTTTAAGATGTAAAAATGATCCAGTATTTGATCTTTAGAAAACAACAATAATGTTGGCTGCAATTTGAAATTGATTATTAAGGATTAGAAAATAGTAGTGTTTAAATTTTGGAAACCAACATTCTTTTGATTGCGTCAAGTTTGGAGGTAAAGAGTTCTATCCACGTAGAAAACATAAGCAATCTAATTGTTTTGCACTCTACATCTATTCGAGTGTTAGAAACATTATTCTCAATTAGTCGTTTATCCCTTAGATTCAACGATGAGCACCCTAGTACACCTTCTTTTTCCAAAAATAAGGCGAACAGTGATAAATAGCTGTGCATTACTCATAGTGGTAGTAGGCAGCCCTGTGCCATGTTCCAGAAATAATGAACATAGATAAATTTTTCTCACAATACGTAACAAACTGTAAAGCTTAATGTAACAAACTTACAGTAAAAATCCAAAGCAATTTGTAACAAACTTACAGTAATTAAGAAATACGAAACGAGCGACGAGCAGTGAACAACGGCATCGAGTGGTGAGCGACAAATGATGAAGGTGAGCGACGTGGGTGAGCGTCGTGAATAAGCAACGAGCAGTGGAAGGAAGAGGCTAGAAGCAAGCAGATTGAGTTAGGGTTTAGGTTTTCCTCACTCTTCGGTGCGATTTGATTTCCTAAGTTGCGATTTAACTTTTTGGGTGGAAACGAAAATCTAGGGTTTTAATTCAGTAAATTTGCGGCCATGTTTTTGTTTTGGAATAAAAAGTGCGGTCAAGTGAAAAATAATGGAGGGAAACCAAAAAAAATTACTCAGTGGAAAATTATTAGAGGTTCGAAAAGAGCAGTTGTCATGGACTTATATTAAACTGGTGTACCCGCAGAGTAGTTAAAATTACATTTATTACAACTACTGAAATAAAATTAATCTTAATTATTATATAATTACTAATAGTTAATTTGTGATGAAAGCAGAGGACTTAATTAAGAATTTATTAATTACATTGGTTATGAGCAAAGATTATTTTGCTAACTCTAAATAAGCAATGATTATAAGTTATTTATTATAGAATGTAAATTATCATTTATTATTACTTATAAATCATTGATTAGTACAAATTATATTGAACATGTTAATAATTAATTATTAATTAATTATTATTAAAAAGTAACATTACAGTATATGTTAGAAAAATAATATAAACATCTCTTGCAAATCTGTTGGAATTCTACTGCAAAATAGCTTCGACAAATATTCGTTAGTATTCTGCCTGTATTTGCAGCGGAAAATAGCAGCAGAATTTTTTTATCGATAATTTGACGCAATTTGCATCGGCTTAGTGAGGGATGACTGAAGGCGACGGTAATAAAAAAAGACAGAAAAGATGAAAAAGCAAAAAACTATCCCTTGCAGATCACATGGAAATCCATCGCAAATTAGCAATGGAAATTTTCGCTTCTGAATTTTTGACGCTAAATCAGTGTTTTCTTGTTGTGATCCCTCCAAGATTCACTAGTGACACAGAAAACCAAGTGATCATCGAAGAAAATTATACTAAATATCACAGGCAAAATAGATTAATAAGTTCTCGTATGTTATCTTCTATTAGCTCCAATTCACCGCCTCAAGTTATTGAGTGTAAATCTGCTAATGAGATTTGGCTACCATTGAAAGAGTGTTCAACAATCAATCTACTTCAAAAGTAATGCATTATAGGACCCAACTCCAAAATATTAATAGGAAAATAAATCAATGAAACTATGCAACTTACTTGAAGCAGCAAAGCATAAATTACCAAAAAAAAAATGAACAAGTTCTTGCAATCTTGCATGAATTAGAAGATGAATATGAAGCTATTGTTGCAATTTTGTCTTCAAAAAGAAATGTTCCTGATATACAGTTTGTTCACTCCACTTTGATTGCTCATGAAGCACGAATTGAACAAGGAAAACAACATGTATCAGATCTATCCGTCAACTATGCAGCGAACTTCAAGAATAAAAATACAGGTCATAAAAGATATGATCAACCAACCAGAGAGGTGGATATTCTAATAGAGGAAGAGACCGGGGAAGGTATGGATTAACAACACCAGACCCAAATGTCAAATTGGTATTAAAAAAAAAGTGGGACACATTGTTGCTAATACTACAAGAACGGCTTCAGATAGTGACGGTTTTTAGAAATCGGCGGTTGTAACAAGCCATTGCCAACCGTAACTAAAGGTCGTCGCTACATAACATGACGTTAACAAAATAGTGTCATGTCTAGTGACAACTCCGACACCAAACTAGTTATGGTTGGTGACGGCTAATTTGACAATGTGGCCTGTTTGTGGACCATCTTGTATGTGTCATAAGCCATCACCAATCGTTACAGAACTTTCGTAACAAGCCATCATCAACTGTAACTAATTTAGAACTACAGGTTGTGGCTAGCTGTCATCGACCATAACTCTACGTAACTGGAAATCTGTTGCAACCCGTCTTCAGCGGTCGCTATTCTGAAGTTTTTTTGCTGTTTTCAAGCACTAAACTTCCTCAAGCTACATATACACATATATATTTATTCCACAACTCATATATGATCGATTCCACAACCCAGCATGTCATATACACTCAAATTCGTAACACAAATCAACATATATACTATAAACCAACTCATATATTACAAACTAAATAATAAACCATAAATAACAACATCAAACATGTTGAAAAAATAGGATTGTTTAATGGCGGAATCAATAAAATTAACAATCATAATTTGTGTACTCGAATTCCATTGGGTTAACAATATACTTTTTTTCGATCTACACGTAGATCTGAGAACTCGAAATTAGAACGACACGAATCTAGCTCCTCCATTAATCGACGCCTCTATAGGTTATCCACACGAATGGTTTCCATCCAATCAAATCGAATAGATGAGAGATTATAGGTGCTAGCCGCCATTAAAAGGATTTTGTTGAAAAGAGCAGTCGATTAGGGTTCTAATTTTTGATCTAGTATGTACTAAAATGAGTCACGCGTATAATTTTAAAGGAGAATAAAAATATCCCCTATAAAAGATGAATGTGAGCCATAATAATAGGAACCGATCACTAACTTTGTGACACCCCACGTCCGTTAATGCCACTCACTACGGGAATGCATTAACTTTCGTGAAGCGTTATAGGTAAATAAGAACATAATAGCACAAGACAGACATGTAAAATAGCAGCGGAATTAAAAACTTTATTTAAATCATAACATCATGGGTTTGAAATAACCAGTTACATGTTTAATAATCTGTCTTACTAAAAATATCAGAGTACAAAAACATAAACCATGTTTCCCAAGCAAAGCCATACGAGAGTTGACAATGAATCAAAGTTGTACATCAGTATCCAAAGTCCAAGCTAAGCTGAAAATAGTCCAGATCAACTCTAAGCACTTCCACCCTAAGAACCGGGGGGGGGGGGGGGGGGGGAGGGGACGGGAGAGAGAGAAGAGGAAACAAAAAGAGTCAAACATAAAGTCTGGCGAGTCCAGTTACTTTTAAATATAAATAACAAAAAGTGCCATGGCAGGTATATAAAAACTGGAAGAACAAATAACAATAACAAGTGTGAACTAAGCAAGATAAGATGAACAGGATATATTTCACTTCTTGAATACATTTCTCTGCACCACGCAAATACTAGTATATCAGAAGTAGAATGATCCCTACTAATATCGTTCGATTACATTTTCCTGATTATTAGGTTACTTGGGTTAATAGCACTCAAGACTTATACGCGCATCATACCTATTTACTTTTCCATGGATTCACCTAATACAATATACGTAGTTATCTCTCAATATTGAGATACATCCCATGGTAACCCACTCGCACGGTCTCCACCGTAATGCAACAGAAGTGAATGCAGTCCCTTGTCCTATGTTGGAGTCTACATAACAATGTTACATTCCGCATATATATGTCATTACTATGCTACGTAAGCATACGGACTGCCACCGTCGATTGAATCAGACTCCAGATCGGAGTAATGCCCTCTAGTCCACGATACATCACCCAGAGCTGATGTGCAAGTATCTAGACTGTCCCACGTATGTACTATAATTGTAGCTCGATGCCGCAATCGCACGTCCTCTAATGTGCACCGAGTTCCGTGACCGGTCTAAACACGGAACTCGGTTGGGAGCTTTTCTATATCTGTACAGGCCCGTCTTTAAGAGCCTTCAAATACAGATAATCCCCAGGTCTGTTTTCCATGGTGGCTATGGCCCCACCTCGGCCCCTACCTCAACTAGTAAAGACTACAGAGCTAAGCGACCGCCCCTAAAATAACCAATCTAAACATCCATGTGGTGTCTCCCCTCAACCCCGTACCTTGATAGTGAAAGGTGAAATGATATCTTGGGGTTAGCTCTAGTCTTTTCGCATCCCGCTGGCTGTCGATGATGGGTATCCGACGATCTACTATCCTTGTAGGTCCTGACCTTCCACCTTCTCGTGAGGCAACCGTCGAATCACCTTGATGTCACCGCGTCACATAATTCTGACTGCATAGCTACCTCTGCAGTCAAGCCCCACCCACCTGGTAGTTACACGCAGACCCAACCTCTGTGAGCACAGTCCGAAACTACACCACCACGGAGGACTACTAGGAGCACCTTCAACGTCTCAAGAAGCCGCGTGCTTCCCCTTCCAGTCCTTCGGAGCCGTCATAACAATCAGATGAATGTACACTCCCCTCGTGCCTTACAACACCTCGACGATATACCCCATTGGGTTATTCACCCTCAAATGTGCAGATTGGTCTAAGCGCCTCATTTTAATATATTATTAGACCCTATGTCTAAACATTCTATTACGCGCTAGCCTTACTTCACCGGGTTTTCATCTAACTTGGTTATTACCATTCATATTGAATTCTTATTCAAATTACCAAGTTTCTCTTGCTTATTATTTCAATCATATAACTTAATCCATTTAAGTTTACTAATAAGCCCACAAAATGTTATCCTCTAGATTGCGGCCCAAGGTCTGAAATCCACAATCTATTTTATATTCTTCTTGGTTACATCATTACAATAACATGTTTTTATTTAATGTGTAATTAAGTACGTCTCATTTTACATGTTTCTTTTTAACTTGTCAGACATTATTTAAGATTAAATATAATTTATCTTATAATTTTTCCTCGTTCTTTCTTATTTAATCATAATTCCTTTTTGCATTGTCAATACAACTTATCGTTGTTTACTTGTTAACTTAGTTCTATTAACTAAGGCCCATTAACAAGTTTCCCAACCCATTGATTATAACCTATGTTATAATTTCCTCTTGTCCCTAGGACAAGCCTAAGCATGTTGTTCACATCAGTGGGTTCCAGATTACTTAATTTATAATTAAGTACCTCTTATTTTATTACTCAGGTTGTCTCATTTCCTCACAAGGTATGCTTACCATAAACGGTATCCTTTTAATTACATAACCTTATTGTTTCTACTGGTTATGTATACCACTAGGTGTCTTTAATCACATAACCTCATCAGGTTAAGTTTATGGGCCTATGCGTATATTACCCATCCCCTCTAATTTACTTAACTCACCCATTACCCATCCAATTTTTACTTAACCCTAACTCAAGTTCATAATCATACAACCCTAATGGATTAACTTAGGTTAAGTAGTCCAATTCATTATCATGTCCAATTATGGTTATAATGGGCTAGACCTCCCACATTAGGCCTACAACGTGTGGATTCTGGATATGCCGGTCGGGTCCGGGCAGTCTTATTCCACAGTTGGGTCTAACCTTGTGTCTTTGCCCGATTCGTATTTAAATACTTAGACCTCCCACATTAGGTTCAACACTAGTGGCTGCTGGATATGTCGGTCGGTTCAGGGAAGACTTCCACCACTAATGTAACCTAACCTCGTGTCATAAGTACAATTACAATTCCTATTTGTAATTACTAAACATTCCATTATTAATTAATTAATCAATTAAACCTTTCCCCATTTGAATTATGTCTAATTCACTATTCAAATTATAGACTTTTATGCCTCTTTTTAATTCACCTTTTAATTATGCACCATATGCCCCTTATCATAAATTAAGTCATATATGTATATATATATATATGTATACATATATATATATATATATATATATATATATTGCACAAACCCAAACCCACATATATTCCAACTTATGCCCCAAGTCCATATTCACTCCTTTCAATGCAAGTTATATCCAAATCCACCTTCACATAATTTATGCCTAAAATTCATGTTCACATATGTTCAAATTTACGATCCAAATCAATATTTAGACATGCCCATTTTATACCCAATTCCGTATTTACATATATTCCAATGCATGCCTAAATTCATATTATCCAACAAGACATATGCCCCTAAACCCATCTTCGTATATTTCCAATTTTATGCCCAAATTTAGATCCATATTTTCCAATACCAATTATGCCCCAAATTATGTCATTTCTCATTATTTCCAATTTTGCACGTTCGCATTTTTCAACGTTAGGTCTAGGCTCGAAGGTAGCTTGGCTATATAAAAAAAAGGAAAAGAAGGAGAGAAGTGAATCAGAACATGCATAATAACGAATCAACAACATAACAATAGAAATAGGCATAAACTGAATTGACATATTATGATAAGATTAGACTTGGCGATGATATAAACATATAAGAATAGATCAATGGAATATGTCATAATATAACTGATTAGGCACCGATTCAAGATCCAATTATTATATAAATATCAAGATCACTATTTAGATATTCATATCTAAAAGCAACATGAACTCACAGTGAATTTGCTGCGAAGAACATGTTGAATAAGTTGTTGTAGCCATCGCTAAATTTGTTGTAGCAATCTTCGAATATGTATAATATTCTTTGAATTGATTTAGAAAAAGAAGAAGGAGAAGAACCATTTTAATTTCCATCGCAGCAGAGCTTCGCCGTCACCATTATTTTTCTATGAACAAAACCTAGGTTTAGGGTTCTTTATATAGGAGTAGCTGAGCAACTAAGGCCATCAGATCAGACCAGAAACCATCAAAATCGTCCACGTCAAAAGAAGCTTCTGGAGCCACGGGGGGGGGGGGGGGGTCGACACCTGTGTCTACCCCCATATAGGGGTGTCGACACCCCTATAGGTGGGTCAACACCTATGTTGACTCCCCTTAAGGGGGTCGACACCCTTTGAGCGGGATTTTTCCCGCTCACTGCCTTCGGCTATTTTTGAACCGATTTGAATTCTGGAGATGATTTTGTTTATATATATACTTCGTTGCGCGTATACAAACTTCTACAACTTATAAATTCTTCATACATTATCCGTTTTACGCACACTTGGTGTCCATCTGAACCAAAATTCCGAGGCGGACGCAATGGCGCAGTCCGTTTCCCTTATTTCTGATTATTAAATTAATTATTATTTAATTTATCCTCTTAATGTTGTTAAATTTTTGGGGTGTTACATTCTCCCCTACTTAAAGGATTTCATACTAGAAATCTCTAAGTTAAAAAGAACGTATATCCTAACATCCAACAATCATACATCCATCTAGCAATCACTGGCATCCATTGTCCTTAAGGAATTTCTAATGCTTTATGAACATACGCATTAGTGTGTGTATATGTCTGTAAACTAATGCGAAAGATCAGACAGTCTACTGATTCAGCTGATCTCCTTAATGCAATGTATGTTTGTGCCATGCAACCAAAATATATGCAAATCACCCTAGCATAACATGCAAGTTCTATATGGGTGCACAACCATCCATCCAAATGCAACATCGACGCAACGACAATCCATAAAAATTTAAAATGTACACACATCAATATGCAACATGTAAGTGATTGAGCCGACCTAGTGCTTATTGTGTGTGGAGCCTATTGTGCATATATGCATCCACGAGCAATCTCTAGCAAACACTTGCATCCATCAAACATAACATGTCTCAAACACATGTTTACATACATTAGTTTTCTACCTAAAGACTCAATCGATAGGAGATATTCAAACGATAGATACAAGTATTAATTCGAAGCTTGGAAAAAAAAGTTAAGAACATATTCTCGAAATGGAAAGGATATGAAGCGCGAATCTTGTCTTCCGCGTCCCAAGTAGCATCCTCGCGGTCCTCTCCCCATTGCACTTTTACTAGCTTCACTTTTTTGTTGCATAATTTCTTAAACTCCGATCCAAGTATGCAAGTCGGAACTCGTCCAATCGTTGCTTCCTTCTCTACTTTCACTTCCTCCCGCAAGTTTGGCTCCAATATCTCGAAATCTATACCTTTTATCGCCTCTTCTCAAATAGCTCCCCTCTTGCTTACAAAGTTCCCTCTTTTCTTTTAGGAGTCACAGGTCGCACAGGAAATGCAACTGGCTTTGCATTGTCTACCAAGTTTGTACGGAAACCAATCTCGTGCCTCGGGGTAAACCCCAAACCTTATCAAAAACATAAGGATACTCACCACTATTGGTACAGGTCGCAAATCATCAATAGATACATCAAGAGGTTCTAGGAAACTAATCCATCCCTAGAATCAAACCGTACCTCATGGGATCAAGAACATATGCGTCGCAACCAAACTCGACGCCTGACGCAGAGATTCTCAAACCCTGACCAATTCTCGATAAATAAGCCATACTCCAATGGGGTTTGAGACAATAACGGGATCCAAAACCATACTAGTATCTAGGTGTAGATAGTCAACTAAAGGACCAGATATAAAAGAATGTGAGGCACTAGAAAAAGAATCCTAACAGGATGATCAGAAATTGAAATCAATCCTTCGATGGAAACTTTCCTACCCCTATCTTGTCCACTAGCTATGAGAAAATTAGCTTGCCCTTTTCTCTTTCTGCAAACTTTTCCAAATGACCCATCGTTCCGAAATTATGGTATTTCCACTTTTTTTCCTTCATTTATATTCCCTTCTTAAGCCACCAATTTCTTTCATCTTTGGGCTGTGCTCCTTAGCCCCAATTCCCTTATTCTCCTTTTTACCATTCTTGTGCAACATGCTAACTAGTCTCTTGAAAGCTGCCTCCATCGCACGAAAATCCTTATGAGGATTGAAAGAAAATAAGACGCAAGTGAAACCACTGCGGCTAAAGATGGAGGTTGGGCACTTCTTTACCCTTCGATATGTACCGTAGTTTTAACATGCCTACGAAACCATGCTGAAATAGGATTACCCCTTCAGGGAGAAATGGTTCCCCGAACAAAAGGAAAAGGAATCAAACGAAGAATCGAGAAGATATTTATGGCTTTCGGAAATATGCTTTTCAAAAACAAACTTTTTATTTTAAAATACTTTGTTTTTGAGACCTTTTGGAAAACCATTTTCAAAATATTTTATCTGATCTTATAACCATATGCTATGATACCAAATGTGACACCCCACGTCTGTTAATGTCACTTACTAAGGGAATGCATTAACTTTCGTGAAGCGTTATAGGTAAATAAGAACATAATAGCACAAGACAGACATGTAAAATAGCAGTGGAATTAAAAACTTTATTTAAATCATAACATCATGGGTTTGAAATAAGCAGTTACATGTTTAATAATCTGTCTTGCGAAAAATATCGGAGTACAAAAACATAAACCATATTTCCCAAGCAAAGCCATACGAGAGTTGACAATGAATCAAAGTTGTACATCAATATCCAAAGTCCAAGCTAAGCTGAAAAGAATCCAAATCAGCTCTAAGCACTTCCACCCTGAGAACCTGGGGGGGAGGGGGGACGGAAGAGAGAGAAGAGGAAACAATAAGGGTCAGACATAAAGTCTGGCGAGTCCAGTTACTTTTAAATATAAATAAATAAAAGTGTCATGGCAGGTATATAAAAACTGGAAGAACAAGATAACAATAACAAGTGTGAACTAAGCAAGATAAGACGAACAGGATATATTACACTTCTTGAATACATTTCTCTGCACCGCGCAAATACTAGTATATCAGAAGTAGAATGATCCCTACTAATATCGTTCCATTACATTTTCCTGATTATTAGGTTACTTGGGTTAATAGCACTCAAGACTTATACGCGCATCGTACCCATTTATTTTTCCATGGATTCACATAATACAACATATGTAGTTATCTCTCAATATTGAGATACATCCCATGGTAACCCACTCGCACGATTTCCATCGTAATGCAACAGAAGTGAACGCAGTCCCTCATCATATGTCGGAGTCTACATAACAATGTTACGTTCCGCATATATCTGTCATTATTATGCTAACTAAGTGTACGGACTGCCACCATCGATCGAATCAGACTCCAGATCGGAGTAACGCCCTCTAGTCTACGATACGTCGCCTAGAGCTGAGGTGCATGTATCTAGACTGTCCCACGTATGTACTATAATTGTAGCTCGATGCCGCAATCACACGTCCTCTAATGTGCATCGAGTTCCGTGACAGAGCTAAACACGGAACTCGGTCGGGAGCTTTTCAATATCTGTACCGACCCTTAAGAGCCTTCAAATACAGATAATCCTCGGGTATGTTTTCCATGGTGGCTATGGCCCCACCTCGGCCCCTACTTCAACTGGTAAAGACTACAAAGCTAAGCGACCGCCCTTAAAACAACCAATCTAAACATCCATGTGGTGTCTCCCCTCAACCTCGTACCTCGATAGTGAAAGGTGAAATGATATCTTGGGGTTAGCCCTAGTCTTTTCGCATCCCGCTGGCTGCCGATAACGGGTATCCGACGATCTACTATCCTTGTCGGTCCCGACCTCCTACCTCCTCATGAGGCAACCATCGAATCACCCGGATGTCACCTCATCACAGTATTCTGACTGCATAGCTACCTCTGCAGTCAGTGCCCACCCACCTTGTAGTTACACGCAGACCCAACCTCTGTGAGTACAGTCTGAAACTACACCACCACAGAGGACTACCAAGAGCGCCTTTAACGTTTCAGGAAGCTGCGTGCTTCCCCTTCCAGTCCTTCGGAGCCGTCATAACAATCAGATGAATGTACGCTCCCATCGTGCCTTACAACACCTCGATGATATACCCCGTCGGGTTATTCACCCTCAAACGTACGGACTAGTCCAAGCGCCTTATTTATTATATTATTAGACCCTGTGTCTAAACATTCTATTACGCGCTTGCCTTACTTCACCAGGTTTTCATCTAACTTGGTTATTACCATTCATATTGAATTCTTATTACCAAGTTTCTCTTGCTTATGATTTCAATCATATAACTTAATCCATTTAAGTTTACTAATAAGCCCACAACATGTTATTCTCTAGATTGTGGCCCAAGGTTTGAAATCCACAATCTATTTTATATTCTTTCTTGGTTACATCATTACAATAACATGTTTTTATTTAATGTGTAATTAAGTACGTCTCATTTTACATGTTTCTTTTTAATATGTCAGTCATTATTTATGATTAAATATAATTTATCTTATAAGTTTTCCTCGTTCTTTCTTATTTAATCATAATTCCTTTTTACATTGTCAATACAACTTATCGTTGTTTACTTGTTAACTTAGTTCTATTAACTAAGGCCCATTAACAAGTTTCCCAACCCATTGATTATAACCTATGTTATAATTTCCTCTTGTCCCTAGGACAAGCCTAAGCATGTTGTTCACATCAGTGGGTTCCAGATTTCTAGATTACTTAATTTATAATTAAGTACCTCTTATTTTACTACTTAGGTTGTCTCATTTCCTCACAAGTTATGCTTACCCTAAATGGTGTCCTTTTAATTACATAACCTTATTGTTTCTACTGGTTATGTATACCACTAAGTGTCTTTAATCACATAACCTCATCGGGTTAAGTTTATGGGCCTATATGCGTATATTACCCATCCCCTCTAATTTACTTTACCCACCCATTACCCATCCAATTTTACTTAACCCTAACTCAAGTTCATAATCATACAATCCTAATGGATTAACTTAGGTTAAGTTGTCCAATTCATTACCATGTCCAATTATGGTTATAATAGGCTAGACCTCCCACATTAGGCCTACAACGTGTGGATGCTGGATATGCCAGTCGGATCCGGGCAGTCTTATTCCACAGTTGGGTCTAACCTCGTGTCTTAGCCCGATTCGTATTTACGTACTTAGACCTCCCACATTAGGTTCAACACTAGTGGCTGCTGGTATGCCGGTCGGGTCCGGGCTGACTTCCACCACTAATGTAACCTAATCTCGTGTCATAAGTACAATTACAATTCCTATTTGTAATTACTAAACATTCCGTTATTAATTAATTAATCAATTAAACCTTTCCCCATTTGAATTATGTCTAATTCACTATTCAAATTATAGACTTTTATGCCACTTTTTAATTCACCTTTTAATTATGCACAATATGCCCCTTATCATAAATTAAGGCATATATATATGTGTATATATATATATTGCACAAACCCAAACCCACATATATTCCAACTTATGCCCCAAGTCCATATTCACCCCTTTCAATGCAAGTTATATCCAAATCCACCTTCACATAATTTATGCCTAAAATTCCTGTTCACATATGTTCAAATTTACTTTCCAAATCAATATTTAGACATGTCCATTTTATACCCAATTCCATATTTACATATATTCCAATGCATGCCTAAATTCATATTATCCAACAAGACATATGCGCCTAAACCCATCTTCGTATATTTCCAATTTTATGCCTAAATTTAGATCCATATTTTCCAATACCAATTATGCCCCAAATTATGTCATTTTACATTATTTCCAATTTTGCACGTTCGCATTTTTCAGCGTTAGGCCTAGGCTCGAAGGTAGCCTGGCTATATAAAAATAAAAAGGAAAAGAAGGAGAGAAGAGAATCAGAACAGGCATAATAACGAATCAACAACATAACGAGAAATAGGCATAAACTGAATTGACATATTATGATAGATTAGACTTGGTGATGATATAAACATATAAGAACAGATCAATGGAATATGTCATAATATAACTGATTAGGCACCGATTCCAGATCCAATTATTATATACGTATCAAGATCACTATTTAGATATTCAGATCTAAAAGCAACATGAACTCACAGTGAATTTGCTACGAAGAACATGTTGAATAAGTTGTTGTAGCCATCGCTAAATTTGTTGTAGCAATCTTCGAATATGCATAATCTTCTTTGAATTGATTTGGAAAAAGAAGAAGGAGAAGAACCATTTTAATTTCCATCGCAGCAGAGCTTCGTTGTCACCATTATTTTTCTATGAACAAAACCTATGTTTAGGGTTCTTTGTATAAGAGTAGCAGAGCAACTAAGGCCATCAGATCAGACCAGAAACCATCAAAATCGTCAACGTTAGAAGACGCTTCTAGAGTAATGGGGAGGTCGACACCTGTGTCTACCCCCATATAGGGGGGTCGACACCTATGTCGACACCCCTATAGGGAGGTCGACACCCTTTGAGCGGGATTTTCCCACTCACCGCCTTTGACTGTTTTTGAATCGGTTTGAATTCTGGTGATGATTTTGTTTATATATATAATTCCTTGCGCGTATACTAACTTCTACAGCTTATAACTTCTTCATACGTTATCCGTTTTGCGCAAACTTAGTGTCCATCCAGAATTTCGAGGCGGACGTAATGGAGCAGTCCGTTTCCCTTAATTATGAATATTAAATTAATTATTCTTTAATTTATCCTCTTAATGTTGTTAAATTTTCAGGGTGTTACAAACTTTCCTATTCCAACGTTCGATAAAATATAAATTGTTTGATATTTTATTAATCCAAATAATGTTCTTCCCTTATAACGTTCTAAGTGTGTGACCATATAGTTTACTATAAAGTTGGCAATAATTTAAATCGTATTTAAATTATAAATAGTGAGCGGTATCTAGCAACACATCGCTATTACCCAAGTTATAATAAGATCAATGATTCGATACAAACTTTCTGTGACCAGTGTATCAATGTAATATAATCCTTTTAACCAGTATATCCAGAATTAAACTCGAGGCATGGAACATATCACCCTCTTTATAATTTAATCCTATTTATCTTGATCGTTGAGTAGACTATATAAAACAAATCAATATTTAAGCACAGCCATGCTTTTCATAGTCTCACTCAATCAAGAGGCCCATGGACATCACTACAAATATATTGTAGGGTTAAATTCCATCTAGATCATTCATAAATTTCATTCGACTTAAGATGTATCTGATAATCACCGTTATCGTCCACTTTGTTACAAGTAACTTTAGATGATATCAAAACACAAATATCCTCGAATAAAATTATAATGATTTTAGGTCTAAGGATCATTACATCACTGTCACTATGAGAATAACTTATGATACTTTTAGTTGTATTCCATGTAGTTATCTCATGTTGGGTCACCTCAATACGTTATTCTCCAATACGTATTTATATCTTGACATTAATATCACGTATATTAATGATCAATGAGATATGATCATCAGTCAATCAACATACTAGTCTCAACCTTTTATTGTTTTCCTTTGTTTACAATAAAACTTGACTAGGGACATTTAAGAAATACAATACTTAACATATTATATAATCTCAAGTTCAAGTCACTTGAACTATATAACTCCATATTATTATTCTAAGGACTTTTATTATGTTAATATTTACATTATGCAATAAATATAACATAACAGAATATTTTATTCCAAATAAAACAACATCAATAATGTCATTAATCACATCAAATGGATTGCCTCTAGGCCATAAACTCTAACAATCTCCCAGTTGCACTAGAGTCAATCATTCATGTATCGTATACTCATGAAACTAGTGTGACTATTAAAATTCTGCTACGACAGAGTTTAATTCAGTAGGTATGCTGCATTACAACTTTTGCAACTTTGCAGATATGTTTATTTCCTCTATGAACAACTTCACATAAGAATTATATTTCTTAAATATATGGTTGGTTCGATAGTGAGTTTAAAGTTTTTAGGCCTGAGCAATAGCCACATCGTTATCGCAATATAAACCATTGGATCAACAATGAATTAAGTTCAATTATGAACTTCTTATTCCAAACATTCTCTTTCTTAGAATCGGTATTTATTTCTTGTTTTAACAACTAACATTATTCACAATAATTAATATGTTATCAATATATAACATTAGAATTATTGTGTCACTCCTACTCAATTTCTTGACTATACAAGATTCAATGACATTTTGTGGTTTCCGAGACATTTCGAGTTATATTTCATTCCCATTAGTATCTTAGAGACTGGCTCTCATTTAAAAGGATACAAATTCGAGCAATGAACATTTTATTCTCAGAGGATTTATAGAAATAATATCCATTTGTTTCTGTTGGATATTCCACAAAATAGTTATTCTATTTGGGTCTGATCCTATCATAGAAAGGACGTTTAATAAACGTCTTATGTCCCAATTCTTTGCATTAGACATTCATGGATATTTCCTAGTCCACATCTTATATGGCGTCTTTAAAGCCTTTTTAATGAGATTAAATGCAACTGTTCTAGATTTAATTTATTGGAAGATTTATACGACTTGTCATTAATCGTGCTATATCTTATAAGGTGTGATTTCTCCTTTCAGACATATCACTCTAATATGGTGATCTAGATGGGTGAGTTGTGAAACAATTTCAAACTCATCTGGATAGTCATTAAATTATTGGCTTGAATATGCTCTCGATCTGTTCGAAGAGAATTTATTTACTACCAAAATTGGTTTAAAACTTCATTTTTGAATTCTTTGAACCTTTCGAAGGACTCTGATTTGTGTTTCATAAGATACACATATCTATGTCTGCTGATATCATCAGTAAATATAACGAAGTAATAAAACCTGTATCTAACAATGCTCCATATACATCATTATGTATGAGACCCAGTACTTATCACCCATTCACTGTGTCAAGTGAAAGTTGATTCAGTTATTTTGCCTAATAAACAAGATTTGCATTCTATATATGACTTGAAATAAATGATTCCAAAATTCCATCATTATGGAGTTTTGATATACTTTCTTGTTTATATGGGCTAACTGGCAATGCTAAAGATATGTTGGATTTAAATCACCAAATTTAATCCACTCATTATGTATGTCAAGTACATTACTGTTAACGATATTTTTTGTCAACACCGGAAGTGGGTCAACAGGGATAGACCCAAAGGGAAATCAAGAGAGTTGACTCACTTCTCCAATCGATTCTGGTGGGAAGTTAAGAGGCTAGGGCTCAGGGATGTAGGATCGTTGAGGACTATCAGGTCGTAACTAAGCTCAGCGGATGAAGTTCGATCACCATTCGAGGAAATTGAAGGGTGTAACCCATGTTTCTCTACAGAATTAATGATAAATAACGACTACTATGACTAGGAAAATAATAATACATACTTACAGAGCTGTTTTCATATAGGAAGATCCCTTTTCATTAAGCTTTTATTGGAAGTACATGAATGTTATATGGAGGAATCCTCCATTAATCTTCTTTCTCAAGTTGTTCCTAATGGTACAAAAAGTTAGGAAAAAAAAGAATCCCCCCTAATGTGACCCCTGGGGTCTTATTTATAGTGGTTAGGGCTCCTCCCGTTGGAGGGCTGTCGGACCCGCATCAGTCTCTGTTGGTTATTTCATTCTTGGCTTTGGGTGCTTGACCTTCGGCCGCTTTTGACATATTCGTTTATAATCCCTGGATGATATGTGAATTCTCGAAAGCAGTTCCTGAATGTAGGCTTGCGGAGATGAGCTTTTGGATGTACGCCCTCGGCTTTATCGTGAGTGCTTAGAGGGGCTTGACCTCCTGGTGTATTCTGGTAGCTGCCGGATCGAAACCTCTATGGATTTTGGTACTAGGTAGTCTAGTACAAGTAGCCTGTATCCTGCTCTGGTCTTAGCTAGCTCTACGGTAGGGCCGTTATGGTAGCCTGTATTCTTGGAGGGTGGCCTTTCAGCATTCATGCAGTAGATGTTCCGAAAGTAGAGTCTGGGTGGCCTTCCCGTCCTTTCGATCTGGGGTCTTCGATGCTTCCGTCTTCAGGTGTATCGAAATTTGGGCAGGTCATTATTGAAGATTCCTTGGGGCTGTCGGAGAGATCTTGCCGGGTTGACCCTGGCGGATTGATCCCTCCAGTCACATCTTGTAGCTTTTGTGACCCTTTCTTTTAAGATGATTCCGATTGATGTAGTTTCTCGGGTTATTCGATACCCTTCACTGCCAGCCTGCTTCAATGTTAATTTTGGTGGTAACATTTGCCCTCCTAGTGAAAGGGTGTTTTCGACTTTAAAGGTCAAACTTTTATCTTTTCTTCAGAATGTCATATCATAGTCTTTTGGTCTCCCTCAATTAGAAGCATTGATTGACTTTCATACGAATGGCCCATATTGATCTTGGAATTTGAACGTAAACCTTTCTTCTTCACCGTTCCCATTTTTCATTTGCAAATCAAATTCTTGGACAAAATCACTATTCTCACAAAAGATAATGCTCAAATCTTACTTTTTCTTGAAGACTCGAGCTTGATTACTGGTGAGTATTTTCACATCTCATATAAATTGTGGTCCTAATTATGCATCAAAGTTGATACGATGATTAACTAAGGTTATGCTTGTTTATAAAGATAGGTCTAGGTGCTAATGTTGATGTCACTCCTGAAAGGACTCTAATGTCATCAGGATTGTCTCCTTCTTTAATTATGTTGGTTTTGCTTAGGTCTTTAGGACATTCGTGTTAGGCACAGTCGTACGTTAGTTCAGGTATAAAAGGCGTGATTTTCCCGTATCCCTTCATCTCGGTCTGATTTAGGTTTCCACCTGCTTGATCTCTGATAATCGAGGTGCAATGGTATTTGATAGTATTTGATAATGCCAGTGGTACGTGCATTTGTGTAAGAGATACGCCTACTGATCGTATTATTATGAAACGATTTTACCTAGCAGAATCATGTCTCATAGAAGCCCTGCTAAGGAGAAGGTCATGGATTCCTAGGTTCCTCGTCCTAAGAAGGCATTAGCACCCAAGCCGTCCTTGATTATATCCCAACAGTCTGTGAACACCATATTGGATGATTTTTGGCATAGTGGGCGTGGATGCCATGATCGCTGCTTCTCCAAACTCCCTTAAGGATCCTCCAGAAGGATACTTCGCATGTTTAGTCATTCATATCTGGCATGGGGGGTTTCTCCCTCTTTGAGTTGACGTGGCAAGTATAATCTGGACGTGCGTCTTTTAATCTTCTCCCTTGTTTTCATGCTCCTCACTTTTAATTCATTCTTCGTCTTTCGGAGAAAACACATTAATGGCAACCGCTTTATTCTTCTGAGAAATCCTAATTCCAACCATCCTAACTTCGATTTCTTTTCGATTGGATTTTTCGGTCAGAAAGCTTCGTAGCCTTTTATATCATCGATTTGCGAAGCACAGGTTTGCAAATCCTCGCTTTTCCGTTGAGTAGCCATGGTTTAATAGGGATAAACTCTTTTTTATGCTCCCTTGAATCATTTTCTAAAGTTCATATGGTTATTGGGCGTGATTTGTGTTGTTGTTCATCCCTTTATGATGATAACAGTCAAAATTTTAGAGTGGATCCGACTTGCATTGTGCATACACTTGTCTGAGAAAGTTCAACTTTAACATACACTTTTTCTCCGGTTTTAAACTTTGTACATGTAACAACCCACATTATATGCATCGGAGGATCATAGAATATTTATTTCTTTTTCGTATGAGGTCGTATAATCGTGTAACTTTGGGGAACGACCATTGGGGTCATTTCCCATGTTCTCGATTTTTATCGATTTTTAAATGACCGTTTTACCCCTAATTGATCTTGTTTCGGCCATAACTTTTGATTGGTAAAGAGTTTTGACCTGAAACCATTTCCATTAGATCCGGATGATGGTTTACCTCTCCACAGAGTGGTCACATTAGCCAAACGAACTCACCGTATGGGAGATATGGCTGAAACAAGGTTTAGAAGGTGAAAAACAACTTAATTGGGCCTAATTAGGGTGATTAGCAGCTAGGCCCATAACCCATTCCGGGATTAGGGTTATGGGGAGGCTGAAATCAGTTAGGAAACGATCTATTTTCATTTTCTCAGCCACCTAAAACATTTCTCTAACCCTATCCATAGCCTCCACCTTCTAATTTAATCCCAAATTGCTCTCTAATCAAGGATTAAGCTAATCTACGTCAAATCAAGGAGAAATAGCACCAAATCAGAGTTGGAGCTGTTGTGTTGCATAGAGATTCGACCCAAATCATAGATAGTTTCAGATCTAAGTTTTATTTGTGGTTAAGGTGAGTGATTTGCATTGTTTTTCACTAATTACGGCCTATTAGGGATGATTAGTGATAATTAGCGAAATTATGGCTCAGAAAAATCTGGAAAATTTTTGTAAAATTCTTAAATATTGTTTTAGGGCTCTGATAGAAATTTGGGCTAAACTGGATAAGTTTTGCTAATGGTATGCTTAAACATGATTAAGGGGGATTAATGGAAAAACATGGGTTTTTGGTTATGTTCGATCCATATTGACATATTGAGTTGTTGTTTTGGTGTTTATAGTTGAATCTCTATGTTGATATGACTGTATGGTATGCTTTGTGATTGATTAGAAAAGTTAGAATGGTCGAAAACACCGTTGTATGGCATAAAACAGTCGCTTGAAAAGTTGCAGGATAATGTGCAGGGTTTCAGATCGGATTGGATTATAGGGCTCGGATCGGATAGGAGACTCGACCAAGAGAGTGCGATCCGGACCGAAACTTAGCACAAGTGAAAGCAAGGGCAATAAGGAAGGCCTGGATCAGATCGGATTGGGAAGGAGGAATCAGGTCGAATGAAGAAGCCACGACCTGGATGGAGTGTCAGGAGTCGATCTGGAGCTTGGAGGAGACCACGACCGAACCAAAGCTCGACTGATGGAGGCTAGACCCACGTGCCAATGGAGAAGCCCGACCGCATGAGTGGAGGAGCCCGACCCAAACTGCCAGAAGAAGAAGCGTATGGGTCAACCAAAGGGGAGAAGCCCGACCCGAACTGATGGAGTCATCACGACCCGACCCGTATGGAGCAGTCCGATCCGAATCAGAGGGGTGACTGCGAACCGAACCAAGAAGCTTGGATGCGAGGCATGAGCTATGAACCAAATGAAGACCGATCCAGAGAAGACCAGTAACCAAAGATGCAAAGGTAGTCCAAATGGGAAGTAGAACTCAAGATCCAGTTGGGAACCAACGAGATAACTTCATGGGTTGGACTTAGCTGCGGGACGTGTGCTAAGGAGTTGTCGACGTCCATGGCTTTGATTCACCACCGAGAGATGAATGTTAGGCTACGGATCAGTGCAGTGGGGTAGTTATTACTCCATGGGGCAGAGTGATCGTAGCATGGTTATGAGCCTGTGCAGTGAGGTCTTCATGACTTCATGGGGGCAGAGTGGACATAGTAAGGACTAGTGGCTATGGATTAGTGCAGTGGAGTCGCCTTGACTCCATGGGGTAGAGTGATCATAGCAAGGATTTGGATGGTCAAAGCGGTGGATATTGTATGCTTTACGCACTGAGTGAGAGATGTGAGGATGGTTGCTATGCTTGATTGTTTGCCATCACTATGACATGCACACCCCCTTCCCTGTTATCTTGACACTTTATGTTAGTGTTACCTTAGAGTATTGTACATATTGTTGTGCTAACTCTTTGGCTGCAGGCCCAGGTTCAGGTATGGTTGTGTATACCTGTTATTGTTCTATTTTGCTGCTTATCGCTCGTACCAGACTTTTATCTGACCTAGAGTTTTATGTCTCTTCTTATTACTCTGGGTGCTCTTAAACGGGCAGACTAGAGACAGGTCAGGTGATTATGCACAAGTAGCTGTACCGGAGACGAGCAGGAGGCTTCCACGTATGATATATATAGATATTCTCCCTGTGTCGCTGCTGGTCACTACTTTAGGCATTAGTAGTGTAACTTTCTTATTTTTCTTTGGAGATAGTTTCAAAAATTGAAATAATGATGATGTGGAACATAAGCTGTATTTTGGATTTTCCGCTGCTATGATTGTTTAGTTTTCAGCTTGTGCACTATCTCACCTATTTTATGTCAAAGTTATGTTATTATTATATTTTGTTCCATGCGTTGTGAGATATACTAGAGGTTCCTTGTTAGTTCAAATTCCTTTCCTTCCCTTTCTTTAGCGACCGTCCCGTGCTAGTCGGGCATTGGTACAACGCACTTTCATTGGAAATGTCGGCTGGTGCGGGGCGGGCCGTCACACTTGGTATCAGAGCTCTAGGATGCGTAGTTAACCTAGGGAAAGACACCAGGGAGAGATAGTATACATATATGAGAGTGCATATTTGTGATATTTTGGTTTTCAAAAGCTATATATATATACTATTAGTATATCTAAGGATGGTGTCGCACTGCACCGGCGCCACTAAAGGGATGGTTAATCATTTTCTCCTTACAGATTGAACGATGAGCCGATATACGAGGAATACCGGTAGAGGAGCCAATATTGGGAATGCTTCTGATATAAGGACGATGTTCACTGACTTCATGAGAGAGATGCTTAGGGATGTTCATAGGGCAGCTCCTAATGCTACAAATGGTGGTGGTGCAGTGGCTCAGGCGCCTAAGGCTGATTTCGCCAAGCTTTGCAAGGATTACACTTGTCTTGGTGGGAAGCCATTCCACGGAACGGAATCGGCTACAGAAGTTCAAGATTGGTTGGACAGCTATGAGCGCATCTTCAAAGACTTGGGTATCGAGGATGCGATGAAAAGGAAGCTAGCATCCCGTCAACTGCAAGGACGGGCTATGAATTGGTGGAACGGTATTAAGGCAGCTACCCTTGAGGATCAAGTTACTTGGGATCAGTTTAAAGCCCAATTCAGTGATAAGTTTAACCCAGCTGCCCAGAAGTCAGAGTTGTTTAGGAAGTTCTTGGAGCTTAAGCAGAATGGTAGGGCAGTCTCGGAGTATAATACTGAGTTCGATACTTTATCAAAGTACAGATTATCCCTTATTAACACTCCCGAGAAGAAGAATGACAAGTTCATAACTGGTTTAGATCAGTACTTGGGAGAAAGGCTTATAAATCATATTGATGAGACTTTTGAATCGATTGTTGGGAAAGCATTGAGGTCAGAGACCCTTTATCCTAAGCCCAAGACTGAAGTCGTTGTTGCATCTGTAGAGGGGCCAAAGCCGCAAGCAAGAGGTGGAGGCAAGAATAATTCTCAGAATTAGAGGAAGCAGAGCCAAGCTAAGGATGGTCAGAAGAAGAGTAAGAAAGATGTTGAGTGCTTTAGCTGTGGCAAGAAGGGCCATTATGCTAAAGAATGTCGAGCAAAGCCAGTGGACAGGAAGTGTTTTAATTGCGGCCAAGTGGGACATCACAAGGATAAATGTCCGCAACCCCCTAAAGAGAAGCAGATTGTGAAAGCATATGTTATTAATGTTGTTCCTTCTTCGTCAAATGCCCCAACTGCGGCGGAGAAAGGAAAGAATGTCGTCATTCAAGGTATGCTTTCTGTTTATGATGTTCCTGTTCGAGTATTGTTTGATACCGGAGCTTTCCGTTCCTTCATTTCTAGTGACCTGGTAGATTGGTTGGGATTGGAACCTGAGATAGTCGATAGACCTTTAGCAGTGACGAACCTGATTGGTGGTTCGACTAGCATTAGTATGATTTGTCGAAATTTGGTCTTATCGAGTCATGGATGTATGTTTGCTTATGATTGCTTTGTTTTGGGCTTTACTGGGTTTGGCATTATTTTGGGATCGATTGGCTCCAAAGGTACGGGGTGGTGGTAGATTGTGAGGGCTTTTTGGTGACAGTTAGAGCGGATGATATGCAGAGGGTAGTGTTTGGTGGTCTACCTAGTGATGGGGTAATGGCTAGTTTTATAAATTCCCTCGACATCCCGCATGATGAGTTGTCAGATGTGCCCGTGGCTGGCCAGTATCCCGACGTCTTCGAGGAAGTGACCGGACTTCCACTACACCGAAAGATTGAGTTTCGTATTGATTTAGTGAAAGGTGCCAGACCTATAGTGATGCCACTTCGTCGTATGGCGCCAAGGGAGCAACGAGTGCTCGGGGTGCAAGTGAGCGATCTTTTGAAGAAGGGATTTATCAGAAGAAGTGTTTCCAAGTGGGGAGCACTAGTTGTGTTTGCTACCAAGGCAGATGGTTCCCTTCGATTGTATGTGGACTACCGCGAGTTGAATAAGGTGACGAGGAAGAATAAGTATCCTCTACCGTGGATAAATGTTTTGTTTGATCATTTGAGTAGCGCGAGAGTGTTCTCCCAGTTGGATCTCGCAACAGGTTTTCATCAGCTTAGGGTGGAAGCTGAGAGTATAGCTTAAACGGCCTTTCGGACGCCGTCTGGATTCTATGAGTGGTTGGTCATGCCATTCAGGTTGACCAATGCACCAGCATATTTTGTGGATCTTATGAATAGGGTATTCAGAGATCAATTAAATAAGTTTGTTCTTGTGTTCGTAGATGATATCTTGGTTTATTCAAGGACAGAGGAAGAACACTAGGAACATTTGAGGATAGTGATGGAGGTGTTGAGAAAACACCAATTGAGAGCAAAGTTTTCTAAGTGTCACTTCTGGAGGAGGGAAGTAAGATTCTTGGGCCATGTTGTTTCAGAGAATGGTATTGCCGTGGATCCTGTGAAGGTGGCTACGGTACAAGATTGGTCTACGCCCAAGAATGCAACATACATAAGAAGTTTCTTGGGATTAGCTGGATATTATCGTAAGTTTATCCAATACTTCTCCAAGATAGCGGTACCGTTAACTCAGTTGACCAAGAAGAATCAAGCTTTCATTTGGGACGAAAGATGTGAAAATGCATTCAAGAGTCTAAAGGAGAAGTTGATGTGCGCACCAGTGTTAGTCATTCATATGGGGAATGAAGAGATGACAGTATATACAGATGCATGCGGTACCGGACTAGGTGATGTACTGATGCAAGGAGGTAGGGTTGTAGGTTACGCTAGTTGGCAACTAAAACTGCATGAGAAAAGATATCCTACCCATGATTTGGAATTGGCAGTGATCGTATTCGCGTTGAAGATGTGGATGCATTATCTCTTGGGAGAAAGATTCGAGTTGTTTACCGATCATAAATCGTTAAAGTATCTCTTCTCTCAGAAGGAATTAAATCTCCAACAGCAAAGATGGTTAGAATTCTTGGCTTCCTATGATTTCGATATCGCATATATGCCTGGAAAGGGCAATGCGGTAGCTGATGCATTGAGTAGAAGACATGCCAGTTTAGGGGCTATGTTTCTCGAGTGGAAGCAACTGGAGTATATCGCAGGGTATGATTTCAGACCAAAGTGTGAATTGGATCCAGTGATGCTAGCAAGTTTAATGATCAGACCCATTTTGATTGAGCGTATTAGTTCCAGTCAGAGGGACAATCCTAACCTGTTGGAAATCATCTCCACGTTAGAGATGGGTATCGACGAGGAGATGAACAAGTATGGGCTTGATCGAGATGGATGGCTTAGAAAGAATGGAAGGTTAGTTATACCCAATGTGAATGGATTGAGAGATGAAGTGCTAAGAGAATGTCATCACTCAAAACTGCCTATACATCCTAGTGGTAATAAAATGTATCGAGACATGAAGCAGACCTACTACTGGGAAGGGATGAAAAGAGACGTTGGAAAGTTTATATCCCAATGCATGAACTGCCAGCTAATTAAAGCTGAGAAAAAGAAACCTAGTGGTTTATTGCAACCATTAGAAGTTCCAGAATGGAAATGGGAACAAGTCTCAGTGGATTTCATTGATGGGTTACCAAGGACTAGGTCGGGCCATGATAGAATTTAGGTGATTATGGACCGATTGACCAAGAGTGCAAGGTTTATACCCGTCAAGTCGAACAGAACAGCAGCTAAGTTAGCAGAACTATATATGAAGTAGATAGTGAGATTTCATGGAATACCCAAAGGCATTGTGAGCGACCGAGATCCGTTGTTTACTAGTGTATTTTGGAAGAGCTTACAAGAGGTATTAGGATCAGAACTACATCTCAGTATCGCATATCATCCTTAAACCGACGGTCAGACAGAGAGGGTGAATTGAGTATTAGAAGATCTCTTAAGAGCTTGCATATTAGATTTTGGTGGATCATGGGATGACCATTTGCATCTGGTTGAATTCGCATATAATAATAGTTATCAGTCCAGTATTGGTATGGCTCCATTTGAAGATTTGTACGGAAGACTGTGCAACTCACCGTCATGTTGGTTAGAAACCGGTGAGAAATTTGTGCTTGGGCCAGATGTGATAAGAGAAACCTCAGATAAGATCAAAGTTATCCAATAACGAGTGAAGGCTGCCCAAGATAGGCAGAAGAGTTATGCTGATATGAGTAGAAGAGATTTGTTGGTCCATTCCCAATTCTCGAACAAGTTGGGAATTTAACATATAAAGTTGAGTTGCCGGACAAGATGGCGGGAGTTCATAACGTATTTCATGTTTCCCAGTTAAGGAAATTCGTACACGACCCCGATGTGGCTATTTCACTTTATCAGTTGGATGATATCGAAGTAGAACCCGAGGCGGTTGGGAACCGCAAGCTGATTCGTATTGTCGAGCACTATACGAAGAAACTTCGAAGGAAAGCGGTGAATCTAGTCAAGGTTCAGTGGGGCGGGGATGAGAATGATTGTTCTTGGGAAACAAAGGAGAGCATAAGGGAATCACATCCAGAACTCTTTGCCTGGTAAGATTTTAAATTGCGATTTAGTCTTTCTACATGCTAGGATAGGTTAGTTTTGGTTGTTTTGTGTGTTTGATTGTTTGTGAATGACTGATAGGCATGCGGAACACCTTTGTATGTTTTTAGTTAAGGAATTTCGATGGCGAAATTTCTTAAGGGGGAGAGTGTAACGACCCGCATTCTATGCATCATAGGATCGTAGAATATTTATTTCTTTTTCGTATTAGGTCGTATAGTCGTGTAATTTTGGGGAACGACTATTGGAGTCATTTCCCATGTTCACGATTTTTGTCGATTTTTAAATGACTGTTTTACCCCTAGATGATCTTGTTTCGGCCATAACTTTTGATTGGTAAAGAGTTTTGACCTAAAACCATTTCCATTAGATCTGGATGATGGTTTACCTTTCCGTAGAGTGGTCACATTAGCCAAACGGACTCACCGTTTGGGAGATATGGCTGAAACAAGGTTTAAAAGGTGAAAAACAGCTTAACCGGACCTAATTAGGGTGATTAGCAGCTAGACCCATAACTCATTTCAGGATTAGGGTTATGGGGAGGCTGAAATCAGTTAGGAAACGATCTATTTTCATTTTCTCAGCCGCCTAAAACATTTCTCTAACCCTAGCCATGGCCTCCACCTTCTAATTTCATCCCAAAACGATCTCTTATCAAGGATTAAGCTAATCTACATCAAATCAAGGAGAAATAGCACCAAATCAGAGTTGGAGCTACTGTGTGGAGATTCAACCCAAAGCTTGAGATAGTTTCAGATCTAAGTTTTATTTGTGGCCAAGGTGAGTGATTTGCATTGTTTTCCACTAATCACGGCTAATTAGGGGTGATTAGTGATAATTAGCGAAACTATGGCTCATAAAAATCTGGAAATTTTTTGTAAAATTCTTAAATATTATTTTAGGGCTCTGATAGAAATTTTAGTTAAATTGGATAAGTTTTGCTAATGGTATGCTTAAACATGATTAAGGGGGATTAAGGGAAAAACATGGGTTTTTGGGTATGTTCGATCCATATTGACATATTGAGTTGTTGTTTTGGTGTTTATAGTTGATTCTCTATGTTGCTATGACTGTATGGTATGCTTTGTGATTGATTAGAAAAGTTAGAACGGTCGAAAACACCGTCGTATGGCATAAAACAGTCGCTGGAAAAGTTGTAGGAAAATGTGCATGGTTTCGGATCGGATCGGATTATAGGGCTCAGATCGGATAGGAGACTCGGGCAAGAGAGTGCAAACCGGACCGAAACTTAGCACAAGTGGAAGAAAGGGCGATAAGGAAGGCCCGGATCGGATCGGATTGGGAAGGAGGAATCGGATCGAATGAAGAAGCCATGACCTGGATGGAGTGTCACCAGTCGATCTGGAGCTTGGAGGAGACCACTACCGAACCGAAGCTCGACTGATAGAGGCAAGACCCATGAGCCAATGGAGAAGCCCGACCGCATGAGTGGAGGAGCCTGACCCGAACCGCCAGAAGAAGAAGCGTATAGGTCAACCAAAGGGAAGAAGCCCGACCCGAACTGATGGAGCCATCACGACTCGACCCATATGGTGCAGTCCGATCCGAACCAGAATGGTGACTGCGAACCGAACCAAGAAGCTTGGACGCGAGGTATGAGCTATGAACCAAATGAAGACCGATCCGAAGAAGACCAGTAACCCGAGATGCAAAGGTAGTCCAAATGGGAAGTAGAACTCAGGATCCAGTTGGGAACCAACGAGTTAACTTCATGGGTTGGACTTTGCTGCGGGATGTGTGCTAAGGAGTTGTTGACATCCATGGCTTTGATTCACCACCGAGAGATGAATGTTAGGCTACGGATAAGTGCAGTGGGGTAGTTATTACTCCACGGGGCAGAGTGATCGTAGCATGGCCATGAGCCAGTGCAGTGAGGTCGTCATGACTTCATGGGGCAGAGTGGACATAGTAAGGACTAGTTGCTATGGATCAGTGCAGTGGAGTCGCCATGTCTCCATGGGGCAGAGTGATCATAGCAAGGATTTGGGTGGTCAAAGCGGTGGATATCGTATGCTTTACGCACTGAGTGAGAGATGCGAGGATGGTTGCTTTGCTTGATTGTTTGCCATCACCATGACATGCACACCCCCTTCCCTGTTATCTTGACACTTTGTATTAGTGTTACCTTAGAGTATTGTACATATTGTTGTGCTAACTCTTTGGCTGCAGGTTCAGGTACGGTTAGGTATACCTGTTATTGTTCTGTTTTGCTGCTTATCACTCATACCAGACTTTTGTCTGACCCAGAGTTTTATGTCTCTTCTTATTACTCTGGGTGCTCTTAAACGGGCAGACTAGAGACAGATCAGGTGATTATGCACGAGTAGCTGTACCAGAGACAAGCAAGAGGCTTCCACGTATGATATATATAGATGTTCTCCCTGTGTCGCTGCTGGTCACTACTTTGGGCATTAGTAGTGTACCTTTCTTATTTTGCTTTGGAGACAGTTTTAAAAGTTGTAATAATGATGATGTGGAATATAAGCTGTATTTTGGATTTTCCGCTGCTATGATGGTTTAGTTTTCAGCTTATGCACTGTCTCACCTGTTTTATGTCAAAGTTATGTTATTATTATAGTTTGTTCCATGCGCTGTGAGATATACTACAGGTTCCTTGTTAGTTCAAATTCCTTTCCTTTCCTTTCTTTGGCGACCGTACCGTGCTAGTCGGGCATTGGCACAACGCACTTTCATTGGAAATGTCGGTTGGTGCGGGGCGGGCCGTTATAGTACACTTGATATGCTTGCTTCGGTCGCACCACTTGTTTTTATCTTGACCGACCCTTAAATCCCCGAATTGTATGACTATTCATTAACTCATTTGTGCAGGATGGATACATCTCAGAAGCGGTGTGAGCTGGAGAAGTTTTTCGATTTAGACGTTCAGATGACTGAAGTTCAAACGTCTGGCCAGCCATCTGTGAATACCCCCTTCGTCAGTCCAACTCATGCGGAGCTTTAGACAATTAAGCAGGCCCTATTATGCCCCAAGGCCCTACAATCCTAAGCTTACCAAGCGATCCAGAAGTAGGAATTTGCAGGGAGTGTCTTCTGACATGGACATATCTCCATCTGACCAACAAACAATTTCTAGTGATATGATCGTTGCAAAGACCCAGACACTTGCTCGATTTGAGACCGCCATGTGCCAGTTTGGGGAACAAATGGATATGCTCAAGGATCATACTGTGAAACAAATGAGTGGTTGGCACACACTAGCTTGCGATCTCCAAAGGCTACACGTGGATAATCTTGAGCGTATCTCCATCCTAGAGAACGACAAGGCGAAGTTAATCCAGACTCTCAGATTCCAGGACAATGTTGTTGGCTCTTTTGCTCAAGAAGACGTTGAGTTGGCAGGTCCAGAGCGCAAAAGGCCCTTGGCTGGCGAACCTTCGTCCTGCTCTACTCAGGTTAAAAGGAAGGTTGGCAGGCCTAGGAAGGACAAGGATCTGTAGTCTTCTTATCTTGCCTCTGATCACTTCTCTTTTTCTTGTGAACTATGCTTTAGATCAGCTGTATAAGCGAGTGCCGATCCTCGCGTTTAACTTTATGCTAGTCTGTGTTGCGACTTAGGCTTTTGTTGGTGTTTTGGTGGCCCCGCGAGTGATTTGTGACTTTGTGATGTCACTGTGCTTTGTTTCGTTAGTATGGGACAGTGCTTTTGTTTGTCATACCGCAGCCTTTCATCCCGTTTTGTCGCACTTTTATTCGTACCTTTCTTGTTGCACTTGCATCACCATTCACTTTGTCGACTACGTGATCGTGACGAGCGTACGGCATTGTCGACTCTCTTTTGATGTTGTAGTAATTTACTATAGCTTCATTAGACTGGAATTGATCATGCTTTCCGGCGAAACAGTACTTCGTGTCTATAGGAAACTTCTTTTTGAAACAGCCATCGTTAAAATTCTTCTAATGAAAAATCGCCCAGAACAAATAAAAGGGGTAGTCACTCAATAGGATGTTATTGAAACCGTTTGTAACCTTTGAACCAAAGTTACGATATGATATCGTTTTTCAGAGTTGCGTAAGGAATTGATATGTTGAAAAAGAAAACAACTAACGAATGTATAAGTTAGAAGTACTTCCCTGAGAGTTTTGTGAGCCAACTTTTGGTGGCAAACCTTGACCCTCACTTGGATTTCTGAGAAAGGCAGGCGATTCTTTCGTGTTTGAATCTGGAATTGGGTTCTTCATAAGTTTGGTGTGGCCTTAGTGGCTTCACATCTGGTGGTGATGATTTTTTTCCAAGATTGTTCCAGGTTGTGGTATGCAAGATTGCTGGCTTGCTTTAGGACTTTGTCGAGGGATTGATTCAACCTAGATTCAGGCATTAATATGTAGGTGGTCGGAACCTCCCTCCGGTATTAATGAAGCGCCGAGTTAACTCAGATTCGAGAATTTAGCATAGAAGACCGGAACCTCTTCTGATATTAATGAAGTGTCGAATCGACCCAGGTTCGGGTATTTAACATAGAAGACCGGAATCTCTTTCGGTATTAATGAAGTGCCGAATCGTCCTAGATTCGGGTATTTAGCATATAAGACCGGAACCTTTTACGATATTTATGAGGTGCCGAATCGACCCAGATTTGGGTATTTAGCATAGAAGACCGGAACCTCTTCCGGTATTAATGAAGCGCCGAATCGACCCAGATTCGGTTATTTATCATATAAGACCGGAACCTCTTCCGGTATTTATGACATGTCGAATCGACCCAGATTCGGGTATTTAGCATAGAAGATCGGAACCTCTTCCGGTATTAATGAAGTGACGAATCGACCCAGATTCGGGCATTTAGCATATAAGACCAGAACCTCTTCCGGTATTTATAAGGTACCGAATCGACCCGGATTCGTGTATTTAGCATAGAAGACCGGAACCTCTTCCGGTATTAATGAAGTGCCGAATCGACCCAGATTCGGGCATTTAGCATTTAAGATCGGAACCTCTTTCAGTATTTATGACGTGCCGAATCAACCCAGATTCGGGTATTTAGCATAGAAGACCGGAACCTCTTCCAGTATTAATGAAGTGCCGAATCGACCCAGATTCAGGCATTTAGCATATAAAACTGGAATCTCTTCCGGTATCTATGAGGTGCCGAATCGACCCAGATTCGGGCATTTAGCATAGAAGACCAGAACCTCTTCCAGCATTAATGACGTGCCGAATCGACCCAGATTCGGGAATTTAACATATAAGACCGGAACCTCTTCAGGTATTTATAAGGTGCCGAATCAACCCAGATTCGGATATTTAGCATAGAAGACCGGAACCTTTTGCGATATTAATGAAGTGCCTAATCGACCCAGATTCGAGTATTTAGCATAGAAGACCGGAGCCTCTTCCGGTATTAATGAGGTGAGTATTCCCTTCGGATTTGATTTGGGAAGCAGAGGTTGAACGTACTTCTTGAGCCTCCCCTTGGGCTTTGGATGTCAAAGTAGAGGATGTACGTGCTTTGTTGGCCACTCTCTGGGCCTGTGCGTCTGGAGCGCTTGGCTAGCTTATCCACAAGCATGGCCCAAGGACTTACCCGACCTCCCTCCAAGAGGCACCTTATCCTGACCATCGTAGGCAATGATAAGGGCTTAGAAACTTAGACGGAGCCATCGTAGGCACAAAACTAAGGTTTACTCTTTTGATGCTCTATACGAGCTGTCGTAGGCACTGGTAGAGGCTTATAGCCACCCCCTTCCAAGGGGTGCCTTATCCTGACCATCATAGGCGATGATAGGGGTTTGTGTTCCCTTCTGCGGGTAACGCGGAACATAAGCATAGGTAGGACGTGCTCTTCTACGAGCAGAGGTAGGACGTGCTTAGTTCTAGAAGAGGCAGAACGTACTCTTTTACGAGCAGAGGCAGGGCGTGTTAACTTTAGATGCATCACCGCGACCATTTCTGGTGTGAAACGACGACTTACGCTTTTGATGCTTTAACCCTGCCCCCTCTGGTTTGGGCATGGAGAAAGACTAACACACCATCCCCCTCCGTGGGATGCCTCGCCCCGACCAATTTGGCGATGACAAGGGATTTAATCCGTTAATAATTAGACCCCCTTTGGGTTTTCCTTTTAAAATTACGAGGGACGGGCCTTCCATACATTGGCATATGTGCATTAATCCTTTTCCTAAGGATTTTCTCAAACTTATCTCGATTTTTTGATAAACTCTTGTAATCGGCCTTGACTGATGAATCTGACGATGACTTCCTCGAGAGTTCTACAGTGATTAGTTTCGTATCCATTCACCAAGTGGTAATGGCAGTAAGGTCCTTCTGTCTTTCTTTCGTATTTAGGCCTCTTCTTCGTGGAGGTCCAATAGTCGAGTTCGTGTTTGGTTAGAAAGTAAACATTCTCCCTCGAAGTAGTGAGGTAGCGTTCCTAGGGTATCTCTGGTGTACACTTCCCTTTTCATGATGGGGTCTAATCCTCCTGTTAATCATCCCTGTTGTGGTCCCTATACTTTCGTTCTCTCTTTCCGGAACATACTGAAATCGAGTTGTCATCTCTTTAGTCCATTTGTCGGCGAAATGATTGAAATCGTCCATTATTTCGCGTTCGAGCATCATTCCCTTAACTTGCTTGTAGAGAGCATCCTTTAAGTTGGGGAAAACACTAATGTCCTCTGATGTAGATCCACTGGGTGAGAATGCCATGGTTTGTCCTATGTGGGAATAGCTGTTATTCCCCATCTCGCAAGCATGTAGTTCCATTTTCCTCTTCCGCTTTATTACACGCAAAGCCTCTGCTCTTAACTCTTGCTCCTCCATTACCCTATGGCTGGTGGTTCTTGACTTGTCTGCTCGAGATCCTGAAAGCCTTCATCTGGGTTTCTTGCTCATAACTTCGCTTCTTCAAAGCTAGTCCGATCCGGGATGGAACAACATAGGTGGATGTGTGGCTGTTAACCACAAGGTCGGAGGTTCAGGCCCTCCTTCTAGCGCCAAAATGTTAACGATATTTTTCTTCAACACTGGAAGTGGGTCAACAGGGATAGACGCAAAGGGAAATCAAGAGAGTTGGTTCACTTCTCCAATCGATTCTGGTGGGAAATTAAGAGGCTAGGGCTCAGGGATGTAGGATCGCTGAGGACTATCAGGTAGGATATAAGCTCAGCAGATGAGGTTTGATCGCCATTCAAGGAAATTGAAGGGTGTAACCGTGTTTCTCTGCAGAATTAATGATAAACAGTGACTACTATGATAGGGAAATAATAATACACACTTACAGAGCAGTTTTCATATAGGAAGATCCCTTTTCATTAAGCTTTTATTGGAAGTACATGAATGTTATATGGAGGAATTCTCCACTAATCTTCTTTCTCAAGCTGTTCCTAATGGTACAGAAAGTTAGAAAAAAAAAAGGATCCCCCCTAATGGGACCTCTGGGGTCTTATTTATAGTGGTTCAGGGCCCCTCCCATTGGAGGGCTTTCGGACCTGCATCGGTCTTTGTTGGTTATTTCATTCTTGGCTTTAGGTGCTTGACCTTCGGCTGCTTTTGGCACATTCGATTATAATCCCTGGATGATGTGTGAATTCTCGAAAGCAGAACCTGAATGTAGGCTTGTGGAGATGAGCTTTCGGATGTAGGCCCTCGGCTTTATCGTGAGTGCTTAGAGGGGCTTGACCTCGTGGTGTATACTGGTAGCTGCCGGATCGAAACCGCTATGGGTTTCGGTACTAGGTAGTCTAGTACGAGTAGCCTGTATCCTGCTCAGGTCTCAGCTAGCCCTTTGGTAGGGCCTTTATGGTAGCCTGTATTCTTTGAGGGTGGCCTTTTGGCATTCATGCAGTAGATGCTCCAAAAGTATATTCTGGGTGGCCTTCCCGTCCTTTCGGTTTAGGGCCTTCGATGCTTCTGTCTTCGGGTGTATCGACATTCGGGTAGGTCATTATTGAAGATTCCTTTGGGCTTTATCCATCAAGTTGATTGTTTCTAGCGTACTTGATTTCGGACTATGTTAACTTCTTTGTTACGAGAATTTCTTCTAGGTTGGGGCAGTTGGAGAGATCTTGCCGGGTTGACCCTGGTGGATTAATCCCTACGGTTACATCTTGTAGCTTTCACGACCCTTTCTTCTAGGACCGTTCCGGTTGATGTAGTTTCTCGGGTTATTCGATACCCCTTCACTGCAAGCCTGCTTCAATGTTAATTTTGGTGGTAACAATTATAGTTAACGATTTATGAAGTTCATTAACTATTTATGAAATTCCATATATATTTCATTTAAATAAAATGAATAACAATTGTTCTTTTAATACAAATGAAATTCAAACTTGTCTAAACAAGATTCATAATAACTTTTATTTTATATGGAATTTCATAATAACAATTATTTTATTTATTTAATTAAGCCAGTATATAAAACAAGAACCAACTTCCTATGGATAATCCAGCAACATTTGCTTCATTTACAATTATAAGTCCACTTGTCCTTTTATCAGATATCTACTTATTTTGCAATTTCTGTAAATTTACATACATTTATGTTATTCATGTCTAGTATCTAATACTAGAAATGTATAAGTAGATTATTATAACATTTATATCCTATTCAGTTGAAGTCACACTTCAACTTTCATTTTAGTTCTTCGATATTTGTAAAACAATTATGTTTAATTTGTTTTAGGACAATCCTCAAATTTCAATAATAGTCAATTTAATTCAATTTATCCTTCTCAAGGATTAATTTAAATTATCGGAGTTATTTTAATATCTACAGTAGATAATAAATAATGAATGATTCTTTAATATTTATTCAATACATATTTTTGACAATCAAAATTTATATTAACATAAATGTATATATTTTAAACTAAAGTATGCTCCCACTCAAATTAACATCCCTCTCTTTATATATATATATATACACACACACACACACACACACACACATAATGGTGTTCCAAGATCCACATCTAGTCATGCCTTGACCTAGCTTTGGCTAGTCCCTAAAACACAACCTTTTAGGTAGACATCTTATGTCAATTATATAGTGTATATAATTCTTGGATCGCATGATGAACATTTTGTTTAGTATTTTCATTTGCTCAAAATATAGAATAATTCATGTTGTTTTCTCTAAGCCATAATCTTATTATGCAGCTTAGTTAAGTCATGCCCAATAATACAGTTCAAGTACCACTTTTACTCCGTCGCATATAACCAAAATAAAAGGATGCACAATGCTTTGGCATTACCTACATCCGATGAGATTGGACATTGATGAGTGTATTATTGGAAGACTTCACCATGACTAAATAACCAAATTTGTTTTAAAGGGAATTTATAACTCGTATTGGGAAACAATATCAGAGTTATTTACATATATCAAGATATACGTATTTTATATTCGTAATATAAGCGGAATTTAAATAATATATATATGAATCATTTATATATGTTTAAATTCAACGATATATATAAGAATCATACCTATATATTTCCTTTTGAACACTTCAAAATTACATGTCACTTATATGTTGTGCAAATCGAATAAGCACAACTATTTATCTTCATGTGGGTATAACAATAGAAATAATATTTAATTCTAAGTATACATGCAAAATATTCTACCTTTTCTAAAGAAACTGATTTCTTCTATATACCAAAATTTGCATTGCTATTTATAGAGTTCATTTCGGAAAAGTCAAAATAAAACGCAGGCCCAAATCAATTTTTATATCCATAATACATTGTGTTCCTAGTTTACACAGGTCATTAACAAGCACAAAACATGGTATACGAAATTGAAAAGGATCATAACGCATGTAGTAGCATTACAAGAAAAAAATCATTTATCATCTTGCAATTATTAAGATAAACATCTGCATACTCGATTAGATACTACATTTATGTATAACAAATTATACACTCAAATTACTCACTTTATCCATTAAACAACAGTACATACAGACATATATACACGTATGATATACAGATTTATACTTTTATAAATTTTTCATCATCCAAACAAGTCGAACTTGCCTTCCTTCCTGTCTTCTTTGCTGCATTGTTTTGTGATTCATTTGTTGCAAATCTGATTTGCATCAAACTGTTTTAAATCAAACACGTTAGAATCAAGAAAGTCTTGATATCGATATATGTTTTTATTCATTTTTTATTCCGGATTAAATTCATAATTAAATTATAAACTGTACACATAACTATTATTTGCATAGGTCATGGCAATTTATGAACTTCACGCAGACAGTAATAAAAGGAATAATAATATAATAATAGTCATGCTACCTGTATGTTTATACATATTAATGAAACAATTTACATGAATTATCCTATGATGTATATCATATACAATTATCATTTGAGAATTGATACTAAAATTAAATGGGTGATGACTTTGTAATTTATTACATGCATACATGCATATAACATCATGTGATATCTATATATCTTAATATCATGCATTTATATGTGAAACAGAGTGTAAGGTATTCATAATACCCAGATGCTTATAATATAGGTATACAATTTATTGCAAATCATATTTGCCTTTTAACTGATAAAAATGGATTTAACTCAAGATGGTTAATATCTAATAAAATTACAACCATATTATTACCTAGGTTTATGGATATATGCAGTATGAAAATGGCATAAATTATATAAACATAAATATTAGTCCAAGACAATAAAATTATATTATCCATCTCTTATGTTCAAGCAGATGTCTTTAAGTACTGTTTCATAACTGCTCAATGCCAAATTTTATCCTATAAATATTGACAGTTCTAAATATAACAAATTATATTTGTATTTCAGTTCTAAACTTTACAACATCGGGTTTGTTAATATAATTCCAACATCATAACTAAAGTTAATATGCTAATGCATTTTATATTCAAGCAATATAGTGTGTAATCAGTTATTCAATCAATGCAGTTTGACCAAAAAAATGATTTAGCTAATTTTTGCTTATGCATTAACATTTTGACCCAAGGCTTATAAATACAACTATTTATGTATTAATAGCATGCTTTCACATCATATGTATATGCATTAGTAAATGTTGAGTCCAAAAAATATATTTTTTGATTTACTACTCTAGTGCATCTCAAAGTATAGTATACATGTATATAGATATATTATATACAATATTGGTTTTGATTGTAAACCATGTTTGCAGTATTGTTATTTAACATGAGCAGTATGTAAAAGTGCATAAATATATAAAATATATTTATATTGTCATATGAATCAAATTCTATTATTTAAAAGGAGGCCATGATAATACATTTATGATCATGAAATCATATATATATTTATTCAGATATATATATATATATATTCATATGTGTATATATATACATGTTATATGGTCTGTAACTATATATGCATATATATATATATATATTAACGTATTTACAGATATAAACATTCAAAACTGTAATATGTATGTGGCATTGTGTTTGAGGCAAAGAAAATATATCTTGATCAAAGTACAAATTTCATCAAAAAAATAATATTAACAAGTGGCTGCATATGAATGATACATGAGTTTAAAGTTAGTTAAATCACTATTCATTCATGTATGAATAAGTATTCAGCAACTTATAGGAACTATTCCTATTTATAAAACTAGTGTAACGACCCGGAAAATCAGAACTAATTTAAAATTTTTATTTTGGCGATTTTAATGAATTTTGAATATTTAAAATGAATTATTTTAAATAATAACGACGGAAAATCAATTTTCGATGAAGTTAAAACGAATAATTTTATTTTAAATATAAAATGAGCCTGAAATGGCGCGGCAGTTTGAAAATTCGATTTCAAATTTCAATTGAATATACAGAATTCAATATAAGTCAGAATTGGAAGAAACAAGAAATATTTGAATCTGATTAACTATATCTTTCCGACGAATGTAAGAAACAGGGATTTTGTTTTATAAGTTGTAAGATACGTCCAGCTTAAATTTCTAAAAAGTTGCTGTGGAATTTATATATATTTTAATATATATAATGACCCTTAAAAATAGTCATTTTGCAAACGACGTCTGTTTTCGACGAAACCACTTTTGTTGGATTCAGAATGTCAAGTTATTGCAAGATTCAAATTTTCATAATTTTTGAAATCAATATGTGAGCGTTGCAAAGTAAAACATGTTTTGACAGTTTCAGTCAATTTGGATCGACCAAAAAATGGCCATTTTACAAACGATCTCCAAATTTGACGAAATTAGTTTTGTTAGGACCGTATCGTCAAAATATGGCCAGAGTTATTTTTCTGGAATTTTTGGGGTCCGTATGTTGTCTCGATAAATTGAAAGGTGCGTTCAAATTCAATATATAGATTTATATTTTGATTTTAGTGAAAACTGATTGAAACAGCCAAACTGGCTTACGATACATATCCCATTGTGTTTGAAATGGGGATATTTGGCTAGGGGCGAGAGTCGTTGGAGTTCGATTGGAGTTCAGACGCAAACGAATTAATTAGAGAATTAAATGAATTAAATAATATATTAATTTATATAAATACTCCTCCCCCAAACCCTAACTTCCATTCACAATATCAGCCGCCATCCTCTTCATGAACGATCAAAATCGTTCTAAATGATTCCCTTAATCTCTCCTTAACAGTTTTGAATTAAATCATATTTTCGAAGCAAAAATTCGAGAGCATCTCCAGCTCTTTGATTTCATATGAGTGTGATTATTTTTGATTGAGTATATTGCTTGATTTCTGGGGTCAAAGGCAATGTTTTCGAACGGGATTTTGTGGCTGATGGCTTGATCGTGTTCGCCATCGTTCTTGGTGCGGGGTAGCGAGGTCAAGCCCTCCGTCGTAGGGGCGTCAGATGTGGTTCTAATCAAAGCATGGTGGGGCGCGTGAGGTCAGGGAGCGGATGAGAAGTGGGTTAAGGGATATAGGTTTTTCAACGAAGAAGAGGACAGGGAAGACAAGGTTAATGGGGATTAAAGAATTAATTAATTAGTTAGTTAGTTAGTTTAATTATATATATAAGTGATTAAATGTTCATAATATCATATCTCGTGCAAACAGAGATGAAATCGACCGATTCAACTTGCGTTGGAATCACAAAAATGAGAGCTATGCAATGGAACAAACCAGGACAAAAAAGGATCACTTTAGAATTTTAGGGAAATTTGAACGTGAATAGAAATTCAGAAATTAAAACCGATCAAAATGAGAATTTCTCACTAAAATTATTTTTATACAGTTATTTATTTTATAACTGCTTATATGAACTGTTCCCCGTCGTCCACAGACCATGGACGACTTGTTTGATTGTATTCTGTGTGAAAATTGATCGTGATGTGAAATGAAATAAATTGATTGTGATGTGAAATGAAATAAATTATATATATATGATGTGAAAATAATATATATATATATACGATGTGATAATTATATATACATGCGTTGTGAAAATTATATATACAGCGTTGTGAAAATTATATGAGATGAAAATAAAAATATATATACGAAATGTGAAATATATATATGAAATAAAATATATATATATGAAATGTGAAATATATATATATATATATGGAATAAAATATATATATGTATATATGAAATGTGGAAAATATATATATAAAGTATGAAATAAAATATATATATATGAAATGTAGAAAATATATATATGAAATGAAGATGATATATATATATATAAGAGGTGAAATATATATATATATATATATATATATATATATGAAGTGTGAATGAAATAAATACTGGTTTGTTAAAAATATTATTTTTAACATATATATGAGACGTATAAAATTTTCATGTAATGGAATATTCGATTTTGATTAAAAATTGAAATGAAAGTTGAAATCATTTTTAAAATGAAATTAAAATGATTTATAAAATACATTTTGAATTGAAATCGATGAAATATAATATATATATATATATATATATATATATATATATATATATATATATATATATAATGGCCTGAATAGAACGCGTTGCGCCGCAGCAATTCGCGAATTTCGACCATTGACTTCGAACGGACATTACGGGAGATACGACCGTCGGATTCTCCTAAAATCGGAACCGTTGGGTTCGTATCGAAAAGAGCTTTCTAATGAATATGAGAGATTTGAAATCTTACGGTTGGATTTGGAATTATGTCCAAATCAAATTTGGAAAAGGTCGCTGTAAGTGCAGTTCGATGACCGTTTATGGAAATCGACTGTACGGGCCTTGATAAAATTATTAAAAATATAAATAATTTGTGTAAAATAATAATAAATGATATGGGAAGAATAGGGATGAAAAATTCCATATTTGAAAAGATAAAAATATATATTATCGAAATGAACTAGTTATGAACTAGAATTATAATCCAATATTTTTAAATAAATAAATTGGATTTGAAATGGTTTTTAAAAATAACCAGAATTTCCAATATATGAATTGGTATGGATTTGAATCAAAAATTATTTTTGGAATATTTCAATATTGGATTCCGTGATTATACGGATATTGTGGAGGAATTTGGAAGATATATATCATTATTCCAATACGATATTTGTTGATTTCAGAATTTGATATTGTATATAAGCCGATATATTTTCTATTCACAGCCTTATATTTAATATCAAATTGGATTTAGTATATGAATATTAAAACTATAAGTGGAGTTTTAATAAATCTTTAATCAGATTTGAATGGATGAATGGTAATTAGTAAATTACCAAAACACGAGATAAACCAAATATACTTGGTTATTGGTATGGATTGTGATTAATTGATTGTTTGGATTGTGCTGGACCAGTTTATGAGCAAGATATGCTTTTACATTTAGCATTGGGTTGGGTAAAAATATTTGTATGCTAACATCTTGTGAAACACTTCACGATTTGACTATGAGATGTGTAGCGATGTTGTTGAGTTCATTTCAAATTTAATGAATTAATTTGAAATGATATTTTTCTTAAGTGAAAAGAAATGTATTCCCGATTTTAGACAGGGAATGTTTTATAATTTTTTTTTATAAAACATAAAGGATTTCGAGGCCTAAACCCAATGATTTCTGAAATGATTTAGAAATGTATTATGTTTTACATTGTGGTTCAACACATAACCGATTAGTTGCTATTGGTGATATATCTGTTTGGTGGCGGAGAATTTATTCTCTTGCTTAACACCCTTCTTTGAGACGTACGAGCTCAAAGGTTATTTGATTAATAGTGACTAATTATATGTGTGAACTGCTGATGTGAAGTACTATATTATGAAAGTACTTGTGATTATTATGTTGTGAAATGATTTTCCCTACTTCGGGATATGAAATGATTTGTTACGTGGATAAAGATTTGGTAACCTGGTCTACTAAAAGTATGGGTAGGATCAAGTACCTTAGGGTGAGTGGTCAGTGTGTAGCCTGCTCCATGTGTGGGAAGTGTATATATATATCGAGTTGCTTAGGTACGTGCCCTTTGCCTTGTCCGAGGGGAGCCCGATATTTGATTGCATACTTGTTTGTATGTATTGTTATGTTTTGGAATTCATATTTCCAAAGATTTTGGTTTGAAATCCCGACGTGAAATCTACTTTGATATAAAAGTTAGATATGTATTTCAAAATGAATTGAAATAGAAATCGGGAAATAAAGTCCAAAGGAATAATTTCTGTAAATTGAATTGGATTTGGAAAATCTAAGTGTGGTGATTAAACTAAATGGATAGATTGGGAATTTGCATGTTGATTGATGCATAGTAGATCCATTATTATTGATTGTTGTTTATACACTGGCATTCATGGGGGTAAACCCGTTCCGCATTAGCGGCGTGGTCCTGTGATTTGCCTTATCATTTATATAAGTTTTTAACTATAGAGTTTCTCAGACCAGTCCTATTACTGACATGTAGTTTGCTTTTCCCTTGCAAACTCGGGTGCCCCTGTTTTCCACACGAGCAGTCGAGTGGTTTGTTTTACAGATATTCATTTATTGAGAAGGATTCTAGATTGAAGCTTTAAGCTGTGTCCAGAGCGTTGATAGTCTTCCGCTGTGCTAATTTATTTATTTTCCGTTGTTCATTGTATTACATTTATTGTAAATTAATCTTCCGCTGTATTATATTTCGATATACTATGATATATTATGTACTCTGATGTAACATTATTATGATGTTTATAAAAGTCTTCTATTATTTGTTCTGATGTGTTGTATGCCCAGATTAGCGTATGCAGGAATCGAACGGTCTTGGTCGGTTTAGCGATCGATTAGGTCCGAGCGAAATCCGTATCGTTACATATGGTATCAGAGCTTTGGTTAACTCAAATCTTTGGGGTGAAACTCGTTAGAACAGGATAAAAGACTCATCAGAGGTAGGATTAGTAATATCCTATGGAAGAATCCTCATTAGAGATGGAATCAGTAGCATTCTAGAATGAGTGACTCGTTAGAGATGGGGTTAGAAATGCCTCAGAATGAGTTGAGAGTTATATGTTTATAAATAACGTATTTGTGATTATATATATAATTTGGTTTTAAAAATAGGATTTTTGAATATATAAATGTTATATGATTGAAAAGCTAATCAACTAATTGATTGCCACTTGTGATGTTTAATTATTAGTTCAACTAATTGAAAGATTGGAATAATCAAACCAATAAGAGAATGTAAGGAAAAATTAGCTAAATCGAATCAAATTATTGAACTGAATGGAAGTTGATTGCAAATGCATGCATGTACATATATATGTGTAAACAGGTCATAGCAAGGAGGCTAGAGAAGAAGAATAAAATTGTATGCCCGACAAATAGGTACATGTTTAGTAATTTATTGGGTTTGGATGATTTTATGAGGCGATTGGCTAGCCCCTTGGCTTTTTCTTTTTCTTTTTGAGATGAGAGGGCCTGTGTAGCGGTTTGGGGATTTTCCCGGTGCTCCCGTACAAAGGAGGTTATGGCGAAATTTTTCAAAAATTTAGGGTGTTAGCCAAATTTTTGAAGAATTGGAAAATTCTTAGAAGCTGAAAAGTTGAAGAATTAAAGTCAAACTGAAAGTTGAGTTGATTAGTTAAACAACTTTCAACTCCGTTCCTTTTCGAGGATGAAAAGATTTTAAGTGGCGGGAAATTGTAACGACCCGGGAAATCAGAACCAATTTAAATTTTTTATTTTGGCAATTTTAATGAATTTTGAATATTTAAAATGAATTATTTTAAATAATAACGACGGAAAATCTATTTTCGATGAAGTTAAAACGAATAATTTTATTTTAAATATAAAATGAGCCTGAAATGGCGCGATGGTTTGAAAATTCGATTTCAAATTTCAATTGAATATACAGAATTCAATATAAGTCAGAATTGGACGAAACAAGAAATATTTGAATCTGATTAACTATATCTTTCTGACGAATATAAGATACTGGGATTTTGTTTTATAAGTTGTAAGATACGTCCAGCTTAAATTTCAGAAAAGTCGCTGTGGAATTTATATATATTTTAATATATATAATGACCCTTAAAAATAGCCATTTTGCAAACGACCTCCGTTTTCGACGAAACCACTTTTGTTGGAACTAGTCAAGCATTTTACTTATTAAAATGCACCCTTAAAAAAATATGAGTTCAATAAAACATGTTATAGCAAAGGTAGTTTATGATATGATTAAACATAAATGAGGTTTATTTACAAGGAATGTTTCGTTTTGATGAATCATATTTATCAATAAATCATATCTGTTATGAGATGAGCATTGATTACTTTTACATACGTATAAGAGGCAGGATGATAAAGTATATATATATATATATATATATCACGTATCAAATATGAACTTCATGTTTAAGATTTAAACATGATTTTAAAGTGAATGGTTCGTATATTACATATGTCATTATATGTATTTGAAAAACTTATAAATCTGATTTGTTTTTATATAATCATCATTGTATATTGATACATACTATGATCATATAAATTAATTCAAGTATACTAGTATAAACCAGTTCCAAAAAAGTTCAATATTGAGTAGCATGGTAAAAGGTATGTATATATATATTTATATACAATACAGGCCTATGTATATTAGCAAATTAATGGGTTTGGCCTTTATAATTATATTATAAACTAACATGTATGCATTTCATTTCACAAACAATTTGTGTAGGTTCAATCAAATTGATCTGTTCACAAAAGAATTACCTCAAATCCAATCAAATATTGTAGTCACACAAACTAACAGGTCTAAAGTGTTTTACAACATTTGAACCAAAAGCACTTGACATTTTAGATTAATTATAACTGGTTTTTGATTAATCTAGAGGGTTCTCTGGTAAACAAACAGGGTAATAACTATTTGAGATTTTAGTTAAAACCAGATTCAACTATCAATAAATCCAGTTAATAATAGTTTTAAAATACCAGATTCTTATACTATTTATGCACAAATAGTATGAAAGCCAAGTTAGTATCCTTAATTCATGAATCAAATCAAAATTAGCAGCTTTTCCATCATATGTATATATCTAAATGATATTGACTATCAGTTAGAATAAAATTATAATCTTGCCTTGGCAAAACAGATTAAAACTTATATTAATTTTGCTGAAAGTATTTCCTTTTAAATGTATCAAAAACAACCTAGGTTTATAACATCAAATTGATACTATGGATAAAGCAGTAGTGTTATTGTCTAAACCAAACATTTTGATTCACTTTCATTTAGGGATTATATTAGATCTATTACTAATATGAATTCCAGAGAGAGGATGATAAATCAGATTAGCAGAATTCATACTGTCAAATATAGTAAGCAAGATGTGGCAATTGAAAAGGATAATATCTATATTAATCACGGTTTCACTCAGATTTTATATCAAAAACAATTTATTTCTTACTGAAACCAGTTTAAATCTTAATCAAATCCTTATTACAATCATTTCTCACTAAAATCAATGTTCATTATCCTGATTCATCATGTCAATGATTTATACAGCCAACCCAAGCAACTTGAATTTGAAAACCTGGCCCTGATACCGTTGTTGAAAAATAGGATCGTTTAACAGCGAAATCATTCAAATTAACAATCATAATTTGTGTACTCGAATTCAACTGGGTTAACAATATACCTATTTTTGTTTCCGTTCTACACGCAGATCTGAGAAATCGAAATCAGGACGACATGAATCTAGCTCCTCCATTTGTCGGCGCCCCTGTAGATGATCCACATGAACGGTTTCCATCCAAGCAAATCGAATAGATGAGAGATTATAAGTGCCATCCGTTATTAAAAGGATTTTGTTGAAAAGGGGCAATCGATTAGGGTTCTAATTTTTGATCTGGTATGTACTAAAATGAGTCACGCGTATAATTTTAAAGGAGAATAAAAATATCCCTTATAAAAGATGAACGTGAGCCATAATAATAGGAACCGACCAACTTGCCTATTCCAACGTTCGATAAAATATCAACTGTTTGATATTTTATTTATCCAAATAATGTTCTTCCTTATAACGTTCTAAGTGTGTGACCCTATAAGTTACTATAACATTGGCAATAATTTAAATCGTATTTAAATTATAAACAGCAAGTGGTATCTAGCAACACATCGCTATTACCCAAGTTATAATAAGATCAACGATTTGATACAACCTTTCTGCGACCAATGTATCAATATAATATAATCCTTTTAACCAGTATATTCAGAATTAAATTCAAGGCATGGAACGTATCACCATCTTTATAATTTAATCCTATTTATCTTGATCGATGAGTAGACTATATAAAACAAATCAATACTTGAGCATGACCATGCATTTCATAGTCTCACTCAATCAAGAGGCCCATGGACATCACTACAAATATATTGTAGGGTTAACTTCCATCTAGATCATTCGTAATTTTCATTCGACTCGAGATGTATCGATTAATTACTGTTATCGTCCACTCTGTTACTAGTAACTTTAGATGATATTAAAACACAAATATTTCGAATAAAATTATAATGATTTCAGGTTTGAGGATCATTACAACACTGTCACTATGAGAATAACTTATGATACTTTTAATTGTATTCCATGTAGTTATCTCATGTTAGGTCATCCCAATACGTTATTCTCCAATATATATTTATATCTTGACATTAATACCATGTATACTAATGATCAATGAGATACGATCATCAGTCAATCAACGTACTAGTCTCAACATTTTATTGTTGTCCTTTTCTTACAATAAAACTTGACTAGGGACATTTAAGAATTGTAATGCTTAACAGATTAAATAACCTCAAGTTCAAGTCAATTACTTGAACTATATAACTCCGTATTATTATTCTAAGGAATTCTATTATGTTAATATTTATATTACGCAGTAAATATAACATAACAAAATATTTTTATTTCAAATAAACAACAACACCAATAATGTCATTAATCACATCAAATGGATTGCCTTTAGGGCATAAACTATAACAAAACATTCCATAACAAACCATCACATCCACAATCATTATAACAAACCATATACATAACATCATATCCACAAGCCATCAAATACAAACCATATCCATAGCCATTACATGTTTATATTTACAAGAGATTAAAATAAACCAAAAAAAACAAGTGCCTACTCATCTCCATCATCATTATCTTCATCCTCATCATTCCCTTCACCCGATCCAGCCTCATACCCGGGCATCCTCCCATGCTTGGATAAAAATGCAGCGATCCACTCATCGAGCATGGCAGCCAATCCACTCTTCCTCCAATCATGCATCTTAGCCATGTGTTGGCGGGGTATAATGATCTTCTCCACCAGTTGGGATCTCCTATACGAGGCCTGGATCGTCGCTACCTGTAATATATTAATGAATTTTAATTTATATTATTTTATGTATCGTCAAGGTTGATGTAATGAACTCAAACAACATAAATTTAATTTAACATTACATATAATCATAAGCAATCAACACATAACCATATTATATCAAAATTCACCAAAGTCAATATACCCACCAGGTATATTTTATTTATGAAAATTTCTAATTTTTTTTTCTTAAAATCCTTCTATTTTATTAAATAAATCATTATAGTTCAAAAGCCACTACACCACGATTTTTATAGAAGTTTGATTTTGACATAATCCAAAATTTACTAGATGAAATCTCAATTTTTCTCTTTTATCAGAAAATATAATCCAACGGATTCAGAAGATTCTTGTTTCAAATAATTTTGACTTATATCGTATCACATATACTCATTCAAAGTTCAAATCATAAAATTATGAACTGCCACTAAGCAACGAGATCATTTTAATTATATTTTAGTCTTCCGCTTGGTATTAATTAACGAGCTAATATACTGGTGCTTAGTGGATAGGTTTAATCAGTCCCGCTAAGAGAGGAGAGGTATATTACTGCCGCCTACTTCTAGTAGAAATGATTGGTTTTCCTAGCGTTCTGATTCACATGAAATTGGCGTAAGCGAGATCAAGCTTCGGCAAGGAAATGAGCTCTACTTCCCTAGCTAGAGAACTAAGGAAATGAAGTTTCCTACAGCTGGAGAATTGACGGAATGAGCCTATTATCAAATGGAGGTATATCCATTGGGACTATATAATGTCGATGACAAAGCGGTATGTAGATGTGAAACAAAGAAACCCATAGAGATATGAAAACAATCATTTGTACTCTCCCCTCGTTCCCCTCCCTTCTTAGGTATTCTTCGGTCTAGCAGAGTTAGCTCCAGCTCATGGGCCTTTTTCATGGGTTTTCCGTTATGAATTTATCTAATTGAAATTTCTATGTGCTATGCTTTACACATTCAAGTGAAAGTGTTGATCTAGTAACAAATGAAAGGCTCTCTTTATAAGCAAAATTCACTTTCCTTGATCATTTCTGTTCGCCTAGTATAAACATTGGCCTTTGTATCACACTTCTTTTTCGGTATGCCGCTCTTGAACAAGAAGCGCCGCGAGCAGAGCGAGAGAACGCAGTGAGCTTTAGTGATGTCAGAATTCGCACCTAATTTGATCTATTTAGTGATGAGTCCGCTAGTTTCTTTGATCCCACTCGGTCTTCCTTTTCCATTTGCTTCCAATAGTTCGACCTATCCAGAAAAATTATCGGCCCACGAATGTGGTTCCGATCCCTCCGGTGATGCCAGGAGTCGTTTCGATATACGATTTTATCTGGTTCCTATTTTATTTATTATCCCTGATCCGGAAGTCATCTTTTCTTCTCCTTGGGCAGTACCTCCCAACAAGATTGATCCGTTTGGATCTTGGTCCATGATGGCCTTTTATTGATTTTGACGATTGGATCTCTCTATGAATGGAAAAGGGGTGCTTCGGATCAGGAGTAACCACTATTGATAGGGCAAAGGGGGGAAGGACATAGAAAAGATCATATGCCTACATTCAATCAATTGATTCATCATGGTAGAGAAGAAAAATGGAGCACGGACCGTACTCAAGCTTCGGATCAATGTCCCCAGAAGCAAGAAGTATGCCCACGTATTCTGACTATCACACCGAAAAAACCTAATTCAGTTCTACGTAAGATAGCCAAAATACGGTTGACCAATCGACATGATATATTTGCTCACATTTCGGGCGAAGGTCATAATACGCAGGAACATCCTATAGTCTTAGTCAGAGGAGGTAGAGTGAAAGATTCGCCAGGTGTGAAATCACATTGTATTCGAGGAGTCAAGGATTTGCTGGGAATTCCGGATCGAAGAAGAGGCATATCTAAATATGGTGCGGAAAAATCGAAATCCAAATGAATGGAAAATGCCTCTGGCCAGTATATTAATTAGGGCTCGACCCTCGTTTTTCAGGGCGAGGTGCGTAGCCCACAACATTACGCCCTAAAAACTCCCAGAATATTAATTAACCCTTCCGAATGACCGGCTACGCTACTTCGCTTTTCAGGTTATGCCCCTTCTCTACTACAAATAGCGTAAGTTGTTCACGAATCGGATTCATGTCGCCAGTATATTAATTGGGGGCTTGGCTTACACGAGACAGAGCATCAATTTCCTTGGGCAGTCAAAAGACGAGTGGAATGGGGCTTTTTAACTGAAAGCAGGTGCCAGTATAAACATTGTGGAGGTATAAACATTGGAAGGATCAATTGCAAGCTGCTCAGGAGGTTTGGATTCATAGATGGGCAGAATCCGCTCTTTACGGGTGGATGCTCAGAGGGAGCTGCTAAAGTAACTGACACCAGTGAATCAATAGTAGTGATATCCACATCCCTGTCCCCTTCTTCTACTATGAATTATGCTCCTCGAAGAAAGAAGGATGGTAAAATGCCTCTGCCAAGCTCGATTAGGTAGGGATCGACATATCGATGTCATGAGAGCTTATGTTGTTGTCGCTAAGGGTGTATATTTCATGGGCACTGATCGGATATGGGAACAAAGCCTGATTCTTTGTTACAACACCGGAGAATCCTAGCATGCTACCACCAATTGCTTAGCTCAGTGGGAACAAGCCTGATTCTTTGTTATAGCACCGGACCTCTTCTTTCTCTTTATACATCCCCCTTATACTCCGAAGTCAATAAGCCTATTCATCCTAGTAATGTAAAACCACCTCTGGGCTCTGGGCCTCCTATTCATCCTAATCAGTTCTGTTTCTTCATTGTTGCCCGGAACTAATATCCACGACATGATTCTTTGTTACGAACCACGTCGTTTCCCTCCTTATGACCGGATATACCGTAGAACTATGTCGACTGTTGTTTCTTAACAATACCTGTTTCTCTATGCGCAGTTTCTCTAGCTCTTATATCTCACTTTCTTCATTAGACCCACCGGAACACCTTTTCTCCCACGGGGTCACCACCTTCTTTGCAGAGAGGTTATAGTACCAAAGGTGCGTAGCGCTCTTTCTTATTTGTTACACCACCGGACAATTCTTTAATGCTTTCAATATACTAGGCTTGGTATCTACGCCCTTGGTTGGTTCATCCCATTGGCCCCTGCTCCCAGGTAAGAACCCGGTCGAGTGCCTTTTCCCTGCCTGGGAACAAACAGTCATACCTGGAGTCGGAGTAGCTCTAAGACATCCTCCCTTGTTAGTTGTCGCCTGTCTAGAGGTCGCCTTGTTCTCACTTCGGTCACCTCGCTAATAAAGCTTCCCGAAAACAACGTTCGACTTGCATGTGTTAAGCCGTGGGAATAACCAATTCAGATTTGGGACCAAAAGCGATTAGCAGTGACCATTGAATAAGTCTCTTCGGCTTGGGTTAAAAGCACGGAATGTCGTCACCATCTTCGAATAAAGTCTTTTCGGCTTGGGTTAAAGGCACCATGAATAGTGCATACCAAAGCAGTGCCTAATACTCCGGCAACTCCCATCATATGAAATGGGTTCAATGTCCAATTATGAAACCCTTGGAAGAAGAGGAATGTTTATACTGGGATCAACCCTAAAGTAAAGTGTTGACTTCTTCTATATACTTAATACACTCTCCCGGAGACTGGGATGCCTCTCCGTATGATTGGAATCTTGGCGGAGTTTGAGTGTCTTAATGCTAGTACCTAGTCTAAAAGCGACTAGTGCCCGTCCATTTGGCCGGCTTATAAATAAGCACCTGGCTCGTCGGGTTTTCTTTGAAGAAAACACTCCCATCCTGCCATTGCATTCCATCTCCATCTATTAGATGATAGATCTTCAGAGGTAGCGTAGCTCTATGCGACCAATGGAAAAGTCTGGAGAAAGGTTGAGTGACCAATGGTAGTAGGCGCCAGTATATTAATTCGGGAGGTGACCAACGAGAAGAGGGATTGAGGTGCGTAGCCTTGTAGGATAAGTAGATGCTATAAGAGGTCGGAAAGTGGGACCAATCCAAACCCGGGATAGACATCAACAATGATTTATTTTATAAGTTCTTTTGGCTATGTAAATGTGGTGTGTTTTAATATGTACAACTAATTAGTACACTAAGTATTATAGATGTGCACGTTCTTGGATTATCAATACATATCTATTAGTAAAAATATATACTTAAACAATTATGGATTTTCCACTACTAGAATTAAAGTTTAAATAGCAGTTATAACTTAGTTAATAAAACAATTTATCTCTATGTTTTCGAAACTGCAGCGCCTATTCTGTGTAGGCGGGTCAATGATGGTGTCCCAGATCCGATTGCACTCCTCTAGGGTCGGGTCACGTCCTGAGGACCGTGTCACTTGAGCGATCTCCTTTTGGTATCTCTCCTGCAATAACAAACAATTAATTCACATGTAATATGTTCAATTTCAAATGAACAATGTGAAATACAAAATATTACGAAAGCTTACCATCGCACATTTGGACTTAGAGTCCATCCAGGTATAGGAGGTGTTATCCTCCTCGCTGATCTGCTCGACCGCATGAGTCTAGGTAAACAACTCAGTAAGCATAGGCTCTAAATGGAGAGTCGACATCTGAAATGGTACAATATAAGTCTAATTTTACCAATACGATTAACAAAGGTTTGAACTACTTATAAATGCAATTTATCATACGTACCAATTCTTGTCGATGTTGTGAGACTGACTTAGAGCCATACCTTAGAACAATGTAGGATTTTTATTCCTATTTTCCTTGTTTCGCTTTGAAACTTCCTACAAATTTAATTATACAATTAACTTAATTAATATATGAAATATGAAACAAAACAAAAATTAAAAGTAAGTTCAAATAACTTACCCTCACTATGGGACTGTCCTAGGCTCGAAGAAAACCCGAACATACCTCCTCGCTCATCCATTGAGGCTTCTTTCCATAACTTTTTGATTTATATAGGGTGTCTTTTTATCTCTTCCTCATCTTCTTATTCCAGTGATTGAGAAAGACATCCATATCTTCGGGATGAAGCCGATGAACAACCTGCATATAAAAAAATTGTATTACGTATTTTATGTTAATTGAAATGAGAAATAAATTTATAATTACCAAAACCTCAGCAAGGTGGCATTCCTAATCTGAGCAGGAACGTCGTCCTAATGAAGATAACAATCTGTTACCTTACTGAAATAGCTGATTTAGAAAAAAATAAAATAAAATTTGCTAGTTGGATCTCAAAACCTCTGCAGAAAATACGATGTAAGCATTTAATAAAATTTAAATCATAAAACTTTACTAAACTAGATTCTTACCCTGCACTCTTGGTGTAACGACCCATATTTTACATGTAATAGGATCGTAAAACTATTATGTTTAATTCCTGAGTGATCGTATCATTCTCATATTTTAATATGTCATTCATGGGAATGTAAAACATATCCATGATTTTTACCGAACCTAATTATGACCATTTCCCCCTTGGTTTTACTTTTTTAGCTATAACTTTTGATAGAGGCCGAATCAGGTGTTAAAATTGATCTCATTAAAACAGAATTTCTTTTGCAATTTCGTAGAGTGGTCACATTTAGGATTTAGCCTAGCAATTTAGGAAAAACCATTGTTTTAAGATTAGGTTTCTACAGGACCAGGTAATTAGCTGCTAATGGGCATATTAGCAAGCCAATTAGGCTAATTACTAGCAACGATAAATAAATGGGTTACGGGAGAGAATTAGGGTTTTTCTTCTCATTCAAACATTAGGGTTATGTAGTGTCCTGAAATTCCTGTACAATTTGAGCTGACCAAATAACACAAGTCCAACCCAAATTACACTGGAAACCAGAAAAGTAATAGAAATAAAACATAGGGTGAGAATAGATAAGATAGAAACTTAGAATATAAGAAGAAGAAGAAGAAGAAGAAGAACATACAACATCAGAGTAAAACGAATCTCATAGCGGAACGAACAACATATAATAAATACATAATTTTGAAATAAAACCAGTATATGTATACAGTAACATTATCAGAGTATAACACTTACAACACAGCTGAAATAACTATAGCTATATAATCCTGAAGCCTCCTGCACCAAGCTCTTCAAGTATATCTGAAAAATCCTAACTACTTGACTGCCCGTACAAAATTGGGCACCCAAAAGTTTAGGGAAAACAAAACAAAACAAACTCTGGGTCAGTCATGGGACTGGTGTGAGTAAAACAGTTTGAGCAATTAAACGATATCTCATAAGACCACGCCGTATAACAAAATGGGTTTTTCCCTTATGAGAATCCAAAACATTTGATTTAACTTTCAAAATCCTTTTGAAAGAAACGATAAACTTTATATCAAAACTCACTGATATTATAATAGTGTCTATCAACCACAATATAATAATCATCTAGCAGAAACGCTTTCATCTCACGTTCTAGATACATAGTATACAATCAAAATCGCGAGCACTTATTGGATAATGGATTTCCAACTATGACAAGGTATGGAACCACCTTCCGATAGTGTACCTCTACAGAGGAATACACTGGGTTCAACAAGAACATCTTGCAACCCGGCCACACATGACCAACCACTCATTTCACTTGAGTGTATCGAATGTATATCACCAACGGTTGGGATCTGCAACCGTTTCCCGAATGGGACAACATCGAATAGATTAAAGAATGAAATGAATATCTCTAGATAGGTGATAATACACCCTAATTGGCAGCAAACCACTTAGCCATGCTGCCTGCCCGATTTTTGCCATTTCCCGGTTATGAGGCTAGAGGCCACGCTTATCTCTGACATATCACACAATTATTCACTTTGAATGTCACATCGTCATACCCTCTAAATCACAAATTGATTTCCCCAAAAATACAACGGGTATACAGCTAAGAGAAACGAATTCCTCCGCCACCAAACGTAAATACGTTTGAAGAGATCAACTTACGCGATCTATTAAATATACTCTGTCAGACATTCTTCCATACAGGTTGTCCTGGGTCTGGACAAACCGAAGGCACTATTCTTTAAATCCATCTTAGGCAATTTCTACCTAGGATCGCCAGAACAGCCCTTGCATAACTCCGTCTTCAATTATCTCCATCATATTTGATTCACAACGCTAATGCCCATACAGAGTGGTTTTCAGATAATGAATCTGATCCCGGTCTCTCCGTGCTGACAACGGAAATGGTCAAAATCTTCGATAGTCGGTGATTTAACTATCAAAGGAAAATATGTGTACAAACAACGGTCATATTTCCAAATGGAAATCTTACCGAGCAAATCATCAATCAACACTGATCCACTTTAATTTAATTTGTCAGTCAATTATCCATTTCCCTATTCCTGTTTCCATATATTCAACATTTCTTATTTTCTAAATTTAGAAAATATACGTTATTAACATTGGAAAACATTTCCAATTCTTATTTTCTATATTAGAAAACATTTCTGATTCTTATTTGGAAAACATTTCCAAAACCCCTACATTGGATTTAAACAGATGTTTAAATCAAACATCGCTACGCCAACTCAAACCATTATACTCGTTAACTAAATTCACTTAACCAATCTTCACTGTTGAACCTTAACCGTTCCTTAGTTAAAAAACGAAGCCAATCAAGTTGGGGCATAACTACCTCTCAGACCATAACTGAACAACATTTCTAACTTCGAAACAGACAAGGTTCACCTTTGAAAACTTTAACAAACTTCCTTACGTAACTCTTTTTCGAATAAATCTCTATTCGATAACTCTTTCCTTCGAATAAACTATATTCGATAATCTCTCTTCGAATAGCCATATTCGATTAACTCTATTCAATTAACACTATTCGATTAACTCTAATCGATTTACTCTTATCAGTTAGCTCTATTTGATTAACTCTATTCTATTAAGTCTATTTGATTAACTCTATTGGATTAAGTCTATTTGATTAAGCCTAATTGATTAACTCTATTGGATTAACTCTAATCAATTAACTCTTATCAATTTACTCCCATCAATTAACTCCTTTCGAATAAACTATATTCAAAAAAATCATTTCGAATAAACTATATTCGATTAACTCTTTTCAAATAAACTATATTCGAATAACTCCTTTCGAATAAACTATATTCGATTTACTCCTTTAACTCCATTCGAATAAACTATATTCGATTAACTCCTTTAACTCTATTCGAATAAACTATATTCGATAACTCCTTTCGAATAACTAATATTCGATAACTCTTTCTTCGAATAAACTATATTCGAATAACTCTAATCCGACTAACTCTAATTCAATTAACCCTATTCGACTAACTCTTGGTCGATTAACTCTATTCAATTAACTCTATTAAGTTTGACTTCTATTTATAGAATTTTTCATACGAAATCCCCTTTTATTTCTAACACTTAAGTCTCATTTAAAATTTCCTTTTATAACTCTGTTTATTTCATAAATAAATATTTCCTTTTATAACTCTATTTATTTCATAAATAAATATTTCCTTTTATAACTCTATTTATTTTTCTAAATAAATATTTCCTTTTCAATTCTATTTATTTTCTAACTAAATATTTCCTTTTATAACTCTATTTATTTTTCTAAATAAATATTTCCTTTTCAATTCTATTTATTTTCTAACTAAATATTTCCTTTTCAATTCTATTTATTTTCTTAATAAATATTCTTTTTATAACTCTATTTATTTTCTTAATAAATATTCTTTTTATAACTCTATTTATTTTCTTAATAAATATTCTTTTTCAATTCTATTTATTTAACAAATAAATATTTCCTTTTCAATTTTATTTGTAAATGTTTTACAAATATTCCCTTTTCAATTCTATTTGTAAATGTTTTACAAATATTTCCTTTCCTATTTGTTTCACAAATATTTCCTTTTATATTTGTTTCACAAATATTTTCCTTTTTTTATTTGTTTCACAAATATTTTCCTTTTATATTTGAAATCCATTGATTTTATATAAATACTTTATTTTCAAAATACACTTTGAAAATCCCTTTGTCTACATTCTAGTATTTCTTATGGTATTTAAAATACCCAAATAACAATGATCGATATGATTCAACACACGTAATCAACAACAGATTATATATCACATCACATATCACCATATATGAAACAAAACAGTATTTTATATATTGAGGAACCCAGTTGGGTCCCTCCAACCTGTTTCCCTGCATCCACAGATGTTAAACAATATAATTAACATCAACTTCATTTCACTATGAAATATTCTAATAAACAGAATCGATATTTGATTAACAATTTATATATATATATATATATATATCGTTATCTATAATTTCAACCAATCACTTAGCAGTTCAACCAAACAGTCAACACACAGATATCAATCATCATTTATCAATTCTAAATATACGTTATAGAAATATGAACTGGTAGAGTTGATGAGTTTTACTCACATGGGATAGTTATCGTTAAATAACGATTAACTATCTTTGATTCAGATGGACAATTTATTTTGCAATAAATTGTAATGAGCTCCAATTCACTCTCAGTCAGTTCCATGGTGTAGCCACCGTCCATACGATCCCAACGGATCTCGTTTCGTCTGATTCTAATATCGTATGAGATAATTACACATTTTATAAGTTACATTAGTATTTAAATTTAAATTAAACTTAAAACAAACTAAAATCCGAGCCTCGCCCTATACCTAAGGCCCAAGCACATTTCAATTCAACAGACCCGCTCTTATTCCTTCCTCATTCTTCCCCGATTGAACTCACTACTTCGGTATTTCCCAAACATAGCGCACCTTCTTCCATCTTTAACCCCTTATCCACTCCATGAAAACCCAAATAAAATTCACCAATGAAATCTCCTGTAAAACCTCTACACCTTCCTCTCCATCACATAGAACTCGAATCACCAAACTTCCATGCGTGTTCTCCTGTTTCGAACCGCATTACAGATGAAGATCGACACTTAATTTGTTCGAATCCAACAAAACTTCGCATTCAGGTGCGGAATCACCTCATAAATCCCAAAACAAACTCAAAATGATTTACAACTCCTTTAAATTCACGAAAGATTGAACCCTAGGTCAAAAAGAACATCGCTTCCAATTTCCAGCGATACACAATGATGATCGAACCATGTAAAAGGCATACGATATCGAAGAGAACTAGCATACGGATCCAAATATATATACTTTAGGATTTATAGGAATTGATTTGATATTCTAGAATTTTTTTGAAGTTGAAATCCTTTTTTCCTAGAAGATAGAATAGCGGCGCTGAAGTGTTTGACCGAGGAATGAAAATTTTAGGTTAAAGGGGAAAGGTAGGGTATTTATAGAAGTAAATTTGGCTTGTTATAGAAGCTTCATGATTTTTTTTATTAGTTTATATCCGTTTTTGCCTTCGAAAAATTCGTGTGATCACACATAATACCCAAAAATCATGAAAATGGGCAAGCGGCTAGAGTTTGACATTACGGACCCAACGAAACTGGTTTCATCAAATTCTGACTCCATTTGCTCACACAGCGTATTTTTAACCGTCAAAATACTGACTGTTTTTCACATTAAAAATCCGTACAGCCACACACTGACTCCAAAAATCACAAAAATTGAAGTCTAATAATAATTTAATATTGCGGATCCAACAAAATTAGTTTCATCGGAAACGGAGGTCGTTGGCAAAACTGGCTATTTTTAAAGCTCTAATTAAACCCTTTTTAAATATTAATATATTTAAAAATAATTAAATTTAATATTTAAAAATAAATATTATCGTATATATTCACAATAGAATATCATACAGCTCCAATTGGATTTATAACTCGATATTCCAAATCCAGTGTTACACCGATATTAGATTTATATTTAAAATCCATTTAAAATATAAAAAAATCGATATAAATTATAAAGAAATTCCGTAGCGACTATTTGAAAATTTGATTTGGACATAAATCAAAATCTACACAATGAAATCCCGATTTTTCTCTTCCACTAGAAATATATACTTCACCAGCTCCAAACATTTCTTGTTTCATAGAAATCCAGCTTAAAATGGATTATGTATATTCGTTTAAAGTTCGAATCGCCAAATAGCGAACTGCCACGCCATTTGGAGCTCGATTATAATTATAATATAAATTATACGTTCAACCATCGTTAATTAAATATATTGGTTATCGTAATTCAAATTTCAAACTGAATATATATTTTGAATTGTCCGATTCACACAATATTGTGAATTCTACTATTTCTGACTATTTCAGAAATTAAATATATTATTTTATTATTTATATGAATTAAATATTCACTATTATTTGATTTAAACCATTTAAATCTATAAATCACTATTTAAATAATTAAATTAATTAATTAATATATCGTTGAAAAATACGGGTCATTACAGGTTGTGTCCAAGATTCTCCAAATTCCAACCTAATCTCTTCATTCCTTCATTCTAAATCAAACATAAAAGCAAGATTAACATCCAAGATGATCGGATCTCGCTGTTCTACATCAAATCAAGGGTTTTTCTTTGGTGTCTCTTTACTGTCCAGATTAGATTTCATAGGTAAGGGTTTTTCTTCGTTGACTCTTCGCTATCTAGATTTAGATTTCATTAGTAATTCATTGGATCAAGCTTTTGGTGAGTGATAGATATCTCTCACGCAGATATTATGGATAACTTGGATTAAGTTAGGATTATTTCACACCATGTATGATAGTAACCTAAAATTTGATTGCCTATTTAATTTCTGTATTAAAAACCCTAAGATAATCTGAATTGATTGTATAAATTGGTAATTTGTTAGATTAATCATGTTTAACATATGTTTAGATCCTAATTAAGCTAGATCCATGGATTTTATGGGATAATTCATGTAAGTTCATGTTTATACGATTGAACATGATTGACATCGAATGAATTGCTACTTGATTTGTTGAATTGCATGATTTTGATTTATTAGGTGATTTAGAATTGTTTGTAGTAGGCTTAGAATGGATAAACAGAACGAATCAGAGGTTCAGATGATTGGACTCAGACGAAACTTGATGGAGGAGCTCTGAAGGGAATCGGGATGGTTCCCTTGAAAATTTCATCGCGAAATGAGCTAAGTAAATGGACCGGCACCGATCCATGCCCTATGGACATGTACCGATCCATAAGGGGTGCTCGAGGAGTTCTAATTTTTGGTGCATGGCCTTGTGATCTGAAAAGTAAGTCATGTGCATATTTTGGTGGAATTTGGATAAGCCAAAGTTTCGTCGCTCGAGTACTCGTTAGTGGATCGACAGGGAAAACCAACGGGAAAGAGTTTTGCTTCGAAACTAGACCAGAGGGAAGTACGTGAGGAGGTAAGTGCACTGATCTAGCACTTTGCCAAAAATTGGCTATGTGGATGGACTGGTATGGTCCATAGCCGATGGACTGGTGCCGATCCATCAGGGTTGAGTATTGAAGGTCAAGGCTTTGGGGATGTGAAGCACTGGCCTTATGGAGCTCATTGGTAAAGTTTGGTTGTGCAATCTTCACATTAAAGCATAATATCTTGTAGCAAAATAAATGGAATACAATAGCAGTTCATAAAGCTACTAAACACAAAATTTCAAAATTTATACACAATATCAATGTTACAAAATTTAATTCAACGGATGTATAAATAAATGGATTTCTAATACAAAAAAGAAAACTGGAACAGATAGGTAGAGATAATATCGTAAACAAGTCTCCAGCTCTGAAAGTTGGAATCTCAATACTGCAGACTCAGTCTAACCCGAGCAATAATGCAAAGACAAAACACTCTGATCATGAGTAACATTCTCATGAAAGTAAATCAACTCAAGTGAACTGTTTAAATGAAATGCACAAGTAACTTAAAGGATGTTTGGGATTCTCATCCTCTAAGGATCTGTTAAACTAGATATTATATAATACAATACGCTATTATAGTAGTGCCTACAGTAAATATACTGTTGAAAATAAAGTAAGTCGGATTACATATTTATCCTTATGATGTTTATAAACATTGTCATAAACATTGCATATAAAATACCAATTAAACGATCAATTGATAGAGATGCACCGCTATACGACAATGTCAAATCAAAATCGTAAGGGGTTCGATCAAGATAATATAACAAGGCACACGAGGCAATACTCAGGGTAGGATTCTACCAGTTGCAAGCCCGAACCGATGGTAACGCATAGCCGCAACTACCGCCCATCTCGAACAACACTCCCATAATCAAAGGTCGCCCAATCAAATCATAAAGTAATAGATATAATATCGAATAAGTGCACTCGATAAGAGATGTTATCACAATTAATCATGGTATAACTCTTGTTTTAGTCATTTCAATTATGATCCAATGGTCAAAGTTATTTTTCATCGTTTTCTAACTTCATTCCAGCAGCGTTCGCCAAACCAACCTGCTTCATTTTGGATTCTCCACATGCATAGTTGTTAAAGTGGATTTTGGTATTGACAGAGAGTGTGACAATATCTGACCCGGTCTCTTTAACAACTAAACGTTTACATTTTTCACACCGTAGATATTTACATTTAAAATCATATTTTAATATCATAAATCAATTTAACTTCAAGTATTGATTTCTTTATAATCATTCATCTTCAATTTTCCAATTTCGTATTGTCAAACAATTCATTATCAAATTCAAATACTGATTTTATATTCTATTTCATAAATATCATTAAAAATCAAATCGTTGTCTTAAATAAATTCAAACATAATAACTCGAACTAGAAATAGACTTTAGTTTAAAATAGTAACATATATTTAAAAATGGTTTGTCTTTAAAATAATAGAATACATACATATATACATAAGTTTAATATAAAAATGGTTTTATTAAAAATAGTTTTTATGAAAATATTTATAAAATTTTAAAAGTTAAAAATATATAAAATAGTTTAATTAGAAATAGTAATAAAATTAAAATAAATAAAATCCAATCTGAACCAAATATCCATATTATAAATTTGACTTTTCATAAATTCAGATTTCAAATTTCCATTCAAATTAACTTAAATTAACTAGTACAATTTCTAATTTATTTGTTTGCAAGTACAATCATAATTTTTAAACCATTACTTCAATTTGGGGTAAAGCTTATATTCAAAAATCCATTTCATCATATTATACTGTTCAAACACATTCGAAGTTTAATTGTCAAGTTAGTCTCTTAATCCAAAAAAAATCAACTTCAAAATATATTAAATTAACAAATTATAAATTTAAATCTTTAAATCAATGCTTCCATTAATTTCGTTTAAACAAATCTTAAATTGAATTCTTTCTTTAAATGAAATCTATTAAAACTATTATATTAGATTAAAATTTTATATTATGTTAAAATTTTAAATTGAATCTTTCAAAACTAAATATATTTTTATAATATTTAAATCATTTTAAAATATTATATTATATTATATTATATTTAATTAGTTTATATTATATTATTTTAAATTAAATACTAATTAAATTTTTTAATTATATTTAAACGAAGAATCAATCCAAAATCACATTAATCAATTCTAACTCGAATTCATAAGTTCAAGTTAAATTATTTCAAATATAAATTTAAACTAAAATGTTCAAATTATATTCCAAAATCAGTTTATTTAATCAATACATACTTATAAAGTTTCTAGAAAATAGTTTTTGTTGACAAACGATGTTCGTATATAATTTTCCACCCTATGATCAACCCGTATAATTAAATTTACGGGTATATATTATTTCAACCCAATAATAATTTTCTTAAATCTACAGGGAACTTGCACTTTGAGAACATAAATTAAAAACACAACAATATGAATATCACATAGCAAATTCATATCATATCATTTGTCAATAACCGTCAAGGCATATCATACATGTCAGAAATAAACATATATCACAACATAATACAATTTCATGTCATGAACGCAAATTTTAAATTTAATATAATAATCATGTCAACTAAAACAATTCTAACATTTCAATTTAACCATTCACATGTGCTAAATGATACTTTCATGAAATGTTATTTCAATGAGATAAACTCACATTTCGTGGCATTGAAAGGAGACGACAAACGAATGAACACGAATACCAAGATGCACAACTCTGGCTACAAGCACAACTACAGACTCTCTAACACTATAGCACAAATAAATTCATAAATAAATAAATCAAGAAAGTAAAAGGAAGAGAATAGAGGGGTTTCGATTAGAGAAAATTGATTTCAACTTTCACAAAATTTACAAAACGAAACAAGATTTTGGACATTTTTAAAATATATTTTTGGATATGTTAGTCATTGAATTTAAAAAGGTGGTCAACATCAAAGTATTACGGAACTCTTTTCTCTTCGTTTTTTAAAAAACATCAATAAAATTTTTGGGAGATACAACTGAAATAGTAGAGGGAATTTTCAATTCCAAAAATATGGATTTGAAAATAGGTGTAGAAGATTCACAATTTCAACATAGTAGAGTATCAAATTTGAAAAAGTTGTAGCTTTTTCAATTCCACCCAATCTGAAAATAAGAAAAAGTGGATTCAGATTTTCTATAAGCAAGTTATGACCGCGGAAAGATGGAAAAATCTTAAAAAAGAAACAGATAATAGAAACGTGTAATAGAGTTTGGGTTTGTGGATTTTGAGTTTAGATTATGGACGCATGATACGACCAACGGATGCAGCAAGGCTTAGTGGTTTTAGGCACTGACTAGGTGGTGGAGAGGCTAAGTGGAGGCTGTCTTGATTATTGGTGATAGGGTTTGATTGTTAGGAATGAGATAAACAAGGGTTTATGCAAAAGGGAAAAATTGAGATCTAGGTTTTGAAAACGAAAAGGCTTACGTAAAGAGGTGGATTAGATTTAGAAGAAAAGGCTTATGTAAAGAGAAGACTATAAATTAAGTTTTAGGATTGTTTTGTAATTTAGGGATTTGCAGAGAAGAAGAAAAATTGAAGAGAAGAGATGGTGATAAAAAGGAGAATAAGAATTAGGAATTTTGTTTTAATTTGAGAATTTAGATGGAGAGACAAACCATGGAAATTTTCTTGAAGAAGTTTACAGAGATGAGGATTGAGAAAGAAGAAGAAGAGATTATCTCGATGAAAAAGAAATGAGAAGTCCTAAGAATAAAAACACATATTATAACTTTACGGTCTTTTAAAATTTAAACGAAAATATTAATGAGGTGTAAGGTGGTAAAGCTTCCCCAAGAAGCCAAATAAACATTTCAATAAAGAGCAAAAACAGATATGTAAGTATGAACATACAAGCGTTTTACGCACTGAAAATCTCAATTTATAAACAAACAAAAGCAGATTTTAACAAAACCAAAAATGCTAAACTACTTACAATTCCGAGTAGAATCATAATTTTTTTTGTCAAATTTCAAAACTCTAATTTTTCAGTTCAAATTCAAATTTTGACTAAGTTCGACTAAAACTGACATTTTCAGAAAAATTCATTTCAATAGATTTAATATCTACCTTACTCAATATTACAGGTTTATTAAATCTTAAGAATGAACTTACATTCGAATAATAATATAAATCACAACCATTTAATTTCTATTATCAAATTATACCTTATTTATGCATATATACAGAAACCTAATTCATTTATTTCATATAATTCAATAATAAATTGAATTTTCAAATTTAAAAATTAAAGTATCAATTAATTCATCTTTTAAACATTTTAAATTTTGCAGATCGTTACACAATGAAGAGTCAATCATAATTAATTCATAAAAATAGCAATCAACATCATATGATTATCTACTAATAGTTCATGTGAATAATACCAACCTTTATGTCCGCAGCATTAGCTCAGAGATTAAGAACTTTGCGATATAGTAACAGTGGCATGGGTTCGAAATCTAGAATGACATGCTAAGAGCTTACCATGTGCATACGTTAAGATCAGCCACTAATGTGGTGCTCGCGGACCGGACTAGGTGCACTGGGAGGGTTTTACAACTCTGGTTGGTTTTCCACATGAACATTTCAAAAAAAAAAATTTTACATACCTTTCTAATGATATGGACAACTTGCAAAATAATGTTAGTCCTGGGTGAAAAATCCCACCTTTCGTGGTTTTAAAAAGAAAGCAAGCTACGACAAAATCGTAAATTCAAAGCAATAAATATTCAAATATAGCAAAACATAGTGTCTTTCTTAAAAAAAGGTCTATTATCTTGAAAAGGAAAATTTCAAATTTTTCAAAAATATTTTACTTTCGACGGTTTTCAACCTTTAATTGAATTTCGCAAATAGCTGAAAAGTTGAAACTTAAGTATTTTTCTATGAAATTCTTATCCTCGCTACGTTTAGTTAAACGTATGCCAAATATAAAAGTTGATTAATTAATTTAAAAGTTAATTTTTAAGTAAAATTTCAGTTATAAACATTATTAAAAGTTGCAGAAATTTACAAATCGTTACACTCTCTTCCATTGATACTAACGAGCAAAAATACATATTGTATCATACATCATAAGGCAGATAAAGATGCATAACATAAAATGTTTCTATGATGGCTTTACATGTAGAACATCCGAGGGCAACTGGGGAAAATAAGAAGAATATAACCCTGAACATAAGCGTGATGCTATTTACAGCACTGCAAACCAAGGTTCAAGAATTCAGTTTCGGTCTTTGTAACAATTTGGAATTTCGCTCGATCCGAATCGATCGCTAAACCGACCAAGACCGTTCGAAACCCCTGACTGTTTTGAGAACACGACAAATCGGAATGCAAACAGAAGAACATTTCATTGTTAATTACAACAATTCCATCAGAATACAAGAATATAGAGAGTATGAATAAATATTATACATCAGAGAAATATCAGAGTTTTAATTACATTACTGCAGCGGAAAAATAATACAATACACAACTGAAAGAGATATACAGATACAAAGCTTTCCGGATATCGTTCCAGCTGCAAATCAGGATCCTGTGAATATAAATTTGCAAAACCAAAACTACTAGCTACCCGTGTCAAAATAAGGGCACCAAGAGTTTAGGTTAAAACAATAAACTCTCGGTCAATCATGTGACTGGTGTGAGAAGTAAAACAGTTATTAATCTTTATTTTAAAGTTAGGTAAATCAAGCGACCACGCCGTATAACACGGAATGAGTTTCCTCCCAAGAATACCAGTGCATAAAACAACAGCGCAATGCTAAATAAAGAACAATGAAGCTATTATAAGACCCAGGTCCCATCACACAATGCAACACAAGCCGGAGGATAGGGTTTTACCTTATAATAGCCAAAGAATGCTTGATACGCTAAATTCATCTTTTATTATTACTATAAGTGTATAGTGTCAAAACAATTTCAATCATAAGTATCAATCATAGACGGCATGGGTACCATATATCATGTCGCTAATACTAGGCTCTACAATCAAAACCGCAAAGTCACCTATTGGAAGTTGGATTTCCATCTGTGAACCGAGGCAAGGGATCGTCCTCTACCGAATTCGAGACGCTCTAGCCCGCCCCTCAGGAACAGCCGCAACTGCCCCTTGGATCGTCAGCGTCGGTCTACTCGATGTGGATTATAATGCCTGAACACTGCATTTCCCCGCCCTTTGGGGCGTCAATGAGCCAAATGACTCCATCAGCTCCACATAGTCACCGATATATCCGGGGCGCCTTGCAATCCAACAACCACACAGGTGAAAATAATATAAATGTCAGGGCTGGTAGGTCACTGACACCACCCTAGCTAGAAGGAAACGCATGCCCTCCCCGAGATCCTCTCCCGTTTCTGGTTCACAACCGGGGTGTGAGGCTCGCGAATTAATGCTACACAAAGCTGTGCCACACAGGCGGTGCTTTGATCATCAACCACAAGACTCTGCTTTTCAACAGAAGCCTTGAACATTTGCATCTTAGCATGCCACACAGGCAAACCACTCCATGCAACCGATATCCATCAATCACACAGAATGATATAGAATGTCAGACACACAGTCCATTTAAAAGTCCGTTCTAGGTCTGAACGAAACCAGAGGCACCTTGTACTTCGCATATCCATCGATCTCCAAGTACGTCCGGACGATCACCAACTGATTTCCTCCTCTTGGGTGTACAGCCCAATCAAGATCATCAGTAATTATCCAAACGATGTGAAGACCTACGGTCTTCGACCACCGTCTTCATCCTCAACACATCGTCGAATCAGTTATTCAGAATGGGATAAACCCGGTCTTTCTGAATAACTCGCGTATAAAATAAACAAGTGTTACGCAAACACAACATACGCCTCATTCCACTTCAGAATATTCTTTTATTTAAATATTCTTATATTTTGGGAAAGGTTCCCATTAATTTTATCAAAGATAAATTCCTTAAATTTATTCTTTAATCTTCCTTTGAATATCAATTCAAACCAAATTATGGTTTATCCAAACTAGTCGGGATTATCGAACCTTACCGAAGAAATCATTTGTTTTAATTTTCCAGTCCCAACCTATTCATCCCATGAAGTAAAACTGGTAATACTTCATACCTAACACCATGGTGTTATCGGTAAATTCAATTACCATTTCACGTTCAAATCTAATTAAAGATTTAACTATCGCCTGGAGCAAAACTGGTGATACACCATTCTCGATCATTTCAATCTAATTAAAGATTCATTAACACTCCACTTGGTTTTAATCTTCCCAAAAATCACTATCAATGATTATTTAACTTGGGAAATCATATCCTATCTTTTACTAGGTTAAAGAACCGATGTCATTTAAAACACGGTTCACGATAAACCCAAAATCACATTCCATTTACAATGGAAAACAAATCGATATATATAATCGATATAAACTTCCATATCCGACTAATAATATAAATGGAATAACGACAAAGCCTTTTAAATTCCAAATATATTAGTTGTCTTCCTCCATAGAAATTCACTTCGATTATTACCAAATCGAATTCCATTCCATTCCAATTTATTTTATTAAATTGGAAAACTTTACTTTGGGAAATCTCCTTTAAATCTTAACAAAAGTTTTATAAATTCCAAATCACATTTCACTGTAAATCGGGTTAAAGAACGAATGTCGTTAAAACACAGTTCACGATAAACCCAATTCACCTTCCATTAATTATCGGGTTAAAGAACAAGTGTTCTATAAAATACCGTTCACGATAAACCCAAAAATCAATTCAAATTCAATTCCAATTAAATACCATTTAATTGGTATACTTTATTAAATCTAAATAAAAAGATTTAATCTTTTTCTCAATTGGGTTTAAGAACAGTGTTAATAAAGACACCATTCACGACAAACTCAAATCACATTTGATATTAAATACAAGGCTCTGAACAGAAAATATATCGGCTTATATTCAATATCAAATTCTACGACCAACAAATATCGTATTGGAAATAACGATATAAATATATCTTTCAAATTTCCATAATAATATTTGTATAATCACGAAATCCAACATCGAAATATTCCAAAGACAATTTCGATTCAAATCCATTCCAATTCAATTATTGGAAATTCTGGTTACTTTTAAAACCCTTTCAAATCCAATTTATTTATTTCAAAAATAAATGGAATATAATTCTAGTTCAAAACTAGTTCATTTTGATAAAAATCTATTTTTATCTTTTCAAATATGGAATTTTTTCATCCTAATTCTTTCCAAATCATTTCTTATGATTCTACACAAATTATTGCTATTTTTTATAATTTTATCAAGGCCCGTACAGTCGATTTCCATAAACGGCCATCGAACTGCACTTACAACGACCTTTTCCAAATTTTATTTGGATATAATTCCAAATTCAACCGTTAGATTTCAAATCTATAATATTCGTTAGAAAGCTCTTTTCAATATGAACCCAACGGTTCCGGTTTTAGGAGAATCCGACGGTCGGATCTCCCGTAATGTCCATTCGAAGTCAATGGTCGAAATTCGCGAACTGCCGCAGCGCGGCGCGTTTTATTCAGGCCATTATATATAATATATATATTATATATATTTCGTCGATTTACTTTTTAAAACGTATTTTATAAATCGTTTTAAATTCATTTTCAAAACGATTTCAACTTCATATTCAGTTCCTAATCAAAATTGAATATTCCATATCATCGATATATAAATGATAATATTTTCAAAGCATTAGATTTTGAAATCGATTCCTTTTTTATATTTATTATAAAAATGAATAAAATCGATAAAAATATTGTTCACTTCAAAATGGCGTCAATCTAACCAACACGGCTTTATATATTTCAATAACTTCGTTATTCTATTCAACAAATGAATATTTTCTTCAACACATGAATATATACATTATTCAACACATGAATATTTATTAATTCTTACTTACAATAAAAATGTGAACTTTATTGTATAAATATTTCGTTCAACACATGAATTCCCTTTTATTCAACACATGAATATATATTTTACTCAACACATGAATTTTCTTTTATTCAACACATGAATATATATTTTATTCAACACATGAATTTTCTTTTATTCAACACATGAAGTTTCTTTTATTCAACACATGAATATATATTTTATTCAACACATGAATTTTCTTTTATTCTTTATTTTCCAAATTGGAATGAGGCCCAATCAATTACCATATAATGTTAATTATATGGATTCCCTACAACACATGTATATAGTAGCAACGATAAATCATCAACCATCATCCAGAGTGCACCACACAACTGCATAAGCATTAAATATAAATAATTAACGCTTACACAGTCTGTCAACCAATCGATCGACATACAGCTAAATAATTGGGATTAGTGTACGCCAAATATCATCCCAACACCCGTGTGGAGTTTCCAATCAACAAACACAGATTTTTATTTGTGCAGTTAGTTGATGTGTAAAATTTATCGTCCCAATCAATATCTGTCAAATGGGTGTACATAAACAAATCGTCCGATTTGTTTATAAATATTTATTTTATATACACGTTAAAAATTATATTTTTAACTATAAAATATTTATTCATTCCATATCACACAATCAACTTTCACAACACATCAATTAAACAAACAAGTCATCCATGGTCTGTGGACAACGGGTGTCGGGTGCTGCTAAACACCGTCTGCGTCCTAATATACATTTCAACTCGAAAAATAAATAAAAGTGAGAAGTTCTCACCTTTGGGATCCACTCCGCCATATCATTTCTGAATTCCTAAACAGTTTGAATTCGCCTGTTATTTCCAATGCTATCTTTTTCACGCTGTTCATAGTAAAAATCACATTTTTATTATTTAGTTTTATTTATAAAAATCATATTTTTACATCGCCATTTCGTTATAAAAATTATATTTTTATTTCAAATCCATGTGTAAAAATCACTTCTTTAACACGTTATTATATATAAAAATCGAATTTTTATCTTGCTAACTTCTATATAAAAACCAAATCTTTATCGTTATGAAAAATCATATCCTTTTTAACTATATAAATCTCGCCTTTACTATAATAAAAATCTAAACTTTCTATAATAAAAATCTAAACTTTCTACGTTTAAAAATCTAGACTTTTCGTTTGAACACAAATCATATTTTCACCTTAATAAAAATCACATCTTTAAGCTAATAAAAATCATATCTTTAGGCTAATAAAAATCATATCTTTAGGCTAATAAAAATCAAATCTTTATTCACAACTAATTTATATAAATTTAAAATCAGATCTTAACCTCACTAACTAAGCCAATTAAACTAATACATAAGTAATTAAGCAAATTAATTACCTTCCTCACTGTACAGGGTTTTACTCGTCGAAGACAAGGGAGGAAAGCGGCGTTGCGCCTGAGGTCGTCGGGGGGGGGGGGAGGGGGGGGTCCGGCGTCATCGCTGGTGGGGTGCGGAGGTGGGGACTAACGGTCATCGGCGGCGGTGGGCACATACAGTGGCAACGACGGTCTTTCAATGGGTTTGGGGTCTTGGTTTAAACGAGGAGGAGCGGGGTCTGCAGTGGTCGGAGCCCACACTTGCGTCGGCAGCGGATTGTGGTGGTGGGCGGCACGATTCAGAAGGTGGCGGCGGATCGCGAGGGGGCGACGAGGTGTAGATCGATTTTCCCCTTCTTTTTTTTTCTTTCTTTCTACTTCGGTCTGAACGATAGGAGAAAACAAAGGGGGGCGTTGACCCTTATATTAATTAATTTATAATTATATTTTTTTTCCATAAAAAGGTACCCTTTTCCCTTGAACCCCAAATCGGACCCACCGACTGTCGTCCTTAGCTGAATACCCCCATTACGAATGCAATGGGATATATCCCATTAGCCAATTCGACTGTTATGATCAGTTTCCATTCAAATTAAAATATAAATCAATGTATATTGAATTTGAACGCACATTTCAATTTACCGGAGCCACATACGGGCTCTGAAAATTCCCGAAAAATTATTTCTAGCTTTGTGTTGACGATACGGTCCTAACAAAAATAATTTCGTCAAATTCTAAGACCGTTTGAAAAATGGCCATTTTCTGCTCGATCGAAATTGACTAAAACTGTTAAAACACGTTTTCTTTTGCCACGCTCACATATTAATTCGAAAAATTATGAATTTTGGAATCTAGCAATAATTCGACATCCCAGATCCAACAAAAGTGGTTTCGTCGAAAACAGAGGTCGTTTGCAAAATTTTCATTTTTAAGGGCCAGAATTCCATAACGACTATTCTGAATTTTCAATTGGGCATAACTTTTTATTCCCGTTATGAAATTTCAATTTTTCGGATTCATTGGAAAGATATTCTCAAATAGATTCTAATATTTTTTGTTCGCCAAAATCCGGTTGATTTTGAATCCTGTACATTCAATTGAACTTTGAAATCGAATTTTCAAACTACCGCGCCATTTTCAATTCCTTTTATAATTAAAATAAAATATTTATATTCTAACGTCGATTCAAATAAATATATTCATTCTAATTCTATTCAAAATAAATTTCTCGTCGTTACTATTTAAAATAAATCATTTTAAATATTCGAAATTCACTAAAATTGCCATAATAAAAATTTTAAATTGCCTCTGATTTTCCGGGTTGTTACAATCTCCCCCACTTAAAACTTTTCGTCCCCGAAAAAGAAAGAAGCTGAAAGTTGTTTAACTAGTCAACTCAACTCTCATTATTTTCATTATGGCTTAAGTTCTTCAACTTTTCAGTTTCTAAGAACCTTTCAAAGTTTTCAAAAATTTGGCTAGCACCCTAAATTTTTGAAAAATTTCACCATAACCTCCCCTGCACGGGAGCACCGGGAAAATCCCGAAATTGCCATACAGGCCTTTCCAATCCAAAAAGAAAAGAAACAGCCAATCGGCTCATAAAATCGTCCAAAACCCCAAGAAATTAATAAACATGTACCTATTTGTCGGGCAAACAATTTTATTCTTCTGTTCTAGCCTCTTTGCAATGACCTGTTCACACATATATATGTACATGCATGCATTTTCAAACAATTTTCAAGTCAGTTTTATATTTGGTACTATTTGGTTATATATACCGTTCCTTCACATGATGGTTCCATTAGATAACAAATAATCATACAACACAATCATCAATCAATTAGTGAATTAACGTTTCAAATTCATAATTTTGATACATATACAGAAAATCATGTTTTTGATGCTAATTCACAACAGTAAGCCCTATCTAGTTTTGGTTCTCACACCAGCCAATTGGAAATATATAGAAATCCCACTTTCGAAACTCGAACACAAATACTGATGATGCCATGGTCATTATCAACATCATCTCCAGGCGAATAGAGTGTGACTCTATATCTATCCAGTATATCAAAACTTCGTACATACATGGATCAGACGTATATACAAAATCTTTATATACCTGATTGTCCAAATTCAATACAAATAAATATTCAAATACATTGAATAAAGTTTAAATTTTCAAAACAAAAATTGTTTTCATCTTTATTTGAAGACAACTCTCTTCCGACTCATTCTAGGATACTACTGAACCCATCTCTAACGAGTCATTCTCATTGGATATTACTAATCCAATTTCTGATGAATTCTTTCGTTTGGTTCTAACGTGTCTTGTTCTCGAGCTTTGTAAACCAAAGCTCTGATACCATATGTAACAATTTGGAATTTCGCTCGATCCGAATCGATTGCTAAACCGACCAAGAACGTTCGAAACCCCTGATTGTTTTGAGAACACGACAAATCGGAACGCAAACAGAAGAACATTTCATTGTTAATTACAACAATTCCATCAGAATACAAGAATATATAGAGTATGAATAAATACTATACATCAGAGAAATATCAGAGATTTAATTGCATTACTGCAGCGGAAAAATAATACAATACACATCTGAAAGAGATATGCGGATACAGAGCTTTCCGGATATCGTTCCAGCTGCAAATCAGGATCCTGTGAATATAAATCTGCAAAACCAAAACTATTAGCTGCCCGTGTCAAAATAAGGGCACCCAGAGTTTAGGTTAAAACAATAAACTCCAGGTCAGTCATGTGACTGGTGTGAGAACTAAAACAGTTATTAATCTTTATTTTAAAGTTAGGTAAATCAAGGAACCACGCCGTATAACACGGAACAGGTTTCCTCCCAAGAATACCAGTGCATAAAACAACAGCGCAATGCTAAATAAAGAATAATGAAGCTATTATAAGACCCAGGTCCCATCACACGATGCAACACAAGCATGAGGATAAGGTTTTACCTTATAATAGCCAAAGAATGCTTGATACGCTAAATTCATCTTTCATTATTACTATAAGTGTATAGTGTCAAAACAATTTCAATCATAAGTATCAATCATAGACGGCATGGGTACCATATATCATGTCGCCAATACTAGGCTCTACAATCAAAACCGCAAAGTCATGTATTGGAAGTTGGATTTCCATCTGTGAACCGAGGCAAGGGATCGTCCTCTACCGAATTCGAGTCGCTCTAGCCCGCCCCTCAGGAACAGCTGCAACTGCCCCTTGGATTGTCAGGGCCGGTCCACTCGATGTGGATTATAATGCCTGAACACTGCGTTTCCCCGCCCTTTGGGGCGTCAATGAGCCAAACGACTCCATCGGCTCCACATAGTCACTGATATATCTGAGGCGCCTCGCAATCCAACAACCACACATGTGAAAATAATATAAATGTCATGGCTGGTAGGTCACAGACACCACCCTAGCTAGAAGGAAATGCATGCCCTACCTGAGGTCCTCTCCCGTTTCTGGTTCACAACTGTGGTGTGAGGCTCGCGAATTAACGCTACACAAAGCTGTGCCACACAGGCAGTTCTTTGATCATCAACCACAAGACTCTGCTTTTCAACAGAAGCCTTGATCATTTGCATCTTAGCATGCCACATAGGCAAACCACTCCATGCAACTGATATCCATCAATCACACAGAATGATATCCAATGTCAGACACACAGTCCATTTACAAGTCCGTTATGGGTCTGAACGAAACCGGAGTCATCTTGTACCTCGCATATCCATCGATCTCCAAGTACGTCTGGACAATCACCAACTGATTCCCTCCTCTTGGGTGTACAGCCCAATCAAGATCATCAGTAATTATCCAAACGATGTGAAGACCTCCGGTCTTCGACCACCGTCTTCATCCTCGACACATCGTCGAATCAGTTGTTCAGAATGGGATAAACCCGGTCTTTCTGAATAACTTGCATATCTAATAAACAAGTGTTACACAAACAGAACGTACGCCTCATTCCAATTCAGAATATTCTTTTATTCAAATATTCTTATACTTTGGGAAAGGTTCCCATTAATTTTATCAAAGATAAATTCCTTAAATTTATTTTTTAATCTTCCTTTGAATATCAATTCAAACCAAATTATGGTTTATCCAAACTAGTCGGGATTAGCGAACCTTACCGAAGAAATCATTTGTTTTAATTTCCCAATCCCAACCTATTCATCCCATGAAGTAAAACTGATAATACTTCATATCTAACACCACGGTGTTATCGGTAAATTCAATTACCATTTCACGTTCGAATCTAATTAAAGATTTAACTATCGCCTGTAGCAAAACTGGTGATACTCCATTCTCGATCATTTCAATCTAATTAAAGATTCATTAAAACTCCACTTGGTTTTAATCTTCCTAAAAATCACTATCAATGATTATTTAACTTAGGAAATCATATCCTGTCTTTTACTGGGTTAAAGAACCGATGTCATTTAAAACACGGTTCATGATAAACCCAAAATCACATTCCATTTACAATGGAATCTTCATGGAAAACAAATCGATATATATAATCGATATAAACTTCCATATCCGACTAATAATATAAATGGAATAACGGCAAAGCCTTTTAAATTCCAGATATATTAGTTGTCTTCCTCCACAGAAATTCACTTCGATTATTACCAAATCGAATTCCATTCCATTCCAATTTATTTTATTAAATTGGAAAACTTTACTTTGGAAAATCTCCTTTAAATCTTAACAAAAGATTTATAAATTCCAAATCACATTTCACTGTAAATCGGGTTAAAGAACGAATGTCGTTAAAACACAGTTCACGATAAACCCAATTCACCTTCCATTAATTATCGGGTTAAAGAACAAGTGTTATTTAAAACACCACTCACGATAAACCCAAAAATCAATTCAATTCCAATTAAATACCATTTAATTGGTATACTTCATTAAATCTAAATAAAAAGATTTAATCTTTTTCTTAACTAGGTTTAAGAGCAGTGTTAATGAAGACACCATTCACGACAAACCCAAATCCCATTTGATATTAAATACAAGGCTTTGAATAGAAAATATATCGGCTTATATTCAATATCAAATTCTACGACCAACAAATATCGTATTGGAAATAACAATATAAATATATCTTTCAAATTTCCATAACAATATCTGTATAATCACGAAATCCAACATCGAAATATTCCAAAGACAATTTCGATTCAAATTCATTCCAATTCAATTATTGGAAATTCTGGTTACTTTTAAAACCCTTTCAAGTCCAATTTATTTATTTCAAAAATAAATGGATTATAATTCTAGTTCAAAACAAGTTCATTTCGATAAAAAACTATATTTTTAGTTTTTCAAATATGGAATTTTTTCATCTCAATTCTTTCCAAATCATTTCTTATGATTAACACAAATTATTGCTATTTTTAATAATTTTATCAAGGCCCGTACAGTCGATTTCCATAAACGGCCATTGAACTACACTAACAACGACCTTTTCCAAATTTGATTTGGACATAATTCCAAATCCAACCGTTAGATTTCAAATCTCTAATATTCGTTAGAAATATCTTTTCGGTACGAACCCAACGGTTCCGGTTTTAGGAGGATCCGATGGTCGGATCTTCCGTAATGTCCATTCGAAGTCAATGGTCGAAATTCGCGAACTACCGCAGCGCGGCGCGTTCTATTCAGGCCATTATATATATAATATATATATTATATATATTTCATCGATTTCCTTTTTAAAACGTATTTTATAAATCGTTTTAAATTCATTTTCAAAACGATTTCAACTTCATATTCAGTTCCTAATCAAAATTGAATATTCCACATCATCGATATATAAATGATAATATTTTCAAAGCATTAGATTTTGAAATCAATTCCTTTTTTATATTCATTATAAAAATGAATAAAATCGATATAAATATCGTTCACTTCAAAATGGCGTCAATCTAACCAACATGGCTTTATATATTTCAATAACATCGTTATTCTATTCAACAAATGAATATTTTCTTCAACACATGAATATATACTTTATTCAACACATGAATATTTATTAATTCTTACTTACAATAAAAATGTGAACTTTATTGTATAAATATTTCGTTCAACACATGAATTCCCTTTTATTCAACACATGAATATATATTTTATTCAACACATGAATTTTCTTTTATTCAACACAAGAATATATATTTTATTCAACACATGAATTTTCTTTTATTCAACACATGAATATATATTCTATTCAACACTTGAATTTTCTTTTATTGAACACATGAATATATATTTTATTCAACACATGAATTTCCTTTTATTCTTTATTTTCCAAATTGGAATGAGGCCCAATCAATTACCATATAATGTTAATTATATGGATTCCCTACAACACATGTATATAATAGCAACGATAAATCATCAACCATCATCCAGAGTGCACCTCACAACTGCATAAGCATTAAATATAAATAATTAACGCTTACACAGTCTGTCAACCAATCGATCGACATACAGCTAAATAATTGGGATTAGTGTACGCCAAATATTATCCCAACACCCGTGTGGGGTTTCCATTCAACAAACACAGATTTTTGTTTGTACAGTTGGGCGATGTGTAAAATTTATCGTCCCAATCAATATCAGTCAAATGGGTGTACATAAACAAATCGTCCGATTTGTTTATAAATATTTATTTTATATACACGTTAAAAATTATATTTTTAACTATAAAATATTTATTCACTCCATATCACACAATCAACTTTCACAACACATCAATTAAACAAACAAGTCATCCATGGTCTGTGGACAACGGGTGTCGGGTGCTGCTAAACACCGTCTGCATCCTAGTATACATTTCAACTAGAATAAATAAATAAAAGTGAGAAGTTCTCACCTTTGGGATCCACTCCGCCATTTCATTTCTGAATTTCTGAACTGTTTGAATTCGCCTGTTATTTCCAACGCTATCTTTTTCATGCTGTTCATAGTAAAAATCACATTTTTATTATTCAGTTTTATTTATAAAAATCATATTTTTACATCGCCATTTCGTTATAAAAATTAAATTTTCATTTCAAATCCATGTGTAAAAATCACTTCTTTAACACGTTGTTATATATAAAAATCGAATTTTTATCTTGCTAACTTCTATATAAAAACCAAATCTTTATCGTTATGAAAAATCATATCCTTTTTAACTATAAAAATCTCATCTTTCTAATAAAAATCTCGCCTTTACTATAATAAAAATCTCGCCTTTACTATAACAAGGCTAATAAAAATCATATCTTTATTCATAACTAATTTATATAAATTTAAAATCAAATCTTAACCTCACTTGCTAAGCCAATTAAACTAATACATTAAGTAATTAAGTAAATTAATTACCTTCCTCACTGTACAGGGTTTTACTCGTCGAAGACAAGGGAGGAAAGCGGCGTTGCGCCTGAGGTCGTCGGGGGGGGGGGGGGGTCCGGCGTCATCGCTGGTGGGGTGCGGAGGTGGGGACTAACGGTCATCGGCGGCGGTGGGCACATACAGTGGCAACGGCGGTCTTTCAATGGGTTTGGGGTCTTGGTTTAAACGAGGAGGAGGGGGGTCTGCAGTGGTCGAAGCCCACACTTGCGTCGGCAGCAGATTGTGGTGTTGGGCGGCGCGGTTCAGAAGGTGGCGGCGGATCGCGAGGGGGCGACGAGGTGCAAATCGATTTTTCCCTTTTCTTTTTTTTTCTTTCTTTCTACTTCGGTCAGAACGATAGGGGAAAACAAAGGGGGGCGTTGACCCTTATATTAATTAATTTATTATTATATTTTTTTTCCATAAAAAGGTACCATTTTCTCTTGAACCCCAAATCGAACCCACCGACTGTCGTCCTTAGCTGAGTACCCCCATTCCGAACGCAATGGGATATATCCCGTTAGCCAATTCGACTGTTACGATCAGTTTCCGTTCAAATTAAAATATAAATCAATGTATATTGAATTTGAACGCACATTTCAATTTACCGGGGCCACATACGGGCTCTAAAAATTCCCGAAAAATTACTTTCTAGATTCGTGTTGACGATACGGTCCTAACAAAACTAATTTTGTCAAATTCTGAGACCGTTTGAAAAATGGCCATTTTCTGGTCGATCGAAATTGACTAAAACTGTTAAAACACATTTTCTTTTGCCACGCTCACATATTGATTCGAAAAATTATGAATTTTGGAATCTAGCAATAATTTGACATCCCGGATCCAACAAAAGTGGTTTCGTAAAAAACAGAGGTCGTTTGCAAAATTTTCATTTTTAAGGGCCAGAATTCCACAGCGACTATTCTGAATTTTCGATTGGGCATAACTTTTTATTCCCGCTATGAAATTTCAATTTTTCGGATTCATTAGAATGATATTGTTAAATAGATTCTAATGCTTTTCGTTTCGCCAAAATCCGGTTTATTTTGAATATTGTACATTCAATTGAACTTTGAAATCGAATTTTCAAACTACCATGCCATTTTCAATTCCTTTTATAATTAAAATAAAATATTTATATTCTAACGTCGATTCAAATAAATATATTCATTCTAATTCTATTCAAAATAAATTTCTCATCGTTATTATTTAAAATAAATCATTTTAAATATTCGAAATTCACTAAAATTGCCAAAATAAAAAATTTAAATTGGCTCAGATTTTCCGGATTGTTACAGTCTTGGTTTCGGACGTTTGAAAATTTGTTAGTTTCAGTGGATTTGGTAAATTTCGGTAGTTTCGGTTTTATCTCGGTTTCGTCAAGATTTTGATTTTTAGTGTTTTGGTAATGAACGTGTTAACGGTAAATAGAATAAAAATATATTATATAAAAAAATCGAATATAACACATGACCACAATTGGTATATTTGTTATACCAAACTAATCTATAGTTCAGATTTGCAAAACGATAAGCTATAGGTTGTAGAAAAAATCCAAAAACAATAGTAGGAAAGGGCAAATTACAGTCTCACTGCTGGTAGCCTGTATATTTCCCAACACGTGCGCACAATGGGTATATTTTCTAATTCGAAGCCCTAAAATATTTGCCGCCTCATTCTAGAGAAACTTCGCTACTTTTCACGATTAAAAAACACGCAGCTTTTCTCCATAAAAAAATACGTTGCTTTTCTCGATTTAGAAAAAAAACGATGCTTTTGATTGAATCAACTCTTTCGAAATCGACAGAAATCAAATCGAATTTTCAATTCACGCAAATAGAGAAAGGAGAGAAAATTAACTCACGAAGATTTCTGCTCTAAGTTTAATCGTTGTTGCTAACTGATTTGTTGCTGTAAATATTATTCAAAGTCTCTTACTTTGATTCGCTTCTTACTTTCGGTGCTCAGATGATTGCGTACAAAGCGATTCTTTTTTTTTCTTCCTTGCCCGAAAACCGAAACCGGTTTTGGTGGATGGTTTCGGACCGCCGTCCGATAATGGTCCGGTAACCCCAAAATTTCGGGTGTTGGACGAAATCTTAAACCTTGGTGCAAACATTTACAAAAAAATAACTGAATACTACAGTTTGAAGAAAAATATACTACAAGACTATTCAAAAAAATTCAGATACAGAGGCAGCAGCCAACCCTCACCACGCATTACAACGCCATTGAGAAATCATTCTGTTACACCAAAGCATTTCAACAAACAACTAGTAAGCATGAAACCGGCGAGAGCATTTCGACAAACACTTACAAAAAACAGCAATCATCAATCAATAGAGACAATCGAAAACAAATTTGAAATATCTATTAAGTATAATGATCATGAACTAACAGTCAAAAGCAAGAAATCATAGCTGAGGACGAAACAAAGTGGTTGTGCACCTTGCGCACATGAACAGTGATATATATATATATATATATATATATATATATATATATATATATATATATATATATATATATATATAGGGGAGGGTTCTGCTACACCTCTTATATTGCACTTGAACTCTCCCCCTTAATCTCCATCACCCATTTCTCTGCTCATTCTCTCTCTTCCCACTAAGAAATAATATTGAAATGGGAAGAGAGAGAATGAGTAGGGAAATGGGTGGTGGAGATTAAGAGGGAGAGTTCACGTGCAATATAAGAGGTGTAGCGGAACCCTCCTTATATATATATACACACACACACATAAATATATATATATATATATATATATATATATATATATATAACACCCCAAGGGAAAGTCTAAAAAGTCACAAAATTTTGACATAAATGGTGACATAATTGATTTGGACCATTGGATCATCCCACGAATTACACCTCTCCATATAAAGACAAAAAGATCCAACGGTTAAGGCTCTGTGCCTCTCTCTTAGTGTCTAATTTTGTGTTCAAATAGCCGGATATATATATATATATATATATATATATATATATATATATATATATAACAGCCAAAATAGTGCAACATTCCTTTAACTTCCTGATTTTCACCGTATTTCATTTTTTCTCTCCTTGCACTAACTCTCTCTCTCCATATTCAATTATTTAAAGTAACATAAACAAGTGGTCTGTATTAAGTTGCAAATCAGATGCTACGGAAAAGAGGTGCCCTGAAGCGCTCCCCACACACATTTATATATACTGTAATTAAACTCATGGCTGTTATGCAAATTCGAGCAATTGATAATGTTGAAAGCATGTATAAATAGACCCCTAAGCCTTTTGTAACAGATATGAGATCATTAATAAAAGTAAGTGTAGCTTACCGTACTTGCTGTGTATTTGTTCTTGGTTTCTTCTTGTAATTTCTTCTTCTCGCACCCCTTTCTTTTCTCGTGTTGATCACTCAATATCCAGTGATCATACCGTGCTGATCACCTCTTCTTGGTCTCTCTCTTCTGCACCTCCAAACTCTATACTTCCCTGTCCTCCTCTCTTGAATTGATCACTCTCTTTCTCTTGATCAACTCGTGTTGATCATTCTTTTCTCTCCTGCATTCTCCTGTTTCTAAAAACCTCACTCCCTACATTCCCATTGTCTAGTCCTTTTCATCAATCATCATCGACATAATGCCAGAAACCCGAGCACAAGCGAAAAGGAATGATGAAAATGGTAACACATTCAAAATTAATTGTTCTGCCCTAACGCAAGTGATCTGAAAACTAAACGAAGGAAAGAGAAGCCAAACGTGCAACTTCGTCAACAACAGCGTCTCGGACTTCACTACAGACGATGAATAGCAAAGTTGAAGTGGCATCAATCTTTACAGTGTTAAGTGTAGTGAATTCCAAGCGATGGTAAAAATTTACAAGGGACGTTGATCTGATTGACTGCAATGATTTTGCTTTACCAAAGAGGGTGAATTTGCCATTCCAAGACTGCAGATTTTGAAGAATTGTTTTGGACAATGGACCAAGAAGAAATGTGAAATAGGATGGGAATTATTCTGCTTTGATCCCTTCGTTTTTTATTTAAGCTCAAGAGTTACATTTTATTTCAAGAGGCATTTTTTTTTAAAATTGCCTTTTATTGAAAATAGACCGACCATCTTCAAACCTTTTTAATAATCCTTTAATTCACATTGTTTTTTATACAAAAAATCTTTGATGGAAAAACCTTTTAAAGCTTTGAACGTGACCTTTATTGTCATGTATGGTAGAAGAAATATGCAGTAAGCAGGCAAAGAATATTTAATATGAAGTACTACTCTGATGCTAATCGTAGTCTAATAAGTCCATCGACTTACCAAAGAATTTGTTGATACTGAATATTTAATATGACCACTTTAATTTTTTCAATTAACCACTTTTATGTATGCGCTGAACTATTGGCTAACAAATAAAACAATGGAAATTGTTAATGCCAAGGGCAAATAATCCAACTAAATCACCAAGCATGCACAAATATCAAAATAAACAAAAAAAAGAAAAAAAGAAGGAAGGAGAAGAGTCAAGGATACATGCGTATCTGAATGAAATTTACTACGATCAAATCAAGCATATAACAATATATTAGTAAAATCTACAGTTTAACCAAACCTTATATCAAGAAGAAAAATGAATTTAGAAAACCATCAAATAAACATACAAAGCAAGCAAAAGAATTCTTCATACCACTGCAAAATAGCAGTCTAAAGAGAAATCAAATAAAAACCGATTTCACCCATTGTCCTACCAATTTCAGACGATTTTTAAACACTTCTATAATCAAGGATTTGAGACCAAACAGTTTCCGATCATTATTTTACTAATTTTTAGAAACAGATTCCTAATAAATGTGAAATACAGTGAACCAAGGCAAAATAGTAGACTGAAACTATTTCTCATTCTATTAATTTTCAGAATCAGATTCATTATATGCGCGCTATCGTCTATTTAGAAGACCACATATTTTTGTTCCAAAAAAAGAATTAGATTCATAATTAATGTGAAACATAATGAACTAATTAGGCAAAATAGTAAACTGAAACAATTTCTTATTATGTTGAATTTGAGAAACAAGTCCTAACCAATATCGAGGCGAAATACAACGAACTAAAGCAAGATAGTAAACTGAAATGGTTTTTTAATCAGTTAATTTTCAGAATCATATCCCTTAACCGACGTGAAGAACCATGAGCAAAGGCAAAATATTAAACTAAAACAATATCTTATTCTGTTAGTTCTCAAAAATAGATTCCTAACCAATGCAAAACACAATGTAATAAGGCAAAATAGTATGTCAAGTTTAAATCATTTAGAGATGTTATTTCATAACAAAAGATCAGTTAAAAATAGGATAGGAATAAACAATTAGATGATTCAAGAATACAACAATCATACTTCCACTACAAGAAACGGCTCAAATAGCGACGGCAAAAATCCGTCGACGGCCGTCGCTAGCCGTCGCCAACCGTCACTATAAGCCGTCACAAATAATGTGGACGCCAAGTATATAGCGTCGGCCATGGTGACGGTTGTGGACACCAAATTTGCGACGGCTAGCCACGGTAAATTTGTCACGTGGACAAACGGTTATAATTCAAACAAACTGTTACAAACCATCAAAAACCGTCACCATTTAGCCCTAACAAGCCGTCGCTAACCGTCACTATGCCCAGCAAATATACCGTCGCAAGCCGTCACTATTCGTGACAAATCTGGGCGAAAAACCCTCACTAGCCGTCGCCAGTCGTCACTCAACGTGACTAGGAAACCCTCACTAGCCGTCGCCAAACTGTAACTTTTTTTTTGTATTTCAGCAGCTAACAAGCCAACAAACCACACAAACTCAAAACGGAGTTCAAATGCAACTCATATACACTCAATTTGACATTCCATCAACTCACATTCACATTCAATCACCTCATCAACACTATAAATCACCTCATACCATCAAAACGCCCAAAAAACAAACATATAAACGATAAACTAGCAAAAAACCATCAACACAACAAACCATGTCAACAATACCATCAACCAAACAAACCATGTCTCCACAAAATAACATAAACAAACCATGTCCATCACCAACAACAAGTTGTATTTACAAAACATGTCCAAAAAAAACAAGTACTAACCTACTCATCGTCACTCTCACCGTCCCCATCGTCCTCCTCAACGGGCTGACTCGGAGGCATCACACCATGCTGCTGAAGATATGCAGCAATCCGCGCATCCAACACGGTCTCCAGCCTGTTCTTCTGAAAATCTTCCAGGGCTGCAACATGTTGTCGAAGCATGTGGATCTCCTCCTCATCCTGACGCCTCGTATAAGCGGCCTGAGTCCCCGCTATCTGTAATTATATTAAAAAAGTTAGAAACCATTGTCAAAAGTTTTTTTATATACTATAAACGCTTTACCTCAATGTTTCCGAAGCCGTAGCGTCTACCCCTAGTAGGCGGGTCGATGATTCTGTTCCAGATGCGATTGCACTCCTCCACGTCTGGCTCTTGACCCAACTGCGTCGCTCGAGCGTCTAAGGCCGCCCTGTATTTGTCCTGCAATAGCGGATAATTATGGAATACATTAAATACTCAATTCAAAATAACAATGTGAGATACAAAATATTACAAATGCTAACCATCGTTTCGTAGGACTTAGGATCCGACCAGGTACATGAGGTGTTACCCTCCGCATCTGTCCGCTCGACGACATGAGTCTAAGATTAATATCATCTTTCCAATACAACATGCAACCTTTAACACAAGTATCTATTTTTTGGTACGGCAAACCAAAAGCCGACATTAGTGTTTTCACTTTGTAATGACTATCGCACATCAGATTATCGGGTGGCATATGTCTTTTCGCAGCTTGTACAACCGCTGTAAATGCAGCTTCTGTAAGGTTAAATTTTGATTTCATGGTGATGTACTCAGCGGTTACCGATAATTCAGTTCCACTTTCACAACCATTCCACAATGGCCGCTTAGCTGAAGCCAATAAATCATATATTTTTCTGGCTTCCGTGTTCGGTTCTTCTTCTATATTGACGTCATCGTCGTCAACCTGACCGATAGGGAACATTGACCGTACTGCATCTTCCACCATATCTTCTATTGGATTCGTCATAACTAATTCGACCTCCGACACTACAGGGTTTACTGTAGGCGCAACAAGTTCTCCATGACGATCCCATAAATAATAATTTGGCACAAAACTTGATTTGTACAAATGTACTTTAACGATGTCTGGTTTATGAAACCTCATCAGTTTACACTTACTACACGGGCAACGAAGCTCCTCGTAATTTCGATTATTAGATATTGCAAATCTAACAAATTCATTTACACCATTATAGAAATCTTCTTTCATTGAGCCTTTCATTCCAATTCTAACTTCATACATCCAACTACGGTCAATGTAATAATTGGACATTTTTCCTGATTCAAAAATATATGTCAGTGATTTCGATAACACATACATATATTGTTCAAAAAATTTATTCAACGCACGAATATTTTTAATGGTTCATACGTACAATAAAAATACTATTTCTATTGTTCAAAGAATTTATTCAACACATTAACAATTTTAGTGGTTCATACATATAATAAAAAACTGATTTTCATTGTTCAAAGAATTTATTAAACACATGAATATTTTTATCATACATAATAAAAATGTGATTTTTATTATCTAAGCAATTTATTTCTATCATGACCATCAACCAAAATCCTACTTGCGCCATACATAGTCATTCCATTCCAATAATTTCCACAATACAATTCATTTTCAAGCCCCGTCTACAACCCAACAATTTCACAACCATCGCTTTTAACTAGCTATATCCAACAACATGTACACCATAACGGTTCGTTAACACATACATTAACACAAAATCAAACATCACACCGATAAACAACTAAATCAACAATCTAGGGTTCCAATCATTACTAAATCAACTACATTAATTCAACAACCATTATATAATCAACTAACACATACATTTGTATCACTATTGAATAATTAATTCATGAAATTAGGTTATAATTCATACCTTAGAGAGAGAGAGAGAGAGATTGGTTTGGAGTGATGGAGAGAGCTCGAGAAGGCCGGAGGGGGGATGAATCAGTTAGGCGGCGGTGGAGGGTGTCGGCTGGCGGCGTCGGTGTCGGCTGGCGACGGCAGGGGCGTGGGATGGTAGGGTTTGGGGGAACGGGGTTTGATTTGAGGGAGATTGGGGGATGGTTTCGTGAATGATCTGTTTTCCTGTAGCCTCCCGGTTTTATTTGTTTTAGGCGACGGCTGACGACGGCTTGCGAGGGCCGCTTTTTTTAGCCGTCGCCACTGTCCGTCACGATATTGGTATGTTCTTGTAGTGTTCCGAATAGGGCTGTCAACGAATAATTTCGGATGCGGATAGTGTCATATCCCCATCCGCATCCATATCCGAAACCATTTTCGGATATCGGATATTCGCATCCGCGGATACGAACGGATATCGGATAATTATCCGCTCTGCCAACGATCGATAAATCAATGAACATAAATGAATTTTTTTTATCTTAATATTAATCTTTTTCAATCCAATTGATTACTAAAGTGCTATAAATAAATAAATATGATAATATATAATTTTGAGCAATATGCATAGACTTTAAATTTTGCAAAACAATAAATTAGCATACCTAATTATGTTAAATATGCATAATTTAAGCTATAATCATGAAAAAAACAGACGAATAATTTTCGGATGCGGATATGCCTATATCCACATCCGCATCCGCTTTTCCGGATATCGGATATTTATCCGCTTTTCTGACGTGGATGCGGACGAATTTCGGATTTTTCGGGTATCCATTGACAGCCCTACTTTCGTAAGTTGTTGATATTTTTATCAAGACGATGCAATACACAAAGATAATGTATGCAAAGAAGCAGGTAATATGTAAAATTATTACTAAATGTTGATATGCCATCACCCAAGAAGGTTCACATATTCCATATCATCAGTGGTTTCTTTTACTGACCTTGATGCCCATTGCAATACATCAGTAATTCATATTTAATAAGCAAATAAAAAATGTCTCATAAACATTCATAATGAGAGCTTCATTTTATAGTCCTAAATCAATAATAATGGTCAAGCAAATAACTGCATTAATACTTCAATTTCTTCGACCATCACATGGCATTGAATTTTTATCATCCACTATTTTATTTAATTTTATTCACGGAACAAGGCAACTTTCCATATCAGACAATTTACTTTCTTCATGAATATCGAACCAGTGCAAAGCGTCATGCATGACTTGTTCCCCCTCCCAAAAGGCAAACTTGCACCTGCTTAGAACTTCAATCAGTAGAGCTCTCATCCTGCATTTCACATTTCAGCATTGCTTCCCACCCTTTACACTTCACAGTTCCGCTTTCTTCCTAGAAGGCAGTTCTAGATGAGCGACGTGGTTCTACACCTCAGCAATGTCCAATGCAGCAATGCATATCACTACATCCATACAACGTCATCCCCCCTTAGCATAAATAAACATCATCCATGGCACTCACTGTCTGCCTTCTTGCATGCTCAGCGTAAGTACGGCATCACGAATCATATTCTCTGGACAAATTTTCAAAATGCTCCTGGTTTTTTTGTAAATCGAACTCCTAACACTTTTTCTGGCAGGTGACTTGGTGATTCCCTGGATATTGTCTAGAGAATTAGTTGGCTCAGGTCTTCTTCTACGTCACAACAAATAGGAGCATCTAGATAAGTCGGCGGCTTGGATATAGGGGTTGAACATTGAATCAAAATGACTTTCATAATATCCGGCTGCATAGGGTTTCCTTCAAGGATCAGATCATCAGGCTTCTGCGAGTTATCAGCAATTGCAGATTTACCCTGATGATCTCTAACGCCAAGGACTGGATCTTTATGCGCCTCAAAACCCCCAGTGACCACGGATTTGCCCTTGGCATCAGTGACCACGGATTTGTTATCAGTCATCTGCAAGACCCCACTAAACACGGATTCCGTGCTAAGTAGTTCAGACCTGGTCGATTTGCTGGAACTGGCTGGTAAGGAAAACATGTTGAGGTTCAAAAGTTTTCGATCTGGGCTTCGTGGTTTCAAAAGTCTTCTATAGGATTCCACCGAAATTCCATCACCAGCAACGTGCTCAACACCAATAGCATGTCCATCATCTCCCTTCTGTCTCTTCGTAGCCCGAGCTCGAATCAATATCATCGATGTTGTCCTCATCATTATTGGTATCACAATCGTACATAAGTAATCTCCATTTCGAACTTTAGGAAGGCAACATAACAATGCAAAAGCGTATATTTTTTTTTTTTAAATATAGATAGCATCTGGGTTTCAACTTTCCACAATGTTTGGTATATGGACCAAGTTTGCTAGATCAGTGAAATGGGATATGGAATTCCTCATCAATCTCAGCAATGAACTCAGACTTGAATAGGTGTAGTTTCCACGCTTTTGAAGATGGCCTAGAATAGCTGCATCAATCCCGCTACTCCAATCCTTCCACAATACTTTTGGTACCACTTTCTCTACCAACCCTTGAAGTCTACCTTTACGCCCTTTTGCTGTCCCAAACTACTGATCATATTGCGATAAGATAAGAATTTGTATTCGGGTTGAACATTAAATCTCAAAAACATCGATTCACCATTATCATCGATGTTGCCCTCATCATTGTTGGTATCGCAATGGTACATAAGTAATCTCCATCTCAAATTTTTGGAAGCCAACATAATAATGCAAAAGTGTAATTTCTTTCCAAAATCTAGTGGGGATATTGCAAGAAGGAATATGGTAGAACGACCGAACAAAATGCGGTGGAAAAGCTCAGATCTGGAAATAACAAGGATTAATTTGGGGGGTCAAATGATTTTAGCGTTCAAATTTGTTTCGGTTCAACCGACTTGCTCGTTTACGGTCGAAACAGCAATTTAATTATGAGGCAGCACGGTTTTACCTCTTTCTTCATTATACATTTCGACATGGACATTTTAAAGTTTACACAATTATTTGGTAACAGTCAGCTCCTTATATTTTATATTCAAGTACACATAATAACAAAACCCAAAATTTAGTAACATTCGAACCTTCTTTCAAGCCTTCAGCCGATCATTTCCAATTAAACACAAGTCTATAACATAATACCTAAACTTACAAGAATGGTTACTGTAACACTGACCAAATCAAAGGTCATTTCTAAAATCACAAACATTTTTAAAAGTTGTGTCAATTTCTATTTTTATTTTTCTTATTCATCGTAATTGAATAATTCTCTAAATTCACAATCACAGTGAATACGTGACATAAAAACTGCTCGGTAAGATTATATACCAGAAAAAAACGTAGCAGCTAGATTAGGCGGAAGGCATTTATTACGGCTTGATTACAGCAATCCAGAAATTGATGAAAAGAAGGAAGACGTCCAATCGTGCCGGAGAAGATTCGTAGATGAGAACAAACAGATAAGCGAATCTGAAGAATTGAGAAACCCTGCTTTTTACGCTGGGGAGTGGGGAAAGAGAACGCGAATTTATTTGGGTAAAATGGTTGTCTAGTGTATAAATGGGTCGGACCCAGCTAAACCAATTAATTAACTGGGCTAAACCGTTCATTCCAGTAAACTTAATAATTTAATAGGTTTGACCCAACCCATTTATTTGTATGGATTGCAGTCTTATCTTACAGCCCTTTGCAACGTTGGGATTACTGGTAGGGTAATTAATTTAAAAGGACAATTAGCATTAAAAATTTAACAATAAGGACAGCCGCTCCATTTTTTAATCAGAAGGACAGCTCAGCTTCATTTTTTATTCAGAAGGACAATATACATAAAACCTTTCATCGCTTCGGCCATCTCTCCAGCGGTTTCATCGTCATCTTCAGAATTTTCGAGCTCCTCAATTATCATGCGAAACAACAATTTATCAATCTCGCTCAATTTCTGACAATCGATTCAAAAGTAACAAAAACACGAAATCATCTTGAGTAACAACCAATTCAAATTTCTCATCATTTCAGACAACCGAACAACACCCAAAAATCATACGAAACAACAAAAATCGGCACCCAAATGTTTTTCTTCTTCTTAACATTATAGCAGTTTTAGGTATCAGTTTGCTATTTTTTAATGTATCAGTTTTTCTGTTTTGACTGTGTTATGTGTTTTTTCATGTGATTTTGTTGTAATGTTAATTTTGTTGTTGTATTGTTGCATCAACTTTATAACTCAGTCGAACTTATTTCATTTTAATCAATCAAACTGTGGTGTAAACATTTTTTTACATTAGTTTTTCTTTAAAACATTGCATCAGTTTTTAGGTAGCAGTTTTATATTTTTTTAGGTATATCAGTTCAACAGTATTAACTATGCTATTTTTTTTTCATGTGATTTTGTCGCTGTGGTAATTTTGTAGTTGCACTGTTGTATTAGCTTTGTAACTCAGTCGAACTTATTTCATTTTAATCTATCAAACTGTGATGTAAATATTTTTTGCATTACTTTTTCTTTAAAATATTATAGCAGTTTTTAGGTATCAGTTTTATATTTTTTTAGGTATCAGTTTTGTGACTTTGTGTATCAGAATTGTGTCAAGGAATTGCAGTTTTGAGTTGTTTTCTTCGGTAAATGATTTTTTTCATAGCCAACATTAATTCGAACTGATAACCACAAAATAAAAAAAAATACAAATCAGCTGAATTCAATTATTACAAAAATAATAGTTATTCTCCATAATATACACTGATTAAAAAAATAATAGCAATCAATTTAATTCAATTCTCACAAAAATGAGATTTATTCTCAATAATACCCACTAATATTAATTCAACAACTGTATATAATGTTGTTATGATCTAATCACTTGTACCATATGATACCGACAATGATACATAATTGATATAACAAGATCGATTGTTTTTAAGATCACAGGTAGCAGTTTGTATCAATGTTTTAATTTTTTTTTTTTTTTTTTTTGTTTTGATGCTTTTTGAACATTCAGTGGGTATCAGTTTTACTCTCCTGTAGGTATCATATTCTGCATTATTTTTTGGTTTCAGGTGTTGGGTATCAGTTTTATAGCATTGTAGGTATCAGTTTTGTTGTTAATTTTATTGTAGCAGGAACTGGGTATCAGTTTTTAATAGTTCTAGGTATCAGTTTCAATTATTTTATTTCTTCGCAGTGTTTAGGTATCAGTTTTATGCCTTGGTAGGTATTAGTATTCTATTTTCATTGTCTGCAGTTTAGATGTATCGGTTTTATAGTATTTGGGTATCTTTTTTTTGAAAATTCAGTCATGCATGAATGTCACAGTATCACTACTGCATTAAAATTGGTATCGCTTCAATAATTTGTTGTGACGGCCCGCCCCGCACCAGCCTGCATTTCCTCCGAAAGTGCGCTGTACACATGCCCGACTAGCACGGGACAGTCGTCAGAAGAAAGGAAAGAAGGGAATTAACTAAATGAGGAACCTGTAGAATGTCTCACAGCGCATGGAGTAAAATATAATAATAAAATACTTGACATAAAACAGGTGAGACAGTGTATAAGCTGATAACTAAAACCAACATCAACATCAGAGCAGCGGAAATCCAAATACAGCTTATTACAACTTTTCAAATTTACTGTCTCTAAACAAAAGAAAGCTAAAGTAGAAGATGCACCACCAATGCCCAAGCAGTGATCTTCAACAACACAGGGAGAATACTATATATATTACGTGGAAGCCTCCTGCTCGTCTCCGGATCATCTACCCGTGCATCTCCAGCTAACCTGTCTCTAGTCTGCTCGTGTGAGCACCCAGAGTAATAAGAGGAGACATAAAACTCTGGGTCAGACATAAAGCCTGGTATGAGCGATAAGCATCTAAACAGAACAATAACAGGTATACTAAACCATACCTGAACCTGGACCTGCAACCAAAGAGTTGGTACCACATACCGTACAGTACTCTAAGGTGCCATAATAAATAGTGTAAAGAATACGGGGGTGGGGTGTGCATGTCATAATGATAGTAAACAAATCAACCATAGCAACCATCCTCACATCTCTCACTCAGTGCGTAAAGCATACGATGTCCACTACTGTCAATCACTAGACCCATCGAAGAAGTGGCGGAGTTCAACTTGTACAACTACTGCTACTACCAAGCTTACCACATGGAGTCATGACCAAATCTTTACAAATGACCCCACTTCATTGGTTTATAGCCCTTTAGTCGTACCTAGGCCATTTCAGCCCTGAATCCGTTCACATACTTCCAGTACATAGTGATCCAAAGTCATAAACATCGACTACCCCTTGGCACACGTCCCACAGCAAAGCCCAATCATGAAGTGAACTCATCGGTTCCCAACTGGATCCTGAGCTCTAACTTCCCACATTGGACTACCTTTGCATCTCGGGTTATTGGTCAATACTGGGTCGGGTCGGGTTCTCCTTCTAGCCATCGGTTCGGGTCGGGTCCTCTTCTTCGGGTCGGTTCGTAGTCTTCTCCTGTAGCGGTTCGGTTCCGGTCCATAGCGTCGCATCGGTTCGGGTCGGGTGTCCCACTTCGGGTCGGGTCGGGTGCCATCTCCCTTCCAGTTCGTGCTTCTGCTCCGATCCGCTCCCTCGTCCTTCACGTATTCCGATCTGATCCCTCCTTCGCCATCTGATCTGCGTGGCCTTCCCTCTTGCCAGTTCTCCCAAGTGTTACGTTCCGATCCGAGCCCTTCGTCCCTGAGTCGATCCGATCCCCAGCTTAACCAACATGGCCTTCCTTTTAGCCTAGCCTCGTTTGTGCCAGATTCCAGTTCGGGTCGGGTTCCTTGCCCAGGTCTCCAATCCGATCCGAGCCCATATCTGATCCGATCCGAACCCTGCACAACTTTCTGCAACTTTTTCCAGCAACTTGTTCACGCCATTCGACGACGTTTCCGACAAATCTAACTATACTAACAATCACAAATCATGTCAAACAGTCATATCAACATAGCAAACTAACCACAAACACCAAAACAATGAATTTATATGTCAAAATGGATCAAATATACCCAAAAACCCCTTATTTTCCCTTAAGCATGTTTAAGTAAAACTAATCATAGGGTTAACGAAATTTAATCAAATCGAACCAAATTTCTAACAGAGGCATAAAATATTATTTAAGAATTTCTAAACATTTTTCCAGAATTTATTAGTGTATAAATTCGCTAATCTTCACTAATTACCCTTAATTAACTGTAATTAGTGCCAAAACGATGCTAATCACTCACCTTGGCCACAAAATAAAACACCAAATCTGAAATACTCTCTGTTTGGGTCGAATTCCTATGTATAGCAGCAGCTCCAACCTTGCTCTGTTGCTATTTGGCCCTGATTTGATGCAGTTTAGGATTAATCTTCACTAAAAATGTGTTTTGGAGTGGTTTTAGAAGATGGAAGCCATTACTAGGGTCTCAAGAAGGTTTGTGGCGGCTCAAAACTGAAATGAAAGTGATTTCCTAACCCTAATCAGCCCTCCTACGCCTCTAAACCCGAAATTCCCCTTTGGGACTAGCTGCTAATCACCCGGTTAAGCCCAATTAAGCTGTTTTCACCATCTGAAACTTGTTTCAGCCATATCTCCCAAACGGTGAGTCCGTTTGGCTAATGTGACCACTCTACGGAATTGTAAACCATCATCCGAAGCCAATGGAAGTGGTTTCAAGTAAAAATTCCTTTCCAGTCAAAAGTTATGGCTAAAACAGTGCCAACTAGGGGTAAAATGGTCATTTAAAAATCGGGAAAAATCATGAACATGGGAAATGACCCCAATAGTCGTCTCCTAAAGTTACATGACCATACGACTTCATATGCGAAAGAAATAAATATTCTACGATCCTATGATGCGTAGAATACGGGTCGTTACACTCTTCCCCCTTAAGAAATTTCGTCCCCGAAATTCCTTAACCCAAAACATACAAAGGACCCCGCATGCCTAACAACCACATACAACAATCAAACATGCATAACAAGCAAACAAGCCTATCCTAGCATGCGGAAAACTAAATCGAAGTCAAAATCTTAACAGGCAAAGATTTCTGGGTGTGTCTTCCTAATGTTCTCCTCTGTCTCCCAAGTACAATCATTATCATCCTCGCCCCACTGAACCTTGACTAGCTTCACCGTCTTCCTTCGAAGTTGCTTCATGTCGTGCTCAACAATACGGGTCGGCTTGCGGTTCCCAACCGCCTCGGGTTCTACTTCGAAATCCTCTAACTGATCAGGTGAAATAGTCATATCTGAGTCGTGAACGAACTTCCTTAGTTGGGAAACATGAAATACATTGTGAACTCCCGCCATCTTCTCTGGTAAGTCAATTCTATATGCCAAATTCCCGACTAGTTCAAGAACATGGAATAGGCCAACATATCTTGGTGCTAACTTGCCTCTCCTGCCAAATCGTATTACGCTCTTCAACGGAGAAATCTTGACAAACACCAAGTCACCAACGGAGAATTTTAAGTCTCTTCTCCTCTTATCAGCATAACTCTTCTGCCTATCTTGGGCAGCCTTCATTCGTTGTTGAATGATCTTAATCTTATCTGAAGTTTCCCTCACCACATCTGGTCCAAGCATAAACTTCTCACCAGTCTCTATCCAACATGATGGTGAGTTGCACGGTCTTCCGTACAAGGCTTCAAACGGAACCATACCGATACTGGATTGGTAGCTATTATTATATGCAAACTCTACTAGATGCAAATGGTCATCCCATGATCCACCAAAATCCAATATACACGCTCTCAAGAGATCTTCCAAAATACGATTCACCCTCTCCGTCTGACCGTCGGTCTGAGGATGATATGCGGTACTGAGATGTAACTCTAACCCTAGAGCCTCTTGTAAGCTCTTCCAAAACCCACTAGTGAACAACGGGTCCCGGTCACTCACAATGCTTTTAGGTACTCCATGAAATCTCACTACCCACTTCATATACAATTCTGTTAACTTAGCTGCCGTTCTAGTCGATTTGACTGGTATGAATCTTGCACTCTTAGTCAATCGATCCACGATTACCCAAATGCTATCATGTCCCGATCTAGTCCTTGGTAAACCATCGATGAAATCCATCGAGACTTGCTCCCATTTCCATTCGGGAATTTCTAATGGTTGCAATAACCCACTAGGCTTCTTTTGCTCGGCTTTAACTAGCTGGCAATTCATGCAATTGGATATAAACTTCCCAACGTCTCTTTTCATCCCTTCCCAGTAGTAAGTCTGCTTCATGTCTCGATACATCTTGTTACCACCGGGGTGTATAGTCGGTTTTGAGTGATGACAATCTCTAAGCACTTCATCTCTCAATCCATTGACATTGGGTACAACGAGCTTTCCATTCTTTCTAAGCCATCCATCTTGATCAAGCCCATACTTGTTCATCTCCTCATCGATACCCATCTCTAACTTGGAGATGATTTCCAATAGGTTAGGATCGTCCCTCTGACAAGAGCCGATCCGCTCAATCAAAGTGGGTCTGATCGTCGAACTTGCTAACATTTCTGGATCCAATTCGCACTTTGGTCTGAAATCATACCCAGAGATGTACTCCAGTTGCTTCCATTCTAGAAACATAGCCCCTAAACTGGCATGTCTCCTACTCAATGCATCGGCTACCGCATTGCCCTTTCCCAGTGTATATGCGATATCAAAATCATAGGAAGCCAAGAATTCTAACCACCTTTGTTGCCAGAGATTTAGATCCTTCTGGGAGAAGAGATACTTCAATGACTTATGATCTGTAAACAACTCAAATCTTTCTCCCAAGAGATAGTGTCTCCACATCTTCAACGCGAACACGATCGCTGCCAACTCCAAATCATGGGTAGGGTATCTTCTCTCGTGCGGTTTCAATTGCCGACTTGCATAAGCTACAACCCTACCGCCCTGCATCAATACAACACCCAGTCCGGTACCACAGGCATCCGTGTATACCGTCATCTCTTCATTCCCCTTAGGAATGACTAACACTGGTGCGCTTGTTAACTTGTCCTTTAGACTCTTGAATGCATTCTCGCACCTTTCATCCCAGACAAAAGCTTGATTCTTCTTAGTCAACTGGGTCAATGGTGCTTCTATCTTGGAGAAACCTTGGATAAACTTACGATAATATCCAACTAACCCCAAGAAACTTCTTACATCTGTTGCATTCTTGGGCGTAGGCCAATCCTGTACCGTAGCCACCTTCGCCGGGTCTACGGCAGTACCATTCTCTGATACAACATGGCCCAAGAACCTCACTTCCCTCGTCCAAAAGTGACACTTAGAAAACTTTGCTTTCAATTGGTGTTTTCTCAACACCTTCATCACTATTTTTAAATGTTCCTTGTGTTCTTCCTCTGTCCTTGAATAGACCAAAATATCATCAACGAACACAAGGACAAACTTATTCAACTGATCTCTGAATACCCTATTCATAAGATCCACAAAATATGCTGGGGCATTGGTCAGCCCGAATGGCATGACCAACCACTCATAAAACCCAGACGGCGTCCGAAATGTCGTTTTAGCTATACTCTCAGCTTCCACTCTATGCTGATGAAAACCTGTCGTGAGATCCAACTGAGAAAATACTCTCGCGCCACACAACTGATCGAACAAATCATCTATCCGCGGTAGAGGATACTTGTTCTTCCTCGTTACTTTATTCAACTCGCGGTAGTCTACACACAAACGAAGGGAACCATCCGCCTTGGTAGCAAACACAACTGGTGCTCCCCATTCAGAAACACTCCTTCTGATAAATCTCTTCTTCAAAAGATCGCTGACTTGCACCTCGAGCTCTCGCTGCTCCCTTGGTGCCATACGACGAAGTGGCATCACTATAGGTCTGGCATCTTTCACCAAATCAATACGGAACTCAATCTCTCTATGTGGTGGAAGCCCGGTTACTTCTTCGAAAACTTACGGATACTGGCCAACCACGGGCAAACCTGACAACTCACTATGCGGAATGTCGAGGGAGTTTAGAAAACTAGCCAATACCCCCTTACTAGGTAGACCACCAAACACTATCCTCCGCCCATCATCCGCTCTAGCTGTCACCAAAAAGCCATCACAGTCTACCACCACCCCGTATCTTCGGAGCCAATCTACTCCCAAAATAATGTCAAACCCAGTAAAGCCCAAAACAAAGCAATCACAAACAAACATGCATCCATGACTCGATAGGACCACATTATGACAAATCATGCTAAGGCTAGTCGAACCACCAATCGGGTTCGTTACTACTAAAGGTCTATCGACAATCTCGGGCTCCAATCCCAACCTATCTACCAGGTCACTAGATATGAAAGAACTGGAAGCTCCGGTATCAAACAAAACTCTAACAGGAACATCATAAACAGAAAGCATACCTTGAATGACGACATTCTTTCCCTTCTCCGCCGCTGTTGGGGCATTCGACGAAGAAGGAATAGCATTAAAGGCGTAGGCTTTCACCATTTGCTTTTCTTTGGGGGGTTGCGGACACTTGTCCTTGTGATGTCCCATTTGGGCACAGTTGAAGCACTTCCTATCCGCTGGCTTGGCCCGACAATTACTAGCATAATGGCCCTTCTTACCACAACTGAAGCACTCAACATCTTGCTTATTCTTTTTCTTCTGGCCATCCTTAGTCTGATTTTGCTTTCTCTTATTCTAGGAACCACCCTTGCCTCCACCACTTGCTTGTGACTTTGGCTCATCTGCGGATGCAACCTCAGTCTTCGGCTTAGGGTAGAGACTTTCTGATCTCAATGCTTTCCCAACAATCGATTCAAACGTCTCATCGATGTGGTTAATAAGCCTTTCCCCCAAGTACTGATCCAAACCAGTAATGAACTTCTCATTCTTCTTCTCAGGAGTATCGATGAGAGATAGTCCATACTTCGACAAGGTGTCGAACTCAGCAATATAGTCGGAAACTGCCCTTCCGTTCTGCTTGAGTTCCAAGAACCTCTTGAACAACACTGACTTCTGGGCAGCTGGAACGAACTTCTCGCTAAAGCGAGCCTTGAACTGATCCCAAGCAACCTGATCTTCTGGAGTAGCTGTTCTAATGGCATTCCACCAATTCATCGCTCGCCCTTGCAGCTGACGAGACGCTAGCCTTCTCTTCATCGCATCCTCAAGACCCAAGTCATCGAAGATACGATCACAACTATCCATCCAATCTTAAACATCTGTGGCCGACTCCGTCCCGTGGAACGGCTTCCCACCAAGGTTAGTGTAATCCTTGCACAACTTGGTGAAATCGACCCTAGGCGCCTGCACTACTGGGCCAACACCAACTCCGGGATTGGGAACTGCCCCTTGCACTTCTCTGAGCATGTCTCTCATGAGGTTAGTAAACATCGCCCTCATGTCAGCGGCATTCCCTTGGTTGGTCCCTCTACCAGCACCCCTTGTGTCTCGACTCATCGTCAATCTAAAAAAGGGAAACGATTAACGACCTCATAGTGGTGCTAGTGCAGTACGACTCCATCTTTATACTACTAATAGTGTATATATATATATAGCTTTGAAAACCAAAGTAATCACAAATACGCGCTCTCATATACGTACTATCTCTCCCTAGTGTCTTTCCCTAGGTTAACTACGCAACCTGGCTCTGATACCAAGTGTGACGGCCCGCCCCGCACAAGCCTGCATTTCCTCCGAAAGTGCGCTGTACACATGCCCGACTAGCACGGGACAGTCGTCAGAAGAAAGGAAAGAAGGGAATTAACTAAACGAGGAACCTGTAGAATGTCTCACAACGCATGGAGTAAAATATAATAATAAAATACTTGACATAAAACAGGTGAGACAGTGTATAAGCTGATAACTAAAACCAACATCAACATCAGAGCAGCGGAAATCCAAATACAGCTTATTACAACTTTTCAAATTTACTGTCTCTAAACAAAAGAAAGTTAAAGTAGAAGATGCACCACCAATGCCCAAGCAGTGATCTTCAACAACACAAGGAGAATACTATATATATTACGTGGAAGCCTCCTGCTCGTCTCCGGATCATCTACCCGTGCATCTCCAGCTAACCTGTCTCTAGTCTGCTCGTGTGAGCACCTAGAGTAATAAGAGGAGACATAAAACTCTGGGTCAGACATAAAGCCTGGTATGAGCGATAAGCATCTAAACAGAACAATAACAGGTATACTAAACCATACCTGAACCTGGACCTGCAACCAAAGAGTTAGTACCACATACCGTACAGTACTCTAAGGTGCCATAATAAATAGTGTAAAGAATACGGGGGTGGGGTGTGCATGTCATAATGATAGTAAACAAATCAACCATAGCAACCATCCTCACATCTCTCACTCAGTGCGTAAAGCATACGATGTTCACCACTGTCAATCACTAGACCCATCGAAGTAGTGGCGGAGTTCAACTTGTACAACTACTGCTACTACCAAGCTTACCACATGGAGTCATGACCAAATCTTTACAAATGACCCCACTTCATTGGTTTATAGCCCTTCAGTCGTACCTAGGCCATTTCAGCCCTGAATCCGTTCACATACTTCCCATACATAGTGATCCAAAGTCATAAACATCTACTGCCCCTTGGCACACGTCCCGCAGCAAAGCCCAATCATGAAGTGAACTCATCGGTTCCCAACTGGATTGAAACGACCCAAACTTCCCCGTAAAGGAAAACCCGGATTGCTTTGAGAACAATACTCATCAGAACACAAACAGAAGAACATTTTTATTGCTATTAACACAATTACATCAGAGTACAAGAGTATTCCAGAGTACAGATAAATACCTTACATTGGAAATACAATATCAGAGTTTAAATTACATTTAAATACAGCAGCGGAAAATATAATACAAAATACAACTAAAAGAGATACACGGATACAGAGCTTTCCGAATATCGCTTCAGCTGTAGACCAGGATCCTGTGAATGTAATATCTGCAAAACCAAAACTACTAGCTGCCCGTGTGGAAAATATGGGCACCCAGAGTTTAGGTTAAAAGAATAAACTCCAAGTCAGTCATGAGACTGGTATGAGAACTCAAAACTAATTTAACTAATAAGACAAATCCAAGGACCACGCCGCTAATGCGGAACGGGTTTTGTTCCAATGGATTGTCGGTGCATAAATTAAAGTAAATCGTTTAAACAACGCAATGATTTTTGGAAAAATGAAACCATTGTAAGACCCAGGTCCCATCACACAATGCAACGCACACCAGAGGATAGGGTTTTACCTTATAATGGTCAAAAGATGCTTGATACGTATAAAAACGGATTTTGATACTATTAGTGTGTATATATATGTTTTAAAACAATTTAAATCATAATGTATCAATCCTAGACGGCATGGTTACCATATAGCATGTCGCCAATACTAGTTCTACAATCAAAACTGATGGTGTCGTATTGGAGATTTGGATTCCATCATGAGTCGAGGCTAGGGGCAAGCTCCTCTCCGATTCGAGACACTCTAGCAAATGCCTCAGGATCCCCCGCAGTGAACCCTTGGAAGCGGTAGGGCCGGTCCCCGCCTATGGGCAGTGGATTAGTTATGCCTGAACACACGTTTCCCAGTCCCTTTGGACCTATAGTATGACCACCAACGACCTATAAAAATAACGAGGCGCCTCAAAATCCATCATCCACATAAGTAAAATGTCAGCGCTGGTAGGTCCCTGACATCACTCTAGCTAGAAAGAAATGTGTGCACTCCCTACGGTCCGCATCCCCTTTTTGACTCATACCGGGGTGTGAGGCTCGCGAAGTAACGCTGTACACAAAGCTATGCTAATTAAAGCTGTGCTTCGATCATCATCCACAAGGCCCTGCTTTTTAACAAAAGCCTTGATCATATGCATCTTAGCATGTCACATTGTCCGACCATACTATATCATCAATCATCTACCAATATATAACAGGGTGTTAGGCAAGAGAATAAATTCTCCACCACCAAACAGCTATATATTAGACAGAGATCAACGAGTACAATATAAAGGAATACAATGTCAGACACACAATCCATTTATTAGTCCGTTCTGGGCCTGAACGAAACCATATCCAGTAGATCTCCTAATACGTCTGAATGATCATCAATTTTCCCTCATCTTGGGTGTACGGTCCAATCAAGATATCAATAATCATTCATTTGATATGGAAATTTCCTGGTCTTCAACAACCGTCTCCATCGTCGGTCTTCAATCGTCGTATGAATCATTCAGAATGGGTAAACCCGGTCTTCCTGAATAATTTGCGCTATTTAAAATCATGTGTCTAAAACACAACCAACGCCTCATTCCCATTTTGAAAATTTGTTTATAAAAAAATTCTTTTCATTGGAAACTCTCTTCTTTAATCTAATTTAAGATTTCTCAAAATTCTAATTAGATTCAATCTTCTAAATCATTAATTAATGAGACATTTTTCATGTTTAGAATTCAAGTAAAAGTTAACTTTTATTGTCAAATATTATTTCATTGTCATAACTTAAATAAAGTAAAACCTTCATTTTCATGTTCATATCATTGATAAAAGAATAACCTTTATTTCTCATTTCATATTACCTGTTTAATTCAATAAATAAAAGGATAACTTTTATTTACGTGTCATATTTCATATTCATTTCATAATTAAAAGATAAACCTTCGTTTACCATTCTTATTTTATATTCAATCCATAAATAAAAGATAAACTTTTATTTATAATTCTTATTTCATATTCATTCATAAATAAAAGATAAACTTTATTTCACACTTTGTTTCATATTCCTTTTCAAAATAAAAGATTAAACTTTTATTATCCTACTTTGTTTCATTAAAACATGTTTGACGGTTCTTTAACATACATAAAAGAATGACCTTTATTAGCAAAATATATTTAGCATTCCTAATCTTAATAAAAGATTAACCTTTATGAACAAAGCATATTCGACGCTCTAATCTTAAATAAAAAATTACTTTTTTAAAAAAAAAACATATTCGCCGTTCTAAATCTTAAATAAAAGAATTGCTTTTGTTTACAAAACCTTTTTGGCTTTCTTTAACTATAAATAAAAGAAAACTTTCATTAACGAGACTTATTTAGAATTCATTAACTCATACAAAAGAAGTATCATTTATTAATAAACATTAACGTTTATTAACCCATGTAAAGAAGTATTTTTTCTTATATATATATATATATATATATATATATAGTATTAGCGTTCCTAGTTTTATAAAAGAAATAATCTTTTATTTGTTAACATTAGCATTCATAGTTGCATAAAAGAAATAATCTTTTATTAATTAACATTAGCGTTCATTCTAAATAAAAGAAAATAATCTTTTATTCCTAACCTTACGTTCATTCAAAGTCAACGGTTGAAATTCGCGAACGGTCGCTACGCAAAACGTTCTATTCAAGCCATTGAATAATAATAAATAATATATTAATATTATTTAATTAATTTTCATTCAAAACGTTTCCTATTTAGTATAAATTAAAATTATTAATAATAATTGCAAACTTAGATTTAAATAATAAACAAGTTTTGACTTTTCAACTTCCTTTAATATTATATTGATATAATATTAATGTTTCACAGCGTTCACTTTTGAAATTCAACTTTCAGAATTAATCATTCATTAATGATGCATTTATGTTTATAATATTAAAAGAAATATTAACTTTTCAAAAATACATATTTTGAATTTCAAATCTCCATATTAACAAATTAATAAATTCTGCGTTAATTATTACGTTTCCCAAAATGTTACTTGGGATTTCAAAATCTCCTATATTAATTAATTAATTAGTTCTGTATTAATTATTATATTTTCAAAATTATATAGTTTTAAATTTCAAACTTTAATATTTATTAATTATTTAATGCTGCATTAACCTCTCACATTAGATATATATTGTTGTGGTGGTTGGATATGCCGGGCGGGTCCGGGCAGTCTTATACTACAACTCAATCTAATCTCGGGTCAAGCAGAATCTATTCATTTTAATTATATTAAAATAAACGTAAAATTGAAAATTTTCAAATTTCAAAACTTAAATCATTTATATTTAATGAGTGAAATAAATGGTATTGACCATTTTCGCCAAAAATAACGTGAAACTATCTAAACGGCTTTGTATTAATTAAATGACATTAAACGACATTTAAAACCACAATAAATTCTTTTAACGAGATAACCTTTTGAAAATGTTCAAATCCTCTTATTTGGAATGAGACCCACATAATAACATAAATGATATTTCAAATATTGCATTTACAACATTTTCCTACATTGCTCAATTCACCTTACATTCGATAACATTCATTAATTTATGTAAATGACTTTCAAACAGCATACATTAAATTTGACATATCAACCATCACACAATTATCTTTAACAATAAAAAAACCAAATAACAACACATTTAATTGTGCACTTGGGAAATTGTGTGCAAATATTTACCCAATCAACGTACATAAGTCAGGTCACTTATGTACGAAAGTGTAACATATATAATTTAACATAAATAACACTCGACATTAATTATCCAGTTTCATGGTTTCAATTTTCAAAACATCGCATTAATTCATAACACCAATTAACAACATCAATCCACAACCATTCATGTATAATATGAAATTAAACCACAAACAATCATCTCAAGCATTTAAAAATATTTATTTATAAAAAAATAAATAAATAAATAATTACTGAAATAAAGAATGAGTGAGAAAAGAGTTCTCACATTCTATTTGACATAACAAGCCATAACTAAAAGACAATTCTAACATAAGTGATGGTTTTATTCAGATATGACAACTCTAACATAAATGATGGTTATAACTCAACCATTCTATTTTGTCAAAGATGACAATTTTATTAACAAATAATATATTAACAAATAATTCTTTCATTCTACATTGTCAAGATACAAATGACATTTGTTCCAATAAAACATATGTTAACAAATAATTCTTTTATTCTAAACTAATATGATAAGGTGACATTTTGGTTAAGTAGACATATGATTAACATATAATTATCTTATTCTAAACTAATATGTTAAAGGGACATTTTGGTCAACATTTAATCTTTTAATTGATTTATCCTATGCATTAAAATGTAGAAAATGGAGTTTTCCTATGTTAACATTTTTACGCAATAAAAATGAATCTTTTCTATGTTAACATTTTTATACAAATAAAAAAAAAAAAGTTTTTGATCATGTTACATTTCATATAACAAAAATGAAGTTTTTGTTATGCTAGCTTTTTATATAACAAAATGAAGTTTTTATTTCACGATAATTTATATATATATTTTATATAAATAATTTTCATGTACAACAATATCACACAATAACAAACCAAATCACAATCCCAACAAACCATCATGGTTTTGTACAATCAATAGTGTCGGATGCTGCTAAGCACCGTTTATATTCTAATATAAATTTAACTGTAAAATAATTAGAGTGAAAGGAGTTCTCACCTTAATGGGTTTAAATGGGCGTTTTTTTTTTGAGCTTTTAAAATCCGAAAATCTGAACTTTTGATCGGGAATTTTGACAAATCCGGGCGTTGTTTGACGAAACCGACGACACCAGTAGCTTCGTATCGTCGATACCTTCGTGTTGACATATAATTTGTTAGGGTTTGGAGAGATTTGGATTTTAACATGTTTTTGATGGAGAAGAGAGCAGCCATTATTAAGAGGAAGTAGAAAGAGCGTAGCTTTAGGTTTAGAGAATAGGTTAGGGTTGGGGAATATGATATTATATAGAAGTAGGTAATTTTTTTTTTTAATTAGACCCCTAGGTTATTTAAACCTACATGTTGCTATTCTAAGTGGAATACAAATAATATATATTTGAAAAATAATGGAATGAGAAAACAAGAATAAATGGAATGAGAGAAGAGAGAGTAAATGGAATGTGTCTTAAAGAAATACATTAATTCTTTCCTTTATTTGTCTTTTATATCTTTTACCATTCAGGATTTTTCTTTTTTCAGTCTACGAGGTATTTAACTTGATTAGTGTCATTTTTCCTTTTTACCTTTATCTTAATTGTTATTCTTTAATCTTTGCTACTATTATAAATCTTTTCTTTAGGGAGCTAGTCATATTCTACTGGGTTGGCTATGGAAACACTTCTAAAATCTATATCCATATTTATTATAGAATAATTCCTTCTGCGATTCATAATTAGAAAACACATTTTCTGTTTTCTTTCTTTTTTGTTAGGTAGTACAAAATACATTAACATCTCTATTTTGTATTAATCTTTCTTCTTTTAACATTATCCTTGTAATGACATCCATTGCGTTTTAATAAAAATTGTAATATGAAAATCTATTCTTTTCCAACCATCCAAAATATTACTAACTTTCCAAATTAGGTTATGTTAAATTCCCTTTTTATTACCCTTTTGCGTATTTAATTAACATAGTTACTAAAAAAAATCATATATAGGATTACGCCCTTTGTCCTTTATTTTGAGATGCGTCTAGCTGGATATAGCAAGAGAATTAATTTTGTAGAAAAATAAATAAGTTCGTTTTGTGCGTGTCATTTAATTTGACATTTAATAAATGATTACAAGATGGAATGACGTCGGAATTCAGGCGAATCTTGCCTAAATTACTAGATGGTATTCTAAGTAGAACACCATTTTTCGTTTTAGAAAATTTGATCATCCGTGGGCCCGAATCTTTAATTTCATGTTAGAAACACACAAAAGGGGAACAACAATTGTTTGTAAATATGTTTCGTATTTTCCTTGTATTCCACAAATTGATGGATTCCTTTTATCATCATATAAAAGAAGAAAATTATTAAATGCGCATTAATAGAAATTAATTAAGCACCTATCTAATTAAACATATATAGAAATGAACACTTGTATGTTAATTAGATCTCAAAGCAACAGATGTCGCTTCCTTCCTAAAATCTACCCACGTTGCTCCCTTCCTCTTATTTTTTTTCTTCCACTTCAATCATTATTATTTGTTTTATTTGATAGCAACAAACATATAATTCGAACGATCAACAAAATCCATGTTAAACTTGAATGCATATCCGTTTTGTTGTGCTGAATTCATTGGTCAAGCGTCTTGATGTATTATCCATGTTTAACTTTTTTTTTTAAATAAACTGTTTTTAAATATCCAAAACTCATTAAATTAATCAAAAATAATATTTTATTTTAGTCCTAAAATTCCGGGTTGTTACATGGATCCTGAGCTCTAACTTCCCACATCGGACTACCTTTGCATCTCGGGTTATTGGTCAATACTGGGTCGGGTCGGATTCTCCTTCTAGCCATCGGTTCGGGTCGGGTCCTCTTCTTCGGGTCGGTTCGTAGTCTTCTCCTGTAGCGGTTCGGTTCGGGTCCACAGCGTCGCATCGGTTCGGGTCGGGTGTCCCACTTCGGGTCGGGTCAGGTGCCATCTCCCTTCCAGTTCGTGCTTCTGCTCCGATCCGCTCCCTCGTCCTTCACGTATTCCGATCCGATCCCTCCTTCACCATCTGATCCGCGTGGCCTTCCCTCTTGCCAGTTCTCCCAAGTGTTACGTTCCGATCCGAGCCCTTCGTCCCTGAGTCGATCTGATCCCCAGCTTAACCAACATGGCCTTCCTTTTTGCCTAGCCTCGTTTGTGCTAGATTCCAGTTCGGGTCGGGTTCCTTGCCAGGTCTCCAATCCGATCCGAGCCCATATCTGATCCGATCCGAACCCTGCACAACTTTCTGCAACTTTTTCCAGCAACTTGTTTACGCCATTCGATGACGTTTTCGACAAATCTAACTATACTAATCAATCACAAATCATGTCAAACAGTCATATCAACATAGCAAACTAACCACAAGCACCAAAACAATGAATTTACATGTCAAAATGGATCAAATATACCCAAAAACCCCTTATTTTCCCTTAAGCATGTTTAAGTAAAACTAATCATAGGGTTAACGAAACTTAATCAAATCGAACCAAATTTCTAACAGAGGCATAAAATATTATTTAAGAATTTCTAAACATTTTTCCAGAATTTATTAGTGTATAAATTCGCTAATCTTCACTAATTACCCTTAATTAACTGTAATTAGTGCCAAAACGATGTTAATCACTCACCTTGGCCACAAAATAAAACACCAAATCTGAAATACTCTCTATTTGGGTCGAATTCCTATGTATAGCAGCAGCTCCAACCTTGCTCTGTTGCTATTTGGCCCTGATTTGATGCAGTTTAGGATTAATCTTCACTAAAAATGTGTTTTGGAGTGGTTTTAGAGGATGGAAGCCATTACTAGGGTCTCAAGAAGGTTTGTGGCGGCTCAAAACTGAAATGAAAGTGATTTCCTAACCCTAATCAGCCCTCCTACGCCTCTAAACCCGAAATTCCCCTTTGGGCCTAGCTGCTAATCACCCGGTTAAGCCCAATTAAGCTGTTTTCACCATCTGAAACTTGTTTCAGCCATATCTCATTTGTGTTAAATTAAAAAGTTTGTAAACAAAAGTTTCATTTTGTTTACATGAATTGAAATGTACTATTTCATTTACATCAAAAGGTTTTGAAATAAAAGGTATTATTTTTGTTGCATTAAGAGTTTACAAAACAAAATATTCATGACACACAAAGTTTACATTTTTGTGAAATTAGTTTGACACAATACCACAAATAAGGATTAAACAATAAATCTACATTAGAATGTATTTATTTGGAATCTAAAAATGAAATTGTTTAATAATGAAACAAATGAATTGAAATCGTTTATACACACGCGTAAGGAAAATTTAGCAATGAGAACTAAATGGTTGTTATTGTACGTCTTAATGTGTATTAACATGATTTATATTATTATTCAAATCCATTCTCAATTTTACATAAATGTGCATGCATTCATTTATCTCTTCCACATTTTAAAACATGGTTGCCTCTTTTTACCTCTTTGATTTCCAACCTTTTAAGTCAAATTAATAAAAACATATGATACTTTTTAATGCATGCACTTACAAGTCTCTCTCTCTCATTTATATTTACTTTAGAAATTTGTACAAAATTGATAATGCTACATTTGCAGGCTTTATGATCAATAAGTGTTAATTTAAATGGAAAGAAAAGAAACGCAAAAATATTCCGAATATATTAAGAAATAAGATATTAATTTATCCCTGTTGTGATTAGACATGGGAAATCAAGTGAAAAAGCGTAAGCAATTATGTATGATATGGAATTGCAATCATGTGTTGACACCATAATATAATTTTTGTCTTCAAGTTTTAAAATACGATGTGGGAATTTACACAATATATTGACACTAAATTATATGTTGTCGTATGTAATTTTATGAAAGATGAAAATAAAATTAGCATTATGTAATTATATGAAATATAATCATATTTTAGTGTCAAAAAATTTATGAAATAAAAAGATTTGATTTTGTCATCATGTTTTATTTAAAAGAAATAAAAATTGGATTCTGTTATTGCATTTATTGTCATTATAATGAAGTAAAAAGAATATAAGTTATGTAAGCGAATTGATGTCAATGAGATTAGATTGGAATGTATGTGTAACTCAATATAACATTGTGTTGAAATTCGAAAATTCGAAATCTGAATTGATTGTCAAGTCAATAAATGAGCATGCATTTCTTCCCTTTATGTTATCAATCTATTCTTTTCCTACCTTCCTCAAACACCTCCTTTCCTTCCACCCCCTCTGCATTTATTCCTTTTCATTAATTGCCTTTTCCTTAAATTAGAAAACCACTATTTAGATATTTGCTACTTTATTTATTTTGACCGTTTCCTCTCTCTTCACTCTCCACTCTCCAACAAACCGCTCCTCATACCCATGACCGCCTAAACTCATCCACCTTCTCTCCTCCTTAGCTCCAAATCCACAAAAAAATAAATATACACTTCTTTTGATCTTTTTAAAGCCCTCGGCCTCCTCTACCATTCAATATAAGTTGCTCGATCTGAAACTCACCGTAGCTCGAGTTATGTTGATTCAAAGACTTGAACAAATCTGAGATAATAAAACAAAGAACCGTGACAACAAATAGAACGTGTTGGAAGAGATTGGATAGATTTCTGAATTCGTTTGGATTTCTTTTTATCTGCTTAAAGCAAGGTGAGAATTCTAATTTATTTAATAATTAAAAATTTAATTATGTCTACTGTTATTTAAATCCTTGTTTGTACGATTTAATTCAGATTCGCGATGCTAGTTATTTAGAATTTGTTGATTTGTGTTATTCATGATTTGTTGCGTTGATTGATGTTGTATGCTGATATGTTAATTTGATACTTATTGTGTTATAATGAAATGTTGACATGTCTTATTAGATTTAAAACAATAGTTTTGTTATGAAATGTTATATAAGGATTAAAATATCGTTTTTATTTTAAAATGAAATGTTAGACAAACATAACATGTTTAGTTAAAATATTTTTGTGTAAACAAAAATCACAATTTTGGTTAGGACATTTTTGGTGTAGACAAAATGTACATTTTAGTTTAAAATGTCACATTGGTATAAAATTGGTATTTTAGTTTAAAAATGTCAATATTAGGAAAGAACACCATTTTATTTCTAAACTGTTAGAATAGGATAAAAGCACATTTGAAATGTTAAAATAAAACAAAAATACATTTTTGTTATAAATTGTCAAATTTGATTAGGGAATAAAGAATCAACATTTTTGTCAAATTTAATTAGGGAATAAAGAATCAACATTTTTGTCAAATTTGATTAGGGAATAAAGAAAAACATTTTTGCCAAAACTTGATTAGCGACCAAAAATAATCTTTTTGGTTAAAAGAATGATTAACGAGACATTAACATTTTTGGTCGAAACATGATTAGTGATATTAAATTAACATTTTTGGTCAAAATAGGAATAGTGAAATAAATATTCATCTTTATGATAAACATGTTATTGAGATTAAAAATGGACATCATATTTTTAGCGTTAAATCAAGGTATGAAGTTAAACATATTTTAGCGTTAAGTTAAGATATGAAATTAAACTTATTTTTTAGCGTCTTTGATGGAAGTATGTAAAACAAAGTATTTATTTTGTTAATTTGAAAAGTATGAATAACTAAACATTCATTAACATTTTAGATATAAAATGTTAAGATTGGTTACAATAACAATTTAGTCATAAAATGTTAAGTGGACAAAATATATCATCTTTATATATTTTGTTGTGTTAAGATTGATGATAAACAAAGTTATCTTTTTATTTATTTTTGTAGAAATGTTAGAATTGGTTTAACATAAAAATATTCTCTTTAGGTTAATAAGAATGGTCAAAAATAATTACATATAAAATATACTATTATATGATATTAGAAAATTGCATTTTTATGTAAATATAAAAAAGATACGATTTTTGTCATAAAAATTGAAATTACATTTTTTTTATGTAATTATGAGTGTAGAGTTTATTGCATGTAGTATCATGTAAAAATGTTATGAATGTTGACACAAAGATTAGAGTTTATCACCTGTAGTATTAGGTATAAGATATGACCATTTTCACCGTCATGTGTTTATATATAAAAATATAGAAAAAAAAGAAAGATACATTTTTGTTAATAATAATAAAAAAAGATTCCTTGTTATTTGTAATAGTAAGGAAAAGAATCATCCTTGTTGGTTAAAAAAAAAGGTATTCTTTGTTTAACATGTTGGAATTATCATTTCATGAATTACCAACATAAAACATTCATTTTTATGTTATGTTGAATTAGAACCGTCAGCATAAAAATGTTCATTTTGCCAATAATGTTATGTTAATATAAGAACACCGTTTGGTTTTTAAATGTAAAGTAGTAGCGACAAAAACCATATTTTTGTCAATGTAAAGAGTAGCGACAAAAACCATATTTTTGTCAATGTAAAAAAAAAAGTAGCGACAAAATCACATTTCTATTTATGACATGAAACATTAGATAAGTTAAGAAAATATAATTTACTTCTTATATCTCATTAGAGTTCACAGAAAATGTTAATATATAATTTCTATCATTGGAAGTGATAGAAAAATGTGAATATACGTAATATCATTTTTTTTTACATGAAATTAGAATCCATAGAAATGGTTAGTATATGAAATATCATTAGAAATGGAAAATTTGTTAACATATAGAATTCACTTTTTTTATGTCATTAGAAAAAGAGGAATTACTTTTATATGAAAAATATAAAAGAAAGATAAAAAGATTCATTTTTATCAAATGTAAAAGAATGACAAAATATTCATTTTGTCAAATATAAAAGAAAGATAAAAATACAAGAATGACAAAAGATTCATTTTGACAAATGTAAGAGAATGACAAAAATATGCATTAAAAATAAAATTTTCATTTTTATTATATAAACAAAAGTATGAACTTGCATTGTAAATGAAATTTACATTTTTATTATGTAAACAAAAGTATGAACTTGCATTGTAAATGAAATTTACATTTTTATTATGTAAACAAAAGTATGAACTTGCATTGTAAATGAAATTTACATTTTTATTATGTAAACAAAAGTATGAACTTGCACTGTAAATGAAATTTACATTTTTATTGTGTAAACAAAAGTAGGAATGTGCATTGATAATAAAGATTACATTTTTATTATGTAACTTAGAATGAGAACTTGCATTGAAAATAAAAATTACATTTTTTTCTGAAACTATAATATGCAATTGGCGATGAAAATAAAAAAAATTATGTTTTTTTTTGTAACTATGATCTGAAATTTGGCAAGCGAACAAAATTTATATTTTCCAATGTAGCTATGATATGGGATTTTCTATGCGAACAAAATTTACATTTTTATATGTAACTATAAATGAGAATTTGCACTGTAAATTAGAATTACATTTTTATTATGTAATTAAAGTATGATATTACATTGTAAATTAAAATTACATTTTTATGATGTCACCTAAGAATAGAATTTACATTGCCATTATAAAAAGTCAAGATCATTTTGGTTTTGCATTGAAAGAGATAAGAATTATTATTTTTGTTTGGCATTAAAAGAATAGCAAAATTATTATTAGTTTTGTTACATTGAAATTAAACAAACAAAAATATATTCATTTGTATAGAAATGAAGTGACACAAAAATACTCATTTTTGTTAAATTATAAATGACGTATAAAAAGATATATTCATGTTTGTTGTAATAAGAATGAAACACAAAAATACCTATTTTTGCTGAAATTGGAATGATACACAAAAAATATATTTTGTGTATAAGATATGTATGGAAATTGAAAAATAAAGGAAAACATGGTTGTGTGTGATGGTGTATATCAATGGTGGAAATTAATAAGAAACTTGTTGTTAGCAAGATATAGTGTAATAAAATACATTTCATTACACATTATAAACATATCGATAGGTCGTGAAACAAAACATTTATTACTTGTTGTGTAAATTACATTAAGGAATTGGAAATTAATTATTTTTATATGAATAAAAACAAATTTTGATCGTTACAAATTACTAATAACGATATGAAATGATTTCCAACTTATATATATACGAGAATTATTTGGAAAGTCCGAGTCTATCTCATTCCAAATAATTTGAACGACGTTTAAAATTCAAGAGTTGAAGACGGTGATTGAAGACCGACGATCTTCATATCGAATGGACGACGACTGCTGATGCCCATGATTGGAGTAGCTACCTTGAATGGGCTACAGTGGTGGCCGTCCGGACGTAGTGTTGATTTGTACGGATTTGGCTTTCGCTCAGACCTAGAGCATAAGCTTATAAATGGATTGTGTGTCTGACATCGTACTCCATTAAATATCATGTTATTAATCTTCTGTCGAATGTATGGATGTTTGGTGGTGGAGAATTTATTCTCTTGCTTAACACCCGTTCATATATTTCGGCAAAAGATTGGTACGGTATGGATTGACGATGTGACATTATTATGATGTTTATAAAAGTCTGCTGTTGTTGTTCTAATGTATTGTATTCCCAGAGTTAACGTATGCGGATTTTGAATGGTTTTAGTCGATTTAGCGATCGATTAAGGCCGGGCAAAATGCGACTCGTTACAATTGGTATCAGAGCTTTGGTTAGCTCAAATCTTTGGGGTACAACTCGTTAGAACTAAACAAAAGACTTATCAGAGATTGGATTAGTAATATCCAATAAGAATACTCATTAGAGATAGGATCAGCAGTATCCTAGAATGAGAAAACTCATTAGAGATGGGGTTAGTAATGCCCTAGAATGAGTTGAGAGTATTACGTATACGAGAGAGCGTAACCGTGACAAAGTATACGAGCTTGCTGTCTTCTTTTCTTAGCTTCGTTCCTTTTCGAGGACGAAAAGATTTTAAGTGGGGGAGATTGTAACAACCCAGAATTTTAGGACTAAATTAAAATATTATTTTTAATTAATTTAATGGGTTTTGGGCATTTAAAAGAGATTTCATTTTTTTTATATCAAGATTACACTATAAAGACGTCATCTTTATTGTCATTTGTTTAAAATCAAAAGGATTAACAATAAGTAGAACACTTTTTGTTGTCATTTGTGTTTTAATTAAAAAGTTTATAAACAAAAGTTTCATTTTGTTTACATGAATTGAAATGTACTATTTCATTTACATTAAAAGGTTTTGAAATAAAAGGTATTATTTTTGTTGCATTAAGAGTTTACAAAACAAAATATTCATGACACACAAAGTTTATATTTTTGTGAAATTAGTTTGACACAATACCACAAATAAGGATTAAACAATAAATCTACACTAGAATGTATTTATTTGGAATCTAAAATGAAATTGTTTAGTAATGAAACAAATGAATTGAAATCGTTTATACACACGCGTAAGGAAAATTTAGCAATGAGAACTAAATGGTTGTTATTGTAAGTCTTAATTGTGTATTAACATGATTTATATTATTATTCAAATCCATTCTCAATTTTACATAAATGTGCATGCATTCATTTATCTCTTCCACATTTTAAAACATGGCTGCCTCTTTTTACCTCTTTATTTTCCAACTTTTTAAGTCAAATTAATAAAAACATATGATACTTTTTAATGCATGCACTTACAAGTCTCTCTCTCTCTCATTTATATTTACTTTCGAAATTTGAACAAAATTGATAATGCTACATTTGCAGGCTTTATGATCAATAAGTGTTAATTTAAATGGAAAGAAAAGAAACGCAAAAATATTCTGAATATATTAAGAAACAAGATATTAATTTATCCCTGTTGTGATTAGACATGGGAAATCAAGTGAAAAAGCGTAAGCAATTATGTATAATATGGAATAGCAATCATGTGTTGACACCATAATATAATTTTTGTCTTCAAGTTTTAAAATACGATGTGGGAATTTACACAATATATTGACACTAAATTATATGTTGTCGTATGTAATTTTATGAAAGATGAAAATAAAATTAGCATTATGTAATTATATGAAATATAATCGTATTTTAGTGTCAAAAAATTTATGAAATAAAAAGATTTGATTTTGTCATCATGTTTTATTTAAAAGAAATAAAAATTGGATTCTGTTATTGCATTTATTGTCATTATAATGAAGTAAAAAGAATATAAGTTATGTAAGCGAATTGATGTCAATGAGGTAAGATTGGAATGTATGCGTAACTCAATATAACATTGTGTTGAAATTTGAAAATTCGAAATCTGAATTGATTGTCAAGTCAATAAATGAGCATGCATCTCTTTCCTTTATGTTATCAATCTATTCTTTTCCTACTTTCCTCAAACACCTCCTTTCTTTCCACCCCCTCTGCATTTATTCCTTTTCATTAATTGCCTTTTCCTTAAATTAGAAAACCACTATTTAGATATTTGCTACTTTATTTATTTTGACCGTTTCCTCTCTCTTCACTCTCCACTCTCCAACAAACCGCTCCTCATACCCATGGCCGCCTAAACTCATCCACCTTCTCTCCTCCTTAGCTCCAAATCCACAAAAAAATAAATAAACTTCTTCTGATCTTTTTAAAGCCCTCGGCCTCCTCTACAATTCAATATAAGTTGCTCGATCTGAAACTCACCGTAGCTCGAGTTATGTTGATTCAAAGACTTGAACAAATCTGAGATAATAAAACAAAGAACCGTGACAACAAATGGAACGTGTTGGAAGAGATTGGATAGATTTCTGAATTCGTTTGGATTTCTTTTTATCTGCTTAAAGCAAGGTGAGAATTCTAATTTATTTAATAATTAAAAATTTAATTATGTCTACTGTTATTTAAATCCTTGTTTGTAAGATTTAATTCTGATTCGCGATGCTAGTTATTTAGAATTTGTTGATTTGTGTTATTCATGATTTGTTGCGTTGATTGATGTTGTATGCTGATATGTTAATTTGATACTTATTGTGTTATAATGAAATGTTGACATGTCTTATTAGATTTAAAACAATAGTTTTGTTATGAAATGTTATGTAAGGATTAAAATATCGTTTTTATTTTAAAATGAAATGTTAGACAAACATAACATGTTTAGTTAAAATATTTTTGTGTAAACAAAAATCACAATTTTGGTTAGGACATTTTTGGTGTAGACAAAATGTACATTTTAGTTTAAAATGTCACATTGGTATAAAATTGGTATTTTAGTTTAAAAATGTCAATATTAGGAAAGAACACCATTTTATTTATAAACTGTTAGAATAGGATAAAAGCACATTTGAAATGTTAAAATAAAACAAAAATACATTTTTGTTATAAATTGTCAAATTTGACTAGGGAATAAAGAATCAACATTTTGGTCAAATTTGATTACGGAATAAAGAATCAACATTTTTGTCAAATTTGATTAGGGAATAAAGAAAAACATTTTTGCCAAAACTTAATAAGCGACCAAAAATAATCTTTTTGGTTAAAAGAATGATTAACGAGACATTAACATTTTTGGTCGAAACATGATTAGTGATATTAAATTAACATTTTTGGTCAAAATAGGAATAGTGAAATAAATATTCATCTTTATGATAAACATGTTATTGAGATTAAAAATGGACATCATATTTTTAGCGTCAAATTAAGATATGAAGTTAAACATATTTTAGCGTTAAGTTAAGATATGAAATTGAACTTATTTTTTAGCGTCTTTGATGGAAGTATGTAAAACAAAGTATTTATTTTGTTAATTTGAAAAGTATGAATAACTAAACGTTCATTAACATTTTAGATCTAAAATGTTAAGATTGGTTACAATAACAATTTAGTCATAAAATGTTAAGTGGACAAAATATATCATCTTTATATATTTTGTTGTGTTAAGATTGATGATAAACAAAGTTATCTTTTTATTTATTTTTGTAGAAATGTTAGAATTGGTTTAACATAAAAATATTCTCTTTAGGTTAATAAGAATGGTCAAAAATAATTACATATAAAATATACTATTATATGATATTAGAAAATTGCATTTTTATGTAAATATAAAAAAGATACGATTTTTGTCATAAAAATTGAAATTACATTTTTTTATGTAATTAAGAGAGTAGAGTTTATTGCATGTAGTATCATGTAAAAATGTTATGAATGTTTACACAAAGATTAGAGTTTATCACCTGTAGTATTAGGTATAAGATATGACCATTTTCACCGTCATGTGTTTATATATAAAAATATAGAAAAAAAAGAAAGATACATTTTTGTTAATAATAATAAAAAAAGAATCCTTGTTATTTGTAATAGTAAGGAAAAGAATCATCCTTGTTGGTTAAAAAAAAATAGGTATTCTTTGTTTAACATGTTGGAATTATCATTTCATGAATTACCAACATAAAACATTCATTTTTATGTTATGTTGAATTAGAACCGTCAACATAAAAATGTTCATTTTGCCAATAATGTTATGTTAATATAAGAACACCGTTTGGTTTTTAAATGTAAAGTAGTAGCGACAAAAACCATATTTTTGTCAATGTAAAGAGTAGCGACAAAAACCATATTTTTGTCAATGTGAAAAAAAAAAGTAGCGACAAAATCACATTTCTATTTATGACATGAAACATTAGATTAGTTAAGAAAATATAATTTACTTCTTATATCTCATTAGAGTTCACTGAAAATGTTAATATATAATTTCTATCATTGGAAGTGATAGAAAAATGTGAATATACGTAATATCATTTTTTTTTACATGAAATTAGAATCCATAGAAATGGTTAGTATATGAAATATCATTAGAAATGGAAAATTTGTTAACATATAGAATTTACTTTTTTTATGTCATTAGAAAAAGAGGAATTACTTTTATATGAAAAATATAAAAGAAAGATAAAAAGATTCATTTTTATCAAATGTAAAAGAATGACAAAATATTCATTTTGTCAAATATAAAAGAAAGATAAAAATACAAGAATGACAAAAGTTTCATTTTGACAAATGTAAGAGAATGACAAAAATATGCATTAAAAATGAAATTTTCATTTTTATTATGTAAACAAAAGTATGAACTTGCATTGTAAATGAAATTTACATTTTTATTATGTAAACAAATGTATGAACTTGCATTGTAAATGAAATTTACATTTTTATTATGTAAACAAAAGTATGAACTTGCATTGTAAATGAAATTTACATTTTTATTATGTAAACAAAAGTATGAACTTGCACTGTAAATGAAATTTACATTTTTATTGTGTAAACAAAAGTAGGAATGTGCATTGATATTAAATATTACATTTTTATTATGTAACTTAGAATGAGAACTTGCATTGAAAATAAAAATTACATTTTTTTCTGAAACTATAATATGCAATTGGCGATGAAAATAAAAAAAAATTATATTTTTTATTTGTAACTATGATCTGAAATTTGGCAAGCGAACAAAATTTACATTTCCCAGTGTAGCTATGATATGGGATTTTCTATGCGAACAAAATTTACATTTTTATATGTAACTATAAATGAGAATTTGCACTGTAAATTAGAATTACATTTTTATTATGTAATTAAAGTATGATATTACATTGTAAATTTAAATTACATTTTTATGATGTCACCTAAGAATAGAATTTACATTGCCATTATAAAAAGTCAAGATCATTTTGGTTTTGCATTGAAAGAGATAAGAATTATTATTTTTGTTTGGCATTGAAAGAATAGCAAAATTATTATTATTTTTGTTACATTGAAATTAAACAAACAAAAATATATTCATTTGTATAGAAATGAAGTGACACAAAAATACTCATTTTTGTTAAATTATAAATGACGTACAAAAAGATATATTCATGTTTGTTGTAATGAGAATGAAACACAAAAATACTTATTTTTGCTGAAATTGGAATGATACACGAAAAATATATTTTGTGTATAAGATATGTATGGAAATTGAAAAATAAAGGAAAACATGGTTGTGTGTGATGGTGTATATCAATGTTGGAAATTAATAAGAAACTTGTTGTTAGCAAGATATAGTGTAATAAAATACATTTCATTACACATTATAAACATATCGATAGGTCGTGAAACAAAACATTTATTACTTGTTGTGTAAATTACATTAAGGAATTGGAAATTAATTATTTTTATATGAATAAAAACAAAGATTGATCGTTACAAATTACTAATAACGATATGAAATGATTTCCAACTTATATATATGCGAGAATTATTTGGAAAGTCCGAGTCTATCTCATTCCAAATAATTTGAACGACGTTTAAAATTCAAGAGTTGAAGACGGCGATTGAAGACCGACGATCTTCATATCGAATGGACGACGACTGCTGATGCCCATGATTGGAGTAGCTACCTTGAATGGGCTACAGTGGTGACCGTCCGGACGTAGTGTTGATTTGTACGGATTTGGCTTTCGCTCAGACCCAGAGCATAAGCTTATAAATGGATTGTGTGTCTGACATCGTACTCCATTAAATATCATGTTATTAATCTTCTGTCGAATGTATGGATGTTTGGTGGCGGAGAATTTATTCTCTTGCTTAACACCCGTTCATATATTTCGGCAAAGGATTTGTAGTGTGATATGGAGTGACGATGTGGCATGCTAAGATGCATATGATCAAGGCTTTGTTGAAAAGCAGGCCTTGTGGGATGATCAAAGCACAGCTTGAATAAGCATAGCTTTGTGTATTACGTAGCTTCACGAGCCTCACAACCCGATGGAGTCTAAAACGGGAGAAGGGAACGCAGGGAGAGCAGAACGTTTCTTTCTAGCTAGAAGTGGTGTTTGGGTTTTAACACGGCCCGACATTTTACTTATGTGGATGATGGAATGAGGCGCCTCGGATGATAGGTCCCATAGGACCGGGAAACGTGTGTTCAGGTATAACTAATCCGCTAAGCTGTATTTGCGGACCGGCCCTGCAGCTATCCAAGGGTTCTCCGCGGGGAATCCTGAGACTTTTGCTAGAGTGCTCGAATCGGTAAGGAGCTCCTCTCTAGCTTTGACTCATGATGGAAACCAAAAATCCAAATACGAACCGACGAATTTGATTGTATTACTAGTACGGAGGCATAATATATGGGTACCTATGCTTCCTAGGATTGATACGTTTACTTTGAAATGTTTTAAAACCTATCCACACTAATAATAATATCGTTTTTATCGTATCAAGCATGTTTGACCATTATAAGGTAAAACCCTATCCTCCGGTTTGCGTTGCATTGTGTGATGGGACTTGGGTCTTATGATGGTTTCATTTTTCTACAAAGCATTGCGTTGTTTTGATGATTTACTTAAATTATGCACGGCAATCCATTGGAATAAAACCCGTTCCGCGTTAGCGGCGTGGTCCTTGGATCTGCCTTATTACTATTAGTTATATTAGTTAAGAATTCTCACACCAGTCCCACGACTGACCCGTTGTTGTTTCCACTTTTGCAAACTCGGGTGCCCTCTTTTCCACACGGGCAATCGAGTAGCTTTTTACAGATATTTATCTCTTTAGCAGGATCCTGGATTGAAGCTCAAAGCTGTGTCCAGAACATAGAAAAGTCTTCCGCTGTCTTAGTTATTTTATTTCCGCTGCACTATATTAAAGTAATGTAAAATTATCTTCCGTTGTAAATTTATTTAATGTACCATGATATATATTCTGTACTCTGATGTAGCATTTACTATGATGTTATAAAAGTCTGCTGTTATTGTTCTGATGTTGTTGTATTCCCAAAGTTAAAGTATTCGTGGATTTCCGACCTTTGGGTCAGACTTGTATGGTTTATGGTCGATCCAAAGAGCAGGAATTTACGGGTCTTTACAATTATTAGGGTCTCAAGAAGGTTTATGGCGGCTCAAAACTGAAATGAAAGTGATTTCCTAACCCTAATCAGCCCTCCTATGCCTCTAAACCCGAAATTCCCCTCTGGGCCTAGCTGCTAATCACCCGGTTAAGCCCAATTAAGCTGTTTTCACCATCTGAAACTTGTTTCAGCCATATCTCCCAAACGGTGAGTCCGTTTGGCTAATGTGACCACTCTATGGAATTGTAAACCATCATCCGGAGCCAATGGATGTGGTTTCAAGTCAAAATTCCTTTCCAGTCAAAAGTTATGGCCAAAACAGTGCCAACTAGGGGTAAAATGGTCATTTAAAAATCGGGAAAAATCATGAACATGGGAAATGACCCCAATAGTCGTCTCCTAAAGTTACATGACCATACGACTTCATATGCAAAAGAAATAAATATTCTACGATCCTATGATGCGTAGAATACGGGTCGTTACATTTGTCGTGCAAAACAGCAATATTATGAATATTTTATCCATCAACATATATATGAGCAACATTAAAATTGTATACGTCAATTCAGTCAAAACTGATATGCAAAAAAAATATAGAACTGTTTACACGTTAAACTGGCATAAAAAACATTGTTTTCCTACATAATCCAGTCTTGAATTCAAGTAAATTCCACAGCATGCAGTCTCTGCAAATATTTCACACACAATCAAAACTGATACCAACATAATTATGTAAATTCAACTAGCAAAATAAATAAAACAAAACGGATAGCAACATAACACTTTATTTGATACCCACAGGAATTAAAATGATACCTAATTAAATAAAAAAATCATATCGAAAAACTATTACAATGCTAAAACAAAAAAACAAAAAAACAAAAACATAACACATTTAAAACTGTAAAACTGATACCTAAAAAAAATATAAAACTGATGCCTTTTAACTCATTTAAAACTGTAAAACTGATACCTAAAAAAAAAAAAAATTACTACCTAAAATTTGCTGCCTTTTTAACACATTTAAAACTATGAAACTGATACCAAAAAAAATATAAAACTGATACCTAAAAACTGCCGTATAGCCGAACATTAAAATGATTATAACACTAAATTAAAATGATTATAACAGTAAATAAAAATTAAATTGATGCAAACAGATAATAATAAAAAAATTAAACCGTTTGCATTTCAGATTGCAAAATTGATCGCATAATTTAATGACGAGATCTAAAATGCAATCTGAAATGCGTGAGTTCCTCAATATGCATGTGATCGATTTTGCAATATGAAATTTGCGAGCAATACAGATGTTTAAAGATTAAAACATGCAGAAAAAAAATCGCGTTGGAGAAAAATTGAACGAGATCGTGCGCGAGATAGAAATGATGAAGAAGAAACAGGGCACGTGATTTAGGGTAAATTAAAAAAACAGTGTAATGCCCTTCTGATTAAATTATTATTAACAGGTTTGTCCTTGAGATTAAAATTTTAATGGGTTGTCCTTATGGTTAAAAAACCTAGGCTAATTGTCCTTGTGATCATTTTCCTATTACTGGTACTGGATTATAGTAGTTTGTTTGTTCATCAATGTCATGTTACAGTTATGTTTGTCACATATAATAACCATCATTAAAACTGTATATGATCGTTTTCAGTTAGCATAACCATTAGGAAAATCTACAATGGTAACAGAATTCCACATTTTATGTATTGATTGCATAGCATCGATAGTATTGAGCGCAAAGTTCACCATATTTTCATACGCTATTGTACGTTATATAGTTTTAGAAGTTCTTCGTGAACTACTGAATTGTTTTTGTATACCTCTCTCTCTCTCTCTCTCTCTATATATATATATATATATATATATATACATATATATATACATATATATATATACACATATATATATATATGTATATGTTAGCCCACTTTGTGAACTGAGCAACACAAAGTCAAGATATGAAATATTGAAGAACTTGAAAAACTCTGAAGCGGGTCGGATCGGAGCAGGATAGCAATTCGGATAGGGTAAAGTCTGCTGTTCGGATCGGTGAACTATTACTCTTGGAATTAAAGAAGCACAGCTATTCGGGTCAGAGGGGAATCTACTTCCAGTCGGATCGGAAAGCCACCCAATTTCTACAGAGATAGGTCGGAGCGTAGCGGAGCAGAATAAAGAGAAGAGAGAATTGTTTCCAAGTCAATCCGGGTCGGATCGGATATCCCGATCCGAACCCCTTGTACATGTCCCTCCGACCCGAACCCATTTTCCACATCACTCCCCTGCACGAGCGCCTGGATATCCGGATCGGCTATGACCAGTTCCTGCCCATAACGTCCATTACTCTGATGCGTTGTCAACATAGAAATCCATCCGAACCCGATGCTGATGGGATGGACGACACGTGGCTCCGATCCGGATCGGGTTCTGAGCAAATTCACACCTATAAATACCTCGTCTGGAGACAAAGAAAAGGATCTTTTTCTGGCACTTGGAGAGTTCAACCACCTTCATAACCCGAATTCCAGCAATCCCGGAAAATCCAAATCTTCTTTCATTATTTGTTTTCAAACAATTGAGTGATTGTAAGTGAGTTGTGAGAGAGATCGAGTGAATATTTCATTGTACTTGCAACTAAATCAGTGAAAATAGTGAAAAACAAGTGGATGTAGGCATTTCTTCGCCGAACCACTATAAATCCTGTGTGTTCATTTTTATTTTTATCTCATTTCATTTTGCTTTTAATCAATTTGGGTGTTAGAACCACTTTTTGGTCTAACATTTTGGTGCTTTCACTGAGAACTCATCTGAATTCTTTGTTTTCCGGGATTATCATTCTACTTTTTGGACCGTTGAGTTCAAAGAAGTTAATCCTTAAGTTTCAACGCCCTTGGATATTTGTCGAAGCAATTGTCAAAGAACCATGGCCAAAGGAAAAGGCAAAGAAGCTCAATCTGTTCGAGGAAATGGAGTTGGCGAAGATCAGCAAAATGCGGTTGTAACAAGGTCTCGTGGGCAGAGTTCAGCAGCAGGACGAACCAATGCAGGAAATCCGAGCCGTCTTCAGGGGGAAAGCTTCGATCCGATCCGGGTAGGAGATTCTGAAGCAGTGCATTCCCCCAATCTGAACCGACCCGAGCAGCTTGCCATGTACCGACCAGACTCCCCAGCTCCGATCCGACCCAACCTCCCATCTCCGATCCGATCCGACTCTTGGTGATGTTGGAACTTCTACTCGAGTCCCTACAAATGCTCTGATTCCAGCCGCCAGGGTCAGTGATCAGGTCAACCCATCTGCGCCCATTACTCAAGGAGATTTCTCGCGCCTACTTGATATGCTTGAAAGGACAAGGGAGGCTATGAAAGTCCACGAGCGCACTAATCTCATGATGCAGGAGAATATGAGGCTCATGAGTAGGGAGATTAGCGAACTCCGTCGACAGAGAACTCCATCACCGGTTCGTCACACACCAGTGGATCAGTCTTCATCTTCCGAGGAAGAGCGGCCCCGTGAACGAAGGCCGCTCGAACGACCTCAGAATGTGGAGCAGCTGACATTTGGATCTTTGGGATCTCGTGAGTATATTGCACGAGCACTAGGAAACAATGACCCCACTCGGGGGCAAAGGCTCCAGTCCCCTCCTCCCGAGATCGACCGGGAGCGCAGGGAACGGAATAGAGCAGAAGCAGCTCGAAGAAGAAGGGCATCTCCTGAACAAGAGCCCAGAAGGAACTCGGATACTAGGGCCAGGGAACCTGAGCGGCCCCTAACTAATGCTGATGTACAGGCAATGGTTCGCTAGATCATGTCCAAGAGCCGGAACTATACAAATGAAGATTATAGCATTGAGCGAAGCCATACTCCTTTCACCGACGATATCCTTGACTTCCAATTTCCCCGGCGCTTTAACTTGCCACAGATGGACAAGTACAACGGAAGGACTGATCCGGGACAGCATTTGATGCGATACTCGTGGCTCATGAATGCTGCTGCTGCCCCTGATGAAGTGAAGTGCAAAGCATTCCCAATCTACTTAGAAGATGTGGCGCTGTTCTGGTTTACCCGACTTCCTCCTCGTTCGATTTCAAATTACAGGGAACTGAGCGAACGTTTTATGAACCAGTTCCGACTCCATGCCCGAAAGTCCAAAAGTGTTATTGAATTATCGAGAATCAAGCAGGCACCAGGAGAGTCTTTCAGGGCATATCTTGACCGTTTTAACCTAGCTGTGACTGAAGTTAGTGACCCGCATGAGCCCACCATTCTGATGGCATTAAAGGAAGGAGTCGATCCTGAATCTGAGTTCGGGGATTACCTTTCTGGGAAGACACCCTCCACAAGAGAGATATTCTATGAAAAAGCCGATATTTATTTAAGGCGAGAGGAGGCCAGGGCAAACCGAAAGAGAAAGTCTGAGGCAGCTTCAAAAGAAAATGTGCAGAGTAATATCGCCGTGAAGCAGTCTGGGGAAAGTTCTGGCAAGGTTGAAGTAAATGTGGGAAACAAGGGTGGAAACAACAATGCTGGAAGCGGGGGTAACAACAACAATAACCGTAATCCGAACGGTAACAGAAGAAACAGAAATAGGGGAAGTGATCCTAACAAAAGACCCTGATTCCAGACCTACGAGAATTATACACCATTGAACGACACCCTGGAGAATATTTACCTGGATACGTACAATGTGTTGCAGTACAAAAGACCGCCACCTCGTGATTCGACCGAGAAAGAAATGGCGACAGGGAAATTTTGTTTGTTTCATGGAACTCATGGGCATTCAACCAATGAATGTCGGCATTTGAGGGATGTGATTGAGAAGCTGCTGCGTGAAGGGAAGTTGGATGAATACAAGGTTGCCCCGAGGGACAGGGGGCAAGGAGAGCAGGCTCCAAAACAGATTCTACCTGCTCCCAAGCCTACAGCGCAGCAGAAAGGTAAAGGAATTGTTATCAACTCCATACTGGGCGGACCTCACCCGGCAATCCGAAGTTTCAGATCAATGGATCAATATGTAAATGTTGCCAAGCACCTAGAGGTGAATGAAGGTGATGATTTGGAAGATATCACCCCCATAAAACAACAGAAGACCATGTTTGACGACGTGGTATTCCGCAGCCGAGATAATACTGGGATCCAATCACCCACTGATGATCCGTTGGTTATTACTACCACTATTGGGCCGGCCTTGGTCCATAAGGTATTAGTAGACAACGGAAGTTCTTTCAATATTTTATTTAAAAAGTCATTCGATCAGATGAAGCTTGAATCTGAAGATTTGAAGCCATGTGAAGGATGGATCAGAGGCTTCAACGGGGCGTCAACAGCTCCCATGGGATACATAGAGTTGCCCGTGACCTTGGGGGAAGGAGAACGTAGAAGAGTGCGGATGCGTCAGTTCGTAGTATTGGACGTAGATTCGCCTTATAATGCATTTTTGGGGAGGCCTGCCCTTGCTGAATTCAGATTTTGTATTGCCCCCTGGTGTTTATTGCTTAAGTTCCCAACCGAAGCCGGAACTAGAGTAATGAGAGGGGATCAAGTTTCCGAATGGGCCTGCTATGTGGCCGAACTAAAGATGTTGATGAAAGGACTTAACATTGAGAGTAAAGATGCCTCGCCTCCCCCAAAGGGGGTCGGCATAGCAATTAGAGAAATCGACCCCGAAGGAGTTGCCCAAAGGAACGCCAGAGGACCTGGATCCCAGAAAAGACGAGGAACCAGAGGCTAGAAATGCAACTCCTAATGAAGCGACAGTGGAAATTCCCATTGATGAAACTGATCCGACAAAAGTTTTGAAGGTTGGTTCTCAGTTGGATCCATGTCGAGCCAAAGAACTAACGAACTTCTTGAAGGCAAACTTGGACGTGTTTGCCTGGACCCATGCTGACATGTGTGGGATATCGCCATCCATTATAAGTCACAAATTAAATGTAAACCCGAAACATCCGCCTGTGAAGCAAAAGAGACGTGTGCTGGGCCCAGAGAGGTCGGCTGCTCTCAAAGAGGAAGTGGAGAAGCTGAAGCAGAACGGATTTATTCGAGATTCAACATATCCCGACTGGATATCGAATCCCGTCTCGGTAAAGAAGCCGAATGGAAAGTGGCGGACTTGCATTGATTTTTCAGATTTGAACAAAGCTTGCCCAAAAGATAGTTTCCCACTTCCCAGGATTGACCAGCTTGTAGATTCGACAGCAGGTCATGAACTTCTCTCTTTCATGGATGCATATTCCGGATATAATCAAATTCCTATGCACGTGCCAGATCAAGAGCATACGAGCTTCATTACGAATTTGGGGTTATATTGTTATGTTGTAATGCCATTCGGATTGAAAAACACCGGAGCCACTTATCAGCGCTTGGTGAACAGAATGTTTTATAATCAAATAGGAAAGACTATGGAAGTTTATGTGGATGATATGCTTGTCAAATCGAAATAGTCCTCCAGCCATACGCAAGACTTGGCGGAAATGTTTGGCATCCTGCGAAAGTATCGGATGAAACTGAATCCTCTGAAATGCTCATTTGGAGTGGCATCGGGAAAGTTCCTTGGCTTCATTGTGAGCTCCCGAGGAATTGAAATCAATCCTAGCCAGATAGCAGCAATTAGAAACATTGAAGAGCCGAGGAGAATTAAAGACGTCCAAAGTCTTGCAGGGAAAGTAGCGGCGCTGAGTAGATTCATCTCCAAAGCCATAGATAAATGCGTTCCGTTTTTTGATTTGATTAAAAGAGGAAAGAAGAAATTCGAGTGGACTCCGGACTGTGTTGAGGCCTTTCGAAATTTATTGGAATTGCTAGAAAAACCGCCGATTTTGTCAAAGCCAGTAGATCACGAAGAATTGTTTGTTTATTTGGCATTCTCGGCTCACGCCGTTAGCACAGCCCTGGTTCGAGAAGAAGACAAAGTACAAAGGCCAGTGTATTATGTAAGCAAGAAATTAGCAGCGGCAGAGCGCAACTACCCAAAAATTGAGAAGCTCGCTTACAGCCTCCTAATCGCATCCCGAAAACTTCGTCACTATTTCCAAGCTCATCCAATAACCATATACACCGACCAGCCCTTGAGGCAGGTATTGCAGAGACCCGAAGCTTCGGGAAGGTTGATCAAATGGAATATAGAATTAAGCCAATTTGATTTAAATTTTCAACCGCGAAAGTCGGTCAGGGGGCAAGCTCTGGGGGACTTTATAGCGGAATTCACCATCCCAGAGGAGGAAGTAATCGATGACAAAGTGGTTAGGTCCGAGGATGAGTTAAAGATAGATCCGTGGAAACTATACACCGATGGAGCCAAGAACGATCGAAGGTCCGGAGCTGGAATCGTCTTAGTCACCCCCGAAGGACGATCGTTATATTATGCTCTACGATTAGAATTTTCGGCGACTAACAATGATTCTGAATATGAAGCCCTGATTGCCGGGCTGAAGCTTGCTAAAGACCTCGGAATAAAAACATTGGACATATTCTGTGACTCTAAAATCGTTGTTTGCCCAGTGCGAGAGGAATTTGTGGCTCGGGGACCTCGACTTATCGCCTACCTCAGGAAAGTGAGAGAGCTATTGAGTAGCTTGAAGCGGTACGATATAACACACATCCCAAGAGCCGAAAACCAGAACGCGGATAAGCTAGCAAAGCTGGCTAGTTCCGACAATCCAGAAGAGACTGAAATAATTCCAATTGAAACGTTGGAATCGCCAAGCTTTGAGTCGATGGAAGTTGAGTTCGCTTTCGAAGCGGAACCGGAGAAGGAGTCGTGGATGACTCCAATTAAGAATTTCCTTAAAAATTGGACACTCCCATCAAAGAAGAGTGAGAAAAGGGCTGTAGTTCGCAAGGCTACCAGATATGTCATACAAGATGATACTCTTTACAGGCAAGGATTTTCTATGCCCCTGTTACGATGTATAGCACACGACGACATCAAGCATGTACTAAGAGAAGTACACGAAGGTGAGTGTGGAGATCATACAGGAGGCCAGACTTTAGCAAAAAAGATATTGCGATACGGATACTTCTGGCCTACAATTAATAAAGATGCAGCTGATTATTCTCGACGCTGCGATAAGTGTCAGAGATTCGCCAAAATCCCCAGAGCACCGTCGACCCAACTTAAATCAATGGTGAGTCCTTGGCCATTTGCCACATGGGGAATTGATATCATTGGAGTTCTACCGATTGCTAAGGGAGGAGCGAAATATGCAATAGTGGCCGTGGACTATTTTACGAAGTGGATGGAAGCTGAGCCCTTGACCAAGATCACGGCAAGAAAGGTGATAAGTTTTGTGGTCAGAAATATTATATGCCGATTCGGGATCCCGAGGACGATTATAACTGACAACGGAACCCAATTTGATAGTACTGAATTCAGAAATTTCTGCCAGAAGTATAAGATTGACAAGCGATATACTGCAGTTGCCTATCCGCAGTCGAACGGGCAAGTAGAGGCAATAAACAAAGTAATCAAATCCATCGTCAAGAAACGGTTAGAGCGTGCAAAGGCAAAATGGGTTGACGAATTGCCCCTAGCTTTGTGGGCATATCAAACAACATTTAAGACGGCCACCGGTCACACCCCTTTCTCTCTCTCCTTTGGCTCAGAAGCAGTAATTCCAGTTGAACTGGAAGTTCCTTCCCACAGGGTGACATATTATGACCCGATGACGAATCGGGCGCTCTTACTTGAGTCTCTTGATGAAGTCGAAGAAAAAAGGGACGAAGCAGATTTACGTGCGGCAAGACATCGACGTCAGATGGCACGCTATTACGACAAAAAATTCCGCCTCAGGACTTTTGAACCAGGAGATTTGTTGCTAAAGAGAGTCTTTCCATCCCTTCCTCACCTCGGTCCAAAGTGGGAAGGACCCTTTGTCATCCAACGGAAACTTGAAAAAGGAACCTTCAAGTTAACGACCGTAGATGGCAAAGAAGTCCCTAGAGCATGGAATGCCCAACACTTAATGCGATATTTGGATTAGAAATGCTGTACTCTTTGTTATTTTTCTTATGAACTCTGTAACAAGGCACGACTTTCCTTGGGAAATCTGACGATATGAATAAAGGACTATAAAGTGGATGTAGGCTACGACTTAGCCGAACCACTATAAAAATATTGTGTGTTATTTACTTTTATGCATTACATATATACATTCATCAATTATTCTGTTGTGATTATAAAATACAGGATGACTCAAAGCCTGAAAAGGTTGAAGACAGTTTAAACATAAAAAGAAGCACAACGACTATTTGTGCGACAAGACATAAAAGAATGAGAAAACGACATTCTTAACTCTAACTCTCCAGAGAGAGAGAGAGAGAGAGAGAGAGAGTATAAAAGCGTCTCCGACTGAGCGCTGAAAAAGAAATTTTTCCCCTAACTCTAACTCTCCAGAGAGAGAGAGAGAGTATAAAAGCGTCTCTGACTGAGCGTTGAGAAAGAAATCTTTCCCCGCTGAAAGACTGGGGAATGAATAGATTGCTGAGCTCGAATTCTAACTCTCAAGAGAAAGAGAGAGAGTATAAAAGAAATGCCAGAAAAAACGACAGGTACTGACGACACAGGAAATGCTATCCCGTCAGAAAATCGGGAGCATTCAGATTGCTTGATAAAGCATTAAATAATTTGTGGGAATTGACTGGGGGCATATATGTATACGCATATTTCCTCCCTCCGTAATTTCATTTCATGACTATAGTAAGACATGCATTTTTACATAAGTGCAGAAGTGCTGACAAACAAACATTGCAGAAAATGAGTTATTTTTTATTTACAAATGAATGAATTTGTACAGGAAAATAGCTAAAAAAGAAAGTGCAGGAGCCACTCTTGTAGCAGCAATTATTGGTTCATTAAATGCTAAAACGATACAAGGCAATCCACTATTTAGATTGCGAATGAGCCTTGGACTTCTTGGTGGCTTTCTCCGCATCCTTTGCTTCTTTCTCAGCCTCTATCAAGATTCGTTTTGATTTCTTCTTTCCTGAAGATGCGGTGCTGGAGCCAGTAGACTTCTTCTCGGAGGGCGGAGCGTTGGAATCAAGAGAAGATTTTTTAGCGAGTTCCTCTGTAATAGATCTAGTTGATAGCTTAACAACTAACCTTGATCCCGCATCCACAACTGCAAGGGGCTTGAGGGCTTCGGGGTCTAGTTCTTCGGCTTTTAATTGCAAGCGTTTGTCTTGATCAGCTTTCATTGCAGCCAAGGTAACATCATCAGCATTTTTTGACTCCCCGACTATTGCAACTTCTGGTTCCTCTTCATGCCCCCCGTCACCGCCATCATCCTTTAAAGCTGCTATCATTTCTTCATCATGGGGAGTGGAAACCTTAGTTGGCTCACTTCCTTCTCCCAAGTCTATAGGAGCAGCATTATCCTCCCCTCTTTTGGCCTTTTCTGCGGGCTTTGCCCCGGCGGTGGCTCCCTGAGTCACATCTGTCTTTTCGGATGGCTCAACACCTACAGAATGAGAAGCAACAGTTATCAACTCAGGCGAAAACAATGGGTTTTTCATCGATTGCTCAATCACGTGGCGAAAGGTAGAAATAGCCTTGACAAATTGAGGAGAAAAGGTAGGGATACCTTCCGAAGACTTCTCGGCAGGGGTGACTACTACCTCTGATGCTGTTTCAGGAATAGGGGATAGCAGAGTTGTTCGGGGAATTACCGGATTTTCAGGATCATACCCCTCTACTTCAGAAGTCGCAGGGGCAGAAGAAGAGGAACCAGCTTTGAGAACATTCTTCTGTTTAGACTTCCGTCTCTCTTCTTCCATGGCCTCAGCAATGAGGCGGCGCCCTTCGGCTAGGCGCTCCGGTTCATCATCCCTCAAGTATTTCTCCATTAGCTTATCTTCATCAATGGAATCGACCTTAAGTTCCTCTTTTTCCCACTCGACAATCTGATTCCATACTTGAACTAGAGTGGATGGATAATCCTCGATCCAAGAAATGTTTCGGCGACGGATGATATGTGCGAAGAATTCAATCATTAATTCACGGAAACCCTGAAGATCAGCCTCCGCCTCTGACAGTTGTTTGCGGGCTTCCTCCGCAGATTTAATAGCACACTCGACATTGCCCTCAGCCAGGGCAGCTCTGTTCTCTGCCTCCAATAGCTTAAAAGCCAAGTCAGCATTCTTCTTTTCTAGTTCAGCACTCCTCTTTGCTAACTCGACATTTTTCCGTTCGAGGTCAGCATAAGCAAGGCGTGTCTTAGCAGCTTCTGACGTAGCCTCATCAGCTTGCTTTTTTAACTCAGAACGCTCTTGAGTGTGAGATTCGAGCAAGTCATGATAACGTTTTTGCATGTCCTCAAATTGTTGTTTGAAGTTAGAAGCGTCCCTTTGAGCGACAGCTAGCTGAGCTTGAGTGTCTTCCAAATCTTTTCCTAGAGCTTTTAAAGCCTTGGCATCCTCCTCTGTGGTCTTTTGCATTGAATCAGTATTCGTGATTAGAGTGCGGATAATTCTGGAAAGATTGCGTGAATATTTAAACATCTCAGTATATTGTTTTTCAACCGCATCTATCTTTGCTTTGGCCTCATCTGCCCACTTAGAAGAAACAGGTTCAAGGGCAGGTAAAAAAGTCAAAGTCTCGAAGTAGTGTTCGGGAAATTGCTCCTCCAAATATGCCCGCTTTACTGCGGTTTCCGCATCTAGTGGGGGAGGAGCGGGGATTGTCAATTCGGTGTCCCTGTGTGAGGAGGATTCGGTAGTTTCTTTGTCTGTCCTAGGTCGTTTAGTAGCAGGGACCTTGTGCTTACTCCGAGACCCGGTTTCTTTCGGAGGACTTCTCTCTCTACTGCGCTTTTCATGGGAAGAAGTGGAGTCCTTAGATTGTGGTCTGTCCTCTTCCCTACGGCTTTGATAACCCTTGTATTTCTCTTGTTCCGGCCGAACTGGTGAGCGAGAACGTGAGGGTCGAGAACGATAGGTATCATAAGGCCTTCTCTCATCCCTGCCACGATCATCACGACGATCATACTCGACATCCTGAGGAGGATTGGACATGCTACGGCGAAGCTTCCTGATATCATAGTAGGATCGAGACATCGTACCTGCACAATAAGACAAACGAAATTTAGAATTAATGGATTCACGGAGAAAGAGGTGCAATGAATGCTAATGCCGTTGTATAAAGTGTATCCTAAGTGGTGTGTTTCCCCCCAACCAACCCGAGTCTGAAGCTAGACTAGTACGGGCAGGCTCTTTAGCCTTAGCAGGAGTGGTCTCTTCAGAAGAGGTGAAGACTAAAGGATCCTTCCTGAAATCCTCTGAAGTGTATATAGTTTCAGGTAAGGGGAGATCCCCCAAACCCTGAAATATTTGGTCATCAGTACTAGGGATATTCCCCTAGGAAGCATTAAGTGGCGGCTCTTGGGAGGATGTTGACTTTTCCGAAGAAGTAGCCTCCTCGGGGGCAATATATCCTTCACGATGCTTTTCGGCCAGGTTAGCCAATTCGTCATCCTGAGTAGAAGATGGAGAAGGTGAAGTTTGAAGAGGCACTGTAGGAACTCCTGAGCCTTCTCCTATCTCTGGGACTACCTCCACTGGAGGAATATATGCGTATGGAGCCGTCCCATGACCAATGCTATGAAAAACGGATAACAGCCCATGAAAGTGAAGATATTCGTCTTTAAGGACTTCATCGATAGTCAAGAATTTTTGATCGCCATTAAGTAGTTGATGCATCCGGTCAAAGAACACCTGATCTGATATTTGTTTTGGATTGTCGACTGCAAACAAAAAGGAAAACAAGTTAAGGTGATGATTCAAGTGTATAGAGCCCGGATTTAGAAAATCAGTGCTTTACTTGATTTTGTCCACCTCCTGGCGCATCCAGGCTGTCGCTTCACGTAGAACCATTCTAGTCTGGAATCTCCAGCTTTACTGTTGAATGGTGCTGAGATTATCTTCCTTTTTGGAACTGACTCGAAGTAGCAGAAAGATGGAGTCTCTCGAGTCCGATGCTTGAAATTATAGAAGAAGTGAACGTCATCGAACGTGAGCTCTATGCCTAAGATTTCACGATATGCTATGTACAAAGCGTGCAAGTAGGCATACGAATTGGGATGCAGCTGCATGGGGGCAATCCGCATTTGTCTTAAGAAGTCAACGATGAAGGGAGAGAATGGAGGAATAGCGCCGACCATGCACATCAATCGAGTGACCGCCATGTATCCTTCTGGAGGGTTGTGGGGACGGTCAGAGCTTGAAGGCACTAGAGTGTCCCTTTTCATTATCCCATACTTTAAGCAAATTCGGACAAGTCGATCGTTGTCGATTGTTGATTCAACGGAATCCGGAGGTGATTCCAATATAACGGCCGATTCAAATTCATCGGGGGCTCGATCGTCACCAATCCCTCCTTCCTCCTCAAAACCCAGAGAAACTTCATTCTCTGAAGACACCTCGTTGCTTTCCCGATTTCCAACCCCGTAGTCTGGACCCTCACTGTCCCATTCTGGATCCGATGGAGAAGATATATCCTCGAGAGTGATTTTGTTAGAGGTTTCAGGGGCTTCTTTCCTCTCAGCTAGTCTGGAAGAACGTCTGGGTCTCATGGCCATAGAACTATTGAAGAAGCAATAGCACAAATTAGAGCAAATTAGCCCGTATCCCCCCGTGCGTGTGTGCAAACTAAAGTGTGAACAGTGTATACGGAAAGCGCAAAGTAAATGTTTAAAAGTGCGACGAAAAAGTTTGGCAAGATATAAAGAGTTGAAGTAATTCTGGATGTCCAGTTACGTTCGCAAGGCACTATCCTAACTGTCCGTAAAATTGAAGATTATGCCGAAGGTCGATTAGGCCAGTTAAACGAGTTTTTATGCGTTAAGATAGACTGTGCTTCGGTTCGTTCGGATTCATTCATTGGGATCGGATCGGGGGCGTGACCTTAGGCTTGGAAATTTTATTGAAGCTCAGAAATTGATGTCGGATCGGATCGGAGGCAGAGTCCACTAACGGTTCGGATCGGATCATGTAGTTATATTTCTCTTCCATCGTTTTACGATCCGATCCGATCCGGTTAGGGAGGCTCCTTCCCTCCTGTCTTAAATGCCTGCTCCGATCCGATCCGATCTCCTAGATTTCGTTTCTTTTTTCTTTCTTCGCTCGCCCCGACCCGATCCGACCTCCTGAATTTCCTTCCTTCCTCCTTTGTTTTTCACCTTCCATATCCTTCCGAACCGAACCGATTCTCCATCATCTTCTTCTTCTCCTTCACCATCTTTCTTCTCTATCCGACCCCAGGGCCAATCTCGTGCCGGTCCCTTAAGTCAAAACTAAGCAATTGCATGCTGGTGTGTTCCACTACAAATCCTCGTTCCCTCCGTTCCAAACACAAGACGGTGACGCGTCTATTGACAACAATGATGACGAGGGAGGGTCACGGCGGCAAAGTTCATCGGAATTTCATGCTCAACTCATCCTAATCGTCTACAAACTTGAATCGGGAATAATTAGAAAAAGGATTGTTCAAAAGTTTCAAAACCTACCAATAAAGTTACGTTGAAAGTTAAAAGAAATTTGGGTGCTTCAGGAGTTAGTTGTTTTTCTTTCTTTCTCGCTTTGCAGAACTCGGGAGTAAAATAGTAAGAATGAGAGAGGGATGGAGAATCGGTTTATATAGAGGAGCAGGATGTCTATTCGTCTCCCCATTCTGATCGGCAGCCCAATAGGAGAACCCCTGTTCGGATCGGATGGACAGCCCAGAAGCGAAGCTTGGCCCAATACTCCAGCAAAAGATAGAGAGAAGAGGGGGTCTGTTCGGATCGGATTCCGAACCGAACCGAATTCTTTAGCTCAGCAGCAAACTGAATTGAAATTTGAAGAAAAAGATAAAAACGCCAGGAAAATCAAAAGGGAAATTACCTCGAAGAGCGCTATGCATTGATGGTCAAAGCATGCTCCGTCTCCAACAGAAGCATCCTTTGAGGGGGCAAAATGTTAGCCCACTTTGTGAACTGGGCAACACAAAGTCAAGATATGAAATATTGAAGAACTTGAAAAACTCTGAAGCGGGTCGGATCGGAGCAGGATAGCGGTTCGGATAGGGTAAAGTCTGCTGTTCGGATCGGTGAACTATTACTCTTGGAATTAAAGAAGCACAGTTATTCGGGTCGGAGGGAAATCTACTTCCAGTCGGATCGGAAAGCCACCCAATTGCTACAGAGATAGGTCGGAGAGGAGCGGAGCAGAATAAAGAGAAGAGAGAATTGTTTCCAAGTCAATCCGGGTCGGATCGGATATCCCGATCCGAACCCCTTGTACATGTCCCTCCGACCCGAACCCATTTTCCACATCACTCCCCTGCACGAGCGCCTGGATATCCGGATCGGCTATGACCAGTTCCTGCCCATAACGTCCATTACTCTGATGCGTTGTCAACATAGAAATCCATCCGAACCCGATGCTGATGGGAAGGACGACACGTGGCTCCGATCCGGATCGGGTTCTGAGCAAATTCACACCTATAAATACCTCGTCTGGAGACAAAGAAAAGGATCGTTTTCTGGCACTTGGAGAGTTCAACCACCTTCATAACCCGAATTCCAGCAATCCCGGAAAATCCAAATCTTCTTTCATTATTTGTTTTCAAACAATTGAGTGATTGTAAGTGAGTTGTGAGAGAGATCGAGTGAATATTTCATTGTACTTGCAACTAAATCAGTGAAAATAGTGAAAAACAAGTGGACGTAGGCATTTCTTCGCCGAACCACTATAAATCCTGTGTGTTCATTTTTATTTTTATCTCATTTCATTTTGCTTTTAATCAATTTGGGTGTTAGAACCACTTTTTGGTCTAACAATATATATATGGGAAAGTCTATTTAAACACAAAATATTAGCACAATTGATTTACGTCGTTGGATCATCCCGTGAATTACACCTCTTCACCTCTTCATATTAAGACAAAAGGATCCAATAGTTGAGGTTTTGTGTCTAATTTTGTATCCAAATAGCTGCCCAATACATATAATTGATTTACATCGTTGGATCATCCCATGAATTACACCTCTTCATAAAGACAAAAAGATCCAATGGTTGAGGTTTTGTGTCGAATTTTGTATCCAAATAGCTGCATATATATATATACACACACACACACACACACACACACAAGCGTAAACGCACGCGCTTCGCGCATGGACTGTTGTACCATAAAAATTGTGTAATTGTATATATATATAGAGAGAGGCACGCTCCAGGGCTCCCCTATTTGGTAGCACCCTTTTGCACCCCATTCTAAACAGATTATTTATAATTTAATAAGCTAGTAAGGGGGGGGGAAGGAGAGAGAGTTAGTGGAAGGAGAGAGAATGAGGACTATGTGGTGGAAATTAGGAGGGCTAAAGGGGTGCTACATTATTTAGGGTGGTCTTGATGTCACATGTTAGAATTTTTTTTATGTGTTGCACAAACACAATGTTGCATGATGCAACGATTGTAATTTGTTGTACAACTTAGAACTACACAGTCTTTGATTGGTTGTGTACTATAAATATGTCGTCTATTTTATAAAAAAAGGATACAGATTAGTATCAGATTTATGGAAACAAATAATCTAAATGTATACTTGAATACAGAAACAAAATCCAAATAATAGTGACTTCAAAGTTGCATTCATTCCGCATTCATTTCGCATTCACACATATAATAGAGCGAAGTTCAGTACAATCGAGACATGCATCATTGGACTGAAATTGGTGTGTGCAGGTATAATTTTTATATGAATGGAGGGATTTTGGCAAAGTTGCTAGTCAAAGTTCCTTTTACTTCTCAACCTGTATGCAATTATATTTGCATAGTGAATAAATATGTTGATGTGGCCTTAAAATTCTTCTAAAAAACAGTTACAATCCCGAAACTGTTGCAGCGCTCTGAGATAAGCGAAGGGGAATTTTTTACGAAGGGAGTGTCAAACAAAGTCACTTTGCTATTGGTCATGGAAATAGAACTGAGACTGACTTACAATTGGAAAATCAATTAAAAGAATAAACTGTCAATATCTATACATGGATGTTTAAAACTCAAAATCCATGCATTTCAAGGGCATATAAGGAACGCAAGTAGGAGGAATTATACAATATTTCAAGCAAGAAAACTCGTATTTGTAAGCAAAGTTGATATAGCATATTTAACACACATGAAAATTGTGTATGGCAATTTAGAACTTAAAGAACATAATAAAACTCAAACAATTATGTAAACTTTTGACATATCAAAATATAATTATTTTAATCAATTTTATATATAAGATGAATCCATGGATAGAACAAATTCACATTACATTGTTTAATGTAAATTGTTGTGTCAACGATGGCATTAAATGACACTCGAATCGGTACATCAAATTTTTGCAAGCTGAATGTTTTCAAACTTTCAGAATTTGTATTGGTTTAAATCACTTTAGTGATGCAAACCAATCTTTAAATACATAAGAAATACACCAAAGTAAGATCAAAGTTACATTATTTAACAATCAAGTTACATAAAATAGTAAAGTTGAAACCGTTGAACGTGTCAATGTTAGTTATAACTCAATTCACCAAATATCTCGAGATGCTATTGAATTACTATTTAGATGAATCTATGTATCATATATCAATCCAAACTGATTATAATATTAGTAACAAATGCTTTAGCAATAACTGTAATTTGATACTTAATACATTCACTTCTACAAAAGGTGGGCTGAAAATTAGGATGCCATGTATGTTTAAATCAACAAAAGATGTTAAATAAAGGCTCTGAAAATTCTACAGACCAATCAAACAATCAAATGGCATTATAGAAGTACTCACCAACAAATACGAAAATATAATATAATGTCCAAACATGATGCCAAGGTATAATAGGATACCATATTTCCTTGACATAGCCATGGATCTGATTGATCGTTTTTCTTCCAATTGTGTCTCTCCATACAGCGCCCATGCAGAGTCGTGTGACTCCAGCTTCTTTTGCCTATAACATATGCAATTTTGGATGGTGAGGTACAACAAAACAAAACAAATTATCTATCTTTCCGTTGTCCAAATGGACAACGCTAGTAGATTTGTTTCTATTTCAGTTTTTTTTGTTGTAACGCACATTTATATGCATGAATATCTTGAGTTGAAGTATATATGAATACTACAGAGTCAACCACATTAGCATCATTCTAACTTTTGCCTTGTACACCATGTCATATTAGCCAATTAAATTGAGTGTAATCATAATTGAAGACATCAAAATAATTACTCCAGTAATATATGCTCTACCTTCATGCTTATGTCATTTGTCCCGTAATTACCATCTTCAACTTCAGGCATATGTTCAATCAGGTCATTTTCTTAATCACACCAAACTAATTTCCTGCGATAAAGTTGGGCAAACATTACCTAATTCATTTTATCAGTCTATTAACACAATGACAGTGTAATCAGTCTACATCAGCCCAATTATAGTGTAACGTCCCGTATTTTTGGTAGTCTAATATTTAATTTAATTTATTATTTTAAATCTTATATTTGAAATATTAAAGGATTTTAATATTAAATTCGTTATTAAAATGAAGTTTGAACGTTGTATATTTATATAATTATAAATCGAGCTCGAAATCGCACGGTAGTCCGTAAATTGGAGTTTTGAACTTCAATCGAATATACAGGATCCAATATAAGTTGGATTTCTATGAAACAAGAAATGTTGGGATCGTGCTGATTATAATTTTCTAATAAAAGAGAAAAAAAATCCAGATTTCGTGTTGTAGTTTGTTAGTTATATCCAATTGAAATTTTAAAATAGTAGCTATGAAAATCGTTATAAAACGAAAACGTTTATTTAATAATTAAATAGGGGTTTTTAATATGTTCGAATATCGGTTTACTTAAAATTTTAAATGGATAGCACCGCGTATAAGAAATATTTTATATGTTTTATTTACATATTTAATAGTTTATAAGAATGGACAGTCTTTTCCCAATCAATAAATATCGCTTCTGCTGCTGCTACTACTACTACTACAATATATTAAATGCATTGTCCAAGCTTAGGAACTGAATAAATAACCTTCTTATGGCATAAACGATTACAGGGCCGTTAGCAATTTTTTTTAGTTCAATGTGAGTTCATTTAAATTTACTAAAAATATACAAGTATGTCTACTTTGATTTAAAGACATATGTTTATATTAAATGGTACTGGATGGAAAACTAAAATTGTTTTGTGTTGTAAATATGTTGCAACGTGTGTTTAATGCAATGGTAACTCAAACAAAATTATGCCAACAAATCCTACATACATAAATATTAACTTGAATTTCTAAAATTAGTCCTACCTTTATCCTTCTCAAGTTTGCCAATATACACAGCTATCTTGCTGACCGAAAACAAAATAAAACACGCAGGTCCAGATCTTTCATAACAACTAAATCAAGTACATATTCTTGTCTATAGAAAGGAAAACTGAAATATACAACATAAAATCTGGAAGTGTCCAACACAAAAGAGATCAATACAACATCTAAGTAAAAGTACACATGACACTATATTCTTCTGCGGATCATGCAGATGCCATATTTAAATTCGACAATTTCTTTTGCTTGTACCAAAACATTAAAAATTCAAACCACCCTGTCCTATTGTCATCGGTCTTATCCTTTCTTCCCCGTTGAGTTCCATCAAGCCTATCTGCAAACGCCTCAAACCTATTTACTCCTACATCTTGTTAGGAGTTAACAATACACGAAATGTATCTGCACATCAAATCCCCAGCTACCTTCCTACTGAAAAGAAAATATAAATTGAACATCAAATAATACAGACAAACATACTTGAATGTGTTAGATAAGAACGGTGGAAATGAAACCAAAATATTTTCTTACAACAATACAGTAGCAACACTTTTAGTGTAGAAGCAGAGATCTGTTTGCACATGCCTGAAGTACTCAGTACAGCACGTTTTTCTTCTACTCTCTCAAATCAATGCACTGGAGTACAACTGTTAATGAAAAGAAAATTCATGTAACAGCTACATAAAAAATAAAAATAAAATATGAACAACTAAAGGACAGTACAAGAACAGCTAGATATGTTTTAATCTGTACATACAATTCGAACAGCCTAAAGGAAAATATATATTGAAACTGAAATTTCCAATGCAAAAATAAAATAAAAACAGAGAATCGGATCTTTAGACATAGACAAACATAACAGTTAAACATTATGTACAGTGGAAATCTTATGTACAAGTCCATACAAGAACTGATTCTTCCCGACATAAGATACATAATAAACAAATAGAAGTTTCAATCTTTAAAATGAAATAAACAATTCAATAGCAACATAGCTTTGCCTACTCTATCCCTAAACAGTTCGATCACTGTATGTATACACTTGGACAGACTAGCACATGACAATTCAGTACGAAATCTTCCCAAAATCTGCAAATTTGCTCTACAAGATATCAAGCAGGGACAAGGTTCAAGTCTATGATTTCACAAATTGATTTCGACATTGATCCAATCCATATTTCTACACAACTATAAATATACGTACCATATTTCATTTTCCAAAACAAACAGTGAAGAAACAAATTCGGGCCACTTAAAAATCAAAACAAAAATAATACAGCAATTCAAAACCAAATAAAATACATATCTGAGTTTGTAAATACGCCTCTTCATCTCAGTATCTTTTTCAAATTGTTTCGTGATAGTTTTGTTTGAACCGAGGAATTAGGGTTCGGGTTTTTTTCACGAAGGAGGCTTCGGGTCTGATTTTCTGGAGTCCTAAGGGGATACGGCGGAAATTGCGATGTTCTGATGGATTGTGAAGTCGATTGTGGAATTTTTTTTGTGTGGTGGTGCGATTGTTGCTGAAGGGGAGGTCGCGGGTCCTCTGTGGTAGCAGCATGGAGCTGGACTTAATTGAAGGGGGATGCGGTTACTTTCGACCTTCAATGAAGAAAACAGTAGGAAAGAAGATCGGATTTCACCATGGAAGGTTTTTTTTTCTTAGAGGCGGCGGATGATTTGTAGTGATGAGGGGATCCGATGTTTTAAGGATAAGAAAGGAACTGGCCGGTTTACCTGTGATGGGCTGAACGGAAATTAGGGTAAGGGCCCGATTTATTTTAACAGTTAAAGTTAAATCAAAACTTGATTAAGCAGCAAGGTACCTGATAGTTTAATTCCAGAAAATGTTAGCCTGCCTAGCATTTAACAAAAGTAAAATGGTAACCCACCGGCCAAATTTCTAATACAAATTAAACTAATATAATTAATTTATATAATATGATTTAGAGAATTAGTTTAAATAAGAACCCTTGACTTAAATTATTTACACCCTATTTGTATATTAAGAACTAAGAAAAAAATGATTTGTTAAGCAATTAGTTAAACTAACTTATGACTAAGGAATTTATATATAAATCGGGTAATCTTATAATGTGAATATCTTTTTGTGTCGTAATCAGAATTGAACAAGCAAGATGCCATTGGAATCGCATTGACAAACACTGCGCTATGGAATAGAATTGGATGGTATTGGAATGAACAGGATTTTTCGGTTAAATTAAACATTGATTTGATTTAACTGAAATGTACTGACTTATCAGCAAATCAAATCAAGATGAGTTAAACTCACTCAGTTTTCCCATTTATATTTTATAAATTGGGGTTTTTATGTTATGTGCTCTGTTTGCTGATGGTTGACTGTTTGTTGATTATTTATCTATTTGTTGATTTAACCAATGAAATTAAACTATTGTTTAATTTCAGTGAAATACCAAATCGTTATTTTAACAATTTGATCCAATAAAGGTAACTTACCTGGATTGGTCAAGTTTATAAAATAAATGTGTTTAAATTGTTTGAATTGCTTGAAATGTTCGTGAATTGATTGCTGTTAAATGGTCGTTATTTATTGTTATTAATTAAATGAAATTTCATGATCTGATTTAAGATAACTAATTTGAATACAGGGAAGAACAGGTTGGAGGGATCCAACCGGATTCCTCAAATATATTATTTAATTTCATATTACCATATATGAACTATCATGATTGAGTGATTGATTTGATTTGTGGTCATTGACTGAAAAGTCAACCTGTGTTTGTTTGACCAATGGGTGGTATTGGATAAGTATTTGGCAACATATGGCCTATAAAATCAATCGTGTTATGAATATCGATTTACCGTCAGGCAAATCAACAGAGATGAAGTTATAAATTTTATTTTATAACTGGAGATAGATTTTTAATTATATTATTTTGAAAAAAGGTTTATTAAAAAGGAAATAAATATTTATTACTTATCATATAAGTTATAATTAATCATTAATTGTTTTTATAAAGTAAAACTTGATATTAATCAGATTTATGAACAAGTGAATAGAAATTAACCTTAACAACTAAAATTTAGATAATTGTTTTGTTAAGAAACAATTAATGGAAATTATTTAAATTAATCATATTATTAATTAATTTAAAGTGAGAACTAATTGGAATCGGTTAATGTGATAACCGCATTTTAAGTTGATTAAGTCGACCGTCTTGAATTGGAATTGGTTATTAAACTAATGTGTTTTGAATAAAGTAGTTGAATGAATATTGTTTTAACTTTAATAAGATTTTAATAAAAGGGGTTTACTATTTTTCTTAGATAATAAAGAAATTAACTACTGAAGTAGTTAATAATTGAAAGAAGTAATTATTTTAATTAATAATAAATTAGAAAATTACTTTTAATGGAAATTCATTTAAAGGGTAATCAGAATTGAAATGGAATCTAATGTAACGGTGTAAGGAGTTTATGAACGGGTTTTATATTAAAAACCCGAAATTTGTTATAACGAAGTTATAAAAAGGAAATTTAAGCGATAGCTTAAATAAATGTGACTTAAATATTCGAATTAAGTAGAAAGGGAATTGGGAACAGAAAGGGTTAGATTAAACCAGAATTTATTTAAAGCGATGAGGTGTTATATCGTTAATTTTACATTAACGTTACTTAATAATGGGATTAAGTACAATTGGGGATTGAAATAAGAATTTCAAGCAGGAAGTGATAGAATGGGTTTGTAAAGGGATTAGTGAAAGTGAATTTGGTACGAAGAAGTGGGTCGTAGGATTTTGTAATCAAATCCGAATTATAAAAATGAATTTGTTTTGAGAGATAGAGGTTAAAAAAAGGTGTTTTATAAGAGATTACTTAATTATGTAATTAAGGAAAATGGCTATATCCCAGAAAGAGATTTTCAAAGTAAAAAGGGTTTATGAAACCGTATTTGAATAAAACAGTTAGATGGAAGTGGTGTGGATATTGGAATGAAAGGTTGGTTTTTGGGATTACAACTGGTATCTATCTTAAGATATGAATGTTGTTGATCAAGGTCTGAGAGGTAATTAAAATACCCCAACTTGAACGATTTCAGGATTATCTGAGGATGATATTAGTTGGTAATGGTGAAAGGAGTTAGTAAAAATTTATTATTTCCATTTAAAAAAATAATAATGCAACGTTAATGAAAATTGAGAAAATATATAATGAGGATTCCAAAGTGAAATAAAAAGGGTTGCATGAAATTATAACGATATGTGTGAGCTAGAAAGGGAAACGTAAAGTTGAATTCTATTCCATAAGAATAAGTATGGATTATTGTTTTAAGTAATGAAATAAATTTGTTTAAAGACAATTCTTATATTAAATAAGAAGCGGAACTATATTTATAAGATCAAAATATATAAGAGTTTTAAATTACATTTGTTTTTAATTAAAAAGGCCAATTGATGTTAATACTGAAACATTGAACTCGTTGGATTTATCATGATTGAATCACTGTTTATTTTGATAGTTAAATAACCGACTATCAAATCTGTCTGATATGATTGTTGGTATAGAAAGACTGGGATCGAATTTATATTCGAAAACCATTCCGACCAACATATACGTGAAGATATCAGAAGATGATCGAGATGGAGCATTGAAGACCGTGGATCTTCATGAAACGGAAGGACCACTAATAATCTCTGTCTGCAGTCAGAGATGTACTGTGGTTCTATCGTAGTTGTGATCTACGGGTTGCAAGGAATTCTCGCTACTGATCCATGGGGTGATTCCTATATTGGATGCAGTATGAGGGTGCCTTTGGTTCATCCTGTTCCTGGATGACTTGTATGGATGGATGTCTGACAGAGTACTTCCAAAGGAATTACGTACGTTGATTTCTTCAAACGTACCATAGTTGGTGGCGGAGGACGACGGTTCTCTTAGCTTAACCACTAGAGTATTTTTGTGGACGTCAATTAGTGATATCTGGCGGATCTGATTATGTGGCATTCAAAGTGAATAGTGGCCAGGTGTTGTAAAAGATAATTCAAACCTCAAGCCTCACAACCAGGAAATGACAAAAATTGGGCAGGTAGCATGGCTATGTGGGTCGCTCCCATTAGGATGTATAATCACCTATCTAGAGAAATTTCTTTTGCTTCTTTAATCTATTTCGATGCTGTCCCTTTTCGAGAAACGGTGGTTTGAGCCCAACCGTTAGTGATATACATTTGATACACTCAAGCGAAATGAGTGGTCGGTCATGTGAGGGCCGGGTTGCAAGACGTTCTTGTTGAACCCAGTATATTCGCCTCTTGAGATACACGATCGACAGGTAGTCCCATACCTTGTCATAGTCGGAATCCAATTTCCAATAAGTGCCCGTAGTTTTGATTGTATACTATATATGTGGAGCGTCAGATGCAAACGTTCCGCTAGATTGATATCTACTTGTATTTAGACACTATTATAATATTAGAAAAGATATCGATTTCAAAAATGTTTTGGGTTATCGTAAGGTAAAAACCGTCCGTGTTTATGTATGGATTTGGTCTTACGATTATCCTTTTCTTTTGAAAAGATTTTTAACTTTAAAATCAAGTTGTGTGGTACCCTTAAACTTAGTGTATTTTACTCACTCTGGTTCACCAGACTAACCTGGTGTTTTGCAAATGCTCGGGTTAGACCGGGGTGTACAGGTCCAGGTTATCGGATGCTGTGAAGTCCAGAGATGAGTTGGAAGTGTTCAGACGTATGATATTATATAGCTACTATTCCGCTGTGCGTTGTATATGAGGACAGGTCATTATAACTGTCCAGATGTGTGATGTACTCTGATTATTGTTAGTATTTTTAAAAGCTCTCAATAAAGGTTTATTTCTATTTTATATTTTGTTCCGTTGCGATGTGAGACTCTGTGTTGTGTTGGTTCTTCTTCTTCTTCTTCTATTCTAATATTTCTTTCTTTCTTATCTCACCCTCTAATTTCTTTCTAATAACTATCCATTGTTTTTTCGGTGTTTGGAAGATCGGCATGGATACGAAATTGTATTTATGTCGATTTTCGGGGCCGAAAATCCTTGGGTCGTTACAGTGGTATCAGAGCTATTGGTTTAATGATAACCTTGGCTCTATGGTGTAACTCGATAGAGATGGGGTTAGTAATACCCTAGATCGAGATTGAGTGTATATATATGAGAGCGTAATTGTAAATTTTATATACATATGTTTTGTATTGTGTTTGTTGATCAATTCAAGTATTGAGCAGCGTTGAACTGACATGGACACGATATTATTTTGTAAAGAGGGCAAATGAAATAATTTTACCCAAAATTGAATTTTTGGTATAAAAAGAAATAACTTTATTAAATTATTGAGATATTAGTGTGTTTGATCGATTTGAATAGAATTCAAATCGAATTAAAAATTTGAATTGAAACTTAACTTGGTAAAGTTTAATTAAATTCAGAATGATATCGAAATTAAATAAAATAGATTTGGAATTTGAATAAATGATAATCAAATCGATTGATGTTCGAATGGAATAACCAACAATATAATGAAGCTAAATGAATTATAACTAAAGGATAATTTCCCGTATAATTTAATCTGGAATGGAACTGCATATGAATTGGAATCAATGACTTAACCCTGTATTTGATAATGAATTGATGTTGTCTGTTTAACTTTGGAATTGGTATAGTTATACTTGTTGGTTAGTGAAATATTATCTCAGAATTTCACATATTTATTACTCATATGTGAATTGAGTTAAGTACAGGTGCCATATGGTTAGGTAGATTGATATTGATTGAGAAAATCACATATACATTGAGCAACTATACTCATTAGCGCTCGTAAAAGGTACACCTACGCGAAAATATAAAATTTTGGGATTTGATTTTTGTTTTTCCGACCATGTGGGTCGATGTATATATATTATTTGTTCCTGCGATATCGCAGATGTCACTACGTATAGGGGAGATTCTACCGATTTTTTCCAGGAATTTAATGTGTTAGAAAATATATATTTTTGAAAATATTTATTTACGGTATTAAATTGGTTTTCGATTTATAATAAATTGGATTTGGAAATTAATAGATTTGTAACGTTCTTTCTTACCTTAGCAATTTCGAGGATGAAATTATTTTAAGGGGGGAAGAATGTAACATCCCGTATTTTTGGTAGTCTAATATATAATTTAATTTATTATTTTAAATCTTATATTTGAAATATTAAAGGATTTTAATGCTAAATTCGTTATTAAAATGAAGTTTTAACGTTATATATTTATATAATTATAAATCGAGCTCGAAATCGCGCGGTAGTTCATAAATTGGAGTTTTGAACTTCAATCGATTATACAAGATCCGATATAAGTCGGATTTCTGTGAAACAAGAAACGTTGGGATCATATTGATTATAATTCTCTAATAAAAGAGAAAAAAATCCAGACTTCGTGTTGTAGTTTGTTAGTTATATCCAATTGAAATTTTAAGATAGTCGCTATGAAAATCGTTATAAAACGATAACGTTTATTTAATGATTAAATAGGGGTTTTTGATATGTTTGAATATCTGTTTACTTAAAATTTTAAATGGATAGCACCGCGTATAAGAAATATTTTACATGTTTATTTACATATTTAATAGTTTATAAGAATGGACAGTCTTTTCCCAACCAATAAATATCGCTTCTGCTGCTGCTACTACGACTACAATATATTAAATGCATTGTCCAAGCTTAGGAACTGAATAAATAACCTTCTTATGACATAAATGATTACAGGGCCGTTAGCATTTTTTTTAGTTCAATGTGACTTCATTTAAATTTACTAAAAATATACAAGTATATCTACTTTGATTTAAAGACAATAATTCATATATTTATATTAAATGGTACTGGATGGAATACTAAAATCGTTTTGTGTTGTAAATATGTTGCAACGTGTGTTTAATGCAATGGCAACTCAAACAAAATTATGCCAACAAATCCTACATACATAAATATTAACTTGAATTTCTAAAATCAGTCCTACCTTTATCTTTCTCAATTGCCAATATACACAGCTATCTTGCTGACCGAATACAAAATAAAACACGCAGGTCCAGATCTTTCATAACAGCTAAATCAAGTACATATTCTTGTCTACAAAAAGGAAAACTGAAATATACAACATAAAATCTGGGAGTGTCCAACACAGAAGAGATCAACACAACATCTAAGTAAAAGTACACATGACACAATATTCTTCAGCGGATCACGCAGATGCCATATTTAAATTTGACAACTTATTTTGCTTGTACCAAAACATTAAAAATTCAAACCATGTTGTCCCATTGTCATCAGTCTTATCCTTTCATCCCCGTTGAGTTCCATCAAGCCTATCTGCAAATGCCTCAAACCTATTTACTCCTACATCTTGTTAGGAGTTAACAATACACGAAATGTATCTGCACATCAAATCCCCAGCTACCTTCCTACTGAAAAGAAAATATAAATTGAACATCAAATCATACAGACAAACGTACTCAAATGTGTTAGATAAGAACGGTGGAAATGATACCAAAATATTTGCTTACAACAATACAGTAGCAACACTTTTAGTGTAGAAGCAGAGATCTGTTTGCGCATGCCTGAAGTACTCAGCATAGCACGTTTTTCTTCTACTCTTTCAAATCAATGCACTGGTGTACAACTGTTAATGAAAAGAAAATTCATGTAACAGCTATATATATATATATATACATATATATATATATACACGAACAACTAAAGGACAGTACAAGAACAGCTAGATATGTTTTAATCTGTACATACAATTCGAACAGGCAAAAGGAAAATATATATTGAAACTGAAATTTCCAATGCAAAAATAAAATAAAAACAGGGAATCGGATCTTCGGACATAGACAAACATAACAGCTAAACATTATGTACAGTGGAAATCTTATGTACAAGTCCATACAAGAACTGATTCTGCCCTACATAAAATGCAGAATAAACATATAGAAGATTCAATCTTTAAAATGAAATAAACAATTCAATAGCAACATAGCTTTGCCTACTCTATCCCTAAACAGTTCGATCACTGTATGTATACATTTGGACATATTAACATATGACAATTCAGTATGAAATCTTCCCAAAATCTACAAATTTTCTCTACAAGTTATCATGTAGGGACAAGGTTCAAATCATCCAGTTGATCACTTACCCAAAATCTCATCGCTGACATAGAAAAAATTATCACACCTAAGAACTAGGTTCGGCTATGATCAAGTCTATGATTTCACAAATTGATTTTGACAATGATCCAATCCATATTTCTACACAACTATAAATATACGTACCATATTTCATTTTCCAGAATAAATAATGAAGAAACAAATTCGAACCACTTAAAAATCAAAACTAAAATAATACAGCAATTCAAAACCAAATAAAATACTTATCTGAGTTTGTAAATGCGCCCTCTTCATCTCAGTATCTTTTTTAAATTGTTTCGTGATAGTTTTGTTCGCACCGAGGAATTAGGCTTCGGGTTTTTTTAACGAAGGATGCTTCAGGTCTGATTTTCTGGAGTCCTGTAACAACCCGAAAATCTGGGCCAGTTTAAAATTTTTATTTTTGCAATTTTAGCGAATTTTGAACATTTAAAATAGATTATTTTAAATAATATCGACGAGAAATTTATTTTGAATAAAACTCAATCGTATATATTATATACGTCGTCGTTAGAATATAAATAACTGTATATATAATTATAAATAGAATTGAAAATGGCGCGGTAGTTCGATAATTCGATTTCAAACTTCAATTGAATGTACCGGGTGCAAAACAATCCGGATTTTAGTGAAACCAAAAACATTAGGATCTCTTTGTGAATATCTTTCCAACGAATTCGAATAATCGAAATTTCATAGCGGGAATCAAAAGATATGTCCAGTTGAAAATTCTGAATAGTCGCTATGGAATTCAGGCCCTTAAAAATAGACATTTTGCAAACGACCTCGGATTTCGACGAAACAACTTTTGTTGGATTCGCAGTGTCAAGTTATTGCTAGATTCCAAATTTCATAATTTTCCGAATCAATATGTGAGCGTGGCAAAGGAAAACGCGTTTGACCAGTTTCAGTTGATTTTAATCGACTGGAAAATGGCCATTTTTCAAACGGTCTCAGAATTCGACGAAACTAGTTTTGTTAGGACCGTATCGTCAATACGAAGCTAAAAATAATTTTTTAGGAATTTTTCGAGTTAGTATGTGACCACAGTAAATTGAAATGCGCGTTCAAATTCAATATATAGAGTTATATGTTGATTCTGACGAAAACTGGTTGTAACGATCGAATCAGCCTACGATACATATCCCATTGTGTTCGGAATGGGGGTGAAACGCTATGGACGACAGGCGGTGGGCCTCGTTTAGAGGTCGTATGAAAAAGTCAACCTTTTAGAAAATTAAATTAAATTAAAATAATAAATATAAACCAATTTTCACTTACACCCCCTAGTATTCTCCCTTTACCCCGTTCAATTCATTTCAGAAAAAGGAGAGAAAAAAAAACAAATCGCATCGATGGAGCCACCCTCCTACCGCGATGCCACCGCGCGCCTCACCCATCGCCGCCCCGATCCAGGTCCCCCTCCCTCTGGCCGTCGCGCCTCCCTAGGCCGTCACCCCCCTTTTTTTCCCCTTCCCTCTCTCTGCTCTTCGATCCCAAATCGCCCACCCAAAAGACCACCGCGCTAGCCACCCCCCCCCCCCCCAACGCCCTAGGCCACCGCACCTCCCTCCACCTTCTTCTTCCTCCTCCCTGCTGGCTCGCGCAACCCCCTCCCTCTGAACGGAACACTGTAAGTTTTTATACGTTATTTTTAATTCGTTTTTTTTAATAATTATTGTTTATTATGTAACTGATTTTATAAATCAAATTAAAAAAAATCGATTTTCTTTTAGCATAGGAAAGAAAAATTCAGATATATATATAATAACTATTTAAAAATATGATTTTTATATTTTTAAAACATTAAAAATATGATTTTTACATTTTTAAAGTATTAAAAATATGATCTTTACTATGTAGAAGATGTAAAATATAATTTTTACATTATAGGCGTATTAAAGGCGAGATCTTTATATGTAAAAAGGCGAAATCTTTTTATGAAAAATAGCGTGATAAAAATATAATTTTTATCTATATAGTAGCAAAGTAAAAATTCGATTTTTAAATATTGAATAGCAAAGTAAAAATTCGATTTTTAAATATTGAATAGCATAGTAAAAATGTGATTTTTATATATCGAATAACGAAGTAAAAATATGATTTTTATATATCGAATAACGAAATAAAAATGTGATTTTTGCATATGTAGTGAATATGAGCAACGAAGGCGACAAAAGGCGAGAATGACGAAGACTTCTACATTTGAAGTGTCGTGAAGTTGGATAGCTATTGGTGAGAATTTCTCACCTTTCAATTTCTTTTCTCTAGTTATATATATACTAGGATGCAGACGGTGTTTAGTAGCACCCGACACAATCGTCCACAGACCATGGACTTGTTTGTTTGATTGCAAAAATTAGTTAGATTATTTGATTGAAATTGAATTGTTTGATGAAATGAATGGATTTGATTGATGTGTGAATGGCGTGGGCCTTCACTAGACCGGGGATAAGGCTAGGCCTCGTCCCGTTTCTAGTATCGTGTCGTTATGCCGCCGAAATTTTCTAAAAGGATTTAGAAAATTAAAAATATCATTTTATCGTGTAAATGAATAATAGAAATTCATGTGTTGGAATAAAATGTTTTATCGTTAAAAATATAAATTTTAACGTGAATATGAATAAATGAATCTTTATAAACAAATCGGCCGATTTGTTTATATACACTAATTTGAATGACATTAATTGGGTCGATAAATTTTACACATCGCCCAACTGCACAAATAAAATCTGTGTTTGTTGATTTGAAACCCCACATGGGTGTTGGGATGAAATTTGAAGTTCACTCATCCTGATTAATTAAATATGTCGATCGATTGATTGACAGACTGTTATAAGCGTTAGATATCTATATTTGATGCTTATACAGTGTAGTGCACTTTGGTTGATGGTTGATTATTTTTCAATGCTATTATATACATGTGTTGTATGGAATCCATATAATTAACTTTATATGGTAATTGATTGGGCCTCATTCCAATTTGAAAAATAAAGAGTAATATAAAATAAAGGTTCATGTGTTGACAGTACTCATCCGTTGAGATTAGTCATGTGTTGAACGAAATATTTTAATAATAAAATTTGCATCTTTATCAATATAAAATAAAGGTTCATGTGTTGACAGTACTCATCCGTTGAGATTAGTCATGTGTTGAACGAAATATTTTGATAATAACAACTATTTTGAAAAAGAAATATTTGAAATAGAATATTTGAAAATAGAAATATATGAAGCCGTGTTGATTAGATTGACGCCATTTTGACGTGAACGATATTTATATCGATTTTATTCATTTTGAAATGAATCGAATAGAAAACCAATTTGAAATGAATCGAATAGAAAACCAATTTGAATCGAATCGAACAGAAAACCAATTTGAATTGAATCGAATAGAAAACCAATTTGAATTGAATCGAATAGAAAACCAATTTGAATTGAATCGAATAGAAAACGACTTTGAAATTGAATTGAATGGAAAACGAATTCAAATTGAATTGAATTCAAATTGAATTGAAATTTGAATTGAATAGAAATGAATTTTAAAACGAATTTATAAAGAAGAATTCAATTTTGCTTTAGATTGAAATGGAAGTTGAAATTGTTTTTGAAACGAATTTAAAACTATCTATATAATTCGTTTTAAATATAAATCGATGAAATATATATTATATATATATAATATAATGGCCTGAATAGAACGCGCCGCGCCGCGGTAGTTCGTGAACTTCGACCATTTATTTCAAACGGACATTACGGGAGATTCGACCGTCGGATTCTCCTAAAACCGGAACCGTTGGGTTCGTATCGAAAAGAGATTTCTAACGAATATTAGAAATTTGAAATCAAACGGTTGGATTTGGAGATACGTCCAAATCAAATTTGGAAAAGGTCGCTGTAATTGCAGTTCGATGGCCATTGATGGAAATCGACTGTACGGACCTTGATAAAATTATTAAAAATAATAATAATTTGTGTAAAATCATAAGAAATGATTTAGAAAGGATTGGGATGAAAAACTCCATATTTGAAAAGATAAAAATAGATTTTTATCGAAATGAAGTAGTTTTGAACTAGAATTATAATTCTATTTATTTTTAAATAAACAAATTGAATTAGAAAAGGGTTTTAAAAATAACCAGAATTTCCAATGATTGCATTGGAGTGGATTTGAATCGAAATTGTCTTCGGAATATTTCGATGTTGGAATTCGGGATTATACAGATGTTGTTATGGAAATTTGAAAGATATATATTTATATCGTTATTTCCAATACGACATTTGTTAATCGTAGAATTGGATATTGAATATAAGCCGATATATTTTCTATTCAGAGCCTTGTATTGAATATCAAATGTGATTTGGGTTTGTCGTGAATGGTGTCTTCACTAACACTGTTCTTGAACCCAGTTGAGAAAAGATTAAATATTTTTATTTAGATTTAATGAAGTGTACCAATTAAACAATATTTAATTGGAATAGAATTGATATTGATTCTTGGGTTTATCGTGAATGGTGTTTTTAAATAACACTCGTTCTTTAACCCGATAATTAATGGAAAAGTGATTTTGGGTTTATCGTGAACCGTGTTTTTAAATGACACTGATTCTTTAACCCAGTCACAGATTAAAACTAAGTGGAGTTTTAATAAATCTTTAATTAGATTGAAAAGATCGAGAATGGAGTATCACCAGTTTTACTCCAGGCGATAGTTAAATCTTTAATTAGATTTAAACGTGAAATGGTAATTGAATTTACCGATAACACCGTGGTGTTAGATATGAAGTATTACCAGTTTTACTTCATGGGATGAATAGGTTGGGATTGGGAAATTAAAACAAATGATTACTTCGGTAAGGTTCGTTAATCCCGACTAGTTTGAATCGATATTCAAAAATAGATTAAAGAATAAATTTAAAGAATTTATCTTTGATAAAATTAATGGGAACCTTTCCCTATGAATGTGAAATTTAGAAACTAACTGTCGGTTAGCCAAGCAAAATGGTTTTCTGGATATTGATCTGATGTTGGTTTCGGCCTTCGGGGTTAATATTTGGGGAATTATTCTCTTGATTAATTTACGGTTAGTGACTGATGAATTGGAATGAGGCGTATGTTGTGTTTGTGTAACACTTATTTAAAATATACGCGAGTTATTCGGAAAGACCGGGTTTATCCCATTCTGAATAACTGATACGACGATAAGTCGAAGATGAAGACGACGGTTGAAGACCGGAAGTCTTCACATCATTTGGGTGATTACTGATGATCTTGATTGGGCTGTACACCCAAGAAGATGGAAACAGTTGGTGATCGTCCAGATGTATTTGGAGATCGATGGATATGCGGGGTACTAGGTGCCTCCGGTTTCGTTCAGACCCAGAACGGACTTGTAAATGGACTGTGTGTCTGACATTGGATTTTAGTCTGTGTGATTGATTTCTATTAAATATATATCTGTTTGGCGGCGGAGAATTTATTCTCTTGCTTAACGTCCTTCTCTGAGACGTACGAGCTCAGAGGTTATATACTGATGGATATCAAACGCATAGAGTGAACTGCCGGTGTGGCATGCCTAAGTGGCGAATGATCAAGGCTTCTGTTGAAAAGCAAAGTCTTGTGGTTGATGATCGAAGCACGGCCTTTGTGGCGTAGCTTTGTGTAACGTTTACTTCGCGAGTTTCACACCCGGTATGAACCAAAAACGGGAGACGGACCTCAGGGAGGGCATGCGTTTCTTTCTAGTTAGAAGTGGCGTCAGTGGTTTTACATGCCCTAACGAGTTTGACTTATGTGGTTGTTGCTGTTGCGAGGCGCCTCGGTTTGATCGGATGATCCGGGTCCGATGGAGTCATTCGTTGGCTCATTTACGCCCCATAGGGCGGGGGAACGCATGTTCAGGGTTTAAGTTTAATCCACATCGGTGGACCGGCCCTGTCACTCCAAGGCTTGACTGAGTACTTGCCTGAGGCTCGGGCTAGAGAGTCTCGAATCGGTAGAGGACGATCCCTGGCCTCGGTTCATAGACGGAAATCCAATTTCCAAATACGTGACATTTGCGGTTTTAATTGTAAAACTAGTATGGCGACATGATATATGGTACCCATGCCGCCTATGATTGATACTTATGATTTGAAGTTGTTTTATACACTATGAACTTATAATGGTATCAAATGATTTGTTTTAAACGTATCAAGCATTCTTTGGTTGTTATAAGGGAAAACCCTTTCCCCCGGCTTGCGTTGCATTGTGTGATAGGACCTGGGTCTTATAACAACTTCATTTTTCTTTACTTAGCATTGCGCTGTTGGTTTTATGAACTGGTATTCTTGGGAGGAAACCCGTTCCGTGTTATACGGCGTGGTCCCTTGATTTACCTAACTTTAAAAATAAAGATTAATAACTGTTTTAGTTCTCACACCAGTCACATGACTGACCTGGAGTTTATTATTTTAACCTAAACTCTGGGTGCCCTTATTTTCAACACGGGCAGCTAGTAGTTTTGGTTTTGCAGATTTATATTCACAGGATCCTGGTTTACAGCTGGAATGATATCCGGAAAGCTTTGTATCCGTATATCTACTTCTAGTTGTGTATTGTATTATTTTCCGCTGCTATGTATTTAAATGTAATTTAAATCTCTGATATTTCTGTGTAATATTTATTCATTTATACTCTGTATATTCGTGTAATCTGATGCATTGTTGTAATATACAATGAAACGTTCTTTTGTATGCGTTCTGTTTTGTCGTGTTCTCAAACGATAGGGCGTTTCGAACGGTCTGGGTCGGTTTAGCGACTGGTTCGGATCGAGCGAAATTCCTTGCCGTCACAAGTCCCAAGGGGATACGGTGGAAGTTGCTATGTTCTGATGGATAGTGAAGTCGATTGTGGAAAAAAAATTGTGTGGTGGCACGATTGTTGCTGAAGGGGAGGTCACGGGTCCTCTGAGGTAGCAGCATGGAGCTGGACTTAAATCGAATTGTAGGGGGATGCTGTTACTTTCTACCTTCGATGAAGAAAGACAGGAGGAAAGAGGATCGGATTTCACCATGGAAGGGTTTTATTTTTTTAGAGGCGGCGGATGATTTGTGGTGATGAGGGGATCCGATGTTTTGAGGATAAGGATGGAACGGGTCGGTTTACCTGTGATGGGCTAAACGGAAATTAGGGTAAGGGCCTGATTTATTTTAACAATTAAAGTTAAATCAAAACTTGATTAAGCAGTAAGGTTCCTAATAGTTTAATTCCAGGAAATGTTAGCCTGTCTAGCATTTAACAAAAGTAAAATGGTAACCCATCGGCCAAATTTCTAATACAAATTAAACTAATATAATTAATTTTATAATATGATTTAGAGAATTAGTTTAAATAAGAACCCTTGACTTCAATTATTTACACCCTATTTGTATTTTAAGAACTAAGAAAAAAAATGATTTGTTAAGCAATTAGTTAAACTAACTGATGACTAAGGAATTTATATTTAAATCGGGTAATCTGATAATGTGAATATCTTTTTGTGTCGTAATCAGAATTGAACAAGCAAGGTGCCATTGGAATCGCATTGACAAGCACTACGCTATGGAGTAGAATTGGATGGTATTGGAATCAACAGGATTTTTCGGTTAAATTAAATACTGATTTGATTTAACTGAAATGAACTGACTTATCAGCAAATCAAATCAAGGTGAGTTAAACTCACTCAGTTTTCCCATTTATATTTTATAAATTGGGTTTTTATGTTATGTGCTCTGTTTGCTGACAGTTGACTGTTTGCTGATTATTTATCTATTTGTTGATTTAACCAATGAAATTAAACTGTTGTTTAATTTCAGTGAATTACCAAATCGTTATTTTAACAATTTGATCCAATAAAGGTAACTTACCTTGATTGGTCACGTTTAAAAAATAAACATGTTTAAATTGTTTGAATTGTTTGAAATGTTCGTGAATTGATTGTTGTTGAGTGGTCGTTATTTATTGTTATTAATTAAATGAAATTTCATGATCTGATTTAAGATAACTAATTTGAATACTGGGAAGAACAGGTTGGAGGGATCCAACCGGATTCCTCAAATATATTATTTAATTTCATATTACCATATATGAATTGTCATGATTGAGTGATTGATTTGATTTGTGATCATTGACGGAAAAGTCAACTTGTGCTTGTTTTAACCAATGGGTGGTATTGTATAAGTATTTGGCAACATATGGCCTATAAAATCAATCGTGTTATGAATATCGATTTACCGTCAGGAAAATCAACAGAGATGAAGTTATAAAATTTATTTTATAGCTGGAGATAGATTTTTAATTATATTATTTTGATTAAAGGTTTATTAAAAAGGGAATGAATATTTATTACTTACCGTTTAAGTTATAATTAATAATTAATTGTTTTTATAAAATAAAACTTGATATTAATCAGATTTATGAACAAGTGAATAGAAATTAACCTTAACGACTAAAATTTGGGTAATTGTTTTGTTAAGAAATAATTAATGGAAATTATTTAAATTAATCATATTATTAATTAATTTAAAGTGAGAATTAATTGGAATCGGTTAATGGGATAACCGTGTTTTAAGTTAATTAAGTCGACCGTCTTGAATTGGAATTGGTTATTAAATTAATGTGTTTTGAATAAAATAGTTGAATGAATATTGTTTTAACTTTATAAGATTTTAATAAAATGGGTTTACTATTTATTTTATTTAATAACGAAATTAACTACTGAAGTAGTTAATAATTGAAATAAGTAATTATTTTAATTAATAATAAATTAGAAAATTACTTTTAATGGAAATTCATTTAAAGGGTAATCGGAATTGAAATAGAATCTAATGTAACGATGAAAGGAGTTTATGAACGGGTTTTATATTTAAAACCCGAAATTTGTTATAACGAAGTTATAAAAGGGAAATTTAAGCGATAGATTAAATAAATGTGACTTAACTATTCGAATTAAGTAGAAAGGGAATTGGGAATAGAAAGGGTTAGATTAAACCAGAATTTATTTAAAGCGATGAGGTGTTATATCGTTAATTTTACATTAACATTACTTAATAATGGGATTAAGTACAATTGGGGATTGAAATAAGAATTTCAAGCAGGAAGTGATAGAATGGATTTGTAAAGGGATTAGTGAAAGAGAATTTGGTAAGAAGAAGTGGGTCATAAGATTTTGTAATCAAATCCAAATTTATAAAAATGAATTTGTTTTGAGAAGGTGTTTTGTAAGAGATTACTTAATTATGGAATTAAGGAAAATGGCTATATCCCAGAAAGAGATTTTCAAAGTAAAATGGGTTAATGAAACCGTATTTGAATAAAACAGTTAGATGGAAGTGGTGTGAATATTAGAATGAAAGGTTGGTTTTTGGGATTACAACTGGTATCTATCTTAAGATATGAACGTTGTTGATCAAGGTCTGAGAGGAAATTAAAATACCCCAACTTGAACAATTTCAGGATTATCTGAGGATGATATTAGTTGGTAATGGTGAAAGGAGTTAGTAAAAATTTATTATTTCCATTTAAAGAAATAATAATGCAACGTTAATGAAAATTGAGAAAATATATAATGAGGATTCCAAAGTGAAATAAAAAGGGTTGCGTGAAATTATAACGATATGTGTGAGCTAGAAAGGGAAACGTAAAGTTGAATTCTGTTCCATAAGAATAAGTATGGATTATTGTTTTAAGTAATGAAATAATTTTGTTTAAAGACAATTCTTATATTAAATAAGAAGCGGAACTATATTTATAAGATCAAAATATATAAGAGTTTTAAATTACATTTGTTTTTAATTAAAAAGGCCAATTGATGTTAATACTGAACCAATGAACTCGTTGGATTTATCATGATTGAATCACTGTTTATTTTGATAGTTAAATAACCGACTATCAAATCTGTCCAATACGATTGTTGGTATAGAAAGACTGGGATCGAATTTATATTCGAAAACCATTCCGACCAACATATACGTGAAGATATCAGCAGATGATCGAGATGGAGCATTGAAGACCGTGGATCTTCATGAAACGGAAGGACCACTAATAATCTCTGTCTGCAGCCAGAGATGTACTGTGGTTCTATCGTGGTTGTGATCTACATGTTGCAAGGACTTCTCGCTACTGATCCATGGGGTGATTCCTATGTTGGATGCAATAGGAGGGTGCCTTTGGTTCATCCTGTTCCTGGATGACTTGTATGGATGGATGTCTAACAGAGTACTTCCAAAGGAATTACGTACATTGATTTCTTCAAATGTACCATAGTTGGTGGCGGAGGATGACGGTTCTCTTAGCTTAACCACTAGAGTATTTTTTTGGACGTCAATTAGTGATATCTGGCGGATCTGATTATGTGGCATTCAAAGTGAATAGTGGCCAGGTGTTGTAAAAGATAATTCAAACCTCAAGCCTCACAACCAGGAAATGACAAAAATTGGGCAGGTAGCATGGCTATGTGGGTCACTCCCATTAGGATGTATAATCACCTATCTAGAGAAATTTCTTTTGCTTCTTTAATCTATTTCGATGCTGTCCCTTTTCAAGAAACGGTGGTTTGAGCCCAACCGTTAGTGATATACATTCGATACACTCAAGTGAAATGAGTGGTCGGTCATGTGAGGGCCGGGTTGCAAGACATTCTTGTTGAACCCAGTATATTCGCCTCTTGAGATACACGATCGGCAGGTAGTCCCATACCTTGTCATAGTCGGAATCCAATTTCCAATAAGTGCCTGCGGTTTTGATTGTATACTATATATGTGGAGCGTCAGATGCAAGTGTTCCGCTAGATTGATATTTACTTGTATTTAGACACTATTATAATATCAGAAAAGATATCGATTTCAAAAATGTTTTGGGTTATCGTAAGGTAAAAACCGTCCGTGTTTATGTGTGGATTTGGTCTTACGGTTATCCTTTTCTTTTGAAAAGATTTTTAACTTTAAAATCAAGTTGTGTGGTACCCTTAAACTTAGTGTGTTTTACTCACTCTGGTTCACCAGACTAACCTAGTGTTTTGTAAATGCTCGGGTTAGACCGGGGTGTACAGGTCCAGGTTATCGGATGCTGCGAAGTTCAGAGACGAGCTGGAAGTGTTCAGACATATGATATTATATAGCTACTATTCCGCTGTGTGTTGTATATGAGGACAGGTCATTATAACTGTCCAGATGTGTGATGTACTCTGATTATTGTAAGTATTTTTAAAAGCTCTCAATAAAGGTTTATTTCTGTATTATATTTTGTTCCGTTGCGATGTGAAACTCTATGTTGTGTTGGTTCTTCTTCTTCTATTCTAATATTTCTTTCTTTCTTATCTCACCCTCTAATTTCTTTCTAATAACTATCCATTGTTTTTTCGGTGTTTGGAAGATCGGCATGGATACGAATTGTATTTATGTCGATTTTCGAGGCCGAAAATCCTTGGGTCGTTACATATAGCGAGTGCAAGTAATTGCATATTTTTTTCAATTACAGTAGACTGAAACTATTTTTGTGGCTTCTCAAAGTCATATATTTGATAGTGCAATGGAGATGCTCTATTTGAACTAAACTGCCTTTGGTTGTTAATGAAATAGTGAGTAGCCTGCACATGGGTAATGTTGATACTTAATAGCATAAACTGGAGGATTGTTTTTAATGTCTAAGTTGTTTTATATTGTTAACTCTTTGTGAACAATAGGCTTTTAACTTCATGTGGGTAACATGTTCTTAACTGCATGATACAATCTTTAGGTTGTTTCCTATTTCCTGTAATCCTTCCAGTATTTGTATGCAAGCTATACACTGTATTGATTGTTAGTGCAAAAATAAAATAATTTGTGTATGATACGTAGGTTGATTAGAGGTAAACAAATATACGGGTTATTTAAATAAAAACATTTTGTGATATAAAGCAATGAAACCAACGATAAGAAAAAATTTCTATAAAAAAAAGAAGGAAAAATACCATATATATTCCAATTGCTTTATCAAAGTGTCACGGTCCGAAGAATATACCTCCATTTCCCCATAAATCTAAGAAAACATAATTTCCTAGAATTCATATGAATGAAAATAAAATAGGAACATACTTTTTTATGTAAGATAACTATTGGCACAAAAAACTTAACAATCCTTCTTTCTTTTATAGCTTTTTATGGTTCTGACCACTTCTATAGTTAAGAGTTCTATGTTGCCTCTTTAATTACTTCGTTCATTCAAAACTGTCGATGGATTTTAATGGCTTATAATATTATTAGCACTTAGTAGAGATGCAAACATAAAATCATTAATAAACTATAAATCAATATTTAGTAAAGACACAAATATAAAATAGTTAATAAACTATAAATTATGGTAGTGGTAACTGAGAAGTATGTAAATGCATGTTATCTAAGGTGCTTTACAGCTAACAAACTGAAGCATACATAGAACTATAGTCCACAAAATGGTAATAGCTTCAACAACATGATTAGTAATAGTTTCAAACAATATAAATTGTAATATGTAGTCAAACAACTTTTAAATGTGGAAAGGAAAAAAATGGTTCTAATGAATGTAAAACAATGAATGGAAAAAAAACTTGGTCGACAAATGCATAAAAAGCTCCATGCAATACAAAAGACAACGCAATTTCAAAATCGCAATTCAAGTCCAAGCTACCGTTGAATCATCTAGAAGTGGCTAAATTTAATTTTCAATCAGCCGAATGCCATTGAATCAAATGACAAAAAAATTAGAATCAGATGATGACAAAAATGGATTATGATATGCCCCTTTATCCATGCAAATAGTGATAGTAATAATTACGCAAAAAAAATTGAACAAATGCTTTCAAATGTTCTGTACCTTGCAATATAGAAGAGAGGACAAATACTAATATATTCTAAGACATTACATTTTTGTGGACAAATAAATTGCACAAAAGGCAAAAACCATTGAAATCAACGTGACCATATCTGTAATCCTAGGCAGAGAAGTAAGCACCACGGCCCGCAAGATTGGCTACTATTCTAAAACATTTAAAATAAAAGCAGATTCGAACTCACCGGTGAGCACAGTACGAAATCGCGAAGGAATCAACATCATCTGGTCAGAGGAGAACTTGCTAACATATACGACGAGGAAAGAGAACCGGTGGTAGAACAACAACGAAATAAAATTTCAGAAGATGTGATTTTTTAGGGAAACTATTCATTATATGGTAAATGGATCGTAATCTCCAAATTTTTGCTTGTGGAAGAGCAGAAATAACAGACTGCTAAATTGAAATCAAAGAGAGCGGTCAGGTAAAAAGGGAATGAAGAAAGAGTGGAGAGAGAGGAGAAGGTCGGCAGTTTCAAGAAACCAGGGATCCCTTTTTTTTAACGATAATTTAGTAATCAGAGTGGAGAAGTGGGATGATGTCATGGAAGAGAAAACGTGGGGCTTGCACGGGTGTGATCTATGAATTTTTTTTAGCCGTTAGATTGTTGGTGGATAAAAAGATCTTGACTGCTCTCTCTTGGTTTATACCCCAAGGAATTTTTTTTTATATATATATATGTATATATATATACCTATAATTGATTTACATCGTTGGATCATCCCATGAGTTACACCTCTTCATATAAAGACAAAAGGATCCAATAGTTGAGGTTTTGTGTCGAATTCTGTATCCAAATAGCTGCTATTGAAACAGGAAATTAAACACAGAATTAGAGATACAAACTCTGAACTGCAGGATTTGTTTGTTTTTATGTGAAAGGTGGAATTCAGGGGGAGATTTAGTAATTGAGATTACTGTCTAAATTTGTGTTTAAATAGACCTTCTCATATAAATAATGCCTTAATTCGGATTTTCTTGATGGAAAGTTTACCTTCAAGAACTTCCTTTCCCTTCATGCCCAACGAGGTTCATGGTATATGTTCAACAACATAAACATGTGCTACCTCTGTCTTTTTCATCAATGGGTAGTTCCTAGCAATGTGGTCGGTCTTATGACATTTGTAACATTCTCTAGCATCTTAAGCTTTCTTCTTGGGTTCTTATCATTCCTTTTCGGCTTCTTTGGCTTTATGCAATCATTCGATAAATTCCCATTTTCATTACAATTATAACATGTGACATTCTTCACCCAATTTTCCTTGGGTTTCTTTCTTTCTTTATCTGATCCCGTCTTCTTGTCTCCAAATTTTCTCTTATTCCAGGAATTGTCCTTTTCATTACCCTTATCTTCCACAATATTATGTTTGTCCTGGGATTCAAAGCGATAAGCCATGTCTACCATATCCACAAATGATGCTTTGACATGAGTCGTTGTTCTATTTTGGTACTTGCTTTGCATCCCTATTAATAAACCTTTCGTTCTTCTTGATTGGATTATGGATTAGTTCCAACCTAAAACGAGAAAGTTCATTAAACTTATTCAGATACTAATGAACAGTCATTGTTAGGGAATGCGGAATGGATCGTTAAGACAAAACAAACACTTGAGGGGCGGTGAACAGTGTTTGTTAGAATTTAAACAAAATCTAAAACTTATGTAAGCTACGAGATGAATCACACACTACAAACACAATCATAGACACAGATTCAAACACAAATACGAAATAAACAGAAATAAAGATGCAGAAAAGGAAAGAACACACCAGATTTTATACTGGTTCAGATTGCTCCTATGTCCTGTCCCGCACAACGCTGGATTGCACAAAGTTTTATTACTATTCCAATAGTTAAGCACAACCTCCTTGATTTCACGGCTACAAGGGATACCACCGATTCCTATTTCCCTGATTTCTCGGCTACAAGGAAACACTGATTCCTACTTCCCTGATTTCTCGGCTACTAGGAAACACCGATTCCTACTTTTACTCTATCCAAACAACTTTCACTCAACCCAAACAATTACAAACAGCCCTAGAACTCTTCAATAACACTTGATTCAGAGAGAAATGAGAGGAGAGTACAGAGAAGAAGTTTGATCAAAACAGAATTGAATTCGATAGAGTATAAGTGTAGAAATCGTAATTTTTTTAAGAATAATTATATAATGAAAGAGGATGAAAGTGGAGAAGAAGATATGATTAAAAATTCGGTTTAACCCCTTTTATAGGGTGTGAAAGGTTGCAACCGTTCTGAATCGTTTCAAATAGTGAAAAGACACTTCCTTTTAAAATTGAAAAAAATAACAGTTATATGTCGACATGGTGTTTTTGGTATGTCGACATACCCTAGTGTAATTTTGTATTTTAAGGTATTTTTCAAGTGTTTTGATATAAAAATAATTCTGGAAATTCTAGAGTAAGAATCTAGTGTTGTAAATTAATATTATATAGTAGAAAAACATAAACTTAAACTATATAAATATATTTATAAAATTATAACATTATAAGATTATAAGATTTTAAACTATATAAATAAATAAAGTATAAAAATATAAATATAAAATTAAGTTTGAAAAACAAAGAAGAATAAGAAAGGAAAAAGAATAGAAAATAAAATAGAGAGGATTGAGGATAGAATTGAAAATCAGAATTTTAAAATTAGAATTTGAATTTGAACATAGAGTGCTATTTAGAGTCTTACAGAATCTAGACTTTATAATTATATTAATCTTGAACTCTTGAAATTTTAAAACTCATGAGTCTTGAAATTTCTCTGATTTTTGAATCTTTATTATCTTTAAAACCATACAGTCTTCAGTAATATTTCATGTACATAATTCCTATATATATATATATATATATATATTCTATACAATAAGTGTTAGTATATATTTTATAATCGATGATAATTAAAATAAGGTTGTTGTCATCAAAACTTCATTCTCTAACAATCTCCCCCTTTTTGATGATGACAACCTTAGTTTATAAAATATCATACCTGTATATACCTGTTGATGATGTTTCTTCTAATACTCCCCATGTCTGTAAGAATCCTATAAACTATGCCTATATTTTATAATTTCTAACCCTTTGGCATTATCAAAAAGAAATTCTAAAGGTACTCCCCCTAAATCGTATAACTTCCCGATCAGAACTTAAGTAACTATCCAATAAAAAAATACTCCCCCTGAGTCTGATATTCATATATTTATGTTTAGAAGGTTATAACTAATTAAACCATAAATGACAATTTTATTAAACAATACTTTGTACAAATACACGAATTTATACACAAATAACTTATCTAGGAACATAATAAAAGAAAGAAAAAAGAAAATCCTTAAACACTTAATTATTTGACAATGGGAGATTTGTGAATTGGACAATTTGGATAATGGAGACAAAATTCTCCATTCTTTTCAATAACATTCCCATTTTCGTCAAATAGAACCTCTCCTACGCACTCAACGTTATCATCTTCGTCCTTAATCATTGGCTGAGTCTTTTGTTGTTCTTTCTCCTCCATCGTTTCTTCTTCCTTTTCTGGTTCTTCCTTTGGTTCTTCTTCTGGTTCTTCCTTTGGTTCTTCTTCTGGTTCTTCCTCCTCTTCCATGTCTTGATTATCATTATTGATGATAATCGGATTAGCCTCGTTATCCATTATAAATTTCAGAAGGCTTCTTATCACTTTTCCTTGCCTATTCTGCTCTTGACTCATTCTAATCTGAAGTACATGTATCTCAACCATCATTTGCAATGCATTCTCCATTTTCTCTTCGATTTTGATAACTCTAGATAGCGTAGATCATTAAAACGAACCCTCGGATTGTCCAACGTATGAATCAGAGTTAATTTGAGTATTTGGATTAGTGGAGGCCGTTGTATTTTTTAATTTAGAGCTTTTACAGAGAAGAAGAATGAAAATGAATAAGAAAAGTCGAAATAAAAGGTTTAAATAGTTGAAATAACTAACTTTTAGTGGGAATTAAATTTGAAATTTTTGGCAGTTATATGTCGACATACCAAAAACTCTATGTCGACATACCCTTGTTTTAGATTTTATTATTTTGATTTCTTATTTTATATATATATATATATATATATATATATATATATATATTACTATATTTAATTATTCTAACCCACTTAATGAACATATGCCTAATTCTCTCCTAAATTTAGTGAGTGTTGCTTCATTTAATGGTTTAGTTAATATATCTGCAATTTGTTTATTTGTTTCTATAAATTCTAGTGAAATCCTTTTTTTACTTACGTTATCTCTTAGAAAATGATGTCTCACATCGATATGTTTAGTTCTCGAATGATGAGTTGAATTTTTAGAAATATTTATAGCATTAGTATTATCGCAGTATATAGGTGATTTATTTATGCTTAAACCAAAATCGTTTAAAGTTTGTTGCATATATATTACTTGTGAACACGCCAAAGCAGCAGATATATATTTTGCTTCGGTTGTTGACAAAGATATGGTATTTTGCTTTTTACTGAACCATGATACAAGGGAATGTCTTAGGAAGTGACATGTTCCACTAGTACTTTTACGATCGAATTCGCATCCTGGAGAATCAGCGTCACGGTACAAAACTAAATCGAATGAATCATTCTTAAGATAAAATAATCCAAAATCTAATGTGTGCTTTACATATCTTAGAGTACATTTTACTGCTGTTAAATGAGTTTCCTTAGGTTGTGATTGATATCTTGCACATAGACATACACTATGCATTATATGTGGTCGATTGGTAGTTATATATAATAATGATCCTATCATTCCTCTATATAGTTTTTGGTCAACGTTTTTGATGTATCATCTTTAATATTAGTTGCCATAGGTGCTGGTATACCATTTGTTGTTGTTATATTGTATTTATTAATTAAATATCTTGCGTATTTTTCTTGATTAATAAATATTCCATTCTTTAATTGTCGAATTTGTAAACCTAAAAAGAATGATAATTCTCCCATATGGCTCATTATCTGAAAATTCTTTATTCATTTTATTATTTGTTGACCCAAAAATTATATCGTCAAGATATATTTGTATTAGTTGTATATCTTTGTTGTTTTTCTTGATAAACAGAGTATTATCTAATTTTCCTATTTCAAAGTTTGATTGTAATAAATAATTTCGTAATTTATCATACCAAGCCCTAGGAGCTTGTTTTAATCCATATAACACTTTCTTCAACTTATATACATGATTTGGTAATTTTTCATCTTCAAATAGGATTGGTTGCTCTACATATACGTCTTCCTTGACAAATCCATTTAGAATAGCACTCTTGACATCCATTTGATATAATTTGAAATTATTCTAGTTTGCAAAAGCTAGTAAAATTCTAATAGTCTCTAGTCTTGCTACGGGGGCAAAAGTTTCATCGTAATCTATTCCTTCTTCTTGAGTATGACCTTGCGCTACTAGTCATACCTTATTTTTTACTACCTCACCGTGTTCATTTATTTTATATTTATAGACCCATTTGGTTCCTATTATTGTTTTATCCTCTGGTCTAGGAACAAGTTCTAATACTTCATCCCTAGTAAACTGATTTAGTTCTTCTTGCATAGCAAGTATCCATGAATCATCGGTAGAAGCTTCCTTTGGATTTTTGGGTTCAATGGTTGATATAAATGCAGTATTACTCATATTATTTAATTGATTGCGAGTTCTAACAACAGATTCAATATCTCCTATGATATTTTCTACAGGATGTTCTCTAAGTAATCTAATTCTTTTATTTGGTTGGTTATTTTCATAATTTATTTCATTAATTTCATTTTCACAATCGTCTTCATTGTTTTGAGTTATACTTTTATAATTTTCGTCGAAAGATACGTTTAATGTTTCTTCTATAGTGTTGGTTCGGGTATTGAAAACTTGATAAGCCTTGCTTCTTTCTGAATAACCAATAAATATTCCTTTATCGGATTTTGAATCAAATTTGTCTAAATTATCTTTTGAATTTAGTATAAAAGATTTACTTCCAAATATTTTAAAATATGATACTTTTCGTTTCTTGTTATACAAAAGTTCATATGGTGTTTTATGAGTTAAAGGTCTAATTGAAGTTTTATTAATAATATTGCAAGCTGTTGCAATTGCCTCAGCCCAAAAATTCCTTGGTAAATTACTATTGGAGAACATAATCGTTGCACATTCTTGTATCGTTCTATTTTTACGTTCAACTACTCTGTTTTGTTGAGGAATTCTTGGAATTGAAAATTTGTGGGTTATTCCCTTTTTATTACAATATTTTTCAAATTCTCATTTTTGAATTCTCCGCCATGATCACTACGTATTATTTTAATTTTTAGTGATAATAAATTTTGAATCCTTTTAGAAAAAGTTTTAAACTGATCGAAAGCATCACTTTTATTTTTTAAGAAACAAAGTCCAAGTGAATCTAGAAAAATCGTCAACTATTACATACATATATCTGTTATGATTTATTGATTGAACTTGGGGTGGGCCAAATAAATTCATGTGTATCACTACACCAAACAACCTGTTTTGTAACATTTTCGCGGACCTTATTAGTAACAGTTATTATCGTTACTATTTTATAACTTTTGTTACCATTATATTTAGTTATAATAGTAATAACCGTTACAATAGCCCAGATTTTTGCATGCAAGGGATGGTATGGTAATTTTCCTTCCACTCATGTTTCTAACCCTTCCGTTCCTTTTCGTATTTTCCATAACACTTTGATCCCCAAATTTTGCAAAGCCGCCGCCTAGGTTTTCTGACCAGTTTCTTTCAACTCCATCGCTTTCCGACGCCGATTTGTTCTCTGCCTGACCTCGTTTTGAGTTCGATTCTTTCTTCGCCAACGCCGATCCGTTCAACTGCTCAGGTATCTTTTCTGACCAGTATTCTTTCTCCACCGACACCAGTCTCGTTCTTAATGTAGATTGCTATTTGTGGGTCAAAGGCTTTTATTTCATGATTAACGTATTGTGATTAACTTAATCATCTATTGAAAACACAATTTATTTCATGATTCCAGTAAAATTATCTCAATTTTCTGAATAACTTAACTAATACGTTTGCAAGTAATATCATTGTAACATCTACACAAGCTAAGGGAAAATGGTTGAGTGAATGTTTCCATGAAAATTCTTAAGTGAATGTTTGTATGAAAATAAAATGAGACCTACTGTGCATAAAAGTTTTGTGCAATATTTTTGAAAATACATACCTTTTATACCTTCTAATTGAGGACATTGGTGTAATATTTTTTGTTAAGTGAATCATTTTATTGTAAACTTATTTTCATAGAAACATTCACTCAATCCTTTTACCCAGTATGTTCACTTAACTATTGTCATTTTAATTTAAAACTTATGCAGCCATATGGTTTTCAGTTGACCTTTTCAATGCCTGTGCAATTGCATGTATAAGAAACCTATCTATATAACAAGTTGTAGTCTAATGTAAAGTTCTTTTGGAAATAGCCAGATCAAAGAAATAATATATGGTACATAAATCTAAGTAAAGAATAAATAGTTATTGATATATTTTATGCTTACATTTACAAACACGTTAGAATTTAAGAAACATGTTAATGGATACGTATTACAAAATTGCTTACATTCACTATGTAGCTTCTAAGAAATTACTCCCACTTATTACATTTTTTTGTTCATGCTAAGAGTCAAATAAGTAACCAGTACGAACATTTTATCTTCAATTGTTTGAGAATCAAAGTGAATATGACATTAGTGAAATCTAAGAGTATTAAGTATAAAAAAATACTTACATATGCATTTGTTGTAGATTGAAGAACTTACCCAGATTTCTTATTTTTATATGTTACCTTCTGAAACATTATTTCTGTAACTTTATCTTTTAGATATGAAGTTCCTTAACTTGAAAGAAATATGAATAAATAATGTTACACTAATCAATAATTCATCAAGAAGCAGCACACAAGATCACCGTCAATAATAATAAATCACACTCAACTCATTGTCCGTAATAATATATCACACTCGACTATAGATGGTATATAAGCGCCTAGTGAAAATATCCCTGAGTTAGAGGAAACTGGCTGCAAACATACTTCCTAATGTTTCTTAGAAGCGAACTACATTAATATATCCATGGGAAAAAACATATTTAGATAGAAAGATAAATCATAAAGTAATTAAAAAAATTATTATAGTATGAAATAAATATCAAATCAATATTTATATATAAGAGAATGGAAGTTTGAATCAATGAATAAATATAAATGATGAGTATAAGTATAGAGAAAGAAACAACATTACAATACGTACAAGTTGAACTATTGCAGGTAAATAGATACAGTGAATAATACAGACAACCAGTTAATTATTTATTATTTTCATAATACCAAAGAGACAAAAAGTAAAGAAACAATGGAGCTTTGGGCGCATAAGCAAATTAGGTTGAGCACTGGCAATACTGTAACATTTACAACATGTTAATGCAAGCGCATGAAAATTGATTTATAATAGCAAATCGTCGTCATGTTCATTCATAAAAATACTTTAAGTGAAAAACTCATCCTATTTTACAATTATAATTAGTCAGCATCCACCAAAAAAATTAGTTGTTTTTTGGAATCCCAAAAATGAGTTTATTGCTTGAAATATCGTACCTAATGTAGATGGTATTGCCAGTGTTAATGGTCATGTTAGGAGACAAGGTCACGATGAGAGGTGGTCAGAGAAGCAAAATTAGATGCTCCGCATCACTGGAGAAAACATTGAAATGTAGTACTAATATTTTATGTAGCCATAGTGGCAGTAAATTCAATGATTTGTCGCATGTTTTGTTGATCATAATTGATTTTTACTACCCAGTATGTTCATGTTTCAGAAAGTATTGATGTTGCAATTAGTTGAGCTATCTTTGATTTTCTTCAAACCTTTCCCTTAGTTTGGTGATCCTGAAGAATGTTTAATGTAACGACCCGCATTCTACGCATCGAAGGATCGTAGAATATTTATTTCTTTCACATACAAAGTCGTATGGTCATGTAACTTTGGGAGACGACTATTGAGGTCATTTCCCATGTTCATGATTTTTCCCGATTTTTAAATGACCGTTTTGCCCCTAGCTGATCTTGTTTTGGCCACAACTTTTGATTGGTAAGGAGTTTTGACCAGAAACTACTTCCAATAGATCTGGATGATGATTTACCTTTCCGTAGAGTGGTCACATTAGCCAAACGGACTCACCTTTGGGAGATATGGCTGAAACAAAGTTTGGAAGGTGAAAAACAGCTTAACCGGGCCTAATTAGGATGATTAGCAAGAGGGTCCATAACCCATTTCGGGATTAGGGTTATGGAAGGTCTGAGATGAGTTAGTAAATCAGTTTTTATTTCATTTATTAGCCGCCACTTACAAACTCTGAAACCTAGCAATGGCCTCCACTTGCTAAAACACCCCAAATCACCTTCTAATCGCTAATTAAGCCAAATCTACATCAAATCAAAGCGGATTAGCACAAAAATCAAGGTAGAGTTGCTGGAGTGTATTGGAATCCGAACCATTTTGTCCAAAAGTTTCAGATCTGAGTTTATTTATGGCTAAGGTGAGTGATTAGCCTTGTTTTTACATTAATTATGGTTAATTAAGGGTAATTAGTGTTAATTAGCGAATTTAAACATAATTAAATTCTGGAAAAATGTTTAGAAATTATTAAACACCGTTTTAGACCTCTGTTGGAAGTTTGAGTTAATTTGGTTAAGTTTTGCTAATCCTATTATTAGATTTACTTAAACATGATTAAGGGGGAAATATGGGTTCTGGGTATGTTTGATCCATTTTAACATATCAAATTGTTGTTTTGGTGTTTGTGGTCAATTCTACATGTTGTTATGACTGTATGGTATGCTTTGTGATTGTTTAGAATAGTTAGAATGGACGAAAACGCCGTCGTATGGCGTAAAAACAATCGCTGGAAAAGTTGCAGGAAATGACCCAAAACCGGATCGGATCGTCCCCTCCCCCGTTATCCGAACCGACCTGGTCGTGAATGTGAAGACCACGAGCTGGAGGACTGCTTGCACCTGAAGCCCAAGACCCGAACCTCTTCCACGAACCGGTGCACCCTGATTTGAACCGTGCTTGCACCCACGAGAAGGAAGCCATGACTGAACCCCACCTTTCCTCCGATCCGAACTAAGGAACATGACATGGACCACGAACCAATGATCAAGAGGGAGGAGCACGATCTGGTTGCCTTCTCTGAATCGAAGCATTCTGATCCGACCCGTATGGAGAAAGCCAAACCAAACCAAGAGGAGGACTCACGAGCTGATCTGACAGAGGCACCACGACCTGATCAGAACGAGGCGCCACGAACTGAACCCAGGTGATGATCACAAACCAAATGGAGATTGAAGTCGGAGAAGACCAAAACCCCGAGATGCAAAGGTAGTCCAAATGGGAAGCAGAACTCAGGATCCAGTTGGGAACCAACGAGTTAACTTCATGAGCTGGGCTTTGCTGCGGGACGTGTGCTAAGGAGTTGTCGACGTCCATATCTTTGATTCACCACCGAGAGACGATTGTTAGGCTAAGGATCAGTGCAGTGGGGTAGTTATTACTCCATGGGACAGAGTGATCATAGCATGGCTATGACCCAGTGCAATGGAGTCGTTATGAATTCATGGGGCAGAGTGGACATAGCAAGGACTAGTGGCTATGGATCAGTGCAGTGGAGTCGCCATGACTCCATGGGGCAGAGTGATCATAGCAAGGATATGAGTGATCAAAGTGGTGGATATTGTATGCTTTATGCACTGAGTGAGAGGTGTGAGGATGGTTGCTATGCTTGATTGTTTGACATTACTATGACATGCACAGCCCCACCTCCGTATCTTTACACCATATGTTAGTGTCACCTTAGAGTATTGTGCATCTTGTTGTGCTAACTCTTTGGTTGCATGTCCAGGTTCAGGTATGGTTTAGTATACCTGTTATTGTTCTGTTTTGCTGCTTATCACTCATACCAGACTTTTGTCTGACCCAGAGTTTTATATCTCTTCTTATTACTCTGGGTGCTCTTAAACGGGCAGACTAGAGACAGGTCCGGTGACTATGCACGAGTAGCTGTGCCGGAGACGAGCATGAGGCTTCCACGTATGATATATATAGATATTCTCCCTGTGTCGCTGCTGGTCACTACTTTGGGCATTAGTAGTGTACCTTCCTTATTTTGCTTTAGAGACAGTTTTTAAAAGTTGTAATAACGATGATGTGGAACATAAGCTGTATTTGGATTTTCCGCTGCTATGATGGTTTAGTTTTCAGCTTATGCGCTGTCTCTACTGTTTTATGTCAAGTATGTTATTATTATATTTTATTCCATGCGCTGTGAGACATTCTACAGATTCCTTGCTAGTTCAAATTCCCTTCTTTCCTTTCTTTGGCGACCGTCCCATGTTGGTTGGACATTGGCAAAGCGTACTTTCATTGGAAATGTCGGCTGGTGCAGGGCGGGCCGTCACATTTGGTATTAGAGCTCTAGGTTGCGTAGTTAACCTAGGGAAAGACACCAGGGAGAGATAGTACGTATATGAGAGCGCGTATTTGTAATATTTTGGTTTTCAATATATATATATACTGTTAGTATATTTAAGGATGGAGTCGCACTGCACTGGCACTACTGAAGAGCTGGTTTATCGTTTCCTCCTTATAGATTGAACGATGAGCCGATATACTAGGAGTACCGGTAGAGGAGCTAATAATGGGAATGCTCCTGATATGAGGACGATGTTCACTGACTTCATGAGGGAGATGCTTAGAAATGTGCAAGGAGCAGTTCCCAATGCTGCAAATGGTGGTGGTGCAGCTGTGCAGGCGCCTAGGGCCGATTTCGCCAAGCTATGCAAGGATTACACTAGTCTTGGTAGAAAGCCGTTCCACGGAACGGAATCGGCCATTGAAGTTCAAGATTGGTTGGATAGCTGTGAGCGTATCTTCGAAGACTTGGGTATTGAGGATGTGATGAAAAGAAAGCTAGCATCCCATCAGCTGCAAGGACAGGCGATGAATTAGTGGAATGCTATTAAGGCGGCTACTCTTGAGGATCAAGTTACATGGGATCAGTTTAAGGCCCGATTCAGTGATAAGTTTATCCCAGCTGCCCAGAAGTCAGAGTTGTTTAGGAAGTTCTTGGAGCTTAAGCAGAATGGTAGGGCAATCTCGGAGTATATTGCTGAGTTCGATACTTTATCCAAGTATGGATTATCCCTTATCAACACTCCCGAGAAGAAGAATGAGAAGTTTATAACAGTCTTAGATGAGTACTTGGGGGAAAGGCTTATAAACCATATCGATGAGACGTTTGAATCGATTGTTTGGAAAGCATTGAGGTCAGAGAGCCTTTATCCTAAACCCAAGACTGAAGTTGTTGTCGCATCTGCAAAGGGGCCAAAGATGCAAGCAAGCGGTGGAGGCAAGAATAATTCACAGAATAAAAGGAAGCAGAGTCAGAACCAAGCTAAGGAAGGTCAGAAAAAGAGCAAGAAAGATGTTGAGTGCTTTAGCTGTGGCAAGAAGGGCCATTATGCTAAAGAATGTCGAGCAAAGCCAACGGAAAGGAAGTGCTTCAACTGTGGCCAAGTGGAACATCACAAGGATAAGTGTCTGCGACCCCCTAAAGAAAAGCAGATTGTGAAAGCATATGCTATCAATGTTGTTCCTTCTTCGTCGAATGCCCCAACAGCGGCGAAGAAAGGAAAGAATGTCGTCATTCAAGGTATGCTTTCTGTTTATGATGTTCTTGTTCGAGTATTGTTTGATACCGGAGCTTCCCGTTCCTTCATATCTAGTGACCTGGTCCATAGGTTGGAATTGGAACCCGAAATAGTCAATAGACTTTTAGTATTAATGAACCCGATTAGTGGTTCAACTAGCCTTAGCATGATTTGTCGTAATGTGGTCTTATCAAGTCATGAATGTATGTTTGTTTGTCACTGCTTTGTTTTGGGCTTTACTGGGTTTGGCATTATTTTGAGAGTCGATTGGCTCCAAAGATACAGGGTGGTGGTATACTGTGAGGACTTTTTGGTGACAGTTAGAGCGGACGATAGGCGGAGAGTAGTGTTTGGTGGTCTACCTAGTGATGGGGTAATGGCTAGTTTTCTAAATTCCCTCGGCATCCCGCATGATGAGTTGTCAGATGTTCCCGTGGCTGGTCAGTATCCAGACGTCTTCGAGGAAGTGACTGGACTTCCACCACACCGAGAGATTGAGTTCCGTATTGATTTAATGAAAGATGCCAGACCTATAGTGATGCCACTTCGTCGTATGGCACCAAGGGAGCAGCGAGAGCTCGGGGTGCAAGTAAACGATCTGTTGAAGAAGGGATTTATCAGAAGAAGTGTTTCTGAGTGGGGAGCACCAGTTGTATTTGCTACCAAGTCAGATGGTTCCCTTCGATTGTGTGTGGACTACCGTGAATTGAATAAGGTGACGAGGAGGAATAAGTATCCTCTACCGCGGATATATGATTTGTTTGATCAGTTGAGTTGCGCGAGAGTGTTCTCCCAATTGGATCTCGTGATAGGTTTTCATCAACTTAGGGTGGAAGCTGAGAGTATAGCTAAAACGGCGTTTCGGACGCCGTCTGGATTCTATGAGTGGTTGGCATGCCATTCGGGTTGACCAATGCACCAGCATATTTTGTGGATCTTATGAATAGGGTATTCAGGGATCAATTGAATAAGTTTGTTCTTGTGTTTGTAGTTGATATCTTGGTATATTCGAGGACAGAGGAAGAACAAAAGGAACATTTGAGGATAGTGATGGAGGTGTTGAGAAAACACCAATTGAAAGCAAAGTTCTCTAAGTGTCACTTCTGGAGGAGGGAAGTGAGATTCTTGGGCCATGTTGTTTCGGAGAATGATATTGCCCTGGACCCTGCAAAGGTGGCTACGGTACAAGATTGGTCTACGCCCAAGAATGCAACAGACGTAAGAAGTTTCTTAGGATTGGCTGGATATTGTCGTAAGTTTATCCAAGACTTCTCCAAGATAGCAGCACCGTTGACTCAATTGACCAAGAAAAATCAAGCTTTTGTTTGGGACGAAAGGTGCGAGAATGCATTCAAGAGTCTAAAGGAAAAGTTGACACGTGCACCAGTGTTAGTCATTCCTAAAGGGAATGAAGAGATGACAGTATACACGGATGCATGTGCTACCGGACTAGGTGTTGTATTGATGCAAGGAGGTAGGGTTGTAGCTTATGCTAGTCGGCAACTGAAACCGCATGAGAAAAGATATCATACCCATGATCTGGAATTGGCAGCGATCGTATTCGCATTGAAGATGTGGAGACGTTATCTCTTGGGAGAAAGATTCGAGTTGTTTACCGATCATAAATCGTTAAAGTATCTTTTCTCTCAGAAGGATCTAAATCTCCGACAACAAAGATGGTTAGAATTCTTGGCTTCCTACGATTTCGATATCGCATATACACCAGGAAAAGGCAATGCGGTAGCTGATGCATTGAGTAGAAGACATGCCAGTTTAGGGGCTATGTTTCTAGAATGGAAGCAAATGGAGTACATCGCTGGGTTTGATTTCAGACCAAAGTGCGAATTGGATCCAGAAGTATTACCAACTTTGACGATCAGACCCACTTTGATTGAGCGGATTGGTTCCAGTCAGAGGACAATCCTAACTTATTAGGAATCATTTCCAATTTAGAGATGGGTATCGATAGGGAGATGGACAAGTATGGGCTTGATCGAGATGGATGGCTTAGAAAGAATGGAAAGTTAGTTGTACCCAACGTGGATGGATTGAGAGGTGAAGTGCTAAGAGAATTTCATCACTCAAAACTGACTATACATCCCGGTGGTAATAAAATGTGTAGAGATATGAGGCAGACCTACTACTGGGAAGGGATGAAAAGAGACGTTGGGAAGTTTATATCCAAATGCATGAATTGCCAGCTAGTTAAAGCTGAGCAAAAGAAACCTAGTGGTTTGTTGCAACCATTAGAAATTCCAGAATGGAAATGGGAACAAGTCTCAATAGATTTCATTGATGGGTTACCAAGAACTAGATCAGGCCATGATAGCATTTGGGTGATTGTGGACCGATTGACTAAGAGTGCAAGGTTTATACCCATCAAGTCGAATAGAACGGCAGCTAAATTAGCAGAACTGTATATGAAGTGGGTAGTGAGATTTCATGGAATGCCCAAAGGCATTGTAAGTGACCGAGATCCGTTGTTCACTAGTGGATTTTGGAATAGCTTACAAGAGGCGTTAGGATCAAAATTACATCTAAGTATGTATCATCCTCAAACCGACGGTCAAAGAGAGGGGGTGAATCGAGTATTAGAGGATCTCTTGAGAGCTTGCTTATTGGATTTTCGCGGATCATGGGATGACCAGTTACATCTAGTGGAGTACGCATATGATAATAGTTATCAATCCAGTATTAGTATGGCTCCATATGAAGCTTTGTACGGAAGACCGTGCAACTCACCGTCATGTTGGTTAGAAACCGGTGAGAAATTTGTGCCTGGACCAGATGTGATAAGAGAAACTTCAGATAAGATTAAGATCATTCAACAGCGAATGAAAGCTGCCCAAGATAGGCATAAGAGTTATGCGGATAAGAGGAGAAGAGATTTAAAATTCTCTATTGGCGACTTGGTGTTTGTCAAGATTTCTCCATTAAAGAGCGTGATATGATTTGGTAGGAGAGGCAAGTTAACACCAAGATTTGTTGGTCCATTCCCAGTTCTCGAGCAAGTTGGGAATTTGGCATATAAAGTTGAATTCCCGGAGAAGATGGCAGGAGTTCATAATGTATTTCATGTTTCCCAGTTAAGGAAATTCGTGCACGACCCCAATGCGACTATTTCACCTGATCAGTTGGATGATATTGAAGTAGAACCCGAGGTGGTTGAGAACCGCAAGCCGATTCGTATTGTCGAGCACGATACGAAGCAACTTCGAAGGAAAGCGGTAGATCTAGTCAAAGTTCAGTGGGGCGAGAATGAGAATTACTGTACATGGGAGACAGAGGAGAGCATTAGGAAGACGTATCCAGAACCCTTTGTCTAGTAATATTTTAATTACAACTTAGTTTTCCCGTATACTAGGATAGACTTGTTTGTTTGTTTTGTATGTTTGATTGTTTTATATGGCTGATAGGCATGTGACTATTTCCCGCATACTAGGATAGACTTTCACATGGCAGTAACATGTCTAAACAACCCAAAACCAAACCTTAACGAAATTCATACGTAACCACTTCATACAACCCAATTCAAGAAACAACATCATGATAAGGGGAAAAACCTATCCATGTAGTTAAGCAAATTAATGCTAAACGTCCATTCTTGCAGAACCATGATGCTGCCACCAACTTGCTTCTTACCCTACCGAGTACCGACAAACAACGAACACCATGGAGTACCTAACCTGCCTCAATTTGTATCTACTGCCATGCACAACAATGGGCACATGCACGTCAATTCAACTCCCACAACTCTCCACCCCCTATTACACCCTTAAACACTACCGTGAGTCTTCCATGAGTTCTCCCCAAGGCCTAATATTTCATACACAAACCCAACGTCTTCCATTAGTTCAGTCCTTCCAACAAAATGTCTACGAACCACCGCGATTACATCTGAGATCACCACGATGACTGCCATGTCACCAACAATCCACGCCAATGGCCGCAAGTCCCAGAGATGTCCAGGTCAGAGTCGCCGCTACGGTGAACTCTGGAAAATGCCAGAACTTTATGTTTATTTATCAACTCCCTTTTATTTCCAACCAGTCAGTTTAATTTAATCCACCAACTTGAAAATTGCCAAATTAAATTTAATAGACTCAGCAAACATTTTATTGCACTGTCTCGTCCTAAACTGACAGCCCTTATGTATAGTTTATGCAATAATAATCATACAAACATGTTAATTTGTGATCCGAAATTCTCATTAGGATTGGTTCAGCTGATGTGTCATCTAAAGGATATTATTTAGTTCCTTAATTTACTCTCTTGATTGAGGATTGGTCCAGTTGATGTGTCACCTAAAGAATATTATTTAGTTCCTTAATTTACTCCCTTGATTGAGGTATTTTCAGCAACCTCATTTAAAGGATAAAGAAGATTCTCTCTTGATTGAGACATTTATAGCAACCTCATCAAAAGGATAAAGGAGATTTTAATTTACTCTCTTGATTGAGATAAATGCAGCAACCTCATTGAAGGATAAAGAATATTCTTATTTTTATTCTTTCTCTCCTTATCTGAATGCACGAAAGTAGAATATAAATTTACTGCTATGGTTGATATGTTGAATATGCTTGTAACAACTCCATCAATTAAATCGATAAAGTTTGCCTTTCTCCCGTGGTTTTTTTCCGCAAAGGGTTTTTCCACGTTAAATCTTGTGTGTGATTTTATTCTTTACTTGCTTCTTTGATCATTTATTTATTTCTCAAGTGGTATCAGAGCGCTGGTTTATTCAACATGGCGTCGTTAAAGTATGATCTTCCGCTATTGGATCGAAACACTCGATTCTCATTGTGGCAAGTGAAGATGCGGGCGTTGCTCGCACAAGCTGATTATGATGATGCATTGGATGGATTCGGGAACAAGAGATTTGACCTATGGACCGATGATGAGAAGAGAAAGGATCGGAAGGCTTTGTCGCAAATTCAGCTCCATCTACACAATAATATTTTACAAGAAGTTTTGAACGAGAAGACAACTGCTTCTCTTTGGCTGAAACTGGAGTCAATTTGCATGACCAAGGATCTCACAAGTAAGATGCATCTCAAACAAAAGCTGTTTCTGCACAAATTGCAAGAGGGAGGTAATTTGCTTGACCATATTTCTGATTTTAAAGAGATTGTTTCTGACTTGACTGCAATGGAAGTCAAATATGATGATGAAGATTTGGGTTTAATATTATTATGTTCTTTGCCCAGTTCTTACTCAAATTTCAGAGATACCATATTATATAGTCATGATACTCTCACTCTAAATGACGTTTATGAAGCCTTGCACGCCAAGGAGAAAATGAAACAACTGGTGTCTTCAACTGGATCAAGCTCTCAAGCCGAAAGCTTGTCCGTTCGTGGCAGGACAAAGGAGAAAAATTCAAATAATGGATCTCGAGGCAAAAGTTCCAATGCCTATAAAGGTCGATCTAAATCTAGAGGCAAATACAAGTCTTGCAAATATTGTAAGAGGGATGGACATGAAATATCCGAATGTTATAAGCTGCAGAACAAGGAAAAGAGAAATGGCACATACAAACCAAAAGATAACAAAGAAGATGAAGTTAATGCCAATTGTGCTCGTAATGATAGTTCTGACAATGAGATGCTTGTTGTTACCGTGTTTGCTGGATGTGCTGAGATTAAAGATGAATGGATACTTGACACTGCTTGCACTTTCCATATGAGTCCTATTAAAGATTGGTTTACAACCTTAGAACCCATAAAAGATGCTGGCTCAGTTTTGATGGGTGATGATTCGGCATGTAAAGTAGCAGGAATTGGTTCTATTCAGATCAAGATGTTTGATGGCGCAATCAGAACTTTAACAGATGTTCGGTTCATTCCCAACATGAAGAGAAATCTGATTTCTTTAAGTGCTCTTGATGACAAAGGGTACAAATATTCAGGTGGAGGTGGTGTCTTGAAAGTCACAAATGGTTCTCTTATTGTAATGAAGGGAAATCTTAGGCAAACAAATGGCCTTTATTATCTTCAAGGCACTACTGTTTCAGGTAATGCTTCCCCTGTTATCTCAAATAATATTTCTGATTGTGATACTGCTAATCTTTGGCATATGCGTCTTGGACATATGAGTGAATTAGGTCTGTCGGAGTTGAACAAGAGAGGACTTCTTGATGGGTACAACGCAGGCAAGCTGAAGTTCTGTGAGCATTGCATTTTTGGCAAGCATAAGAGAGTGAAGTTCAACACTGCAGTTCATACAACAGAAGGCATTCTAGATTATGTGCATTCAGACTTATGGGGACCGTCTAGGAAAGCATCCATGGGCGGTGCTTGTTACATGATGACAATTATTGATGATTATTCCAGAAGAGTTTGGCCTTATTTTTTGAAACATAAATCTGAAGCTTTTTCAGCTTTCAAAGAGTGGAAGACTATGGTTGAGAGACAAACTGAAAGGAAGGTAAAGAAGCTTCGGACTGATAATGGGATGGAGTTTTGTTCAGATGAATTTAATTCATTTTGCAAGGCTGAAGGCATTGTTAGGCACTACACCATACCTCACACTCCTCAGCAAAACGGGGTTGCTGAGCGTATGAACAGGACTATCATTTCTAAGGCTCGCTGCATGTTGTCAAACGCAGGTTTGGATAGACGTTTTTGGGCTGAAGCTGCTTCCACAGCCTGTTATCTCATCAACCGCTCTCCCTCTGTTGCTATTGGTAAGAAAACTCCGATTGAGGTATGATCTGGTTCTCCAGCAAATTATTCTGAATTGAAAGTTTTTGGATGTATTGCTTATGCTCATGTTGACAATGGAAAGTTAGAGCCAAGAGCTGTTAAGTGCATTTTTCTTGGTTATAAGTCTGGTGTTAAAGGCTATAAATTATGGAATCCTGAAACAAGTAAGGTTGTAATTAGCAGAAATGTTGTGTTTAATGAATCTGCTATGTTACATGATATTCCATCTACTAATGATCTTGTTGAGAGTAAGCAGAAATCAAATGTCCAGGTGGAGCATATTATTGATACAGATGCTACATCAAACGCAGAAATTGAGGGACAAGATGAAGCACCCATTGTTGAGGATCCTCCAGCAGTTATGCAACCACCGCAACAATCTATTGCAACAAACAGAACTAGAAGGAATCCAAAACCAGTAAGAAGGTTTATTGAGGAAGCAAATGTTGTTGCTTATGCGTGCGCTGTAGCAGAAGAAATAGAAGGTATTGCCGAGCCTTCTTCATATTCTGAGGCTGTTATCTCTAGTGATTCTGATAAGTGGATGGCTGCTATGTATGATGAGATGAAGTCACTTGAAAGAAATGACACTTGGGACTTAATCAAATTGCCTAAAGAGAAGAAACCTATTCATTGCAAATGGGTTTTCAAGAGAAAAGAAGGTGTTTCTCCAAACGATAAGACAAGGTACAAAGCAAGATTAGTTGCAAAAGGTTACAGTCAGATTCCAGGTATTGACTATAATGAAGTTTTTTCCCTTGTTATGAAACATAGCTCAATTCGCATGTTACTCAGTATTGTTGCTATGCATGATTATGAGCTTCAACAGTTAGATGTAAAAACTGCATTTTTACATGGAGAATTAGAAGAGGATATTTATATGCATCAACCTGAGGGTTTTATCATCCCTGGAAAAGAAAATCTTGTCTGTAAATTAAAGAAATCTCTTTATGGATTGAAACAGTCACCTAGGCAGTGGTATAAAAGATTTGACACTTTTATGCTATCTCAAGGTTTTAAAAGGTCCAATTATGATAGTTGTGTCTATTTGAAAATTACTACTCATTCAGCCATTTATTTGTTACTTTATGTTGATGATATGTTGATTGCTTTAAAAGACAAGGTGGAAATTGAAAATTTGAAAAGGCAGTTAAGTAGAGATTTTGAAATGAAAGATTTGGGAGATGCTAAGAAGATTCTTGGCATGGAGATATCAAGAGATAGAACTTCTGGAAAATTATACCTAAGTCAGAGTGGGTATGTTAGAAAAGTGCTTCGCCGTTTTAATATGCTTGATGTCAAACCTGTAAGTACTCCTCTTGCTGCACATTTTAAATTGTCATCAGCCATGTGTCCACAATCAAATGAAGATATTGAGTACATATCTAGAGTTCCCTATTCTAGTGCAGTTGGTTCACTTATGTATGCCATGGTTTGTTCGCGTCCTGATTTATCACATGCTTTAAGTGTTGTCAGTAGATTCATGGCCAATCCTGGAAGAGAGCATTGGAAAGCAGTTCAATGGATTTTTAGATATCTTCATGGCACTGCAAATGCTTGTTTGCAGTTTGGTAAATCTAAAGAAGAACTTGTTGGTTATGTGGATTCTGATTTTGCAGGTGATTTGGATAAAAGGAGATCATTAACAGGTTATGTTTTCACCATTGGTGGCTGTGCTGTAAGTTGGAAAGCAACCTTGCAAACTACAGTAGCATTATCAACTACTGAGGCCGAGTATATGGCTATTTCTGAAGCATGTAAAGAAGCTATTTGGCTTAGAGGTTTATATTTTGAGTTTTGTGGAGATACATCTTGCATTACTATATTTTCTGATAGCCAGAGTGCTATATGCCTTACAAAGGATCAAATGTTCCATGAGAGAACTAATCATATAGATGTGAGGTATCACTACATTCGAGATGTTATTGCTAAAGGTGGTGTTAAAATTTGCAAGATAAGTACTCATGACAATCCCGCTGACATGATGACAAAGCCAGTTCCAATTACTAAGTTTGAGCTTTTCTCAAGCTTGGTTGGTGTTACAGTATAGTCTTTAGGGACTATTGGAGCAAGGCAGATATTTACTTGTTGAAGGAGTTCGTTTTTTACTTCAAGATGAGAATTCGTCTCAAGGTGGAGATTGTTAATTTGTGATCCGAAATTCTCATTAGGATTGGTTCAGCTGATGTGTCATCTAAAGGATATTATTTAGTTCCTTAATTTACTCTCTTGATTGAGGATTGGTCCAGCTGATGTGTCACCTAAAGAATATTATTTAGTTCCTTAATTTACTCCCTTGATTGAGGTATTTTCAGCAACCTCATTTAAAGGATAAAGAAGATTCTCTCTTGATTGAGACATTTATAGCAACCTCATCAAAAGGATAAAGGAGATTTTAATTTACTCTCTTGATTGAGATAAATGCAGCAACCTCATTGAAGGATAAAGAATATTCTTATTTTTATTCTTTCTCTCCTTATCTGAATGCATGAAAGTAGAATATAAATTTACTGCTATGGTTGATATGTTGAATATGCTTGTAACAACTCCATCAATTAAATCAATAAAGTTTGCCTTTCTTCCGTGGTTTTTTCCCGCAAAGGGTTTTTCCACGTTAAATCTTGTGTGTGATTTTATTCTTTACTTGCTTCTTTGATCATTTATTTATTTCTCACAAACATACTACACTATTAGTGTCACACAAACAGATATATTCCAGAAAGAAGCATGGACAGATTTACAAAGAGGCTAAGATGCCCCTCTCTATTTTTTATAAGGCATTTTCTCTATAGCGTTGCTGAGTTGCTTCCTTGAGACAAAAATTATGAGATAGCTTAAAGCATAAAAATGGAATAGAAAAACTTACAGCCAATGACATGAGTACTGAAATTTTGGCCTCTACGCTACTTTTGAAATTCTGCCTCAAGCTGACATAACACCCTTATTGATATACTGTCCTGGTCAATAGGATCACATGCATTGATCTCAAGCCAAAAAAAACCCATCCTTAGCTGAAATGTTACTCCACGTCCTTGCTCTTATCATTCAATAAGCCCTTGTGCTATATTGTTAATTCAGCCAGTATTCAAGCTACCTGCAGCTGGAATTCCATTCATTATCATCTAACCAGGTATTAAACCTACACATAATCCATGTTGACAAATTAAGCTCAGCACTTTGACCAAGTTTTTAGGAGCAGAGATAATAGAGAGAATAAGTCCTATTCTGGCGTGAGAAGACCAAGTTTTTAGGAGCAGCTATTATGGTGTGATAAGTAATAATTCAAATTTATGATCCTATTTTTTAGCATTTTTGAATCTATATATAGGTAGCTTTTTGTTTAGAAAGTCAGAACGAAAGTAAAAAAAGTAATAACAAAAAAAAATAGAGTTTTTTCCTGCTGTGCTCCTTCTTTGCTTTGCCTTATATCACTGTAAGACTATTCGTGGCTCCTACTGTGTTTTGCTGTAAGACTATTCGGTAGCCAATACATTTAACAAGTTGGTATCGGAGCCAATGGCAAGTTCCGGAAGCACGTCCTTGGGGAATATGCCGCTGCCTCGGCTTACAAAGACGAACTATGACAACTGGAGTATACAAATGCGAGCATTGCTCGGTGCACAGGATGCACGGGAGGTAGTGGAGAATGGCTACACAGAGTCGGAGAATACCGTTAACTACACGGCAGCCCAGTTAACCGCATTGAAAGAGTCACGTATGAAAGATAAAACGGCTCTTTATATCATGTATCAAGCAGTGGATGAGTCGGGTTTTGAAAAAATTGCCGGTGCAAAGACGTCAAAGGAAGCATGGGAGACTTTGCAAAAAGCCTACAAGGGTGCTGATCGTGTTAAACAAATTAGACTTCAAACTCTACGAGGAGAATTGGAAACCATGAAGATGAAGGAGTCTGAAGCAGTAGCCGATTACATCACCCGAGTTCAAACGGTGGTGAATCAACTCAAACGTAATGGAGAGGCTATGACCAATGCGCGAGTTGTTGAAAAGATCTTGCGGTCATTAACCGAGAATTTTGAGAACGTCGTCTGCGCTATTGAGGAGTCGAAAAATTTAGGAGAGTTAACCATCGATGAACTCGCAGGCTCTCTCGAGGCACATGAGCAACGCAAAAGGAAGAAGCATGAGTCGCTTGAGGAAGCTTTACAGGCCAAGGTGAAAATCAAAGATGAGGAGTCATTACTTGCACAGCAGAACCAAGGAAGAGGACGCGGCCGTGGAGGATTTAGTTTTGGTCGCGGGAGAGGCCGTGGACGTAGAGACAACAATTCCGAGGAAAGGGGACAGTCGAGCGAACAAAGTTGGCATAATCGAGGACGCGGACGTGGAAATGGTGGCTGGTCGGATCGATCAAACATTCAATGCTATAATTGTGGAAAGTATGGACATTATGCTAGAGAGTGCTGGTCAGACAAGAAGGTTGAAGAAGATGCTAATCTAGTCGAGAAAGATGAGACAATAGAAGAAGGTGTTCTGAAGATGGCCTATAGAGATACCGACCAATTCAGCGACACAGTCTGGTATCTAGACACCGGAGCGAGCAATCACATGAGTGGACACAAACATCTATTTATGGAGATGCAAGACATAGAGTGCGGAGAAGTATCGTTCCGAGACGCTTCAAAGGTCCAAGTAAAGGGTCGAGGAAAATTTCGTTTTTTCCAAGAAGACGGCCGAGCAGTATTGATCGATGATGTATATTATGTTCCAGACATGAAGAATAATATTATCAGCATGGGGCAACTACTTGAAAAGGGATATCTAGTTATCATGAAAGATAGGTTTATGTATTTGAAGAACAAGAAAGGTCGATTGATCGCGCGTGTGGAAATGGCCAATAATCGTATGTTCAAACTCAACTTGAGAAGCATACGAGAAAAATGCCTACAAGTTGACCTAGAGGACAAATCTTTGCTATGGCATTTGCAGTTTGGGCACTTACACTTTGGCGGACTAAGAGAATTAGTCAAGAAGGACATGGTTCATGGGCTACCCGCCATGGATTATGTTGGAAAATTTTGTGAAGGATGCGTGCTTGGCAAGCATGCAAGGAGTACTTTCCAAAGGAAGGCGGGATATCAAGCACGGAAACCTCTTGAGACAATACATACCGACATATGTGGTCCGATCACACCTAAGTCATTTAGCGAGAAGAGATATTTTATCACGTTCATAGATGACTACACGAGAAAGACATGGGTTTATTTTCTGAAAGAAAAGTCAGAGGCTTTGGAGGCATTTAAGAAGTTCAAGTTGTCAGTAGAGAAGGAAACCGGCTGTTATATAAAGGCTTTACGATCGGACAGAGGAGGAGAGTACATGTCAACGTTGTTCATAAGGTTCTGCGAAGAGCAAGGCATAAAGCGGTTCTTGACTACAGCCTACTCACCACAACAAAACGGTGTGGCCGAGAGGAAGAATCGGACTATTCTTGATATGGTGCGGTCAATGTTGAAAACTAAAGGCATGCCGAAGGAGTTTTGGGCTGAAGCAGTGCAGTGTGCTGTGTATGTACAAAATCGTTGTCCACATGCAAAATTAGCGAATCAAACACCACAGGAAGCTTGGAGTGGACAGAAACCAACCGTGTCACATCTAAAGATATTTGGCAGTGTGGCTTATGCACATGTACCAGATCAGAAGAGAACTAAGCTAGATGATAAAAGTAAGAAGTTTGTGTTTATCGGATATGACACAAAGACAAAAGCTTTTAAGTTGTTTGATCTGATCGAGAATAAAGTAGTCGTAAGCCGAGATGTACATGTTAATGAAGAAAGTGCGTGGGATTGGAATAATCAAAAGGAAATAATGCACAAGGAAGAAAAAGCCGAAGCATTGGTTCCTGTACCGACATTTACACCTGCCAGCCCATGTACATCCGATGACGAGGATCAACAAAGACAACCAAGAATGCGGACTTTGCAAGATCTGTACGAATCAGCACCAGAGGTTCACTTAGTATGCCTTTTGGCAGATGCAGAAAATATTACATTTGAAGAGGCAGTGAGGAACAAGAAATGGCTGGCAGCAATGAATGAGGAAATCAAATCCATTCAGAAAAATGAAACTTGGGACTTGGTCGAGTTACCGGAAGGACATAGACCGATCGGAGTAAAATGGATATACAAGAAGAAGATGAATGCCCAAGGTGAGATAGAAAGATACAAGGCGCGACTTGTTGCTAAAGGCTATAGACAAAAGGCGGGGATCGATTATGACGAGGTTTTTGCTCCAGTAGCAAGGATGGAAACAATTCGACTTCTTATATCTCTAGCAGCACAGTTCCAATGGCCGATCTATCAGATGGACGTGAAATCTGCATTTTTGAACGGTATGCTCGAAGAAGAAGTATACGTAGAGCAACCACCCGGGTACATGAAAGCCGGCGAAGAGAGAAAAGTTTTGAAGTTGAGGAAAGCGCTATATGGACTGAAGCAAGCACCGCGAGCATGGAATACTCGAATTGACACTTACTTCAAGGAGAATGGATTTATGCAATGCCCTTATGAGCATGCGCTGTATGTGAAAAAGAAAAAAAATAAATTTTTGTTTGTTGCTCTCTATGTTGATGATCTCATCTTCATGGGGAAATAATGAGGAGATGATCAAAGATTTTAAAAGCGCCATGACTCGTGAGTTTGAGATGACGGACTTGGGGCTAATGAAGTATTTCCTTGGTCTTCAAATCAAACAAGGAAAATCAGGAATTTTTGTGTCGCAGGAAGCTTATGCTAATGATATTTTGAGGAGATTCAAAATGGAGAATTGCAACCCAGTTGCAACGCCAATGGAACCTGGTGCAAAGCTTTCAAAATTTGAGGGAGGAGAAAAAGTCGATGCAAGCATATATCGAAGTCTAGTCGGAAGTCTGCGATATCTCGTGAGTACAAGACCAGACATAACATACAGCGTTGGCATTGTAAGTCGATTTATGGAAGATCCGTGCTACTCGCATTGGAAAGCTATCAAGAGAATTCTTCGATACATTCAAGGAACAAAGTCACTCGGGTTATTTTACTCGAAAACAAATGGGTACGGACTGATCGGTTATTCAGATAGTGATTGGTGTGGTGATATTGATGATCGGAAAAGTACATCCGGGTATGTGTTTTACATGGGCGACACAGCTTTTACATGGCTCTCAAAGAAGCAGTCGATAGTGGCATTGTCAACCTGCGAAGCAGAGTATATTGCAGCCTCTTCCTGTGTGTGCCATGCAATGTGGCTAAGAAAACTGCTATCCAAGTTACAGCTCCCACAACACGAGTCCACTGAGATACGGATCGATAACAAGTCTGCGATCGAGTTAGCAAAGAATCCTATTCATCATGAAAGGAGCAAGCACATAGATGTTCGTTTTCACTTCATCCGAGAGCATGTCAAGAAAAAAGATGTTCAGCTGAATCATGTAATGAGTCGTGATCAGGTAGCAGATATCTTCACTAAGCCGTTGCCAAAGCTGTTGTTTGAAAATTGCATGAAGATGCTTGGAATAAAGGATGGTAAATGCTTGAGCTTAAAGGAGGGATTTGTTGACAAATTAAGCTCAGCACTTTGACCAAGTTTTTAGGAGCAGAGATAATAGAGAGAATAAGTCCTATTCTGACGTGAGAAGACCAAGTTTTTAGGAGCAGCTATTATGGCGTGATAAGTAATAATTCAAATTTATGATCCTATTTTTTAGCATTCTTGAATCTATATATAGGTAGCTTTTTGTTTAGAAAGTCAGAACGAAAGTAAAAAAAGTAATAACAAAAAAAATAGAGTTTTTTCCTGCTGTGCTCCTTCTTTGCTTTGCCTTATATCACTGTAAGACTATTCGTGGCTCCTACTGTGTTTTGCTGTAAGACTATTCGGTAGCCAATACATTTAACAATCCACACTCACCTCAAGCCCAAATGTGTACAATCCTTTTAGCTACTGTCTACGGTTCTTCGCTTTCATCAACCTCTCCTATGTTACTGCACTTCCATAACTGCTTTTTCTTTAGGATAGTTGGATCTCCCGCATAGCTCACTAGCCATACTACACAGCAGATGCCTCAACCCACTTCTCACACTTTTTTAGATTCATTTGTTTTATGGAACATCCACATAAGTTTCTTTCTTGCTTGAACAATGTATTTCCTTCTTCCTTCTTTTTCCCTACAGCTTCAATCTTACCTGCTGTTTTCAGGTCTCATGACTGCTTTTCTTGGCAAAAGGATATGTTATATTTAGTTTAAGCTTTTAGATATCAACAAAGTACAAAGATCGAAAGAATCAACAGTTAATTACCTTTACAAACGAAACCAGTTCAATTCGAAAATAACAGTGGATTTGGATGGAACCACATCTTGATCTTGCTTTGATTCACTAGAAGAGAAAGCATATTTGGGTGGAATAGTAACCAAGGCCACTTCACCCATTTTAATGGGCAACACAGCTCTGTCCAAACCATCAATTACTTGCTCTTTATCCACCTTCCATTCAAACAGTGATCTTCATTATAACCTTCCTTCACAAAAATGGTACCATCTTGCAACTGTCCAATCAATTTAGCAATAGAAAATTTTGCAAATTTTACGCAACAAATTACCATACCATGGGCAGGCACAACAATTCACAGTGAAACAAGAAAAATGTTTACCTTGAACAATCGTTTGGCTTTTCATAACCCTCTTTTTTCTTTGAAATCTTATTCAAAATCTTCTTGACGTCTCCTATTTAAGTAACTGTTTTCCAAGTAACAAGCTCTAGCTCAATATTCAAAGTGTTGGAAATAAACTTGGTTTTAAGGAAATAAATAAATTTGGTTTTAATAGGAAACACTATGGAATAAAGTTTATTATTGTACTAAAGGAAAATTAAAATATATGGTAAGAAATTTTAGATTTATCAAATGGAGAATTCTAGAATTGATTTGGTGAGGAAAATAGAAATTAGAGAATAAAAGAAAATTCTAGAATAAGAAGACTCTAGATACTTGGCTATGTTATAAAAGGGTTGTACTCTCTCATTTGTAATCAAGTTGAATGAAGAAAATTGAAATAATAAAAAATGTAGTCTTTCATTTATTCTACGTTTTATCTCTATCCTCCTCTCTATGTCTAAATTCCAACACAAAGTTGCATTTTGAGGTATATCTCTTCACTATTAGAAAATGCCCCCTCAAAAAATATTTGCTTTTGACATAAACTAACCTTCTTTAACAGTAAATTCAACTCCTTTAGATTTAGATACAATCGTGCCATCCTCAAGGCATGCTTCATATTTTATTGAAAATGGCATTAAATTATATTATTTCCATGTTGTCTACGTTAAACAATGAATCCAATAACATATATTGTAATTTAGGATCGCAAGGTGACAATAGTAATAAGATGAAGCATTTTTTGAAAGGTACAAATAAACAGTAGCTTGATTGTGAATTTGGGTTATCTCATTGAGTGGTTCTTGATTAGTAACCTAGAAAAACACACATTCACGACAATTCATAATTCATATTCGTTTTGCAGTTGCTATTAGTTACACCCTATGCTCAACCCTTAGAGCATGCAAGAAAATAACAACAATGGAAATTACTTGTAACTAACAGATGAATGTGCAAGCTTCAGATTTATGAGTATCAAGGATGAAACTTACTTTGGTTGTAATTTTAGGATCTCTTACAGCAAAATAATCTTAAAATGGAGCCAAACATAAAAATAAATTAGCATATTAAGAAAAAGATGCGAGGAAAACTATCATACACTAAGCACGATAAGGCGATAGAGGGGAACAAATAACAAAGTTAGAAATAACCATAAACATGCATGGTAAATAACCATAAAAATCTACTCTAGTATTTTAAAAACCTAAATGTTGATGCTAAATACGGATCAAACTACATCTACCAACTCTGAAAACTAAGATAGTAAGTACCTTTGGTACTATTATATTGCATGCCTTACAAATAGCACCAAGAACACTTGTGGATTTAGAGCAATGATGAACCACTGCATATCTCAAAGGTGTTAGAATGTAAATCACCGAGCCACGGAAATTCATAACCTATAGCAAAATTATTATATGTAAGGTTCGTATACAAAACTTGTATAACTCTATTATAAATGAGAAATGTGTATAACTATAATAATTAGATGATTGAATTCCAACTAAATTTCAATGCATTTGATTTTTCCAGAAAGATTTAGATATTTTCAATTGATTTTTCCAGAAAGATTTAGATATTTTCAATCTTTTTTTTGCAGTTTTATTTCCTAAAAGAAGTTCAAAGGTTTAAAGATACTTTCCTCAGAGTGTATAGTCTTAAGGAATATATTGTAGTGGAGGAATTTTGATTCCAGACCGCTCAAATCAAAAATCTCCAACGGCGCGGAAAACGAGATCGTGGTAATAGTGCAAAAACAACCAATCGAACAATCTCAATCTTATCCAAGCCGGTCACATTCATCAAATAATGAAAATAATATAGCAATAACGAGAAACTAAATCACACAGGGATTTATAGTGGTTCCATCGACGTCTTATCAGTGTACGTCCACTTTGAGTGAGAAACCTTTATTAATATCAATAGAAGAATACAAGAGATTGATTACAATGATCAAATTTACTAGAAAATTTTGATTTTGTGGAGAAAAGAAATGAAGAAGATTAGGATTGCCAAAACCCTAATTAGAATAAATCTTCATCTAATCTCTTGATTTTTTGTGTTATCTCCTTTTGGATTAGATGTAGCTTATATAGGCATAGAGAAGTATATGAAAATTCCCAAAATTTCCTCTAGATCCGAAATATTCTCCAGATCCAAAATATTCTCCAGATCCAAAATATTCTCTACAATAGTATCGCATACTTCAACACTCCACCTCGATACTATATCCATCTACATCACAACCTTCAATGCACCCAAACATTTCCTTCTATCTTGGAGGAGGAAGGGGAAGGATCGACCAAAGTGGATCAGGCAAAACGCAAGCTGAAACGTTGGTCGATCAACAAAAAAATTTTGTGTGGATTTTTCGGAGATTTTTTTATTTAAATATTTAAAAATATTAATTTTTAAATATTAAAAAGAAATAAAAAAAAAAAATTGAAAATGTTTTCGATGGAATTGCCCTCCCCAAATTTTTTTAAAAATGTTTTTGTTGCGATCTCGGAAAAGTTTGGTTTTGGTTGGATTTTACCAGTTTTTCTGAAAACTGGCCAAATCAAAATATTCTCTACAATAGTATCGCATATTTCAACACTCCACCTCGATACTATATCCATCTACATCACAACATTCAATGCACCAAAGCATTTCCTTCTATCTTCAATCAAGAAAGCTTGAATGTTTCCCCAATGATCTCCGGCATAGCCACCGCCCATTGCACTTCACTAACGAGTTCAGGCATAGCACCCACCCGTCAATAAAGTGTTGAAACATCCAACTCCTAAACCAGTCCCACCGAAAGACAATGTAGTCGGGAGTGAAAACGAGTACTTACCATGAAAATAGAACAACAACCTCTCACCGATACTCTTCTACACCCAAGTTTCTCTCTCAACTGTGCCATCTCGTGGCACCTAGCATCTCTCCAAGCGAATTAAGTTCGAGAAATGCTCGAACTTCCCAACCGGCAATGTCTTAGTGAACATGTCCGCCGCGTTATCCTTTGTGTGCACTTTCCGAATGCATATTTGCTTGTCTTCGTCCATGGCTACTAGAAATGACTCTCTCACTTCAATATGCTTCGTTCGTGAGCTAAACGCCAAATTCTCCGCCAAATGTATAGCACTTTGGCTATTACATCGAACATCAATACTCTCATGTTCGAAACCCAAGTCACACAATAGTCGCTTCAAATAGAGTGCCTCCTTTGTTGCTTCCATAGCGGCTATCAACTCCGCCTCCGTAGTGGATAAAGCAACTACGGTCTGCAATCTCGATCTCCAACTAATGGTCGTACCACCAAGTGTGAAGACATATCCGGAAGTTGATTTCCTCTGATCCCTATCACCGGCGTAGTCCGAGTCACAATAACCAACTAACTTGCAACTCAATACATCACTACCACAAAAAACAAGACCATGAGATGCTGTACCTTTCAAGTATCTCAACATAGCCTTCATGGCTTCCCAATGCGATTTCCCCGGATTAGCCATATACCGACTAACCACCTCGACGGCATTTGCAATATCGGGCCTTGTACACACCATGACATACATTAAGCTACCAACCGCACTTGCATATGGCACCTTTGTTGAAAATTTATGTGGAGGAAGAGAAACAAATTAGAAGAAAGTAGAATGTTTTTTAAGGGAGGAAAAAAAACTTTTATTGCTTGATTCTTTTTTCTTGCTTGATTATTGATTGGTACAACATATGAGAGAGTATCTATATATAACATGACAGTGTTCTACACTCTTCTCTCTCTAGATAATTCTATTGCATATTTTGATAGACCAAAATTTATTATCATTTATTTGATTTTGGCCTTTCCTAAAACAAGGATATAATTTATTACATAATTGGCATTTACTTATAGAACCAAATTTATTTGTTTCCATTTAAAACCAAGTTTACTTTTCAACATCCCCCCGTAAACTTGGTTTTATTACTCCAAGCAAATTTCTCAACCTGATAAAATCTTCATACTTGAGCGGCTTGATGAAAATATCAGCAATTTGATTATTGGACTTCACGTACTCTAGCTGCACTTCCTTTCTAGTGATGCACTCTCTAATGTAGTGATAGCGTGTGTCAATATGCTTGTTTCGATCATGAAAAACTGGATTTTTGGCCAAAACAATTGCTGATTTGTTATCCACGAAAATCTTGGTTGGCACCTTTTGTTGCAAATCTAATTCTTTTAGCAAGTTCCTTAGCCAAATTGCATGGCAAACACATGAAGTAGCCGCTACATACTCCGCTTCGCATGTAGAGAGCATGACAATTGGTTGTTTTTTCGATATCCATGTGAAAGTTGTGTCTCCCATGTAGAACACAAAACCACTTGTGCTTTTCCGGTCATCTATATCTCCACTCCAATCGCTATCACTATATCCAACAAGATCATAATTATCAGAAACAGAGTAGTACAAACCAAAGTTTGTTGTCCCTTTAACGTAGCGAAGAATCCTCTTTGCTGCTTTCAAATGTGTTGTAGTTGGATTCTCCATGTATCGGCTTACAACTCCAACCGCATATAGAATGTCGGGCCTTCTGCACGTTAAATATCTTAAGCTGCCAACCAAGCTCTTGAAAAGTGTAGAGTCTACCTTTTCTCCTTCTTCGTGTCTTGATAATTTGATTCCACATTCAATTGGCGTGCAAACTGGATTAGAGTCTTCCATCTTGAACTTTCTCAATATTTCCTTAGCATAGCCTTCTTGAGTGATTAGAATGCCTTCATCTTCTTGTTTTACTTCAATGCCAAGATAATAAGACATGAGCCCAATATCAGTCATCTCAAACTCCTTCGTCATCTCTTTCTTAAACTCTTTAAACATGTTTGCATTGCTACCTGTGAAAATCAAGTCATCTACATACAAACATACAATCAATGTATCACCATTTTGGATTTTAATATAGAGTGCATGCTCATATGGACATTTAATGAAGTTTCTCTCGTTCAAATACTTATCAATTCGAGCATTCCAAGCTCCTGGAGCTTTTTCAACCCATAAAGTGCCTTCTTTAGCTTCAAAACTTTGTCTTCTTCTCCCTTGACTTCGTAGCCTTGTGGCTGCTCGATATAAACTTCTTCTTCAAGGACTCCATTTAGGAAGGCAGACTTCACATCCATTTGATGTATCTTCCAATTATTTTGAGCTGCTAAAGAAATTATCAATCTTACAGTTTCTAATCGAGCAACTGGAGCAAATACCTCTTCATAGTCAATGCCATCTCTTTGAATATAGCCTTTTGCTACCAATCTTGCTTTGTATCTCTCAACTTCTCCTTTGGCATTTTTCTTTACCTTGTACACCCACTTGACACCAATCGCCTTGTGTCCTTTTGGAAGTGAAGCTAGCTCCCATGTGTCATTTTTCTTGATCGCCTTAATTTCTTCGTCCATAGCATCTCTCCAACTCTTCTTTTGCAAAGCTTCTTGAAAATTTATGGGCTCACAATCTGCAAAAAGACAAAAAAGAGTAATATTGTCTTGGTTTTCTGTTACATCATAAATTTCTTGAAGGCTTCTAAAACGAGGAACCCTTTCACTTGAGCTCCCGTCTTCTTGACAATTTGTTGCTGGTGAGGCTAGTGGGGAAGTAGGCTCTTCAATTGATTGCTCGATCCTTGGTTGTTGTATCTCATCTTCTTCAAAATATGGAAAGAAGTTGTAATTCTCATCATACGATTTCCAATCCCATTCTCCTTCTTCATCGAATACAATATCTCAGCTAATTATTATTTTCTTCGTATCAGGATTATAAAGTTTATAGCCTTTTGAATTTGTGTCATAACCAATAAAAATATATTTTTCACTTTTATCATCCAATTTGCTTCGCTTTTCATTCGGTACATGTACATGGGCTATGCTTCCAAAAACTCTTAGATGAGAAATGCCGGGCTTCCTTCCGCTCCATGCTTCTTGTGGTGTCTTCCCCCACACACTTCTTGTTGGAGATCGGTTTGATAGATAAACAGCGCATGCCACAACTTCCGCCCAAAATTCCTTTGGTAGTCTCTTACTTTTGAGTGTGCTCCTTGCCATTTCAACAATTGTCCTGTTCTTCCTTTCTGCTACTCCGTTTTGCTGAGGAGATCTAGGCACTGTTAGTTGGCGTCGAATTCCATTATCTTCACAAAACTTCTGAAATTCTCTTGATGTGAATTCTCCTCCACAGTCAGATCTCATGGCTTTTATCTTAAGGCCACTTTCCTTCTCAACATGAGCTTTGAACTTCTTGAAGTTCTCAAATACTTCTGATTTCTCCTTCAAAAAATACACCCACGTTTTTCTTGAAAAATCATCAATAAAAAGAAGGAAATAATTACTTTTACCTAGCGAGCTTGGCTTGATTGGTCCACACACATCTGTATGTATGAGTTCTAATGGTTTCTTGGCCCTTGAGTATGACTCCTTTGGAAAGCCCATTTTGACTTGCTTCCCAATTAAACATCCTTCGCACAGTTGATTGGGATGATTTATGCAAGGCAATCCTCTCACCATTTCTTTCTTAAAGAGCAATTCCAATCCTTTGAAGTTAAGATGTCCAAAACGAAGATGCCAAAGCCATGAGACATCTTGGTAGCACGCCTTAAGACATTGGGCGACACCATTTTGAATGTTGAGCACAAACATTCTATTTTTTGATATTGGTACTTTAGTAATGAGATTGCTTGCACTGTCTCTTATGGAAAGGCTTTTATCCTTTAATTGAATATCATAACCTTTCTCTAAGAGTTGTCCTAAGCTCAAGATGTTACTTTTCATGTTTGGCACATGGTAAACATTAGAAATAAATTGATGCTCTCCATTCTTCAATTTAATAAGAACATTACCTTTGCCTTTCACTGCTACCTTTGATTCATCTCCAAACGCCACATTGCCTTTTATTGTTTCATCAAGCTCCACAAATATATTTTTCCTTCCGCACATATGGTTGTTTGCGCCGCTATCTAGATACCATTGATTGTCCTCCCCTTTTTTATTTTCTTTATGGGCCAATAATAATGTGCCATCTTCTATAATTCTTTCTTCAGCATAATTGGTCTTCTCTTCAACTTTATTGTTTCTTGGAGCTCTACATTCAGAAGCATAGTGTCCAAATTTGTTGCAATTATAGCATTTGATCCGTGACTTGTCGCTCCTTGAATTTGAGTTGCCTCTCCCACGACCTCTAGTTGTGCTTTCTCCTCTTTGATTATTGAAGCTATGGTTATTTTCATGGTTGGGCCCCCAACCTCGTCCGTATCCATAGCCACGTCCTCTTCCTCGTTCTTGACCACGGCCCCATCTTTGTTGGCTTTGATTACTTTCTTCCTTTTTTGAATCAATTCGTGTAACAACCCGTATTTTTAATAACCTGTTATAACATAAATCGAGGCAGAATTTAATTCAAGAATCTGAATTAAGGGAAACGGGCTATGCCATTGCGTTCGTCTCGGAAAAATACGCGAAATAGAGTCCGAGTTTTCGAAAATCGGAGTCCGTATGACCCAGTTAAGGCCCATTGAAGTTTTTAGAAATTTCCATGTTAAAAACAGATTTAAATTTCAAATTAAAAACAAGGATTAGGGCTAATTGGCGTCAGGCGGGAAAGCTCCCGCCAGGACCCCCATGTCGACAGGCATGTCGACAGGGGTCTTAGGGTGTCGACTGCCCTGTCGACAGCCCTGTCGACACGGGGTGGCCAGGCAGTTTTGCCTGGCGCACCATTTTGATTTGGGCTTGGTCTTGTGGCTTGGTTCTAGAGAATTCCTAAATCTGACGGGCCTAAACTAACCTAGGGTTAATCCTAGGGCTAAAAACACTCTAATCTTCTATAAATAAGCCCCTAATCCTACCCTAAAACCTCATTATTCATCCTAGCAACCAAACTATGTCAAATTGAATTCTCAAATGGCCTCCACCTAAGAACCCTAGCCTCCACCCTCTTCAAAAATCATTTCTATGAAGGTTTTGATGTTCATACAAGAATTTCTAAGTTGTATGAATGATCATTAGCTTGCATACATCATCAAGTTGCAAGCTTTAATTGCTAAAGCTAGAGTTTTTGGGATTTTTGTTAATTGGAGCTTTGTTTTGGGTTTTTATATGCTTGCATAAAAGGGCTTCTCAATCTTTATTAGTAGATTTGTGTCTTCATAATATTTGTAAGCCCTCTTACCTTCATTTTAGAAACTCTAAAGTTAATATGTGATGAAAATTGGGATTTATGCATGTTTAATAAGTTATGCATGCTTATGCGAGTTCACTATGCTATGTTATGCATGTTTAATAAGTTATGCATGCTTATGCGAGTTCACTATGTTATGTTATGCATGTTTAATAAGTTATGCATGCTTATGCGAGTTCACTATGCTATGTTATGCATGATTAATAAGTTATGCATGCTTATGCGAGTTCACTATGCTATGTTACACATGTTTGATAAGTTATGCATGCTTATGCAAGTTCACTATGCCATGATTTGCAAGTTTAACAAGTTATGCATGCTTATGCAAGTTCACTATGCCATGATTTGCAAGTTTAACAAGTTATGCATGCTTATGCAAGTTCACTATGCCATGATTTGCAAGTTTAACAAGTTATGCATGTTTATGCAAGTTCACTATGCTAAGTTATGCAAGTCCAACATGTTATGCATGCTTATTATGATATGTAGGATTTATCATGTATGTTGTGCCAAGTTCCCTCTTTCTATCCTTTATGCGTTATGACGAATATGTAAGCGATAGAATGACGTTGGGGTTTTTTTTGGGTAAAACTTAAAAATACATGAAAATATAAGATTGGGAATTTACCTATTAAGTTAGGTCTACCCCTTGGGAATTTACCTATTAAGTTAGGTCTACCCAAGTATTTGTTAAACTTGTAATTATGTTTTGAAATAAAGTGGACATGACACTTAGAAAACATGTGTGGCCAACTCGAGGTTGGGTTGAGTTTGTAGCGTAAACCTACCCGGAACCGACCGACTTAACTAGTTGCTACAAACAATAGGACCCAATGTGAGAAGTTGGTCATGTGTACCTGGGACCCGAGGTTAGACCAAGTTGTGGTGTAAAGCTACCCGGACCCGCCCGGCTTAACTAGTAACCGCAACAAAGTCTAATGTGAGAGGTTAAGGTACAATTAAATTAATGCCTCATGATTAGGGTTAAGTCATGGCCCACTAATACTTAACCAATTTTGGGGATACGAGGGATTAAATGGGGTTAAGTGGTGAACTGCTGGTTACACTTAACTAATTTAATCCATGATTAGTGAGGGGTTAAACCACACTTAACCCTCTTAGAAAACCCTAGCAACGTGGTCTGTTCCAGCAGTAATCCCAATTTGGTATCATTCACAACCCTAGAGGCTAGGCTAGGGCACGATTACTGGACTGATGTAAGCGACCAAAGCGACGGCTGAGTGGTACAGCGGTGCGGGTCCAGGCGGGCTACGGACGTGCACGTAGTTCGGTGTTGGACAAACTCGAGGCACGGGTACCAGTAGGTTTAGACTGTGCATTATTGCTTATGTGTCTGGGGTTGATACCCGAGGGCTTGATACACCCAAAGGTGGACCCAGCACAGTCTGACTACAACCATATGTGGGCCGTATGAACACCAACACTTGACGTGTTAGGTTTATAGGGAGCCGATCGACTAGACCGTTGGGCTGGACCTTGCATTAAGGTCACCTCACGCTATTGGGCCAAAGTTTGGGCTGAGGGATCATTACCTGTTATGTTAGTTTGCTAGTACACTGTGGTGCAAAGCTTAATCTTCTCTATGTGATGACACCTTTATCTATTGCCAGTATGTTCATCTCAGTTTCCATCATGATGTTAACTTTATTAGTTTATAGACTGATCGTAGTAGGGCTTACCAGTCTTTTTGACTGACCTGTTTTCTTTCGCTTCTTTTCTTCCGTTTTCCCCCCCCCCCAAGGTTCTCAGGGAGGGAACAGTGGTGCTTAGCTTGGATCGCTTGCTTGTTTGCTGGATAGCTCATGTATGCCTGGACATTGAGCTCGCTATGGTTTATCACTTTTGTTTTTGGGGATAGCACTATGTATTTCAGTATTTCTGTTTATGTTGTACTAGACATATTTATTTTGGCAGATGACTTTATGATGTACTAGACTTGTTCTGAGATGGTTTGAGATATTCCGCTGTTTTATTCTCATTTACTCTGTTTTACATATATATTTATGTTCCTGTTCTGCCTTGATATATCATTATGCATGCTTACCCAGTTCTAACGCCCCCCAGAAGCTAGTGCCCCCGAAAGAGTGACCCTAGCGGAGGTGGGGTGTTACAAATTTGGTATCAGAGCATATGGTTTACAAGAAAGAGCAAAAAGTTTTTAAAAGACTTTTGAAAAACTATTTTCAAAACAAGTATAAAGTATTTTCCAAAGAAAAGTCTAGTATTTTAAAAAGGGCTGTTCCCCAAAAAGCCATTAGCGTTATCCTTCGTTCCCTTGACCTAATCTTATCTTATCCTTCGTTTCAGTATGGCTGAGGATCTTGCCATCCCGGATGGAGTAAATGTGCCACTCTGGTATAGGAGACTTCTAGAAGCTAGGGTGGCAGCCGGCCCGGCAAACCCTACTCCCACTCCTCCTCCTGTAGTTGAGAATCCTCCCCCTAATGTCCCTCCTCCGGTGGTCCCTCCAGTGGTTAATATTCCTCCTCCCGTTGCTAATGTTCCTCCCCCTCCAGTCGCTGAGGCTCCTCTTCCTCCTCCTCCCCCTCAGCATCCTCAGGTTGAGTTCACGAAGGTTTGTAAAGACTTCAAGGCGATGGGAGGCAAGAATTTCCTAGGCACGGAATCTTTTGTTGAAGCTAGGAATTGGCTGAAAGACACTGAGGACTTGTTTGCTATCTTTGGGATTAATGACGAGAGGAAGATCTTATTGACAGTGTGGCTTTTGAAGGATGAAGCGACCTATTGGTGGGAGGTCACCAATGGGACGAGGCCCGTTGAGACTTGGGCCGATTTGAGGGCTAGATTTGTGACCAAGTTTCTATCTTCTACTGAGGCGAATTTACAAATGGAGAAGTTCATTGCATTAAAGCAAGGTGATATGTCTGTCAAGGAGTATGTGAACAAGTTTAATCAGCTGGCCCGTTTTGGTTTGGATATGGTGAACACTCCTGAGAAAAAGGCTCTTCGATTTGCTAGAGGGTTGAATGAGCCGCTGCAGGGCTTGGCGATGTCACATATTCCGCATGGGGCTACTTTTGAGAGTTTGGTCAATATGGCTCTACTTCAGGGAGATGGGAAGAAGGAGGTCAAGTCGAGTGATACTCAAGCAAAGAAGACTGATTCTCAAGGCAAAGGCAATCAAGGTGGTCAAAGCAGTCAGGGGAGTCAGAGCAAGAACAAGAAGGGGAACAACAACAAAGGCAAGGGAAAGTGCAATTACTGTGGTGTGCCTGGACACTTTGCTAAGGATTGTAGGAAGAAGAAAAGGAAGCTTAGTGGTGGATGTTTTTCCTGTGGTGAGACTGGACACTTCAGCAAGGAGTGCCCGAAGAAGAAAGGACAGGCTGGACCTTCAGGAGGGCAAGTTCATGCTCTCAATACCGCTCCAGTTCCCGACCGAGGTAGTGTTTCTGTTGAGAACCTTGTTTATGTTTCCGATCTTCCAGTTCGTACCTTGTTTGATTCTGGTGCATCACATAGCTTTATTTCATCTGATCTTGTTGATAGTTTGCACCTTAGTACTAGCTTAGTGGATGATCCCGTTTGTGTTTCGAATCCCATTGGGGGTTCTGCTCATCTATCTATGATATGTGAGGATCTGAGGATCTCTATACTCAGTGTAGAGTTCTTGTGTAGTGCATATGTTCTTGGTTTCAGGGGATACGGATTGATACTGGGCATGGATTGGCTGTCCCGATATGGAGCCATTCTTGATTGTGAGCATAGGGTTGTGAGGCTTGTGACTCGCCTTGGCAACACCTTAGAGATTTCATGCAATCCGAAGAATCCCGTCATGTTGTGCTATCTTGAGTCTCTCGACTCGTCAGAGGAAGCCCTTCAGTCTGTAAGGGTGGTCCGAGATTATCCAGATGTTTTTGAAGAAGTTAAGGGGTTGCCCCCTAAACGAGAGATTGATTTTCGCATTTATCTGGTGGATAATGCTAAGCCTGTTTCTTTGCCCGTTCGGCACATGGCTCCGCGTGAGAGACGGGAGCTCAGTAAGCAAGTAAAGGAGTTACTTGAGAAGAACTTCATCAGACGAAGTATATCCGAATGGGGAGCGCCTGTGGTGTTTGATACTAAGGCAGATGGTTCTCTTCGACTCTGTGTGGATTATAGAGAATTGAATAAGCTGACTAAGAAGAACAGACACCCGTTACCGAGGATCGATGATCTCTTTGACCAACTTGTTGGTGCTTCTGTTTTCTCTCAGCTTGATCTTGCTACCGTATTTCATCAGCTCAGAGTGGCTGAAGATAGTATAGACAAGACTGCATTCAGAACTCCAGATGGATTCTTTGAATGGCTTGTTATGCCGTTCGGTTTGACGAATGCACCCGCGTATTTCGTGGACTTGATGAGTAGGGTGTTTCGGGAGTTCTTGAACAAGTTTGTCGTGGTCTTTGTGGATGATATTCTGATCTTCTCCAAGGATGAAGAAGAGCACGCGAGGCATCTTGTAGAGGTGATGGATACGCTTAGAGCACATCAGTTAAAGGCCAAGTTCTCCAAGTGCCACTTTTGGAGAAGGGAAGTCAGATTCCTTGGGCATATCGTATCCAAGCAAGGCTTAGCGGTGGATCCCGCTAAGGTGGTTGCAGTTCAGGATTGGAAGACTCCAAGGAATGCAACCGAGGTGAGAAGTTTTCTGGGTCTTGCGGGGTTTTACCGGAAGTTCATCAAGGACTTCGCGAAGATATCCGCTCCTCTTACTAAGTTGACGAAGAAGAACTTAGTTTTTGCTTGGGACATGGACTGTGAGCTTGCTTTTCAAAGACTCAAGAGAGCCCTTACCTCAGCACCAGTTCTAGCTTTACCCGATGGTGGTAAGATATTTACCGTGTACACTGATGCTTGTGGCACGGGATTGGGCGCCGTTCTGATGCAAGAGGGCAGAGTTATATGTTTTGGTGGGAGGCAACTTAAGATGCATGAGAAGAATTATCCCACTCATGATCTAGAGCTGGCAGCGATAGTATATGCACTCAAGGCTTGGCGTCATTATCTTCTGGGAGAGAGATTTGAGCTGTATACTGATCATAAGTCTTTGAAGTATCTCTTTTCGCAGAAGGATCTGAACTTGAGGCAGCAGAGATGGATGGAATTCTTGGCATCCTATGATTTTGATATAGCCTATACCCCTGGCAAGGGGAATGTTGTAGCGGATGCGTTGAGTAGAAAAAGGTTGACACTAAGTCCTCTATTTGTTGAGATGAAGAATTTAGAGTTCTTGGCAACCTTTGATTTTTCTTTGACAGTTGAGTCGATGACCGGTTCTTTGGCATCTCTAGAGCTCAGGCCTACCCTTCTGGATCAAGTTGGGGCTTCGCAGAAGGAAGACCCTCAGATAATTGAGATCATGGATAAGCTGATTCGAGGGGAGACATCTAGTCACCTTGCTCGATATTCTATAGATGATAAGGGTTGGCTGAGGAGAGACGGAAGGCTTTGTGTTCCGATGGTGGAAGACTTGGTGAGGAAAGTTCTTGATGAAGCACATCGCTCCAAGTTGACTATACATCCAGGCGGTGATAAGATGTATAAAGATATGAAGCGCATTTTCTTCTGGCCTGGAATGAAGAAGGATGCGGCCGAGTTTGTCTCTAGATGTGTTATTTGTCAGAGAGTAAAAGCTGAGTCGAAGAAGCCCGGTGGGCTATTGCATCCTCTAGAGGTTCCACTTTGGAAGTGGGAGAGTATTTCTATGGACTTTATTGATGGGCTTCCAAGGTCAAGGAGAGGGAATACGAGTATATGGGTCATTGTAGATAGGCTTACGAAGAGTGCTCATTTCATTCCGGTGAAGAGCAAAAGGACCGCATCTGGACTAGCATCAGTATATCTTCGTGAGATAGTACGACTGCATGGAGTCCCTTCCAGCATAGTCAGTGACCGAGACCCCATCTTTACTAGTCAGTTCTGGAACAGTTTGCAGGAAGCTATGGGCACGAGGTTGAACCTGAGTACGGCCTATCACCCACAAACGGACGGTCAGACAGAAAGGGTGAATAGGGTACTTGAGGACTTGTTGAGGCTTTGCATTCTGGACTTTGGTGGTACTTGGGAAGACCACCTTCCTCTTGTTGAGTTTGCATATAATAACAGTTATCAGGCGAGCATAGGGATGGCACCATTTGAAGCTTTATATGGGAGGCCGTGCAAGTCACCTACATGTTGGTGGGAGACTACAGATAAGCTTATACTTGGACCTGACATGATTAGAGATACATCCGAGAAGGTCGAGTTGATTAGAAGACGGATGAATGCGGCCCAAGACCGACAGAAATCCTATGCTGATAAGCGAAGGTCTGATTTGGAGTTTGAGGTTGGGGACATGGTTTTCGTAAAGGTTTCTCCTTTGCGGAATGTGGTCCGATTTGGTGTTGTTGGGAAGTTAGCACCAAGATTTGTTGGACCCTTCCCTATCATAGAGAGAATTGGGAAGATGGCTTATAAAGTGCAATTACCCGAGAAGCTGTCCGGAGTGCATAATGTCTTTCATGTCTCGCATCTCCGAAAGTGCCTACATGAGTCCGCTGAGGTGGTTGAACCTAGCATTCTTGAAGACGTGGAAGTAGAGAAAGAGGCAACTTTGAGGAGAGCTCCGATTCGTATCTTGGGGACGGAGACCAAGAAGCTAAGGAATCGAGAGGTCAAGCTGGTGAAGGTTCAATGGGGTGAAGCCGAAGAAGACGCAACTTGGGAAACCGAGGAGAAGATGCGTGGGCTTTATCCATTCCTTTTTGAGGGTACACTCTCAATCTCTCTCCTTTGTTTAGCATATCTTTCTCTTTGCTATCCATGTTTATCTAGTTATCGTGCTAATCTTGTCATGAGAACCTTAGGTAGAAACCCTTTGGATGAAACATGTGTTTGAAACATGTTATGCTTGATGGTTGCAAGTGGTTGCAAGTGTTTGCAAGTGGTTACTCGTGGATGCATGATACACATTAGGCACTAGATCGGCTCACACACTCCTTATATTGCATGTGCATGAGTGTTTATGCTTATTCTTGGATGAAATTTGTATGCAATCACATGGATGTTGCATATGGATGTATGATTGAGCACGCATGTAGATATTATACATTATGTTAGGGATTTGCATACATATGGATACATTTCACTAACATATTTTGCATTGATCTTTGCATTAGATAAGAACATATACACACACTTTTGCATATGTTCATACAGCATTTAGAATCTTTTAAGGACAATGATTGCTCGTGGATGATGCTTTGAGTAGATGGATGATTGGATGGTAGGATACGTTCTTCCTAACTTGAAGATTTCGGGGACGAAATCCTTTAAGGAGGGGAGAATGTAACAACCCGTATTTTTAATAACCTGTTATAACATAAATCGAGGCAGAATTTAATTCAAGAATCTGAATTAAGGGAAACGGGCTATGCCATTGCGTTCGTCTCGGAAAAATACGCGAAATAGAGTCCGAGTTTTCGAAAATGGGAGTCCGTATGACCCAGTTAAGGCCCATTGAAGTTTTTAGAAATTTCCATGTTAAAAACAGATTTAAATTTCAAATTAAAAACAAGGATTAGGGCTAATTGGCGTCAGGCGGGAAAGCTCCCGCCAGGACCCCCATGTCGACAGGCATGTCGACAGGGGTCTTAGGGTGTCGACTGCCCTGTCGACAGCCCTGTCGACACGGGGTGGCCAGGCAGTTTTGCCTGGCGCACCATTTTGATTTGGGCTTGGTCTTGTGGCTTGGTTCTAGAGAATTCCTAAATCTGACGGGCCTAAACTAACCTAGGGTTAATCCTAGGGCTAAAAACACTCTAATCTTCTATAAATAAGCCCCTAATCCTACCCTAAAACCTCATTATTCATCCTAGCAACCAAACTATGTCAAATTGAATTCTCAAATGGCCTCCACCTAAGAACCCTAGCCTCCACCCTCTTCAAAAATCATTTCTATGAAGGTTTTGATGTTCATACAAGCATTTCTAAGTTGTATGAATGATCATTAGCTTGCATACATCATCAAGTTGCAAGCTTTAATTGCTAAAGCTAGAGTTTTTGGGATTTTTGTTAATTGGAGCTTTGTTTTGGGTTTTTATATGCTTGCATAAAAGGGCTTCTCAATCTTTATTAGTAGATTTGTGTCTTCATAATATTTGTAAGCCCTCTTACCTTCATTTTAGAAACTCTAAAGTTAATATGTGATGAAAGTTGGGATTTATGCATGTTTAATAAGTTATGCATGCTTATGCGAGTTCACTATGCTATGTTATGCATGTTTAATAAGTTATGCATGCTTATGCGAGTTCACTATGCTATGTTATGCATGTTTAATAAGTTATGCATGCTTATGCGAGTTCACTATGCTATGTTATGCATGATTAATAAGTTATGCATGCTTATGCGAGTTCACTATGCTATGTTACACATGTTTGATAAGTTATGCATGCTTATGCAAGTTCACTATGCCATGATTTGCAAGTTTAACAAGTTATGCATGCTTATGCAAGTTCACTATGCCATGATTTGCAAGTTTAACAAGTTATGCATGCTTATGCAAGTTCACTATGCCATGATTTGCAAGTTTAACAAGTTATGCATGTTTATGCAAGTTCACTATGCTAAGTTATGCAAGTCCAACATGTTATGCATGCTTATTATGATATGTAGGATTTATCATGTATGTTGTGCCAAGTTCCCTCTTTCTATCCTTTATGTGTTATGACGAATATGTAAGCGATAGAATGACGTTGGGTTTTTTTTGGGTAAAACTTAAAAATACATGAAAATATAAGATTGGGAATTTACCTATTAAGTTAGGTCTACCCCTTGGGAATTTACCTATTAAGTTAGGTCTACCCAAGTATTTGTTAAACTTGTAATTATGTTTTGAAATAAAGTGGACATGACACTTAGAAAACATGTGTGGCCAACTCGAGGTTGGGTTGAGTTTGTAGCGTAAACCTACCCGGAACCGACCGGCTTAACTAGTTGCTACAAACAATAGGACCCAATGTGAGAAGTTGGTCATGTGTACCTGGGACCCGAGGTTAGACCAAGTTGTGGTGTAAAGCTACCCGGACCCGCCCGGCCTAACTAGTAACCGCAACAAAGTCTAATGTGAGAGGTTAAGGTACAATTAAATTAATGCCTCATGATTAGGGTTAAGTCATGGCCCACTAATACTTAACCAATTTTGGGGATACGAGGGATTAAATGGGGTTAAGTGGTGAACTGTTGGTTACACTTAACTAATTTAATCCATGATTAGTGAGGGGTTAAACCACACTTAACCCTCTTAGAAAACCCTAGCAACGTGGTCTGTTCCAGCAGTAATCCCAGTTTGGTATCATTCACAACCCTAGAGGCTAGGCTAGGGCGGGGCACGATTACTGGACTGATGTAAGTGACCAAAGCGACGGCTGAGTGGTACAGCGGTGCGGGTCCAGGCGGGCTACGGACGTGCACGTAGTTCGGTGTTGGACAAACTCGAGGCACGGGTACCAGTAGGTTTAGACTGTGCATTATTGCTTAGGTGTCTGGGGTTGACACCCGAGGGCTTGATACACCCAAAGGTGGACCCAGCACAGTCTGACTACAACCATATGTGGGCCGTATGGACACCAACACTTGACGTGTTAGGTTTATAGGGAGCCGATCGACTAGACCGTTGGGCTGGACCTTGCATTAAGGTCACCTCACGCTATTGGGCCAAAGTTTGGGCTGAGGGATCATTACCTGTTATGTTAGTTTGCTAGTACACTGTGGTGCAAAGCTTAATCTTCTCTATGTGATGACACCTTTATCTATTGCCAGTATGTTCATCTCAGTTTCCATCATGATGTTAACTTTATTAGTTTATAGACTGATCGTAGTAGGGCTTACCAGTCTTTTTGACTGACCTGTTTTCTTTCGCTTCTTTTCTTCCGTTTCCCCCCCCCCCCCCCCCAGGTTCTCGGGGAAGGAACAGTGGTGCTTAGCTTGGATCGCTTGCTTGTTTGCTGGATAGCTCATGTATGCCTGGACATTGAGCTCGCTATGGTTTATCACTTTTATTTTTGGGGATAGCACTATGTATTTCAGTATTTCTGTTTATGTTGTACTAGACATATTTATTTTGGCAGATGACTTTATGATGTACTAGACTTGTTCTGAGATGGTTTGAGATATTCCGCTGTTTTATTCTCATTTACTCTGTTTTACATATATATTTATGTTCATGTTCTGCCTTGATATATCATTATGCATGCTTACCCAGTTCTAACGCCCCCCAGAAGCTAGTGCCCCCGAAAGAGTGACCCTAGCGGAGGTGGGGTGTTACAATTCGTGTCTTAAGAACATGCTCTACGGTCTCTTCCTTCTTCTTTTTCTTTTCTTCATAAGCCTGCAATGAGCCTAAAAGCTCCTCTATAGCCATGGCCTCCAGGTTTTTTGTTTCTTCAATGATGGCGACAATATGTTCAAACTTTGAATCTAATGATCTAAGAATCTTCTCCATGATTCTGACATCATCTAATTTTTCACCATTTCTTTTCAAGTTATTAGTAACAACTAAAACTCTTGAAAAATAATCAGAAACAAGTTCACCTTCTTTCATATGTAGAGTTTCAAATTCTCCTCTTAATGTTTGAAGACGCACCTTTTTGACTTGATCTGCCCCCTTGTAAGATACCTGAAGCCTTTCCCATGCTTCTTTTGCTGATTTTGCTTCTGAAATCTTTTCAAAGGTGTCATCATCCAATGCTTGATAAATTAGACTAAGAGCCTTATTGTCTCTTGTCCTCAAGTTTTCCAATTCATCCTTTTGGGTTTGGGATAGACTATCTTCGTCTTCAGGTTCAGTATAGCCTTTCTCAACTATCTGCCATACACGATTTGCTCCAAGGAGGGCCTTCATTCTTAAGCTCCAATTATCATAGTTGGTCTTGGTAAGCATTGAGACTGGAACGGGAACGTTGTTATTCGCCATCTCTTAGGATCTTCAAGCACTGATACCACTTTGTTGAAAATTTATGTGGAGGAAGAGAAACAAATTAGAAGAAAGTAGAATATTTTTTAAGGGAGGAAAAAAAAAACTTTTATTGCTTGATTCTTTTTTCTTGCTTGATTATTGATTGGTACAACATATGAGAGAGTATCTATATATAACATGACAGTGTTCTACACTCTTCTCTCTCTAGATAATTCTATTGCATATTTTGATAGACCAAAATTTATTATCATTTATTTGATTTTGGCCTTTCCTAAAACAAGGATATAATTCATTACATAATTGGCATTTACTTATAGAACCAAATTTATTTGTTTCCATTTAAAACCAAGTTTACTTTTCAACAACTTTTGCCATATAAGCCTTGTCTTTCTTTCCGATAGGTGATCCCTTATCTGAAAGCTTCATATGTAAAGGTAAAGGTGTATTTAACGCCTTTGCATTCTCCATGTTAAACCGGCAAAGCACCTTCTTAATGTACTCCTTTTGAGTCAATCTCAACTCAAAACGCTTTCGGTCCCTTACAATCTCCATGCCCAAGATCTTCTTTGCTTCTCCAAGGTCTTTCATCTCGAACTCCGCCTTTAATTTCTCTTTCAACTTGTTGATTTCTGCCTTGTCCTTAGAAGCAATGAGCATATCGTCCACATACAAGAGTAAATACACCCAACAATCATTTCCTAACCTCTTGAAGTAAACGCAAGCATCCTTGATGCTTCGATGGAAGCCACTTTCAAGCATGAAATGATCAAATCTCTTGTACCATTGCCTAGGTGATTGCTTCAAACCATATAGTGATTTCTTCAACTTGCAAACTAGTTCTGACTTACCTTCTACAACAAACCCTTCCGGTTGCTCCATGTAGATGTCTTCATTCAAGTCTCCATGCAAGAAGGCGGTTTTCACATCTAGTTGCTCCAACTCCAAGTCGTAAATAGCAACTAATGCAAGTAGTATCCGGATAGAAGTATGCCTCACAACCGGTGCGAAGATCTCATCATACTCCTTTCCTTTCCTCTGTGCAAACCCCTTAGCCACTAGCCTAGCTTTGTATCTTCCATAGTCTTTCACCTTATATATCCATTTGCACCCAATAGCACGGTTTCCTTGAGGAAGTGGAACCAACTCCCAAGTCTGGTTCTTCATCAACGATTGCATCTCTTCCTCCGTCGCGCAAATCCACTTCGAGCTATCACTCGAACCCATGACGTCATCAAGGTCCATCGGCTCATTTTGGACTACATGAAGAGCATAGTCCGAATTCTCACAAAAGCTAACATAGTTCCAATCACCATATCTTTCGGGTGGCCTTATAGCACGCCGACCAACCCGAGTAGCAATACCATCACCCGGTCTTCCTTCAGCTCCACCTTGAACTGAATCTTCTCTAGGCTCGTGCACATCACCAACACTACTAGAGGAATCCTGTGGACCATGTGATGTAACATCAACCGCATTCACCTCGCAAGCAACTCCAACAACTCTACTCTCTCTAGGTCTGAAAGTGGGAATAACTTCCTTCTCCTTTGATTCACCATGAACCAAATCCGGAACATCCGATGAGCCTTCGTTCTCCATGAACATAGCCGACTCATCAAAAGTAACATGATGAGAAACCATAGCCTTCTTCATTTCCGGATTCCAAATCCGATAGCCTTTGACGCCATCCATATATCCGAGAAAAATCCCTTTGAAAGCTCTAGACGAGAGCTTATCATTCCCCGTACCATGCACATAAACAAGACTGCCAAATACACGAAGATAACTCAAGTCAATGATCTTCCCTTTCCACACTTCCTCTGGAATTTTGTTATCAATAGCCGAGCACGGAATTCTATTAATAATATGCACCGCGGTTGACAAAGCTTCGGCCCAAAATCCCTTAGACAAACCCGATGTCAATCTCAAGCATCGAGCTTTCTCTAGTAGAGTTCGGTTCATTCTCTCCGCCACTCCATTAGATTGCGGATCTCCCGGTGTAGTAAAATGCCTCCGAATACCATGATGCTTGCAAAAATTCAGAAACTCTCCGGAAACATACTCGCCGCCATTATCGGACCTAAGAACCTTCAAACATTTTCCACTCTCATTCTGAACAAGAGCCTTCCATTCTTTGAATCTTGCAAATGCCTCCGACTTGGCCTTCATTACATACACCCAAACCTTCCGAGAAAAATCATCAATGAAAGAAATATAATATCTTGCTCCTCCCAAAGAAGCTACATGCGCTGGTCCCCAAACATCCGTGTGCACATACTCAAGAATCCCTCTTGAATCATGTTTTCCTTCACCGAATGATACTCTAGTTTGCTTCCCCATGACACATTCCTCGCAAAACTTCAACTTGCTGAAACTCTCACCATCAATCATCTCCCTTCGACGAAGAACATCTAAACTCTTCTCCGAGACATGACCCAATCTCAAATGCCACGGCCGTGTCGCATCTAAGCCACGGGAACTATCAACACTGACACAAGTTTCGCCTTCCACGGTCACTCCTTGAAGCAAATAGATACCATGAGTTCTAGCACCCTTCATAACCACAAGCGCACCCTTCGAAACCCTCAAGCTATCACTCTCAATGGTGATCTTGCAACCTAGAGAATCCAATTGTCCCAAAGAGATAAGTGACTTCCGTAGTCCCGGAACATAGCGCACATTAGTGAGAGTACGAACCACTCCGTCAAACATTCGAATTTGCACGGATCCAATGCCCTTCACTTGCAAACTGCACCATTTCCCATAACAATTGATTTTCCTTCCCGTTCAACATAAGAAGAAAAACAATTCCTATTAGGCGTCATGTGATATGAAGCCCCCGAATCAAGCACCCAATCGCTGCCCGAAACATCTGATGCTACTGCCGACAAAACATCTACGTCTCCCTCACCAACATCTCTCTCTACCGCAACTGATGAAGATGCTACTTCCTTCTTCCCCTTCTCTGGACAATCATTCTTCCAGTGACCAGGTTTCTTACATATAAAGCACTTGCTATTTCTTTCCTTTGACTTTCCTCTTCCACCGGGCTTCTTAGACTTAGAACGCCCCCGGTTTCCCTTCTTCTCTGACTTTTCTTTCTCTGCAAATAAACCTTGACCATTACCAGCACCACTACTACCATCACTCAGCTCCTTCATCTGATCTCGCAATTCCTCACTAAGAAGACCCGTCTTGACATCATTTAGAGTCAATGTATCCTGGCCATAGATCAAACTGTTTGAGAATCCAGTATAACGCTCAGGCAACGAACATAGCAATATCATCACCTTCTGCTCCTCAATCTTCAAATCTACCGCCTTCATCTTCATTAGCAAATCATCAAACACATTTAAGTGCGCCTTTAGCGAAGTTCCTTCCTTCATCTTGTAGGTAAAGAAAGTCCGCAACAAGATCAGTCGATTTGTGAGTGATTTCTTCATATACAACTCCTCCAACTTGTTCCAAATACCTTTAGCAGTCGTCTCACCACTAATTTCGGAAATAACATTCTCTCCCATAGCAAGTTGAAGTGTAGTGAATGCCCACTCTTCCATTTCTTCTCTCTCCACATCTGAGATGTCCTCTGGCAATAAATGTGTATCAAACACTACGCGATGTACCTGATTCCGCCTAAGAACCGCTTTCATTTTCCACTGCCACTTTTCGAAATCATTATCGTCATTCCACTTGTCGATAACCAATTGTGAACCAGCAGCTGCATACGACCCACGTACATAAGGAGCTACACCACTTGGACCAACTGTTGATGAATTATTTGAACCTGATTCCGGCATTTCTACAACTATCTACCAACACCAATGCTCTGATACCAAATGTTGTGGAGGAATTTTGATTCAAGACCGCTCAAATCAAAAATCCCCAACGCCGCGGAAAACGAGATCGTGGTAATAGTGCAAAAACAACCAATCGAATAATCTCAATCTTATCCAAGCCAATCACAATCACCAAATAATGGAAATAATGGAGCGATAACGAGAAACTAAATCACACAGGGATTTATAGTGGTTCCACCGACGTCTTGTCAGTGTACGTCCACTTTGAGAGAGAAACCTTTATTAATATCAATAGAAGAGTACAAGAGATTGATTACAATGATCAAATTTACTAGAAAATTTTGATTTTGTGGAGAAAGGAAATGAAGAAGATTAGGATTTCCTAAACCCTAATTAGAATAAATCTTGATCTAATCTCTTGTTATTTTTTGTGTTATCTCCTTTTGGATTTGATGTAGCTTATATAGGCATAGAGAAGTATATGAAAATTCCCAAAATTTCCTCTAGATCCGAAATATTCTCTAGATCCAAAATATCCTCCAGATCCAAAATATTCTCCAGATCCAAAATATTCTCTACAATAGTATCGCATACTTCAAAATATTTGTTTTGGTTTATAAATTTTATAAAATTGTATTAAAGCAGTTTGAAAAAATGTTCACAAAACTAGTTTGTTTCTCAAGAAAGTTTAATGTAAGGAATGTTTTGTGACAATGCAAAGTTTTTTAAATAGTGAAATAAACAGAAAAGCTTAAGAAAATAATTCAAGTCTACTTATTGTGCATGGATTCCCATTGATTGATAATTTAACCATTTGAGAGTTCATTGATTACCAGTATATTATGTACATATATGCAATGTTCTATACATAGTAAATAGACTCTAAAAAAGAATCATGCTCTGGTAAATTAATCGTATATTAAGATTTAAATTACCTTGCAGATTCTACAAGATTGCCATCTTTCAGACAAGATTCCATCTTCCAAAGTTTAGGCATGTTGATTGCCTAATCCAACAAATAAAAAATAGAAATCAAACAATCAACGACTACATTGGGTACTATTTGAGATATTCATTTGTTCAATATTATAAAATCCTTATTCAGCCATTCAAAATGCAAATTTTATTACAAATAAGCAGATAGCCTAAAACTACCTAACATATGAAAGTAAAATGTTTAAGCTTATTTGTGGACTAGTAAGATGCGAAAATGAACTATAGTCATGAATAACATCAAAACAAATACAAGTACATAATGGTTAAAATGGTAATAAAAGTAGATTATCATCGAAATCTGTATATATTTGAGCTGCAATAAACCATGTATCCAAGATTTGATAAGGGCCGTCCAACATGATGTAAAACAAAAGGCCTGCCATTAGTGTTCACAATTTAATTCAAATTTTTTGAAAGAGTACTAAATTTATTGTAGAAGAGAAATAGTAACTGACACAATCAAAAGCTTGTTGGTAATAAGCAAACAAATAGTCCTAACTCTATAACTTCAATCAGGATTAAAGAGATGAGCCCGACTATGGTACATAAACAGTCCATCCACACAACTTTAATCAGGACTCGGGAAGGAGCCCCAACTCCAATGAAAAGTAGCTTAAAGACCAATAAGGATACAAAAAAATAGGTAAAAGACATTAATACGGAACAAGTGCCATATCTGATTTAATAAAATTATAAAACCTATCAAACCTCATAATGGAATGAAACCTAATTAGATACAAGTGGAAAAAAGCAAAAACAAAGTGATAAAATTCAGCTCAATTCAGATACAAAATTGGAGTAATTAGAAAAACTAACCTTTTCTTTTGGCAGTGCACTACCAATTCTGGAAACCTATGATAATGATTTAGCCAAGTGCTTTGAGGAGTCGAGGTAACATATTAACAGACTTGGCAAGGAAACCGCAATGGCAGGGAGCAATGATTTTCCATTAATAGTAGCGATGAGTGATTTCCTATCATTATAGTGATGATTCTTATTAAAGGAAAAGTGAAAAAAAATCGAGGGTTTTCATCTGGGAGGGGAAGATGGAGAAAAGAGAGGCGACAACATTGAAATAATTAGAAAATAAGCGGGCATGAAAAAAATATAAAAGGAAAAGTGATTTTTTTTCGAGGGTTTTCATCTGGGAGGGAAGATGGAAAAGAAAAGAGAGGCAGCAACATTGAAATAATTAGAAAATAAGCGGCCATGCAAAATTAATTTGTTTGCCCATGTATAAATTTTCATGTTCTATGTTTTGCTGTATTACAGCGCAGTATTGTGTTGTACGCATTTACTTCGCATTTTTTTGCATACATAAATAGCGACTGATGTTTAAACGCCATAAAGGATGCAATTATTAACCTTTTTTCTTGTAGTGAAGGATTATAAGGATGCAGTGGAATGTCCTCGATGCCATACTTCGAGATTTAAAACGAAAAAACAAGGAGAAGTGGAAAAATCACAAAACAACCACGAAAAGTATTGAAACACTTTCCACTTATTCCGAGATTAACAAGGTTGTACACCGTACTATGGATAGCTCGAAAAAAGTTGTGGCATAGTGAAGCAAAACCTTGTTAGAATTCGATGCATCATCCTATTGACTCGGCTGAATGGAGATCACTTAAAAACAAATGGCCCAAGTTTGCTAGAAATGGACGAAATGTTTGGCTTGTCATTGCTACTGATGGGTTCAATCCTAGTACAAACCTATCAGGTAGCTATAGTTGTTGGCCTGTGTATATGGTTCCTTATAACTTACCCCCTTCATTGTGCATGAAACCAGAATTTCAAATGTTGTGTTTGTTAATTCCTGGACCAAAGTCAAAATATCGTTGTCTATTTGGAACCTCTTGTGGATGAGTTAAAACAACTTTGGATAGGAGTTCTTGCACATGACATGGACAAGAGAAAACATTTCACTTTGAGAGCAATGCTACTATGGGGAATTCATGATCTACCTGCATTTGGAAATTTATTTGGTTGTGTAACACATGGTTACAAAGCATGTCCTGTTTGTGCAGCAGAAACAGAATCAGAACACATCGACAATAAGATTGTTTATATGAAGTATAAAAGATTTTTGAAGAGTGATCATCCATATAGAGCACTCAAACATGGATGGTATAAAGATACGGAGGATAAGAAACCTCCAATATGATTGACAGGATCAGCACTGTTACCAAAGCTTGCTCATATAAGATATGTACCAGGTAAATTAACGAAAACCCAAAAACGCGTGATAAATGATACCTATCGTGATGATGAATATTTTGAAAATGAGAGCGAAGACAGTGAAGTACCCGCATGATACAAGAAGTCTGTTCTTTTTTCCTTAGAGTATTGGAATGGTCATAAGGTGCGGCATACTATTGATGTGATGCACACCGAAAAGAATGTAGCAGAGCATTTTATTAACATATTGTTAGATGTACAAACAATCTTCTAAATTTGCATTCGACAAAAATCAAAAGACGCAGTGCTGTCAAGTTCTTAAGGATGCAAAACTTCCATCATGCTTCCGAACTAAATTTAGCAACTTGGTAAATACACAACCACCTAGTTTGAATATTAAAAAGTCATATGACTATCATGTTATAATTCAATATTTTCTAGCTGTGATGGTTCAATATGCATATCCAAAGAACCATGATTTAAGACGTGCAATATTACAAGTATGCTTATACTTCAATATTATTTGTTCGAAGGTTTTAAATCGAGAGCATGTCCAAGCTTTCAAAGATATGATTGCCAAGGCACTATGTGTGCTGACTCATTATTTCCCTCCTTATTTCTTTGACATCAGCATACATCTCATGGTGCATTTAGCTGATCAAGCATGATTATGTGGACCGGTTAATTATACATGGATGTATCCATTTGAAAGGTATACATTTCATTTACATGATTGTTAACTGATTTATGTTTTATTAGTTACATTAAATGTTGTTTTTTTAGAGCTATGAAGCAGTGTAAGAACATACCAAGCAATAAAAGATTTGTCGAGGGATCAATTTCTGAAGTGTATCTTGTTTCAAATCCTTTAGATATGCAATGGAATATATGTCAAATCCACGTGATGGTAATCATAGCTCTAAACAAGCACCGTTTTAGATGAGAACTATGGCGATACTTATGAGCATTCCATTATTGAGGGTAAAACATTAAAATTATCTAGCGTACAATGTGTAAAAATTCGAAGATGGATACTTTTCAGAATAGTCATTCCAGATCGAGGTGATTATTATAGGTTTTTCTTTTTCACACATTAAAATTTATAAATATAAGTCCAAAATTTAATTTAATTTTGTTTTTTTTTGTAGCAAATATCGATTATCATTAGAAGAGACTCAACATGGTAAAAAGCGGCTCCAATCAAAGGCAGAAGTAGCAACTCAGTCTGAATTTATTGACTGGTGGCATAAAAAGGTTTGTTGGATTACAATGAACTCACAATTTGATAATAAATAACATTTTTGAACATATTTTAATTTTTTTAAGTTAATGGAAGAAAAACACATGGACTTCCTATTATGGTATTATATTAGTGGACCAACATGGGAAGCCAAAACTCACCTTAAATACAGAATCAATGGTTATCTATTCTCTCCTCGGCACTAGAACGACACTCTTTCAACACAAGATAGTGGCGTTTGTATGGATGCAATTACAACATTTGTTGCAAGTGCAAAAGATTTAAATCCTATGCATGATGACACTACTTGGTATGGTATTATCCAGGTGATCATTGAAGTTGATTATTATGAGTTTCAACATGTTCTGTTCTATTGCAAATGAGTCAATATTGCTGATAAAACACATGGTTATAAAGTTTGTCCTGACTCCAAATTACTGATGGCGAATTTGAAAAGGCTCAAAAGAAATGATGGAGAGTATGATGAGCTTGTCATTCTTGCATCGGAAGCTAGCCAAATTTTTTACATAAAGAACACACAGAAGAATTTTGATTGGTCCATTGTATGATGCTCTCCTAAACGCATGACCGATAACGTGGATGATTATGAGATGCCAACGAACTTTCAATCCGTTTTAAAAGAGCAACCCAACTTAACAACATTGTTAAATTGTATTGAATCCAAACAGACAAATTGTTTGAAGTTGCTTTATTCATTTTGCTACCTTTTCTTGTTTTGAACATTTGTAAATGTTATATATCAATTAATTGGTTGTGGATGTATCATCTTATGTAAGTATCTTCAGTTAAATTTTTTATGTTATCGGGGTATGCTTGCAAGAGTGTTTTTGTGTTTTGCCTCTACTTTGTTAATTGTTTTTTTGGAGCATGAGTTTCTATTTTTATTTTGGACTGCAAAATGAATGAGCTGAATTTTTTCATGAGTTTCTATTTTTATTTTTGGTTGAAGGGGCATCCACCATTTCTACCTGTTATCTTTTAGAAATGTAAGCTACACTATCTTTTTGAATTTCTTTCTTTTATTTGAAAGTCAAAAAATTATAATCGTGCTAATGCAATAAAATTAACAGAATGTCAGGTAGGTCATCGGGAAAAACAGAAGACACAAAAGATGTCCCTCCGCCTCCTCCAAATAAAAAGTAATGAAGACAATAGAGCCGTTACAATAGAGCCGTTAGAGTGTGAACACGTTTTTATCATATTTAGCATGCTTTGTCATTATCTACTAGCCGTTAGGCTCATGCATACTTGGTATATTTAATACTAGCCGTTATGCTCATACATATTTGGTATATTTTGTACTAGCCGTTGGGCTCATAGCACTATATATATGTGCACTTTGTATCATGTTTTGCATCAATAAAAAATTGCAATTGTTCCTCTCTATTAACTCTCCTCCTCATCCCTTAATATGGTATCAGAGCAAAATTGCCGAAAGGCTTAATCTCCAAGCAGAAAGTTGTTTTTGTTTTATGGCCAACAACAATGAAGTAACCTCCGTTGTTTCAGGAAGCTTGGGGTACAGTGCTCCACCTAACCATCATGACCTGATTAAACCAAAAAGCCAAATTATCACCACATCTCTAGACGAAGACAATTACATTCTATGGAAATATCAAGTAGAGATCGCTTTAAGAGGGTATGATTTACTGCAGTACATTAATGGGACAATAACAGTCCCACCAGTGACGATAACCAATTCGGAAGGAGAAATTGTGCCTAACACAGACTACACAAAGTTTCAAAAACAAGACAGCCTCCTCTCCTCATGGCTCCTATCGTCAGTAAGTTCGAATTTATTATCACAAATAGTTGGATGTAGCACATCTTATGAAATATGGAAAACAGTTGAACAAATTTTCAGTTCACAATCAGCTGCTAGAATCATGCAATATAGAAGGGAATTACAAAATTCTAGAAAAAAGGAGGAAAGCATGAAAGAATACTTAGGAAAAATTAAAAATCTGTGTGACAAGCTAAATGTTGTTGGTCATAAGATCAGCGACAATGAGCAAATCCTATTTATTATTGGTGGATTAGATGAAGAATATGAATCTCTAGTAACTGTGTTAGCCACACAACAAGCTTTACCTGATTTACAGTTCGTTCGATCAGCACTCCTTGCTCATGAAGGCAGAATTGACCAAAGAAAAACAGCACAAAATAAGTTCTCTGCCAATTATACCACAGTCAGAAATAAGAAGATACAACGAGATAACAACAACTATCGTGTGAAATGTCAAATATGCCAAAAGTTTGGTCACATGGCGAACAAATGTTACTTCAGGTATAATTTAGACATAGGTAGACAACAGGCAAGACAAAATTACTTTTCACAAAGAAGAGCACAAGCAAATATGGCAACAACAGGGAATTCAACTCAAAATAATAATAACGCAAACCGAAGACATAATGCTGCAGATGATGATGAAGTAAAAAATGAAGACAATGGCTTCGAAGAATGGTACCCTGACTCAGGAGCGACTCACCACATAACTAGCAATCTTCAAAATTTAAACATTGGGAGCAGAAATTACTCAGGTATGAGAAATTTGCATATGGGTAATGGTAGTACTGCTAGTATCACACACATAGGCAAAGGGAATATCTTTGGGAAAAGACAACTCAAATTAAACAATCTTCTTAGGGTACCTACGATTAATAAAAATTTGTTAAGTGTATCAAAATTTACCAACGACAATAATGTTTACTTTGAATTTCATCCTAAGTTTTGTTTAGTTAAAGATTCCCTAAATCATGAAATATTACTTTGAGGTAACCTATACGATGGTTTATACAAATTCAAGACTGCAAACTCAAGTGGAGAATTCTGGTATAATAATGTAGATGCTAGTAGTGACAATGACTGTATTAGGAATAGTTGCAATAATGTAGATTATGACAATAATAGCGATGAATGTAACGTGATTAATTCTTGGCATATAAAATTAGGACATCCTAATCTGGAAACTGTTAAGACTGTTCTGCGTAATAATAACATTCATTATAAAAATGTACCTATCAAACACACATGCACGCACTGCCAACTCGGCAAGAGCCACAAGCTCCCTTTTAGTGATTCTGAAACCAGCTATAATGAGCCACTGGAACTTATAGCCGCTGACTTGTGGGGACCCGCGCCTCTAAATTCGTATCAGGGACACAGGTATTATCTTTCTTTTGTGGATGCTTATTCTAGATATACTTGGATATACATGCTGAAAACTAAATCAGAAGCTTGCAATACAGTTGTGCAATTTATAACTCATGTCGAAAAACAAATGAACAGTACTGTTAAGGTTATTCAGACAGATGGGGGAGCTGAGCTTAAACCTCTAACTAATTACTTTCTCAAAAGAGGGATCAAACATAGATTAACTTGCCCGCATACGTCCGAACAAAACGGTTTAGTCGAAAGAAAACATCGACACATAGTAGAGACTGGTCTAACTTTGTTATCACAAAGCTCATTACCCATGAAATATTGGAATGAAGCTTTCTACACATCTATATTCCTCATTAACAAGTTGCCAACTAAAGTCTTAAACAATAAAAGCCCACATGAAATGATATATAGTGTTAGACCAGAATATGGTTTTCTAAAAGCCTATGGATGTCTATGTTTTCCATGTTTGAGAGACTATAACAATCATAAACTAAGTATGAGATCAAGCCCATGCACATTCATTGGGTATGCACAAAACCAAAAAGGTTATAAGTGCATGGACAAAAATGGAAAAATATATATTTCTAGACATGTGATATTTGATGAAAACAAGTTTCCTTATGCAGAAAAGCAAATCGGCAAAAAGGATGGGGAACAAAGCGTAAACAATAACATACGGTTCGAGCCATTCATTACTGAACCACCTTCAATCGATAGAAATGAAGAGCAACAACGCACAAGCAATTTAAACACCCAGGAAGAAACTATGGATCAAACAAATGAGCAAACCAATGAGACACACAATGACTCATAAGATACAAACATACATCAAAACATGCAGCATAATGAAGATACAGAAAACAACAACAATGTTGACAATACCAGCAACAATGATACACAGCAGCAAACACCACCACAATCAACTGGACATCACATGATCACCAGGTCAAAGAGAGGCATCTTCAAACCCAAAGTATATAATATTTCTGCCAATGAGATCGAACCATTGAATTTCACTCAGGCTATAAGATCAAACAAATGGAAGGAGGCAATGGACACTGAATATAAAGCTCTCATAAAAAACAACACTTGGAGCTTAGTGACTCAACCAAAACACAAAAATGTGATTGGTTGTAGGTGGACATACAAAATAAAAAGAAAAGAAGATGGATCTATTGACAAATACAAGGCCAGACTGGCTGCAAAAGGTTACGCGCAACAATTTGGTTTTGATTTCAATGAAACTTTTTCCCCAGTCATAAAACCCACAACCATCAGAATTATACTGACCATTGCTCTAAATAAAGGGTGGAATGTGAGGCAACTGGACGTCAACAATGCTTTTTTGAATGGGGAATTTACTGAAGAGGTATACATGCAACAGCCTGAAGGATATGGTACTGGTGATAAAGTATGCAAACTACACAAAGCAATATATGGCTTAAAACAAGCTTCGAGAGCTTGGTATGAAAAGCTAAAGTCAACTTTGTCTAACATGGGTTTCTCACAAGTTAAATCGTACAATTCTCTATATATGAATAAGGGCATACATGGAACTATGTTCATTCTAGTATACGTTGATGACATGCTAATAACAGGAGACAACAACGAAGAAATAAACGGAATCGTTCACAAGCTGGATCAAAATTTCGCCATTAAAGACTTGGGGGAACTAAAATATTTTCTTGGAATACAAGTGATTAGGAAAAACAATGGTGAATTAATATTATCCCAACAAAATTATATCACTGAAATACTGCAAAGGGCAAATATGCACAAGGGAAACTCATTACCTACGCCTATGATTAGTAACCTAAGACTATCTAAGCATAAAGGAGAAGCTATCGACAATGCCAAACAATATAGAAGCATAATAGGAGCGTTACAATACGCAACTATTACTCGACCAGACATATGCTACAGCGTCAATAAACTCAGTCAATACATGCAGAACCCTTTATCAGAACATTGGACGGCATTAAAGAGAGTGTTACGATACTTACAAGGCACAAAACATTACGGCATACGCCTAAATTCAGAAAAGGAACTTAACCTACAGTGCTTTAGCGATACCGATTGGGCCAACGATATTGACGATCGAAAGTCTGTCTCAGGATACTGCGTTTACCTCGGTTCCAATATCATTTCCTGGTGTACGAAGAAACAACATACCACATCAAGATCTAGCACAGAAGCTGAGTACCGTGCACTGGCAAGCGCTACAGCTGAAATCATGTGGATAGAATCACTGATGGAGGAGCTTGGTTTCACTCCAAGACGAAAGTCGGTCATTTGGTGCGATAATAAGAGCACAGTATATTTATCTCTAAACCCTATTCAACATTCAAGGACGAAACATCTCGAAATTGATCTCCACTTTGTGAGAGAAAGAACGCAATCAGGAAGACTTGCAATATGTCATGTGCCCGCATACTATCAGAGAGCAGATGCTCTCACAAAGGCCCTTTCGACCAAAAAATTTATCAGAATGAGAGAGGAATTTCGTGTTATCAGTGCAGGCGGAAGCCAGAATGAGCAAGGAAACCCCAGTTCGAACTGAGGGAGCATAATGAAGATAATAGAGCCGTTACAATAGAGCCGTTAGAGTGTGAACACGTTTTTATCATATTTAGCATGCTTTGTCATTATCTACTAGCCGTTAGGCTCATGCATACTTGGTATATTTAATACTAGCCGTTATGCTCATACATATTTGGTATATTTTGTACTAGCCGTTGGGCTCATAGCACTATATATATGTGCACTTTGTATCATGTTTTGCATCAATAAAAAATTGCAATTGTTCCTCTCTAATAACTCTCCTCCTCATCCCTTAATAAAAAATACATTATAAATGTTGAAATGGATGGTGCTAAAGGGAAAGATGGAAAGAAGTGGAGTTCCTGATGTGGTATTTTGATCTGTGCATACATTCCGATCAGTTATGATGATAGGAGGAACGTAGATATCTTTTATAAAGACGCTTTATGGAAAGCAATACTGGTATCTTACTTCTCATTTAAATTTAATAAATCATAAACAGTTACGGTGTTACATTTTTTTTTTTTTTTGCATAATAGAAGACTTTCTACTAGTTGATTCAGTTTCATTGCCAATTATTATGATCCTGGTTCTTGTTTAAAGTTAGATATGTAAGGGGACGGTTGACTTAAATTGGACTATAAGTGTGTCCTACACAATGGAATATAATCAACACATTTGGTATGCTTGTGGAAGGTAGAGTAGAAATTATAAAATGCAATTGTATAATTGATATGCATACAGCCTAGAATAATACAAGTTATTGACTTATAGAGTTTGTTTTGTTTGTTCTAATCATGCATTGGTTGTTTTTTCTTTTGATTCTACGGAAAGAGTTTGATGTGGATATAGATCCTGATAATGCAAGACCTATATTAGAAAAAGGGTTCTCACAAAAATTCAGAAGTGCAAAATCGAAACAACGTAACAAATACCTTAAGAAGGATGATGAGATTATACCTAGACGTATTACAATGGAAAATCATCATGATGATATTGATAAAGTTCAATAGGAGAGTTTTTTTGACATGGAGTATGGTGATAGAAAGGGAAAACAATGTAAGAAGAATACTGCAAACAAAGGAAATGTTACTGTAAATCATACATTGGGCAGAAAATTATACCGTACACTCTGATGAATTAGTATGTAGTTCATATATCTTAAGTAAACTTTATGATAAATTATATTATATATATATATATCATTAGAAAAACGAAAATCCGGAAAGTAAGCCTATGCGATCTCTTGTTTGGAAAATAGCACATACATGCCAAAAAGTCGGGGAAGTGCTTCTGTGTGCCGCTGAAAAATATGTAAGTAATCCGAAACTTTTTTTTTTTATCAAGCTCTAATTTGTTAGCAAAGTGAAGCTGAAAAAACTAGTTGATTAAGCCAAGTGAACTCAAAATTTTCTCCTGTTGTTTTAACTTCACCGTAAAAATCAACATAACATTTTTTACACATCAAGTTAGATATATTCAAATACATGCATTGGATTCCCATTATCAGCATATCCTTGATTTTATTTTCCCCCCTCCAAATAGTTAGATGAGACAAGTTATCTCCTTTTAGTTATCCAGTTAGATATATTCAAATACATGCATTGGAGTCCCATTAGTTCAGATTTTATTTTTTACCATGTTATTTAAATATTCCTTTTTAATATTCTCCTTCTATGTAAATATTATCTTCTCTCATTGGAAGTGTGTTATCCATTTTCTTTGTACATGTTTGTGTCATTCTTGCCTCCTTTTTCTTATTCATTTATAGATATCATTTCTAGTTTCTCTTACTTTCAAATTTGCAATTTTATTATTCATAGAAATTCCAGTCATTATTTTTAACATTTTCATATCTTCTGTGTTTACCTTATTTACTTGATTTCTTTATGGTAGACTAACATCTTGATCCGTAGAATTATAATTGGTTTAATCATTGTTCAACAAAATGATTAAATAATTTTTTAGTTTTGTTTGTTAATTTTTTATCAAACAAACAGCAAAAATTTATTTTTATTTTACAAACAACAAAAGTCATTCAAAATTGGTTGAAAAAAGATTATTTGTTTGACAGAATCGCTTCTAATCTTGTTCTTTGCTAGTTTCACACAATCCTTTGATGTGTATTAAATAAAAACTGAAACCAACAAATAAATAAATATATTGTCAGTCGTGCTATGGAAATAAACAGTTTATATCTAATTGTAGATTGTTAATCTTATCATATCTGATGGTAGTGTGTTACCTTATTTAGTGTTATTTGACCATTGTTTTTTGCATCTTTTTGTTCCTTATTATAGCCTTGCTCACAGTGAGCTTGTGTGATTTTTTACTTTGTCCATAGACTGCATACATAATCAGTGTTAATTTGTATGGTAGAGCCTAAAATTAGGGGGATGCACTGAATATAGAATTAGCTCTATACATTCAATACATGGAATTGTGAAGACACTGAATGAATCATTTATGCCTTTGATTTGCATTAACTAAGATGGATTCACAAACTCGTTTGGAAGCCATCATAGTCATGTGGTTTCTTTCTCAATATGTTCTATTTATAGGACATTTTGTTTAATGAAATTATTTAGTTGTTAAGCCATCATGTAAGTTTATGGTCCATTTAAACTGCGTCGTTTTTCTTAAAGTATGACAATCTCTTTAATACTTAGATAATTATATATTGCTATTGTATATAGCCAGTTGCATATATTTCTAATCGATAAAACATAGATTCATTGCTTGCTGCCTCCTACTGCAGGTGTAAACAAACCAATCAGTTTGTTATATTTAAACATTGCTTGAGCTGAATTGTAAAATTGAGCTTCAGCTCTGTTTATGTCTAGGCTCAGTGTTTACACTGAGATCAGTTTTACAACTGATCTCGACTCAATTAACAACTAAACTAAGCTTCCACTCAGTTTTGCAGTCGAGCTTGAACTCAATTTTAAACCATGCTAGAACATGATAGTGAATGAACTATAAAAATGCATGAAAAAACATTGGATTTATTTTGTTTTAAGCTAGATTTTTTGTATTATGTCTATAATCAGCTAGTTCAACGAAATTAATTCCATCTTGCACGAGGAAACGCTATATGATTTACATAAATTTGAATGATTATTCGGTAAACACAACTCCATAACCATCCCTGAAGTTGAAATACTTAATAATAAAATCAAGTAAGTTCAGTTTTAACAGAGAATACTTTAAATTTATAATACAATACTTTAATTTCTCCTTTAAAATTAAAAAAAAAAGCCGAGAATGATGTAAAAATATTCAAGAATACTAGAATTGAATTCCAAAACCAATGCCGTTTGGAATATTCATTTTTCCAAACAATCTTTATTTATATTTATTTTCAGAATCTATAATATAAGAAGTCACAATTCATATTATGGATTAATTAAAATTCTATTTCCACAATTTTACATATCAATGTCGGAAGGCTTTGTCGTATTTTGATCATAACCCGATTTAATTTATCCATTCAATTTAATTCAAGTAAAAACAACATTGCTACATATAAAATTGTATATTTAGTCTATATCTATAATAAGTAATATAAAATTCATAATATATATGGAAGATCATTGAATATTAGCATTGAAACTACAATATATATATCTATCTATAATAAGTAATGAAAATGGAATCTGCACCTTCAGTGGTCCTGAAGCAACATAAAGTTAAACATTCAGCTTAATGCGTAAAGCCTTGAATATCATTGCTTTACTCTCGCTTTTCTATCTTTTAGTTCCTGTTTTCATTTTTGAGTTCTCAGCTTCTATAGGAGTATTGTATCAGCGTTTCATAAAATAGTTGAAGTTGGTGTGTTTTGGTTTCAAAAAAAAAGTGGGGGAAAAACAAAAAATTACATTTGTTGTAATATATATGAGTGAATATGCTTTTGTCATATTCTATTTAGTCCCACATTGTGGGATAAATTTTACTCCAAGCTTTTATATAAGGAGCTCATGTATTGTAAATAATGTACTAATTGATGAATGAATAAAAAGTATCCTCTTAAAAAGTATCATCTTTCTCCTCTTTTAATGGCTTTCTTATTGTATATTATTTATAACACATTATCAACACGAAGCTCTATTAGAGCTATTGTTTGAAATATTCTAGATCTATATCTATGGAGCTATCATGTAAGTAGTTTTTATTCGAAGATACCAATTCATGAATTTATATATTTGTTATACGGTTATTTTCTGTTTGAGAATATTAGATCAGTGGATCTATGAATTTGCAATATCTTTAATTCTTTTAGATCCGACTCAAACTTCTAAATCTCTTTTCCTATATTTTTTTGTAGATCTAGATTATATTCTAATGGATCTAACTTTTTTGATCTAATTTTTTTTTGTTGATCCTAAATTTATGTAGATGTATTCCTTCATTTCTTTACGGATCTAATTTTGAATTTTCCAAATCCAATTTGATGGAGATTCGATTGTATATGTATTATTTACATTATTGATGATGTAGAGGTAGATCTAGTTTTATTTTTTCCGATCTACTATTACTTTTCGTATGCGATTCTTTTGGATAGACCGAAGATAAAATATGTATGATTTTTTTTATGTACACCCAACAAAATTATGGGTATAAAATATGATGATGTAGCATTTAAAATCAATAGCAATATTGATTTGTCACTAGAAGTGAAATTGAAAACTCACGATGTAAAAAAAAATGCAAATAAGGAACCTGAAGTTCATATGCAAATAAGGAAACCTAAAGTTCATATGCAAATGAGGAACCTGGAGTTTATATGCAAATGAAGAACCTGAAGTTCATATGCAAATGTAAAACCTGAAGTTCATATGAAAATGAGAAAGATGATACAAAAGTCCGAAGCTTTCTTAAAAGTTGTGACATAAAAATATTGTACTTCCAGAAGAAGTTAAAAGAGATGCACATTATAATATGTAACAAAAACATCGGATTCAATAGAAAATATCTAAACATGTTTCATCTAACTGACATCTTTCATGTACAGTTTATATTAACTAAATATCCTGAAGATATAGTTTGCATATTAATCTCTTAAAGAGATGTTTTAGAGATTTAATTTATGTAGCAAATCCAATATCCTAGAAGAGATGTTAGAGATTTTTTTGTTGCATTGCAATTACATAAATAAAAGATATGTTCCCTGAAGGAATATCATACATTCCAGAAGTAGTGATTTTTTTTCTCTCTTGAATCTTAACTTTTTATTTAATGCACCTAATTTTGTTAATGCATTTAAGGTTTGAGTGTATTCTTGTATATTGATATGACATATCAATAGTTTGTATATATTTATCTCTGTAGGAGATAAGTTCATCCCATAAGTGGTGATAACAAAATATCTTTAGAGGATATTTGTATAGTTGAAAATGGTAAAATATTTCCAGAAGAGATTTCTACAATTAAAGGTGATAAAATATTTGTAGAAAAAGTTCATAAATTTTTTCCTAAAAAAAAGGAAAATATGTATTGAAACTCCATAAATGGTGTTTATGGAATATCCCAGAAGCGATATTATATTCTGATATGTCTATAAAAGAAATTTCATTGAAATATTTTCGAATATCAAAGATGATGATACAAATTTAATGACTAAAGATAATATGCATCTCGAAGATCATATTAAGTTAAGATCTAAATATTGATCTTAATTTTGCATACCGGAAGTGAATGTAAAAGTAATTTTTGTTATAAAAATGGTAAACTTAGAACCTGCAGTTTCTATAATGGTAAGAAGTAATTTTGATATAAAAAGAAAGATCTATATATGGATAGTATAATTTGAAACACGTAATTTTTATGTTGTGAATTTTATGTATAGATCTGCAAGTTTTTCGAATCATTCATATTGAAGAATGTAAAATCTCGGTCCTATAATTATGCATTTCTACTCAATTCTTGGTTAGATATTACGCATATATATGATATTTTAGAAAAACTGATTATTGAGAAATGCAGTACAACTATAAGTTGTTTATTTCAGTTTTGTCGTTGACCAATTCTGTAGCTAGATCAAAATTTTATTCTGTTGATTTATGTAAAATTTATTTATTTGATTCTTTAGACCGTACAATGGTTATTTCCGTTATTTTTATAATAAATGCATTATATGCATCGTTATGGTAATATATATTGTATTACCATATTATTATTAATGTATTAAAAGCATTGGCTGTTGTAAGTTAAATGATGTATGTTTGTGTTTGGAATAAGAATAGATATATGTATCATTAGTCAATGTATTTGGCAACTAATATCTAATGTAATGGATAAAGTTGTATAGCTCAGATCTGAGATCTGAAGACTTGGATTATGAAAAAAGAATTTTTTTTGATGAAATTTACAGTCTGAAATCTTGACAATTAGCAAGAATGTAAAAGCCTCTAAATTAAAAGTATGTTAAAAGATTGAGAACCAGAAGTTCATCATAAATTTATAAAATTGATATACATATATGTGTATATATATGCATAGGAACTCGAAGTTCCTCAACCAATGAATTTGAAATACTTCATAATTTAAAAGCCTGAAGCTTTATTCAAACCATATGAAATAATAACATTACACTTCTTAAAGAAGTTAAATTATATGCGACAATAATAATGCATCCAAAGACTGCACAATCTTCAAAATGAGTTGTGTCTTGCTCATATATTTACATATTGTATTGAAGAATAAATTTTAACAACACGGAGTTATTATATATTTTATTTGAACCAGAAGTTCAGCACAGTGGAACCAGAAGTTCAATATAGTGGAATCATAAGTTCGATACAGTGGAACCAGAAGTTCAATATAGTTGAACCAGAAGTTCAATACGGTTTAACAAACTTGAAATTGTTTATATATTATTTGAACCAGAAGTTCAATATGGATTAACAACTCGAAGTTGTTCATATATTTCATTTGAACTAGAAGTTGAATACAGTTCCAAATCAGATATTTTGGATATTATGAAACGATCTTTAAGATTCATGTTGAAATTGCTTGATAAGAAAAAATTAACGATTGGAACATTATAAACAATTTGTTCTAAAATCAATAACTTGAATGAGAGAGAATATGCAAATCAATTGCATATGTAATACGCGGACGCACATATATACACATATATGCGAATATTTAATTAACAACCTGAAGTTGTCATGAGCTCATATTATAAATTATGCATATATTATTTTATATTTCAGAAAGTCGATTAACATCAATATTAAATGACCTGAAGTCATGTGCATATTCAAATGATAGAAAATTCCTCCAAGTCATTAGATCAATGAAAGGGAATAAGCAATACAATATGAATGCATCTTATCAACTAATAAGAGCATTATCCTCCTACAACTGAAATACATCTAATGTATTTGCTAGCTATGATGCTATAATGGATCAAAAATGAATCCAAAGTAGGTTTATTATTCAAAGTGACAATGTTTGTCAACATTAAGTGGGAGGATAAAGGAATCATCGATGTTAAATATTTGCTAACATATAGAATTATGCAAAGTATTAAGTAACTTGCATAAATTATCAATTATGTCCTTAATAGACTTTCTCCAATATACATTTGAATCCCCAAAGGATCAAAAGGTGTAAATCACAGTTGAAAATGTGGTATGAAAGTCAGTTCAGAATATCTTTGGAGTAAGTCATAAAGATGCAAAATAAAGGAGGTGAGTGTTCCTGAAGAAACACTTAAGGGTACTTTGAAAGAAACCCATGACATGATTGTCAAAATAACCCCAGAAGTGGTTTAGGTACCTAAAGCATGATAAGTTTTGAGATCTCAATAAATTATGTACAGAACTGAAAAGAAATAATCATCTATGATAAATTAATAAATAATAAAGCGCTTATATTTATTAATGAATTAAAAATCCCATATTAGAGAGAAACATGATTGGCCATCATGAAATTCTCCTAAATAAGATATATGGACCTGTAGTCCATAAGATATGAACCTATAGTTCATAAGATAAAAATAGAAATATATATAATGACTGAAGCACCATGGAGTGTCACCAACATGTTAAATGCCATGAGCATTGTATTTTCAAAGATAACTAAATTGATTAAAGTGGTGAAAGTGTTCAAAACACTTATAATACCTTGAAGGTATAAACGATGAAAGTATACAAATTCCAGGAGAATTTAAATAACTTTGGTAGTGATAAAAAGCAAGAAATATAGATTACAACATTCTTTTAAGTATTGTTGTGATGAAAACCTTGAAATAATTCATAATGAGTAGATCACTTCCTGCTTTCATGAATTGTTGTAATGAAACTGTTAATATCCATTGAAGTGGTAGTCGCGATATGCAAAAAATATTATAATATGTAAGTTCCTGAAGAACATAAATAACATTTGTTATTATAAAGAATACCAAGAACATGGATGATAGATTACAACATTTTTCTAAGTATTGTTGTAATAAAAATCTTGATATACTTCATTCTTCTAAGTATTATTGTAATGAAAATCTTGATATACTTCAAGATGAGTAGATTACTTCCTGCTTAGTAATAAAAGTTGTCTTATTCATTAAATACGTATTACAACATGCAAGTTCGATTGAAGCAGAAAATTATAAGCACATGAAGTGTATTCATAAATGAATATTAGTAACATACAAATCACAAAAGGAAGGCGTTTTAAATAAGAAAACATGCCTGAAGCATGGAAATGCACATGAATTTTAAAAGAAAAACTTTATTAAGAAGTATTTGTAAGCAATTTGAGTTATTGAAAGAAGAATATGAATCCAGAGAAAATTATTAAATCAGCGGGAGCATCCATAAGTATGATATAATGCACTCTTTTCCCTTAACTATGTTTTTCCCCACTGGGTTTTCTTAGTATGTTTTAATGAGGCATGGGTCATGATCTAGAAGTATCAACCCAAAAGTAACATACAAAAATAAGTTACAATGTACTCTTTTTCCTTATTTAAAATTTTTCCCACTAGATTTTTCTTATTAAGGTTTTAACGAGGCATTACATTGATCCAGAAGTATCATACTACTTTTGACGTAATAAATATGACATTTTATATTGTACTCTTTTTCCTTCACTAAGATTTTTCCCATCGGGTTTTCTTAGTAAGGTTTTGACGAGACAACATTTTGATCCAGAAGTATCAAACATCTTTTGGTGCAGTAAACTATTATTTATGAAGAAGACAAGGCAGTTTGCATGACTCAGATTCAAGTGAATTATATCAAGTCCGATAGGGTAGAGCAAATTTCTTCTAAATTTCTCTTCACACATGAATGAAAGGATAACAAGAATAAGGAGAAACAAATTCAGTTTAAGAAAAGCGGGTAGATATGTTCTCAAAGGCAATTTCCAAATCAACATTCCAGAAGATGATGTACAAAATTGGCATGCGTTGGCTACATCAATAGACTAATTGAATAATGAGTTATAAATAAGGGGGAGCATATAAAAATATGCTATAATGTACTCTTTTCCTTCACTAATATTTTTCTCACTGGGTTTTTGTTAGTAAGGTTTTTAATGAGGCATTATCTTGATCCCGAAGTATCAACCCTTACTGTAACATTGTAAAACATGTTACCTAAAGATGAAATGAATTTGCACTCTTTTCCTTGTTTATGATTTTTCCCACAGGTTTTTCATAAAAAGTTTTTTAATGAGGCATTGTTTTGATCCTGAAGAATCAAACTCTTTTAAGGAATATCATTTTAATATGATATTCATAATGTCAGATGTTGTACTCTTTTTCTCATTCATGGTTTTTCCCATTGGGTTTTCCTGATAGAGTTTTGAAGGCAATAGACAATAGTTGCATCGACTGAACGGATAATTATAAAGGGGAGCAATCATCGTATATGTTTAAAAGGGACAACTTTAAGTTAGCAGAGCATTCAAGATTATGAAGACGCATATTCAAGGGGGAGTGTTGTAATATATATGAGTGAATATGCTTTTGTCATATTTGTTTAGCCCCACATTGTGGGATAAATTTTACTCCAAGTTTCCAAGCCTTTATATAAGGAGCTCATGTATTGTAAATAGGGTACTAATTGATGAATGAATAAAAAGTATCCTCTTTCTCCTCTTCTAATGGCTTTCTTATTGTATATTATTTATAACAACATTGGAAATAAATGCCTATTTATAGTAACGTAGACGTGTGAGTTGTAATGGCATATTTTTTTATAAAATAGTCAATGTTAATAAGATTTCTAGTCCCACAACACCTCAATCCATCATGAAAGTAGACGTTAACATTCTTTTGCAATTTGAATCAACTGGTTTAAATTTTATTAAGGTTTCCTGAAACCGATCGGTGCTCGATTTCAGTTTTCTGAAATCGAGTGTCACTCGATTTCAGGAAACTGAAACCTATTTCAGGTTTCACATAAACTGAAACCTGAAATAGGTTTCGGTTCTGAAACTTGTTTCAGGTTTCAATTTTGGTTTCAGGAAACTGAAATAGGTTTCAGCTTCAGGAAACTACTGAAGCCTAGCGTCTTTTTTTGTTTCAAAATATAGTTTATTGAATTCAAAATTGAAAGGTTTTTTGCAGTGTTTCATGATTCTTGAGTGCTGCAGATTGTATTTGAGAAAGTGAAGAAGGAGATAAAGTTGTAGAATGAAAAAAGAACTTTGTATTGCATCACAAAACCCTTGTATTATACAATGTAACACAAGCTTTATATATATAGCCCCATATATGAGAAGCGGGTAGCGGGTGTACATATACAGTATTGAAACAATTAGAAATACAAAGGTTACAGTTTAACCGATTATCTCATTTTCTAACTAGAAAATATCAATTTTATTTTTTTAGCAGCTTGTTCATTAGCTTTCGCACAAAACTAAAAAGGACTAAGGGATTATTAGTATAAAGTAAATGGCAAATAGAGATTTTCCTGCAAGTGTCTGCATTGTATGAAAGAATTTGGCACTATATAACTAAATCTAATATTAAATTCATTTGTTAAAGTATCTTGCTTAATAATTTACTTGTTACATTATGATAAAGTATAGGTCTGTATCTTCTATTTTTGACAGTTTTGAATTTTAGGAATCAGCGTGATAGAACTATGGTTGATTCTTTGAGACTTTTACCATCGTTAAATGTTTCTCGAGTTGCTAACATTTATATATTTCATCAATGTCTTATTGTGTACTTTGATTAATTTGGATCCCAAATTACTAGGATCAAGACTAAAATCATCATGAACGGAAAAACTCTTTCAAATCCCTTCCCAACTCCTTTGGGTTAATCAAGAAGTTTGTTTAATTTTAAGAGTGATGATGGATCATGATTCATTGAGGAAAGATAGTACGATGCATAGCATAGAATTTTGTGTGGAGTTATGCTTGATAAGTACCATAAATCCGTAGATCAGTTTGTTTCATTTTTAGTTTTCTTGTACCAATAGGCAGATAGCTTCATTTGGATATTTGTTTTGTTTGCTACTGGTACATTCATGCACCATATAGCTTTTTTTCCTACTTTATCTGCGGTCTCCTTCCCAACTCTTTTTTGTGTAGCAACTCTTTTTTGTGTAGATCAGTGTAAACTTGAGTCGAGTGGCTCAGTTTACTAAGCCTTGTAGGCTCAGCATAATTGAGCCTGGCTCAATGTAAATTGAGCCTATGTCTCAGTAAACCTGAGTCGAGTGGCTCAGTTACACTGAGCCTTGTAGGCTTAGTAAAATGAGCCACTCAGCTCAGGTTTACTGAGCCATAGGCTCAGTTTACACTGAGCCAGGCTTAGTAAACTTGAGCCGAGTGGCTCAGTTTACTGAGCCTTGTAGGCTCAGTGTAACTGAGACTACAAGGCTCAGTGTAATTGAGCCACTCGGCTCAGGTTTACTGAGCCAAAGGCTCAGTTTAAACTGAGCCTTGTAGGCTCAGTAAATTGAGCCACTCGGCTCAGGTTTACTGAACCATAGGCCTCGGTTTACAGTGAGCCAGGCTCAGTAAACTTAAGCCGAGTAAAATGAATGTCAAACTTTCTTTGGTTGACAGAATGTCAGGTAGTTCTTTGTTTGTTTTTAATCAAGCATCTTCAGTTAAACTTTCTTTGTTTTTTAATCAGGCATAGACTCATATCATTGTATTTGTTGAACATCGTAGGCTTTGGCTAAACTAGCGGAAGCAAGACAAAGATTAGAAGGTGGCGATGATGCTCTAAGTCTAGATAATTTTGATAAAGATCTCGTTGCTAAAGTTTTTGGAGATGATAAAAGAAGAAGTTATTATCATGCTAACAACTCTACATGCAATGTAAATCAAGTAAAAATAACACAAGCTTCAAAAGCAATTACTGCGGCAAAAGAGAATGCAACTAAGCAACAGTTAGCTAAATTGGAGAACAACCAAAATCAAATGCATGAAGACATCAAATCAATGAACTCAACATTGGCGTACTTGCAACAATCTATGAAGTTTCTTATCAATCAACAAGGAGGGAATATGACACCACAAGAAGAAGTTGCTTCCGATGGAGGTAATAACAATTTACATACTACTTCTATTGATTCCATTGGATCATCCACGAGAGATAAACAGTCGGTAGTGTTATTGTCGTCAACATTAAAGGAGGTAGAGAAGGGATATGTAGGAGTGCAAAAAGTTTGTCATCAAACTGTACTAGAAGGAGAGAAAGCCATTTGGGTGGAGGAAGTTCTGGATCTAGATGCATTAATTTTTGACGCACCCCAAAATAGTATGTATACGCTATCTGATCTTGTCGATGGTAGATTTGTAATTTGGTCTGTTAATCGTTTGCGTTTTGTGTAATGGGTGTATGCTAAATTATGACACTTAGATGTTATTTTGGTATTTGTTATGGATGATGAATGGTATTATGTTTGTATGTTAAATTGTGATATTGGTCGAAATGGAATTTGCTTAAGGATATAAATTGCGATATGTTGTATTTGCTTTAAGTTATTGTTATATTATATGTTGTATATTATTATTGGTGTAGCTGTATGAAATTACCTATTGCAGTCTTGGTATAATATATATTCACGTTTGTAACAATTATAACTGTTAGTAAATTATTGTATGAAATAGTCAGTTTTATATGCTAACAGTAATCACTGTTACATATTACATATTTGTAATAAGTATTACCATTGTAAAAATAATGTTTATAATGGTTACAAATGTTATAAAATTTTCAGTCCTAACAGTTTTAAATGTTACAAAGCACATATCTTGTAACGGTAATAACCGTTACAATATGAACACTTTATAACAGTTTTAACCATTACAATATTTGTGACAAGAGTTTGTCACGTATGTTGTTGTAACGGTTATAACTGTTACAAAGATCATTAGTAACAATAATAACTGTTATAAAAAGGCTTTTTTGGTATTGTGATATTAATTCTAATGGTTTTGAAGTAGTAATTTCTTCTTTTGATTTAAATGAACTCTTCTTTAGTTTTCCGAATTGACAAGCATCGCATAAATTATTAACTTTAAATTTCATTTTGGGTAATCCTCTAACTAAATCTAATTTACAAATTCTAGAAATGTGTTCGAAATTTGTATGACCAAATCTCTTATGCCAGATCCAGGGATCACTTTGTGTTGGCCATAAGACATAAATTATCGTTGGATATTTTCATACTTAATATATAGATGTTTTTCTTTCTATCTCCTTCGAACACAACTTTTGAATTCCTATCTTCTATGAAACATTTATTCTTTTCAAAGTTTATTTTATAACCTTTATCGCATAGTTGACTTATACTTAGCAAATTGTGTTTTAAATTCCTAACTAATAGAACATCAGAAATAGTAGGAGTTTCAGAATTACCGACATTATTGATTCCAATGATGTGTACTTTAGAATTATCTTCAAAGTTCACCATTCCACCATCTTCATACTTCAGACTGTTGAGTAGTTTTGGATTTCCAATCATATGCCTTAAACATCTACTATCCAGTATCCATTTATCCTTTTTCATTTCCACTAATTACTTTCCAGAATTTGAATTTTCAACAGCCATGTAACACACCAGTTCAAGATTTGAATTTCCAACATGCACCTTTTCAGAAATTGAATTGCCAATAGCCACATTTCCCATCTTTTCAACAAAATTCAAAGAACTCATCCTTTTCTGTATTGGACAATATTTCGGTAGATCACATGCTTCTTTAACATTATTATATGCAGACTCTTTCAACGTTGATGCAATGCATGACTAGACACAAGTATTATCAGAGATTCCAAAATTTGCCATTTTACCAATATTCCAAAAATCAGATTATGAACTTTTTGAAAGACCTTGCTCTGATACCAATTGTTAGGGAATGCGGAATGGATCGTTAAGGCAAAATAAACATTAGAGGGGGGGGTTGAATAGTGTTTGTTAGAATTTAAACAAAATCTAAAACTTATGTGAACTACGAGATGAATCACACAGGATAAACATAATCACAGACACAGATTCAAACACAAATAAAAATAAACAGAAATAAAGATGCAGAGAAGGAAAGTACATATCGGATTTTATACTGGTTCAGATTGCTCCTACGTCTAGTCCCGCACAACGCTGGATTGCGTAGAGTTTTATTACTATTCCAATAGTCAAGTACAACCTCCTTGATTTCACGGCTACAAGGGATACCACCGATTCCTATTTACCTGATTTCTCGGCTACATGGAAACACCGATTCCCTTCTTCCATGATTTCTGGGCTACAAGGGAACACTGATTCCTACTTTTACTCTATCCAAACAACTTTCACTCAACCCAAAAAATTACAAACAGCCCTAGAACTCTTCAATAGCACTTGATTCAGAGAGAGATGAGAGGAGAGTGTAGAGAGAAGAAGTTTGATCAAAACAGAATTGAATTCGGTAGAGTATAAGTGTAGAAATCATAAAAATGATTAAGAATAATTATATAATGAAAGGGGAGAAAGTGGAGAAGAATTAAAAATTCGGTTTTACCCCCTTTTTATAGAGTGTGAAAGATTGCAACGGTTCCGAATCGTTTCAAATAGTGAAAAGACACTTCCTTTCAAAATTGAAAAAACTGACAGTTATATGTCGATATGGTGTTTTTGGTATGTCGACATACCCTAGTGTAATTTTGTATTTTAAAGTATTTTTCAAGTGTTTTGATATAAAAATAACTCTGGAAATTCTTGAGTAAGAATCTAGTGTTGTAAATTAATATTATATAGTAGAAAAACATATGAAAACATAAATTTAAATTATATAAATATATTTATATAATTATAACATTATAAGATTTTAAACTATATAAATATATAAAGTATAAGAATATAAATATAAAATTTAATTTTGAAAAACGAAGAAGAATAAGAAGGGAAAAAGGACAGAAAATAAAATAGACAGGATTGAGGATAGAACTAAAAATCAGAATTTGAAAATTAGAATTTGAATTTGAACCTGGAGTGCTATTTAGAGTCTTACAGAATCTAGACTCTATAATTATATTAATCTTGAACTCTTGAATACTCATGAGTCTTGAAATTTCTTTGATCTTTGAATATTTATTATCTTTAAAACTATACAGTCTTCAGTAAAATTTCCTATGTATAATTCCTGCATATATATATATATATATATATATATGTATATATATATACTATACAATAAGTGTTATTATATATTTTATAATCAATGATTATTGAAATAAGATTGTTGTCCTCAAATCTGCATTCTCCAATAGTCATATCTCCTTGCTTCAAGTTGGAAAATTCATAGTATAAACGAGTTATTCCTTCAGATGGTATAAACTTGCTTTCAAAATATTTCTTGAAGCGTTCCTAAAATAAGTCTTCTTCGGGTTTGTCCAATGTAACTATCTCCCACCAGATGAAGGCTTCATCCTTTAGTAACCAAGTTGCCAAATACCTCTTATGCACATCATTAAGCTTCAATCCTCTGAAAATTCTGTCGTACACACGCAACCATGCCTAGGCCTCAATAACTGATTCTCTTCCAAGGAATTGTTGTCCTCCAAGATTCTTGTACTTCTTTGATAAAACTTCCAGATCTGTCTCAGGTTATTCTTGCATAACTACCTCGGCTTCTGTTATTATAGGGGTTTTACCATTAGTCATAGTGCTACCCCTTCCCTTACCTGGTTTTCTTCCTCTCCTACTCATTTTACACTTACTGCATGGTACGAAAAGAGTTAGGCCAGCAGACAAGATATCTTAGGGAATATGATAAACATTAGAATAGATACTAATGAAAACTGACTTAACAAATGTATATTTCCTCTAGCTGTACTCATTCTATGGTGTTACTAACACTATATCTAATGAGTTACTCATCCTAGAATACTATTGATTCTATCTATGATGAGTCCTTTAATGAGTTATACCCGAGAACTAAGGTTAATCCTCGGCTCTGATACCAGATGTGACGACTCACCCTCTCGGTCCTTGGGATTTGACATTCCAAGTGCTGAAAGGACAGAATGCCTCTAGGGTATAACATATTAAATAACAGAGGAAACAAACATTGCATCAACATCATAATGTACAACATACTACACTAGGAATACATTAGAGTTAATACAGCCAACAAGATCCAACATAGTACAGAACAACGGAAATAAGAAATAAATACATAGCGGAAATAGTAACATGATGGAGTATTCAGAGAGAATCCAAAAAGAACATCCAGCTTCTGCTCTTGCACTGATCCAAAACCAGCTTCCATATATGGTTCCCAAAATGAACATAATTACTAACATGAATACTAGGCTCCCCACGAGGAAATAAGGGCACCTGAGTTTGCAAGGGAAAAAAAAGATTACGTGTCAGTCATGGGACAAGTGTGAGAAACCAAAAATAGTTGTGTTTTTGTAAGGGTAGTAAGGTAATTCATAAGACCTCTCCTCTTAACACGGAACGGGTTTTCCCTTACGAATACTAGTGCACAAAAACTCACAATGCTTTTTGAAAATGAAGCTAACATAAGACTCACATCCCATCACAATGCAAACACACACCATTAGGTGCAAGTTTTACTTTATGATAACCAAATATGTTTAATACACGAAAATCATTTGATATTATTATTAAAGTCTATCTTTGAAAACCTTTTCAAAATAAATGTATAGATCTTAGCAGACGTAGGTATTCATATATTACGTCTACATACATCTGTTATAATAAAAAATGTAAAGGGTTGTATTGGAAGTTGGGTTCCATCAATGACCAAGGCAAAGGATCTTTCTTAACAGCGATTCCGGTACACCTCTAGCGGGATGTACCAGGATCAAGAAATGCTCCTTTCCTGTAGCGACAAAGCTGGCCTACTTATACCTGGTGTAGTTTGGGTTTCTCCTGAACATAACGTCTCCTAGTCGTTGCCGACCATTATCCAAGGCGCCTCGATCTATTATCCACAAAATAAATTGTATGGGCTCCATACCATGGCATCACTTTCTCAAATAGAAGGAAGTGTTAGTCCTTAACTCTATTGTATTTCATCCTGTTTCGGCTCATTATCGTGTTGCGAGGCCCTGAAGTCATGTTCCACAAAGCTTTGTTTTTCAACAAAAGCTTTGATCTATCTGACAGCATCACTTAGCATGCCCCACTGTCAATTCACAACAATAATCGGTGTCTATCAATATATAACCGTCTGAGTACATACGTCTCAGAGAAGGGTGCTAAGCTAAGAGGATAGATCCTCCACCACCAACTGATATATCATCAATAAAAACCAATTGCTTATGCCATAAAATACAGTGTTAGACATACATCCAATACAAGTTCGTTTTAAGTTATGAACGAAATTGAAGGCATCTTATTCCTCATCAAATAAATGAGAGAGGCCCTTGCAAATCCAGACAATCTACAACTACTTTCGGACTACTGCAACTTATAACCTTATAATGGGAGCAACCAAAGGCATCAACAAACAGTCCATTCGAAGTGAAGATTCCCGGTCTTCCACCGTCTTAATTTTCATCGATTTCTCTATCTCATCGTATAATTATTTGAAAGGAGTTGAACCCGGTCTTTTCGAAATAATTAGCATTACAAACAATATTATTTTGGATTATATGATCCCCAATCAAGTCTTCTTTAATTGGAAAATGTTTCATAAGGTTGGATCTCATTCTTAAACTTGGTTAAGTCGTTAGACTGCCAAATTATCTTGAAAATTCTTTATTGACCATATATAATGGTTTACCAAGGTTTAGATTCAATTTGGGAACATTAAACCCTTAATCTCAAAACGTTTCTTAAAACCGTTACAAAAGGCTTTGCAAAATAGCCTATTTCTGATCAATAGGTTTTTATTACTCAAAATATCATGTATTTGGTCCAAAAATCTTTTTTATCATCTATTATATTTATAATTATTTTTCCATATTTTTAAATATTTTTATTTGACCTTTCTAAACAAAATTCAATTTTGGTACTTAAACTACAAAAAAGAGGATTTTTATAGAAATTTGATTTGGACTTAATTTAAGATCTCGCTGTTGGATCTTAATTTTTTTGCATTTGAAAACCCTTTTCATTTCGAACCCAACGTTTTTCATTTTGGGAAAATCCGATGGTCGGATCTCTCGGCACGTCTGTTTGAAGTCAATGGTTGAAATTCGTGAACTAGTGCTGCGCGACTAGTCATATTCAAACCACACTTCTACTTATATTTAACATCAAGTCGAATTCCCTCTAAAATAATTTATTAATTATACAAAACATATACAATTGGTTTTGGAAACTATATTTCTAATATTCAACTTCAAACTCAAATATTCCATTATTTAAATATTGTAATATTATTAAAAGTATTAAAATGATATTATTTTTCAAACTTCATCTTTTGAAACCCAAACTTTCCTTAACCCATTATAAAAATAAATAAGATAGTTTGGAAAATAAAATTGATTTAAAACACTTACTATATAGTCAAACCGAACTTCACTTTTCAAAGTTACTATCCACTTTTAATTTAAAATTTGAACATGCTATAATTCGACTTTAACTTTGTCAAATTTATTTATTTCTTTTAAAATGTTTATCATAGTGACTTTAACTTCATTTCTATCAAAAGTCGGATATAACAAATTCGAACCTTTATTTTTCGCTTATTATTTAATTAATAAAATATTCAATTAAATTATTGTATTTAATTGAGACTTAACCATTAACCCAATAATCCCACCTTTTGGGTATAATTAATCGTGGTGACACATCATAACTAACCATTATATAATCCAACAACAACCAAGTAAGGTTCTACTAAATTAGAAACACAATATCCAATAACCAATTGTTATTTAATATATTATTCAATGAACCCAATATTGTTCATATCCACAATCAACATCCAATATCCACACAATTATATTCTTAGAATGCTATTTACTTAAGTGTCATATGATTATTACTTAAAGATCAGACCTTTACTTCACTAATCATTATTAAATCCAAACGTGGTTTAATATTGACAACCATATACTACTTAGCCTTTTATGTGCGTAGTTTCTCACCAAATTGTCCATTTCTTCATAACTTCAAACGTATGACTCCTCTGCAATCCAGACCAAATTCTGCAGCCTTCCAGCGTCACTGTAAGTTGCCAATTTCCAAACGGACAGAGCTTCGACGCGTACTGGTTTTATAGAATATATTGAATATATATGGGGTTTTGGAGGCGAAAGGTCGGATCTTTGGGCTTAGAGGGGAACGACCTAAGGGGTGGGATCCACGTGAGGCTGTAGGTGAGCTGATGGGTCGGGTATGGACTGTAGTGGGATTTTTTGGAGAGTAGATGTAACGACCCGCCTTTTTGCCCAGTTCTTGCCGGTAATTAAACCGACTCAAACCGTTCATAAAGACGAATTGTTATGGGTACATACATATATAGAACAAAATAATAGAACTTTTCGTTGCAAATACAATGTTACATCAGAGTTACATATAATATCAGAGTTACAACATATACAGCAGAAGAAAAGAAAATATATTCTCAGGGGAAGAAACCATAAGATATAGCCGAAGCTCCAAAATCTTGCGTAAACTCCAATTCAGAAAGCGCTCTGAATCTTGCTCCAACGATCTATAACTACAAAACTAAACACTAACTGCCCGTGTGGAAATTAATGGGCATCCAGAGTTTAGAAAGGAACAATAAACTCTAGGTCAGTCATGGGACTGGTGTGAGAACTCAAAACAGTTGTTATTTAGAATTCATTTTTAAAGTAGGGCAATTCAACGGACCAAGCCGCTAACGCGGAACGGGTTAACTCCATATGAATTCTCATGCATAGAAATTCGCTATGACTTTGGGCGAGTTTTATCTTATTATAACCAAAACGTGTTTCATACGTGAAAATCCTCTTCTAATATTATCATATAGTGTGAAAATCAATTTCGCAAATAAATGTATTAATCATAGACGACATAATACCATTAATATTATCTCGCCATATATATACAAACCAAAACCGTATGGCTCGTATTGGAGATTGGATTTCCAACTTGATGATTCTTGGCACGAAAGATCAATCAGGGATACAAAACGAAGTGCCTCAACGGCTTTTTCATCCATCATGCGGACACCGACTACACATCGTCAGGGCAGATCAACGGTTTTCGATCAGACACGACCCCCCGAACATACCCAACTTCCCCAGGTTCATAAGTGGTTTCCCACTGCTGCACAGCTTCATCATCAATTCATATATAAGTATAAAACCTAACCGCCAGTTTCTCATCAATCCGGGGTGTGAGGTTTGTTGATGTCACATCATACACAAAGCGATGCTTCGATAAGCCATTCTTTGATCATCATTAGCTCGTTTCATAACTCGGGTATGCCACATTGACAATTCACAACATATCACTGATTACAATCAATGCATACCCTCTAAGTTCATATGACTTAGAGACGAGGATAATATATTGCCACAAATCCGATATACAATAACGGAAATCAGTGCTATGCGGTCAATTTCGACGTCAGTCACACCATCCATACGAATTCGTTCTGGGTCTGAACGGAACAACAACCCGAAAATACTTAAATATGTTCAGGTCTCATGTAACTCATACCTCGTATCGGTGGCCTACCTAACCGAGACATCAATCAACAATCAATCTAAACAAATTCAAATATTTCCGGTCTTCATTTGTCGTTTACCGAGTCTTGAATTGCTTCATAACGTCGTATTATTACTTGGAATGGTTTTCGAACATATACTCGATCTCGGTCTTTCCAAGTAACAAGCGTACTTTAAAACAGTAGCTATGGTTTACACAGGCTTTTCAATTCAAATCTCCTTCCAAATATTTACCAATTCATTTACGACTCAAGATTTGAATTACTATAAATTTTATACATCTCGTTATCATCTTATCTCTTCTTTGAAATCAAAGATTATCCCTTCGCTTTAATTTCTTACCTTTAATTCCCTTGAATCAAAGATTTGATTAAATCCCCAATTACGATATGAATTTCCACCATTCAATCTCATCGGGTTTCAAGAATGATATTACTGAAGATATGATTCACGACAAAACCCAATCAATCGATATTGAATCATAAATTACACAGAAATTTTTATCCACTTATATTCGATATAAATTCTCAAAATCAACGAATACTATAAGTGGAATAGCGATATAATAATATCTTCCAAATTCCCCAGATAGTATTTATTTCACCATGAAATTTTTATACCGAATATTGAAGATTATTTCTATCTAACTTATTTTAATCAGGTAGAGAAACCCATATCTTAATTAAAAGAATTATTCAACTCTTTGATATTTGATCTGGATAGAAATAACATCAACTTATCTTCAATATAAATCTCCGTATCCAATTCATATTATAAGTGGAATAATGATGAGCTACCTTTTAAATTCCTCAAATAGTAAGAGTCATCATCAACTGAATTAATATTAAACATCGAAGATTTATTTCCCACCATATCCAATTATTCAAAATTGGAAAACTTATCTTACTATTTAAATAAATCAATTTAAATCCCATATACAATATTTCAAATACTTATAAACCTTTGAAAACATCCTACAAATCATTTAAAAACGATTTCTCATAGTTCGGAAAATTGTTTACGGGTTAAAAACTTCAAAATAGATTGCTTTTAATGAAAGCGTTACAACAACGTTACAAAAGTGTTACAAAAGCGTTACAAAACTATGCCCTTACAACGATTTTTTCCAAAACGGCTTTAAACATAGCTTGAAAACTATAACCCGAAATTAAAATCTGCTTTCACTCATTTGAAAGCTCTCGTAAATAGGAATCAAACGTTTTTCGTTTCGTGGAAATTCGATTTAAATTGGAAAAGTTATAAGCATTTACATATTGCCACAATGCGACAAGCTCTAATTTTAACCAAAATAATCATTATTCTTAAATACTTCAAAGTACCTTAAAAATCATTATAAACTTATATAAATCATTTAAATTGACTTTTCAAATTATTCGGATTTAAAACAAAACTTTATTTTTTACTAATAAATTAAATCACCATTCAGATAATTTCAAATTAGATTTTTATTTAACCATCTCATCCGTCGGATCAGTTAGGGACAACCAGGGAGAGCAGGAAACTATAATTTCCAAACCTAAGCCTAGACACTATCCTCTCTGTCATCCTAGAACGTTCTGGTGTATATTATATTTATATATAAAAACCATATCCAAATTTAAAAATCTCATTTCGAATTAAAATTGAAAATAACTGGTTTCAGATAGATATAATTGTTATACAAAAATCAATACATAATTCAAATCATTTTTCAATCCTTATTCAAAGTTTTAAAAAGTTGATGTTTAATTCAAAACTAACATTTTAAATATTATTTAATAATTATATAGGAAGGAGATTCTAAATCGATCACCCATATATTCCACAACCACGGTGTGTGTAATATCATGCAATGCAATTATATTTATCCAAATGAATCATACGATCATATGGATACGAATTCATTTTCACAACAAACATTTTAACTGTGCACCAGCGTTATAGTCAATAACGCTTACTCGTGTTCAGTGTATTATCTAATTACATGAGCAAACATTCAAACATCAACATCCATCACACAATCATCATCAACAAATTATAATTAATCTCAACTAACTATAATTAACTAATTTAAATAATAATTTAAATTAGAAGTTCTCACCATACTAGCTCCAACATCTTCATTACCCAGACGGACAGACCAACGGACACTATCACCGCTACACGTACTGTTCTCGATCCATTTTGATTAGCAATTGATGATTGTTCTGCAAATTACATTAGGAATTGAATTAACAATAGTTGTTTAATATATATATATATGTCGTCAAATATATATATATATATATATGTACGGACATTTCATTTATTTTCCAAAAATTATACTTAACTAAAATTTCCAATACTATATACTACTGCGTTCTATTTTCAAATACGATTCTAACGCTTCTGACAGCGAGCGAATCCGATTTAAAACGAACGTTCTATGAGTGTTTAAAGTTTGCACTTAAATTAAACTAAAACAAATAAAATTAATTAAATCATACCCATTTAACAAGGCCCAAGCCCAATTGCTAAACACCGGCCCATCCCCTCCTTTCTTCTTCTTCTTCCTCACTTCTATTCTTTACACGCACAAGAACTCATTTCTTGCGTGTATGGTGTGCACCTACACAACCCAAATACTCAACCGATCTCAAATCCGAGAGCACACGCCAACTTCTCTTCGCACCCTCGTTCATCTGCACCGCATCTCCACAACCATGACCCCCTACATCAAAATGCGATCCACCATGGCCGAGGCCTGAAACGCAACAGGAACGTACGCCCCAACTAAAAAGATCGACATAAATTTTCTCCGAAACTCACCAAATTACACCACATCGAAGCCCTCTCTTCCCTCATCACAACACCATTCTCCGATTCGCCAATCATCGCTTCTTCCTTCAACAATCTCCAGACCTAGTTTTGAACATTTGCAACCATCGACACGGAATCGCATGAAACTTACACCAAAAATACTCCTCGCTTTCGTTATCTCAACGGCGCTGACGGCGCTGATTAATTCTCTCTGGATTGGGAGAAAAGATTTTTAGAAGTTTCCTTTGCAAATTGACATTTTTCTGGAAAAAAAAGAGATTTCTCTTTCGATGGTTAATGAAATTCGGATCTGTCAATTTCTAAAAATCACAAACGCTGATATGAACAATATTTGCGTAGGTCATTTCAGCAAAAACTGAACGGTTTGAGAGATATTGATTTTTGAATGAAGAAAAATGTACATTTTCTATGTACAGGAAACTTGCAAACATGAAATTGAGGAAGCTACTGCATATGAATTTGTTCATGGCTGAAGTGTGCATTACAACAAGGTTTGGCTCTTCTTATATAGAGTGGTTTCAAGGTCTTTTTGGTCAATTTATCAAGGACACATGGCTCCTCTTCATGGAACTAATACATGCATGTTAACAACTAAGTGAACACTTGCTATCTTCTTACAAACTCAAATACATGCATTAAGACACATAAGCCTACACTTGTCTCCATCTAAATTCTTTTCTATGCATGAGTGACAAAATGAGGTATTTATTTATTTAATTAAAATTAAATTTTAGTAACAACATTGTAACTTAAATATATGTATCCCATTTCAACACTTATATGTAAAAATATTACAATGTAAAATGATACTACACTTTACATAACACATATATAGAAATATATTTCTGAAATTTACTTAAGATAGAAAAGAAAACATTATAAAATATACTTATGGTTGTAAAAATCATTATGAAATATTTTAAAATTATCCTTTACAAAATTTATACTAAATAGTTTAAAACAATTGCTAAATAAATTTTATAAACATCATTATAATTTACCTAAGTAATAAAGTAATAATCATTCTTGAAAAATCTTAAAAATAAATTATTTCTTAACAAATTTATATTTTATAATTCAATATTATCAAAATTAGAAAATATTATTATTTAAACATGAAATCTTATAAATTAAATACAAACTTTTAAAATAAATTTTCCTTATACAAAATCATAATTTATAAAATAAAACAAGATACTTTATTCAAAATTAAAATTCCTATATTCCAACTTTATAAAAACAAATATCTATTCGGAAAATCCAACATTGGATAATAAAAATCCAAATTCATATATTAAAAATCCAAATCGACTTGGTAAAAATTATGGGATGTTACATTCACCCCTCCTTAGAGCTTTTCATCCTCGAAAAGGTAGTCGAGTAAAATTAAACTCCTTTACAAATTTTATATTCCCATTTCTCTCTCAACGTATCAGAAATGTAATGGTCAGAACCACGGCTCATATCATTCTCAGGGTACTCTGTCTTATTCTCACTAAAGGTAGAGTCTAAGGAAAATTCTATAATCTCGTGATTACTAGGGTCATCACGGGTCTTGCTTAAAAATCAATTCTCTGAGTTAAACTCAGAGCTGCTACCCCTACCATTAAGGAGAAACTAGAATAGATACTGTCTACTACTTAGAGGTCTATGACCCTAAGAAAATTGTAAAGTTTGGCAAATATCTTTCTAACTTACTCTCACGGATCCCTTGATTTACTTATCAATTATAAGACCAAGTGTTTAATTAGAAATTAAAATCCAAGTTCTCAAATAAATTTTTCCCTAATCATTCAATTATCTTTCAAAATAACACCTTGGCTAGATTCAATATTAGAAATTCAATTGCTCTCAATACAAATTCAATTTCGATTTAAGAGAATTCAAAATACTGGTTCCAAATTAATTCTCTTGTCCATGGCTTCATCAGAGCAGGCAAAAGGAAGAATTCAGAAGAACAAAATTGGATAGTTAAAATTCCAAGCACGACAATTTGGGGAGATATTCAAAAGATGACAATGGGTTGAGCAAAACCCAGCGACAAGGGAAGGGATAAAATTGTATTTCCGAAACACTCTTTCTATTTCAAATTTTATTCCAATCATTTCCCATCTCATATTAACTCATTTATATGTTAAATTTATACTCATTTAATATTCATATTTTAGTTGTCATATTCACCTAATCGAATCACATTTTTCTAAATACACTTTAAAAATCATAATTATATATAACTCTTTTCATTCTTGTTTAAATATCAAAATCTTGTTTAGAAATTTTCTAGTCGGAAAAATTTCTTAAAAACAGTTTTATTTAAAATACCATCACGCTTCCTCTGCGCACTCTGGTTACGTGTGTACATGTTCAAGCTAGGGTTGTTTCAATATTAATCTTAACATTTTCAGAACTCACTTCTTCAAATTTAATATTTCAAAGATCCAAATTTTCCTATTTCGAGGTTTCTTACAATTTGCATTAACCTTTTAAACTCATTTCTAACTTAAGTCAAAATCATCTCTTTACACAAATTCTTGATTTAAGTCTAAATCATCTATAGATTTCTTAAGGGGTTCTGATAGCTAAGATATTCTTGGATATTCTCTTTTACAATTCATGTTAAGGTTTTATCCAAATCTATTGCTTACATTAACATATCAACATTCTATGAGAAATATAATATCTTTCTGGTTACAACTTATTAGATCATATTCAGACATCAGCTATGACTTGCTTAACTTGAAGTATGGGTGTTGTTTTTGGTATAATTTCTTAATGTATTATCTTATTTCCCCACATTAGCTTCCTAATCTTAAAGTGGATTTACCTCAAAATCCTTCTGGTTATTAAAATAGTTTGTTGTGCTTACATTATATTCCCTTTAATAATCATATCGAAATGGTTCAAATACTCCTCGACGTGTTAATTGAAACCATATAGTCATCCCACTTTCGAAACTCAAAAATAATTACTGATGGTGCCATGGTCATCAGTAAAATCATCCTCGAGCGACTAGAGTGTGACCCTACATCTACCTAGTATTTATTGGGCTTCGCATATACGTTGATCAGACGTATATTCAAAACCCTTGCATACTCGATAGTCCAATCGCGACGTTGAATAAAACACTCGAAATCCTTATTTCCAATTATATTTCAAAATATATTCCAAATAATCATCGTTTCCAAAATGATTTACTTGTTCAAAATACCTTATATAGGTTTCAAAAATACGCTCTCTCGTCATATATTCAGAAATCTCATTCTAGGGTATTTCTAACCCTATCTCTAATGAGATAATATAACTCTGAGGAGTCCTATTATTTTGTCCAAATACGTACGTACCCCATAGCTTTGTATAACCAAAGCTCTGATACCAACTGTAACGACCCGCCTTTTTGCCCAGTTCTTGTCGGTAATTAAACCGACTCAAACCGTTCATAAAGACGAATTGTTATGGGTACATACATATATTGAACAAAATAACAGAACTTTTCGTTGCAAATACAATGTTACATCAGAGTTACATAGAATATCAGAGTTACAACATATACAGCGGAAGAAAAGAAAATATACTCTCAGCGGAAGAAACTGTAAGATATAGCCGAAGCTCCAAAATCTTGCGTGAACTCCAATTCAGAAAGCGCTCTGAATCTTGCTTCAACGATCTATAACTGCAAAACTAAACACTAGCTTCCCGTGTGGAAATTAATGGGCACCCAGAGTTTAGAAAGGAACAATAAACTCTAGGTCAGTCATGGGACTGGTGTGAGAACTCAAAACAGTTGTAATTTAGGATTCATTTTTAAAGTTGGGCAATTCAACGGACCACGCCGCTAACGCGGAACGGGTTAACTCCTTACGAATTCCCGTGCATAGAAATTTGCTATGACTTTGGGCGAGTTTTATCTTATGATAACCAAAACGTGCTTTCATACGTGTCCTCTTCTAATATTATCATATAGTGTGAAAAGCAATTTCGCAAATAAATGTATTAATCCTAAACGACATAATACCATTAATATTATCTCGCCATATATATACAAACCAAAACCGTATGGCTCGTATTGGAGATTGGATTTCCAACTTGATGATTCCTGGCACGAAAGATCAAGCAGGGATACAAAATGAAGTGCCTCAACGGCTTTTTCATCCATCATGCGGACACCGACTACACATCGTCAGGGCAGATCAACGGTTTTCGATCAGACACGACCCCCCGAACATACCCAACTTCCCCAGGTTCATAAGTGGTTTCCCACTGCTGCACAGCTTCATCATCAATTCATATATAAGTATAAAACCTAACCGCTAGTTTCTCATCAATCCGGGGTGTGAGGTTTGTTGATGTCACATCATACACAAAGCGATGCTTCGATAAGCCATTCTTTGATCATCATTATTTAGCTCGTTTCATAACTCGGGTTTGACACATTGACAATTCACGACATATCACTGATTACAATCAATGCATACCCTCTAAGTTCATATGACTTAGAGACGAGGATAATATATTGCCACAAATCCGATATACAATAACGGAAATCAGTGCTATGCGGTCAATTTCGACGTCAGACACACCATCCATACGAATCCGTTCTGGGTCTGAACGGAACAACAACCCGAAAATACTTAAATATGTTCAGGTTTCATGTAACTCATACCTCGTATCGGTGGCCTACCTAACCGAGACATCAATCAACAATCAATCTAAAAAAATTCAAATATTTCCGGTCTTCATTCGTCGTTTACCGAGTCTTGAATTGCTTCATAACGTCGTATTATTACTTGGAATGGTTTTCGAACATATACTCGATCTCGGTCTTTCCAAGTAACAAGCGTACTTTAAAACAGTAGCTATGGTTTACACAGGCTTTTCAATTCAAATCTCCTTCCAAATATTTACCAATTCATTTACGACTCAAGATTTGAATTACTATAAATTTTATACATCTCGTTATCATCTTATCTCTTCTTTGAAATCAAAGATTATCCCTTCGCTTTAATTTCTTAACTTTAATTCCCTTGAATCAAAGATTTGATTAAATCCCCAATTACGATATGAATTTCCACCATTCAATCTCATCGGGTTTCAAGAATGATATTACTGAAGATACGATTCACGACAAAACCCAATCAATCGATATTGAATCATAAATTACACAGAAATTTTTATCCACTTATATTCGATATAAATTCTCAAAATCAATGAATACTATAAGTGGAATAGCGATATAATAATATCTTCCAAATTCCCCAGATAGTATTTATTTACACCATGAAATTTTTATACCGAATATTGAAGATTATTTCTATCTAACTTATTTCAATCAGGTGGAGAAACCCATATCTTAATTAAAAGAATTATTCAACTCTTTGATATTTGATCTGGATAGAAATAACATCAACTTATCTTCAATATAAATCTCCGTATCCAATTCATATTATAAGTGAAATAACGATGAGCTACCTTTTAAATTCCTCAAATAGTAAGAGTCATCATCGACTGAATTAATAATAAACATCGAAGATTTATTTCCCACCATATCCAATTATTCAAAATTGGAAAACTTATTTTTAATGTTTAAATAAATCAATTTAAATCCCATATACAATATTTCAAATACTTCTGAACCTTTGAAAACATCCTGCAAATCATTTAAACATGATTTCTCATAGTTCGGAAAATTGTTTACGGGTTACAAATTTCAAAATAGATTGCTTTTAATGAAAGCGTTACAACAACGTTTCAAAAGTATTACAAAAGCGTTACAAAACTATGCCCTTACAACGATTTTTTCCAAAACGGTTTTAAACATAGCTTGAAAACTATAACTCGAAATTAAAATCTGCTTTCACTCATTTGAAAGCTCTCGTAAATAGGAATCAAACGGTTTTCGTTTCGTGGAAATTCGATTTAAATTGGAAAAGTTATAAGCATTTACATATTGCCATAATGCGACAAGCTCTAATTTTAACCAAAATAATCATTATTCTTAAATACTTCAAAATACCTTAAAAATCATTATAAACTTATATAAATCATTTAAATTGACTTTTCAAATTATTCGGATTTAAAACACACCTTTTTTTTTACTAATAAATTAAATCACCATTCAAATAATTTCAAATTAGATTTTTATTTAACCATCCCATCCGTCGGATCAGTTAGGGATAGCCAGGAAGAGCAGGAAACTATAATTTCCAAACCCAAGCCTAGACACTATCCTCTCTGTCATCCTAGAACGTTCTGGTGTATATTATATTTATATATAAAAACCATATTCAAATTTAAAAATCTCATTTCGAATTAAAATTGAAAATAACTAGTTTCAGATAGATATAATTGTTATACAAAAATCAATACATAATTCAAATCATTTTTCAATCCTTATTCAAAGTTTTAAAAAGTTGATGTTTAATTCAAAACTAACATTTTAAATATTATTTAATAATTATATAGGAAGGAGATTCTAAATCGATCACCCATATATTCCACAACCACGGTGTGTGTAATATCATGCAATGCAATCATATTTATCCAAATAAACCATACGATCAGATGGATACGAATTCATTTTCACAACAAACATTTTAACTGTGCACCAGCGTTATAGTCAATAACGCTTACTCGTGTTCAGTGTATTATCTAATTATATGAGCAAACATTCAAACATCAACATCCATCACACAATCATCATCAACAAATTATAATTAATCACAACTAATTATAATTAACTAATTTAAATAATAATTTAAATTAGAAGTTCTCACCATACTAGCTCCAACATCTTCATTATCCAGACGGACAGACCAACGGACACTGCCACCGCTACTCGTACTGTTCTCGATCCATTTTGATTAGCAGTTGATGATTGTTCTGCTAATTATATTAGGAATTGAATTAACAATAGTTGTTATATATATATATATATGTCGTCATATATATGTACGAACATTTCATTTATTTTCCAAAAAGTATACTTAACTAAAATTTCCAATACTATATACTACTGCGTTCTATTTTCAAATACGATTCTAATGCTTCTGACGGCGAGCGAATCCGATTTAAAACGAACGTTCTATGAGTATTTAAAGTTTGCACTTAAATTAAACTAAAACAAATAAAATTAATTAAATCAAACCCATTTAACAAGGCCCAAGCCCAATTGCTAAACACCGGCCCATCCCCTCCTTTCTTTTTCTTCCTCCTCACTTCTATTCTTTACACGTACAGGAACTCATTTCTTGCGTGTATGGTGTGCACCTACACAACCCAAATACTCAACCGATCTCAAATCCGAGAGCACACGCCGACTTCTCTTCGCACCCTCGTTCATCTACACCGCATCTCCACAACCATGACCCCCTACATCAAAATGCGATCCACCATGGCCGAGGCCTGAAACGCAACAGGAATGTACGCCCCAACTAAAAAGATCGACACAAATTTTCTCCGAAACTCACCAAATTACACCACATCGAAGCTCTCTCTTCCCTCATCACAACACCATTCTCCGATTCGCCAATCATCGCTTCTTCCTTCAACAATCTCCAGACCTAGTTTTGAACATTTGCAACCATCGACACAGAATCGCATGAAACTTACACCAAAAATACTCCTCGCTTCGCTGATCTCAACGGCGCTGACGGCGCTGATTAATTCTCTCTGGATTGGGAGAAAAGATTTTTAGAAGTTTCCTTTGCAAATTGACATTTTTCTGAAAAAAAAGAGATTTCTCTTTCGATGGTTAATGAAATTCGGATCCGTCAATTTCTAACAATCACAAACGCTGATACGAACAATATTTGCGTAGGTCATTTCAGCAAAAACTGAACGGTTTGAGAGATATTGATTTTTGAATGAAGAAAAATTTACATTTTCTATGTACAGGAAACTTGCAAACATGAAATTGAGGAAGCTACTGCATATGAATTTGTTCATGGCTAAAGTGTGCATTACAACAAGGTTTGACTCTTCTTATATTGAGTGGTTTCAAGGTCTTTTTGGTCAATTTATCAAGGACACATGGCTCCTCTTCATGGAACTAATACATGCATGTTAACAACTAAGTGAATACTTGCTATCTTCTTACAAACTCAAATACATGCATTAAGACACATAAGCCTACACTTGTCCCCATCTAAATTCTTTTCTATGCATGAGTGACAAAATGAGGTATTTATTTATTTAATTAAAATTAAATTTTAGTAACAACATTGTAACTTAAATATATGTATCCCATTTCAACACTTATATGTAAAAATATTACAATGTAAAATGATACTACACTTTACATAACACATATATAGAAATATATTTCTGAAATTTACTCAAGATAGAAAAGAAAACATTATAAAATATACTTATGGTTGTAAAAATCATTATGAAATATTTTAAAATTATCCTTTACAAAAATTTATACTAAATAGTTTAAAACAATTGCTAAATAAATTTTATAAACATCATTATAATTTACCTAAGTAATAAAGTAATAATCATTCTTGAAAAATCTTAAAAATAAATTATTTCTTAACAAATTTATATTTTATAATTCAATATTATGAAATTAGAAAATATTATTATTTAAACATGAAATCTTATAAATTAAATACAAACTTTTAAAAAAAATCCTTATACAAAATCATAATTTATAAAATAAAACAAGATACTTTATTCAAAATTAAAATTCCTATATTCCAACTTTATAAAAACAAATATCTATTTGAAAAATCCAACATTGGATAATAAAAATCCAAATTCATATATTAAAAATCCAAATCAACTTGGTAAAAATTATGGGATGTTACATTCACCCCTCCTTAGAGCTTTTGATCCTCGAAAAGGTAGTCGAGTAAAATTAAACTCCTTTACAAATTTTATATTCCCATTTCTCTCTCAACGTATTAGAAATGTAATGGTCAAAACCACGACTCATATCATTCTCAGGGTACTCTGTCTTATTCTCACTAAAGGTAGAGTCTAAGGAAAATTCTATAATCTCGTGATTACTAGGGTCGTCACGGGTCTTGCTTAAAAATCAATTCTCTGAGTTAAACTCAGAGCTGCTACCCCTACCATTAAGGAGAAACTAGAATAGATACTGTCTACTACTTAGAGGTCTATGACCCTAAGAAACTTTTAAAGTTTGGCAAATATCTTTCTAACTTACTCTCACGGATCCCTTGATTTACTTATCAATTATAAGACCAAGTGTTTAATTAGAAATTAAAATCCAAGTTCTCAAATAAATTTTTCCCTAATCATTCAATTATCTTTCAAAATAACATCTTGGCTAGATTCAATATTAGAAATTCAATTGCTCTCAATACAAATTCAATTTCGATTTAAGAGATAATTCAAAATACTGGTTCCAAATTAATTCTCTTGTCCATGGCTTCATCAGAGCAGGCAAAAGGAAGAATTAAGAAAAAAAAAATTGGATAGTTAAAATTCCAAGCACGACAATTTGGGGTGATATTCAAAAGATGATAATGGGTTGAGCAAAACCCAGCGACAAGGGAAGGGATAAAATTGTATTTCCGAAACACTCTTTCTATTTCAAATTTTATTCCAATCATTTCCCATCTCATATTAACTCATTTATATGTTAAATTTATACTCATTTAATATTCATATTTTAGTTGTCATATTCACCTAATCGAATAACATTTTTCTAAATACACTTTAAAAATCATAATTATATATAACTCTTTTCATTCTTGTTTAAATATCAAAATCTTTTTTAGAAATTTTCTAGTCGGAAAAATTTCAAAACAGTTTTATTTAAAATACCATCACGCTTCCTCTGCGCACTCTGGTTACGTGTGTACATGTTCAAGCTAGGGTTGTTTCAATATTAATCTTAACATTTTCAGAACTCACTTCTTCAAATTTAATATTTCAAAGATCCAAATTTTCCTATTTCGAGGTTTTTTTTACAATTTGCATTAACCTTTTAAACTCATTGCTAACTTAAGTCAAAATCATCTCTTTACACAAATTCTTGATTTAAGTCTAAATCATCTATAGATTTCTTAAGGGGTTCTGATAGCTAAGATATTCTTGGATATTCTCTTTTACAATTCATGTTAAGGTTTTATCCAAATCTATTGCTTACATTAACATATCAACATTCTATGAGAAATATAATATCTTTCTGGTTACAACTTATTAGATCATATTCAGACATCAGTTATGACTTGTTTAACTTGAAGTATGGGTGTTGTTTTTGGTATAATTTCTTAATGTATTATCTTATTTCCCCACATTTGCTTCCTAATCTTAAAGTGGATTTACCTCAAAATCCTTCTGGTTATTAAAATAGTTTGTTGTGCTTACATTCTATTCCCTTTGATAATCATATCGAAATGGTTCAAATATTCCTCGAAGTGTTAATTGAAACCATATAGTCATCCCACTTTCGAAACTCGAAAATAATTACAGATGGTGCCATGGTCATCGGTAAAATCATCCTCGAGCGACTAGAGTGTGACCCAAATTCATATCTATTCGGAAAATCATACATTGGATAATAAAAATCCAAATTCATATATTAAAAATCCAAATCAACTTGGTAAAAATTATGGGATGTTACAGTAGAGGTGTAAAAGGGGTGGCTTTAAGGTGTTTAAGAGGATAAGGGGTATTTGGTGGTGTTTTAGGGGTGGTGGGGTCCACGACAAGGAGGGGGAGGGCGATTGTAACACCCCGAATTTTAGTTAATACTAAAATTCACTAATTACAGGATAAATAATCTCAGACGTGGGAATTAGGGGTAACGGGCTGCGTAATTGCGTTCGTCTCGGAAAAATACGCGAAATAGAGTCCGAGTTTTCGAAAATCGGAGTCCGTATGGCCCGGTTATGGTCCAATGAAGTTAGCAGAAAAAATTTAAAACTAAAGCAGATTTGAAAATTCAAATATTCAGATTTGGGATGGGCCAGGCGGGGTCAGGCGGGAAGCTTCCCGCCCAACCCATGTCGACAGGGCTGTCGACAGGCCTGTCGACAGGGGTGTCGACATGCCTGTCGACTTGCCTGTCGACAGGGTGGCACCGTTCAGTGAACCTGGGTGCACCAGGTTGCACCAGGTTGGGTTTCAGGCTGGCTAGGAGGGCTGGTTCTAGAGATTTCCTCAATCTAAGGGTCCTAATCTAATCTAGGGTTAATCTAAGGGCCTAAAACACTCACCTAATCCTATAAATAAGACCCTAACCCTACCCTAATTCATTCATAATTAAATCTAGTAACTAAACTATGGCAAATTGAAACTTGAGAGAGCCTCCACCAAAATTAGAGAAGGGATAGCATTCCAAATCAACTTCTAGCCTCTTAATCTTCTTCATTAGTTTGCTAATTTTGTTTTGGTGAGCTTCTATCCCCTTAATAATCGATTGTTAAATTGATTAAGATAGGATATGATGATGTATGGTTATGTTTGTGGATCAATGTGTTTATGCAAGCTTAATATTGTATATGTCATGTGTTTTGCAAGTTATATGCTCTATGTCATGCAAGTTTAGTATATGTGTTCATAACATTTTTATGCAAGTTTAATGTTATATCTTTATGCAAGTTTGGTGCTATGTTTCATGATGATTATGATGCAAAACACTAAGTTGGACCTTGATCTAGTATGCAACATGTTAAGCATGCTTATGAAGTTATGTGAATAAATATGCAAGTTATGTGTATGTTCAAATGCAAGATTAACATGTTATGCATGCATATGAAGTTATGTGAATAAACATGCAAGTTAGGTGTATGCTCAAATGCAAGATTGATATGTTATGCATGCATATGAAGTTATGTGAATGATTATGCAAGTTATGTGTATGTTCAAATGCGAGGTTAATATGTTATGCATGCATATGAAGTTATGAGAATAATGATGCAAGTTATGTGTATGTTTAAATGCAAGATTAACATGTTATGCATGCATATGAAGTTATGTGAATGATTATGCAAGTTAAGTGTATGCTCAAATGCAAGATTACCATGTTATGCATGCTTATGAGGTCATATGAATAATTATGCAAGTTATGTAGATGCTTAAGAGCAAGTTGGGTTAATATGTGTTCATATATGCAAGTTGACATCTTCTTAACCCATGACAAAGTTATATGCTAAACCCATGATATGTGTGATGGATCTTCCCCTTTTATTATGTCATGAAATGAGAACGATTTACGTGGGGAACGATGGGGTGGGTAAATATGTTAATAAATGGATGATTGGGTATGATTAAGCATACCATAAAAAAATAAATTACCATAAGTGGGAATTTACCTATTGAGTTAGGTCTACCCCATGGGAATTTACCTATTGAGTTAGGTCTACCCATGTTATGGTAAACTTGATATTAGTTAGGGATAATTAATATGGGGGTGATTAATTAGGTGTAATTAATCGACTAAGACACGAGGTTGGACTCATTTGTAGTGTAAAACTGCCCGGACCCGACCGGCTTAACCAGTTGCTACAAATGTCAGCCCAATGTGAGAGGTCTTAGCCATAAATTAAATACGTGATTAAGGTAAAGACACGAGGTTAGACTCTGTTATGACGTAAGACTGCCCGGATTCTACCGGCTTAACCAGGCGGTCATAACAGCCAGTCTAATGTGGGAGGTCTTTACGGGAGATCACGGTCTTAATTAATTAAGAAACACTTAACCATAATAGCATGTAGTGGGACATGAGGGGTTAAGTGGGTGCCTTGGGTGGCATGAGGAAATTTTGTGGTTGCCTTGGGTGGCATGTGGAATCTAGTGGTTGCCTTGGGTGGCAATAGAAAATACGATTAGAATACTTAACCAAGTGGAAACATGTAACTAAACATGATTAAAGGGTTAAGTGGGATACACTAGATATATGACAAGCTTAAGTGGGTAGCTTGTGGGGGCCCATTTCAACCAATATCCCAAACGTATCTTTGTGGGCTCGACCCATGTCGAGTGACGGGACACGCATATTGGGCTTGATTATAAGAGGCCAAAAAGGGTTAGCGGTGGCAACGCAAGTCCAACGGGTTTCATATGCGTGTGTGGGCCCGGGCTGGTAGATAAGTCGTTGTTGCATCGTGTAGATATAAAGTCGTGCACCGTTGATAGTATTGGGTAGCCACTTTAGGGGAGTGATACACCCCACTGTGGGACCAGCACGGGTATCTATGGTAGGGAGCCGATCGATGGGGAGTAGTGGGTACACCTAATAAAGATAGGGGCAGACGGCACCTATGTAGGGGTACACGAAACTACTGGGTAAGAATTACTGAGTACACCTAGTGGAGATAGGGGCAGACGGCACCTATGTAGTGAGCTAGGAGTACATGAAATTATTGGGGAAATTTTCTAAGTCCTTGGAAGGGATCAACCTTTAAGTAGGAATGACTGGTGTGGTGCAGTAAGTAATTATCCTTGGGTGGGTAGATGCGTCCTGACGGTTATCTTAGTTCATCCTATGTTGTTGGCTACTTAGTGTAGTTATTATCCCCAAAGGTACCGTACCGAGTTCATGTCATACCCTAATTACTTTAATAATTGTATTGTTAAGGTTATAGGGCTCACTCAGACTTATGTCTGACCCCGTTGTTTTTATCTTTTTTTTTCCAACCCTCAGGTCTTACGGTGGATCCTAGCGGTAGTAGAGCTTGATCGGATTGCTGTTCCAGCCTTTGGGAGCTTGGGTAGATGTAAAGCTCCAGTTATCCAGTTATCCAGTTATCTTTTCTTTTGTTATGGCTATTGTATGAGAGAGTGGGATTATGTACTTCTTTGTTTTGACGGATATTGTACTTGACTTTTATCATGGCTTTATGATGTAACCAGACATGTTTATTTCCGCTGTTATGAGATGATGTTTTAAAATTTCAAGTACTATTTATATCTGTCTTGGTGTAATTTTTCTGTTCTATATTCACTAAAATACTCCACCGATGCTATGGCATTCCCTTTGTGAGTGACCATAGCGGGTGTGGGGTGTTACACGTGGTATCAGAGCAAAGGTTACCGGAACAGATAAAATTTTTAGAAAACTATTTTTCTAAAACATTTTTGGAAAAGATATTTTCAAAAACATGTCTTTTAAGAGAAAAGTTTTTGAAAGAAAAGCATAATCCCCAATAGCCATATCTATATCCTTCGAATTCTCCGTTTTGAATCTTTCCTTTTTCGTTTCAGCATGGCTGAGGATCTTAACTTTCCGGAGGGTGAGACGGTACCAGTATGGTATAGGAGATTGATGGAGGCTAGGGCCACCACTGCGGGTCCAGCGAATATTCCTCCACCAACCGTAGCACCCGATCTTCCTCCTCCCCCTCCTCCTCGCACGGATACTTTTGCTAAGACTTGCAAGGAATTTAAAGCTATGGGAGGGAAACCTTTTCAAGGATCTGAAACCTTTGTGGAGGCTAGAGATTGGCTTAAGGAGGTGGAAGAGTTGATAGATATCTTTGAGATGGAAGAAGGGAAGAAAGTCAAGTTGGCTGCTTGGTTAATGAAGGGAGAGGCCTCATTCTGGTGGGAGGTTACTAATGGAGAACGCCCCGTTGACTCTTGGGCGGATTTCAGGCAAAGATTTGTGGCAAAGTTTCTCTCAAGGGCGGAAGAGAACTTGTATATGGAGAGATTCTTGACTCTAAAGCAAGGAAATCTTTCGGTGAAGGAATATGTTAACAAGTTTAATCAATTGGCAAGGTTTGGCCTAGACATGGTGAATACACCGGAGAAGAAGGCTTTGAGGTTCGTGAAAGGCTTAAATGAACCGATGCATGGGTTGGCTATGACTCACATCCCTATGGGGGCCACCTTTGAGAAGCTAGTTGACATGGCACTCATGTTTGAGGAAGAGAAGGATCCTAATGCTAATAAGGCACCCGAGAAGAAGGGAGATCAAAAGAGACCTCAACAACAGCAAAGCAAAGGTGGGAAAGGCAACGGTGGCAAGGGCAAGAAGAAGAAGTGTTTCAATTGTGGGACACCTGGCCACCTAAGCAAGGATTGTCGCAAGAAGAAGAAGACCGGTTGCTTCCACTGTGGCGAAGCAGGGCACTTAGTGAAGGATTGCCCTAAGAAAGGGCAAAGGACGGGATCTACCTCAGGAGGACAGGTGCAAGCTCTTATGGCACCGGGTCAGGCTAGGGGGCAAGTACAGGCTCTCGCGGTTCCACCAATTCAGGAGAGAGATAGAACTATTTCCGTTGAAAGTCTGGTTTTTCTATTTTACCATCCTGTCCGTACATTGTTTGATTCAGGCGCATCGCATTCGTTTATCTCATCATCATTAGTTGAGTCACTGCACCTAGACACCAGTTTGGTAGATGATCCCTTGGTTGTTTCAAACCCAATTGGGGGCTCCACTTATTTGTCCATGATATGTTTGGGTTTGAAGATTTCTATACTTAGCATTGAGTTTAGATGTGATGCTTTTGTGTTGGGCTTCACGGGCTATGGGTTGATTCTGGGCATGGACTGGTTATCCAGTAATGGTGCCGTTCTTGATTGCGAAAGGAGAGTTGTTAGGCTCATGACCCGCTTGGGTAACACTCTCGAGATTTCTTGTAACCCCAGGGACTCTGTTATGCTAAGTTATCTTGAATCGCTTGACGCTTCGGTCGAGAACTTGCAATCTGTTAGAGTGGTCCGGGAATATCCGGATGTGTTTGAAGAGGTGAAGGGCTTACCTCCGAAGCGGGAGATTGACTTCCGAATATATTTGGTGGATAATGCTAAACCGATATCTTTACCAGTGCGCCACATGGCTCCTCGTGAGAGGAGGGAACTCCATAAGCAAGTAGGGGAGTTGCTTGAGAAGGGGTTCATAAGACGGAGCATATCGGAGTGGGGTGCTCCAGTAGTATTTGCTACGAAGGCGGATGGGTCCCTCAGACTTTGTGTAGACTATAGAGAACTCAACAAGCTCACAAAGAAGAATAGACACCCATTGCCGAGGATTGATGATCTTTTCGATCAGTTGGTCGGCGCTTCAGTATTTTCTCAGTTGGACTTAGCCACGGGGTTTCATCAGTTGAGGGTGGCTGAGGATAGCATAGACAAGACTGCCTTTAGGACTCCGGATGGTTTCTATGAGTGGCTGGTGATGCCATTTGGGTTGACGAACGCCCCCGCCTACTTTGTTGATTTGATGAGTAGGGTGTTCAGGGAGTTCCTTAATAAATTTGTGGTGGTCTTTGTGGATGATATCTTAGTATTCTCTAAGAGTGAAGAAGAGCATGCCCTACATCTTGGGGAAGTGTTGAAGACTCTTCGAGCGCATAGCCTTAAGGCTAAATTCTCTAAATGTCACTTCTGGAGGAAGGAAGTACGGTTCTTGGGGCACGTGGTCTCCAAGGAAGGGATAGCTGTGGATCCCGCAAAGGTAGTATCAATTCAGGATTGGAAGGTTCCGAAAAATGCTACCGAAGTAAGAAGTTTCTTGGGGTTGGCGGGTTATTATAGGAAGTTTATTAAAGACTTCGCGAAGATATCAGCCCCATTAACCCGCTTAACGAAGAAGAATCTTGTTTTTGCATGGGACGTAGATTGCGATGATGCGTTCCGACGGTTAAAGAGAGCTTTAACCACTGCTCCAGTTTTAGTGTTGCCGGATGGAAGCAAGCCATTTGTTGTCTATACCGATGCCTGTGGGACAGGACTTGGCACAGTCTTAATGCAAGAGGGAAGGGTAATAGCCTATGGTGGAAGGCAGTTGAGGGCACATGAGAAAAATTACCCTACCCATGATCTAGAGCTGGCCGCTATTGTTTTTGCGCTTAAGATTTGGCGCCATTATCTTCTTGGTGAGAGATTCGAGCTGTTCACTGACCATAAATCTTTGAAGTACTTGTTCTCTCAGAAGGATCTAAACTTAAGACAGCAAAGGTGGATGGAGTTCCTAGCATCTTATGATTTCGAGATAGCGTATACCCCTGGCAAGGGTAACGTGGTGGCGGACGCCTTGAGCAGGAAGAGGTTGTCTTTGAGTCCATTGTTCGTGGAACGACGAAGCTTGGAATTTATCTCGATGTTTGATTTCAGACCTTCCGTTGATATTGTACCCGGTTTGCTAGCTTCTTTGGAAGTTAGACCTACTCTTCTGGGGCGGATTGGGGAAGCCCAGAGGGACGACCCACGGTTGGTTGAGTTGATAGAGAAGCTCATAAGGGGGGAGTCGTCCAGCCATTTGAGTAGGTACACCCTAGACGGCAGGGGGTGCTTGCGTAGAGACGGTAGACTTTGTGTACCGCTAGATGAAGGGTTGAGGAAGGCTATTCTTGATGACGCACACCGTTCTAGGATGACCATTCATCCCGGTGGGGATAAGATGTACCAAGATATGAAGAGGGTTTTCTTCTGGGCCGGTATGAAGAAAGATGTGGCCGAGTATGTCGCTCAATGTTTGGTGTGCCAGCAAGTGAAGGCGGAGCAAAGGAAACCAGGTGGGTTGCTTCACCCATTGGAGGTTCCGCAGTGGAAGTGGGATAGCGTCTCGATGGATTTTATTGACGGGTTACCCAGGTCGAGGAAGGGTAATACAGGAATTTGGGTGGTGGTAGATAGACTTACTAAGAGCGCCCATTTCATACCTGTGAAGAGCAAGAGGACTGCTCCATGGCTAGCTTCAGTATATCTTCGAGAGATAGTTCGATTACATGGGGTACCCTCTAGCATAGTGAGTGATCGAGATCCTATCTTCACTAGCGAGTTCTGGAGAAGTTTGCAAGAAGCGGTGGGGACTCAATTGTGTCTAAGCACTGCATATCATCCTCAGACAGACGGCCAGACTGAGAGGGTGAATCGTGTTCTAGAAGACCTTTTGAGGCTTTGTATCCTAGATTTTGGAGGTACATGGGAAGAGCATCTTCCATTGGTAGAGTTCGCATATAATAACAGCTTTCAGTCCAGTATTGGTATGGCTCCTTTTGAAGCTCTCTATGGAAGGCCTTGTCGATCACCTACATGTTGGTGGGAATCTACGGATAAGATCTTGCTTGGGCCTGATATGGTTAGGGAGACTTCTGAGAAGATTGACTTGATTCGGAGGAGGATGAAAGCAGCGCAGGATAGGCAAAAATCTTATGCGGACAAGAGAAGGACGGATCTTGAGTTTGAGGTTGGGGATATGGTTTTTGTCAAGGTATCTCCGTTGAGAAATGTTGTTCGCTTCGGATCCGTTGGGAAGTTAGCACCAAGGTTTGTTGGGCCGTTTCCTATCAAGGAAAGGATTGGACGGATGGCATATAGGGTGGAGTTGCCCGACAGACTTAGCGGTGTTCATGATGTATTCCATGTATCACATCTGAGGAAATGCTTACATGAGACCGCAGAGGTGGTAGAGCCGAGCATGCTTAGAGATATAGAGATAGAGCGTGATGCGACTATTAGACGAGCTCCTACTCGCATCCTTGGGTCAGAGACTAGGAAGTTAAGAAACAAAGAGGTTCAACTAGTCAAGGTGCAATGGGGAGAAGATGAGAGCAACGCAACTTGGGAGACGGAAGCGAAGATGCGTTCATTGTACCCATTTCTTTTTGAGGGTATGTCTTTACTTTCTCCTTTATCGTTTGTCTAGTACTTATCTTATCTTTGGTATGTCCTCTCGTTAGTACCTTTGACCTTTAGGTAGGGTAAACCTATGGTTGAAACATGTGTTTGAGACATGTTATGGTTGATGGATGCAAGTGGATGCAAGTGTTTGCTAGTGGTTGCTCGTGGATGCATATACACACACTCTAGGCACTAGATCGGCTCAGTCACTTCATATTGCATATTGCATAAAATTGTGTGTAGGAAAATATATTTATGGATGTATAATGGTTGTGTTATCACATGGATGATGCATTTTGGTGAATGATTGTGCACTCATGTAGATATTGTATGTGTCGATAGGGTTTTCTCGCATACATAATGGATGCATGGCACTATCATGGTTTGCATATGTTCATACATTAGATAGGGAACATATACACACACTGTTTGCATATGCTCATACATCATTAGAAACTGTTTAAGGACAATGGATGCCCGTGGTTGATGATTTGAGTAGATGGTTATTTGGATGGTAGGATATGCATTCTCCTTAGCTTAGAGATTTCGGGGACGAAATCCTTTAAGGAGGGGAGAATGTAACACCCCGAATTTTAGTTAATACTAAAATTCACTAATTACAGGATAAATAATCTCAGACGTGGGAATTAGGGGTAACGGGCTGCGTAATTGCGTTCGTCTCGGAAAAATACGCGAAATAGAGTCCGAGTTTTCGAAAATCGGAGTCCGTATGGCCCGGTTATGGTCCAATGAAGTTAGCAGAAAAATTTAAAACTAAAGCAGATTTGAAAATTCAAATATTCAGATTTGGGATGGGCCAGGCGGGGTCAGGCGGGAAGCTTCCCGCCCAACCCATGTCGACAGGGCTGTCGACAGGCCTGTCGACAGGGGTGTCGACATGCCTGTCGACTTGCCTGTCGACAGGGTGGCACCGTTCAGTGAACCTGGGTGCACCAGGTTGCACCAGGTTGGGTTTCAGGCTGGCTAGGAGGGCTGGTTCTAGAGATTTCCTCAATCTAAGGGTCCTAATCTAATCTAGGGTTAATCTAAGGGCCTAAAACACTCACCTAATCCTATAAATAAGACCCTAACCCTACCCTAATTCATTCATAATTAAATCTAGTAACTAAACTATGGCAAATTGAAACTTGAGAGAGCCTCCACCAAAATTAGAGAAGGGATAGCATTCCAAATCAACTTCTAGCCTCTTAATCTTCTTCATTAGTTTGCTAATTTTGTTTTGGTGAGCTTCTATCCCCTTAATAATCGATTGTTAAATTGATTAAGATAGGATATGATGATGTATGGTTATGTTTGTGGATCAATGTGTTTATGCAAGCTTAATATTGTATATGTCATGTGTTTTGCAAGTTATATGCTCTATGTCATGCAAGTTTAGTATATGTGTTCATAACATTTTTATGCAAGTTTAATGTTATATCTTTATGCAAGTTTGGTGCTATGTTTCATGATGATTATGATGCAAAACACTAAGTTGGACCTTGATCTAGTATGCAACATGTTAAGCATGCTTATGAAGTTATGTGAATAAATATGCAAGTTATGTGTATGTTCAAATGCAAGATTAACATGTTATGCATGCATATGAAGTTATGTGAATAAACATGCAAGTTAGGTGTATGCTCAAATGCAAGATTGATATGTTATGCATGCATATGAAGTTATGTGAATGATTATGCAAGTTATGTGTATGTTCAAATGCGAGGTTAATATGTTATGCATGCATATGAAGTTATGAGAATAATGATGCAAGTTATGTGTATGTTTAAATGCAAGATTAACATGTTATGCATGCATATGAAGTTATGTGAATGATTATGCAAGTTAAGTGTATGCTCAAATGCAAGATTACCATGTTATGCATGCTTATGAGGTCATATGAATAATTATGCAAGTTATGTAGATGCTTAAGAGCAAGTTGGGTTAATATGTGTTCATATATGCAAGTTGACATCTTCTTAACCCATGACAAAGTTATATGCTAAACCCATGATATGTGTGATGGATCTTCCCCTTTTATTATGTCATGAAATGAGAACGATTTACGTGGGGAACGATGGGGTGGGTAAATATGTTAATAAATGGATGATTGGGTATGATTAAGCATACCATAAAAAAATAAATTACCATAAGTGGGAATTTACCTATTGAGTTAGGTCTACCCCATGGGAATTTACCTATTGAGTTAGGTCTACCCATGTTATGGTAAACTTGATATTAGTTAGGGATAATTAATATGGGGGTGATTAATTAGGTGTAATTAATCGACTAAGACACGAGGTTGGACTCATTTGTAGTGTAAAACTGCCCGGACCCGACCGGCTTAACCAGTTGCTACAAATGTCAGCCCAATGTGAGAGGTCTTAGCCATAAATTAAATACGTGATTAAGGTAAAGACACGAGGTTAGACTCTGTTATGACGTAAGACTGCCCGGATTCTACCGGCTTAACCAGGCGGTCATAACAGCCAGTCTAATGTGGGAGGTCTTTACGGGAGATCACGGTCTTAATTAATTAAGAAACACTTAACCATAATAGCATGTAGTGGGACATGAGGGGTTAAGTGGGTGCCTTGGGTGGCATGAGGAAATTTTGTGATTGCCTTGGGTGGCATGTGGAATCTAGTGGTTGCCTTGGGTGGCAATAGAAAATACGATTAGAATACTTAACCAAGTGGAAACATGTAACTAAACATGATTAAAGGGTTAAGTGGGATACACTAGATATATGACAAGCTTAAGTGGGTAGCTTGTGGGGGCCCATTTCAACCAATATCCCAAACGTATCTTTGTGGGCTCGACCCATGTCGAGTGACGGGACACGCATATTGGGCTTGATTATAAGAGGCCAAAAAGGGTTAGCGGTGGCAACGCAAGTCCAACGGGTTTCATATGCGTGTGTGGGCCCGGGCTGGTAGATAAGTCGTTGTTGCATCGTGTAGATATAAAGTCGTGCACCGTTGATAGTATTGGGTAGCCACTTTAGGGGAGTGATACACCCCACTGTGGGACCAGCACGGGTATCTATGGTAGGGAGCCGATCGATGGGGAGTAGTGGGTACACCTAATAAAGATAGGGGCAGACGGCACCTATGTAGGGGTACACGAAACTACTGGGTAAGAATTACTGAGTACACCTAGTGGAGATAGGGGCAGACGGCACCTACGTAGTGAGCTAGGAGTACATGAAATTATTGGGGAAATTTTCTAAGTCCTTGGAAGGGATCAACCTTTAAGTAGGAATGACTGGTGTGGTGCAGTTAGTAATTATCCTTGGGTGGGTAGATGCGTCCTGACGGTTATCTTAGTTCATCCTATGTTGTTGGCTACTTAGTGTAGTTATTATCCCCAAAGGTACCGTACCGAGTTCATGTCATACCCTAATTACTTTAATAATTGTATTGTTAAGGTTATAGGGCTCACTCAGACTTATGTCTGACCCCGTTGTTTTTATCTTTTTTTTTTTCCAACCCTCAGGTCTTACGGTGGATCCTAGCGGTAGTAGAGCTTGATCGGATTGCTGTTCCAGCCTTTGGGAGCTTGGGTAGATGTAAAGCTCCAGTTATCCAGTTATCCAGTTATCTTTTCTTTTGTTATGGCTATTGTATGAGAGAGTGGGATTATGTACTTCTTTGTTTTGACGGATATTGTACTTGACTTTTATCATGGCTTTATGATGTAACCAGACATGTTTATTTCCGCTGTTATGAGATGATGTTTTAAAATTTCAAGTACTATTTATATCTGTCTTGGTGTAATTTTTCTGTTCTATATTCACTAAAATACTCCACCGATGCTATGGCATTCCCTTTGTGAGTGACCATAGCGGGTGTGGGGTGTTACACGTGGTATCAGAGCAAAGGTTACCGGAACAGATAAAATTTTTAGAAAACTATTTTTCTAAAACATTTTTGGAAAAGATATTTTCAAAAACATGTCTTTTAAGAGAAAAGTTTTTGAAAGAAAAGCATAATCCCCAATAGCCATATCTATATCCTTCGAATTCTCCGTTTTGAATCTTTCCTTTTTCGTTTCAGCTTGGCTGAGGATCTTAACTTTCCGGAGGGTGTGACGGTACCAGTATGGTATAGGAGATTGATGGAGGCTAGGGCCACCACTGCGGGTCCAGCGAATATTCCTCCACCAACCGTAGCACCCGATCTTCCTCCTCCCCCTCCTCCTCGCACGGATACTTTTGCTAAGACTTGCAAGGAATTTAAAGCTATGGGAGGGAAACCTTTTCAAGGATCTGAAACCTTTGTGGAGGCTAGAGATTGGCTTAAGGAGGTGGAAGAGTTGATAGATATCTTTGAGATGGAAGAAGGGAAGAAAGTCAAGTTGGCTGCTTGGTTAATGAAGGGAGAGGCCTCATTCTGGTGGGAGGTTACTAATGGAGAACGCCCCGTTGACTCTTGGGCGGATTTCAGGCAAAGATTTGTGGCAAAGTTTCTCTCAAGGGCGGAAGAGAACTTGTATATGGAGAGATTCTTGACTCTAAAGCAAGGAAATCTTTCGGTGAAGGAATATGTTAACAAGTTTAATCAATTGGCAAGGTTTGGCCTAGACATGGTGAATACACCGGAGAAGAAGGCTTTGAGGTTCGTGAAAGGCTTAAATGAACCGATGCATGGGTTGGCTATGACTCACATCCCTATGGGGGCCACCTTTGAGAAGCTAGTTGACATGGCACTCATGTTTGAGGAAGAGAAGGATCCTAATGCTAATAAGGCACCCGAGAAGAAGGGAGATCAAAAGAGACCTCAACAACAGCAAAGCAAAGGTGGGAAAGGCAACGGTGGCAAGGGCAAGAAGAAGAAGTGTTTCAATTGTGGGACACCTGGCCACCTAAGCAAGGATTGTCGCAAGAAGAAGAAGACCGGTTGCTTCCACTGTGGCGAAGCAGGGCACTTAGTGAAGGATTGCCCTAAGAAAGGGCAAAGGACGGGATCTACCTCAGGAGGACAGGTGCAAGCTCTTATGGCACCGGGTCAGGCTAGGGGGCAAGTACAGGCTCTCGCGGTTCCACCAATTCAGGAGAGAGGTAGAACTATTTCCGTTGAAAGTCTGGTTTTTCTATTTGACCATCATGTCCGTACATTGTTTGATTCAGGCGCATCGCATTCGTTTATCTCATCATCATTAGTTGAGTCACTGCACCTAGACACCAGTCTGGTAGATGATCCCTTGGTTGTTTCAAACCCAATTGGGGGCTCCACTTATTTGTCCATGATATGTTTGGGTTTGAAGATTTCTATACTTAGCATTGAGTTTAGATGTGATGCTTTTGTGTTGGGCTTCACGGGCTATGGGTTGATTCTGGGCATGGACTGGTTATCCAGTAATGGTGCCGTTCTTGATTGCGAAAGGAGAGTTGTTAGGCTCATGACCCGCTTGGGTAACACTCTCGAGATTTCTTGTAACCCCAGGGACTCTGTTATGCTAAGTTATCTTGAATCGCTTGACGCTTCGGTCGAGAACTTGCAATCTGTTAGAGTGGTCCGGGAATATCCGGATGTGTTTGAAGAGGTGAAGGGCTTACCTCCGAAGCGGGAGATTGACTTCCGAATATATTTGGTGGATAATGCTAAACCGGTATCTTTACCAGTGCGCCACATGGCTCCTCGTGAGAGGAGGGAACTCCATAAGCAAGTAGGGGAGTTGCTTGAGAAGGGGTTCATAAGACGGAGCATATCGGAGTGGGGTGCTCCAGTAGTATTTGCTACGAAGGCGGATGGGTCCCTCAGACTTTGTGTAGACTATAGAGAACTCAACAAGCTCACAAAGAAGAATAGACACCCATTGCCGAGGATTGATGATCTTTTCGATCAGTTGGTCGGCGCTTCAGTATTTTCTCAGTTGGACTTAGCCACGGGGTTTCATCAGTTGAGGGTGGCTGAGGATAGCATAGACAAGACTGCCTTTAGGACTCCGGATGGTTTCTATGAGTGGCTGGTGATGCCATTTGGGTTGACGAACGCCCCCGCCTACTTTGTTGATTTGATGAGTAGGGTGTTCAGGGAGTTCCTTAATAAATTTGTGGTGGTCTTTGTGGATGATATCTTAGTATTCTCTAAGAGTGAAGAAGAGCATGCCCTACATCTTGGGGAAGTGTTGAAGACTCTTCGAGCGCATAGCCTTAAGGCTAAATTCTCTAAATGTCACTTCTGGAGGAAGGAAGTACGGTTCTTGGGGCACGTGGTCTCCAAGGAAGGGATAGCTGTGGATCCCGCAAAGGTAGTATCAATTCAGGATTGGAAGGTTCCGAAAAATGCTACCGAAGTAAGAAGTTTCTTGGGGTTGGCGGGTTATTATAGGAAGTTTATTAAAGACTTCGCGAAGATATCAGCCCCATTAACCCGCTTAACGAAGAAGAATCTTGTTTTTGCATGGGACGTAGATTGCGATGATGCGTTCCGACGGTTAAAGAGAGCTTTAACCACTGCTCCAGTTTTAGTGTTGCCGGATGGGAGCAAGCCATTTGTTGTCTATACCAATGCCTGTGGGACAGGACTTGGCACAGTCTTAATGCAAGAGGGAAGGGTAATAGCCTATGGTGGAAGGCAGTTGAGGGCACATGAGAAAAATTACCCTACCCATGATCTAGAGCTGGCCGCTATTGTTTTTGCGCTTAAGATTTGGCGCCATTATCTTCTTGGTGAGAGATTCGAGCTGTTCACTGACCATAAATCTTTGAAGTACTTGTTCTCTCAGAAGGATCTAAACTTAAGACAGCAAAGGTGGATGGAGTTCCTAGCATCTTATGATTTCGAGATAGCGTATACCCCTGGCAAGGGTAACGTGGTGGCGGACGCCTTGAGCAGGAAGAGGTTGTCTTTGAGTCCATTGTTCGTGGAACGACGAAGCTTGGAATTTATCTCGATGTTTGATTTCAGACCTTCCGTTGATATTGTACCCGGTTTGCTAGCTTCTTTGGAAGTTAGACCTACTCTTCTGGGGCGGATTGGGGAAGCCCAGAGGGACGACCCACGGTTGGTTGAGTTGATAGAGAAGCTCATAAGGGGGGAGTCGTCCAGCCATTTGAGTAGGTACACCCTAGACGGCAGGGGGTGCTTGCGTAGAGACGGTAGACTTTGTGTACCGCTAGATGAAGGGTTGAGGAAGGCTATTCTTGATGACGCACACCGTTCTAGGATGACCATTCATCCCGGTGGGGATAAGATGTACCAAGATATGAAGAGGGTTTTCTTCTGGGCCGGTATGAAGAAAGATGTGGCCGAGTATGTCGCTCAATGTTTGGTGTGCCAGCAAGTGAAGGCGGAGCAAAGGAAACCAGGTGGGTTGCTTCACCCATTGGAGGTTCCGCAGTGGAAGTGGGATAGCGTCTCGATGGATTTTATTGACGGGTTACCCAGGTCGAGGAAGGGTAATACAGGAATTTGGGTGGTGGTAGATAGACTTACTAAGAGCGCCCATTTCATACCTGTGAAGAGCAAGAGGACTGCTCCATGGCTAGCTTCAGTATATCTTCGAGAGATAGTTCGATTACATGGGGTACCCTCTAGCATAGTGAGTGATCGAGATCCTATCTTCACTAGCGAGTTCTGGAGAAGTTTGCAAGAAGCGGTGGGGACTCAATTGTGTCTAAGCACCGCATATCATCCTCAGACAGACGGCCAGACTGAGAGGGTGAATCGTGTTCTAGAAGACCTTTTGAGGCTTTGTATCCTAGATTTTGGAGGTACATGGGAAGAGCATCTTCCATTGGTAGAGTTCGCATATAATAACAGCTTTCAGTCCAGTATTGGTATGGCTCCTTTTGAAGCTCTCTATGGAAGGCCTTGTCGATCACCTACATGTTGGTGGGAATCTACGGATAAGATCTTGCTTGGGCCTGATATGGTTAGGGAGACTTCTGAGAAGATTGACTTGATTCGGAGGAGGATGAAAGCAGCGCAGGATAGGCAAAAATCTTATGCGGACAAGAGAAGGACGGATCTTGAGTTTGAGGTTGGGGATATGGTTTTTGTCAAGGTATCTCCGTTGAGAAATGTTGTTCGCTTCGGATCCGTTGGGAAGTTAGCACCAAGGTTTGTTGGGCCGTTTCCTATCAAGGAAAGGATTGGACGGATGGCATATAGGGTGGAGTTGCCCGACAGACTTAGCGGTGTTCATGATGTATTCCATGTATCACATCTGAGGAAATGCTTACATGAGACCGCAGAGGTGGTAGAGCCGAGCATGCTTAGAGATATAGAGATAGAGCGTGATGCGACTATTAGACGAGCTCCTACTCGCATCCTTGGGTCAGAGACTAGGAAGTTAAGAAACAGAGAGGTTCAACTAGTCAAGGTGCAATGGGGAGAAGATGAGAGCAACGCAACTTGGGAGACGGAAGCGAAGATGCGTTCATTGTACCCATTTCTTTTTGAGGGTATGTCTTTACTTTCTCCTTTATCGTTTGTCTAGTACTTATCTTATCTTTGGTATGTCCTCTCGTTAGTACCTTTGACCTTTAGGTAGGGTAAACCTATGGTTGAAACATGTGTTTGAGACATGTTATGGTTGATGGATGCAAGTGGATGCAAGTGTTTGCTAGTGGTTGCTCGTGGATGCATATACACACACTCTAGGCACTAGATCGGCTCAGTCACTTCATATTGCATATTGCATAAAATTGTGTGTAGGAAAATATATTTATGGATGTATAATGGTTGTGTTATCACATGGATGATGCATTTTGGTGAATGATTGTGCACTCATGTAGATATTGTATGTGTCGATAGGGTTTTCTCGCATACATAATGGATGCATGGCACTATCATGGTTTGCATATGTTCATACATTAGATAGGGAACATATACACACACTGTTTGCATATGCTCATACATCATTAGAAACTGTTTAAGGACAATGGATGCCCGTGGTTGATGATTTGAGTAGATGGTTATTTGGATGGTAGGATATGCATTCTCCTTAGCTTAGAGATTTCGGGGACGAAATCCTTTAAGGAGGGGAGAATGTAACACCCCGAATTTTAGTTAATACTAAAATTCACTAATTACAGGATAAATAATCTCAGACGTGGGAATTGGGGGTAACGGGCTGCGTAATTGCGTTCGTCTCGGAAAAATACGCGAAATAGAGTCCGAGTTTTCGAAAATCGGAGTCCGTATGGCCCGGTTATGGTCCAATGAAGTTAGCAGAAAAATTTAAAACTAAAGCAGATTTGAAAATTCAAATATTCAGATTTGGGATGGGCCAGGCGGGGTCAGGCGGGAAGCTTCCCGCCCAACCCATGTCGACAGGGCTGTCGACAGGCCTGTCGACAGGGGTGTCGACATGCCTGTCGACTTGCCTGTCGACAGGGTGGCACCGTTCAGTGAACCTGGGTGCACCAGGTTGCACCAGGTTGGGTTTCAGGCTGGCTAGGAGGGCTGGTTCTAGAGATTTCCTCAATCTAAGGGTCCTAATCTAATCTAGGGTTAATCTAAGGGCCTAAAACACTCACCTAATCCTATAAATAAGACCCTAACCCTACCCTAATTCATTCATAATTAAATCTAGTAACTAAACTATGGCAAATTGAAACTTGAGAGAGCCTCCACCAAAATTAGAGAAGGGATAGCATTCCAAATCAACTTCTAGCCTCTTAATCTTCTTCATTAGTTTGCTAATTTTGTTTTGGTGAGCTTCTATCCCCTTAATAATCGATTGTTAAATTGATTAAGATAGGATATGATGATGTATGGTTATGTTTGTGGATCAATGTGTTTATGCAAGCTTAATATTGTATATGTCATGTGTTTTGCAAGTTATATGCTCTATGTCATGCAAGTTTAGTATATGTGTTCATAACATTTTTATGCAAGTTTAATGTTATATCTTTATGCAAGTTTGGTGCTATGTTTCATGATGATTATGATGCAAAACACTAAGTTGGACCTTGATCTAGTATGCAACATGTTAAGCATGCTTATGAAGTTATGTGAATAAATATGCAAGTTATGTGTATGTTCAAATGCAAGATTAACATGTTATGCATGCATATGAAGTTATGTGAATAAACATGCAAGTTAGGTGTATGCTCAAATGCAAGATTGATATGTTATGCATGCATATGAAGTTATGTGAATGATTATGCAAGTTATGTGTATGTTCAAATGCGAGGTTAATATGTTATGCATGCATATGAAGTTATGAGAATAATGATGCAAGTTATGTGTATGTTTAAATGCAAGATTAACATGTTATGCATGCATATGAAGTTATGTGAATGATTATGCAAGTTAAGTGTATGCTCAAATGCAAGATTACCATGTTATGCATGCTTATGAGGTCATATGAATAATTATGCAAGTTATGTAGATGCTTAAGAGCAAGTTGGGTTAATATGTGTTCATATATGCAAGTTGACATCTTCTTAACCCATGACAAAGTTATATGCTAAACCCATGATATGTGTGATGGATCTTCCCCTTTTATTATGTCATGAAATGAGAACGATTTACGTGGGGAACGATGGGGTGGGTAAATATGTTAATAAATGGATGATTGGGTATGATTAAGCATACCATAAAAAAATAAATTACCATAAGTGGGAATTTACCTATTGAGTTAGGTCTACCCCATGGGAATTTACCTATTGAGTTAGGTCTACCCATGTTATGGTAAACTTGATATTAGTTAGGGATAATTAATATGGGGGTGATTAATTAGGTGTAATTAATCGACTAAGACACGAGGTTGGACTCATTTGTAGTGTAAAACTGCCCGGACCCGACCGGCTTAACCAGTTGCTACAAATGTCAGCCCAATGTGAGAGGTCTTAGCCATAAATTAAATACGTGATTAAGGTAAAGACACGAGGTTAGACTCTGTTATGACGTAAGACTGCCCGGATTCTACCGGCTTAACCAGGCGGTCATAACAGCCAGTCTAATGTGGGAGGTCTTTACGGGAGATCACGGTCTTAATTAATTAAGAAACACTTAACCATAATAGCATGTAGTGGGACATGAGGGGTTAAGTGGGTGCCTTGGGTGGCATGAGGAAATTTTGTGGTTGCCTTGGGTGGCATGTGGAATCTAGTGGTTGCCTTGGGTGGCAATAGAAAATACGATTAGAATACTTAACCAAGTGGAAACATGTAACTAAACATGATTAAAGGGTTAAGTGGGATACACTAGATATATGACAAGCTTAAGTGGGTAGCTTGTGGGGGCCCATTTCAACCAATATCCCAAACGTATCTTTGTGGGCTCGACCCATGTCGAGTGACGGGACACGCATATTGGGCTTGATTATAAGAGGCCAAAAAGGGTTAGCGGTGGCAACGCAAGTCCAACGGGTTTCATATGCGTGTGTGGGCCCGGGCTGGTAGATAAGTCGTTGTTGCATCGTGTAGATATAAAGCCGTGCACCGTTGATAGTATTGGGTAGCCACTTTAGGGGAGTGATACACCCCACTGTGGGACCAGCACGGGTATCTATGGTAGGGAGCCGATCGATGGGGAGTAGTGGGTACACCTAATAAAGATAGGGGCAGACGGCACCTATGTAGGGGTACACGAAACTACTGGGTAAGAATTACTGAGTACACCTAGTGGAGATAGGGGCAGACGGCACCTATGTAGTGAGCTAGGAGTACATGAAATTATTGGGGAAATTTTCTAAGTCCTTGGAAGGGATCAACCTTTAAGTAGGAATGACTGGTGTGGTGCAGTTAGTAATTATCCTTGGGTGGGTAGATGCGTCCTGACGGTTATCTTAGTTCATCCTATGTTGTTGGCTACTTAGTGTAGTTATTATCCCCAAAGGTACCGTACCGAGTTCATGTCATACCCTAATTACTTTAATAATTGTATTGTTAAGGTTATAGGGCTCACTCAGACTTATGTCTGACCCCGTTGTTTTTATCTTTTTTTTTTCCAACCCTCAGGTCTTACGGTGGATCCTAGCGGTAGTAGAGCTTGATCGGATTGCTGTTCCAGCCTTTGGGAGCTTGGGTAGATGTAAAGCTCCAGTTATCCAGTTATCCAGTTATCTTTTCTTTTGTTATGGCTATTGTATGAGAGAGTGGGATTATGTACTTCTTTGTTTTGACGGATATTGTACTTGACTTTTATCATGGCTTTATGATGTAACCAGACATGTTTATTTCCGCTGTTATGAGATGATGTTTTAAAATTTCAAGTACTATTTATATCTGTCTTGGTGTAATTTTTCTGTTCTATATTCACTAAAATACTCCACCGATGCTATGGCATTCCCTTTGTGAGTGACCATAGCGGGTGTGGGGTGTTACAGCGATGCTGACATGGTAGGTCGGGAGAAGGGCAGACGCTGGCTGGTGGTGCGGGTGGGTCCCAGGTGTTGGGAGGAAAGAGAGAAAATGGAGTGAAAATGGAGAAAATTGAGAAGGAAATGGAAGTAGCCAGCTATTTATACACAAACACAAAGGTTCTAAGTGTAAAAAGACTTGGCCATGTGTTAATATAAGAAGAGATGGTGTAATGGTGAAGTAATGGGGTTTTGGATAATTTCCACTAAGTAAATTAATTCATTTCTTATTTTTTATGCCAAAACTAACACATTATCTTGCTTTGTGTTTTGTGTCAAGCTAAGACTTCACTATGAAGCTACGACATCATGGAAGAGAGTGTAAGTGAGAGAGGATGAGGTGTCAAGAAAGGAGGTGGCTTTGGAATTAGTGTGTAAGAGTGATTTGATTTAATTTAAGCTTGAGTTTAATTAAACGACTTTTACACGTTTTCAACCCGCACGATCAAACCGTAAGTCCGTTCGAGACGAAATTTGAAATTCTATCAGATTTCACAGATACAAATCTAATGAGACTCGTTTCATTGAATTCTGAGACTATTTGCAAAATGAATATTTTTAAGTTATTAAAATAATACTAAATTATCGAATTTCAATATATTTATCTTTTATTAATTGATTAAGTTCACTAACCTTATTTTAACTTTAGAAAAATATAAAATAAAAATTAGAGTTCATTTTCAATTGTTTTTAAGTCCAGATTCAATATTTAATTGTTTAAAAACCAACTTATATATATATAATTTAAAATTCTTATTTTTAAATTGACTAAAATTTCAAGACGTTTCAGTATATTAGGGATATTATCGATAAATTATTTAAATCACTTATTTGCATAATTATGCATGTTAATAAAAATTTATACTTGATAATCAAAATGAATTTGTATCCTTTTTATCATTCTTCTCACCGTTGACATACATTGTCATATTAAATAATAGTCTTTAAATTATCATTTTGATCCATTATTATATTGCTACTAGAAATACATCATATATGTTACTTTGAAGAGGATAATTCTTTCATCCGTTGATAAGATGCATTTTATAGACATGGACGGATCTACGCCTTGGCCAGCTAGGGCCAAGGCCCCACCTGAAAAATTAACATTGCTCCAATAAATTACAGCCTTCTTGATATGACCTCATCTGGATTTGGCATCATGGCCCTATGTGCCTCCACCGGCTGGCTCCGCCACTGTCTATAGATATTTATTACTTTTAAAATTTGTTCCCTTTCACTCATCTAACTAACTGAAATAATTTAATCATAACATGGATCTTTTGAATACACACATAACTTTTATTTTGTCGACAACTATTGCTTAAATCTTAAAATAAGAAGTACACACAGCCGACTAGAGCACGCCTTATCCTCTCATTTCAAGTTAGCAACGTCCCCTTTTATTCCCATTTATAAAACACGCGTGTCTTCTCACAAACTAGAAAATACACTAAACTAAGCCGTTTGCTTTCATCACGCATTCACTCCGTTGTTGACCTAATTCTACTTCCATCCAACTGAAGCTCACTCCCAAGACTATGATTCTTGCCATCTATCCTACACCTGATTGTTACCTTCAGTTCTTTATGGGCTATTAATTCTTCGTTGTCATAATACGTCAATTTTTACTAAAATCCAATAAATGGTTGTTGTACTTTATTATCTATATAACCGTCGTTTAATTTGTTATTTCTTATGAATCGACCACACGATATGATGTTAACTACCGTTGATGTTCACAATTTATCGCTCTTTATGAGCTTGTTTTCTCCTATTTATACGAACTTGTTTCTTTTCCCTTTCATATACGTTTAACAAGAATAGTGATTTGATTATCCAAAAGGTCTTTCTATGATGATTCATAGGTCGTTTAATTTAGATGGCTTATTTTATTATTTTCACAACTATAGCACGTTATTTTAGATGGCTGATTTTCACCTCAGATCGTCCTAATTTGGCCTAATGATGACTGTTATACCTAACAGCCAATCCATTGATGACATATTTAGCCATGCGTGAATTCATTAGCATGTGTACTAAATTACTAGTGCACCACAAACATGGATAATATCCCATTTAGTTTACAATACTGCTACACATACTGACATACGTGCTTACCAGCATTGAGTTTCTATTCGTTGCTACATGCTATGTTTTGACAAATCATCATGTTATATATGTATACTTGCATTTTAATTTTGATATTATTTCTGTGATATTCGTGTTTACTTATTAGATTTCAGAAGAACGTACCATGAAAGAAAGCAGATTATTTTTGCTTCATTTTAGGTACGTATTGCCCGCTGGCAACTACTAGTATCCTATTTAGCTATTCAAAAAATGTATTGTATTCATTGATATATTTATAATATCAGATGAAATAATGTACAATCTACATGCATACTATAATATTATGGGTAGATGAACAAAATAATTTGCAGTGACTACCTGCTGTTAACGGTGGGTTGGACATGTTGACGAAATAGTGTAACATGCAGTATACCCATCTAAACTACCAATGTACTTTGAGAAGCATGTTTCTATTACCGACATCCATTAATTGAAACAAGAAATGATGTTAATATGTTTAGAGTTTGTTTGATTAGTTATAAACCATCATACTATATTTCTGAAATTTCAGTGATTTGTTCTGTTTGACGATGTACATTTTGTTATCATGTCATGTCCCAATGGCCGTCGATGCGCGTGTCGAGTCGAGTTTGGATCGGATTAACTCAGGTTCGCATCAATTGTTAAATAGGTCGGGTAAACCCATCTATTAAACGGATCATAATTTCTGAAGCCGAACCCAACCCATTTATAAATGGGTTGATCCGACCCATGCAACCCGTTGATTTAAACAGATCAGGTCGGGTTAAACATGTTGACCCATAAATCCATATACCCGTTTACTTGATTGTATTTTTTTAAAAACAGTCTGCATGTCAGAAATGCATTTAGCAAAATATACACATAAGATACAATACATAGCATTCAAATCCATATTTCACATGAGCATCTAGCAACAACAATGCATATACTTAATTTAAGATGATACAATACAAATGACATAAATATTTTCCATTGAAACAACACCCTTAAGATTTTTCATTTTAGTGCTTCACATGTCTAAACAAAATACTAAAATCGAAAAAAAAAAAAAAAAAAAAAACTGACCGATCTGATTGTGTGTCAAACATGTTGATCTGATGCCGATGATCTAGGGTTGATGTTGATGTTCTTCGATCTGGTGCTGTTGGTTTGCCACTTGCCGATTTGAATCCCAGTCAACAAAAAAAGAAAGAAAATAAAGTGGAAACTCTGAAGTCTGAAGGTAGGATAATCCGTAATTGTGTTTGTATGCAGAATTCACAAAGATAGTAAATAAAATTAACAACATTAAGTATAACAGGCTTAGCCCAATCCGTGTATGCATAATTGCATATGTCATATGATGAATAAAAATATAATTTATATCAAACGAGTCATGGCAGATCAAAAAAGGGTTCATGGGTCAACTCGAAACCCACCCGTTTATTAAACGGGTCAGAGCAAGTTGATCCAAAATTGACCCGTTTATAACTGGGCCGAGTCGGGATTTTTTTGTGTGAGCTACGAATCGTGTTTCGAGTCGTGTTAGAAATTAACCGCGCTAACGTCCCTGCCTGCATAACACGTTGTGTAAACATTTTCTATATTTTTTTGGGTTCCCAGCTAAGCACATACTTGTCAAGGTGGGACTCCACTCTCATGCACAAACATCCATATTAGTTATCGGTGAGTAACATAACATGGTTTAGGCTCTCTTTTCTCTGTTTATCTTTAGATTTTCAATGTCTGCCAATCTAAATGCAAACCGATGTCGGCATTGAAAAGACTTAAAAAAAAATTTGTACAGCAAGGTAGATGTGATGCAACGACTGCTACCAGCTTACCATGAATTTGTGCACATATCTCTTTATAATTTTTAAGCCTTCCACAAGGATGCCATCAGGAGGAAGCTAAGGAGTTGTTATGCATAGACAGATCTTGTCAATGGCAGAGCGAGTAACTTTTCCTTTTCTCTCATCTTATACATAACATATGCACAAACCTGTTGACGCATGTGTAACTTTTTCCCAACAGCATGCAAGATTAATCGTCATTCTTGCCATTGATATTTAAACATAAAAGGCTACAGAAATTAAAATTAGGTACACCTTTCTTTTTTTCTTACCGTCTTTGTACACATAAGGTAGGTTTGAAGGCAGATGATTCAGTTTAATTATACACTTATCTGTTCTTGTAGGAAAGTCATGTGCTCTCGCAAGGAACATCTATGTGGTGGATTGTCGCCATGGCTCCTTTTCATCGACTGTTAGCGAAGTTTATGGGATGAACCATTTTGCAACCAATAATGTTTCGCAAATTTGCTAAGTGTAACAAGCTATGGGCAATGCGAGTTTTGATAATTTTAAGAATGATTGAAATAATTGTATTATATGTGTAGTTTGGTTCCCTTTTCTAATTAGTGTGGCAGAAATATCTGTGACACGCACCTTTGGACCATTGACAAGTATCCGTTCATTAGTGCATTGTTTTGGTTTAAATGTAGGGTTAAAAATGGTAGTACGGTTGGATGCCCAAAGTTTACAATATGTTGCCAGAATGGAAAGGTTCATCTACCAACTTAAAAACAAAAGCTCCTGCATATTTTGCACCTTTTTGACTACAATCACTACAAAAAAAAAGTAAATTAAAGACTGCAAATTACTGTTTTTAGCTCAGTAATTCAGTCTTTAAATTGTTTTTACAGACTGATCAATGACTGAAATTTCAGTCTTTGAATTTCTAATCGCAAAAAAATGTTAAGGCTAATGTTTCAGTCTCAAAATGTAAAGACTGAAATTGCAGTCTTAAATACGCTTGAAACTGGATTTTAAAGACAGAAATTCTGTTTTTTATTAGTCTTAAATCTACATAATTAAAACACATACAATATTCAAAATAGTAAAATAATTTAATATACCAACATCACAATTTCATACATACAAAAATACATTCAATATTATATAAAAATTGCATAGTACCTAACAATAACACATACATTAAAGAAGATGTGTGTATATACACTTCTACAAGAAAGTTAAGATAACAAGTTCAAAACAGATTTTCATTAAACAAAAGGATAATTCTACATGTTCATTACATGATACTTCCGGAAAAAAAAAAGGTTGTTACTAGAAAGGCAAGCAAATCCACTAATATATGTACATATATTGTTTTAACAAGGAAAACAAAGCAAACAAGTGAAGTCAGAAAGAAAATCAATCCATACTTTCATGATGTTGATGTTCTTCAACATTGCGGGATGATTGATGAGGCATGGAAGCTCTTGAAAATTGCTGCATATGAGAATACTGTTGCACAAATGGTAGTTGTTGTTGCATTAGATCAAAAAATAACATGTTTTGTTGTGCGGTTTCAAATGCGTTTGAATGTAAAGACGACTGCTGTGATGGATGTACTCCTAACAATGTAGATCCGTGACCTGATAAATAAAAAACATACATATTTCAGATGAAACAACATAAATAAACGGTTTCAGTACTAACAGTTTCAGTATTTGCCAATTAAACAACATAAATAAACACGTTGATTTCATGGTTGTCAACTCCATATGCTCCATGACTATCAATGGTGATTAATATGTTGATTATGTCCTCCTTTTTCTTCTTCTTCTTTGTTTTCCTCAAACCCAAATATACTGTAATGAAGATACAGTCATTCTTGTTGAAGTATCCAATAATTTTAAACTTAGGAATCATTCCGCAGTCAACCTGGGAGGTCCCCAGAAGAAAAACTACTTACATGGAACAACTCCAAAATATTACAGGATCGCTTTACATATGAGATGAATAACCAAGATGATTAAGATACCATACAACAGATTATGCTGCGTATTCTTGAGCAATTGGTTTATTTGGTTTTGGATCACTGAAACACTCTAGAATTATTATTATTAAAGTTTGCAACAAAAGATATGTTTCATTTAGCACAAAGAGTGAGGAGGCATTGTGCCTGCCCTGCCAGGGCTAGGCTTACGAAGATATTATATCTCTAACCAAATGAAAAGAAGAAGAAAAATCAAGAACAGACACATTCTATGAAGATCAATCTTCAAATATGCAAATGAGCGCTCCAGATATCGCTCGATTGATATTTTACTATGGAAATAATGGGGAGCTGCCACATTGGAGTCTCACATTGAATCTCATAAGAGATGTTGAAAAGATACTAGCTGATGGCATCCAAAAAGCCAAATGGGACGTAGCTATGGCATTAAAGGCATTTGGAATGAAAAAAAAAAATTTACTCAAGGCATTTGGAAAGGAAGAAGAAGTGAGCTGCTTTTATTAGTAGAAAATAGTGGAGAATTTATAAGCTATTAAGAAGTCTCATAGTGAAGATTTTTTCAAAACACTCTAGAATTGTCATACTGATGCCATCTACTCCAACTAAGACTTTGAATGTGAACATTTTTTTCATGGTCAAGCCAATCTTCTTTACGCAAAATATATGTCAGGCTGCTCCCAATTGTTACAAGAACATACATCATCTAGCCGCATCCTTACTGTAGGAGGAGAAGAATCAATCTTCAGTTGAATTACTTTTGATTTTGAGGAAGTCCAATTATAGTTTGTAATTACTTTTGATTTATCAGACGAAGCTTTATTATATTAGGGAAACTCACATTGAACTTCCTTGCTACACAGTTTTTATCAGCTGGAATTCATATATTATGCTAGTGTTCATACCACGATACTTCTGCATGAAATTATTTTGCGTGTTCTAACCGGTTCTCCATAATTATAAACAAGTACTTCTCACAACAGCAAATTATTTTTGCATTAACATATATGATCTAATAAGTTTAGCTTTTGGAAGCAGTTGATTTATTGGGTGACAATTGAGGGAACTATAACTTGTATAACGATGTCTGAATTGGTTGCTGCCTTGTAATGAGAGACTAGAATGATGTTATATTACATATTTGATTCCCTGGAGTTATATGAGTTCTTTAAAGATACAGAAGGAAAAAAGAAAAGCAGAAAACATAATTTTTGGCTTTTACAATATGACAAGGTGATCGATAGTTCAACTGATTTTCAGAAGTTGCTTCTTTAACAATTAACATTTGCAAACTTTGTTTTCTGACTTTGGTTTTTGATCTTTTTCTACTTCTGAAATCAAAACAAAAGAAAATTCAATCACTCACCGTCCTACGTTGAGACCAACAATTGACATTTTATGACCTTTGAGTTTACGTTCATTAAAAAAAGCCTCAAGGCATGTGCATATTTTGAAAAATGGTCAATTTAAAAAGCTAAGTCAATGTTAAAAATTTAGTATATAGAATGAGATCAATCTTAATCATGTAAGCAAAGTAATTGTGCAAACTGACATGAATCATATGTATATAAACTGAAGCAGAACGCGATGTTGCAAAGCGAAACAGTAAAGAAACAGAATATGAAATTAAAGTAGAAACAAAATTGAATGTCTAGTTCCTGAGACAAATGCAAAATTAAAAAAAATTAAAAAATTCTTGAGTTACAAATCCCTCACACAAACACTACAATACATCCACAGTCGATCATCCATTACTATAACGATAATCCTGCAATACAATGAATTTTTAACATGAAAATAAACTGATATTAGTAAATTAGTACTACAAAATTATACAAATCTATAGTTTTTAATAATGCAAATTCTTCTAAAATAACGAACAACTTTATGGAACGCGGTTCACTCGTGAATTATTTCTCTATAAATTATGTATATTTAATCATATTTTTACATTATAATAATGTATAGTTGGTTTTCGTTTATATTTTGAAGAAAGCAGTTCATATGATTCACCATAAAATATATATTAACTAGTTTTATGGTAATTTGACTTTTATCAACCCAGCCCACTATTAATATAATATATGACTTCATTAGGCTATGATAAGTTTCTTATCGAGAAATAAAATTTGATTTTCATCAACTGTCCCTTTATTAAGATGATATATGAATTTGTTAGTCTATGATGGGTTGCAAAGGTAAAAATAACAAAACATATATAACACTTATTCTTAGGATGACGTATGTCTGAATTTTTATTTTTATTTTCTGAAAACACCAAGATCTGAGTTACTTAATTAGAAGAATGCAAATGGGCAAACAATAAGCCACAAAATCAACATTGAAGCATAGAAGAAGTAGAGTGCAATAAGGATCCAGACCCATTAGATTATGCACAAATATAGGAGCTGGTTTACAGGGTAAGCAATGCAAAAAACAAGCTAAAAATGAGCTTCTGCAAATCACTAAACCCACAAAAAAAAAAGCAACTGAACACCAAAAGCCCCTAACACAAGAACAACAATCCAAGCAAGCATCGAAAAACACACTCTAGCACAAGACAAAATCTCCTGGCAACAGACCCGACATAACACAGTATCTGGAGGACAAGTTCAAATACATATCACAACCAATAAGCAGTAAAAAGAATACTGATAACCAAAACAATAACACCCTTATCTAATGTTGAAAAGAAACAGACTAAAAAGTCACCTTGCAACTCGTGCAAAACACATATGAGCTAAGATCAAACTCGATAGATATTCTTCAACGCAGAGGTAGGCACACTGAGGGAGAGGCTTGCATTATCGGTGAAAGGATCTGACTGAAAAAGAGTGAGGGAAAGGGATGGATAAGAAATGGACGGAGAGTAATTTTCAAGGAAATTGCAAGCAGACATTGTCGAAGATCGACGACCGATGGTCCGATATTGTTTATGAAGATATTAATTACTACATGAAGTGAGATTATTTATCTTAAATTATCAGAATATTTGAAAAGGAATTAAAATGTAAGAAAAAAGAGAAATCGTTTTTTTTAATTCCTTATACGATACAATTTGATCATACAAGACTGTTTCTAACACTAGTAATGATAATGGAATCTGACCTACAACAAGATAAATTCAACTTAGCCCTGTAAGCTTCCTTTTATGCTAAATGAACCACTATGTTTCTCAATTTATCTCAAATAGGCGAATTAAATGCAGTGCACCATATTTGCTCCCTCCTGAGGGAAACAAATAAGTTGATCAACTCTTCTAGCTGTGAGTGTACAGCCTGCAAACTTAAGGAAGTACAGGAGTGAGGAGAATGAAAAATGTGAGGATACGTACAACAAAAGTCGCTGCTCCAACACGTTGACTAAGCGCAAAGGTCCTTGTTTAAATTTGTCATGAAAAGAAAATGTTATTGGCTTCGGATTTTCTCCAGGCCCTCTTATAAAACCCACTAAGGACAAAGAGATGAGAGGTGCTCTCTTCACATCGTATATGGCATTAGGTCCTTTGTGCACCTCGTCACCTCCATTGTATGCTAAAGCTTGGCATTCTCCTGAAGCATTCCGGCTTTATTTTTCTATGCCATGACTGCCACTGAGCAAAGTAATTTCTGGAAGCTCCACAGGTAATAAATGTGCATCCAAAAATGGAAACCTTGACGACAAGTGGACTGAACCTAACATTGCTGACCCTGAGAAGGACAGAAGTATCATACTTCCTTCTGGATCCCCAGCGGCTCCATTAACATGTCCACTAGATGAAAACCAAGGCTCCTATGTCCACGTGTTCATCTCCCAAAGATAAAATGTTTCATCAAATTTTGCAGTAAAAAAATAGTCCCTGTTCAGTTTCCACTGAAGCAATGATACTGCCCCTAAGCCACGCATGACAGGAGTTTCTTTCCCTTGTGCAACATCTCGAAATTGTGAAAGAAGTACTCTGATAGGAAGCAGTTGCCAAATATCTTCCATCAGGGCATTACTTTCTTTGTAAACTAGTGCAAACACCCAGGACATTTTTGATATCTAAACAACATTAGTGTACACAGCCAAAAAGACAACAACGTTACCGGGTGTTTGATCAGGAAGTGAGTGCAGTTATATTTCAGCTACATCCGATGTAATGTACCATCATAGCCTAAACAATTTTATACTATATTAATTTTTGATTTCCTTTCAAACTACTGTTTCTGTTGAGCAGTAGCACTCACACCATAAAAAACATGGGTTGATATCATGTCAGTTCTTCATTACAATAGACAATAGAATACCACAAAAACGTCAACAAATCAAACTCAACTCAAAAACAGAATGAAACTAATTTAATTTTCCAGTTACCTGCTGACAGATGCAGATGTTAAATGGCGGCCGAAGACGACGCTTAGCTGTTGATCAAGGCATTAGGGTTCGGAGGCAGAAGTCAAGTGAAATCTACAGAAAATCATAAATGATAATAAGACGTTAACCAAGATCTTCATCACTTCTAGTCATTTATGAATCAAAAACCCTACACAAAGAAGCAAATTTGGAAAACACAAAAAAAATTACCTATTGATTTTAATTCGAAGATAGTGAGCGATGGTGGCTGCAGAATCGGTGATAAATGGGTCGCGTAAGAATCGTGGGAAAAAGGGAGGGAAATTTAGTGCGAAAGGAAAGGAAATCATCGTGTTTGCTTAGAGATCGGATCTGTAAGACTGCATGTTTGACAGGGGGTGGATGAGAAATGTTACGGCATTGTTGTCGAATGAATGGATGAGAAAAATAATGGTATTATTAATATACATAAATGATAATAAAAAATTAATTAGCATATTTGTTTCTTTAAATTTATTTGTAACAATAATGGTCAAATGCGTCAAAAACGGAAATTCATCATTTTACCTTGACAAACCAAAAGCAATTTAATCTCTCATTAATTTTAGGAGTTATCTACATTCTCCTTAATTCTCTTCAATTTCAGATATTTTGTTAATATCTATCATTTTACAATTATTTACTAATCTCTTACTTTTAAAAAATTCTACAATTATTTACATATGTTTCCCGATTTTCTCCAAATTATTTTGACATAGAGACGCATATATTTAAATTAGTTAATTCATTTAAACTTTAAACTGGTAGATAAAACTAGTCAACTTTTGTTCCAAGTTTTCAGTATCATACCACAGACACGCCTATAAATTGGTAAAAAAATTATTTAGATACAAAAATATATAGATCGCAAAATGCAAATTATATACATTGATGATAATAACAATTTTATTTTAGAACAGTGCTAGGAGGCCCGGAAATTCATGGCCAGGGATGTGCGAAAGTGGTTTTATACAAACGAAGTTTTCGACAGAAATTCGGGGGAGGGGGGGTCCATTGTGTTATCTCTACATCGCACAAATTGCCCACTTTTGCTTCGGGCTTTCTAGCAAATTTGTTTATTTTGCAATATTTCATTCACAAATTTATCATATATTAAAATGTAGAAACTCATTAACTTCAACATCTTTTTTTTTTAATGTAGTTACTTAGAAACCAGTCATAGTTCTATCTTAATATTTTATGCTCAAATCCATGTATTTGATTAATTATGTAAATCTTCAATTTAAATTAGTTAAATATTTGATTAATTATCAGTCATTAATATATCTAATAAATCCTAGAAATACAATAATTTCAATATATGCAATTTCTTGTACAATTAAAATAACAACAAAATGATTTCTTTAGTTAAATGAATTAACATAAATATATACTTAAATATAATATCGCTTTTAATTTCCAATTTATTTATCCCGAAAAATGTGTTCACAAGATATCTTTCTTGATGACTCTATCTTTTAGTTCAAGTCACTTCTCAAACCATTCCGTTATTATCCTTGATCAACTCCTTCGTGAGTCAATCCATTATCATACTTCATCGTGCATTATCGCACGACCAGTTTCACATCAATTCTGCTCTGATCATCCATTTTGAGTTCACAATTGAAGTACAATCCTACTTAACTTGCATCTTAACTATCTGAAGTCCTTTTGCCATCAAACTTCACCAGACATCGTCAACTAGTCCCACCATCACGCTCACCAAGTTTGATTTTCCCATCATGCTCCCTGATAGACCGGTACCAATATATTGGTTATAGACCAACACTGGTCCATACACTTAGGCGAAATGACTAAGTGTTTACAGCTTCAAATTATATGCTTCGAGTGCTTCCTACCAGTCCATTTTCACATATAAAAGCCTCTTGTGCAAAAACCCTTGCCATTCCATCACCTTACGCTCATGTGCAATCGAGCATCCAACCTTTGACCCATTCAAATGCTTCGATATTTTGTACGCAACCTTGGATTCATCTCCTAAGTCCACACACCAATTTTCAAAGCTATCCAAAGCTACCTTGATGGATCAGTACCAGTCGGCCATCGGCTGTGGACTGGTACCGGTCCATATACTTGGTGCATTTTCGGGTGAGGATTTCAGAATGTCATCTCGATATCCTTCAGATCTCCTCCGCTAAGTTTTATCTGAATCTGATCATCTATACCTCTGATTTGCTCTGTTCTTCAATTTTAAGTCCTACGACAAACAATTCAAGCAATGCATTAAATTCAATCAAAACAAAAACCGATTCATCCAATCTTAATCATATAAACATGCACATATCATAAACAGATCGTAAAACAATGATTATACTATGAATTGGATCTAAACATATACAAGAATAGGATTAATCTTATAATTTATTGGTTTATGTAGTTAAATTAGGCAATTTTAACATCTAAAACTGAAATAAACATACATGATGAGATATAGGGTTAATTGAACATATATAATAAGAATTAACACAAATCCAACACATATAATCCATAGTTTCCGTGTGAGAGATATCTATCACTCACCAAATTTAAGATCCAATGCAAACTAAATGAAATCAGATCTGGAAAGCAATGAAGACTCCAAAGCCAAACAAATATAATATGATCTAATCTTTCCAGATGAGATGTGATACATGATGAATTATGATGAATAGAATGAAGAATTAGGGTTTAGGTTGAATTCGGAGAATCACCGACGCAAAGCAAATTTTTGAATGAAGAGAGAAACATTAATTCTCAGCCAAACCCCTATATTTATAACTATAGGTCATTAGTCTCATGAGCTTCACTAATCAGTCTATTAACAGTTAATTAATCTGTCTAGTAGAATTTAAAACTTGAAACAGCGATTTCTCCCAAATCACTGAACCAAATCCCTAATGTGACCATTCTACGGAATTGCCAATCACCATTCTGATCCAATAAGGTCGATTTCAGCACCTGATTTGATCAATTCCTATTAAAAATTATAGTTAAAACAATATCCATAAGGGAAAAATGGTCACAAATCAATTTGGTAAAAATCATGGACATGTCTCACATCCCATGAACAACATATTGAAAGATAAAAATAATCCGACTATTATGGAATTAAATATATTTATTTTACGATCCTCTAATATGTAAAATATGGATCGTTACATTAAGCTTGTGCTTAAATCTGATTGTGGAAATTGAATTTCTTTTAACCAACTATCCAATCAATTTTTATTATACATCAGCCATCCGCAGTAATGGTTTGTTAATTTCACAATCTGACCACCGATGTGACACATTAAACAAGTAGGCTTACATTGGTTGAGAAAATGTTATGTTGGATAGTTAGTAGAATCATAGCTATTTTTATGTAGGAAGAGTAAAAGGAGAAGATATGTCTTGAACATGCATAGAAAGGGATATATTGAAAATATTTATGTAGTCTTATTTTTATCTGATAGGGTTGAGCATCATCCTATTAGGCTTGTGCTAATCAGCGTTGAATACAACTTGAATTCTTTTTTAAAAGGGCGATGATATTAAATATATATTATCACACATAAAGTGACTCGTTATGTAAACTGTAACAAGTTCTAAAAGCATTCACATGAATTACGAACATTAATAATTAGATTTGCTTAAGATAACAAAATTGAATGTTTAATTGTTTTAAGACTTCATAGATACTGAATTAAAGACCGAAATAAAGACTAAAGTTTGGTCTCTAAGCAGTCTTAAGAGTTACAAACTGATTAGAGACTGAATATCAGTCTTTAACATTAATTCTTAAAGACTGCATTTTTCAGTTTTTATTCAGTCTTTACTTAAAGACTGAGTAGTTTCAGTCTTTATTTTTCAGTCTTTATGTTAATGTTTTTTTTGTAGTGAATGGTGGAATTTCGGCAAAAAAACTTCAGGCATAACATTCGTGTTTACAGCTCTATATTTTCTTTTAAGTCAATGAGTGGACATATTGACAACTGAATTGACAATGGTTGTAGTCCTTACTGAACATGTGCTTATATCCAATGCTTCAGGCATGATATTCTATGACACCAGTAATGAAGTTAGTAATAGAGTCATAATGCATAGTAGGAATATGTCAATCAATTTGCACAAAGTAAATATAAACATTTTGATATGTACGTTTAACTATCATAAAACTGGATATAAAGTTTTTAGGATGGCTAGAGATAGATTACACAATACTGAATATGTGCTTATATCCAATGCTAATAGGGAGATGATTTAGAGACAAAAGACATTATACTCTACCCGATACATTTAACGCCAACTCATACAGTTATAAAAATTTAGCAATTGAGAAAAGAAATTAGATACTGAAAAGAATTATCGAGAAGCACCCTTTGTCCATGTCCATACAGTAAATTATTTTATTTCCACATGGGTTACCATTATAACATGGAGTACAGCAGTGGCGGATCTAGCTTCTTGCTTCAACTAGGGCCAAAAAGTCCCATACTGCAAAAACTATTGAAATTTTTCTACATATATACATAAACATGCACACACTTAGCACAATTCAACCTGTTATTGATCATATTGACCAAAACAAGGCTTCCCTTTGGTTCCAGGTAGGGAAAACTTCAATTTTCAGGTATGGCAAAGTTCTGAGAGAGGTATACTTTTGCCAGAAAAAAAATTTCTAGCTAGGGCATTGGCCCTAGCTGGCCTTAACCTCCATCCGCCCCTCTGTACAGAGTAAGGGGTGCATTTAGAGTCTTAGACCGACTAAAAAATTGTTGTGAACTTGCGGGAGTACTATGCTTACCTTATCCAATATAGACATAAAGATAGCCTAATTTTAGTACGAAGAGGTAGAATTTTTCAATAGTTTGTTGTTGATATTATATGTGTACGAGGAGGACATGTTATCATGGGTGAAAAGTAATCAGAGTATTAACATCGAATTATATAATGGTCTGCATGATGCTATAAATACTAGGAGTAGGCATAAACCGCACCGCAATGCCGAAACCGCCCAGATCGAACCGCAAAAACGGTGCGGAAAACCGTACAGGATTCTCTCTCTAAAACAAACAACCCAAACCGAACCGCCTCGCATGATATGGTTCGGTTGCGGTTTGAACTTTTACCAAACCGTATTAAACCGAACCGAAACGCATAGCTACACCGACAATGTTATGATAAAAAAAGTTAACAAATTCCTATCTAAATTTTAATTTAACGCTATATATTCTATTTTCAACGTATTATGTAGTTATATTAATTAAAGATAACACTATGTGCTTTAACCTTCAGATGACATAACGTCATAAAATCATAAATTGTTTGTTGATGAAAGTAATTTTCTTATTTCATATTTAATACGGTTCAAACCGAACCGAACCAAAACCGATCCGTATTACATCGAAACCAAACCGTTTGAACGGTTAGTATAATGGTTTGTATTTTTGATCAACCGTTTGATGTGGTGCGGAAGCGGTTTGAGCTTCAAACCGCACCGAACCGAACCGCGCCCACCCCTAATAAATTCTAGAGGCATAGCTGCAAGCTCGATCGGAAAAAAGGTCATCTTCCCATTTACTTTCACAGGAGGGTCCAGATGCATGTTTCAAAATTGTAACAACCCAAAATTTTATTAATTTAATAGGGGATATTTAATTTATTTTAAAAATTCAAATAATGGTTTTAATCTACTATACAATTAGTTATTTTATAAATGATGTTTGAAGTTGGTTAAAATTATGATTTTAACTAGTTGTGTTTAAGTTCATATAGTAATTTATTTCGGTATTTATAAATAATATTTATAAGCAAAGGAAATGGAGTTTTAAGGGACTATTTAATTATAAACAAGTCCAGAAAGTTATAATTCATATAGCGGTAGTCTTTATAGATCTACTTTGAAAACCGCGTGACTTTATATAAAAGTTATCTACCTTAGATATTTGGGAAGTCCTTTCAACTATAATTTTGAAAAATTATAAAATCAATTTAAGGAAGCTTTTTTTGAAATAATATGTACATATGTATGAGTAATATTTTGTAATTTTAGAGAAATGTTTAAGTAAGAAAAGGGAGTTCTATAAAACAAATTTGAGATTTATTTGAAAGAGATTTGTAAATAATATTTAAGATGTAAAGTTGTGATTATAAATAAAAGAATATATTTGTGAATGGTATCATGTGGAAAGGAGTTTATGATTATGTGATACACTTATAATTGGGAGATTTTTAAATATTAAAGAGTTTTAGTAATGGAATTTATAAAAGGAATGAGAATCAATTTTGATAAATAATCCTTTTTAATTGTGGGGGTATGGATTAACATACTTAACACTGAAGGTTAAACATTTTGGGATTCTGTAGTAAACATTGATTTAAAGGGCAATTGTTTTTGACAAAATTAAATATTGCTTGGAAATATGATCTCTCCCTTAGTTTCTATGAAAATGATTATACTGTTAAGATAAGTATATTGCAATATTTTCAAAGCATTGAAAGTATAAATGTTTGTAACATGCTTATATCGTTGAGATAAGTATATGGAAACGATTTTCAAGTAATTACAAATATTTAATTAATGGAAAGATTTATTAAACGAGGCACAGTGGTTTCCATGGGTGATTAATCTATGACTGATTTTCTTTTTGTTTGATAGCTAAATAAACGATAATCAGATATTGGTCAAATTTTTACTTTGGAAATACCTAGGTAAAATATGATAGTTATATTGCATAGTCATCTCCGATGATGTTGTATTGTTTGTATAAATCTCGTCTTGTTCTCATAGGACAAAAGATAAGGATATACATACACTAAAATGGTAGGGGGTGATCCTCACTATTATGTATTATCTATTTTTTTTGAAAGAAACAAGGATGAATTTATCGGAAATAATTAATGTCGTCGGTCTGAAGAGATCATAATCAAATATATATCCAAAAACTACTTTGAATCGGCTTAAGTGCTCGAGTTGGAAGACATCTTAATGATGATGAAATCAAAGATGAAACTCTTTAAAGTTTAAGTTTTACTTGTTATTAATCCTGAGGATGGAGTAAAAGTAATGCCTTCGATTTGTTCTTATCCTAAACAACTTATATGTATGAATGTTGGCTTGCATGAATGCTTAAAAGGTAGTGTTAGCATTCAAAATGGGATTTGTTCAAAGTTGAAAAAAGTAAATAATGACCTGATAAGTCTCCTGACTTGGTAACAACTGAAACAAGGGAAGAACTATGTGGTTTGATATCACTAGAAGCTGTCATTCCTCGATCTAAAGTCGATATGTGTGTATATACATACATACTACAACACCCTGATATTTAAGTAATAAAGATTAATTAAGAAATTAACTAATAATAAAATATGTTTTTGAAATTGTTCAAATTTGACTATGAGGATTGCACCACTGAGTCCACGACAAATTTGTGGACAATTTTGGTATATATCTTGTTAAGACAAGTCATAAGAGAATTTGTATAGCAGCAATCAAGTTCAAAAATTAACAAGAAAAAATATAAAACCATCATGGGTCAATCCACCATGAAGGCAGGTTGGCCAAGTGATTGACCCCTATGGGGAACGAGTTGACCCGCCTTACGACCTGGATAGAAAAAAGTCCATGCACGTGCCAAACTTGTTAAATCCAATTTTTTAAAATCTAGAGTGCTTATTTTTGAATCTGAAAGTTAGATTTAAGTTTGGAACGTGTCCAACACAGAGCTAATCAAGCTAATCCTACCGTCTGAGATCTTCTAATGCACCTATAAATAGGACCATAGTCTAAATATTTCTATTCGCTCCATTCTTCTTCCTCTTGGGTCCCCTATTAACCGAGGCGAGACCTAAAAACATAATATTTTCTAGAATAAAATATTTTAAAAAAAATTATTAGAAGGCCTAGGACATAGGGATTAGGGAGGAGTACGGGCTTCATCTTTGAATGATAGTCGAGTGGTAGTTATTATTTTAGAATTTGAGCAATTAAAACAATAGGGTTGTAAATAGCTGTAGTTTATAGTTTTCTCTAATCTTCTAATTTATCTCGATATAAGTATATTTTCAACCATATTTTACAGATATTCTTAGTTTTCCAGTTTTTTACAATTTCTACATTTCTTTAGTGTATGTTAATGTAGTTTATAATTCTATAAATATTATTTTTGAAAAGTAAGTTTAATCCTTTAACTTACGCAAAAACTAACGAAAAAAGGAAAATTTTCATGAAATATGGATTAAATTGGAAAACATTGATTTATAGAAAAACAATGTAAAACATGTAGACCTGTAATAAAAGGTAATAGATTGAATTTACAAAAAAGTCCTAAAATGTGTAAAACATGTAGATCTGTAACAAAAAGAAAGTGGACTAAAAAAGAGCAAGCCTTGGAGATTTGCAAGTAAATTATGACATGTGTTATAATTAAAAAGGAAGAAAATGGAAAAGCCCTACTGTGATATTGAAAACTGTTTTGGAAAGTTAGAACATCATAATAAAATGAATAAGAAGAAAAATATAAAATTGATTATGATATTAGAAATGTGTCTTAGGGAAAGTAGACTATCATAGGAAAGACTCAGGTTATTAAACTAAGGTAATAGGTTAGACCCATATCATAGGACTAAATCAATAAATAGAACTCAGGTTCTTGGAACTGAGGTGAGGAGGGGAACAATTAGTATATTGTTTGTTAGAACCCATACCGCCAACATACTACTTAGGTCAGGAGACTAAATCTCATGTCCTTGGAATCGGGGTTAGTCATACAATGCTGATTAGGACAGATATGTGGTCAATTTGGGGACGATAGTTAGTGTGTGTTGATAATGATACCTATAATAATCGGGTGTGCAGTGCATCATTAGGGTAAATAATTCATTGCTTCGTCCAGGTGCTAGATAGATGTCCATTAGGTGGATTGGCGGAGGATGGTATGTTTGGTGCAGTTTCACGTTCGAGCAGGTTCTTAAGGGCAAACTACCATGCTAGTTAGGTGGTAGGTAGGAAACAACGATTGTTTGGGTTGAATTAGGGATTAATCCTAATAATACTTCTATTGTAAAAATTAAATGTGAAAACAATCTAACAATCCGAGAAATCACCTTAGGTTGTGTACGAATACATTACCCTTGTGACACTAAAACTGTTATCTCATAATTGTTCAAATTTCTAGGTAATCGCTTCCATTCATCGGACTTTATGTCTGATCCATTCTAATTCTTTTCTCCCATATTAGGCTCATTAGAAAAATATTGATTCAGGCATCTTGGGTGATTTATCTCGTAGTTGTTATTTTCTCTTTTTATTAATGTACTTTCTTTTACTTTATGTCATTTTTATATGTTTTGATTTAAATTGCTGCTAAAAAGGGAAATGTTTATTTTGTACTCTTATTTACATTTAAGACCGAGGTTATTTGACATATGTGTCGTTATGATTTAATAAAACTGGATTTTCATGTCTTATGGATCTTAGTCTTTATGATTCTTTTGTTATACCTGGACGCTTCATATTTCTTAGCATGACTCATTTTGGGTTTGCTTAGGGGAGTGGGGAATCACACATACATACATATTGGTTATGCATCCACGCAAGTGTGGGGATAGGGTGTCCCACTTTGTTTTTTAGCCTTGTGCTCGAGGAACGAAGTCATCCATCTTGTTATGTTTGTGGGGAACCTGACTCTAATTTATAGGAAGTCCATGCAAGGCTCTCAATACATTTTGTAAAGTCATAGTATGGCGAGCAACGCCACAATATCCCATTCGTAGTTGGAAATTCAATCGCTAATATGTTTCCTTGTAGATATATTTATGTACCTATAATGTTGTAATTTAATCAATGTAATAATTTTGGCTATGATTGATATTCATTGTATCATAGACATTATTATAGTATCATTGATTTTTTTATAAAATAGTTCAGTTAACACAAGACAAAAATATGTTTGTGTTTATATGCGATGTAGTTTAATGAGATGTCTTTTATTTCAAAAGGTTTTATAAGGTATAACAAATAATTCCTTGTAATGTTTATTATCTCAAATGGTATTCCAAATTGATTCAATTGTTATTTTTCTTATATTGCTTGGGTCAAACCAAGCATATTTTCTAGATTTTGTTGGATACTTAAAGCTTTAGAGGGAAGCTGGAGCTTCCAGGGCGTACTTATGTATCTTTATTTCCGTTGTATTCGTCGTGTTGTATTTATTTGCCATTATAAGAACATGTTATTATAATTATCCAGGTAGATCATAGGTTAGTATTACTTTTACTATTGTGTATATTAGAATCTTTCTTTATAAAAATCAGTTTATAATTACAAAATATGTTTATAATTACAAAATATTCGACCCTCTATGAGATTATGTTCTATCTTCATTTTTTTTCACCTTAATAATTCTGACTCTTTGGCAATTATATGTTCAACATATGAATACGGTGATTGTATCAGTGTTGACATTTGAGGATCAAAAAGTTATGTTGTTACATTTAGTATTATAGTTAAAGATTAAACGAGAACCTTGGCTTTGTTGGGTAAACTCGCTAGAAATAGGTTTAGTAATACACTGGTATGAGTCTGTGTGTGTGTATAAGAAAGCATTTAGTTAGTGCTATAAAAATATTTATATCGGTTGATTGGTCTGTTATCTAGCTCATAAATTTTGATTGATGCATATGATTGTAACGACCTGTCTTTTCGACCGCTTCAAGTCAATTATTAAAGCAACTGAAACCGCTCGGAATGACAAATTCTTATATAGCTTATGGGGTTTAAACAAAATCAGACAAATAAATCACAGAATAAATAAATTACAATATCTTATAGCGGAATAATTTTACACAAAATATCAGAGTTATATAATAAATTTTACCTAGCGGAAATTACATAGATTTTGATTAAATAAAATTTACATATTTTACGATCCATAGCACGCGGGTCTTCACATGCCTCCAACTTTGGTAGCTGAATTCTTTAAATCTGTAACACTCGGATCTGACCAGAGCATTTCATGCAAAACACAAAACACTCGAGTCAGGATTAACTTTATTCAAATAAATCAACTTCAGTTAACCATAAAATATAACAGTTAATCCTAGCATGAGATTTAAAGTTACTAAAATAAATCTAAGTCACATATATTACGGTCAACTAAGGTACTTCATGTACACATTTATTTCAGGTGACAATAACCAACTATGGGAAAGGGCAAGAACAAAGTGGACAGCCCAGCAACAAAAACAAATGATACATTCAAGTAACATGGTCAAGAATACATGGCACAACTGGGTAATGTTCTTGTTCATGGCAAAGGGAAGCATAATAATAAATATTTTAAATCACTTTTTTGGCACACACAGCGAACTAAAAATATAACAATTATGATATGCAGCAAACACTACTGAATATATATCAATTTATTTTGTACTGTCATATGCAGCTGCAATTGTAATATATATATATATATATATATATATATATATATATACTAAGACAAACACATGCACTAAAACACATGTACTAATAAGTATCATTCAAAGAAAATGCATGTACTCATAGGTAAATTTTAGGTGTGCGACATGTCTTGTAAAACAGGGTAGGTGTCAAATTCGAGTATATGTATAGCAAGTGCATGGCATCATAGAGTCAGAATAGAAGATGACACAGTACATAAAATAACAATGAAAGTTATAGGCATGAGACAGACATATAAAATGACAAGGCAACATAAGGGCAACATCTTTTCCATGGAAGCAACCTAAGTGGCAAAGATTAATGTGCAAAGCAATGTATAAGTATTCCAATTTTAAGAACAAGGCAACAAATACTCTATTATATTCTATAGCATTGAGTTTGAGAACTTGTATAAAATAATCGTGAGATAACTCACCTTGGATTGATCTGAAGATGGATACTGTAACACCCCGTATTTTCGGTAAACATTAAAGTAACGAATTAAAGAATAATTAATTACAAATGACATAATTAGGCAAACGGGTTACGCCATTGCGTTCATCTCGGAATTCTGCTTGAGATAGAGTCCTAGTTTGCGTAAATCGGACTCCGTATGAAGGAGTTATGACCTTCAGAAGATTCGAGAATTTAAATAAACAGCTCAGATTAAAGTTCAGAAAATTCAAATTTCGAAATCGAAAGCAGAAGCGGGCTGGGCGGGAATTTTCCCGCCTAAGGCCAGGTCGACCACGGGGTTGACCTCCCCCCATACAGGTCGACCAGGGGGTCGACCTCCCCCTCGGGCCAGATCTGAAACCTAACGTGTTTCTTTGTACGATGATTTGTTGTGTCATTAGGGCTTGTGTGGCAAGTTCTGGTTGGTTCTCTTAGGTTTGAATGGCTTTGATTGGCCCTAGGTTGATCTGACGGTTCCTATTAAATCAAACTTCTATATAAGCTACCTAAATCTAAACCCTAAGCCACACAAAAATATTCCTAAGACCGTCATGCTGTCAATACTCAACCTAGAGTAGCCGCCACTCTCCTTCAACTAAAAAGCAAGTTAGGAATTACAAATCAAATCTAATTCAACTAAGAGAATTCAACTTCTACAACAAAGGAGAGTATTTAATTTCAGAATACAGATCCCAGAACACAAGACTAGTCTCCTTTTTTGTAAGTCCAGTTACCATTTAGACCTAAATGATATTAGAATCGTGACTAAAATAAATGGATGTAGAACAACGCCTAATGTAATTTTATGCCTATCCTTTTTGTTAAAATTGAATTGATTAAGACTACAACTCTTATCATGTTAAGTTTGTGATCATGTTGTATGTAATTTGATAATAAATGTTAAATGCTTTGCAATGAATCCATATGTTGTATAATTTGCCAATGACATATATGTTGTGTAATTTAGCGATGACATATTATGTTGTATACTTTGGCAATGACATACCATGTTGAATAAATTGGCGATGACATATTATGTTTTATAATTTGGCGATGGCATGTCATGTTGTATTATTTGGCGATGACATACCATATTTTATAATTTGGCGATGACATTTCATGTTGTATGATTTGGTAATGACACATATATGTTGTATGTCAATTTGGGAATTTTGCTATGTTTAACCATGTTCACATATATGACTAGAACTACATGCTAATTTACAAGTTCACAACCGCATGCCTAATTTTAAGTTTATGTAGTTGTATGTAAAACCCCTATTTCACGATTCATGTTGAGTAGATCTAAACTTGCAAGTTCATAATTAAATGTACATTGTTCTATGTCGTATTCATATGACACATGTTTAGTTAGATCCATATTTTTATGATGTTGTAATTATTACATGTTCCCTTTTTTCCCCATTTGTGTATAAGTTAGGCTATGTATCGAGCCTAACATTTTATGTGATTTATGCGAATGTTTAACGGGGGTAACGTTGGGGAAAAACATGAAATTACATATAATTGGCATAATTGGCTCATAAAGATGTAAATGTTTTATGGCATAAAGTGGTATAAATTTTTATACCTAAAATTATGAACTTGATCTAAAGGGAAAGTGGGGCCTGACTTGAATGACAATAATTTACATATAAATATAAAGAATTAAATATGTACATTTAGAAAAGACGAATATGCCTAACCTGAGGTTAGATTGAGTTACAGTGTAAGACTGCCCGGAACCGCCTGGCACATCCAGCAATCGTAACAATATATATCTAACATGAGAGGTTAGTGCATTGAGCCCAAAAGAACCTGAGGTTAGGCTGAGTTGCGGTGTAAAACTGCCCGGACCCGACCGGCACATCCAGTGACCGCAACAATACCTGTCTAATGTGAATGGTTGGTGCTTTGATGAATAAATTAAAGCTAAGTCAGGAATGGTAGGGTTAAGTTAATTAAGGCAACACTTAACCAATACAGCATGTTAACTAAACTGATGGGTGGGGTTAGGTTAACTTGGACACTTAACCAATTTAACATGTTGATTAGGAAACCCTGGTAACGGGGACCCATTTCAACAGTAACCCACATTGATGTATCATGGTACCCTGAACTAGGAAGGGCGGGGCATGATTACTGGGCTGATTATAAGCGATCAAAACAACGGTGGTTGGTGCATCAGTGTAGGTTCCGACGGAGTACGGGCGTACACGTACTCTGGAGTGGAAAAAGCAGGCACCGGGCATCAGTAGTTATACACTGTGCATCTTGAATCGTTTCGGGTTGCCACCATAGGATTTGATACACCCCATGGTGGGACTAGCACGGGTATCTACAATCGAGCGGGGCCGTATGACACAAGTAGTAAATGCGTGTGAGTAGGAGACGATCGATAAAAAGGGATCACTGGGTTTGAACTTATGATGATGGTTGAAATATCTAGTAGGTGCAGAGAATATGGATATAAGTGCGATAATATGATTAGTTTATCTTGCCTTGTTTATCTTGCCTCATCCTATGTTACCTTATTTCTTTGTTATTGTCCTGCGTCCAGTTTATTCATGTCATGGTTCTCTTACCAGTTTACATGCTGAATGATCACTGGACTTACCAGACTTATGTCTGACCCATTTTCTTTTGCTCTCTTTTCTTCCATCCATCCCCCCTCATGTAGCCAGGGAGGGAATAGCTCATCTTAATTTGGACCGTTCATCTTTCCAAGCTTGAAGACTCTGTGATGTATAGCTTGGAACCTCTTATCTTTGGCTATGGCTTTGGACACACTACTACTTGGGGATTTATGCAGTTTCATTGTTTTTTATGCTTCTTTATGTTATAATCAAGACAGAGATTTTGATGTAATGATTTGGAAGTTGTTTTGAGATAGTTTGCTATAATGTTTTTTTGTTATGAACCACGTATGAAATAAATTTAGTTTTCCGCTGCTTTTATATGTCTGTCTTGTAAATTATATGTGTCTTTTACCTATAATGCTCCACCAAAGTTAAGGCATTCCCTTTGTGAGCGACCTTAACGGAGGTGGGGTGTTTCACTTGGTATTAGAGCGAAGGTTTACCAGATTCGATAAAAAATTTGAAATCTGTTTTCCAAAAAGAAGTTTAAAGAAGCAATTTTCAAGAAAAAGTGTTGTTTTATTTTAAAAAGGCATAATTCCCCAAAGCCATATGCACTATCTTTCTATCCTTTGTTTTGAATCTTTCCTTTTTCGTTTCAGCATGTCTGGGGATCTTAACCTTCCAGAGGGCGTGCCGGTACCTGGCTGATTCAGAAGGTACCTAGAGGCTAGGGCTAATGTCGCAGGCCCAACAAACGTTCCTCCTCCCCCAGCTGCAGCGGTTCCTCCTCCTCCGCGTGCAAACGCTTTCTCAAAAATATGTAGTGACTTTCGAGCCATGGGTGGAAAGAACTTCAATGGAAATGAATCCTTCGTGGAAGCAAGAAACTGTGGATTTATTTGTTATCTTCGAAGTGGACGATAGGCAGAAGATACAATTGGCCATGTGGTTTCTTAAAGACGAAGCCTCCTATTGGTGGGAAGTTACTAACGCTGAAAGACCAGTTGAAACTTGGATGGATTTCAGAATGAGGTTTGAAATGAAATTCCTCTCATAAGCTGAACGAAGCCTACAAATGGAGAAGTTCTTAGCTCTCAAACAAGGGAGTATGTCGGTCAAGGAATACGTTAACCAATTCAACTAGCTGGCTAGGTTCGGATTGGAGTTAGTGAACACTCCACATAAGAAGGCTCTCCGTTTTGTTAAAGGATTGAATGAGCCACTGAACAGCGTAGCTATGTCCCATATACCTATGGGTGCGACTTATGAGAGACTGGTGGACATGACACTGTTACAAGAAGAAGATAAGGTTGGCAAGAAAGAGACAAAGGTGGAAGTACCTCAAGATAAGAAAGTGGAAGGATCACAGAGCAAGAAGACAGATTCCAAGAAGGGCGGGAAGAACAACAAACCCCGTGACAAGAGGAAGTGTAATTTTTGTGGAATTCCTGGACATCTAGTTAAGGACTGCAGAAAGAAGAAGAGGAAGATGCGCGGTTGTTTCCATTGCGGTGAGACGGGACACATGGCTAAGGACTGCCCAAGAAAGCAAGAGCAAGTCAGAGAGCTGGATCTACTTCCGGAGGGCAGGTTCACGCTCTCATGGCACCTCCGCAAGAACGAGGTAGAAATGTTTCTGTTGAGAGTTTAGTTTATCTTTTTGATCATCCTGTTCGTACACTCTTTGATTCTGGCGCATCGCACTCTTTTATATCTACTGGTTTAGTTGAATCTCTACACCTAGACACCAGTTTAGTAGAGGATCCCTTGGTTGTTTCAAATCCAATTGGGGGCTCAACTTATTTTTCAATGATTTGTTTGGATTTGGAAATTTCTATACTAAGTGTGGGGTTTAGATGTAATGCCTATGTTTTGGGTTTCACGGGCTATGGGTTGATTCTGGGCATGGATTGGCTATCCAGTAATGGTGCCATCCTCGATTGTGAAAAGAGAGTGGTTAGACTCATGACTCGCCTCAGTAACACTCTCGAAATTTCTTGTAATCCCATGAACTCTGTTATGCTTAGCTATCTAGAATCTCTTGATGCGTCTGTTGAGAATTTGCAGTCTGTTAGAGTAGTCCGTAAATACTCGGATGTCTTTGAAGAGGTGAAAGGGTTACCTCTGAAGCGGGAGATAGACTTCCGCATATACCTCGTTGATAATGCAAAACCCGTTGCTTTACCCGTTAGACACATGGATACAAGGGAGAGGAAAGAAATCAGCAAGCAAGTTAAAGAGTTGCTTGAGAAAGGGTTTATAAGGCGGAGTATTTCTGAATGGGGTGCTCCAGTAATATTCGCAACCAAAGCGGATGGTTCACTTCGCCTATGCGTTGACTATCGGGAGCTAAACAAGCTGACCAAGAAGAATACGCACCCACTCCCAAGAATAGACGACTTGTTCGATCAGCTTATAGGAGCATCGGTTTTCTCCCAACTAGATCTAACTACCGAGTTTCATCAGCTAAGAGTGGTTGATGATAGTATCGATAGGACCGCGTTTAGAACCCCAGATGGATTCTTCGAGTGGCTTGTCATGCCTTTCGGCTTGACGAACGCAACCGCTTATTTCGTTGACTTAATGAGCAGGGTGTTCAGGGATTCCTTAATAAGTTTGTGGTGGTTTTCGTAGATGACATTTTGATTTTCTCAAAGTGTGACGAAGAGCATGCTCAGCATTTAAAAGAAGTCATGGATACTCTTCGAGCGCATCAGTTGAAAGCCAAATTCTCCAAGTGCCACTTCTGGAGAGAGGAAGTAAGGTTTCTCGGACATGGGGTGTCCAAGGAAGGGTTACCCCGCAAAAGTAGTTGCGGTGCAAGATTGGAAGGTTCCACGGAATGCGACCGAAGTCCGAAGCTTCCTCGGGCTAGCGGGCTTTTACCGGAAGTTCATCAAAGACTTTGCGAAAATCTCAGCTCCGCTTACAAGGTTGACGAAGAAGAACCTAACTTTCAATTGTGATTTGGATTGCGATGTTGCTTTCCAACGATTGAAGAGGGCTCTAACAACAGCCCCAGTTCTGACATTGCTGGATGGGAGCAAGATGTTTACCGTATACACAGATGCATGTGGTACAGGACTAGGTGCCGTCTTGATGCAAGAAGGGAAGGTAGTAGCTTACGGAGGCAGACAGTTGAAAGTACATGAGAAAAAAATACTTGACCCACGATCTAGATTTGGCTGTCATCGTCTTTGCTCTTAAGTCTTGGCGCCATTATCTCCTAGGTGAGAAGTTTGAATTGTATACTGACCATAAATCGTTGAAATACCTTTTCTCGCAGAAATACCTTAACTTGAGGCAACAAAGGTGGATGGAGTTCTTGGCATCCTACGATTTCGAGATTTCCTATACCCCTGGCAAGGGAAATGTAGTAGCAGATGCCTTGAGTAGAAAGAAGCTGACCTTAAGCCCTCTCTTCGTAGAAAGGCAGAGCTTGGAATACATAGCCAACTTTGACTTTAGACCCTCCATCGATCATGTGACTGGTTTGTTAGCATCGCTAAAAGTGCGGCCTACTCTTTTGGACTCAATAGGAACTGCACAACGTGAAGACCCTCAGCTAGTTGATGTGATGGATAAGCTAATTAGGGGTGAGACTTCTAGTCACCTCAATAGATACTCCATCGATGATAGGGGTTGGTTGAGGCGGTATGGAAGGCTATGCGTCCCACAAGCAAGGGATTTGGTGAAGAAGGTTCTCGAAGAGGCACACCATTCCAAGTTGACCATACACCCAGGTGGTGACAAGATGTATAAAGATGTAAAAAGGGTTTTCTTTTGGAATGGCATGAAAAGGGATGTAGCTGAATTCGTCTCTAAATGCTTAATATGCCAGCAAGTCAAGGTGGAGCAAAAGAAGCCTGGTGGTTTGCTTCATCCTCTAGAGGTCCCACAGTGGAATCGGGATAGCATTTCAATGGACTTTATCGATGGGCTGCCTAGGTCAAGAAGGGGGCAATACCAGTATTTGGGTAATAGTAGATAGGTTCACAAAAAGCGCTCACTTTATACCCGTTAAAAGTAGAAGGATAGCCTCATCTTTAGCATCCGTTTATCTTAAAGAGATAGTTCGACTCCATGGGATACCCTCCAGCATTGTGAGTGACCGAGATCCTATCTTTACGAGCGAGTTTTGTAAGAACTTGCAAGAGGCTGTAGGCACATAGCTATGCTTAAGCACGACCTATCACCCCCAAACCGATGGTCAGACGGAAAGGGTGAACAGAGTATTAGAAGACCTCTTGAGATTATGCATTCTTGACTTTGGAGGAACATGGAAGGATCATCTTCCTTTGGTGGAGTTTGCTTACAACAATAGCTACCAAGCCACCATAGGCATGGCACCCTTCAAAGCTTTATATGGAAGACCATGCCGATCACCAACTTGTTGGTGGGAGTCTACAGACAAGCTCATACTTGGACCAGATATGATTAGAGAAACTTCAGAAAAAGTGGACTTGATACGAAAAAGAATGAAGGCTGCCCAAGATGGACAGAAGTCCTACGCAGATAAAAGAAGGACTGACCTTGAGTTTGAGGTTGGAGACATGGTTTTCCTTAAAGTATCTCCTTTAGGGAACGTCGTTCGCTTTGGATCCGCAGGAAAGTTGGCACCAAGATTTGTTGGGCCGTTTCCTATCATTAAAAAGATTGGGAAGATTGGCTTACAGAGTAGAGATGTCCGAAAGATTGGCTGGAGTTCATAATGTCTTTCATGTTTCTCACCTACGAAAGTGCTTACATGAGTCTGCGGAAGTGGTGGAACCAAGCATATTAGAGGAAGCAGAAGTAGAACGAGAGGCGACTGTGAGAAGAGTTCCAACTCGTATCTTGGGTACAGAAGTCAAAAAGCTACGCAACCATGAAGTCAAACTTGTTAAAGTTCAATGGAGTGACGCTGAGGAAGACGTGACTTGGAAGACTGAGGCCAAAATACGCGCAACCTACCCTTATCTTTTTTAGGGTACATCCTTAATCTCTTTTTCCTTAAGTTTATTCATGCTCGTATCTATCTTTTTAAGTATTTCCCCAGTCTATTCTCGATCCTTAGGAAGAAACCAATGGATGTAAACATGTATTTGAAACATGTTATGATTGATGGTTGCAAGTGATTGCTAGTGGTTGCTCGTGGATGCATATACACACACATTAGGTGTTAGATCAGCTCAGTCACTTTCATATTGCATATGCATATGTGTACTTCTATATGATTGAAACTTGATGTGTTATCATGTGGATGTTGCATTTGTATGAATGATTGTGCACTCATATAGAAGGTATGATTAAGGATGATTGCATACATAATGGACTCATGGCACCAACATGACTTGCATTAAGGAGGTCAACTGAATCAGTAGACCGCCAGATTTTGCATTAGATAAGGACATGTACACACACTATGCATATGATCATGAAGCATTAGAAGTCTTTTTAAGGACAATGGACGTCTGTGTTTGATGGATGAGTAGATGGACGATTGGATGGTAGGATATACGTTCTTCTTGGCTCGAAGATTTCGGGGACGAAATCCTTTAAGGACGGGAGAATGTAACACCCTGTATTTTCGGTAAACATTAAAGTAACAAATTAAAGAATAATTAATTGCAAATGTGAGAATTAAGGGAAATGGGTTACGCCATTGCGTTCGTCTCAAAATTCTGCTTGAGATAGAGTCCGAGTTTGCGTAAATCGGACTCCATATGAAGGAGTTATGACCTTCAAAAGATTCAAGAATTTAAATAAACAGCTCAGATTAAAGTTCAGAAAATTCAAATTTCGAAATCGGAAGCAGAAGGGGGCTGGGCGGGAATTTTCCAGCCCAAGGCCAGGTCGACCAGAGGGCTGACCTCCCCCCATACAGGTCGACCAAGGGGTCGACCTCCCCCTCGGGCCAGATCTGAAACCTGACGTGTTTCTTTGTGTGACGATTTGCTATGTCATTAGAGCTTGTGTGGCAAGTTCTGGTTGGTTCTCTTAGGTTTGAATGGCTTTGATTGGCCCTAGGTTGATCTGACGGTTCCTATTAAATCAAACTTCTATATAAGCTACCTAAATCTAAACCCTAAGCCACACAAAAATATTCCTAAGACCGTCATGCTGTCAATACTCAACCTAGAGTAGTCGCCACTCTCCTTCAACTAGAAAGCAAGTTAGGAATTACAAATCAAATCTAATTCAACTAAGAGAATTCAACTTCTACAACAAAGGAGAGCTATTCAATTTCAGAATACAGATCCCAGAACACAAGACTAGTCTCCTTTTTTGTAAGTCCAGTTATCATTTAAACCAAAATGATATTAGAATCGTGACTAAAATAAATAGATGTAGAACAACGCCTAATGTAAATTTATGCATATCCTTTTTGTTAAAACTGAATTGAGTAAGACTACGACTCTTACCATGTTAAGTTAGTGATCATGTTGTATGTAATTTGATGATAAATGTTAAATGCTTTGCAATGAATCCATATGTTGTATAATTTGCCAATGACATATATGTTGTGTAATTTAGCGATGACATATTATGTTGTATACTCTGGCAATGACATACCATGTTGAATAAATTGGCGATGACATATTATGTTGTATAATTTGGCGATGACATATCATGTTGTGAAATTTGGTGATGATATACCATATTGAATAATTTGGCGATGACATTTCATGTTGTATGATTTTGTAATGACACCTATATGTTGTATGTCAATTTGGGAATTTTGCTATGTTCAACCATGTTCACATATATGACTAGAACTACATGTTAATTTGCAAGTTCACAACCGCATGCCTAATTTTAAGTTTATGTAGTTCTATGTAAAACACCTATTTCACGATTCATGTTGAGTAGATCTAAATTTGCAAGTTCATAATTAAATGTATATTGTACTATGCCGTATTCATATGACACATGTGTAGTTAGATCCATATTTTTATGATGTTGGAATTATAACATGTTCCCCTTTTTCCCCTTTTGTGTATAATTTAGGCTATGTATCGAGCCTAACATTTTATGTGATTTATGCGAACGTTTAACGGGGGTAACGGTGGGGAAAACATGAAATTACATATAATTGGCATATTTGGCTCATAAACATGTAAATGTTTTATGGCATAAAGTGGTATAAATTTTTATACATAAAATTATGAACTTGATCTAAAGGGAAAGTGGGGCTTGACTTGAATGACAATAATTTACATATAAATATAAAGAAGTAAATATGTAAATTTAGTAAAGACGAATATGCCTAACCCGAGGTTAGATTGAGTTGCGGTGTAAGACTGCCCGAAACCGCCCGGCACATCCAGCAACCGTAACAATATATATCTAATGTGAGAGGTTAGTGCATTGAGCCCAAAAGAACCCGAGGTTAGACTGAGTTGCGGTGTAAAACTGCCCGGACCCGACCAGCACATCCAGTGACCGCAACAATACTTGTCTAATGTGAGTGGTTGGTGCTTTAATGAATAAATTAAAGCTAAGTCAGGAATGGTAGGGTTAAGTTAATCAAGGCAACATTTAGCCAATACAACATGTTAACTAAACTGATGGGTGGAGTTAGCATAACTTGGACACTTAACCAATTTAACATGTTGATTAGGAAACCCTAGTAACGGGGACCCATTTCTGCAGTAACCACATAGATGTATCATGGTACCCTGAACTAGACAGGGTGGGGCACGATTACTGGGCTGCTTATAAGCGGTTAAAACAACAACGGTTGGTGCGTCAGTGTAGGTTCCGACGGAGTACGGGCGTGTACGTACTCCGGAGTGGAAAAAGCAAGCACTGGGCATCAGTAGTTATACACTGTGTATCTTGAATCGTGTCGGGTTGCCACCATAGGATTTGATACACCCCATGGTGGGACCAACACAGGTATCTAAAATCGAGCGGGGCCGTATGACACAAGTAGTAAATGCGTTCGAGTAGGAGCCGATCGATCGATAAAAAGGGATCACTAGGTTTGAACTCATGATGATGGTTGAAATATCTAGTAGGTGCAGATAATATGGATATGAGTGCGATAGTATGATTAGTTTATCTTGCCTTGTTTATCTTGCCTTATCCTATGTTACCTTATTTCTTTGTTATTGTCCTGCGTCCAGTTTATTCATGTCATGGTTCTCTTACCAGTTTACATGTTGAATAATCACTGGACTTACCAGACTTATGTCTGACCCATTTTCTTTCGCTCTCTTTTCTTCCCCCCCCCCTCAGGTAGCCAGGGAGGGAATAGCTCAGCTTAATTTGGACCGTTCATCTTTCCAAGCTTGAAGACTCTGTGATGTATAGCTTGGAACCTCTTATCTTTGGCTATGGCTTTGGACACACTACTACTTGGGGATTTATGCGGTTTTATTGTGTTTTATGCTTCTTTATGTTATAATCAAGACAGAGATTTTGATGTAATGATTTGGAAGTTGTTTTGAGATAGTTTGCTATAATATTTTTTTGTTATGAACCACGTATGAAATAAATTTAGTTTTCCGCTGCTTTTATATGTCTATCTTGTAAATTATCTATGTCTTTTACCTATAATGCTCCACCAAAGTTAAGGCATTCCCTTTGTGAGTGACCTTAACGGAGGTGCGGTGTTTCAGATACAAGAAGATACATGGTTGCCAATAAAAGACAACAACAGAAGCAAACCAAATCAAAAAAAAAAACTTCTCCTTTTCTTTTGAAATGCATCAATGAAGATGACATAAGAACATAAGGTAGAGAAGAAGAAAGAATAATATGTGAAATATGAATGGAAGGTAAGAGGAGTAGCGTGAGGGAATAAATAGAAGAAAGAGAAAGGAATTAGAATGAGAAGAGGAGTGCGTTAGCTCTTCATGCATTTTGTATTTCTTCTATTTATTCCACACGTCACTCCTCTTACCTTCCATTCATATTTCACATATTATTCTTTCCTCTTCTCCACCTTATGTTCTTATGTCATCTTCATTGATGCATTTCAAAAAGAAAAAGAGAAGTTTTTTTTTGATTTGGTTTGCTTCTGTTGTTGTTTTATATTGGCTACCATATATCTTCTTGTATCCACCTTCAAATTCACGCAAAGTGAGTTATCTCACGATTATTTTATACAAGTTCTCAACCTCAATGCTGTAAAATATAATAGTTGATTTACTGCCTTGTTCTAAAAATTGGAATACATATATATTGCTTTGCACATTAATTTTTTCCACTTAGCTAGGTTGCTGCCATGTAAAAGATGTTGCCCTTATGTTGCCTTGTCATTTTGTGTGTCTGCCTCATGCCTATAAATTTCATTGTTATTTTGTCTACTTTGTCATCTACTATTCTGACACCATGATGTCATGCACTTGCTGTATATATACTCGAATTTGATACCTACCCTGTTTTACAATGCATGCTGCACACCTAAAATTTACCTATGAGTACATGCATTTGCTTTGAATCATGTTTATTAGTACATGTGTTTTAGTACATGTGTTTGTCTTGCTATATATATGTATTACAATTGCAGTTGCATTTGACAGTACAAAATAAATTGATATATATATATATATATACACACGCAGTAGTGTTTGCTGCATGTCATAATTATTATATTTTTATTCTGTTGTGTGCGCCAAGAAAGTGATTTAAAATATTTATTATTATGCTTCCCTTTGCTATGAACATGAACATTATTCTGTTGTGCCTTGTATTCTTGACCATGTCGCTTGAATGTATCATTTGCTTTTATTGCTGGTTTGTCCACTTTGTTCTTGCCCTGTCCCATACTTGGTTATTATCACTTGAAATAAATGTGTACAGGCAGTACCTTAGCTGACCGTAATATATGTGACTTAGATCTATTTTAGTAACTTTAAATCTTATGTTAGGATTAACTATTATATTTTATGGTTAATTGAAGTTGATTTACTTGAATAAAGTTAATCATGACTCGAGTGTTTTGCATGAAATGCTTGGGTCAGATCCGAGTGTTACAGATTTAAAGAATTCAGCTATCAAAGTTAGAGGCATGTGAAGACCCACGTGCTATGGATCGTAAAATATGCAAATTTTATTTAATAAATCTATGAAATTTCCATTGTGTAAAATTTATTATATAACACTGATATTTTGTGTAAAATTATTCCACTTTGAGATATTGTAATTTATTTATTTTGTGATTTTTTTGTCTGATTCTGTTTAAACCCCATAAGCTAATTAACAATCTGTCGTTTCGAGCGATTTAAGTTGGTTTAATTACTGACTTGAAGCGGTCGAAAAGGCTGGTAGTTACAGTTGGTATCTGAGTTGGTTTCCGTTGTGCGTGATAGGGGGTTCTCGCCTTGTGATCTGTGGCGAAGCATTGACTCTTACCCCTACACGTCCCAGTTGGGTTGGTTGTTGCAGTCGAGAGGCTGGCCGTAAAACTAGCGTCTGAGGTACCGGCGGTGGCCATCTATGGGCAGACACCGCAGATGGTATCGGAGCTTTGGTTTACGCAAAGCTTAGCTTATGGTTTTTAATAGAAATTCATCACTAGAAGTCACTATTGAGAGATTGTTATTTGGAATATAAATTATTATGAAAATAATATTTCGAAAGAGTAGCTGTAATGACCCGGGGAATTCGCGATCCTGATTATTGACTAAATACGATGTTGACTAACCAAGCACCCGAAATTTACCGGAACATTAATAGAAAGAAGTTAGAGGGTGAGAATAGATAAGATAGAAAATTAGAATAGAAGAAGAAGAACACAACTACAAAAACATCAGAGTAACACGAATCTCACAGCGGAACGAATAAAATATATTATGTAACATAACTTTGGAATAAAACAGTATCGGTATACAATACTATTATCAGAGTACAACACTTACAACACAGCGGAAATAACAATAGCTATATAATCCTGAAGCCTTCTGCTCCAGCTCTCCAAGTATCTGTAAAATCTCGACTACTTGACTGCCTGTACAAAATTGGGCACCCAAGAGTTTAAGGAAAACAAAACAAAATAAACTTTGGGTCAGTCATGTGACTGGTGTGAGTAAACTCCAACCATTTGTTTAACTTTTAAAATCCTTTTAAAAGAAAGAATAATCATAAGACCAATCCACATTTAAACACGGATGGTTTTTACCTTACGATAACCCAAAACATTCTTTTAAAATCCATACTCTTCTGATATTATAATAATGTCTAAATCAAATAAATAGCAATCTAGTGGAACGCTTTCATCTCACGTTCCACATATATAATATACAATCAAAAACCACGGACTCTTATTAGGTAATGGATTTCCAACTATGACAAGGTATGGAACCACCTTCCGATCAGTGTACTCTAGAAGCGATACATTGGAGTTCAACAAGAACATCTTGTAACTCGGCCACACATGACCGGCCATTCATTTTGCTTGAATGTTCTGAATATATTGTCACCTTACGGTTGGTATACCAACATAACTGTTCCCAGGAGATACAGAATTGAAAGAAGTAACAAATATAAATATCCTCTAGATGGTGACAATATACCCTACTTAGGTGCGACCCACTTAGCCATTATGCCTGCCTAAATTCTGTCATTTCCCAGTTGATGAGGCTTGAGGTCATAACGTATCTTTTAACAGATCACTCCTTCATTTACTTTGAATGCCACATCGTCATACCCGTCAAATCACAAATTGATTTCCCCAAAAATACCACGGGTATAAGCTAAGAGAAACGAATTCCTCCGCCACCAATGTAAATATGTTTGAAACGATCAACTTAAATGATTTACCAGATATACTATGTCATACATTCGTCCATTCAAGTTGTCCTGGGACTGGACAACCCGAACGCACTATTCTGTAAATCCATCTTAGGCAATTTCTACATAGGATTTACTGAACAACCCTTGCATAATTCCGTCTTCAATTATCTTCATCATATTTGATTCACAACGCTAATGCCATATGGAGTGGTTTTCAGATAATATATCTGATTCCGGTCTCTCTGTATTGACAACGGAAATGGCCAAAATCTTTGATAGTCGGTGATTTAACTGTCAAAGGAAAACATGTGTACAAACAACGGTCGTATTCCCAAATGGAAATCTTACTGATCAATCATCGTTTCATTTGCAATTTCCCTTTTACCGTTTCCATATATTCATAAATTCCTTATTTTCTAAAATTAGAAAATATACGTTATTAACTTTGGAAAACGTTTCCATTTCTGATTTACGCATCAATATCTTCCCACCTCTATTAGTCTCTAACTGTAAACTAGTAAGAGAACAACTTCCCAAGTATAAACCCCGAAGGCCGAAACTAACATCAGATCGATACCCAGAAAGCCATTCAACTCAACTAATTTCCAGTTAGTTTCTAATTTCAGTAATTCCATTTAAATTCCTAATTCAAACCCCAAATTCCTTTATAATATTTTTATCTACAGAATTATTCATACGAATCTTGTTTCATTTCCAACATTTAAATCTCATTTATAATTCCCTTTATATAATTTTATTTATTCTATATAAATCCTTTTATATAATTCTATTTATTCTATATAAATCCTTTTATATAATTCTATTCATTTTATATAAATCCTTTTATACAATTCTATTCATTTTATATAAATCCTTTTATATAATTCTATTTATTCTATATAAATCCTTTTATATAATTCTATTCGTTTTATATAAATCCTTTTATATAATTTTATTTATTCCCCAAACATTTCCTTAATTATATTTTCCAATATATTTTTTCCAAATATTACCTTTCATAATATCCTATTTATTTCATATATAAATATTTCATTTTCAATATTCAATTTGAAATTTTCCTTTTTACATTCCAGTATTTCATATGGCATTTAAAATACCAAATAACATGACCAGTATCATCATAATCAATCACAGATTATATATCACAATTTGTGAAAACAAACAGTATTATAATATTGAGGAATCCGGTTGGATCCTTCCAACCTGTCTCTCTGCATCCATAGATGTTAAACACTACAAACAACATCGATTTCATTTCAATATGAAATATTCTGATGAATAGACCCAATATTTGATTAACGATATATATATATATATATATATATGTATATCGTTATCTATAATTTCAACCAATAAATCAGCAATTCAACCAAACAATCAACACACATCAATCAATCATCATTTATCACTACTAGATTATATTTATAAAAATATAAACTGTATAGAGTTAGTGAGATTTACTCACATTGGACGGTTATCGTTAAATAATGAATAACGATCATTGATTTGGATCCAGCAATTTATTTCGCTATAAATTGTAACGAGCTCTTATTCACTCCCAGTCAGTTCCATTGTGTAGTCGTCGTCCATACGATCCCAACGGATCTTGTTTTGTTAGATTCGGATATCATATGATAAAGTTATACAATATACACGTTTATATACATTAACGGTCATTAATTAATTAAACTTAATCACCCTACCAAACCACGCTTTTCTCTGCTCATTGTCTTCTTCTAGTTTTGTTCATACCCTAAGTCCTCCCTTTTGTCGTTCTTTGTAAAATACCAACTCCCTCTCTCCTTTGCCAAAATTTAAATAGAAACAACCATTGAATCCCTTTTTGAATCCTCCATCAACTAATACCCAAATCATACAGTTCGAAACCACTCACCCAAAAATAGTCTCATTCTTCCACGATCTAACAGTGATGCTGCTTCTTCTTCAAATGGACATTTCCGTGTTCTTTATGCTTATCGCATCTATCATTCTTCCACAAACTCAAAATCCGTGACCACCATCCACTTCCTCTTCCGATTCTCCTTATCCTCCACCTAACATTTTTGAACTCGAGCGCCCTTACTCAGAACGCTGTTCTGCGAGGTCCACGCGCTGTTAGTAAGAGGCGCGACATCTTTGAACCCCAAATCTCACCAAAAACCACTGTTTGTGTAATAACCCGGAAATCCGAGCCAATTTAAAATTTTTATTTTGGCAATTTTAGTGAATTTTGAATATTTAAAATGAATTATTTCAAATAATAGCGACGAGAAATTTATTTTGAATAGAATTGAAACGTAAATATTTATATAGATCGTCGTTAGAATATAAATAATTTATTTATAATTATAAAAGGAATTGAAAATGGCGCGGTAGTTCGATATTTCGATTTCAAATTTCAAATGAATGTACTGGGTGCAAAATAAACCAGATTTTAGTGAAACCAAAAATAATAGAATCTAATTGAGAATATCTTTCCAACAAATCCGAAAAATTGAAATTTCATAGCGGAAATTAAAAGATATGTCCAGTTGAAAATTCAGCATAGTCGCTATGGAATTCTGGCCCTTAAAAATGGGAATTTTGCAAACTACCTCGGTTTTCGATGAAACCACTTTTGTTGGATCCGTGATGTCAAGTTATTTCTAGGTTTCAAAATTCATATTTTTCTGAATCAATATGTGGGCATGGCAAAGGAAAACGCGTTTGACCAGTTTCAGTTAACTTTAATCGACTGGAAAATGACCATTTTTCAAACGGTCTCAGAATTCGACGAAACTAGTTTTGTTAGGACCGTATCGTCAATGCGAAGTTAGAAAATATTTCTCAAGAATTTTTAGAGTCCATATGTGACCCCAGTGAATTGAAATGCGCGTTCAAAGTCAATATATAGAGTTATATTTTGATTTTGACGAAAACTGATCGAAACGATCAAATCAGTTTACGATACATATTCCATTGTATTCGGAATGGGGGTAATTAGCTATGGACGACAGGCGGTGGGTTTGATTCTGAGTTCGAAAGAAAAAGTTACTTTTAGTGGATTAAAATAAATTAAATAAATAATAAAACTCTTTCTCCTCTCCCTTATTTCCTCTCAGGCCCCCCCTCCCCCTCGATTTTATTTTCAACAAAAGAAGAAAAAACAACACGATCCCGAATCGGGATCGACGGAGCGCGCCCCACCGCCGACGCCGCGCCACCAGGCGCCGCCTCCTCCACTTCAGCACCCCGAGCTCCTGCCTCCTCTTCCTTCTCCTCCCTCCTCGCTCGCGCAACCCCCTCCCTCTCGAGACCCAATCCCAAACCCCTCGCGCAAGCCACCGACCGCCAAGCACCCCCTACCATCAGCCCCCAACGCCAGCGCCTGCTCCCTCTCCGCCATCTCCTCCTGAGCGCGATGATGACACTCTCCCTCCTTTAAAACATAGGTAAACTTCAGTTATTTCATTTTATTTTATTTCAGTCTCTTTAATTATTTACTTATATAAAACTGAAAATTTAAAATGATAATTTTAATGTAGAGAAAGTTAGAATCTACATATATATATGAAGTTATAATTTTTAAATGGTTAAAAATGAGATTTTTAATTGGTTAAAGACGAGATTTTTATATTATAGAAAGATTAAAAATATGATTTTTATATTAGTAGAAGATTAAAAATATGATTTTTATATTAGTAGAAGATTAAAAATATGATTTTTATTATATAGATGTTGAAATAAAAATGTGATTTTTATAGCGATGATATAAAAATTCGATCTTTATATTAGAAGTAGATATAAAAATATAATTTTTATATAGGAAGGTGCGTTATAAAAATATATTCTTTATTGGAAGAAGGGCGATATAAAAATATAATTTTTATATAGAGAATAGTGTGATAAAAATATAATTTTTATTATATTACTAGTAAGGTAAAAATAGAATTTTTATCTATATAGTAGCGGTGTAAAAATAGAATTTCTATCTATGTAGTAGCGGTATAAAAATATAATTTTTATCTATATAGTAGCGGTATAAAAATGCGATTTTTATCCATATAGAGCGAATTTAAAATGTGATTTTTATATATATAGCAACAATATAAAAATGTGATTTTTATATATGTAGTGGCTACGGACAACGAAAGTGACAAAAGGCGAGAACGGCGAAGATTTCTACATAAGAAGAGTCATGGCGTTTGGTTTAGCTAGTCGGTGAGAACTCCTCACTTTTAATTTATTTTCTAGTTGAAATATATACTAGGATGCAGACGGTGCTTAGTAGCACCTGACACCCGTCGTCCACAGACCATGGATGGCTTGTTTGTTTGATTTGCTGTGTAGTGAAATTTGATTGTGTGATGGTGAATGAAATAAAACATTTTATAGTTAAAAATATAATTTTTAACGTGTATATAAAATAAATATTTATAAACAAATCGGACGATTTGTTTATACACACTGATTTGACTGATATTGATTGGGATGATAAATTTTACACATCGCCCAACTGCACAAATAAAATGTGTGTTTGTTGATTTGAAACCCCACACGGGTATTGGGATGATATTTGACGTACACTAGTCCTGATTGTTTAGTTGTATGTCAATCGATGGATTGACAGACTGTGTAAGCATTAATTATTTATATTTAATGCTTATGCAGTGGTGTGGTGCACTCTGGATGATGGTTGATTATTTATCGTTGCTATTATATACATGTGTTGTAGAAAAATCCATATAATTAAAATTATATGGTAATTGATTGGGCCTCATTCCAATTTAGAAAATGAATTCATGTGTTGAATTGAAAATAAATTCATGTGTTGAATTGAAAATAAATTCATGTGTTGAATAGAAAATAAATTCATGTGTTGAATATAAAATAAATTCATATGTTGAATAGAAAATAAATTCATGCGTTGAATTGAAAAATATTCATATGTGTAAAATCATAAGAAATGATTTGTGAAGAATTGGGATGAAAAACACCATATTTGAAAAGATAAAAATAGATTTTTATCGAAATGAACTAATTTTGAATTAGAATAATAATTTATTTTTAAATAAATAAATTGGATTTGAAATGGTTTTAAAAGAAACCAGAATTTCCAATAATTGAATTGGAATGGATTTGAATCGAAATTGTCTTTGGAATATTTCGATGTTGGATTTCGTGATGATACAGATATTGTTGTGGGAATTTGAAAGATATATTAAAATCATTATTTCCAATACGATATTTGTTGGTCGTAGAATTTGATATTGAATATAAGCCGATATATTTTCTATTCAGAGTCTTGTATTTAATAACAAATGTGATTTGGGTTTGTCGTGAACGGTGTCTTCATTAACACTGTTCTTAAACCCAGTTGAGAAAAAGATTAAATCTTTTTATTTAGAATAAATGAAGTGTACCAATTAAATGGTATTTAATTGGAATTGAATTTGAATTGATTTTTGGGTTTATCGTGAACGGTGTTTTAAATAACACTTGTTCTTTAACCCGATAATTAATGGAAGGTGATTTTGGGTTGTCGTGAACGGTATCTTCAATAATACTGTTCTTAGACCCAACTGAGTTAAGAAAATCAGAAACTAACTGGAGATTAGTTAAGTTGAATGGTTTCTTGGGTATTGATCTGATGTTGGTTTCGGCCTTTGGGGTTAATACTTAGGGAATTACTCACTTGCTATTTTACGGTTAAAGGCTGATAGAATAGAATGTGATTTTGGGTTTATCGCGAATCGTGTTTTAAATGACATTGGTTCTTTAACCCAGTTAAAGACAGGGAGATTGAAACCAAGTGGAGTTTTAATGAATATTTAATTAGATTGAAATGGTCGAGAATGGAGTATCACCAGTTTTGCTCCAGGCGATAGTTAAATCTTTAATTAGATTTGAACGTGAAATGGTAATTGAATTTACCGATAACACCGTGGTGTTAGGTATGAAGTATGACCAGTTTTACTTCATGGGATGAATAGGTTGGGATCGGGAAATAAAATAAATGATTACTTCGGTGTGGTTCGCTAATCCCGACTAGTTGAATTGATATTCAAAAGAAGATTAAAGAATAAATTTAAGGAATTTATCTTTGATAAAATTAATGGGAACCTATCCCTAAGAATGTGAAATTTAGCAACTAACTGAAGATTAGTTATGATGAATGGTTTCCTGGGTATTGATCTGATGTTGGTTTCGGCCTTCGGGGTTAATATTTAGGGAATTGTTCCCTTACTAATTTACGGTTAGTGACTGATGAATTGGAATGAGGCGTATGTTGTGTTTGTGTAACACTTGTTTATTATATACGCTAGTTATTCAGAAAGACCTGGTTATCCCATTCTAAATTACTGATTCGACGTGGTGTCGAGGATGAAGATGGTGGTCGAAGACCGGAGGTCTTCACGTCGTTTGGGTGGTTACTGATGATCTTGATTGGGTCGTACACCCAAGAGGAGGGAATCAGTTAGTGGTCGTCCAGACGTACTTGGAGATCGATGGATATGTGAGGTACAAGGTGCCTCCGGTTTCGTTCAGACCCAGAACGGACTTGTAAATGGACTATGTGTCTGACATTGGATTTTATTCTGTGTGATTGATTTCTATTAAATATATATCTGTTTGGCGGCGGAGAATTTATTCTCTTGCTTAGTGCCCTTCTCTGAGACGTACGAGCTTAGAGGTTATATATTGGTGGATATCAATCGCATGGAGTGAATTGCCTGTGTGGCATGCCTAAGTGGCAAATGGTCAAGGCTTTTGTTGAAAAGCAAAGTCTTATGGTTGATGATCAAAGCACGACCTGTGTGGCATAGCTTTGTGTAGCGTTGATTCGCGAGCCTCACACCCCGGTTGTGAACCAGAAACGGGAGAGGACATCAGGGAGGGCATGCGTTTCCTTCTAGTTAGAAGTGGCGCCAGTGGTTTTACATGCCCTGACGAGTTTGACTTATGTGGTTGTTGCTATTGCGAGGCGCCTCAGATATATCGGTGACTATGTGAAGCCGATGGTGTCATTCGTTGGCTCATTTACTCCCCAAAGGGTGGGGAAACGCAGTGTTCAGGCGTTTTAATCCACATCGGTGGACCGGCCCTGACGATCCAAAGGTCACTCGAGCTCTGACCTGAGGGGCGGACTAGAGGCTCTCGAATCGGTAAGGACTATCTTTTGCCTTGGTTCACAGATGGAAATCCCACTTCCAATACGTGACTTTGCGGTTTTATTTGTAGAGCCTAGTATGGCGACATAGTGGGATGGGGCACTCATGCCGTCTATGATTGATACTTATGATTGAAATTGTTTTATACACTATGCACTTATAATAGTATCAAATGATTTGTTTTTAGCGTATCAAGCATTCTTTGGCTATTATAAGGTAAAAACCCTATCCTCCGGCTTGCGTTGCATTGTGTGATGGGACCTGGGTCTTATAATAGCTTCATTGTTCTTTATTTAGCATTGCGCTGTTGTTTTATGCACTGGTATTCTTGGGAGGAAACCCGTTCCGTGTTATACGGCGTGGTCCCATGATTTACCTAACTTTAAAATAAAGATTAATAACTGTTTTAGTTCTCACACCAGTCCCATGACTGACCTGGAGTTTATTGTTTTAACCTAAATTCTGGGTGCCCTTATTTTGACACGGGGGCAGCTAGTAGTTTTGGTTTTGCAGATTTATATTCACATGATCCTGATTTACAGCTGGAACGATACTCGGAAAGCTCTTTATCTGTTTATAACTTCTAGTTGTGTTTTGTATTATTTTCCGCTGCTATGTAATGTATTGTAATCTCTGATATTTAGTAAAGGTGTAATATTGATCTATACTCTGTATATTCTTGTATTCTGATGAAATTGTTGTAATTAACAATGAAATGTTCTTCCGTCTGCGTTCTTTTGCGTGTTGTTCTCTAAGTATCCGGGCTTTCCTTACCGGGGAAGTTACGGGTCATCACAGTTGGTATCAGAGCTTTGGTTTACAAAGCTCGAGAACAAGACACGTTAGAACCAAACGAAAGAATTCATCAGAATTGGATTAGTAATATCCAATAAGAATGACTCGTTAGAGATGGGATCAGTAGCTTCCTAGAACGAGTGTGAAGAGTGATGATTTTAAAAGTAAAATGAAACAAATTTTGTTTTGAAAATTTAAATCAATTATTCGTATTTGATTACTTATTTTGTATTGATTTGGACAATCCAGTATATAAAGATTTTGCATATACGTCTGATCCGCGTGTATTTGAAATTTTAATATACTGGATAGATATAAAATCGCACTCTAGTCGCTCGGAGACGATTCTGATGAGAGTCTAGACATCATCAGAATTGGTATTCGAGTTTCGAAGGTGTGATATTTATATATTTCCAATTGACTGGTGTGAGAACCAAAGCTAGATAGGGCTTATTGTTGTGATTTGGCATCAAAAACGTGATTTTTGACTATATATCAAAGTTATGTGATTGAAATGATAATCAACAAATTGATTGCTGATTGTGTTGTTTGATTATTGGTTGATTAATTAAAATTTGAACCATTTAGCCAAATTGAATCAAATAGTGAATTGTATTGAAAATAAGTCGCATTTGCATGCATATACATGTACTTACATTAAACAGGTCATAGCAAGGAGGCTAGAGCAGAAGAATAAAATTGTTTGCCCGACAAACAGGTACATGTTTACGAATTTATTGGTTTTTTGATGATTTTATGAGCCGATTGGCTGTTTCTTTTTCTTTTTGGATTGATAAGGGCCATGGGAGGCTATTTGAGATATCCCGAGGTCCCCGGTGCAGGGGAGGTTATGGCGAAATTTTTCGAAAATTTAGGGTGTTAGCCAAATTTTTGAAAAATTTGAAAAGTTCTTAGAAACTGAAAAGTTGAAGAACTCAAGTCGTAAAGGAAATAGTGAAAGTTGAGTTGATTAGTTAAACAACTTTCGGATTCGTTCCTTTTCGGGGACGAAAAGTTTTAAGTGGGGGAGATTGTAATAACCCGGAAATCCGAGCCAATTAAAAATTTTTATTTTGGCAATTTTAGTGAATTTTGAATATTTAAAATGAATTATTTTAAATAATAGTGACGAGAAATTTATTTTGAATATAATTGGAACGTATATATTTATATAGATCGTCGTTAGAATATAAATAATTTATTTATAATTATAAAAGGAATTGAAAATGGCGCGGTAGTTCGATAATTCGATTTCAAATTTCAAATGAATGTACTGGGTGCAAAATAAACCGGATTTTAGTGAAACCAAAAATAATAGAATCTAATTGATAATATCTTTCCAACGAATCCGAAAAATTGAAATTTCATAGCGGGAATTAAAAGATATGTCCATTTGAAAATTCAGCATTATCGCTATGGAATTCTGGCCCTTAAAAATGAGAATTTTGCAAACTACCTCGGTTTTCGACGAAACCACTTTTGTTGGATCCGTGATGTCAAGTTATTTCTAGGTTTAAAAATTCATAATTTTCTGAATCAATATGTGGGCGTGGCAAAGGAAAACGCGTTTGACCAGTTTCAGTTAACTTTAATCGACTGGAAAATGGCCATTTTTCATACGGTCTCAGAATTCGACGAAACTAATTTTGTTAGGACCGTATCGTCAATGCGAAGTTAGAAAATATTTCTCAGGAATTTTTAGAGTCCATATGTGACCTCAGTGAATTGAAATGCGCGTTCAAAGTCAATATATAGAGTTATATTTTGATTTTGACGAAAACTGATCGAAACGATCAAATCAGCTTACGATACATATCCCATTGTGTTCGGAATTGGGGTAATTAGCTATGGACGACGGGCGATGGGTTCGATTCTGAGTTCGAAAGAAAAAGTTACTTTTAGTGGATTAAAATAAATTAAATAAATAATAAAACTCTCTCTCTCCTCTCCCTTATTTCCTCTCAGCCCCCCCCCCCCCCCCCCGCCCGATTTCATTTTCAACAGAGAAAAAAAACACGATCCCGAATCGGGATCGACGGAGCGCGCCCCACCGCCGACGCCGCGCCACCAGGCGCCGCCTCCTCCACTTCAGCACCCCGAGCTCCTGCCTCCTCTTCCTTCTCCTCCCTCCTCGCTCGCGCAACCCCCTACCTCTCGAGACCCAAACCCCTCGTGCAAGCCACCGACCGCCAACCACCCCCAGCCATCAGCCCCCAACGCCAGCGCCTGCTCCCTCTCTGCCATCTCCTCCTAAGCGCGATGATGACCCTCCCCCTCCTTTAAAACAAAGGTAAACTTCAGTTATTTCATTTTATTTTATTTCAGTCTCTTTAATTATTTACTTATATAAAACTGAAAATTTAAAATGATAATTTTAATGTAGAGAAAGTTAGAATCTACATATATAGATGAAGTTATAATTTTTAAATGGTTAAAAATGAGATTTTTAATTGGTTAAAGACGAGATTTTTATATTATAGAAAGATTAAAAATATGATTTTTATATTAGTAGAAGATTAAAAATATGATTTTTATATTAGTAGAAGATTAAAAATATGATTTTTATATTAGTAGAAGATTAAAAATATGATTTTTATTATATAGATGTTGAAATAAAAATGTGATTTCTATAGCGATGATATAAAAATTCGATCTTTATATTAGAAGTAGATATAAAAATATAATTTTTATATAGGAAGGAGCGTTATAAAAATATATTCTTTATTGGAAGAAGAGCGATACAAAAATATAATTTTTATATAGAGAATAGTGTGATAAAAATATAATTTTTATTATATTACTAGTAAGGTAAAAATAGTATTTTTATCTATATAGTAGCGGTGTAAAAATAGAATTTCTATCTATGTAGTAGCGGTATAAAAATATAATTTTTATCTATATAGTAGCGGTATAAAAATGTGATTTTTATCCATATAGAGCGAATTTAAAATGTGATTTATATATATATAGCAACAATATAAAAATGTGATTTTTATATATGTAGTGGCTACGGACAACGAAAGTGACAAAACGCGAGAACGGCGAAGATTTCTACATAAGAAGAGTCGTGGCGTTTGATTTAGCTAGTCGGTGAGAACTCCTCACTTTTAATTTATTTATAGTTGAAATATATACTAGGATGCAGACGGTGCTTAGTAGCACCTGACACCCGTCGTCCACAGACCATGGATGGCTTGTTTGTTTGATTAGCTGTGTAGTGAAATTTGATTGTGTGATGGTGAATGAAATAAAATATTTTATAGTTAAAAATATAATTTTTAACGTGTATATAAAATAAATATTTATAAACAAATTGGACGATTTGTTTATACACACTGATTTGACTGATATTGATTGGGACGATAAATTTTACATATCGCCCAACTGCACAAATAAAATGTGTGTTGGTTGATTTGAAACCCCACACGGGTATTGGGATGATATTTGACGTACACTAATCCCGATTGTTTAGTTTAATGTCAATCGATGGATTGACAGACTGTGTAAGTGTTAATTATTTATATTTAATGCTTATGCAGTGGTGTGGTGCACTCTGGATGATGGTTGATTATTTATCGTTGCTATTATATACATGTGTTGTAGAAAAATCCATATAATTAACATTATATGGTAATTGATTGGGCCTCATTCCAATTTAGAAAATGAATTCATGTGTTGAATTGAAAATAAATTCATGTGTTGAATTGAAAATAAATTCATGTGTTGAATAGAAAATAAATTCATGTGTTGAATAGAAAATAAATTCATATGTTGAATAGAAAATAAATTCATGTGTTGAATTGAAAAATATTAATATGTTGAATTGAAAAAAATCATTCATGTGTTTAATAAAAGTCGTGTTGATTAGATTGACGCCATTTTGACGTGAACGATATTTATATCGATTTTATTCATTTTTATAATGAATATAGAAAAGGAAGTGATTTCAAAATATAACGTTTTGAAAATATTATCATTTGTATATCGATGATGTGGAATATTCAATTTTGATTCGAAATTGAATATGAAGTTGAAATCGTTTCGAAAACGAATTTAAAACGATTTATAAAATACGTTTTGAAAGGAAGTATACGAAATATATATAATATTATATATATATATATATATATATATAATGGCCTGAATAGAACGCGCCGCGCCGCGGTAGTTCGCGAATTTCGACCATTGACTTCGAATTGACGTTACGGGAGATCCGACCGTTGGATTCTCCTAAAACCGGAACCGTTGGGTTCGCATTGAAAAGAGCTTTCTAACGAATATTAGAAATTAGAAATATAACGGTTGGATTTGGAATTATGTCCAAATCAAATTTGGAAAAGGTCGTTGTAAGTGCAGTTCGATGGCCGTTGATGGAAATCGACTGTACGGGCCTTGATAAAATTATCAAAAATAGTAATAATTTGTGTAAAATCATAATAAATGATTTGTGAAGAATTGGGATGAAAAACTCCATATTTGGAAAGATAAAAAATAGATTTTTATCGAAATGAACTAATTTTGAATTAGAATAATAATTTATTTATTTTTAAATAAATAAATTGGATTTGAAATGGTTTTAAAAGAAACCAGAATTCCCAATAATTGAATTGGAATGGATTTGAATCGAAATTGTCTTTGGAATATTTCGATGTTGGATTTTGTGATGATACAGATATTGTAGTGGGAATTTGAAAGATATATTAATATGGTTATTTCCAATACGATATTTGTTGGTCGTAGAATTTGATATTGAATATAAGCCGATATATTTTCTATTCAGAGCCTTGTATTTAATATCAAATGTGATTTGGGTTTGTCGTGAATGGTGTCTTCATTAACACTGTTCTTAAACCCAGTTGAGAAAAAGATTAAATCTTTTTATTTAGATTTAATGAAGTGTACCAATTAAATGGTATTTAATTGGAATTGAATTTGAATTGATTTTTGGGTTTATCGTGAACGTTGTTTTAGATAACACTTGTTCTTTAACCCGATAATTAATGGAATGTGATTTTGGGTTGTCGCGAACGATATCTTCAATAATACTGTTCTTAGACCCAACTGAGTTAAGAAAATCAGAAACTAACTGGAGATTAGTTAAGTTGAATGGTTTCCTGGGTATTGATCTGATGTTGGTTTCGGCCTTCGGGGTTAATACTGAGGGAATTGCTTACTTGCTATTTTACGGTTAAAGGCTGATAGAATAGAATGTGATTTTGGGATTATCGCGAATCGTGTTTTAAATGACATTGGTTCTTTAACCCAATTAAAGACAAGGAGATTAAAACCAAGTGGAGTTTTAATGAATCTTTAATTAGATTGAAATGGTCGAGAATGGAGTATCACCAGTTTTGCTCCAGGTGATAGTTAAATCTTCAATTAGATTTGAACGTGAAATGGTAATTGAATTTACCGATAACACCGTGGTGTTAGGTATGAAGTATGACCAGCTTTACTTCATGGGATGAATAGATTGGGATTGGGAAATAAAATAAATGATTACTTCGGTGTGGTTCGCTAATCCTGATTAGTTGAATTGATATTCAAAAGAAGATTAAAGAATAAATTTAAGGAATTTATCTTTGATAAAATTAATGGGAACATATCCCTAGGAATGTGAAATTTAGCAACTAACTGAAGATTAGTTAAGATGAATGGTTTCCTGGGTATTGATTTGATGTTGGTTTCGGCCTTCGGGGTTAATATTTGGGGAATTGTTCCCTTACTAATTTACGCTTAGTGACCGATGAATTGGAATGAGGCATATGTTGTGTTTGTGTAACACTTGTTTATTATATACGCGAGTTATTCAGAAAGACTGGGTTATCCCATTCTGAATAACTGATTCGACGTGGTGTCGAGGATGAAGACGGTGGTCGAAGACCGGAGGTCTTCACATCGTTTGGGTGGTTACTGATGATCTTGATTGGGCCGTACACCCAAGAGGAGGGAATCAGTTAGTGGTCGTCCAGACGTACTTGGAGATCGATTCATATGCGAGGTACAAGGTGCCTCCGGTTTCGTTCAGACCCAGAACGGACTTGTAAATGGACTGTGTGTCTGACATTGGATTTTATTCTATGTGATTGATTTCTATTAAATATATATCTGTTTGGCGGCGGATAATTTATTCTCTTGCTTAATGCCCTTCTTTGAGACGTACGAGCTTAGAGGTTATATATTAGTGGATATCAATCGCATGGAGTGAATTGCCTGTGTGGCATGCCTAAGTGGCAAATGGTCAAGGCTTTTGTTGAAAAGCAAAGTCTTGTGGTTGATGATCAAAGCACGGCCTGTGTGGCATAGCTTTGTGTAGCGTTGATTCGCGAGCCTCACACCCCGGTTGTGAACCAGAAACGGGAGAGGACATCAGGGAGGGCATGCGTTTCCTTCTAGTTAGAAGTGGCGTCAGTGGTTTTACACGCCCTGACGAGTTTGACTTATGTGGTTGTTGTTGTTGCGAGGCGCCTCGGATATATCGGTGACTATGTGAAGCCGATGGAGTCATTCGTTGGCTCATTTACGCCCCAAAGGGTGGGGAAACGCAGTGTTCAGACATTTTAATCCACATCCTTGGACCGGCCCTGACGATCCAAAGGTCACTCGAGCTCTGACCTGAGGGACAGACTAGAGGCTCTCGAATCGGTAAGGACTATCTTTTGCCTTGGTTCACAGATGGAAATCCAACCTCCAATACGTGACTTTGCGGTTTTATTTGTAGAGCCTAGTATGACGACATAGTGGGATGAGGCACTCATGCCGTCTATGATTGATACTTATGATTGAAATTGTTTTATACACTATGCACTTATAATAGTATCAAATGATTTGTTTTTAGCATATCAAGCATTCTTTGGCTATTATAAGGTAAAAACCCTATCCTCCGGCTTGCGTTGCATTGTGTGATGGGACCTGGGTCTTATAATAGCTTCATTGTTCTTTATTTAGCATTACGCTGTTGTTTTATGCACTGGTATTCTTGGGAGGAAACCCGTTCCGTGTTATACGGCGTGGTCCCTTGATTTACCTAACTTTAAAATAAAGATTAATAACTGTTTTAGTTCTCACACCAGTCCCATGACTGACCTGGAGTTTATTGTTTTAACCTAAACTCTGGGTGCCCTTATTTTGACACGGGCAGCTAGTAGTTTTGGTTTTGCATATTTATATTCACAGGATCCTGATTTACAGCTGGAACGATACTCGGAAAGCTCTTTATCCGTGTATTACTTCTTGTTGTGTTTTGTATTATTTTCCGCTGCTATGTTATGTATTGTAATGTCGGATATTTAGTAAAGGTGTAATATTGATCTATACTCTGTATATTCTTGTATTCTGATGGAATTGTTGTAATTAACAATGAAATGTTCTTCCGTCTGCGTTCTTTTGCGTGTTGTTCTCTAAGTATCCGGGCTTTCCTTACCGGGGAAGTTACGGGTCATCACAGTTTGATGCTAATCTCCTCGAAAAACAGGAATGCAACACTTAAAACATTTATCAATGCCTTAATCCCTTGGCATCTCCAACCCAAGACATCGCCGTGTTCATTTCCAACGATAACAAAACTGATCGAACCCCATAAATATTACATAGAATCGAAGCACTATCGATGCTGAGTCCAAATATACCCATTTCATGATTTGTGGAATTTTATTGGAGTTTATATGGATTTTCAAACTTTGAATTTCACTGTTGAAATTCTTCCTGGTCGCGGCGCTAGTGTTTTGACCAGAGACAAAATGAGATTTAGGTTAAGAATGTTAAGGGTATTTTATAGGAGGATTTTAATATTTTAATATTATATTTATTTATAATCAACCGCTATTTGTTTTGTTCTTTTAAAAATTCGTGTGATCACTTACAACATTCAAAAATCATGAAAATGGGCATGCAGCTATAGTTCGACATTATGGACCTAACAAAACTGGTTTCGTCAAATTCCGAGTCCGTTTTCTCATACAGTGTATTTTTAAAGTCAAATTATCGACTGTTTTTCACATTAAAATCCCGCACGACCACATATTGACTCCAAAAATCACGAAAATTAAAATCTAATAATAATTTAATATTCTGGATCCAACAAAATTAGTTTTTTCGAAAACGGAGGTCGTTTGCAAAACTAGCGATTTTTAAAGCTCTAAATAAATCCATTTAAATATTAATATATTTAAAAATAATTAAATTAAATATAAATAAATAATATTATCGTATATATTCATATAGAATATAATCCGGCTTCAAAATAAACATATCTGGATTTATAACTCGATATTTCAAAATTTCATATTATACCGATATTCAATTTATATTAAAATCCTTTTATAATATAAATAAATCGTTGTAAATTATAAAGGAATTCCATAGCGACTTTTCGAAAATTTGATTTGATCATAAATCAAAATCTACACGACGAAATCCTGATTTTTCTCTTCCATTAGAAAAATATACTTCGCCAGCTCCGAACGTTTCTTGTTTCACAAAAATCCAGTTTATAACGGATTCTGTATATTCGTTTAAAGTTCGAATCGCCAAATTACGAACTTCCATGCCATTTCGAGCTCGATTTTAATTATAATATAATTTATATGTTCAACTGACATTTGTATAATATATTCGTTAATATAATTCAACTTTAAACTGAATTATATATTATATATGATCCAATTCACACAATATTGTGAATTCCACTAATTCCGACTATTTTGGAAATTAAATATATTATTCTATTATTTATATTAATTAAATATTCAATATTATTTAATTCTGGTCATTTTAAATTACCAAATTATTATTTAAATAATTAAATAAATTATTTATTATACTGTAAAAATACAGGTCGTTACAGTAGCGCAGTGGGAGTATGCTGTTATTTTCATTATTAAATTTTGAAACAGGTTATTTTGAAATTGATAAATTATTTTGAAATATGTCATTTTGTCTTATAGATTTGGAATCAAGAATGTTCCAAAATGATTTGAAATTTATTTTCATAAGAACTTGATATATATTTTTTCAATTTGAAATGATTTTATGAAATATTTGATTTATAATTTGAAAAGCTTGAATATGTACAATATTTGATTGAAAATTCGATAGAAATCGTATTTCTGAGTTTCTAATTATTGAACGGAAATTTATTTTCCAACTATTAGGAATAAATAAATGGTTTTAAAGTGATTTATAAATAAGGAGAAATCTCGACAACTTAAATTATATTTTAAAGGATTTAAAAAAAACAATGAAACTATAATTTGAAAGTATTTGTAACTATTGTGCGAAACGATTTATAACTTTGGGATATGAAACGATTTGATATGTTACCATGATGCGAGTAACCCGTGACTGAAGACAGGTATGATGTGAGTGTAAGCCCTTGATGATCGTATTCTCGGAGGGGAGACATCATTTATTGATATTGACACATATATGTGTACGTCGTGCCTAGTGGCCTTGTCATTGGGGGAAGGGGGAAGCCTCTCGATCTAGTGACATATATGTTTATTTGGTTGTGAAATATTTGAGACTTTTTCGGAAATGATTTTGTTTTGAACTTCCGAAGTGAATATGATTCGATATAAAAGAAATATATAGTATTTCAATGATTTTAAAATGAAATCAAGATTTTAAGTCGGAGAAATTATTTCATCCTTTAACTTGAAGTTTTATTAAGAAATAATTTTGTTATATTAATTGTATGTAATTTTGAAATTTAAAAGCCTATTGTTATTTTGTTTAAACTAAATTTTGTATTAGTATAAGTATTTTGTTATACACATAAGCATATTTTTAACAACCTCTCCTTTTCAAGGACGAAAAGTTCTGAGTGGGGGAGATTGTAACATCCCATAAATTTTGAGCATTTATGTTATTGAATTAAATTTAGTTATTGAATTTAAAGTGGTTTTAAAATAAATTTTATGATGTAATTTATGAATGATTTCAAATTTTTTCTAATAAACAACAATTTGTAATTAAATAAATGGTGATTTATAACACTTGAAATTATTATCAAATTATATGCATATTTGTAATAATTAACTTCAAACTATTGATAATAAAAGAAAATAATAGTTGAATCATTATTTCTTTTAAAAAAAGGAGTTTTATGATAATCGATAATAAATTAGTTAATGTTTCCACTTTAAATTGTATAAGAGAAATTGTAACGAAATGAAGTGTCAACGGTATTCAACGTACTTTTTAACTAGCATAGTTGACGAAAATTAATGTTGAGATTTATAATCAAATAAATCAACACATTTTTTCTGCCCATAAATGTGAATAGGCAGAAAAAATGTGTTGATTTATTTGATTATAAATCTCAACATTAATTTTCATCAACTAAGCTAGTTAAAAAGTGCGTTGAATACCGTTGACACTTCATTTCGTTACAATTTCTCTTATACAATTTAAATTGGAAACATTAACTAATTTATTATCAACTATCATAAAACTCCTTTTTTTTTTAAAGAAACAATGATTCAACTATTATTTTCTTTTATTATCAATAGTTCGAAGTTAATTATTACAAATATACATATAATTTGATGATAATTTCAGTTGTTATAAATCACCATTTATTTAATTACAAATTGTTGTTTATTAGAAAAAAGCTGAAATCATTCATAAATAACATCATAAAATTTATTTTAAAACCACTTTAAATTCAATAACTAAATTTAACTCAACATCATAAATGCTCAAAATTTACGGGATGTTACACTAACTAACATTGTCGACAAGGGGTTTTAAACACTGGATAAGCTAAACTGACATGACATTATTTAAAATTGGGTGAACGGAATAATTTTACGAAGAATTGCATTTATTATGGAAAGGAATTATATAAGGATGATTTATAGAAGATGAATTATATGAATATGATGTACATATGTGACTTATAAATATAAATGAATTCAAATGAGAATTTAAATCCCGGAGCTTTGAAAATTTATTTTTCGAAAAGTTTGAGAAAAAAGTAATGGTCTTACTTGTCTATATTCTTAAATAAAAATATTCCAAAAGGAAATTTTGAGAATAAAAAGTGATGAACTCACTTCATCCCTTGGAAAATCATTCCGATGATAATCGTGACTTTATCAGTATTCATTTTTGAGTTTATAAGGGAGGGTTGGTGTAACACCCCACCTCCGCTAGGGTCACTCTTTCGGGGGCACTAGCTTCTGGGGGGCGTTAGAACTGGGTAAGCATGCATAATGATATATCAAGGAAGAACAAGAACATAAATATATATGTAAAACAGAGTAAGTGAGAACAAAACAGCGGAATATCTCAAACCATCTCAAAACAAGTCTAGTACATCATAAAGTCAACTGCCAAAATAAACATGTCTAGTACATCATAAACAGAAATACTGAAAATACATAATGCTATCCCCAAAATAAAGATGATAAACCATAGCGAGCTCAATGTCCAGACATACATGAGCTATCCAGCAAACAAGCAAGCGATCCAAGCTAAGCACCACTATTCCCTCCCTGAGAACCTGGGGGGGGGGGGGAAATGGAAGAAAAGAAGCGAAAGAAAACAGGTCAGTCAAAAAGACTGGTAAGCCCTACTACGATCAGTCTATAAACTAATAAAGTTAGCATCATGATGGAAACTGAGATGAACATACTGGCAATAGATAAAGGTGTCATCACATAAAGAAGATTAAGCTTTGCACCACAGTGTACTAGCAAACTAACATAACAGGTATTGATCCCTCAGCCCAAACTTTGGCCCAATAACATGAGGTGACCTTAATACAAGGTCCAGCCCAACGGTCTAGTCGATCGGCTCCCTATAAACCTAACACGTCCAGTGTTGGTGTCCATACGGCCCACATATGGTTGTAGTCAGACTGTGCTGGGTCCACCTTCGGGTGTATCAAGCCCTCGGGTGTCAACCCCAGACACTTAAGCAATAATGCACAGTCTAAACCTACTGGTACCCGTGCCTCGAGTTTGTCCAACACCGGACTACGTGCACGTCCGTAGCCCGCCTGGACCCGCACCGCTGTACCACTCAGCCGTCGCTTTGGTCGCTTACATCAGTCCAGTAATCGTGCCCCGCCCTAGCCTAGCCTCTAGGGTTGTGAATGATGCCAAACTGGGATTACTGCTAGAATAGACCACGTTGCTAGGGTTTTCTAAGAGGGTTAAGTGTGGTTTAACCCCTCACTAATCATGGATTAAATTAGTTAAGTGTAACCAACAGTTCACCACTTAACCCCATTTAATCCCTCGTATCCCCAAAATTGGTTAAGTATTAGTGGGCCATGACTTAACCCTAATCATGAGGCATTAATTAATTTAATTGTGCCTTAACCTCTCACATTAGACTTTGTTGCGGTTACCTAGTTAAGCCGGTGGGTTCCGGGTAGATTTACACCACAACTTGGTCTAACCTCGGGTCTTGGCACCACATGACCAACTTCTCACATTGGATCCTATCGTTTGTAGCCACTAGTTAAGCCGGTAGGTTCCGGGTAGAATTACGCTACAAACTCAACCCAACCTCGAGTTGGCCACACTTATGTTTTCTAAGTGTCATGTCCACTTTATTTTCAAAACATAATTACAAGTTTAACAAATACTTGGGTAGACCTAACTTAATAGGTAAATTCCCAAGGGTAGACCTAACTTAATAGGTAAATTCCCAATCTTATATTTTCATGTATTTTAAGTTTTACCCAAACCCCCCAACGTCATTCTATCGCTTACATATTCGTCATAATGCATAAAGGATAGAAAGAGGGAACTTGGCACAACATACATGATGAATCTTACATATCATAATAAACATGCATAACATGTTGGACTTGCATAACTTAGCATAGTGAACTTGCATAAACATGCATAACTTGTTAAACTTGCAAATCATGGCATAGTGAACTTGCATAAACATGCATAACTTGTTAAACTCGCAAATCATGGCATAGTGAACTTGCATAAACATGCATAACTTGTTAAACTTGCAAATCATGGCATAGTGAACTTGCATAAACATGCATAACTTGTTAAACTTGCAAATCATGGCATATTGAACTTGCATAAACATGCATAACTTGTTAAACTTGCGAATCATGGCATAGTGAACTTGCATAAACATGCATAACTTGTTAAACTTGCAAATCATGGCATAGTGAACTTGCATAAACATGCATAACTTATCAAACATGTGTAACATGGCATATTGAACTCGCATAAGCATGCATAACTTATTAAACATGCATAAATCCCAACTTTCATCACATATTAACTTTAGAGTTTCTAAAATGAAGGTAAGAGGGCTTACCAATATTATGAAGACACAAATCTACTAATAAAGATTGAGAAGCCCTTTATGCAAGCATATAAAAACCCAAAACAAAGCTCCAATAAGAAAAACCCTTAACAAAAATTCCAAAAACTCTAGCTTAGCCAATAAAGCTTGCAACTTGATGATGTATGCAAGCTAATGATCATTCATACAACTTAGAAATGCTTGTATGAACATCAAAATCTTCATAGGAATGATTTTTGAAGAGGGTGGAGGCTAGGGTTTTTAAGTGGAGGCCATTTGAGAAATCAATTTGACATAGTTTGGTTGCTAGAATGAATAATGGGGTTTTAGGGTAGGATTAGGGTCTTGTTTATAGAAGATTAAAGTGTTTTTAGCCCTAGGATTAACCCTAGGTTAGTTTAGGTCCATCAGATTTCGGAAGTCTCCAGAACACAGCCACAAAACCAGACCAAGACCCAAAATGGTGCGCCAGGCAAAACTGCCCGGCCACCCTGTGTCGACAGGGCTGTCGACACCCTGGGGACCCTGTCGACATGCCTGCCGACATGGGGGTCCTGGCGGGAGTTTTCCCGCCTGCGCCAGTTTGCCCTAATTTCCAACTTTGAACTTGAAATTCAAATCTGTTTTTAATATGGAAATTTCTGAAAACTTCAATGGGCCTTAACTGGGTCATACGGACTCCGATTTTCGAAAACTCGGACTCTATTTCGCGTATTTTTCCGAGACGAACGCAATGGCATAGCCCGTTTCCCTTGATTCAGATTTTAGAATTAAATTCTGCCTCAATTTATATCTTAACAGGTTATTAAAAATACAGGTTGTTACATTCTCCCCTCCTTAAAGGATTTCGTCCCCGAAATCTTCAAGTTAGGAAGAACATATCCTACCATCCAACATCCATCTACTCAAAACATCATCCACGAGCAACCATTGTCCTTAAAAGATCCTAAATGCTGTATGAACATATGCAAAAGTGTGTGTATATGTACTTATCTAATGCAAAGATCAATGCAAAATATGTTAGTGAAATGTATCCATATGTATGCAAATCCCTAACATAATGTATAATATCTACATGCGTGCTCAATCATACATCCATATGCAACATACATGTGATAGCATACAAATTTCATCCAAGAATAAGCATAAACACTCATGCACATGCAATATGAGGAGTGTGTGAGCCGATCTAGTGCCTAATGTGTATCATGCATCCACGAGTAACCACTTGCAAACACTTGCAACCATCAAACATAACATGTCTCAAACACATGTTTCATCCAAAGGATTCTACCTAAGGTTCTCGTGATAAGATAGACACGATGAACTAGATAAACTAGATAGACATGGAAAGATAAAGAGATTGAGAGTGTACCCTCAAAAAGGAATGGATAAAGCCTACGCATCTTCTCTTCAGTTTCCCAAGTTGCGTCTTCCTCGGCTTCACCCCATTGAACCTTCACCAACTTGACCTCACGATTCCTTAGCTTCTTGATCTCTGTCCCCAAGATACGAATCGGAGCTCTCCTCAAGGTAGCTTCTTTCTCTACTTCCACATCTTCTAGAACACTTGGCTCAACCACCTCTGCTGACTTATGCAAACACTTCCGGAGATGCGAAACATGAAAAACATTATGCACTCCAGCTAGCTTCTCGGGCAATTCCACTCTATAGGCCATCTGCCCGATACTCTCTACAACTGGAAACGGTCCAACAAACCTTGGGGCTAACTTTCCTACTGCTCCAAACCGAACCACATTCCGCAAAGGAGAAACCTTCACGAAAACCATATCCCCAACATCAAACTCTAAATCAGTCCTTCGCCTATCAGCATAAGATTTATGTCTGTCTTGGGACGCCTTCATCCGTCTTCTAATCAACTCGACCTTCTCGGATGTATCTCTAATCATGTCAGGTCCAAGTATAAGCTTATCTGTAGTCTCCCACCAACATGTAGGTGACTTGCACGGTCTCCCATATAAAGCCTCAAATGGTGCCATCCCAATGCTCGCTTGATAACTGTTATTATAAGCAAATTCCACAAGAGGAAGATGGTCTTCCCAAGTACCACCAAAATCCAGAATGCAAAGCCTCAACAAGTCCTCAAGTACCCTATTCACCCTTTCTGTCTGACCGTCCGTTTGTGGGTGATAAGCCGTACTCAGGTTCAACCTCGTGCCCATAGCTTCCTGCAAACTGTTCCAGAACTGACTAGTAAAGATGGGGTCTCGGTCACTGACTATGCTAGAAGGGACTCCATGTAGTCGTACTATCTCACGAAGATATACTGATGCTAGTCCAGATGCGGTCCTTTTGCTCTTCACCGGAATGAAATGAGCACTCTTCGTAAGCCTATCCACAATGACCCATATGCTTGTATTCCCTTTTCTTGACCTTGGCAATCCGTCAACAAAGTCCATAGAAATACTCTCCCACTTCCATAGCGGGACCTCTAGAGGATGCAATAGCCCACCGGGCTTCTTCGACTCGGCTTTTACTCTCTGACAAACAACACATCTAGAGACAAACTCTGCCACATCCTTCTTCATTCCAGGCCAGAAGAAAATGCGCTTCATATCCTTATACATCTTATCTCCACCCGGATGTATAGTCAACTTGGAGCGATGTGCTTCCTCAAGAACTTCCCTCACCAAGTCTTCCACCATCGGAACACAAAGCCTTCCGTCTCTTCTCAGCCAACCCTTATCATCTATAGAATATCGAGCAAGGTGACTAGATGTCTCCCCTCGAATCAGCTTATCCATAATCTCAATTATCTGAGGGTCTTCCTTCTACGAAGCCCCAACTTGATCCAGAAGGGTAGGCCTGAGCTCAAGAGATGCTAAAGAACCGGTCATCGACTCAACTGCCAAAGAGAAATCAAAGGTTGCCAAGAACTCTAAATTCTTCATCTCAACAAATAGAGGACTTAGTGTCAACCTTTTTCTACTCAACGCATCCGCTACAACATTCCCCTTGCCAGGGGTATAGGCTATATCAAAATCGTAGGACGCCAAGAATTCCATCCACCTTTGCTGCCTCAAGTTCAGATCCTTCTGCGAAAAGAGATACTTCAAAGACTTATGATCAGTATACAGCTCAAATCTCTCACCCAGAAGATAATGACGCCAAGCCTTGAGTGCATATACTATCGCTGCCAGCTCTAGATCATGAGTGGGATAATTCTTCTCATGCACCTTAAGTTGCCTACCACCAAAACATATAACTCTGCCTTCTTGCATCAGAACGGCGCCCAATCCCGTGCCACAAGCATCAGTGTACACGGTAAACATCTTACCACCATCGGGTAAAGCTAGAACTGGTGCTGAGGTAAGGGCTCTCTTGAGTCTCTGAAAAGCAAGCTTACAGTCCATATCCCAAGCAAAAACTAAGTTCTTCTTCGTCAACTTAGTAAGAGGAGCGGATATCTTCGCGAAGTCCTTGATGAACTTCCGGTAAAACCCTGCAAGACCTAGAAAACTTCTCACTTCGGTTGCATTCCTTGGAGTCTTCCAATCCTGCACAGCAACTACTTTAGCGGGATCCACCGCCAAGCCTTGCTTAGATACTATATGCCCAAGGAACCGAACTTCCCTTCTCCAAAAGTGACACTTGGAGAACTTAGCCTTTAACTGATGCGCTCTAAGCGTATCCATCACCTCTACAAGATGCCTCGCGTGCTCTTCTTCATCCTTAGAGAAGATCAGAATATCATCCACAAAGACCACGACAAACTTGTTCAAGAACTCTCGAAACACCCTACTCATCAAGTCCACGAAATACGCGGGTGCATTCGTTAAACCGAACGGCATAACAAGCCATTCAAAGAATCCATCTGGAGTTCTGAATGCAGTCTTGTCTATACTCTCTTCAGCCACTCTGAGCTGATGAAATCCAGTAGCAAGATCAAGCTGAGAGAAAACAGAAGCACCAACAAGCTGGTCAAAAAGATCATCAATCCTCGGTAATGGCTGTTTGTTCTTCTTAGTCAGCTTATTCAACTCTCTATAGTCCACACAAAGTCGAAGAGAACCATCTGCCTTAGTAGCAAACACCACAGGCGCTCCCCATTCGGATATACTTCGTCTGATGAAGTTCTTCTCAAGCAACTCCTTTACTTGCTTGCTGAGCTCCCGTCTCTCACGCGGAGCCATGTGCCGAACGGGAAAAGAAACAGGCTTAGCATTATCCACCAGATAAATGCGAAAATCAATCTCTCGTTTAGGGGGCAACCCCTTAACTTCTTCAAAAACATCTGGATAATCTCGGACCACCCTTACAGACTGAAGGGTTTCCTCTGACGAGTCGAGAGATTCAAGATAGCACAACATGACAGGATCCTTCGGATTGCATGAAATCTCTAAGGTGTTGCCAAGGCGAGTCACAAGCCTCACAACCCTATGCTCACAATCAAGAATGGCTCCATGTCTAGACAGCCAATCCATGCCCAAAATCAATCCGTATCCCCTGAAACCAAGAACATACGCACTACACAAGAACTCTACACTGAGTATAGAGATCCTCAGATCCTCACATATCATAGATAGATGAGCAGAACCCCCAATGGGATTCGAAACACAAACGGGATCATCCACTAAGCTAGTACTAAGGTGCAAACTATCAACAAGATCAGATGAAATAAAGCTATGTGATGCACCAGAATCAAACAAGGTACGAACTGGAAGATCAGAAACATAAACAAGGTTCTCAACAGAAACACTACCTCAATCGGGAACTGGAGCGGTATTGAGAGCATGAACTTGCCCTCCTGAAGGTCCAGCACGCTGAGTCTGACCCTGCCCTTTCTTCTTCGGGCATTCCTTGCTGAAGTGTCCAGTCTCACCACAGGAAAAACATCCACCACTAAGCTTCCTTTTCTTTTTCCTACAATCCTTAGCAAAGTGTCCAGGCACACCACAGTAATTGCACTTTCCCTTGCCTTTGTTGTTGTTCCCCTTCTTGTTCTTGCTCTGATTCCCCTGACTGCTTTGACCACCTTGATTGCCTTTACCCTGAGAATCGGTCTTCTTTGCTTGAGTATCACTTGACTTGACCTCTTTCTTTCCATCTCCCTGAAGTAGAGCCATATCGACCAAACTCTCAAAAGTAGCCCCATGCGGAATATGTGACATTGCCAAACCCTGCAGCGGCTCATTCAACCCTCTAGCAAATCGAAGAGCCTTCTTCTCAGGAGTGTTCACCATATCCAAACCAAAACGGGCCAGCTGATTAAACTTGTTCACATACTCCTTGACAGACATATCACCTTGCTTTAATGCAATGAACTTCTCCATCTGTAAATTCGCCTCAGCAGAAGATAGAAACTTGGCCACAAATCTAGCCCTCAAATCGGCCCAAGTCTCGACGGGCCTCGTCCCATTGGTGACCTCCCACCAATAGGCTGCTTCGTCCTTCAAAAGCCACACTGTCAATAAGATCTTCCTCTCGTCATCAATCCTAAAGATAGCAAACAAGTCCTCAGTGTCTTTCAGCCAATTCCTAGCTTCAACAAAAGATTCCGTGCCTAGGAAATTCTTGTCTCCCATCGCCTTGAAGTCTTTACAAACCTTCGTGAACTCAACCTGAGGATGCTGAGGGGGAGGAGGAGGAGCCTCAGCAACTGGAGGAGGAGGAACAGGAACCACCGGAGGAGGGACATTAGGGGGAGGATTCTCAACTACAGGAGGAGGAGTGGGAGTAGGGTTTACGGGGCCAGCTGCCGCCCTAGCTTCTAGAAGTCTCCTATACCAGAGTGGTACGTTTACTCCATCCGGGATGGCAAGATTCTCAGCCATACTGAAACGAAAGATAAGATAAGATTAGGTCAAGGGAACGAAGGATAACGCTAATGGCTTTTTGGGGAATAGCCTTTTAAAATACTAGACTTGGAAAATACTTTATACTTGTTTTGAAAATAGTTTTTCAAAAGTCTTTTAAAAACTCTTTGTTCTTTCTTGTAAACCATATGCTCTGATACCAAATTTGTAACACCCCACCTCCGCTAGGGTCACTCTTTCGGGGGAACTAGCTTCTGGGGGGCGTTAGAACTGGGTAAGCATGCATAATGATATATCAAGGCAGAACAAGAACATAAATATATATGTAAAACAGAGTAAGTGAGAACAAAACAGCGGAATATCTCAAACCATCTCAAAACAAGTCTAGTACATCATAAAGTCAACTGCCAAAATAAACATGTCTAGTACATCATAAACAGAAATACTGAAAATACATAGTGCTATCCCCAAAATAAAGATGATAAACCATAGCGAGCTCAATGTCCAGACATACATGAGCTATCCAGCAAACAAGCAAGCGATCCAAGCTAAGCACCACTATTCCCTCCCTGAGAACCTGGGGGGGGGGGGGGGGAAATGGAAGAAAAGAAGCGAAAGAAAACAGGTCAGTCAAAAAGACTGGTAAGCCCTACTACGATCAGTCTATAAACTAATAAAGTTAGCATCATGATGGAAACTGAGATGAACATACTGGCAATAGATAAAGGTGTCATCACATAAAGAAGATTAAGCTTTGCACCACAGTGTACTAGCAAACTAACATAACAGGTATTGATCCCTCAGCCCAAACTTTGGCCCAATAACATGAGGTGACCTTAATACAAGGTCCAGCCCAACGGTCTAGTCGATCGGCTCCCTATAAACCTAACACGTCCAGTGTTGGTGTCCATACGGCCCACATATGGTTGTAGTCAGACTGTGCTGGGTCCACCTTCGGGTGTATCAAGCCCTCGGGTGTCAACCCCAGACACTTAAGCAATAATGCACAGTCTAAACCTTCTGGTACCCGTGCCTCGAGTTTGTCCAACACCGGACTACGTGCACGTCCGTAGCCCGCCTGGACCCGCACCGCTGTACCACTCAGCCGTCGCTTTGGTCGCTTACATCAGTCCAGTAATCGTGCCCCGCCCTAGCCTAGCCTCTAGGGTTGTGAATGATGCCAAACTGGGATTACTGCTAGAACAGACCACGTTACTAGGGTTTTCTAAGAGGGTTAAGTGTGGTTTAACCCCTCACTAATCATGGATTAAATTAGTTAAGTGTAACCAACAGTTCACCACTTAACCCCATTTAATCCCTCGTATCCCCAAAATTGGTTAAGTATTAGTGGGCCATGACTTAACCCTAATCATGAGGCATTAATTAATTTAATTGTGCCTTAACCTCTCACATTAGACTTTGTTGCGGTTACCTAGTTAAGCCGGTGGGTTCCGGGTAGATTTACACCACAACTTGGTCTAACCTCGGGTCTTGGCACCACATGACCAACTTCTCACATTGGATCCTATCGTTTGTAGCCACTAGTTAAGCCGGTAGGTTCCGGGTAGAATTACGCTACAAACTCAACCCAACCTCGAGTTGGCCACACTTATGTTTTCTAAGTGTCATGTCCACTTTATTTTCAAAACATAATTACAAGTTTAACAAATACTTGGGTAGACCTAACTTAATAGGTAAATTCCCAAGGGGTAGACCTAACTTAATAGGTAAATTCCCAATCTTATACTTTCATGTATTTTAAGTTTTACCCAAACCCCCCAACGTCATTCTATCGCTTACATATTCGTCATAACGCATAAAGGATAGAAAGAGGGAACTTGGCACAACATACATGATGAATCTTACATATCATAATAAACATGCATAACATGTTGGACTTGCATAACTTAGCATAGTGAACTTGCATAAACATGCATAACTTGTTAAACTTGCAAATCATGGCATAGTGAACTTGCATAAACATGCATAACTTGTTAAACTCGCAAATCATGGCATAGTGAACTTGCATAAACATGCATAACTTGTTAAACTTGCAAATCATGGCATAGTGAACTTGCATAAACATGCATAACTTGTTAAACTTGCAAATCATGGCATAGTGAACTTGCATAAACATGCATAACTTGTTAAACTTGCGAATCATGGCATAGTGAACTTGCATAAACATGCATAACTCGTTAAACTTGCAAATCATGGCATAGTGAACTTGCATAAACATGCATAACTTAACATGTGTAACATGGCATATTGAACTCGCATAAGCATGCATAACTTATTAAACATGCATAAATCCCAACTTTCATCACATATTAACTTTAGAGTTTCTAAAATGAAGGTAAGAGGGCTTACCAATATTATGAAGACACAAATCTACTAATAAAGATTGAGAAGCCCTTTATGCAAGCATATAAAAACCCAAAACAAAGCTCCAATAAGAAAAACCCTTAACAAAAATTCCAAAAACTCTAGCTTAGCCAATAAAGCTTGCAACTTGATGATGTATGCAAGCTAATGATCATTCATACAACTTAGAAATGCTTGTATGAACATCAAAATCTTCATAGGAATGATTTTTGAAGAGGGTGGAGGCTAGGGTTTTTAAGTGGAGGCCATTTGAGAAATCAATTTGACATAGTTTGGTTGCTAGAATGAATAATGGGGTTTTAGGGTAGGATTAGGGTCTTATTTATAGAAGATTAAAGTGTTTTTAGCCCTAGGATTAACCCTAGGTTAGTTTAGGTCCATCAGATTTCGGAAGTCTCCAGAACACAGCCACAAGACCAGACCAAGACCCAAAATGGTGCGCCAGGCAAAACTGCCCGGCCACCCTGTGTCGACAGGGCTATCGACAGGGCTGTCGACACCTTGGGGACCCTGTCGACATGCCTGTCGACATGGGGGTCCTGGCGGGAGTTTTCCCGCCTGCGCCAGTTTGCCCTAATTTCCAACTTTGAACTTGAAATTCAAATCTGTTTTTAATATGGAAATTTCTGAAAACTTCAATGGGCCTTAACTGGGTCATACGGACTCCGATTTTCGAAAACTCGGACTCTATTTCGCGTATTTTTCCGAGACAAACGCAATGGCATAGCCCGTTTCCCTTGATTCAGATTTTAGAATTAAATTCTGCCTCAATTTATATCTTAACAGGTTATTAAAAATACAGGTTGTTACAGTTGGTACCACAACAGTTTTGTTTCAAGTGGTTTTAGAAACAAAATCTTGTTTTGATATACTAAAGTTATCCATGTATACGAGTAATTATTTTAAATTGAATTAAAATAAAACCCCAATGTTTAAATTCTTAATTTTGTGATGTAGAGTTACTCTGGCTCATGTAACGTATAAGTATATTAATATTGCATCTTATTATGGCAATTTGATTAGCAGCTTCACTTGTTAAAGTAAAGTTGATTTTTTGTAATTTTGGACGTTCGAAATTTCCAAGCTGGTAATGAAATTGGAACTGAGTGTTTGAAAAAAACAAGTTCTTATAATGTACAATGTGAGAAGATTTTAAGTTAATCTGGTTTAACTTGTAGAATACTCAGTTATGTAAAGCAAATATGGCAAGGTATCTACTCTAGGATTTAAAAGAGTGTTATGTGTATATATGATCTTGAGCTAGAAAACATAAATAACATAAGTTTAGTTTTTATAAGATATTCTCATAAATAAAAATTAGGAAGAAAATCAAAATTGGTTTATTGGTAACAGTAGGGATGAGCATGTGAGTTGTGGGTAGATGATTTTTTCACACAAGTGTTCTTGATTTAAAATTTGAGTATATGACTTTGAGGTGATTCACATATATCCGAATAAGGATTTATCCATTTGATTATTGACGGCAAATGCTTAGTAAGGCTATTTGGTAGGGAACCAATGTTTCTATACAATGGCAATGCAACAAGAACAAAAATTTCTAATTATGGATACTAGTTAGATTTTGCACTGGAGGCACTGGGTAAGCAACACTAGTTCATAAGAGAAGTTATGCATATGGATGATCTGTATTCAAACATGGTTAGTTTGTTTTAGGTTTATTCCTTCAAGAATTGATGATGTGAAATTTCAACGGCGAAATAGCAGTGAAGAGTGCAATGATTTGACAGTGTATCGACATAGTTTCAGAATATTTAAGCTATTTAATACATTCACATAATGATTTTGATTTTTAAATAGCCTTTCAATTTATAATTAATAATAGAAATTTCATTTTGCTTTCAAAAGTATGTTGTCTGAAAAAAATTGAGAATGTGATCGGAGACTGATTTTCGGATTTCAACCTTTTTCGAAATAAAATGTGTTTAAAAGTCGTACTACCCTTGCATAAGCTATAAAAAACATTTAGATTTGACAAAACATACGCTTCTTTTGCAAATATAATATTTACAAGTTTTAAAGAAATATTTAATAAGAATGGACATGACATGAAATATGATTAAGTACAGGAAATAAACAAATTTTCAACAAATGCATTAAATGCTCAATATTTGAATACTTGAGTAAAGATGGATTATCGATAAAAAGTTGTTATAAGGGCATATCAGGTTTACTCTTGGATGAGAGAGTTGAGAATTAAGTAAAGTGTTGGTTAAAAGATACAAATCAAAGCAAGCTCCTCTGTTTAAGAATGTCAATACGACGGGTTAGAGCGGTTTTTTTGTGCCCTAGATCCGCCCCGGAGTCTTTAAATCCTACTCCAGACCCGCTCGGTAGACCCGGTACGGATCTTGAATTTTGCCCTGTACCCGGAACATTTTCAGATTGGGTAGACCCGACCCGAACCACCCCAAGATCCGATAAAATTATGTACCAGTAATGTCCCGTATTTTTAATGATTAGATATTGAATATATTTTATTATATTAAATGTTAAAATAACTATTTTTTCCAAAAGATCTCCGTTTCCGATGAAACGAGTTTTATTGGAATACGTGTGACTAGTTTTTTGTTACATTTCAAGTTTGGAGCCAATTCGTAACACCCTACCTCGAGACCCACATTAAGAAAGATAACTTCATAATTCTAGAAAATTTGAAACATGAAAATTGTAGCTCTATGTCTACGCTCTCCAGAAAGTACAAAATCATTGAATTTGGATAAGAAACACAAAAGTTATGGCTTATAAAATTTTCAGATTTTAATTTTCACTATCGCTGTCGTTATTTTCATAGCAGCGACAAACAAATACAAATTCGACTAAGCAAACATCAATATTTCAAAAACTCAATACACTTGTTGTATGTGATTCAAGCTTTCTGAATCATCTTAAATCATCAACAAGATTAAAAAATGAAAAAGCTACGGTTATATTCTGCTTCAGCATCAACAATGGATAGAAGTTCAATCAATTGAAGATGTATCTAAGTGGCATAAAATCAAACACAATTCCATCAACAAATTCCAAAAGTCATGTATGAGAAAAAAACATCGAATATGATTTAACCAGCGTATGTGAGTACTTTCACTCACCTTAGCATTCTAAACTACCATGCATGCCTTGAATCATCACATATTTCCCCAAAAAAACTGCAATTATGAACTCTGTTGCAGCATGATTTGACATAGCAAATCTAAGTATTATCCTACGAAATTTTTATAGAAGATGCAGCTTTGAGTTAAGAATAACATATCCAAATTTCATATTTTTATGATTTATCTACAATTAATTATGAATTTCCTACTAAGATGCGTTTTCATCTCAGATTTAAATCGAAAATTGCTAGATGAAAGAAAACTTTTGATACTCCAAAACTAAACCAAATGCCATGAAAATTAGAGGAGAGGTTCTGGAATGAGTTAGTAAAAGCATTTCTAAATTTTAGAATTTTTGGGATTTTATTTGATTTTTTAGGATTTTAAGAATGACTGGGGTTTTGGCCTTGAATTAGCAATTTGAAACTTGTATAAGCCATAGAAACAACATGCAAAAAGGAGAGAAGATCCAAATCAATTACAATAAACTAATTCTTGGATTTAAGGATGGAATAGGATTTATAAAGGTTGGAGATTACCTTCTCTTGCGCTTTTAGCTTGAATTGAACTTTAATTTGCAAGGAAAATACGATCTATTTGGATTTTCTTCATGGAGTTGCGATTATTTTGTATTTTGAGGCTTTTGAGATAAAACGTTTTACTGGAGAAGAGAAAGAACGTATTCTCCAACTATCTCCAGAAGCTTCAATAGTTATGGGCACAAACTTGAATCCAAAAAGCCCATTTCTTATAGTTAGTCAATTTTCAGGTTACTATGTCTAAGTTCTACACTATTTTCTTCCTATTTTGCACAAACAAACACATTTTCTTATGACACAAATTGTATTCTTCATATTTTACCATATTGAACATGTTAAACAACAACAATATTTTGTTTTAAACATTTAAAAACATTGCTTCCATAATAACGCATTAGTTTAACAATATTGTCATTTTTAGACAAAATGTTCATTTGAACATATTGAGTTAAATAAAAATTATTTCTCAACTCAATAAAGTATATTAAAATATTTTAACATTTTTAAAATATTAAACACTATTTTCAATCATTGATACATCTTTTAAAAAATATTTTGTACACATTTGTCCTTTTAGTTATAATAAAAAGGCTACTTTTGGAATAAAATTCCAATATTAACAATTTTGAATCAATAAATAACCACCATCTCTTTTTTTCCAACCTACACCCATAATTAAAATATTCTAACTTTATTTATCATTCACTTATATTTATTCCACCATCCATATGTTGAAATAACATCTTACAATGCTGATTAACTCATATTAAATAAAATTCAAGTTTTATTCCTCAAACAATGTTTATATAAAATAAACAATATCAACCACCTTATTATTTCTTTATTCATTCTATAAACTCAATATTCAATAATAATTTAATACTAATGGCAATGTCCAAAATTCGGGTTGTTACAGATTTCCCCCTTAACAAAATTGCGTCCTCGCAATTTCTAGAGGAAAGACTGTATTCAACATCTTAATCTTTTAATCGAATGAAAGCTAGACCAGCACACAATCAAAATTTCTTTATCTCTTACTCAAGACGAAGGCAAGGAGGAAGGTAAGTGCTTGGCCCTTCTATAAACTTTCCATTACATTCATATAAGGATAATCGAATTTTAGGAGTTTTCCAAGCATCAACTCAAAATTTTGAAGGCACCTCACATTCGAAAAAGAATGTGAAGGTAAAAATGTCTTGCAAAATCAATCAGAAGAGAAAAAAAAATCCTAAATCTCCTCAAAAAAAGTTGAGATTTAACTCAACTCTATTCCAAAATCAATACCTCAAAGGAATAATGAACCTACTTTTTTATATTTTACAACTGAAAACCACATAGATAAGGGAATAAACATCAAAATTGATAGAAAAATCCAAAAGAATGTGTTTTATTTAAGAGCCACAAATTTCAATGACTGCAATATGCAAATTATTAGACTATTGCGCTAAGTCAATAGGAACATAAGGAATTTAGATACCCTAAGCAGATGGATATAAACTTAAAAACTCTCATGGTTCCAAACTTTTATTACTCAGAAAACCTACTCTCAATTCCTCTTTACAAGAAGACTCTTAAGCTTCTTAATAAAGATTTTTAATGAAAGGAATTAAAAATATATTACCATGTATGATTGTCTCATGCCAGAGTTTAAGAAATCCCTGTCGATATCGTTGATCAGGCGTATCGACCAAATTTTTTAAACACTCGAATGGATGGTCCAACACGAAAGAAAATCATTTTCTATAAAATAAATTCTTTCATATTATTTTCAATTCATTCCACTGCACAAATAAGATTTTAATTTCATTCTTAAACAGATCTTTATTTTAAAAGATTTCAAAAGCACAACTTGTGATTAACTAAAAAACAGAACCACAAAAGAAACCATCGAGATATTCTCAGAATGCTCGACTCAAATAGAATAAATCCAAAGATTTACTCTTACGATAAGACATCATCAAATTAACTTGGAATATTACGGAATACATATATTCCTAGTCATATCCCAAATTTTCAACTCAACGAATTGAAAAAAGACAAAAGCTTAAAGATAGGTGTTAGTAACACTTGCACTATATTTGGATGTATCGTTGTACATGTCTCTGTTTTATTTTTATCGTATTTTGTTCTGAAAACCTCGTTCTGATACCAAAATGTAACACCCCACACCGAGACCCACATTAACAAAGAGAATTACATAGTAATTTTGTTTGCTAATGTAGAGAATAAGGCAGGTTAGGGGCGGCTAACTATAACCTTGTCTTAACAATCTACTAAATATGTCGACAAGTGATGTCTATATTTTTTTTCAACTCAAATTGATCGACATACTCAATAAATTGATAATGCAAAGCTATAGATAGTTATGAATCTATCATAACAAAACACCATAAGTAATGACTATCTCAACAGTACAGTACAGATACATATATACGTACTTACATATACAATGATATATCTCAGTATAATACAAATGTTACAACAAAGTGATATGGCGACCACTCTTTACGAAAGGAAAATAATAACAATTCAACTACATCTCAAAGAAATGCTAAACAATTCCAATAGAAGTACATGATCCCACAAGGAAGCATCAAGAAACTACTATGCCCAAACAGAAGCTAAAACCTGAAACAAACTTGGTCTGACCCGAGTGAAAACACATGGGTCAGGCTAGCTAAACCCATCGATAAAACTAAGCATTCGATAAGGTTAAGTAAATTAATGAAAGATATGATATCTTTTTCCCAAAGGATACCATGTCATAGATGGGGTTACTTCTTTCTAAGAAAGAATGATATCTCTTCTTTGGAAGTAGAAGTGGTAATTAGAATAAGGCTACACTCAAGTGGAAAAACTACACTTAAGAAAATAAAACATCAACAAGTTAAGTATTAAATGTAAGGCTTAACTAACACAGCTTATGTCTCATATTATGGACAATGTGGATTAAAGGTCGTTAAAGACTTCAAAGGAAGGGGATATTTCCCTAGAATAGGGGTTAACATAACTATACATCAAAGTATATTCCTCTCATATAATAAATGAACACATATAGATACGCTTATCTCATTGACATATACTAAAATCTCAAAACATCATATTATAAAGATCAGCTACAGAATCTTCTTAATTATTCATACCTCTTTTCATTGGTATAAATATAAAAACATCTTAAATGTATTACTAAACTCATTATAAACAAACTTCATAACAATTTATACCTCCTTTCATCGGTATAGATATAAATACATCTTGCATCCATCATTGAAAATCATTTTAAAACAATTGCCATAATTTATACCTCATATCATCGGTATAAATATAAATATATCTCAAGTCCATTATTAAAATTCATCATAAAAGAATCTCCATAAATTATACCATATCTCAACGATATAATTATAAATACATATCAAATTTATCGTTAAAATTCACCATAAAAGAATCTTCATAAATTATACCTCATCACATCGGTACAATTATAAATATATCTCAAATCCATCTTAATAGAACCCGGAAGGAGTTTAAAACATCATATTAGAAACCACCATTAAACATGCATATATATAAGTCTCTTCCTTTTTATTTCTTACATAAGGCAATAATAAAGTATCATCATCGAAATGGTGAAATCGAAACATCAAGAAATACAACACGTGCTTACATCTTGACTAGTAGTATACTTTTTGGTACCATACATCGTGATGACTAGGGACACAAACCTCATCATCATCGTGACAACTATAGCCAAGAACATCGTGATGCCCCTAAGTCACAAAAACCCGAGTAATAAACATCATGGTGATTGGAGTCACAAACATCGTGATATCATGATGACTATACTCGAAAACATCGTGATGACTCCAATCTAGTACTTGGTCAATAGTACTAGTAACATCGTGAATGTGCCTTAACTTCTCGGATAGGAACCCATAAGGCATGAACATATGTCCCATACTATACGTTTGTGCCTAACGGTTTACAAGCCGATAGTTGATAGCACATCAAAAACCTCATAAAACATCATAAACATCAGAAACATCATGAAACATATATATTACGCCTCATCTCATTGGCGTAAATACAATACCCTACTTGTCTGATCTCATTGACGGGTACTATTAACATTGTGACATGTCTGATTTTATAGACAAGTGGAAAATCATCATAAAACATCTCAACATCGTGAAATCATCATAAAGAATCTTGCCTCGTCTTATTGCAACTAAATTAACATCATGATAAATAATTATAACCATAATTCCCAAATAAGGAAATTTTAACATTTAACACGCCTCATTTCATCGGCGTTCATAACATATGTCTAAAAATGGTTCCTTATCGAATTTACTCACAAATGGGTTATCTCTAATCATACAATTTTATCCAAAATTTTGTAACATCATAAATTTCTCAAATAATTCATCAAAAAGATTTCCATCGTGTACGTCATATATTAAGCGATAAAGCAATTTCATATGTCTTGTACCATATGTTCTACTTTATCGATTTATTTTCTTTCTCATATATCCAAAATTCGTAAAAATTTATAAAATAATTTTTACTACATAAAATATTAATTTAAAATGATTTCTGGAAATTATCATTATGTAAATTGTCTTTATTACATATATATATATATATATATATATATAGTTTTTGGAAAATTATTTTAAATAATCCCAAAATACTTATTTAGAAAACCACTATATTTTTAAAACCATTGCAAAAGTAATTTCGAAAATACATGCACAAAATCAGCAAAAATCTCATAAAATCAACAATTAGAAACCCTCAATTTTTGATCAAGATAACTTCATAATTCTAGAAAACTCGAAACACGAAAGTTGTAGTTCTATGTCTATGCTTTCCAGAAAGTACAAAATCATTGAATTTGGATAAGAAACACAAAAGTTATGGCTTATAATATTATTGGATTTTAATTTTCATTGTCGCTGTCGTTATTTTCACAGCAGCGACAAACAAATACAAATTCGACTAAGCAAACATCAATATTTCAAAAATTCAATACATGAAACTTGTTGTACGTGATTCAAGCTTTCTGAAACATCTTAAATCATCAACAAGATTTAGAAATGAAAAAGTTACGGCTATATTCGTTCTAGCATCAACAATGGATAGAAGTTGAATCAATTGAAGATGTATCTAAGTGGCATAAAATCAAACACAATTCCATCAAAAAATTCCAAAAGTCATGTATGAGAAAGAAAAAAACATCTACTATGATTTAACTAGCGTATGTGAGTATTGTTACTCACCTTAGCATTCCAGACTACTATGCATGCCTTGAATCATCACATATTTCTCCAAAAAAATTACAATTTTGACCTCTGTTGCAACCATGATTTGACATAGAAAATCTAAGTATTATCCTACGAAATTTTTATAGAAGATGAAGCTTTGAGTTAAGAATAACAAATCCAAATTTCAAATTTTTCTGATTTATCTACAATTAATTATGAATTTTCTACTAAGCTGCGTTTTCAGCTCAGATTTAAATCAAAAATTGCTAGATGAAAGAAAACTTTTGATACCCCAAAACTAAACCAAACTCCATGAAAATTGGAGGAGAGGTGATGGAATGAGTTAGTAAAACCATTTTTAAATTTCAGAATTTTTGGGATTTTATTTGATTTTTTAGGATTTTAAGAATGGCTGGGGTTTTGGCCTTGAATTAGCAATTTGAAACTTGTATAAGCCATAGAAACAACATGCAAAAAGGAGAGAAGATCCAAATCAATTACAATAAACTAATTCTTGGATTTAAGGATGGATTAGGATTTATAAAGGTTGGAGATTACCTTCTCTTGCGCTTTTAGCTTGAATTGAACTTTAATTTGCAAGGAAAATACGATCTATTTGGATTTTCTTCATGGAGTTGTCATTATTTTGTATTTTGTGGCTTTTGAGATAAAACGTTTTACTGGAGAAGAGAATGAACGTATTCTCCAACTATCTCCATAAGCTTCAATAGTTATGGGCACAAATTTGAATCCTAAAAGCCCATTTCTTATACTTGGTCAATTTTCAGGTTACTATGTCTAAGTTCTACACTATTTTCTTCCTATTTTGCATAAACAAATACATTTTCTTATGACACAAATTGTATTCTTCATATTTTAACATATTGAACATGTTAAACAAAAAAAAAATTTGTTTTTAACATTTAAAAACATTGCTTCCGCAATAACCCATTAGTTTAACAATATTGTTATTTTTAGACAAAATGTTCATTTGAACATACTGAGTTAAATAAAAATTATTTCTCAACTCGATAAAGTATATTAAAATAATTTAACATTTTTAAAATATTAAAACAATATTTTCAATCATTGATTCATCTTTTAAAATACATATTTTGTACACAGTTGTCCTTTAGTTATAAAACAATATCATTCACTTATATTTATTCCACCATCCATATGTTGAAATAACATCTTACAACGTTGATTAACTCATATTAAATAAAATTCAAGTTTTATTCCTCAAACATTGTTTATATAAAATAAACAATATCAACCACCTTATTATTTCTTTATTCATTCTATAAACTCAATATTCAATAATAATTTAATACTAATGGCAATCTCCAAAATTCAGGTTGTTACACAATTGGAGTTGTTTTGTCGGTGCGTTCAATTTAAACATGAACCGATAAATATATTTGAATAAAAATAACGCTGTTGTGCAAAAGGGGTCCGTTTGCAATAAAATTAATTTTGTTGGGACCGCAGCATCAAGACGTAGCAGTGTATTTATTTTCGTTGGATTTGAAGATGGTGTGTGGCGGTGCGTACAATTAACGGTAATGTAAACGGCGGTACGAACTTTTTGTTTAACGGTGTACAAAAGGAATAATATACATACATGACTTAAGATAAGTAATTTAGAAAATGACTTAAGATAAGTAATTCAAGTTTCTAGGTTACAGTCTAGCACAAACGCATCTAACTATATATTTTAAACTTAGAACCAAATCTATCAGCAAAATTTCATATTTATGCATTATGAATTAGCGCAAACATTCCAGATTTTAACGTCTCTTATTGCTGCAAATTTTGTTTACGTTAACTAGTAACACTAATACGCACATGTATTTTCCTCGCTCAGTTAAGGATTTACGGTAGGTTCATTCGTTCCTTCTTCTTTAACTGTTATGAAAATGAACAGCTTTTATTTGTTTGCACATGTCCTTGTTTGGCAGTAGCTTCTATTTCGTGTAAGGACAATTCAGCCGGCCGAGTTACTGCAGAACTATTTTTTAAAGGTTTCTAAACCCAAAACCCAATTAAATTTAATACAGATACCTCTTAATTTTCTCACTTGACATCATTATTTCAAAACCAAAAAATCAAAATTTTCCTCAAACTATCATCAAAATCCTCAGTACTTCGAATTCAATCAAAAACAATGCCCCCACAATCAAGAAAGCTTAAAAAAGGGTCATTAGTCCCAGTGATGATCAAATCAGACTATGGCTTCATAACGATGTCGTTGTCCAAAGATTCAAGGCCGTGAAGGACATGAAGTTTTATCCTGGATTGTTCGTAAAGTTCTCGGATTTCACTGGCTACCAAATTCAACGAATTACGAGGTCAACTCATTTTGAATCTCTAATAGACTTTGATGCAAATAATAAAAAGTTAGATCATCTTCTTATCAAGCTATTTCTCACTAATTTGAATCTTGATTTCGAAAATCCCAAAAATAAAACCAATGTTATTTTGACAAAAGTTTGTACCAATAGCTCGCTTATGTCATGTTTTACACTGTGCATACGAAGGGACATATATTTATGATATTGAGGTTGATATGGATGAAAGGGACGAAGTTTCTCATCGATTCCTCCCCGATAGCTAAGTGGATATGTCAAAACTGAAGTCAAGTGCACTAAGAGTCCAAGCTGATATTTTGCACCATACCTTGATTCGATCTGTATAACCAAGAACCGAAAGGTACGAGAAAGTTTACAAAAGAGATTTCCGTGCTCTCTACGCTATATATAATAAAGTGAATTGGGCTAAGATCATTATGGATAAATTCTTGGATATTATGTATAAAAGGAAATTAATAAACGATTCATTGCAGTGCTTACATTATGAGAACTCTTCTCGATTTCGAGGTTAAGTTTATGGAATCTACCGTCTCTTCGATTGTAGATGTTGGAGCTAAGACATTGTCTTCGATGCATATTTCTGCAAGGCCGGAAACACTTAACATAATCTACTTTGGTCAATTGAAATTTAACAATGCTTAAAACTTCACCCAACCTATCGAGCCTAGGACATCCAAGAAAGCTTCTTCTTCCATGACTATAAGCAACGATGATTATATTTAAATCATAAGTCTGAAAGAAACTTCGAAGCAAGCCCTCGTCACCCTCTCGAAAAATCAACTAAAGCTTCAAAATCAAATTGCAAGTTTGGAAACAAAAGCCAATAAACATTTCAATTCAATCAAAGGCTTCTTAAGTAAAATTTAGAGTAAACTAGCTTATACTAGTACTACTTCTTTTGGGGTTTACCAACCTACAATATTCGACTGGTCATCTCAGGAAGAAGATGTTACGATGAAGAAAACGATGATAACTAGGGAGATGGTGAGGATGTTGATGGTGGTGAAGAATGATCGTATATTTTAATTCATTGTTTGCACGTTTAAAAAATGTCCTTGTTTGCACGTTTGAAGTAGAAAAGTGGGAAGTTTCAAATATTGGAGCATGTAGTATTTCAGTGGGAAAGGGAATGCGTTAACAGGAGAATGGAAGAAAAACAAGGGAACGGAGAACAGAAGGCGAGGGAGAGAGGCGCAAGTTTTCGAAGCGAAGGTGGAAGCTCACGGTTTATATAACTGGAGAAGTAGGTGAACAGTATGCAAACATGGCCAATCCTTTTGTATTGTGCTGATCCGACTTTAAAACGCCAAATGATGCATATAAAACATAAGTCAATGTTTATGGCTTCCCAAATAGTGGGCAACCGTTTAGCCTGCCACTTTTCCACTCTCATTCCACTCATTCTCTCACTTTCCACTCACTTTCTTTAAACATAAATATGTGGTTGGAATTTGGGTGCAAATGGAGGGCTGAAATTCACGGGGTTCCCTGATCCTATCCCTTTGTATATACAACATTAAGTTTTATAACGATAGAATATTTTTATACGTGGATTGGAATTGTATGGTACCCTGTTAATGTTCGATATGCCCAATCCAGTTTAGTTATAATGTGTCGAACTGTATATTTATAACATGTCCAATCAGTTTAAAAACATACCAAATAATTTTGCCTAAATCAATTTAATAATGTGCCTAAACAATGTAGATCAGAAATTGGAATTCATATATTTATATATTATTCAGTTTAATAGGATTAAAATTAAATGGTTAGTGACGTATTAAATTTTTAACAATGTTATACAATAACAGAATGGGATGAAACAAGAAGCGTCAGAATCGTACCAACAAGCGTAAAATTATGGAACTGGTTTGGACGGAGTTGGAAGCAACCAGAGTTTTAATTAAATCAAACGTCTGTTTGATTTAATTAAAAACAAACTGTTTCAACGACAGATGATATCCAAGTGAATTCAACTCACTCGGTTTTTATCCCACTTATATAAGTTGGGTTTAAATATTTGTGTGCTATGGTTGTTGGTTGATTGATGGATGTTGAATATATCTACATGTGTTGACTGAATTGATTAAATTAGACGTTTGTTTAATTTAATTTAAATTAATTGTTATCTTTAACGATTATTTCCAAATGAGGTAACTTACCCCGTGGATTACGTTTATAAAGATATAAACGTATTAAATTGAAATATGGACGCTTGGGATGCTCTTATTGTAACACCCTGAATTTCACTTAATATTAATGTTTAGTAATTAAAGAATAATTAATCTCAGACGTGAGAATTAAGGGAAACGGGTTGCGCCATTGTGTTCGTCTCGGAATTCTGGTTGAGATAGAGTCCGAGTTTGCGTGATTTGGACTTCGTATGAAAAAGTTATGGCCATCCGAAGTTTCAGAAAATTCAAAACAGATTTAAAATATTCAAATTTCAAATTTCAGAAGAGGCGGGAAAATTCCCGCCAGACAGAGGGTGTCGACACTAGGGTCGACATGGGTGTCGACCCCCCCCAAGGGGTCGACCCAGGGGTCGACCCCCCCGTCGGTCAGTTTGGCCTGGGTGCACTAATTTGAGCTTTGGGCTGTGTTTTGGTGGCTTGTGACGAAATCTGACGGCTCTAAACTAAATTAGGGTTAATTTAAGGGCCTAAACTACATCCTAATTCTATAAATACACCCTAAGACTACCCTAATTCATACTAAAAATAGATACAACGTCGTTATGCTGTCAAAATGCAACTTGAAGGAGCCTCCATCAAATTGTAGAAGAAGATAGCTTCTCAAAACAACTTCTAATCAACTCTAGCAACTTAATCTTCTTCATAGGAGTGCTAATCAACAAGTTGTGAGTTTCTATGCCTTTAGCAAGCAATTGCTAAACTAATTATGATAGGATATAATGAGGTTATGGTTATGTTTGTGGATCAATGCAAGTTATGTTATCATATGCTATGTGTTCATGATGTTATGCAAGTTATGCAAGTCATATGCTATGTGTTCATGATGTTATGCAAGTTATGCAAGTCATATGCTATGTGTTCATGATGTTATGCAAGTTATGCAAGTCACATGCTATGAGTTCATGATGCTAGTTGTGCAAGTTTTATGCTATATGTTCATGATGCTAGTTGTGCAAGTTTTATGTTATGTGCTCATGATGCTAGTTATGCAAATCACTATGATAAACATTGATCCATTATGGCACCATGTTATGCAAGTTTGGTGTTTGATTATATGCAAGTTCATATATGACATGTTATGCAAGTTTGGTGTTTGATTATATGCAAGTAACATGTGCAAGTTTACACCTTTGTATGATATGCATACATATGCAAGTTAACCCCTTTGTATGTCATACATACATATGCAAGTTTACCCCTTTGTATGACATAAGTAACTTATGCAAGTTACCCTCTTTATGACATATGTGATTCATGCAAGTTTGGGTTGATTATTTATGCTAGTTGGGTTTGATGCTATGGTCATTGACATCTTTAAAACCCATGTTGATGCTAATGTTATGCAAGTTGAACCCATTGTGTTTGTGATGAATCTCCCCTTTTAAGTATGTCATGTCAACGTATTACGTGGGGAACGATGGGGTTAATATTCATGTTAATAAAATGGTGTGAAGTTGGTATGATTATGCATACCATAAAGTGGATGGACATAATTGAGTCAATTATGTACATCGTTAAATTTGTAATTAATTAGGGATAATTAATACAAAATATGGGGGTGATTAATTAGGTGTAATTAATCGACTAAGACACGAGGTTGGACCCTTTTGTAGCATAAGACTGCCCGGACCCGACCGGCAAATCCAGCGGCTACAAATGATTGGCCCAATGTGAGAGGTCTTAGGCATAAACTAAATACGTGACAAGTGTAAAGACACGAGGTTAGACTCTGTTATGGCGTAAGGCTGCCCGGAACCGACCGACAAATCCAGCTGCCATAAAAGACAGTCTAATGTGAGAGGTCTTTACAAAGGTTACGTTCTTAATCAATTAAGAAACACTTAACCAGATAAGCATGTAGTGGAGCATGAGGGGTTAAGTGGGTGCCTTGGGTGGCATGTGGAAATCAAGTAAGTGCCTTGGGTGGCATGTGGAAATCTAGTGGGTTGCCTTGGGTGGCAATAGAAAATACGATTAGAATACTTAACCAAGTGGAAACATGTAATTAAACATGATTAAAGGGTTAAGTGGGATGCACTAGAAAAAGGGACAAGCTTAGATGGGTAGCTTGTGGGGGCCCATTTCAACCAGTAACCCATATGTATCTTATTGGGCTCGACCCATGTCGAGGACGGGACACGCGTACTGGGCTTGACTATAAGAGGCCAAAAAACGGGTTAGCGGTGGCAACGCAAGTCCAACGGGTTTCATATGCGTGTGTGGACCCGGACTGGTAGGTAAGACGTTGTTGCATCGTATAGGTATAAGCCGTGCACCGTTGGTTGTATCGGGTTGCCACTTTGGGGAGTGATACACCCCACTATGGGGCCAACACGGGTATCTACGTTAGGGAGCCGACCGCTTGGGGAGTAGTGGGTACACCTAGTGGAGATAGGGGCAGACGGCACCTATGTGGTCAGCTAGGGGTACACGAAACTACTAGTTATATTTTCTAAGTCCTTGGGTGGGATCAACCTTTAAATAGGAATGACTGGTGTGGTGCAGTGTAGTAATTACCCTTGGGTGGGTAGACGCGTCTTTACCGTTATCTTAGTTCATCCTATGTCTAGTTGGCTGCTTAGTGTAGTCGTTTATCCCCAGTCATCACCGTACCAAGTTTATATCATACCCTAATTACTTTAATGTTTGTATTGTTAAAGTTATAGAGCTCACTTAGACTTATGTCTGACCCCGTTGTTTTTATCTTTTTCCCAACCCTCAGGTTCTCAGAGTGGGCCTAGCACTAGTGGGCTTTGATCAGATTGCTTTATCTATCTTTTGGAGCTTGGACCGTGATGTAAAGCCCAGCTTATCTTTTCTATTATGGCTATTAGTTATGTAGTGGGATTATGTACTAATGTTTTACCAGGATGGATATTTAGTACTTGACTCTTGTTTTAGTTGGTTTTGATATGTAACCAAACATGTTTATCTTCCGCTGCAATGAAATGATGTTTTAGATTTCAAGTATTATTTATATCTGTCTTGATGTAATTTTTCTGTTCTATATTCACTTAAAATACTCCACCGAAGTTAAGGCATTCTCTTAGTGAGTGACCTTAGCGGGTGTGGGGTGTTACACGTGGTATCAGAGCTGAAGGTTACCGGAACAGATAAAATTTTTAGAAAACTATTTTTCTAAAAACATTTTTGGAATAAGTATTTTCAAAAACATGTCTTTTAAGAGAAAAGTTTTTGAAAGAAAAGCATAATCCCCAATAGCCATATCTTTATCGTTCGAATTCTCCGTTTTGAATCTTTCCTTTTTCGTTTCAGCATGGTTGAAGATCTTAACTTTCCGTAGGGTGTGACGATACCAGTATGGTATAGGAGATTGATGGAGGCTAGGGCCGCCGCTGCGGGTTCCTCCACCAACAGTTGCACCCGATCTTCCTCCTCCTCCTCCCCGCACGGATACTTTTGCTAAGACTTGCAAGGAATTTAAGGCTATGGGAGGGAAACCTTTTCAAGGATCAGAAACTTTTGTGGAAGCTAGAGATTGGCTTAAGGAAGTGGAAGAGTTGATAGATATCTTTGAGATGGAAGAAGGAAAGAAAGTCAAGTTAGCTGCTTGGTTAATGAAGGGAGAGGCCTCGTTCTGGTGGGAAGTCACTAATGGAGAGCGCCCTGTTGACTCTTGGGCGGATTTCAGGCAAAGGTTTGTGGCAAAGTTTCTCTCAAGGGCGGAGGAAAACTTGTATATGGAAAGGTTCTTGACTCTAAAGCAAGGAAACCTATCAGTGAAGGAATATGTCAACAAGTTTAATCAATTGGCAAGGTTTGGCATAGACATGGTGAATACACCGGAGAAGAAGGCTTTGAGGTTCGTTAAGGGCTTGAATGAACCAATGCATGGATTGGCTATGACTCACATCCCTATGGGGGCCACCTTTGAGAAGCTAGTAGACATGGCACTCATGCATGAGGAAGAGAAGGGTCCCAATGCTAATAAGGCACCCGAGAAGAAAGGAGATCAGAAGAGACCTCAACAGCAACAGCAAAACAAGGGTGGGAAAGGCAACGGTGGCAAGGGAAAGAAGAAGTGCTTCAATTGCGGGACACCAGGCCACCTAAGCAAAGATTGTCGGAAGAAGAAGAAGACTGGCTGCTTCTACTGTGGCGAAGCAGGGCATCTAGTGAAGGACTGCCCTAAGAAGGGGCAAAGGACGTGATCTACCTCAGGAGGACAGGTGCAAGCTCTTATGGCACCAGGTCAGGCAAGGGGGCAAGTTCAGGCTCTCGCGGTTCCCCCGATTCAGGAAAGAGGTAGAACTATTTCCGTTGAAAGTCTGGTTTTTCTGTTTGATCATCCTGTCCGTACTTTATGCGACTCTGGCGCATCGCATTCGTTTATCTCATCATCATTAGTTGAGTCACTGCACTTAGACACCAGTCTAGTAGATGATCCCTTGGTTATTTCAAACCCAATTGGGGGCTCCACTTATTTGTCCATGATATGTTTGGGTTTGAAGATTTCTATACTTAGCGTTGAGTTTAGATGTGATGCTTTTGTTTTGGGCTTCACGGGCTATGGGATGATTTTGGGCATGGACTGGTTATCCAGTAATGGTGCCGTTCTTGATTGCGAAAGGAGAGTTGTTAGGCTCATGACCCGCTTGGGGAACACTCTCGAGATCTCTTGTAATCCCATGGATTCTGTTATGCTAAGTTATCTTGAATCGCTTGACGCTTCGGTCGAGATTTTGCGATCTGTTAGAGTGGTCCGGGTGTACTCGGATGTGTTTGAGGAGGTGAAGGGCTTACCTCCAAAGCGGGAGATAGACTTCCGAATATATCTGGTGGACAATGCTAAACCAGTATCTTTGCCAGTGCGCCACATGGCTCCTCGCGAGAGGAGGGAACTCCATAAGCAAGTAGGGGAGTTGCTTGAGAAGGGGTTCATAAGACGAAGTATATCGGAATGGGGTGCTCCAGTAGTTTTTGCCACGAAGGCGGATTGGTCCCTCAGACTTTGTGTAGACTATAGAGAACTCAACAAGCTCACAAAGAAGAATAGACACCCATTGCCGAGGATTGATGATCTCTTTGACCAGTTGGTTGGCGCCTCAGTGTTTTCGCAGTTGGACTTGGCCACGGGGTTTCATCAGTTGAGAGTGGCTGAGGATAGCATAGACAAGACTGCCTTTAGGACTCCGGATGGTTTCTATGAGTGGCTTGTGATGCCATTTGGTTTGACGAACGCCCCTGCATACTTTGTTGATTTGATGAGTAGGGTGTTCAGGGAGTACCTTAATAAGTTCGTGGTGGTCTTTGTGGATGACATCTTAGTCTTTTCTAAGAGTGAAGAAGAGCATGCCCTACATCTTAGGGAAGTGTTAGAGACTCTTCGAGCACATAGCCTTAAGGCTAAATTCTCTAAATGTCACTTTTGGAGGAAGGAAGTGCGGTTCTTAGGGCACGTGGTCTCTAAGGAAGGGATAGCTGTGGATCCCGCAAAGGTAGTGTCCATCCAAGATTGGAAGGTTCCGAAGAATGCTACCGAGGTGAGGAGTTTCTTGGGGTTGGCTGGCTACTATAGGAAGTTTATCAAGGACTTCGCGAAGATATCAGCCCCATTAACTCGCTTGACAAAGAAGAATCTAGTCTTCGCATGAGACGTAGATTGTGATGATGCGTTCCAACGGTTAAAGAGAGCTTTAACCACAGCTCCAGTCTTAGTGTTGCCAGATGGGAGTAAGCCATTTGTTTTTTATACCGATGCTTGTGGGACAGGACTAGGCGCAGTCTTAATGCAAGAGAGAAGGGTAATAGCCTATGGGGGAAGGCAGTTGAGAAAGCATGAGAAAAATTACCCTACCCATGATTTAGAGTTGGCCGCTATTGTTTTTGCGCTTAAGACTTGGCGCCATTATCTTCTTGGAGAGAGGTTCGAATTGTTCACTGACCACAAATCATTGAAGTACTTGTTTTCTCAGAAGGATTTGAACTTGATACAACAAAGGTGGATGGAGTTCTTAGCATCCTATGATTTCGAGATAGCGTATACCCCTGACAAGGGTAACGTGGTGGCAGACGCCTTAAGCAGAAAAATGTTGTCCTTGAGTCCATTGTTCGTGGAACGACGAAGCTTGGAATTTATCTCGATGTTTGATTTCAGACCTTCCGTTGACTTTATACCCGGTTTGCTAGCATCCTTAGAGGTCAAACCTACTCTTTTGGGACGGATTAGCGAGGCACAGCGGGATGACCCACAGTTGGTTGAGTTAGTAGAGAAGCTCATAAGGGGGGAGTCGTCCAGCCATTTGAGTAGGTACAGCCTAGACGATAGGGGGTGGTTGCGTAGAGGCGGTAGACTTTGTGTACCGCAAGACGAGGGTTTGAGGAAGGCTATACTTGATGATGCGCATCGTTCGAAGATGACCATTCATCCCGGTGGGGACAAGATGTACCAAGACATGAAGCGAGTTTTCTTTTGGGCCGGTATGAAGAAAGATGTGGCCGAGTATGTCGCTAGATGCTTGGTGTGCCAACAAGTGAAAGCGGAGCAAAAGAAACCTGGTGGGTTGCTTCACCCATTGGAAGTTCCGCAATGGAAGTGGGATAGCGTCTCGATGGATTTTATTGATGGGTTACCAAGATCGAGGAAGGGTAATACGGGAATTTGGGTTGTGGTAGACAGACTTACTAAGAGTGCCCATTTCATACCCGTGAAGAGCAAGAGGACTGCTCCATGGCTAGCTTCAGTTTACCTTCGAGAGATAGTTCGATTGCATGGGGTACCTTCTAACATAGTGAGTGATCGAGATCCTATCTTCACTAGCGAGTTTTGGAAGAGTTTGCAAGAAGCAGTGGGGACTCAGTTGTGTTTGAGCACCGCATATCATCCTCAGACGGACGGCCAGAACGAGAGGGTGAATCGTGTTCTAGAAGACCTTTTGAGGCTATGTATCTTAGATTTTGGAGGTACATGGGAAGAGCATCTTCCATTGGTGGAGTTCGCGTATAATAACAGCTTTCAGTTTAGTATTGGTATGGCTTCTTTCGAAGCTCTTTATGGAAGGCCTTGTCGATCACCTACATGTTGGTGGGAATCTACGGATAAGATCTTGCTTGGGCCTGATATGGTTAGAGAGACTTCGGAAAAGATTGATTTGATTCGGAGAAGGATGAAAGCGGCGCAAGACAGACAGAAATCTTAAGAGGATAAGAGGAGGACGGATCTGGAGTTTGATGTTGGGGACATGGTCGTTGTCAAAGTGTCTCCATTACGGAATGTTGTTCGCTTTGGGTCCGTTGGGAAGTTAGCACCAAGGTTTGTAGGACCGTTTCCTATTAAGGAAAGGATTGGACAGATGGCATATAGAGTGGATCTGCCCGAGATACTTAGTGGGGTACATGACATATTCCATGTGTCACATTTGAGGAAGTGCCTACATGAGACCGCAGAGGTGGTAGAGCCGAGCTTGCTTAGAGAAGTGGAGGTAGAGCGTGATGCAACGATTCGACGAGCTCCTACTCGTATCCTTGGGTCAGAGACTAGGAAGTTGAGAAACAGAGAGGTTCAACTAGTCAAAATGCAATGGGGAGATGATGAGAGCAACGCTACTTGGGAGACAGAAGCGAAGATGCGTTCACTGTACCCATTCCTTTTCGAGGGTATGTCTTTTAACTTCTCCTTTATCGTTTGTCTAGTACTTATCTTATCTATAGTATGTCCTCTCATTAGTACCTTTGACCTTTAGATAGGATAAACCTATGGTTGAAACATGTGTTTGAGACATGTTATGATTGATGGATGCATGTGGATGCAAGTGGTTGCTAGTGGTTGCTCGTGGATGCATATACACACACTTTAGACACAAGATCAGCTCAGTCACTTCATATTGCATATTGCATATAATTGTGTGTAGGTAGCTATATTAATGGATGTATAATGGTTGTGTTGTCATATGGATGATGCATTTTGGTGTATGGTTGTGAACACATGTAGAAATAGTATGTGTAGATAGGGTTCTTTCGCATACATATTGGATGCATGGCACTATCATGGTTTGCATAAAGGAGGTCAATTGAATCAGTAGACCGCCTGATTTTGCATTAGACAGGGAACATACACACACACTTTTTGCATATGTTCATACAGCATTAGAAACTTTAAGGACAATGGATGCCAGTGTTCGATGGTTTAGTAGATGGTTGTTTGGTTGGTAGTATACGTTCTTCTTGACTTAGAGATTTCAGGGACGAAATCCTTTAAGTAGGGGAGAATGTAACACCCCGAATTTCACTTAATATTAATGTTTAGTAATTAAAGAATAATAAATCTCAGACGTGAGAATTAAGGGAAACGGGTTGCGCCATTGTGTTCGTCTCGGAATTCTGGTTGAGATAGAGTCCGAGTTTGCGTGATTTGGACTTCGTATGAAGAAGTTATGGCCATCCGAAGTTTCAGAAAATTCAAAACAGATTTAAAATATTCAAATTTCAAATTTCAGAAGAGGCGGGAAAATTCCCGCCAGACAGAGGGTGTCGACACTAGGGTCGACATGGGTGTCGACCCCCCCAAGGGGTCGACCCATGTGTCGACCCAGGGGTCGACTCCCCCTGTCGGTCAGTTTGGCCTAGGTGCACTGATTTGAGCTTTGGGCTGTGTTTTGGTGGCTTGTGACGAAATCTGACGGCTCTAAACTAAATTAGGGTTAATCTAAGGGCCTAAACCACATCCTAATTCTATAAATACACCCTAAGACTACCCTAATTCATACTAAAAATAGATACAACGTCGTTATGCCGTCAAAATGCAACTTGAAGGAGCCTCCATCAAATTGTAGAAGAAGATAGCTTCTCAAAACAACTTCTAATCAACTCTAGCAACTTAATCTTCTTCATAGGAGTGCTAATCAACAAGTTGTGAGTTTCTATGCCTTTAGCAAGCAATTGCTAAACTAATTATGATAGGATATAATGAGGTTATGGTTATGTATGTGGATCAATGCAAGTTATGTTATCATATGCTATGTGTTCATGATGTTATGCAAGTTGTGCAAGTCATATGCTATGTGTTCATGATGTTATGCAAGTTATGCAAGTCATATGCTATGTGTTCATGATGTTATGCAAGTTATGCAAGTCATATGCTATGTGTTCATGATGTTATGCAAGTTATGCAAGTCACATGCTATGAGTTCATGATGCTAGTTGTGCAAGTTTTATGCTATATGTTCATGATGCTAGTTATGCAAGTTTTATGCTATGTGCTCATGATGCTAGTTATGCAAATCACTATGATAAACATTGATCCATTATGACACCATGTTATGCAAGTTTAGTGTTTGATTATATGCAAGTTCATATATGACATGTTATGCAAGTTTGGTGTTTGATTATATGCAAGTAACATGTGCAAGTTTACACCTTTGTATGATATGCATAAATATGCAAGTTAACCCCTTTGTATGTCATACATACATATGCAAGTTTACCCCTTTGTATGACATAAGTAACTTATGCAAGTTACCCTCTTTATGATATATGTGATTCATGCAAGTTTGGGTTGATTATTTATGCTAGTTGGGTTTGATGCTATGGTCATTGACACCTTTAAAACCCATATTGATGCTAATGTTATGCAAGTTGAACCCATTGTGTTTGTGATGAATCTCCCCTTTTAAGTATGTCATGTCAACGTATTACGTGGGGAACGATGGGGTTAATATTCATGTTAATAAAATGGTGTGAAGTTGGTATGATTATGCATACCATAAAGTGGATGGACATAATTGAGTCAATTATGTACATCGTTAAATTTGTAATTAATTAGGGATAATTAATACAAAATATGGGGGTGATTAATTAGGTGTAATTAATCGACTAAGACACGAGGTTGGACCCTTTTGTAGCATAAGACTGCCCGGACCCGACCGGCAAATCCAGCGGCTACAAATGATTGGCCCAATGTGAGAGGTCTTAGGCATAAACTAAATACGTGACAAGTGTAAAGACACGAGGTTAGACTCTGTTATGGTGTAAGGCTGCCCGGAACTGACCGACAAATCCAGCTGCCATAAAAGACAGTCTAATGTGAGAGGTCTCTACAAAGGTTACGTTCTTAATCAATTAAGAAACACTTAACCAGATAAGCATGTAGTGGGGCATGAGGGGTTAAGTGGGTGCCTTGGGTGGCATGTGGAAATCAAGTAAGTGCCTTGGGTGGCATGTGGAAATCTAGTGGGTTGCCTTGGGTGGCAATAGAAAATACGAGTAGAATACTTAACCAAGTGAAAACATGTAATTAAACATGATTAAAGGGTTAAGTGGGATGCACTAAAAAAAGGGACAAGCTTAGATGGGTAGCTTGTGGGGGCCCATTTCAACCAGTAACCCATATGTATCTTATTGGGCTCGACCCATGTCGAGGACGGGACACGCGTACTGGGCTTGACTATAAGAGGCCAAAAAACGGGTTAGCGGTGGCAACGCAAGTCCAACGGGTTTCATATGCGTGTGTGGACCCGGGCTGGTAGGTAAGACGTTGTTGCATCGTGTAGGTATAAGCCGTGCACCGTTGGTTGTATCGGGTTGCCACTTTGGGGAGTGATACACCCCACTGTGGGGCCAGCATGGGTATCTACGTTAGGGAGCCGATCGCTTGGGGAGTAGTGGGTACACCTAGTGGAGATAGGGGCAGACGACACCTATGTGGTCAGCTAGGGGTACACGAAACTACTAGTTATATTTTCTAAGTCCTTGGGTGGGATCAACCTTTAAATAGGAATGACTGGTGTGGTGCAGTGTAGTAATTACCCTTGGGTGGGTAGACGCGTCTTTACCGTTATCTTAGTTCATCCTATGTCTAGTTGGCTGCTTAGTGTAGTCGTTTATCCCCAGTCATCACCGTACCAAGTTTATATCATACCCTAATTACTTTAATGATTGTATTGTTAAAGTTATAGGGCTCACTCAGACTTATGTCTGACCCCGTTGTTTTTATCTTTTTCCCAACCCTCGGGTTCTCAAAGTGGGCCTAGCACTAGTGGGCTTTGATCAGATTGCTTTATCTATCTTTTAGAGCTTGGACCGTGATGTAAAGCCCAGCTTATCTTTTCTATTATGGCTATTAGTTATGTAGTGGGATTATGTACTTATGTTTTACCAGGATGGATATTTAGTACTTGACTCTTGTTTTAGTTGGTTTTGATATGTAACCAAACATGTTTATCTTCCGCTGCAATGAAATGATGTTTTATATTTCAAGTATTATTTATATCTGTCTTGATGTAAATTTTTTGTTCTATATTCACTTAAAATACTCACCGAAGTTAAGGCATTCCCTTAGTGAGTGACCTTAGCGGGTGTGGGGTGTTACACTTATTGTTGACTGTTCAATATTATATATGATGTTGTTTTGATCTAATTTATTTGGATGCAGGGAAAACATGTTGGAGGGATCCAGCTAGATTCCTCAAATTTATTGTTTATTTTCATATTACAATTATTTGAATTGTTTAACCAGTCGGATTGGATGATTGATTTGATCATTGATTGTTGAATCTAAATTCAACATTTGTTGTTATTGACCACTGGACAGTATTGGTTAGGTAATTGACGGTAGATGACCTAAAAATAAATCGGCTTATGAATATTGTTTTATCGTCCAGTGAATCAACGGAAATGAAGTTATAAATTTTTTTTATAACTAAAAGTAGATTTAAAATCTACTATTTTGAATTAGAGTTTATAAAAAGGGAATTTGTACTTATTATTTATTTTTTAAGTTTTAAAATATTATCAAATGGTTTATAACATAAATATATATATATGTAAATAAGATATAAAAGCAGGTAAGCAGAAATTAATCTAACGATTAATAACCGGGATGAAGTGTTTTAAGAAACGTTTAGATTGAGATTATATGGAATTGATTATCATTTATTAATAATAATCAAGGTAAATGGAATTTATTAAAATTAATTATATTATTAAATTAAATTAAATGGAAGGACAAATTGGAATGGGTTAACGGGTTAGATATGTTATGATGAATAAGTCAATGACTTAATTGGGATTTGAGTATTAAATTGGTTATAAATGGAATGATAAGTGATAAAGTAAATCATTTTTATAGTATCGAAGTTTGATTATTATTTAACAATAATCAAAGTGATGGTCTTGGAACTAAAATGGAATTTTATAAAGTCTTAAAAGCCGGATATCAGTTAAACGAGTTTTTAAGCAAATTTATACTGACAAGAATATACAAGTAAGTTTAAATGGAATTCTTCTTGGAATTTTATTTAATTGATTTCTGAAAATCCTATATGGATGAAAATATCAAAAAGCAAGTTTATGGAGTATATGTTTTCGATTATTGAAATGAGTATGAATGGAATGAAACCCAGAAGTGTGAGGATATAAAGTGGAAACCAAATGGAAACCCAAACCAAATTAGAGTGGTTCGGCAAGATGAACTATAAGGATTAAATACTAAATTGTGTATTTTAAAGCAAGAGAGGAATTTCATTAATATATGACTAGAATGGGATTGAAGTAAGTTTATATTAATAATTATATATATGTTTTGTTTAAATTGAATTCTCTTTAATCTGATTTCATAAAATCCAAGATGTGGTGAAGATACTTCAAACCAAGTTTATTTGATAATAACGTAAATGATTGCGGTTATGTAAACGAGTTAATAAAGTTATGAACTTTGAAATGATAAACGAAATAGTATAAGTATAAGATATGAAATGAGAATCGAGGTAGGAACCAAAGTAAACTGAAAGGAGTTCGGCGAATTAAGACAAAGAGTCGATTTAAAAATCACATTTTTTTTAAACAAAAAATGGAGTGTGGCTAAGATATAACCAAACTATGTTAAAGTAAGTTTTAAATGAAGTTTTATATAGTATTTCGATTTACAATCGAATCAAAGCTTATATATAATGTTTTAGAAAGAGTTACTTAGCTAAATAAGGAATATGAGGTAGTTTTAACAAAAATAGAACCTGTTGTACATTGGTTAGCTTGGTAACTTTCGAGGTGTCAATCTGATGTTGGTTTCGGCCTTCAGAGTTGATACTTAGAGATTTATTCACTTACCAATTTGCAGTTAGGAACTAATAAAGTAAAAGTGAGATGATAATGGAATATTCTTATACTATAAGAAAAGGGGAATGTTTTTCCAATTATTGAAGATATAAAGTTCTAAATTAACCAAACGTTAATTATCAAAGAGGCCAAGTGATGTTGAATACTGAACCAGTAAATTTATTTTATTTTTACGGATGAATGTTTGTTTATTTGATAGTTAAATAATCGACTATCAAATCTGGCCAATTATCGATTGCTGGTATGGAAAGACCGGGATCGAATTTATATTCGAAAACCATTCCGACCAACAAATACGTAATCATGGAAGAGATCAGACGAGGATCGAGATGGAGCATTTGAAGACCATAGATCTTCATAAAACAGAAGTATTACTTATAATCTCGGGGTCGCTCCTAGAGATAAACTGTGATTCTATCGTGGTTGGAGTCTGTGGATTGCAAGGACTACTCGATACTGATTTATAGGGCGATTCCTAGGATGTGGTAGGAGGGTGCCTTCGGTTGTCCAGTACTAGGACAACTTGTATGGATGGATCTGGCGATGTGGCGTTCAAAGTGAATGGTGGCCAGGTGTTCTAGGAAGATAGTTATAACCTCAAGCCTCATAACCGGAAAATGACAAAAATCGGGCAGGCAACATGACAATGTGGGTCGCACCCATTTGGGTGTATTGTCACCATCTAGAGAATATTCATATTTATTACTTCTTTTCAATTCTGTATCTCCCAAGAACGGTTATGTTGGTACCAAGCGTAGGTGACAATATATTCGATACACTCAAGAGAAATAAGCGGTCGGTCATGTGTGGGCCGGGTTGAAAGACGTTCTTGTTGAACCCAGTGTATTCCTCTCTAGAGATACACTATCGGAAGGTAGTTCCATACCTTGTCATAGTCGGAATCCAATCTCCAATATGAGTTTGTGGTTTTGATTGTACACAATATATGTGGAGCGTGAGATGCAAGCGTTCTGCTAGATTTTATTTATTTGTATTTAGACACTATCATAATATCAGAATAAGATATTGATTTCAAAATGTTTTTGGTTATCGTAAGATAAAAACCGTCCGTATTTATGTGTGGATTTGGTCTTACGATTATCCTTTTGTTTTGAAAAGATTTTGAACTTTAAAATCAAGTTGGATTTCTCACTCTGCTTCACCAAACTGACACGATATTTGTAATGCTCGGGTTAGACCGGGCTGTACAGGTTCAGGTTATTAGACACTATGAAGTTCAGGAGACGTGCTGAAGGAGCTCAAACATATTAGTAGTTATTCCGCTGTGCATTGTTATAACTGTGGAGATTGTCTTGACAGATGTACTTTGATTGTAAGTATTATTTTAAGTTTCTAATAAAGATTATTTCTATGATATATTTATTCGGCTACGATGTGAGACTCTGATTCTGATGTGTTTCTTCTTCTTATTTCTTCTATTCTAATATTTCTTTCTTTCTTATCTCACCCTCTAATTTCTTTCTAATAACGTTTCGGTGTTTTCGATGCTTGAATGTTCGACATGATGTTTTGTGTCGATTTTCGGGGTCGAAAATCCCTATTCATTACAGTACCAATATATAAAATTTTATTTCTTTATATTTTTTATCACTAAATGATAAATTAAATACAACTAATGATGTGTTTATAACGATAAGAGAATATAACAAAATGAGTTGTACGATAACAGTTCAGAATGTATGCAGTTGTTATTATATGATTATCATTTATGCAACTAAATAATATAAAAATTTTGTAGCTTATTTATTGAAAACATATAACATTAATGTCATAACCATATATGTATAAAAAGATTGATAAGTAATCATTATTGTAGTCATAAAAGTTTTATTTTGTTTCTCTAATGTGGATCGAGTTAGCCATGTCTCAAATCCGACCCGAGACCCGGATCTCTGAAAGCAAGTCGCGGATCTATCCGCCCTAAAGATCCAATGAGACAGGTTTAAACGGACCAAAATAGAGGCGGGTCTACTGGGTTTGGACCCTAGAGCCCCATCCCATTCCTTAACACCGTTTTCTTTTTTTATTTTCTTCCAACCTCCCATTTTACGCTTCCAATTTTTAATTTACTACTTAGTCTGAAACTAGAAGTTCATTTCTTTTTGCTTGCTTCTTTATTTTCATCTTACGTCCAAACCACTCAAGTACAAAAAGTAAACCACTAAGCATTTCAGGTGTTAATAATAAAATGTTAGTAAGTTAAAAAAATGAAAGTCAAAGTATATGCTCCATTTAAATCATGAAATTGGTTCCTTTGTGCTTGTCCTAGCAACATCTTCCCTCTGATTTGGGTCTTAGGGTGGTTCAAACTTGTTTGGAGAGCTCAGATGCCATGGTCTTTTATTGGTGATAGCCAGGGTTCCATATTATAGTTGATTGAGGGACTGTGGTGCGGTTCTAAGCATGGATTCGAGTTCAGCATAGCATGGGGGTAGCGACGGCTGTGAATTCGGGGTATGCAGTGCCCACTGGTGAAGTACAACATTTCCATGGTTGATCGAAAAATTGTAGGTCGCAGTTTGATTTTAGAGGCTGGAGAATGGGGCACTGATGTAGTCGTGTCGAGCTTGAAAAGGGGAATTGGTTGATGGCACTGGATTGATCGGTGGATGGTAAAGAGGGATGTCAGGCCAGGTGCACAGAATTGTATCATTAGTTTCTAAATGAAAAAAAAGGAAGGGGGAAGAGATGGAGACGATAGTACTGTACTAACGGGTTGGGCTTGTGCAAGTGGGCCTTGGGACAGAGAAGTGTGGGTGAGGTAATAATCCTAAAATTGGTCAATACGGATGTCATGACTTATGCTTTGCACGTGACATTGGTGTGCACTTTTTTTTTGGGCAAGGCCGACCGGTTTCTATAGTGATCTGTAACACTCTTTTATTTATTACAAAATAAAAAGTACAATTTAGATCAGGTGATATGCAATCAACATATCAACTATAGGATCCTCCACACACCGAAGAATCCACACCCAAGCACTAAACGCTAGCAAATATGACTTACAGAAGCATTACATGATAATATTATAGAAACCATGACATTATGACATGACAAAAGGAGGTAATGCACTCATCACTTCATCCCATGTTGTCATCGAGACCTTTGAGAAGCTCGATCTTCTTGCTTCTCGTAATTGGCGCATTACCCAACGTTCTCCCGGAAGAGGAAACCGCTATTGGTGTGTTAATGATAGGTTCAGGGGGCGGTTTGTATCCTGGAGGTAGTTTAATATGGTCATACGGACCTGCTTTCTTCTTGGGTTTTTCATTTACTTTGTAAGTAGTAAGAGGGGTTTTGGGACTACTGTTACAAGCAACTGACGTGGAGCTTTCTGGAGACTTGATTATCTTACTTTTACAATTTAGAAAGCCAGGCTTGAACACTGGAGTCGATGCCACAGGTTTGCATGGATCATTCTGAATTAATCCCAACTTCTCACGTTCTGCGGCACATAAATCCATGGAGTTGTAGTTTTCAATCATTATATTCATGGGCTTTGTCTTCTCAGAGCACACAAAAGGGTCAATCATGCCACTATTAATTTCTGGACGCAGCGATTCGATCGACTCGCGCACCCCTTTTTCATGCACCTTGAACTTGAATTTATCCTTCGATTTATTTTGCTTCATTCCCATTCTTTCACTCTCGTTTACACCTCAAAATATTACCATTCTTCGCAAAGAAAAAATTTAGCTCAACGTTTCCAATCCTAACAACAATGATGGCGTGAGAGTATCCTAACAACATTTTCCTATCATTATTTTCCGTTTATATTTTAAACATACATGGTCATAGCAAATACGACGTATAACACCACCCGCCAACTATTTGATCCTCCAACATGATGGATCTCGTCAGTAATCATAGTCGTGAGAGGCTTCTTGGTCAGGCTAGCTTGCGATGTATAGCTAGGCTTGTTATGACACTTGCATGCCATATGACTTGGTTTTCCACAGTTGAAACAAATAAAAAAAAGTCCAGAGTCATTCTTTTAGGATGGTTTCGCTTGACCGTTTTGGTTTCCTTGTTCATTGCGGTTCTGATTCATAAAAAAATTGGAGTTTGTTTTTATAGTCACATCCTTCTTCAGGTTTCCTTAAACAACAAGCACTTGTTCTTTCACATCCTGTTTACCTGATTCCTCTTCAATACAGAGTCGGATCATCAAACTTTCCATTTAAAATTCCTTCGTTTTATGTACAGGGTTATTTGAAAATTCCTTCCAACTAGGAACAATTTATTTATCAAAACTGCAAATTGAAATTGTTTAACAACGGTCGAGACGATCCCATGAGCATGTTTATAGAGCTTATGAAATTGCATCTCAACGGACCTATCATCCGTCATCTGATATTTGTGGTTGCGGCTAACTGCAAATTTCTCTGCTCCATCCTCCTATATTTCATACTTTTTCTACAGGGCTTATCAAAATTTCTTCTCTGACTTATCTGAATTATAATAGTCGTACAATTCATCGCTGCGACCATTGAGGGTGAAGTTTTTGCACGAATAATCTTGCTCCATTCTTGTTTGCAGGTTGTTCAATTTCTCTGTCCATAATCGCATCTGATCCACGTCGATTTCATTGGTTTTGGATGGAAGGTGCGGTTTATCAATTGTTAGCGCGCAACCACCTTTCGCATAGCCAGAAATATGCCCAGCTTTGTTTTTTGGTATCCATTGTTCAAAGTGAATGCCCTCGAATCTGAATAACACAACAAAAATCATCAGAAACTGAAACACTAAAGTCCATGTTGCGTTCTCCATAGTTACAAAAGCAGTCATTAATAGTGGTTCTTCTTCCAATTATTGGAAAAAATGACAATAAACTTTGATTGAGTCGTGTGCGTTGTCACTCTTTTAAAGACGTTTCAGGATTCTGCTCAAAGGCTCAAACCGGTCTTCAAATAATGTCATCGCCTCTAGTATAAACCAATATCTTTAATCTGATTTATAAATATCGGATTGTCTACACAAATAAATTCTACTTCGTTGCACTCCGCAAATATTGCTCTAGTTTGATTTTAAAAACGATGGAGAAGAAAGCAGGTTTAGGTTTAGAGAAGAGCTTTAAAAAAATCAATTTGGCTGGATATCAAATTATGGGAAATAAAAAAAATATTTCGCTATAAATGCGAAGGGAAAATAAAAAATTGAAATAGAATGAGTCCAAGTTTGATCATTTACACGTTCTCTAATATAGGCTGATCAAATTTGATCATTTTAGCTTAGTCAATTATCATTCAAAAAATTATTTAAAATTTATACCAAAAATATAAGTGCTACACCATATGAAGCCAAGCCCATTCTCCAGTCCTAGTTGGGTAGGGTCGAGTCAAGCCGATCGGTCGGTCGATGCATGCATGCATGTGTATGGTTTAGCATGGTCTCCCTCGTCACAAAGGAGCCTCATTGGGTGTCCAGAGGGAACAAATAGAGATCTAAGAATCAAGTATAAAATTTTATTCTTTTTAATAGTCCTACAATGTGGGACTATTCAAGACCACATGCACTTACACTATTTTTAACAATTCACTTAAACAATGCAATAATTCTTCTAACAATCTCCCACTTGAATTTTAAAAAATATTTTGAGAAATTACTGAAAACATAAGATTTTGCATAAACGGAGGTATCTTTAAACTTTAACTTTCGCAAGGTGGATAACATTTAGTTTCTACTAAAGTGTTTCATAATCTTGAGCTCTATTCCTAACATCAAACCACACATAACCTCTCTAGAGTGTAATCAGATAAGCCTGTGCGTTTATGACCATGCATGTCTATTCTAGCTTAGTGAATGTTGTAGTATTTTTGTCCAAAATTTCATATGAAACGACCACGTTACCACATTCACACAAGTGAGTCTATCAAGAGTACTCCTAAAGGTAGGTACTCTATTTTAATGAGAGTATAAATCTCGTTAAGAGTTACTATTATCTAATCTTCTAATTGCTTTAGGAATACACGATTCTAAATATATAAAAATTGCATGTTTGTAACAACCCTGATTTTTGGGGCCAATTTAAAAATTTATTTTAAGTGATTTTAATGAGTTTTTGATATTTAAAATAATTTATTTAAAGTAATAATGATTGAAAGTTGATTTAAATCGAAGTTAGAATGAATAATTCAATTTTAATTATAAAAAGAGTTAGAAATAGCGCGGTAGTTTGAAAAGTCAAACTTGAACTTTGACTGACCATACAGGATGCAAAATTTAACGGATTTTAGTGAAACCAAAAATATTAGAATCTATTTAAAAATATCTTTCTAACGAATCTGAAAAATTGAAATTTCATAGCGGAAATCAAAAGTTATGGCCAATTCAATTTTTAGAAAGGTCGATGTAGAATTTGTATATATATTATATATGGCCCGGAAGGCTACTTTTCACATATGAAGGAATTTGAACTCAAAACCACTTCCATTGAGTTCAGAATGATGTTTCTGCATTGAAAGACAGTAAACACTTATATATTTCGAGTTTCGGAAATTATTTGTTTAAAAATGTTTTTTTAATATATAATATATTGGCCTTAAAAATAGTCATTTTTCAAACGACCTCTGTTTTCGAAGAAACCACTTTTGTTGGATTCGGAATGTCAAAATGTGACTAAATTTAATTTTTCAGAATTTTTCGAATTAATATGTGAGCGTGGAAAAAGAAAATGTGTTTTGACTGTTTTAGTTAAATTTAATCGACCTGGAAAATGCCATTTTTCAAACAGTCTCAGAATTCGATGAAATTAGTCTCGTTAGAACCATATCGTCAATACGAAGCCAAAAATATTTCTTTTGGAATTTTTAGAGGTCATATGTGGCCCCGGCATATTTAAATGTACGGTAAATATTTAATTAATTAATTTTTAACGGAATTTTAAATAAATATTCTACAGATTTCGGAATTGGACCCCGAGACCTGTCCCATTGCGTTCAGAAGGTGTCAAAACCTTAAGAACGACAGTAAGCAGGCCCAATTCTGAGAAAGTCCGAATTTTCACCTTTAAAACACGTAAAACAAGATTAAGTATTAAAATAATAATAAAATTTCGGAAAACCCTAACCCTAATTTCAATGGTCAGCCGCCGCTAGGTCTGTTCAAGGGCCAGAATTGTCCGAATTTCAAACCTTAATATCTTCCAATCCACTCGACGAAAATCTACAAATTATATACCGAATCGAAGAGAATTTCAAGACCTTTCAATTAGGGCTGTCATTGGGTCGTGTCGGGTCGGGTTCGGGTCGGGTCAAGTCGGGTTCTGGTTGATTTATAAACGGGTCGGGTCAACCCGTTTATTAAACGGGTCATATTTTCCCAACCCTAACCCGACCCGTTTATAAACGGGTTGACCCGACCCGATCCGCGTAACCCGTTTAACTAAATGGGTCGTGTCAGGTCGTGTTGGGTCGGGTTTACCTGTTTGACCCATTGATAGATATTGCCTACTAATATAAGCAACAAAAGAGCCAAATCATCAACATGCACACTGTTATATAATCACCAACATGCAACAAGTTGCAAAGTCACCAATAGACAACACATATATAAAGCATGAAATCCCCATATTCAAAAATCATTTTCTATACATAAGTATATATTCCCGTACTACATAAATTAAAGACTACTAGTATGGAAGAGATATAGTTGTTATAAGTAAAATATAACTAACAATTTATAAGAATAAATTAGTAAAATATAATAGCTTACATATACGAGCATACCGATTACTGTATACATAAAAGACTAACACTAATAGTATACATAAAAGACTAACAGTATGGAAGAGATACAATATGTAATCGGGTTTGGCGGCTCAAAATCGGGTTAGTGGGTCAACCCTAAACCCACCCGTTTATAAACGGGTCAAATTCGGGTTGACCCAAAAATGACCCGCTAACTAAACGGGTCGGGTTAACCTGCTAATTTCCGGGCGGGTTTCGGGTCGGGTCATGGGTCGGGTAGGAAATTGACAGCCTTACTTTCAATCCATACGGTTAAGATCGAGTTTTAGTTCATGGATTTCGTGAATTCTCGGCCTGAAGTGGCTGCGTTTTTTTGGTGGTTGGCGGGTCCTAGGGGGCGCGAGTTGGTCAAGGGTGGGGTCTGCGGGGAGCTGGTGTCGTGGCAGTTCGAATGGAGGCGATGGATCGGTGATTGGTGGCTTCATTGGTGGTGCGCAGAGGGGGTGTCAACGTTGAAGAATGGGTTTGTTCGGTCCAGGAAGTAACGAACGAAGAGGAAGAAGGATTAGGGTAAATCCTTAATTAGTTAATTATTTAATTTAAATTTAATCTATTCAAACTTTAAAAATTTGTAACTCTCTCATACGAGGTCCGTTTGACAAACCGTAAATTGCGTTGGAATCACAAAGTCGAGATCTTCGCGATGGCGCAGACCAGAGCTGAAACGAAGACAGTTGAATTTCAACCAAAAATCAATGTGAGAACTCTAATTTTTATTATTTAATTAATTATTAATTAATTTTCTTGCTTTAAAATAATTGTATTGTGATGTTAATTTAGATCTGGAATGTATGTGTTGTATAAATTGTTTATGGTTGCTTGTGATATGTTTGTTATTCATGTTATGCTAGATCTGCATTGGAATTTCATATATTGTTGAATGTTATTTGCGGTTAGAAAAGTAAATCTAAATTAGATCTAAAATTCATATTTTAGTCAGATTTAAAAAAAAATACTCGATGATGATTATTTTGTGATTTCTGAATTTTTAGTTGCGATTGGATCTAGTGTTCTAATTTATTAAAATATCATTTTTTATATTATTCTGAAATGAACAGTAGAATCTGATCAACAAATAAAAACTTAATTTGTTTATTTGTTTATTTTACAATAGTAATTGATCGACAAAAAAAATCTTATTTTTTATTGGTTTACATAACAACAGAATTTGGTTAACATCTAAAAGATATTTTTATTTGTTACGTTACAATAGAATATGAACAACAATAAAATATCATTTTTATTTGTTTCTTACAATAGAATTTGAACTACAAATAAAATATATTTTTATTTTTACAGAATTTGGCTAACAAAATAGTTACATTCTTTTGTGAAATACAAAAGGCTACATTTTTTTTATGAAAAGAATTGCATTTAAATGTAATTTACATCGTATGATAAAAATTACATTTTTATCTGTAACTTAGTCATGAATTTACACTGTATGATAAAGATTACATTTTTATATGTAATCAAGACATGAATTTACATCGTATGATTAAAATTACATTTTTCTATGTAATTAAAATGTGAATTAGTACTGTATGATTAAAATTACATTTTTCTTTGTAAATTAAGACATGGATTTACACCGTATGATAAAAATTACATTTTTATATGTAATTTATCTATGAATTTACATCGCATAATAGAAATCACATTTTTTATATGTAATTAAAGCATGAATTTGCATTGTAGGATAAAAATTACATTTTTACATGTAATTTAGATATGAATGAGAACGGTAGAATAAAAACTACATTTTTATATGTAATTAATATGTGAATTTACACTGCATGATAAAAATTACATTTTTATATGTAATTTAGATATGAATTTACGTCGCATGATAGAAATTACAATTTCCTATGGTAATTAAAAATATGAATTCACATGGTAAATTAAAAATTACATTTTATATGTAGCATAGGATGCGATTTACAATGTAAATAAAAAATTACATTTTTATATGATGTAATAAAGAAGTAGAATTCACATTAAAATTAAAAATAAAATTACATATTTATAATCTAATTAAAAAGGAAATATTACAATGCAACTGAAAGATAGAAATTTACATTATAATGTTGATTAAAATTTCAATGTAGAAAAAAAAAGAGAAAGAAAAAGGAAAATTTACGGTGTGAATAAAAGAAATAAAGGGCATTTTCATTTGCATTTCTTAATGCAAATAGAACAAGGATTACAGAGTTTTATGTTTATTTACATTTAAATGTAAATAAATACTTAGGATAAAAAGTTATATTTTTCTTTACATTCTAAATGTAAATAAAAAAATAGATAAAATGGGCAACATTTTTATTGTCATTATATTTACAATGAGAGTGAAGATAAAAAGGGTATCATTTTATTGTCATTTTCTATGCAATAAAAAGGTAGATTTAAATATATTTTTTTATTGGTATTTTGAATACAATAAAAGAGTGTAAATAGAAAGATGTCATTTTTATTGTCATTTAAAATGAAATGGAAAAAAAGAAAAAGTAAAGGCATTATTTTTATTGACATTAAGTATGCAATAAAAATAAAAGATTTGGAATATTGTATTTATTCATTTTGTTAAACTAGAATTGTTGACAAAATGAAAATGACCTCTTTTAAATCATTTTGTTGAAATAGAATTGTCAACAAAATGTATATATATCATTTTTATACCTTTTTGTTGAGATGGAATCTATATGCAAATATGATAACTAATTTTATGTGTATAACATATATTGAAAATTTATATGCAAAGTTAATAATCATTTTTATTCGTATAATGAACAGTAGGATAAGTTTGCAATAATAATAATCATTTTTAATTGCATATCATACGATTGAATTTATAGGCAAAAAAAAAAAAAAAAACCATTTTATTTGCAAACTTACATTAGAATTGATATTCTAATTGTAAGACCATATTATTAGTCAAAACATACATTAGCAATGTATAGAGAAATTAGTCGAGAAAATTATACATTTACTCGACATTAGAAATAAATGACATGTTTATTATCATCAACTTGGTAGTAGAATTTAAATTGGTTAAATCCATTAACCAATTATTTATTTGTATATTTATATGAACTGTTGTTGGCTGAAAACCCCACACGGGTATTGGGATGATATTTGAAATACACGAATCCCAATATTGAATTGTATGTCTATCATTAGATCGACAGGTTGCGATGAGCGTTATTATTTAATTTTTAATGCTCACACAATAGAAATTACACTCTGGATGTAAATGGATGACTTGATGATTATACGGTTATTGGCATTTATATGAGATGGGTGTGAAATCCATATAATCCAAATTATATGGTAAATGATTGAGTCGCACTTCGATTCAGGAGTTCTTTTAAAGGAGAATATTTGTACATTAAAAACCTTTTATTTAAAAGATTATTTTCCATAAGGTTTTTTATATATAAAAAGGTATATTTTAATATAAAGAATATTTTTAATGATTATTTTAAAATATGTTCTTATAATAATGAATTAATATTTAAAAAGCAACCTTTTATTTACGATTAGTAGAATGTGCAATTATATTGTGTGATATGAAATAAATAGATGTGTGAAGTGGATTTATCGTGGACGGTGTTTTTAAACGACATTTGTCCTTTAATCCAATTTACATTGAAATTATTATTTGGAATTTATAAATCTATTTTATAGATTTAAAAGGCATTTTCTAAAAATCAAGGTTTCCAATTTAATATATTAAATTGGAATTAAGTGGAAATTCAATTGGTAATAATCGAGATGGGCTTCTGTAAAAGAAGACCGATATTATATATGGAATTTAAGAGGCTTAGCCGTTATTCCATGTATATTGTTAGTCTGATACAGAAATTTTATATCGATTATGTATCGATTTGATTTCTGTGGAATTCCATATTTTAGAAATTGATTTGAGGGTTTATCGTGAACTGTGTTTTAAAGGACACTAGTTCTTTAACCTGTTTAAGTCAAGATTTATTCCTTAAATAAATGACCTTGTAAGAATGATTTTTTTTATATCAAATCAAAATTGGAGTTCTAATAAATCCTTTAAAGAAGATTTAAGATTTTATTTTCAGAGTTTATCTTTGATAAAATTAATGAGAATCTTTTAATATGAATACCTTATTAAAAGAATATTCGGAGTTGGAATGCGGCGTAATGTGTGATTTTCCAATATTTGCTTTTTAATCACAAAATATGCGAATTATTCAGAAAGACCGGGTTTAACCCATTCTGAATAATCATCACGACGATCAAGAGTCGAAGGTGAAGGCGGTAGGTTTTCACATCGTTGGGATGATGATGACTGGTATCTTGAATTGGGACTGGCCTCCCAAGGCAAGGTATTTGGTAATGATCGTCCAAACGCATTTGGATATCGATGGACACGTTGTTTCGTTCAGACCCAGAGCGGACATGTAAATGGATTGTATGTCTGACATTGTATTCCTTTCTACTATATTTGTTGAACGCTACTGATTATATATTTCTGTTTGGTGGTGGAGAATTTATTCTCTACTTAACACCCTTCTCTAAGACGTATGAGCTTAGAGGTTATATATATATATATTGGTAGATGATCAATGATATGGTAGAGTCTGACAATGTGGCATGCTAAGATGCATATAATCAAGGCTTTGTTGAAAAGCAGGCCTTGTGGGACGATCAAAGCATAGTCTGTTTAGGCATAGCTTTGTGTATAACGTGACTTCACGAGCCTCACACACCGGCGGAGTCTAAAACGGAAGAAGGGAACGCAGGGAGAGCAGCACGTTTCTTTCTAGCTAGAAGTGGTGTTTGGGCTTTAACACGGCCCGACATTTTACTTATGTGGATGATGGAATGAGGCGCCTCGGATGATAGGTCCTATAGGACCGGGAAACGTGTGTTCAGGAATAACTAATCCGCAACTCGTATGGTGGACCGGCCCTGCAGCTATCCAAGGGTTCACTGCGGGGGATCCTGAGACATTAGCTAGAGTGTCTCGAATCGGTAAGGAGCTCCTCCCTAGCCTTCACTGATGATGGAAACCCAATTTCCAATACGACCTCATGCGGTTTTGATTGTATTACTAGTATGGCGACATAGTAGGATGGGGTACTACGCCGACTAGGATTGATACATTATGATTGAAATTGTTTTTGAAATATATATACACTAACAATAATATCAAATTCGTTTTTATCGTATCAAGCATTTTTTACCATTATAAGGTAAAACCCTATCCTCCGATTTGTGTTGCATTATGTGATGGGACTTGGGTCTTATGATGGTTTCATTTTTCTAAAAAGCATTGCGTTGTTTTAACGATTTACTTTAGTTTATGCACCGGTGAGACGACCCCAAACCCCGTACTGACGGCGGCAAGGGTAATCCATGGAATATAACACAAAAACAGATAATAGCAGAACATAATTAAATAAATACACCAGATAATGAACAAAACAGTATACTGGATAAAAGTAATCATCAGAGTTACACAGTATACAGGATCTTGCTTAGTACAAATACAGTTCAGTTATACATAAATGTCTACAGCGGAAAACAAACATAATATGTACAATAGGAGCTGAACAACATAAAAAGAAATAAATGATAGAATCCATCTTCAGCTCCAGCTATCCAGAAAGAACCGGCTAAACCTGAATACAAGGTTGCCCGTGTAGAAAAAGGGGCACCCTCGTTTGAAAGTGAAACAAACTACGAGTCATTCATGGGACTGGTATGAGAAATCTACTCAACACATATATAATTTGGCCAATCACAGGACCACGCCACTTTCGTGGAACGGGTTTTCTCCATTGGATTGCCAGTGCTTTAAAACAAATCTTTCTTTTAAACATCGCTATGCTTTTTATTAAAATGAAGCCATGATAAGACTCAGTTCCCATCACACAATGCAACACAAACCGGAGGATAGAGTTTTACCTTATAATGGCCAAAATATGATTGATACGAATAAAACAAAGGTATCTGATATTGTTACTAGTGTTTATATGCTTTGAAAACAATTTCAAATCATAACTATCAATCATAGACGGCATGGGTACCATATATCATGTCGCCATATATATATACAATCAAAACCGCACGATGTCGTATTTGAAAATTGGATTTCCGTCATGAACCAAGGCAAAAGATAGTCCTTACCGAATTCGAGACGCTCTAGCCCGTGTCCCAGGACCCAGACACAGGTGGGCCCTTGGATCGTCAGGGCCGGTCCACCGATGTGGATTAAAATTCCTGAACACTGCGTTTCCCCGCCCTTTGGGGCGTAAATGAGCCAACGAATGACTCCATCAGACCCAGATCGTCCGATCAAACCGAGGCGCCTCGCAACAGCAACGACCACATAGGTGAAAAGTATATAAATGTCAGGGCTGGTAGGTCACTGACACCACCCTAGCTAGAAAGAAACGCATGCCCTCCCTGAGGTCCTTCTCCCGTTTCTGGTTCATACCGGGTTGTGAGGCTCGCGAATTTACGTTATACACAAAGCTACGCCACACAGGCGGTGCTTTGATCATCACCACAAGACTTTGCTTTTCAACAGAAGCCCTGATCACTGCATCTTAGCATGCCACACAGGCAATTCATGCCATGCGACTGATGTCCATCGATATACAACCTCTGAGCTCGTGCGTCTCAGAGAAGGGCGTTAAGCAAAAGAATAAATTCTCCGCCGCCAAACAGATGTATATTTAACAGAAATCAATCAACACAGAATAAACTCCAATGTCAGACACATAGTCCATTCACAAATCCGTTCTGGGTCTAAACGAAACCGGAGGCACTAAATACCTCGCAAACCCATCGATCACCACGTACGTCTGGACGATCACCACTCATTATCCATATTTCGGGATGCCTCCCAATCAGGACCTCGGTTACCATCCAAACGAGGTGAAGATCTCCGGTCTTCGACCACCGTCTTCATCTTCGACTTTCAATCGTCGGTCAATTATTTGAAAGGAGAATTAACTCGGCCTTTTCAAATAATTCACGTATATTTAGAATTTCAAATCAATTTATTTCAATGGTTAAATTATTCGACAACACCAATTTCGTTCTTTAATGTAATTTTCACACCAAACACATTCAACCATCAAAAGCCACATAAATCGAGCAAATTCAGTTTATTTCCATTCCATATCGTTTATAATATTTTATAACGATTTATCGCTATTTTTATTTATTTTAAAATAGCCCATATATTCAAAACGACGCTTCGGGCCATAACGCGGCCGTGGCGCTGTTTTTCTTCAGATTTGATTTAGACATATCTGAAAATCTAACCGTTGGATCTTCACAAAATTTACATCATTAGAAAGGTCTTTTCAAAACGCACCCAACGGTTCCAGTTTCGGGAAAATCCGACGGTCGGATCTCCCGGTAGAATCGTTTGAAGTTTCGATTTCAAAATACGAACTGCAGCGTCGTTATTCGATTAAATATAATTATATATATATATATATATAAATATAATCGTTTCTGGCGCTGTTTTTCTTTAGATTTGAATTAAACATTCCAGACAATCCATCCGTTGGATTTTTACAAGGTTGGTGCCGTTGGAAAGATATTTCCAAGGCGAACCGGACGGTTGCGGTTTCGGGAAAATCCAATGGTCGGATTTCCCGCACTATTTGTTTGAAATCACGGTTTCAAAATACGAACTGCACGGCCACGTTTCGTTTTAATTTTATTTATATTTATATATTTATATAAATATAGTTCATTCAATAATTTCAATATCGCTTTCACTTCAAATATTTCACTAACGCCTTTAAATTTTGGAAAATTTCGACATAACCTTCTTTGTACGGGAGGGGCTAGGAAAATTCCCAAACAGCCACACGGGCGTCTCATGTCGAAAAAGAAAAAGAAAAAGCCAAGCGGCTAGCCAACATGCTCATAAAATCATCACCCAAACAAAACAGTAAATGTGTACCTATTTGTCGGGCACAAAATTTTATTCCTCTTCTCTAGCCCTTTTGCTATAACCTATTCAATAAATATGCATGTACATATATACAGTTCTTATTGTTTATCATTTTCCATTCAACTTCATATTTGATTCCTTTTGGTTTAAAAACACCATTCATTCTAATGTTGCATGTATAGGCAAAAATCATATCATTAGCTAATTAATGAATATTTTAACTCATATATGTTTATTTGAACGAGTGGCTATTTTTAACACTTCACATTTCAACGATTCATATGTATAATAAAAATGAGATTTTTATTGTATAACAATTCATTTCAAAACACTATTATTCTATATAGTTTATATAGGTGATAAAAATAGGATTTTTCTTACAAAACAATTTCTTTAAAACGAGATTATTTTTCATATTCCATATAGTTGATAAAAGGTGATTTTTGTTATGAAACAATTTATTTCAAAATATGAATACCATTCCACACATGAATTTCTAATCAACGAATGAATATCGATTCAACACATGAAGGTTTTCTATAGTTTCTATATATAGATAAAAATGTGATTTTTATATTTAAAACGCGAATACCATTCAACACATGAATTTCTAATCAACGAATGAATATCGATTCAACACATGACGGTTTTCTATAGTTTCTATATATAGATAAAAATGTGATTTTTATATTAAAACGCGAATACCATTCAACACATGAATTTCTAATCAACGAATGAATATCGATTCAGGTTTTCTATTTAACGAATAAATATAGTTTCAGCAAATGAAAATAATTCAAACATATGAATATTATTCAAAATTTCGGCAGCATAACGACACGGTAGTTAAAACCGGGACCGTCCCTAGTACGGCTCCTCGCTCTACCTTAAAACCTCGCGGTTTTTGACAATGGGGATCATGCATCTAGTTCGCACGTAGGCGGCATGTATATATTTATTTCATTTCCACAAACTAATCCTATGTGGTTTCCACCAAATATTTTTCAACCACAAACGGGTATTTTTCAACCACAATCAATCAATATCAACCACAATCAATCAATATTAACCACAAACAATCCCAAACAACCATTCGCTATCAATCAATTTTCACACCAATCACAACCAATAAATATCGTCCATGGTTTGTGGACGAGGGGCGTATATATATATATATATATATATATATTTATATAGCAATTCACTTCTATTTCAACACAGATATAATTTTTACAACGCATATATAACTTATACATCGAACGTACAACTTATACAACGCTTATACATGAGGTGTACAATGCTTATATAACTCATACATCAACTATATAATTTATACATCGTCGTTTTCCATATCGTTTATAAATTAGAAATCTCACATTGTGTTCCACTCCACCAAAAATAGCAGGAGGATCAGAAAAATATGCGGTCTCTTCTAGAATGTAGAAGACGTCCACACGGACCCGATGTCTCCTGTTTCATCGAATTTCGTCAACAAACGAAAAAGAAACAATTTTTCAAAGGTTTGCAACACTTTAAAGTGTGAAAATCAGTTGAAAATAAACAAGCCGTATACCTCGTTTGAATGTTCAAAACTAGGTCGCCAATTTTCAGCAAATCCGGGAAGCGATAGGACGAACGATTTATATTGTGTCGAAGAGGGAGGCGAGGCCTTTCCGGCGCCGGTGGTGGGGTCCCCTGCGATGGCTTCTAGCGGTGGTGGCGGCTGTCCAAAGGCGGCGCCTTTGGAGGCTTGATTCACGATGTACGGTCGACGAGGGGGGTCGAGGCGGGTATGGATGTGACGAGGGGGAGGAGGGCTGTCGAGATCTGGCGGTGGCGCGGCGTGGAAGTGGCTGTGGCGGCGGGAAACGAGGAGGTGGCGGCTTGGTTTCCGTCGAGAGCGCCTGGATAACGGAGGTTTTTTTTATTTTTTTAATTTTTAAATTAATGAAAGAAAAATTTCTATTGGCCGATGGTTTATTTAATTTTAAAATAGTGTTTTCGCAAACGAACTCCTTTTCAAACCAAACGACTGTTGCCCCTAGCTAATTACCCCAATCCCGGACACAATGGGATATGTTTCGTAAGCCATTTTGATTGTTACAGTCATTTATTCTTCAAATTAAAATATAAAACATTCAATATTTGATTTGAACGTGGATTTCAATTTGCCAGGGACACAAATTGATTCGAAAAATTCCAGAAAAATAAATCTAGCTATGTTTTGACGATACGGTCCCAACAAAACTAGTTTCGTCGAATTCTGAGACCGTTTGCAAAAAGGCCCATTTCTGGTCGATCCAATTTAACCGTAATTGGCCAAAACACATTTTCCTTCGCCACGCTCACATACTAGCTTCAAAAATTATGAAATTTGAAACCTAGCAATAACTTTACATCCCGGATCCAACAAAAGTAGTTTCGTCGAATTCCGAGGTCGTATGCAAAATGGCCAATTTCACGGGCTATATAAAATCCATAGCGACCCTTCTGAAAATTCATTCGGCCATAACTTTTGCTTTCCGTTATGAAAATTCGATTTTTCAGATTCGTTAGAAAGGTATTCACTAACAGATTTAAATATTTTTGGTTTCACTAAAATCCGGATTGTTTTGCACCCGGTACAGTCCGACAAAGTTTGAATTCAATTTTTGAAACTGTAGCGCCATTTCAGGCCTTGTTTATAATTATAATTAATTATATTCGTTTTCAATGGTCGATTCAAACTCACTTTTCATTGCCATTATTTAAAATATTTATTTTAAATATTTAAAATCCATTATTTTAGCCAACTTAAAATTTTTAAATTGGTTCAGATTTTCTGGGTCGTTACAATCTCCCCCACTTAAAACTTTTCGTCCCCGAAAAGGAACAAAGTCGAAAGTGGTTTGATAAATCTACAATCACACAACACAACAACCAATTTGTTTTTAACTTTTCAAAACCATACATATTAATTCCTATTCTCTTTTAAAATCATTCAGACTATAGAATTTAAAAGTTCCATCCATGGAAAGAAAATAACAGCAGAGTAGAGAATTAAATGGTAATGCAAAGTAGGGTAAATGTACCTTGCACCGGAGTCAATCAGAGATATCCACTCGGCATCTAGGATAAGCTTTCTGAATGCTCTCCTCAGTTTCCCAAGTACAATCTCGCAGATGTCCACTCCATTGCACTTTGACTAAGTGAACCTTCTTGTTCCTCAGCTCTTTGGTTTCTTTGCCGATAATCTTTAGCGGCTCTCTTCTCACAGCTAGTTCTGGAGTAATCTCAATGTCCTGTTGAGCTGCTTCTTCCACGATCAAGTCTGGATCATGAACGTGCTTTCGAAGTTGAGATATATGAAATACATCATGAACTCCAGGCAACCAGTCAGGCAGTTTGACCCTATAAGCGAGAGTTCCGATCCGTTCCAGAATAGGAAACGGACCAATGAATTTGGGCGCCAACTTTCCAGTCTTACCGAACCAGATAACTCCTCTCATCGGCGATACTTTCAAATATACGTAATCGCCAACAACAAAGGATATATCTCTTCTTCTTCTATCGGCATAGCTCTTTTGTCGGCTTTGAGCGGCGAGTAATCGCTTCTTAATAAAATCGACTTTGTCGGCAGCTTCTCAGATCATATCAGGACCCAACACAAGTCTATTACCTGGTTCGACCCAACAAGCAGGGGATCGACACGGTCTACCATACAATGCTTCGAATGGCGACATTGTCAGGCTCGCCTGGTAGCTGTTGTTATAAGAGAATTCAGCCAGATGCAGATGGTCTTCCCATGATCCAACGAAATCTATAACACAAGCCCGCAATAGATCTTCTAAAATACGATTTACCCTCTCAGTCTGACCGTCTGTCTGAGGATGATAAGCGGTGCTCAAGTTCAACTTCGTTCCTAGCTCGACTTGAAATGCTTCCCAGAATTTGCTAGTGAATATTGTATCTCTATCACTGACTATACTGAGCGGCACTCCATGTAGTCTAACTATTTCCCTGAAGTATATCTGCGCCAGACTCTGAGCGGTTCTATTTGATCTGACAAGTATGAAATGGGTGGTCTTCGTGAAGCGATCTACGATCACCCAAATACTGTCATTCCCTTTTCTGGTTCTGGGCAGACCATCGATGAAATCCATAGAAATATGTTCCCACTTCCAACCAGGAATCTCCAGCGGTTGTAACAATCCAGCCAGTTTCTGTTGGTCGCTCTTGACTAGTTGGCAAGTAGGGCATCGGCTAACATATAAAGAAATGTCCCTCTTCATCGACTTCCACCAGAAAGTGCGTTTGATGTCATTATACATTTTTCTTACTCCCGGATGGATACTAAGTTTCGACTTGTGGCATTCATCCAGTACTTCCTTTCGAAGCTCAGGAATGTTAGGGACACAGATTCAACCTTTGAGCCTTAGAATCCCATCATTATCAACTTGAAAACTCGAGGGTTCGCCTTGTTGAATTATCTCTCTGATCTTCTGAATGAAGTGATCATCCTTCTGAAGAGCAGATATTTTATCTATCAGTGAAGTCGTGATAATAAAACTGGCGATCATTTCATTCTTTCGGCTTAACGCATCGGCCACAACATTGGCTTTCCCTGGAGTGTATATAATTTCAAAGTCATATGCTGCAAGAAACTCCAGCCAACGTTGCTGCCTCAGATTCAGGTCCTTCTGAGTGAACAGGTACTTTAACGACTGGTGATCTGTAAACAGTTCAAAACTCTCACCCAGAAGATAGTGCCTCCAGATTTTCAAGGCGAATACTATAGCCAATAACTCAAGATCATGGGTTACATAGTTTTTCTGGTGTGGCTTCAGCTGACGGCTAGCATAAGCAATCACTTGACCCCTTTGCATTAACACTGCGCCAAGGCCTTCTCTAGAAGCATCAGTCCAGACTTTTAAATCTTGGTTGCCATCTATGATGGTTAACACTGGAGCTGTCGTTAGTCTTAACTTTAGCTCTTCAAAAGCCTCCTCACTTTCTGGAGTCCATTTGAATTTAGAGTGCTTCTTTGTAAGCTTCGTTAAATGACCAGATATCTTGGAAAAGTTTTTAATGAACTTTCGGTAATAGCTAGCCAATCCGAGAAAACTGCGGACTTCAGTAGGGGTACTGGGCTGTTTCCAATTCTGAATAGCTGTGATTTTGCTTGGATCCACAGCAATTCCTTCTTTCGATACAACGTGGCCCAGAAATTTCACTTCATCTTGCCAGAATATACATTTGGAAAACTTTGCTTTCAATACATTCCTTCTGAGAATTTCTAACACTTGTTCCAAATGTTTTTCATGTTCGGCCTTCGATTTAGAGAAGATTAGAATATCATCAATAAAAACCAGAACAAATTTATTCAATACTCCTTTGAATACTCTGTTCATTAGATCGACAAAGTAAGCTGGAGCGTTACATAAGCCGAATAGCATTACTAACCACTCGTAGAATAAGTCGGGACCTCTGAATGCTGTCATTGGAACACACTCTTCGGTAATTCGAAGTTGATGGAAGCCTGTAGCTAGGTCCATTCGTGAAAATACTTGTGCGCCATTTAATCGATCCAACAAATCATCTATTCGCGGCAATGGATATTCGTTCTTTATTGTCTATTTGTTCAGGTCACGATAATCCACACATAGACGTAGAGTACCGTCTGATTTTAGGACAAACACCACTGCTGCACCCCAATCAGAGAAACTAGGCCTGATCAGACCCTTCCATACTAGCTGTCGTGTTTGATTGTCAAGTTCTTCTTTCTCTTTCAAGGACATTCTTCGAATAGCGTGAACTACTGGCCTTGCATTGGGAATCAAAGCGATCTTGAAATCTATTTCTCTTTGCGGAGGTAAGTGAACAACCTCCTCGAACACATCCGCATAGCTCTTGACAACAGGAATGTCTTTGATGAGGTCGGGAATATTCTCTGTAACTTCAGGGATATTTTCTATTTGGGCTGGAGAAACATTCAAAGCCGCCCAGAAGTCTTTTCTATTTGCATTCCGACCTTCATAGGGAATGGTTATATAATCACCTGATTTAATCCTCGCCTTTACGACTCTATCGGCGCATTTAACTACAGCTTCATATTTGGTCAACCAGTCTAGCCCCAAGATAAGATCAAACTCTTTAAAATTCATGACGACTGCGATGGTAGGAAACCGATAACGAGAGAAAGAAACCGGCACTCCACAAACCCAACTGAGATCTATGGAACCCCAACCGGATTCTGGACAGTCATTGGTTCCTTTAGCTTTTTCAAATTCAAATCCTGTTTCTTAGCTGCATCTTTGGCAATGAAGCTTCGTGACGCGCCTGTGTCAAACAGTACTTTGACTGGTATGTTTTTGACAGTAAGCGTGCCTTCTAAAACATCAGCCCTTTCTTGACTAGCTGAGGGCTCGGAAATTTCTGCTACTTCATTTGCTTGAACTATTCCAGGCTTTTTGAATAGCGGGCAGTTTTTCTCAATATGACCAGCATGATGGCACTTCCGACATTTCCTACCTTCTCGAGGCTTCCCCCCGGGTTTGAATCCGCCCTTGCTTCGTTTCTTTAAGGGCCCGCAGTTTATCGACAAATGCCCCTTTTGATGGTAGTTATTGCATGTGGCGGTCGTTACGGGTTCTTTCTCAGCTCTGGCCCTTTTCCTCTTGGCACTGGGTTTCTTATTGACCTCCGACCTGGTACTGGCTTCAGCAATATCAGTTTCTAACTCCTCTTTGTCACTAGAACTAACTTCTTCTTCGTCGCGTAACATTCCTTTCTTATGGAGATCTTCATACTGATAAGCCATATAAATCATTTCAGAGAAAGGAAGTTTTACATTCCTCAGTACACTATTCTGATATCTCCTTTGCAGGCCATGAATAAATCTCAGATTTTTCCTCTTTGGATCTTGAATCAGATGAGGAGCAAAGTGAGCAAGTTCGTTGAATTTCTTATGATATTCTGGGATGGTCATATCACCTTGTATTAGATAAGAAAATTCATCACATAATCGCTCCGTCGCTTCGGGAGGAGTAAATCTTTCTAGGAAAATCACTTTGAATCTATCCTAGGTGATATCACCTTCTGGATTATCTTTGATGATTGTTTCCCACCAGATTAAAGCTTCTTCTTTGAGCGCCCAAGATGCTACTAACCTTTTCTGGTCATCCCTCAACTGGATACGCTCAAAAATTCTTTCTACAGAACTCATCCAAGCTTGAGTCTGAATTATAGATTCATTGCCCGAGAACTGTGCTCCGTTCAGATTTCAATATCTCTTTAATAGAGCCTCTAGATCGGGTTCTGCATTTCTCCTGTTTCTGACACTCATTTTTCTAGTACTTCTGCAAATAGCAGATCAAGTGTCGGGTCACAGAAAAGATAATTTTAAAACATAGAAACATATACTTCAAATGTTAATGTGTCTATCGAGGTGTAATTTCATTCTGCTTTACTCATACTAGGATATTGCTGATCCTATCTGTATAGAGTTACTCGTCCTAGAACACTACTGGTTCTATTTCTGACGAGTTCGTTCAAATGTTATATTCCAGAACTAAGCTTAACCAAAGCTCTGATACCAAAATGAGACGACCCCAAACCCCGTACTGACGGCGACAAGGGTAATCCGTGGAATATAACACAGAAACAGATAATAGCAGAACAAAATTAAATAAATACACCAGATAATGAACAAAACAATATACTGGATAAAAGTAATCATCAGAGTTACACAGTATACAGGATCTTACTTAGTACAAATACAGTTCAGCTATACATAAATGTCTACAGTGGAAAACAAACATAATATGTACAATAGGAGCTGAATAGCATAAAAAGAAATAAATGATAGAATCCATCTTCAGCTCCAGCTATCCAGAAAGAACCAGCTAAACCTGAATACAAGGCTGCCCGTGTAGAAAAAGGGGCACCCGCGTTTGAAAGTGAAACAAACTACGAGTCAGTCATGGGACTGGTATGAGAAATCTACTCAACACATATATAATTTGGCCAATCACGGGACCACGCCACTTTCGTGGAACGGGTTTTCTCCATTGGATTGCCAGTTCTTTAAAACAAATCTTTCTTTTAAACATCGCTATGCTTTTTATAAAAATGAAGCCATGATAAGACTCAGTTCCCATCACACAATGCAACGCAAACCGGAGGATAGAGTTTTACCTTATAATGGCCAAAATATGATTGATACGAATAAAACAAAGGTATCTGATATTGTTACTAGTGTTTATATGCTTTGAAAACAATTTCAAATCATAACTATCAATCATAAACGGCATGGGTACCATATATATATACAATCAAAACCGCACGATGTCGTATTTGAAAATTGGTTTTCCGTCATGAACCAAGGCAAAAGATAGTCCTTACCGAATTCGAGATGCTCTAGCCCGTGTCCCAGGACCCAGACACAGGTGGGCCCTTGGATCGTCAGGGTCGGTCCACCGATGTGGATTAAAATTCCTGAACACTGCGTTTCCCCGCCCTTTGGGGCGTAAATGAGCCAACGAATGACTCCGTCGGACCCAGATCGTCCGATCAAACCGAGGCGCCTCGCAATAGCAACAACCACATAGGTGAAAAGTATATAAATGTCGGGGCTGGTAGGTCACTGACACCACCCTAGCTAGAAAGAAACGCTTGCCCTCCCTGAGGTCCTTCTCCCGTTTCTGGTTCATACCGGGGTGTGAGGCTCGCGAATTTACGTTATACACAAAGCTACGCCACACAGGCGGTGCTTTGATCATCACCACAAGACTTTGCTTTTCAACAGAAGCCCTGATCACTGCATCTTAGCATGCCACACAGGCAATTCATGCCATGCGACTGATGTCCATCGATATACAACCTCTGAGCTCGTGCGTCTCAGAGAAGGGCGTTAAGCAAAAGAATAAATTCTCCGCCGCCAAACAGATGTATATTTAACAGAAATCAATCAACACAGAATAAACTCCAATGTAAGACACACAGTCCATTCACAAGTCCGTTCTAGGTCTGAACGAAACCGGAGGCACTAAATACCTCGCAAATCCATCGATCACCACGTACGTCTGGACGATCACCACTCATTATCCATATTTCGGGATGCCTCCCAATCAGGACCTCGGTTACCATCCAAACGAGGTGAAGAATTCCGGTCTTCGACCACCGTCTTCATCTTCGACTTTCAATCGTCGGTCAATTATTTGAAAGGAGAATTAACTTGGCCTTTTCAAATAATTCATGTATATTTAGAATTTCAAATCAATTTATTTCAATGGTTAAATTATTCGACAACGCCAATTTCGTTCTTTAATGTAATTTTCACACCAAACACATTCAACCATCAAAAGCCACATAAATCGAGCAAATTCAGTTTATTTCCATTCCATATTGTTTATAATATTTTATAACGATTTATCGCTATTTTTATTTATTTTAAAATAGCCCATATATTCAAAACGACGCTTCGGGCCATAACGCGGCTGTGGCGCTGTTTTTCTTCAGATTTGATTTAGACATATCTGAAAATCTAACCGTTGGATCTTCACAAAATTTACATCATTAGAAAGGTCTTTTCAAAATGAACCCAACGGTTCCAGTTTCGGGAAAATCCGACGGTCGGATCTCCCGGTACAATCGTTTGAAGTTTCGATTTCAAAATACAAACTGCAGCGTCGTTATTCGATTAAATATAATTATATATATATATATATAAATATAATCGTTTCTGGCACTGTTTTTCTTCATATTTGAATTAAACATTCCAGACAATCCATCCGTTGGATTTTTACAAGGTTGGTGCCGTTGGAAAGATATTTCCAAGGCGAACCCGACGGTTGCGGTTTTGGGAAAATCCAATGGTCGGATTTCCCACACTAGTTGTTTGAAATCACAGTTTCAAAATACAAACTGCACGGCCACGTTTCGCTTTAATTTTATTTATGTTTATATAAATATAGTTCATTCAATAATTTCAATATCGTTTTCACTTCAAATATTTCACTAACGCCTTTAAATTTTGGAAAATTTCGCCATAACCTCCTTTGTATGGGAGGGGCTGGGAAAATTCCCAAATAGCCACACGGGCGTCTCATGTCGAAAAAGAAAAAGAAAAATCCAAGCGGCTAGCCAACAAGCTCATAAAATCATCACCCAAACAAAACAGTAAATGTGTACCTATTTGTCGGGCACAAAATTTTATTCCTCTTCTCTAGCCCCTTTGCTATAACCTGTTCAATAAATATGCATGTACATATATACAGTTCTCATTGTTTATCATTTTCCATTCAACTTCATATTTGATTCCTTTTGGTTTAAAAACACCATTCATTCTAATGTTGCATGTATAGGCAAAAATCATATCATTAGCTAATTAATGAATATTTCAACTCATATATGTTTATTTGAACGAGTGGCTATTTTTAACACTTCACATTTCAACGATTCATGTATATAATAAAAATGAGATTTTTATTGTAAAACAATTCGTTTCAAAACACTATTATTCTATATAGTTTATATAGGTGATAAAAATAGGATTTTTCTTACAAAACAATTTCTTTAAAACGAGATTATTTTTCATATTCCATATAGTTGATAAAAGGTGATTTTTGTTATGAAACAATTTATTTCAAAATATGAATACCATTCCACACATGAATTTCTAATTAACGAATGAATATCGATTCAACACATGAAGGTTTTCTATAGTTTCTATATATAGATAAAAATGTGATTTTTATATTTAAAACGCGAATGCCATTCAACACATGAATTTTAATCAACGAATGAATATCGATTCAACACATGACGGTTTTCTATAGTTTCTATATATAGATAAAAATGTGATTTTTATATTTAAAACGCGAATACCATTCAACACATGAATTTCTAATCAACGAATGAATATCGATTCAACACATGAAGGTTTTCTATTTAACGAATAAATATAGTTTCAGCAAATGAAAATAATTCAAACATATGAATATTATTCAAAATTTCGGCAGCATAACGGCAGGGTAGTTAAAACCGGGACCGTCCCTAGTACGACTCCTCGCTCTACCATAAAACCTCGCGGTTTTTGACAATGGGGATCATGCATCTAGTTCGCACGCAGGCGGCATGTATATATTTATTTCATTTCCACAAACTAATCCTATGTGGTTTCCACCAAATATTTTTCAACCACAAACGGGTATTTTTCAACCACAATCAATCAATATCAACCACAATCAATATTAACCGCAAACAATCCCAAACAACCATTCGCTATCAATCAATTTTCACACCAATCACAACCAATAAATGTCGTCCATGGTTTGTGGACGAGGGGCGTATATATATATATTTATATAGCAATTCACTTCTATTTCAACACAGATATAATTTTTACAATGCATATATAACTTATACATCGAACGTACAACTTATACAACACTTATAAATGAGGTGTACAACGCGTACATAACTATACATCGACTATATAATTTATACATCGTCGTTTTCCATATCGTTTATAAATTAGAAATCTCACATTGGGTTCCACTCCACCAAAAATAGCAGGAGGCTCAGAAAAATATGCGGTCTCTTCTAGAATGTTGAAGACGTCCACACGGTCCCGATGTCTCCTGTTTCATCGAATTTCATCAACAAACGAAAAAGATACAATTTTTCAAAAGTTTGCAACACTTTAAAGTGTGAAAATCAGTTGAAAATAAACAAGCCGTATACCTCGTTTGAATGTTCAAAACTAGGTCGCTAATTTTCAGCAAATCCGAGAAGCGATAGGACGAACGGTTTATATGGTGTCGAAGAGGGAGGCGAGGCCTTTCCAGCGCCGGTGGTGGGGTCCCCTGCGATGGCTTCTAGCGGTGGTGGCGGCTGTCCAAAGGCGGCGCCTTTGGAGGCTCGATTCACGCTGTACGGTCGACGAGGGGGGTTGAGGCGGGTATGGATGTGACGAGGGGGAGGAGGGCTGTCGAGATCTGGCGGTGGCACGGCGTGGAAGTGGCTGTGGTGGCGGGAAACGAGGAGAGAAGGTGGCGGCTTGGTTTCCGTCGAGAGCGGCTGGATAACGGAGGGTTCTTTTTATTTTTTTTATTTTTAAATTAATGAAAGAAAAATTTCTATTGGCCGATGGTTTATTTAATTTTAAAATAGTGTTTTCGCAAACTAACTCCTTTTCAAACCCAACGACTGTCGCCCCTAGCTAATTACCCCCATCCCGGACACAATGGGATATGTTTCGTAAGCCATTTTGATTGTTACAATCATTTATTCTTCAAATTAAAATATAAAACATTCAATATTTGATTTGAACGTGCATTTCAATTTGCCAGGGCCACAAATTGATTCGAAAAATTCCAGAAAAATAAATCTAGCTATGTTTTGACGATACGGTCCCAACAAAACTAGTTTCGTCGAATTCTGAGACCATTTGCAAAAAGGCCCATTTCTGGTCGATCCAATTTAACTGTAATTGGCCAAAACACGTTTTCCTTCGCCACGCTCACATACTAGCTTCAAAAATTATGAAATTTGAAACCTAGCAATAACTTTACATCCCGGATCCAACAAAAGTAGTTTTGTCGAATTCCGAGGTCGTATGCAAAATGGCCAATTTCACGGGCTATATAAAATCCATAGCGACCCTTCTGAAAATTCATTCGGCCATAACTTTTGCTTTCCGTTATGAAAATTCAATTTTTTAGATTCGTTAGAAAGGTATTCACTAACAGATTTAAATATTTTTGGTTTCACTAAAATCCGGATTGTTTTGCACCCAGTACAGTCCGACAAAGTTTGAATTCAATTTTTGAAACTGCAGCACCATTTCAGGCCTTATTTATAATTATAATTAATTATATTTGTTTTCAATGGTCGATTCAAACTCACTTTTCATTGCCATTATTTAAAATATTTATTTTAAATATTTAAAATCCATTATTTTAGCCAATTTAAAAATTTTAAATTGGTTCAGATTTTCTGGGTCGTTACAACCGGCAATCCATTGGAGTAAATCCGTTCCGCGTTAGCGGCGTGGTCCTTGGATTTGCCTTATTGCTATTAGTTAAATTAGTTAAGAATTCTCACACCTGTCCCATGACTGACCCGTTGTTTGTTTCCACCTTTACAAACTCGGGTGCCCTCTTTCCACACGGGCAGTCGAGCAGTTTGTCTACAGGTTTATCTCTTTAGCAGGATCCTGGATTGAAGCTTAAAGCTGTGTCCAGAACATTGGAAGTCTTCCGCTGCCTTAGTTACTTTATTTCCACTGCAATGTATTATAATATTGTAATTTATCTTCCGCTGTAATTTATATTCGATGTACTCTGATATTCTGTACTCTGATGTAACTCTGTTATGATCTTATAAAAGTCTTCTGTTTTTGTATTAATGTGTTGTATTCCCAAAGTTGATGTATCCGCAGATTTCCATCCTTTAGTTCAGACCTGTGTGGTTTATGGTCCATTCTAAGGGCGGGGATTTACGGGTCATCACAATGTTCATCTCTTATCACTTAACAACTTATTCTTATCCATTGAAACTAGTTCTTGAGATCTCCAGTCATTAGGTTGGGTTACAATTGTGTGTGACTCAACGATCTAAGGACAGTAGTCCCATTCTTTTAAAGGATATAAAAACTTCTCTCTGGCCAATCCTTTCGTCAAACAATCTATCGAATTCTCATTACTGCTGATATGATTCACTCTAGCAGCACCTGAAGAGAGTACTCCTCTAACCGTGTTGTGCTTACAACATATTTGTCATCTTTTACTGTTATAATAGCGGTTCTATACTTTTGCAACAGCCCGGTACTATCACAATGGTAAACACAGCTAATACTAGTTTTTCTCATAAAGGGGTCTCAACTAGTAGATTTCTTAAGTAATTTGCTTATTCACCAGCTGTCTAGTTCTATAATCTCATACTCCATTGTAGACTGAGCAAAAAAAGTATATCTTTTGGGTTTTCAATAAACAACTCCACCAGCAATGCTAAATATATAGCCATTATTTTCCTTTCAATCATCAAATAAAATATCCTAGTCTGCTTTTTGTAAACTTCACAAATAGCTGGAAACTTTTCATAATATAATTCAAGGTTCATGGTTCATTTTATGAATCTCATGAACCTCTCAATGGTGCTCCAATGCTTTATACTAGGCATACTAGTAAATCTTCACAATAATCTCATGACATATGCAATGTTGGGTCCAGTACAATATGTGGCATGCCAGAGGCTGTCAATGATGCTCACATAATTAGACTGTCTTGCACCTTCTCCCGTGTTCTTAAATGACTTTCCACCAAGATCATATAGTGTACACGCTAGTTTACAGAATTTATTTAAGATCCTCTCTGTATAGTGAGATTGATCCAACGAAATTCCATTTTCCGACCTAGTAATCTTAATATCAAAACTTAAATTTACTTCATCTGGATTTTTCATATCAAAATTGGCACTTAATAAAGATTTAATAATGTTTATGACATGAATGTTGGACCCAAAAATAAGTAGATCATCAATATATAAACATAAAATAGTGCAAATTACAGTAACTACATTTGTCACTTTCATTAACACTAAAATCTTCTGAAATCATCAAGTTATCAAAATTTTAATGTCATTGCTTAGGTGATTATTTTAAACCATATAAGGATTTACCTAATTTGAAAACTTTATGTTCTTGGCTATGAACTACAAAACCTTCAGGTTGGTCCCTATAGAATTCCTCTTTTAATGCATTATTTAAAAAAAGCAGTTTAACCATCCATTTGTTGTGTAATCAAATATTGAATAGGTGCAAGTGAAATTAATACTTGAATGGATGTAAATCAAGTTGCAGGTGAAAAAGTTTCAAAAAACTACATTTTCGCTTTGCCTAAATCCTTTAGCTACCAAATATACTACATATTTATCAATTGTTCCATCGGGTTTCAATTTCCTTTTAAGTACCCATTTACAGTCTATAGATTTACAACTAGGAGGTCAATCTACCAATTGACAAGTATTATTGGATTCTAGAGAATCCATCTCATCATTTACAGCCTCTTGCAAAAAATATTCTTCTAATGACGATAAAGATTCTTGCGGATTTCTAGGATTCTCTTCTATAGTAAAAGCGCAAAAATCTAAACCAAAATCTTTTGCGGTGGTTGCTCTTTTACTTCTTCTAGGTTCATTTTCAGAAACCTAATTCGGTATATTCTAATGGGCAAAGTATTACTAGATATGCCTCGATTATTCCTCAATTTAAAAGGAAATTTCAACTCGTAAAGATCAGATCATTAGATTCTATTCTATTATGAGTATTCAGATCATAATACCTATCACTACAAGGAAATATATTAATAATAGCGCTATATTATAACATACTATCCTAAGCGTTATTTTTTCTTTAGCAATTTATTTTACAACATTGTTACTTTTGCTCTAGACATATCTAACGCTCAGGCCCTGAAATTTGGGTCTCCCTCCCAAAATTACTTAACCACTTTCGTCTCCGTCCCAAAATGACGTGTAATTACCTAAATCCAAAGCTCTACTCAATTCCAAAACATAATAACCTTAGTCTAAGTTCTAATCCATCTCGATCTCTAAATCTCAGCCGTTCTACTCCATCCGTCGTCTTTAATAATTTGCTTTTCAGTAGTTGTGAAGTTGATGGCGTCTAGAACCCTAATTTCGGATCTTCCGTTTCGATCTGCGATATTTGCCAAATTCAAAATTCAATAACATATATTCAAAGGTATACATATTTTCAAGTGACTGAATCGTAACCAAAGACAACAACTAAACGATTTTTCTTGTTTGTACAAATAATTTATACTACCATTGGATTGAATATTTGTTATGTATACTAAACATGATAATTAACTAAATGATTGGTCATTTGTACGATTGGCCATTCATTATTTGTACAATTGTTTGTTTGTTGGATTGGTTGTTCATATAAATCATTTATTCAAGCGTTCGAATGGTAACCAAACATGATAACTAAATGATGATTAAAATTAGTTTACCCAGTTGTTTTGGTCGTTTGTTCTATATTTGGTGATGAATTTTAATGATGGAATGAGGCAAAAGGCTACATTAATGTTTCAGTTGATTGGAGAGCCGTACTGTTTGGTTAAAAGTGGAGTGCCACATGAATGGTTCTAAGTTTAAGCTGTTGAGTTTGGTACAAACAACTTCTATTTCAATTTTTCATTTATGATCGCTATGTGCATTTTATGTATTTTGTTTGAATATATATTTTTTCTTCCATTTAAATTTTTGTATAAATTTAATGTCAATCCAAACAATTTCTTTCCATTAATCGGCATTTTTATGAGTGTTTTTGCACATAATTTTGTTACTATCATATATATTTGTAACCACACAAGTATTCTATTACTATAACAATTTTTAGCTGTTTATTTCAACTGCAGTTTCGCCTTTTCTTTTCAGAAAAAATAAAATAAAGTAATAGTAATAATAAAAGATTCTTGTTTCATTCAGATCAGAAATACATGTCTTTGTAAACGAGCTTTTTCAAATAGAAGAGTATGCAGGAAATTTCTGTTACAAAATCCTATTATGGATGTATATGCTAAAAAACAAAAATAACTACAAATTTTAGGTTTGTGATTGGTATGATGGCTTTGCATTGAATTTATATATATATATATATATATATGTGTGTGTGTGTGTGTGTGTATATATATGTATATGTATATATATATGTATATATATGTATATTTGCATGATTGTTTAGTAAATTTGAATCCTTCTCTATTGGATGTGATATGACGACCTTACATAATTTTATCTTTATGTAGCAATTGCTAAAATATGTTATTGTTATAATACACCAGACCATGTTGCGCCACTCGTTATATAAAAAAATTAATTATGTTTTTCCCTCCCCTATTTATAACAAAGGATATTTTCATTTTGAATTTGGTTTATCTCATATATAAGAAAAAACTTTAGCAACTGGGTTTTATTCAAAGTTCGCCAGCTTGACACATGAAAACGTAGACTATATCTATATAATTAACATTGCTTTTTTAATTTTTGATAATGTTTCACCAATCGGGTTCAAATTGGTAATGTAGTTGTTACGTTTTTTTTTCAAGTATTAAATAAAGAAATCTATTGAACCAGACATAGTAAAGTTTTAGGTACATAAAAATATTACTCAATGCCTTATGTTCACATCTTTACGATTAAATAGAAAAAGGCTAGCCCATCTATCAATCTACTGAAATGAGATTTAGTGATCCAATTAGAAGACAAATAAACTTTTGAAAAAAAGAAAAAAAAATCTTAAACTTTTGTTCTAAAGATCCAGAGGACAAAGCTTTCCTCCTTATGTCATTGGTTATATATGTTATTATATATTACACATAGCAATATATAATAACATTAATGGCAGAAGAATAAATATGTATTATTTATGTAATATATTTATGTAAACATTGGCAGCCCTAAATGCCTACCAAAAAGGGATTGTGAAGAATGAAATGGAAGGAATAAATTTACCGTTTCATTCTTCCCCTAAATACCGATTACATTAGACAATGAACATATCATGTACAATTCTTGGGTAGCATTTTTTACCGTTCTTGTTCGAATTCATGGCCTCTACCATCACATCGTACCACCAACCGAAAAAGACGCCCAGGCTGCCTACGAGGCTGTCAAATCCGCAGACCCAGCCCTGTGGAAACGACTTGATGTTGTTGTCCTTTAATGGATATACAGTAAAATCTCCTCTGACCTCCTTCATGCCATTCTTCTCCGCGATGATACAGCTGAGCATGCATGCAAACGACTTAAAGCCATGTTCCAAGACAAAAAAGCTTCAAGGGCAACTCATCTTGAAGAAGAACTTGCAACAATTGATTTTGAACAATTTAATTCAATTGACAAATTTTGTACCCACCTTAAATCATTGTCTGATAGATTGGTGGATGTCGGTGCCCCGGTGAGTAATAGCAGGCTTGTATTGCGTCTCACAGGAGCCTTGCTAGAAGCATATGTTGGCACTATAGATTACATTCAAAACCAAGATCCCTTACCCCCCCCCCCCCCCCTTTGAGAGCTTCCGAACCTGCCTCAAGCTGGCTGAACGAACAATTAAAAATCGATTGGAAAAAGAGAATGGTGGGACCACCAGTGGTGGTTCTGTGCTTATAGCTGAAACTCCTTCAAAACCAGAGAATTCAAACATCAACCCCACCCAAAGTTCCCAATAACAGAAGAAGAAATAACAATAATGCCAAAACCAATGGTAGGGGGAGGGGAAAGCAAACTGGTGCATCCAATCACTTGTCAGGTCGGCAACCCAATCATCATCAATGGTTCTCACGCCCTCCACCAAGTTGGCAGCAATGGAAAAATCCATTTGGATCTTGGAATTCTTGGTATGCCAGTCCACCTCTTTATCCATATCCTTCATCACCATGGCAACCGAGGAAAGTAAATCAAGCCCAACATGCTACTAGGCAAGGAGTCCTTGGGTCTCGTCCGCAGGCGTACAACACTATGGCTCCACCCGTTGGATACACACCAACCGATATTGAAGCTGCCATGGATGCTCTATCATTCTCGCAACCCAAAGGAAACTTGTATATGGATACCGGTGCCACATCTCACATGACAGCGGATCAAGGTATACTTTCTTCTTATTTCAATTCTAGCAATAATTATCATAACATTGTTGTTGGCAATGGAAACCTAATTCCAATTGTTGGTCATGGTAGCACTAATTTACCCTTACCATACCCTCCACTTATCCTAATCATTGTTTTACATACACCCAAACTTATTAAAAATCTGGTATATGTTCGCAAGTTCACCACTGATAATATGGTTTCTGTTGAATTTGATCTGCTTGGATTTTCTATTAATGATTTATAGACGGGGACCAAACTAATAAGATGTGACAGCACTGGGGATCTTTATCCTCTCTTCTCCAATAATCAAGCCACTCCCTTTATCAATCAGTCAATCTTTACTGCTCTCTCTCCAGATCTTTGGCATAACCGCTTAGGACATCCTGGTGCTGTTGTGCTTAAATCATTAAATCATAAAAACGTCATTAATTGTAATAAGGCTTGTAAAACTTATTGTTCCTCTTGTCCTCTTGGCAAACATTCTAAATTACCATTTTATGATTCTCTATCATACACTTTGCTACCTTTTGATATTATTCACAGCGATCTTTGGACATTGCCTATTGTTAGCTCTTGTGGCCACTGTTACTATGTTCTTTTTCTTGATGATTATAGCAATTTTTTGTGGACATTCCCCATTGCCAAAAAGTCACAAGTTAATCACTTATTCAAATCTTTCCATGCTCTAATCAAAACTCAATCTGAACTTAATATTAAAACATTTCAATGTGACAATGGTACAAAATACGTCAATGGCACCTTTAAACAATTCTTTGATCATAATAGGATGTTATTCCTCCTTTCTTCTCCCCACACCTCTCCTTAAAATGGCAAAGCCGAACGACACATTAAATCAATAAACAACATCATTCGTACTTTGCTCGCTAATGCCTCAATGCCACCCTCTTTTTGGCATCATGCTTTAGAAATGGCCACATATCTTCTTAACATACTTCCAACTAAAGCCTTAGAATTTCAGTCTCCCACCCAAATTCTATACCAATGCGATCCCAAATACTCGGAATTGCGTGTATTTGGTTGCCTATGTTTTCTTTTGTTTCCGACCACTTCTATCCACAAATTGCAAGCTCGATCCACTCCATGTGCTTATCTTGGTCCCGCTCTCAACCATAGAGGCTCAAAGTGTTATGATATGGAAAGTGGCAAAATCATTATTTGTCGTCATGTGAAATTCATTGAGACCAAATTCCCTTTGGACAAATTCACAAAACCACAAATACAATATATGATTTTTTAATACCAATAGTTCTAATTATTTATTGAATTATTTGCATTCCACTTTAAAGCCTCCTAACATAACTGAGTCCACACCTTATTCTAGCCCACTATATCAGCCTCCTCTTACTGGGCCACGGCCTCAACCAGACCCACTTGCATCCTCTTCTGTTGCGCCACTAGCTCCTACGGGCTCAGTTCCTCCACAATTCTCTCCATGTGCTGTCAACACTCAGGTTGGTCGACAAAATCAGCTAAGCCCACAGCCCATAGCCCACTCCACTTCTTTTCAGTCCACAAACATAACCCACTCACCCAGCTCAATCTCAAAACTCTAGGTCAACGACATCTCTTTCCCCAAATACCTCTATTACGACTACTCGAACGAACCAAGCCCAAAGCCCACAAAGTTCTCCTTGGCCTAACAAACCCATATTACCTTGTATGAAAACCCGAGCGATGAATGGCATTTTAAAACCAAATCCTAAATACACAACCAGTTTACATACATCCACTACAAACATATCTCCTATACCTAAGGACCTCGTTAGTGCTCTTCATGACCATAACTGGAATAGTGCAATGTTGGATGAATTGAATGCTTTAATTGATAATAAGACATGGGAGTTAGTGCCTAGGTCACCTAATGTGAATGTAATTCGGTCTATGTGGATTTTTCGTCACAAGTACAAATCTGATGGTTCTTTTGAGCGACATAAAGCCCATCTTATAGGTGATGGTAAAACTCAACAACAAGGTATTGATTGTGAAGAAATGTTTAGCCCAGTGGTTAAACCAGCAACCATACGAGCAGTTCTTAGTGTCGCTCTTTCAAAATCTTGGCACTTTCATCAATTGGATGCCAAGAATGCCTTCTTACATGGTCATCTTGATGAGACTGTCTATATGCATCAGCCCATGGGGTTTCGAGACAAAAGACGTCCAGATCATATGTGTTTACTAAAAATAATAATCTCTATATGGTTTAAAACAAGCTCCTCGAGCTTGGTATCAGCGATTTGCAAACTTTGTTGCATCCATTGGATTTACTCATAGTAAATCTGAACACTCTTTGTTCATTTATAGACAAGGTTCAGATATGGCATAAATACTGTTGTATATTGATGACATAATTCTTACTGCTTCTTCAAATCGTTTGCGCAATTCTTTCATTACTCTTTTGAGTTCAGAATTTGCTATGAAGGATCTTAGTCAATTGAGTTTTTTTTAGGTATTGTTGTTACTCATCTTACAAATGGCTTATTTCTATCTTAGAAAAAGTATGCTGCAGATATCATTGACAAAGCTGGAATGTCTAACTGCAGTCCTTGCCCTACTCTTGTTGACACTAAAGCTAAACTTAGTGCTACTAAGGATGCCTCGTATGAGGATCCTACTAAGTATCGTCGTCTTGCGGGTGCTCTTCAGTATCTTACCTTCACAAGGCCTGATATTAGTAATGGTTAAAGCAAAGTGGTAATTAGCACATGAATAGTGTAGCCAATTAAGATCAAATTCTTTGACCTTGCCAATAAAAATAAATACATAACAACCTATATTCTCATTACCAACAATGTACTAAATTTTTTAAGGTTCGAGGTTAATTTTGATGTTAATTGTTACTTATTAGGATTTCATTTGATGCAGTTTGTTGTTGGCTAACATGTGCTATTGTTATGCTAAACAAAAAAATTACATCTCAATTGGGAAATAGGAGAGATCTAAAATGATCATCATTAGGTAATGTATTTAAACTGGAATGCTAATTTTTCGGCGAAGATCTTGCTAAATAGCTAGCATAAATAACTTTTGCCTGGTGTAAGGGATGCATACTTTAATTTTTCACCATTCTAAAGTTAGCATCAACTTAGCAATTATTGCCTTCTGGTTTTGTTACTTCCACTGCACCGAAATACTATAGTATATGCAAATCTTTGATTGATCTATTTCAACTTAACTATATATTGCCATTACCTTCCTTTATTTTTTACGTGTTAAATGTTGATACTAACACCGGAGCATTGAACTTTGTTTGTTGTTAGTTCACGAGCCATAAGTCTACATAGCAATATCTCCAATTTGATATGGTTTTATAGTTACTTTGCATATACTCGAGTAATAGTTCAATGTTGTTGTACTTACTTAATAACTTCACACTTACTTTACATATACCAGAGTAGTATCTCGATTCTACTTTGGCTTTACACCATACATTTTTTCACCATAAGTCTGTTTCTTCAATCTTAATTAATTAATTTGTTCATGCATTTCTTAAAATAAGCTCATGTTTTCTTTGATTTATAAGCATATGTAAGTTTGTTCTTAGTATAATCCTCTTTTATCGACATCATTTGATTAAGTATAAAATCTTCAACCTCAAGTTGCTATGTTGAGTTGGGGAAAGTGTTATAGGTTCATGATTAAGTACTACTTTTTAGCTTGTGTTAAACTGATTTTAGCAATCATAATTTAATGTGTATTATGCTAATGTCCTATATATTCTAATACATTTGACTGCATGCAACCACGCGCTTGTTCAAACTACTTCTCAAATACAGGCCTGAGGACAGGGCTGCAAAGAAAGAAAGGCTACTGAAGAGAGCGCAAGCTAAAGCTGAAGGAAAAACCCTAGAATCAAAAAGCCAATTGTTATTACATACTGTTTTAATCATGTCACTTACCTCATTGAGCAGGTTTGGTCTCTTTAATATATGTTGATATAACTATTCATATATTGCAATATTTTAGAGAAAATAGTTCGTCTTTGCAAACACAAAAGCACACAAGTTGTATGCAGAAGCATGCAATATATATGGTAACCACATTGTTAAAGTTCCCCACTAGTAACCATGCTATATCTACAGTACTTGACAATTAAGATAGCTCATGTTGTAAAGCTTCCTTTTCTGAAAATAAATTGCTAACATATACTCATGTAAATAGCTAGCATATACCATTATAAATATTATAGAAAATCCTCGTGAATTAGTAAGAATATAGGTGATGGGTTGGCAGCTAAATTAAATCATGTTAGCGCATTATATATGCTTATTTCAGAGCATTAATATTTTTCCTTTGCCTCCTTGATCATTATTATACATAAAACCCTAATTATCGATGAATTTATCAATAAATCTTAGGATTTTACTAGTGGATAGTTTATATTTTAATAGTTAAACAAAAGTTGGATTACTGGTTCGTAAATGGATATAATATAATCCATTTTTAGATTAATATTTATCCCTCTTACATTCCAGATCTGGAATGTCATTTACCACATTCTCGAGTCCGATCTATTTTTTTAATGGGGCTCTTTAGGTGGGTCATAATTTGCGGAAGCATCCTATAATTGCTCTTCGCAAGATGGATTAAAAGATACATAATAACAACTCTTCTTTTAGTCCTACCTTTTGAATGTTTTGTGCTATGTTTTCAATAATATCACCTTGTGCATAGCTTTCAAGAACATGAAAAAATTCTTCTTCTAGGAAAACAACCTAATTATCAGGTGTGGTGCAGTTTTCTTCGTCATCAGTGGAGCTAAGTACATCATACTTGTTACTAATACTTGCATTTTTATATACTTGTTGTTTACTTTTATTCCTTGGTACTATGAATTATAGTAGTCATTATTTTCCACTTAGGATTTTCCTTCAGGATCACTTTGCTCTGGTGATCAGTCAGTTTTGTGTTTTTGATTTTCAGTAGTATCCTGCCATGTGGTATTAATGTGAATGGTTAGCTTTTTGTGCACTCTGCCTTTAAGTAATTTTGGTGCATTTTACAGTTTGATATCCAAACTAGTGGCACAAATGTATGTATTAAAATCATATTCTACTTGAATGTCTTTCGCATCTCGTTTGGTTATTTTCATAGTTACCTTGTTTGCATATTTGTATGTATATTGATATTTACTAGAATTCTAGCGTAGTTGGTACTGTTGATGTGGGGAATCATCACTGATTTAGCACACGTCAACACTCAAGTGTTTGTTTAATGAGAACATAGTAATCCAAATCCAAATTAAGTAATGCAGGGAGATCAAAACTTTTTATAGTGGTTCAACACAAACGCCTACGTCCATTTTATAGTAATCATTCATCATATAATTGTTGATTACAAGAGTTGCACAAGTTTAGACAATATTTGGGTACAAAGCGTTACAATAGAACAACAAAATAATTGTCAATTCTAAACTTTGACCAAAATGCTCTTCTTCTTCTTCGTTGAGTGAAAAGTATGTTGACTTGGCCAACGATTTCCAAAAAATAGCTACAATGTCCAAGAAATCCAAAAGTATCCCAGAACAATCCAAAAGCTGTGACACCCAATGTCCGTTAATGTCACTCATAAGAGAATGCATTAAGTTTTGTAAAGCGCAATAGGTAAACAATACATAAATTCACAAGGCAAATATAAAATAATCAGCATAAATTTTTAACTTCATTATTTAAAATAAAGCATTGTTTCAAACAAGTTACAACAAAACTAGTTACATCAAATATGTCTCATAAAACATCTAATAAACCAGAACATCAAAGTACATATAATCATATCCCTCATCATAAGCCATACTAAAGTAGAGAGCAAGTCGAAACGGTACATCTCAAGAAATCCAAGTCCAGACTGTAAGAGAAATCCTAGTCACTATTGAGTGCTTACACTCTGAGGACCAGGGGGGAGGAAGGAAGAAAGAGTCAAAAAAAGGGTCAGACATAAAGTCTGGCAAGTTCCAGTATTTTCAAATATGCATAAAATAAAAACGCCAAGACAAGTAAACAAGATTGGATGAGAAATGTACAGTGTTATATAAGGTAACGGATAAACAGAACAACATGATAGACAGGAATAAACTATGATCGAATAATTCTTCACATTTATATCCCTAAAACATGTATGTCTTCATGATTACTAGTATAACAGGATTAGGTATTTGAGCTAATTACATATCAGCAGGATTAACAACAGAATAAAACCGCAGGATTAGGCGTACCCTAATTACATAACCAAATTAGGTGTTAACCTAATTACATAATAGCAGGATTAGGTGAACCCTAATTACTACCCATGCGATCGACTCTCTACTACGTAAATACCCTGTGCCAACTCTAGCACTAGGATGTATCACTCCTTAATCCAGAAACTATATAACACATACCTATTTACTGGTGTTACAACATCTTATCTTCCCTGGAGTAGGGTGTATGATTCCACTAGGACGCGCCCGTACCCACCCCAATGTGAACCTCTTACTATCCAGTTTGGTAAAGCGTGCCTTGGCCTCAACCTAGTGCGAGGCCCCCTCCAATAAGATACCAATAGGGATACTAACTTATATGGGTTCCAAAAAGCAGATAGGCACAAGCCAAAACCCCTAAGCTTATGCCCAAAAAACTAGGATTTAAGAGTCCCTAAAGTCCGATACAACAACTGGACGAGGGACCTCTTAGCTTATTAATACTCATGTTTAACCTAACAGGTTTAGGTTTACTAATAAGTGTGGTTGTAATATTACTTGTCGTTATGTGTACAACCCTTCCCTAAAACACCTGCCCAGATTTGTACAATTCCCATAGAATTTCAATTTATTAACCTACATCTGGTACTTACCATATTCTTAACATAACATTTACTTATTATCTGTTTTAAGTCAAATCTAACATGTCTAATTCATATGCAAACTATTCATCAACTATGTTCCCAAATTACAACATATAAAGGTTTATGCATATTATCCATTTACATCAATTATATACACATTAACCCTTTTTATCGGTTTACAATAAGTCTAAACATGTGCATATTACCCATTTCCAAAATTATAGTTAAATAGTCCCAATTTAATAACATGATTAAATTCCTATTTTTATATCATTCATTATTGCCCCAATTATACGCATACTCTAATCGGATATTGCCTAGGCTTCCAAAGGCCCGGGCTTAGCGTATATAAAAGGGAAAACGGAGGAAGGGGAATATAATCAAATCACATAGGCATAGGCAAGACTGGAAATAAGCATACAACATAGAAAATGGGAAAAGGAAGATAGATACATGTAACTTGTTAATTATCCAACAGCAAAGGCATATGTTTTACTTATCATAATGGCGTAGGTGATTAACAGTGAAAAACATGTATAACATTTATCTTACTAACATTGTATATCCTAAACCAAATTTATTTAACTATCTTGTTTATAGTCTAAGAAATTAGATCTGAAAATGACAGGGAACTCATAGTGGGTCTTGGTGAAGAAGAGATTAAATCTCTTATGTATATAACTCTATGCCATAGAAAAGTCCAATCCAATCCTTTTAGTTGTCTGTATGCAAGTCCTGATGTTGTCTTTGTTGATCTAGGCCTCAGCAGCATTCCCCTGTTGTATGTTTATATTTTTTGAACAGATTTACAGGGGCAGAAGGTACGAAGAAATGGTGTAAATCAAAATGGTAGAAGCCACCTATTTATAGATTCATAGAGTCGACCTCAGTCTTTAGATTTTAGGGTTTTAATCTAAACCGTACACACAACGCCGGGTCAGCAGCGAATATAGTCCAAAAATAGTCCAGATACGTAGTTCAAAATCCGCCCAGATCCGCAGCGGGTCGAACCATCCATGCTTTTGACGACCCAGGCCGTATGTGGGTCGTCCCATAACAATCGGGTTTCCCGCTCTCCTTTCACGCTCATGTCATTCGAAAATTCTGGAATTTTTTATATATTATATTTACACATAAGCTCCTTATTTGTATACAAACTTCTAATGCCCATAACTTCTTCATGCGTTATCCATACGTTTTACGCGAACTTGGGGTCTATCTGAACCAAAATTCCAAGATGTACACAACAATAATGCCGGTTTTACTTAATTCTGAATATTTAATTAAGTTATTCCCAGTTTATTATCTTTAAGCATGGTAATAGTGTATTAAATTTTGGGGTGTTACATTCTCCATATTAAAGGATTTCGTCCTAGAAATCTACAAGTTAAGGAGAATCTTACTATCCTAACATCCACCTACAACCATATACTCATCCACCATCCACAAGCATCCATTACCCTTAAGAAATTTCTAATGCTTGTATTAACATATGCAAAGGTGTTGTGCGTATATGTCCCTACATTAATGCTAAATTAGACGGTCGATTGATTCTGTTGACCTCCTTAATGCAATATATGTTTGTGTCATGAATCCAAAATGTATGCAAATAATCCTAGTATAACATATAAACTTTATATGTGTGCACAATCATTCATCAAGACGCATCATACATATGATAAATTAGGGATGTTACGGTTGAAACGTTCAACTGTCATACGTACAAACCGTTTACCAGGTTACCATCTATTATGGTAATGGTTGTGGATTTTGTGGTCTTTAATACAAAATATGTTTTTTAATAACTTAAGCTAGAGAAATAACATATGTACAAATTATTTGTATTTTTATTTATGGACAAGATGAGCATGGATGATTTGTTTCATAGATAAACAAACTAACTCTTAAGAAAAAAGTTAGAACTTGAATTATTTATGAATAACAATGTAAATTTATGGTAATGGTTATGATAACGTTAGACGGTTGCAGTAAGGGTTATAAAATTTGCTAACCGTCAAGAACGATTATGGTTACAATTCGCGGTAAAATTGATGGTTGTCGTAACCGTAACAACCCTATGATAAATCTCCTATTTCCATCTATAGAAAGTTTAAAATGGACACACATTCATATGCAATATGTAAGTGATTAAGCCAATCTAGTGCATATTGTGTGTATATGCATCCAAGAGCAAACACTTGCATCCACATGCAACCATCAACCATAACATGTTTCAAATACATGTTTCCAACCAATGGATTCTACCTAAGGATCGAAAGGTTTGAACGATAGGATAAATATACTTGAATAAAAGAAGCAAATGCAAATTCAAAGCTTGGAAAATAAGTCAAGAACGTACTTTCAAAAAGAAAAGAATAAGAAGCGCAAATTCTATCTTTAGGTTCCCGCGTTGCGTCTTCGCGGTCTTCTCCCTATTGCACTTTAACCAATCTGATTTCCTTGTTACGTAGCTTCTCGATTTCTGATCCAAGGATATGAGTAGGAACTTGTCTCACTGATGCTTCCTTCTCAACTTTCATGTCCTTAAGTGTGCTCGGCTCTACTAGCCCTGCCATATCGTGGAGACATATCGTCAAATGGGAAACGTGAAATACGTTGTGTATGCCTGCTAGTCTATCCGGTAGCTTAATCCTATAGGCCACCTGACATATCCTCTCTACTATAGGGAATGGCCCTACAAATTTCGACGCTAATTTCCGTACTAATTTAAAGTGAACTACATTCCATAGTGATGATACTTTAATGCAGACCATATCTCACACTTTGAATTCCAAATCGGTCCTCATTTTGTCGGCATATGATTTATGTCTGTCTTGAGCACCTTCCATTTTTCGACGGATAAGATCAATCTTCTTAGAAGTATCTTGAATCAACTTTGGTCCAAGCAAAAATCTGTCCGTAGACTCCTACCAACAAGTCAGCGATCTACAGGGTCGTTCATACAACGCTTCGACGGGTGTCATGCCTATGCTCAACTGGTAACTGTAGTTGTAGGCGAACTCCACCAAAGGGAGATGCTCCTCTCAAGTCCCTCCAAAGTCTAGGATACACAGTCTTAGAAGATCCTAAGGAACTCTATTCACCCTCTCAGTCTGTCCATCTGTCTGAGGGTGGGATGTTGTGCTCAAACGTATCCGTGTACCTAACGCCTCTTGTAAGCTCTTCTAAAACTGATCACTAGTAAAGATGGGGTTGTGGTCGCTTACTGTGCTGGAAGGTACCCCATGCAATCGAACTATCCTCAAAGATATACTGATGCAAGCCAAGCCCTCGTCCTCTTAGTCTTAACATGAATAAAATGAGCGCTCTTCATAAGTCTATCCACTATCACCCAAATGCTCGTATTTCACTTCCTTGATCGTGACAATCCATCGATGAAATCCATAGAGACACTCTCCCACTTCCATTGTGGGGAATCCAAGGGATGAAGCAATCCACCCGGTTTCTTTTGTTCAGCCTTTACTCTTTGGCAAGTCAAGCATCGAGTTACAAATTCCGCCACATCCTTCTTCATGCCAGTCCAAAAGAAAACCCTCTTTATGTCTCGATACATTTTATCGCCGTCCTGATGGATAATTATCCGAGAATGATGAGCTTCCTCAAGCACTGCCTTAAGCAATTCCTCAATCTTAGGGACACATAGCCTTTCATCTCGTCCACCCTTTATCGTCCATGGTACATCTAGCTAGCTAGGTGACTAGAAGTCTCACCTCTACCAAGCCTATCTAAGATGTCTGATGTCTGTGAGTCCTCCTGCTGCGTAGATCCTATACGCTCTAATAGAGTAAGCTGCACCTCCAACGATGCTAACAATCCTAATGTGAAATCCGTAGATGGCTTAAAATCAAAGGTTGGGATGTACTCCAAGCTCCCCCTTTCTACGAATATAGGACTCAAAGTCATGCTCTGCCTACTCAATGCGTCCGCCGCTACATTACCATTGTCCAGGGTATAAGCTATCTCGAAGTTGTAGGACGCTAGGAACTCCATCCACCGTTGCTGCCTCAGGTTGAGATCCTTCTGAGAAAACAAATATTTGAGTGACTTATGATCCGTATATGGCTAAAATATTTCTCCAAGTATATAATGTCGCCAAGACTTTAATGCGAACACTATTGCAGACAACTCTAGATCGTGGGTAGGTTATTTTTTCTCATGAACCCTCAACTATCTGCTACCATAGCATACTACCCTTCCCTATTGCATAAGAACGACACCAAACCCCGTGCCACAAGCATCCGTGTAAATAGTGAACATCTTGCTTCCATCTGGGAGAGTCAGAACTGGGGCTATTGTCAGAGCCCTCTTCAGTCTCTAAAAGGCATTCTCGCAATCGATGCTCCACGAAAAACCATATTCTTTGTTAATCGGGTAAACGGGGATAATACCCTTGCAAATCCTTGATAAATTTTCTATAATAGCCTGTCAATCCTAGGAAACTTCTCACCTCCATCACATTCTTTGGAGCCCTTCAATCTTGAACTGCGACGACTTTCGTGGGGTCCACTGCTATCCCGTCATTGTAGACCACATGCCCTAGGAACCTTAGTTCCTTTCTCTAAAAGTGACACTTAGAAAACTTTGCCTTGAGCTGACGTGACCTGAGAGTGCATAGAACCTCTCATATGTGTTGGGAATGCTCCTCCTCATCCTTTGAGAAGATCAGAACGTCATCCATAATGACCACCACAAACTTGTTTAGAAACTCCCTAAACACCCTACTCATCAAGTCCACAAAAGAGGCGGGTGCATTGGTTAGCCCAAAAGGCATAACCATCCATTTAATGAAACCATCTGGAGTTTTGAATGCAATCTTATCAATGTTGTCCTCTTCCACTCTCAACTGATGAAACCCCATGGCCAAATCCATCTGCGAGAAAACCGATTCGCCTACTAGCTGATCAAATAGGTTGTCAATCCTCGGTAGCGGGTGCTTATTCTTCTTAGTAAGCTTATTCATCTCCCTATAATACACACATAGACGAAGTGAGCCATCTTCCTTATCTGCAAAGATGACTGGAGCTCCCTATTCTGAAATGCTTCGCCTAACGAAACCTTTCTCGAATAGCTCCACTACTTGCTGGCTGAGCTCCCTCACTTCCCTAGGAGCCATGTGGCGCACTGATAGAGCAACTGACTTTGCATTCTCTACCAAGTAAATCCAGAATTCTATCTCACTCCTTGTAGGTAGTCCCTTAACCTCCTCAAACACATCCTGGTAGTCTTAACTATGCACACAGATCGCAAATCATCAACAGAAGTATCAAGTGATTCTAGAAAACTGAGCATCACCGACCCTCGTGGGTTGTAGGAAATCTCGAGAGTCCTACCATGACAAGTAAGAAATCTATCCACTCTCTTTTCGCAATCAAGGATGGCACCATTCATAGCTAGCCAATCCATGCCTAGAATCAAACCATAGGCCATAATGCCCAGCACGTATGTGTCGCATTCAAACTCGACGCCCAAGATAAAAATTCTCAAACCTCTACACATCATGGATAAATGAGTCGATCGTCCTATGGGATTTGAGACCACTAGAGGATCAGAGACTATATTAGTATTAAGGTGCATACTATCTATTAAAGAACTGGATATAAATGAATGTGAAGCACCAGAATCAAACAGGATTCGAACTGGACAGTCAAAAAGAAAAATCAAACCTTCAGCTGTGACTTTCCTACCTCGATCAGGTCCATTAGCTTCCAAAAGCATGCACTTTTCCAGAAGATCCTGCCCCTTGACCTTGCTTGTTATGGCATTGCTGACTGAAGTGTCCCACTTATCCACAATTAAAGCAGGTTTTGTTTGTCCTTCTGCAGTCCTTCACAAAATGACCCATAGCTCTGCAACCATGATGCTTGATATCTTTCTTGATCTGAGCCTTGTCAGTCTTTCCACCTTTCTCTTTCTTTTGCTTTCCTTTCTTGGGCCATCATTTCTATTTCTCGTCCTTAGTCTGTGTCTCCGTAGTCATACTGTTTTTCTTCTCATCCTTTCCATCTTCGTGCATAAGAGCCATATCAACCAGCCATTCAAATGTCGCATCCATCAGTATATGAAATAAAGAAAGTCCTTGGAGAGGTCGATTCAACCCTCTCGAAAATCTAAGCGCCTTCTAGTGGGGTGTATTCACCAAGTCCAGTCCAAACCTCGCCAGTAGTTTATATTTGTTTACATAATCCTTAACAGTCATGTCCTCTTGTTTCAAAGCCAAGAACCTCTCCATCTATATTCCATTTTCTGCCTAAGATAAGAGTTTCATCTTTAATCTCGCCTGAAATCATCCCAAGTACCCACTGGTTGTCCATCTTGTGTTACTTCCCACCAGTAGGAAGCATCATCCTTTAGTTTCCATGTAACCAACTTTATCTTCCTCGGATTGTCAATCTCGAAAAGGCCAAACATGTTCTCTGTCTCTCATAGCCAATTTTGTGCTTCAACAAAGCTCTCGGTACCACGGAATGGTTTTCCTTCCATAGCGCAGAAGTCTCCACGTAACTTAGAAAAGTTCTCTACTCATGGAGGTGGAGTAACAACGACTGCAGCTAGGAGAGGGGCATCACCTTGTCCTCTGGCTGGTGTCGTAGCCTAAAGATACCTATGGAACCATGTCGGTAGTAGAATGCGCTCAGGGGGGTTGGGTGCCCCAAACATGCCAAAAAGGAAAGAAAAAGGATTCAACAAGGGATTGAGAGAATACTGACTATGGGTTGAGGGGATATGTTTTTCAAAAACAGATTTTTACTTGAAAATAATTTGCTTTTGAAACTGATTTTTAAAACTTTTTCTCTGATCTTGTAACCTTTAGCTCTGATACTAAATGTGACACCCCACGTCCGTTAATGTCACTCATAAAAGAACGCATTAAGTTTCGTGAAGCCCAATAAGTAAACAGTACAGAAATTCACAAGGCAGATATAAAATAAGCAACGGAAAATTTTGTTCATTATAAAAAATAAACCATAGTTTCAAACAAGTTACATCAAATCTGTCTCATAAAACATCTCATAAACCAAAGCAATAGAGTACATAAAATCATATCACTCATCATAAGCCATACTAAAGTAAAGAGCTAGTCAAAATGGTGCATCTCAAGATATCCAAGTCCAAGCTGTAAGAGAAATCCTAGTCACTGTTGAGTGCTTCCACTATGAGGGCCTTGGGGGAAAGGAAGAAATAGGCGAATGAAAAAGGGTCAGACATAAAGTCTGGCGAGTTCCATTGATTTTCAAATATGCACAAAATTGAAATGCCAAGATAAGTAAATAAGACTGTATGAGAAAGGTACAATGTCATATAAGGTAACGGATAAACAGAACAACATGACAGACATGAATAACTAGAATAAACTATGATCGAGTAATGCTTCACGTTTATATCCCCAAAACATGTATGTTCGCACCAACAATAGTATGACAAGATTTATAGGATTAGGTATTCAACCTAATTACATAACAACATGATTAACAGCAGAATAAAACCGTAGAATTATGCGTATCCTAATTCATAACCAGATTATGTGTTAACCTAATTACACAATAGCAGGATTAGGTGTACCCTAATTACTACCAATGCGATCGACTCCCTATTACATAAATACTCTGTGTCAGCCCCGACAGTAAAGCGTATCACTCCCTAACCCAACAACTATATAACACAAACCAATTTACTAGTGTTACAACATCTTATCTTTCCTATTTGGACCCATGCACGCTCATGACTTCGTCGGAACGCGCCCGTACCCACCCCCAAGTTAACCTCTTACTATCTAGTTCAGTAAAGCATGCCCTAGCCCCTACCTAGTGCGAGGTCTCCTCTAATAAGATACTAACATGGATACTGACTTATATGGGTCCCAAACAGTAAATTGACACAAGACAAACCCTCTAAGCTTGTGCCCCAAAACTAGGATTTAGGAGTCCTTAAAACTCGATACAATAACAGAACAAGGGACCTCTTAGATTATTAATACTCATGTTTAACTTAGCAGGTTTAGGTTTACTAATAAGTGTGGTTGTAATATTTCATGTCATTATGTGTGTACAACCCTTCCCCAAAACACCTGCCCAGATGTATACAATTCTCACGGCATTTCAGTTTATTAACCTACATATGGTACTTACCATATCCATAACATGTCATTTACTTAGTGTCTATTTTAAGTCAAATCTAACATGTCCAATTCATCTGCATACTATTCATCAACTATGTTCCCAGATTACAACATATATAGATTTATGCATATTATCCATTTACAGCAAGTATATACACATTATCCCTTTTTGTTAGTTTACAGCAAATCCAAAAATGTGTAGATTATCCCTTTCCCAAATTATAGTTAAACAGTCCCAATTTAAAAACATGCCCAAATTCCTCTTTTTATATCATTAATTATTACCCCAATTATATGCACACTCTAATAAGATATAGCCTAGTCTTCCAAAGGCCTTGGCTTAGCGTAAATAAAAAGGGAAACAGAGGAAGGAGAATAGAATCAAACCACATTGGCATATAGGCAAGACTGGGAATAAACATAAAACATAGAAAATGGGAAAAGGAAGATAGATACATAAAACTTATTAATTATCCAATAGCAAAGGCATATGTTTTATTTATCATAACGGCATAGGTGATTAACAGTAAAAAAACATGTATAACATTTATCTTACTAACTCTGTATATCCTAAACCAATTTTATTTAACTGTCTTGTTTATAATCTTAGAAATCAGATTTGAAAATGGCAGGGAACTCACAGTTGGTCTTTGCGAAGAAGAGATTAAATCTCTTATGTATATAACTCTATGTCGTAGAAAAGTCCAATCATTTTAGTTGTATGTATGCAAGTCCTGATGTTGTCTCTGTTGATCTAGGCCTCAGCAGCATTCCCCTATTGTATTTTTATATTTTTTGAACAGATTTACAGAGGCAGAAGGTATGAATAAATGGTGTAAATCAGAATGGGAGAAGCCACCTATTTATAGATTCATAGAGTCGACCTTAGTCTTTAGATTCTAGAGTTTTAATCCAAACCGTACACACAACGCCGGGTCAGCAACGAATATAGTCCAAAAATAGTCCAGGTACATAGTTCAAAATCCACCCGGATCCGCAGTGGGTCGTGCCACAATGGTCGGTTTTCCCGCTATACTTTCCCGCTTATGTCGTTCAAAAATTCTGGAATTATTTTTATATTAAATTTATACATAAGCTCCTTATATGTGTACAAACTTCTAATGCTCATAACTTCTTCATGCCTTATCCATTTTACGCAAACTTGGGGTCTATCTTAACCAAAATTCTGAGACGAACGCAACGGTAATGCCGATTTCTCTTAATTTTGAATATTTAATTAAGTTACTCCCAGTTTATTATCTTTAAGCATGGTTATAGTGTACTAAATTTTGGGGTGTTACAAAAGCAGTATAAAAGTCCTTGTGAATGTCCAAAATTGATGGAAAAGGTTTGTACAACGTTTTAGTGGTCCAAGCTATGTTCAATAGTCATGGAAAGGAAGATGGAAGCCATTAATGATGCTTAAGAGCTCAAAGAAGTCCAAGAATCTAAGCAAAATCCAACCCTTTTGAAGAATGAGGTAGGGGTATTTATAGGTAGTGGGTTAAGTAGGAGTAGGTGAGACTTGGGAATTACAGTACGAAAAATCGCATCCCTCAAACTCGTACCAGAAACCTCGCATCACTTTTGCACTAAAATCTTGCATCACTGAAATTAGACCAAAAACACATGCGAATCCATCAAAAACCAGTGATCCGCATGGTATTTCCATCATGCCAGGATTTCTGGCATTTATCAAATCATTAAGTCGCTCCATAAAATCGCACCGCTTTCCTTGTATGCAGTACGGTGAATGCTTTGAATCCTTCGATCTGATCAGGAGAAACCGCACCACATCCCTTTGCCAAAAAAACTCGGATCCACCACTTTTGATTTGCCATACCAAAATCATCGCATCACTCGGATGCGATGCGCGCTATAATGACCCGCATTTTTCAGAGATATAATAATTAATTAATTTAATTATTTATAAAGGGATTTAGAGAATTAAATGGTGGTTTAGTTAAATAACTTTGAATATTTAATTAATATAATAATTAAATAATATATTTAATTCTGAAATAATCAGAATTAGCCGAAATGGCGATATGATGTGAATTGAGCAATTCACGATAGATATAATTCAGTTTAAAATTGAATTACGATAACGAATATATTTAATTAACGATGGTTGAATGTATTTATTTTATTATAAATATAATCAAGCTCGAAATGGCGCGGCAGTTCGCTATTTGGCGATTTGAACTTCAACTGAATGTACATGGTTCGTTTTAAATCAGATTTCTGTGAAACAAAAAACGTGTAAAGCTGGTGGAGTATATCTTTCCAGTGGAAGAGAAAAATCGAGATTTCATCGCGTAGATTTTGATTTATGTCCAAATCAAATTTCCAAATAGTCGTTATAGAATCGTTTATCGACCGTAATAGTTTATTTGGTATAACGGGATACTGGTTGCAAATCGGGATAAGGTTCTTTTAGAACATAGTGATAATTTAATTTTTAGAATTTTAATGTAATTTTTAATTAATTTAATAAGCAACTTTTTATTTGGAGTATTTTGCACACTTAATCAGCGATTTTGGGGTTTCACAATATGAGTTAATCTACCGATATTATTATATTTTTGGGATCGTAGCGCCTTACATGACACGACTGTAATTTTATTTCTGTCGTTAGCAGCTCGGACATAAACGAAAATGGTGTAATAGGATATAACATTTCTGAACCAAGAATTTAAAGTTCGTTTTTTTCCCTTGGTGTGTAGTCTCCCACGTATAAGCTTCCATGCCCTCTCATTTAGCTTGGCTTTTAAAAACCCACGTCCCTTCCAAAGGAAATAATGTACTCTATATAAAACCGTTCACACCAGCCCCTTTTACATTTTGCTCTTCACCGATCCATTAGGTCAGCCGCCACCGAAAACCTTCTTCAAAACCAAATTTTTCGTCTCCTATCTCCTCTTCAAGAATTATTCAAAACAAATATACTGGAAATGGTTTTCTATTTGTGAATATGGCGAAGTACATGGTGCAAGCTGGAGCATCATCTGTGCGAGTTCAAAATGTAAAGGATGGGTCGGCTTTTTGTTTCACTGAGGGAGAAGATGTGTTTCACGGTGGTACAAATGAGGTGAACAAAGTGGAAGGAAAGAAAGAACGTGAAGCCAAGTTAGTAAAAAGAAAGTGGGATGAAGGCTTGGAGTTGTAACGTGCGGTAATGGTGATGGACAGCAAAAGGGGAGGTCACGACATATGGTTGAACAAGAGAAGAAGCTCATGTTTGTGGGGTTTGGGATCTGTCACGAACAGGAGTGGGGAAAAATTGTTGAAGTGCTCTACCGTGATGAAGGAGGAAATGGCTTGAGGATTTGCTGGAGCACGAGATTTTTGTTCTTACAGGAAGAAGAAGGGGGAGAGACCGTCGGGTATGAGGAGTTGGTTTTCTGGAGTGGCTTTCAAAGTTTGGGGAAGACAAGATTTTGTGGATGCGGTTGGGCTTAAAGGGTGGGTTTGTTTCAATTGCAGGAAGTATTGGGCTGGTGTAAGGGAAGTGGGCTGAGGTGGAAAACGGGTGGGCTTCATGGGTTGTGGTAAGGCATTGGGCCTGTTGGTGTTATTTCTAATAGGCCAAAAAGGAAGGAAGAGTTCGGGCCCGAGTTTTTAAAGTGTGAAGGATCCGACAGGATCATACAGACAAATGCTACAACATGGAACCGCTCTGGAATGATTGGAGCTGATTACAATTTATGTCGAAATAAATCGTCCGATCAGAATCGACAACCGTAAATCGTTATTTAACGATTACGGACAATGTGAGTAAAACTCACTAACTCTGAACAGTTTTATTTTTATCATGTGTATTTAGAACTGATAAATGATGACTGATTGCTGTGTGCTGACTGTTTGGTTGAATTGTTTGTCCATTGGTAGAAATTATAGATAACGATATATATATATATATCATTAATCAAATGTTGATTTTGTTTAGTAGAATATTTCATATTGAAATGAAATCGATGTTAATTATATTGTTTAACATCTGTGATGCAGGGAAACAGGTTGGAGGGGTCCAACTGGACTCCTCAATATTTATGATACTGTTCTGTTCATATATTGTGTTATATGATGTGATATGAAATCTGTTGATGATTTTATATGTTTGAACGATACCGATAATTTTTATATGGTACGTTAAATACCGTAAGGAATACTAGGATGTAAAAAGGGGATTTTCAAAGTTGATTTTGAAAATAAATTATTTATATAAAATCAATGGATTTTATATATAAAAGAAAAAGGATTTTATAAAAGGAAGTAATTATAAAATCAAACAAATATAAAGAAATATATTTGTAAAACAAATATAAAGGAAATTGTTTGTAAAACAAATATAAAGGAAATATATTTGTAAAACAAATACAAAGAAAGATATTTGCAAAACAAATAGAAAGAGAAATATTTGTAAAACATTTACAAATAGAATTTAAAAGGAAATATTTGTAAAACATTTACAAATAGATTGAATGGAAATATTTATTTATAGGAAATAAATAAAATGTTAAATAAGATATTTATTTGTTAAATAAATAGGATAGATTAAATGGAAATATTTATTTGTTAAATAAACAGAAAAGATAAAAGAAATATTTATTTGTTAAATAAATAGAATTGAAAAGGGAATAGTTATTTGTTAAGTGAACACATAGAAAAGGAATTATTTGTATAAACAAACAAAAAAGAAATTAATCAAAGGAGTTAATTCAAAAGAGTAATCAAAGTGAGTTAATCGAATATTGGTTATTCGAAGTGAGTTAATCGAATCTAGTTATTCGACAGGAGTTAAATCAAATATAGTTTATTCGAAGAAGAGAGATTATCAAATATAAGGTATTCGGATGTAAGTTATTCGAATAAGAGTTAATCCAGTAAGAGTTAAATAGAGTTAGAGTAAATCGAATAAGAGTTATTAAATTGGAGTTATTCGAATAAGAGTTATAGAATAAGAGTTAACCAAATAGGAGTGGATAAATTAGTTGTTCGTTATTTATTCGAGTTAGGAAATAAGAGTTAGATTGAAGTTATTATATTTCAGAAGCAGGAAATTATAACACCATTGTTATAATCAAATGATTCTGTAAAGGAGTTGGACCCGTAAATTATATCTGAAAGTTATGTAAGGAAGTGTTAAAGAGTTAAAAGATGAACTTACCCTATTTCGAGATTTGAAATGTTGTTCAGTTAAGGTCTGAGAGGTAGTTATACCCCAACTTGATTGACTTCATTTTAAATTTAGAAATGGTTAAGGTTCGAGAGTGAAAGTGGTTAAGTGAATTTAGTAAATAAGTATAGTGGTTTGAGTTGTCGTTGCGATGTTGATTTAAACATCTGTTTAAATCCAAGTAAAAAAGATTTGGAAATGTTTTCCAAATAGAATCAGAAACATAATCAAATATTGAAATTGGAAATATGAATTAGAAAAGGAAATGTTCATGTATAAGGAGTTAAGAAATGGAGTTAAGCTAAATCAGAAATTGACTGGAGACTTGTTAAGTTGAATGGTTTCCTAAGTGTCTATCTGATGTTGGTTTCGACCTTCGGGATTGGTACTTAGGGAATTGTTCTTATACTAGTTTACAATCAGAGACTGATAGTTTTAGAAGAATAGTGATACGTAAATAAGTTATGGAAATGTTTTCCAGCGTTAACGTATATTTTCTAAACATAGAAAATAAGGAAAATATGAATATATATATATATATATATATATATATATGTGATTGATGATTGATTGATAGAATTTCCATCTGGAAATAATATCATTATTTGCACATGTATTTTTTTTTTGATAGTTAAATCACAGACTATCAAAGTTTTCGACCATTTTAACGTTGTTAATATGGAGAGACCGGTTGGATTATTATCCAAAGAACCACTCTGTATTGGCATAAGCGCTGCGAATCATATATGCCAAAGATAATTGAAGACGGAGTAAAGTGCAAGGGCTATTGTATAAGTCTTAGAGAACAGTGCCTAAGATGGATGTACTGAATAGTGCCTTCGGTTTGTCCAATCCCAGGACAGCTTGTATGGGCGAAGGTCTGATAGAGTATATCTAATAAATCGCATAAGTTGATCTCTTCAAACGTATTCACGTTTGGTGGCGGAGGAATTCGTTTCTCTTAGATGTATACCCGTGGTATTTTTGGGGAAATCAATTTGTGATTTGGCGGGTATGACGATGTGACATTCAAAGCGAATGAAGATGTGTCATGTAAAAGATAAGCGTAGCTTCTAGCCTCACATCCGGTAAATGACAGAAATCAGGCAGGCAGCGTGGTTATGTAGGTCGCACCTATTAGGGTGTATAATCACTTGATCTAGAGTTTCATTTACGTCTAAAAATCTATTGTTGATGTTGTCCCTTTCGGAAAACGGTTGCCGATCCCAACCGTTGGTGATGTACATTCGATACATTCAAGCGAAATGACTGGTTGGTCAAGTGTGGCCAGGTTGCAAGATGTTCTTGTTGAACCCAGTGTATTCCTCTCTAGAGGTACACTAGCGAAAGGTGGTTCCATACCTTGTCATAGTTGGAAACCCATCACCCAATACGTGCTTGCGGTTTTGATTGTATACTATATATGAAGAACGTGAGATGAAAGCGTTTCTGCTAGATGATTATTATATTGTGGTTGATAGAAATTATTATAATATCAAAAGGTTTTTGATATAAAGATGTTTTGGATTCTCATAAGGGAAAAACCCGTTCCGTTATACTGCGTGGTCTTATGAGATATCGTTTACTTGTTATAATAACCCGGAAATCTGAGCCAATTTAAATTTTTTATTTTGGCAATTTTAGTGAAATTTGAATATTTAAAATGAATTATTTAAATAATAGCGACGAGAAATTAATTTTGAATAGAATTAGAACGTATATATTTATATACGTCATCGCTAGAATATAAATATTTCATTTTAATTATAAAAGGAATTGAAAATGGCGCGGTAGTTTGAAAATTCGATTTCAAAGTTCAAATGAATGTACCGGGTGCAAAATAAACCGGATTTTAATGAAACAAAAAAATATTTGAATCTAATTGATAATATCTTTCCAACGAATCCGAAAAATTGAAATTTCATAGCGGGGATAAAAAGTTATGCCCAGTTGAAAATTCAGAATAGTCGGTACGGAATTTTCGGCCCTTAAAAATGGAAATTTTGCAAACGACCTAGGTTTTCGACGAAACCACTTTTGTTGGATCCGTGATGTCAACTTATTGCTAGGTTTCAAAATTCGTAATTTTTCGAATCAATATGTGAGCGTGGTAAAGGAGAACGTGTTTTGGAAGTTTCAGTCAATTTTGATCGACCAGAAAATGACCATTTTTCAAACGGTCTCAGAATCTGACGAAATTAGTTTTGTTAGAACCGTATCGTCAATGCGAAGCTAGAAAATATTTTTCAGGAATTTTTAGAGTTCATATGTGGCCCCGGTAAATTGAAGTGTGCGTTCAAAATCGAAATATAAAGATCGTATTCTTAACATTGAAAAAATTATATTTTTGTTAATGAAAAGATCGTATTTTTAACAAGATAAAGATTTGATTTTATAAACCAAAAGGATTTAATTTTTTTGAAGTATGAAAGATTATATTTTTATTAACATTTATGCATGAAGTTATATAATAAAAATAGGATTTTTATCATGAAAGGAAGAATATAAAAATTAGATTTTTATAGAAGTAGCGAAATAAAAATATTATTTTTATATATGTAATGAAATAAAAATATAATTTTTATATAATGTAGTGGATAAAAATATGATTTTTATGGTGTATACATCAATATAAAAAAATGTGATTTTTATATGAACAACGTGAAAACGGATTGATATGAAATGGACAACGAAAGTGATGAAAGGCGAGCATGACGAAGATTTCTACATATGAAGAGTCATGACGTTTGGTTTAGCTCTTGGTGAGAACTCCTCACTTTTATTTAATTTCTAGTTGAAATATATACTAGGATGCAGACGGTGCTTAGTAGCACCCGACACCCGTCGTCCACAGACCATGAACGGCTTGTTTGCTTGATTGCTGTGTTGAATAGAAAGAAAATTCATGTGTTGAATTTAAATAGAAAATTCATGTGTTGAATATAAAAGAAAATTCATGTGTTGAATAAAAATATATATTCATGTGTTGAAGGAAATATTCATTTGTTGAATAGAATAACGAAGTTATTGAAAGATATAAAGCCGTATTGGTCAGATATGCGTCATTTTGACGCGAACGATATTTATATCGATTTTATTCATTTTTATAATGAATATAGAAAAGGAAGTGATTTCAAAATATAACATTTTGAAAATATTATCATTTGTATATCGATGATGTGGAATATTCAATTTTGATTCAAAATTGAATATGAAGTTGAAATCGTTTTGAAAATGAATTTAAAACGATTTATAAAATACGTTTTAAAAGGAAATCGAAGAAATATATAATATATATTATATATATATAATCGTCTGAATAGAACGCACCGCGCAGCGGCCTTTCGCGCATTTCGACCATTGACTTCGAATGGACATTATGGGAGATCCGACCGTCGGATTCTCCTAAAACCAGAACCGTTGGGTTCGTATCGAAAAGAGCTTTCTAACAAATATTAGAGATTTGAAATCTAACGGTTGGATTTGGAATTATGTCCGAATCAAATTTGGAAAAGGTCGCTGTAAGTGCAGTTCGTTGGCCGTTGATGGAAATCGACTGTACGGGCCTTGATAAAATTATTAAAAATATCAATAATTTGTGTAAAATCATAAGGAATGATTTGTGAAGAATTGGGATGAAAATTTCCATATTTGAAAAGATAAAAATAGATTTTTATCGAAATGAACTAGTTTTGAACTAGAATTATAATTCTATTTATTTCTAAAATAAATAAAGTGGATTTGAAATGGTTTTGAAAATAACCAGAATTCCCAATATATAAAGTGGAAATGGATTTGAATCGAAATTGTCTTTGGAATATTTCGATGTTGAGTTTTGTGATTATTCAGATTTTGTTATGGAAATTTGAAAGATATATTTATATCGTTATTTCCAATACGATATTTGTTGGTCGTAGAATTTGATATCGAATATAAGCCGATATATTTTCTATTCAGAGCCTTGTATTTAATATCAAATTGGATTTGGGTTTGTCATGCACGGTGTCTTCATTAACACTGTTCGTAAAACCCAGTTGCGAAAAAGATTAAATCTTTTTGTTTAGATTTAATGAAGTGTACCAATTAAATGGTATTTAATTGGAATTAAATTTGAATTGATTTTTGGGTTCATCGTGAACGGTGTTTTAAATAACACTTGTTCTTTAACCCGATAATTAATGGAATGTGATTTTGGGTTTATAGTGAACCGTGTTTTAAATGATATTTGTTCTTTTACCCAGTTAAAGACAGGAGGTGATTTCCTAAGTTAAATAATCATTAATATTGATTTTTGGGAAGATTAAAACCAAGTGGATTTTAATGAATCTTTAATTAGATTGGAATGGTCGAGAATGGAGTATCACCAGTTTTGCTCCCGGCGATAGTTAAATCTTTAATTAGATTTGAACGTGAAATGGTAATTGAATTTACCGATAACACCGTGGTGTTAGATATGAAGTATTACAAGTTTTACTTCATGGGATGAATATGTTGGGATTGAGAAATAAATGATTACTTCGGTGTGGTTCGCTAATCACGACTAGTTTGAATTGATATTCAAAAGAAGATTAAAGATTAAATTTAAAGAATTTATCTTTGATAAAATTAATGGGAACCTTTCCCTAAGAACGTGAAATTTAGAAACTAATTGAAAATTAGTTAAGATGAATGGTTTCCTGGGTATTGATCTGATGTTGGTTTCGGCCTTCGGGGTTAATACTTAGGGAGTTGTTCTCTTACTAGTTTACGGTTAGTGGCTGATGAATTGGAATGAGGCGTATGTTGTGTTTGTGTAACACTTGTTTATTATATACGCGAGTTATTCAGAAAGGCCGGGTTTATCCCATTCTGAATAACTGATTCGACGTGGTGTCGAGGATGAAGATGGTGGTTGATGACCAGAGGTCTTCACGTCGTTTGGGTGATTACTGATGATCTTGATTGGGTCGTACACCCAAGAGGAGGGATTCAGTTAGTGGTCGTCCAGACGTACTTGGAGATCGATGGATATGCGAGGTACATGGTGCCTCCGGTTTCGTTCAGACCCAGAATGGACTTGTAAATGGACTGTGTGTCTGACATTGGATATCATACTGCGTGATTGATGGATATCGGTTGCATGGAGTGTTTTGCCTGTGTGGCATGCTAAGATGCAAATGATCAAGGCTTATGTTGAAAAGCAGAGTCTTGTGGTTGATGATCAAAGCACAACCTGTGTGGCACAACTTTGTGTAGCGTTAATTCGCGAGCCTAACACCCCGGTTGTGAACCAGAAACGGGAGAGGATTGCAGGGAGGACATACGTTTCCTTCTAGCTTGGAGTGGCGTCAGTGGTTTTACACGCCCTGACGAGTTTGACTTATGTGGTTGTTGCTGTTGCGAGGCGCCTCGGATATATCGGTCGTTCTCTAACCGATGGAGTCATTCGTTGGCTCATTTACGCCCCATAGGGCAGGGAGACGTAGTGTTCAGGGTTTCGTCTAATCCACATCGGTGGACCGTCCCTGAAGATCTAAGGGTCGATGCGTTCTGATCCTGAGACATGGGATAGATTGTCTCGAATCGGTAAAGGACAATCCCTTGCCTTGGTTCACAGATGGAAATCCAACTTCCAATACGTGACATGTGTGGTTTTCATTTTAGAGCCTAGTATGGCGACATCATATATGGTACCCATGCCGTCTATGATTGATATTAATGATGGAAATTGTTTCGACACTATACATTTATAGTAATGATAAACATGAAATTTCACGTATCAAGCATTCTTTGGCTATTATAAGGTAAAACCCTGTCCTCCGGTTTGTGTTGCATTGTGTGATGGGACCTGGGTCTTATAATAGCTTCATTTTTCTTTATTTAGCATTGCGCTATTTTTTTTTATGCACTGATATTCTTGGGAGGAAACCCGTTCCGTGTTATACGGCGTGGTCCCTTGATTTACCTGACTTTAAAATAAAGATTAAAAACTGTTTTTAGTTCTCACACCAGTCCTATGACTGACCTGGAGTTTATTGTTTTAACCTAAACTCTGGGTGCCCTTATTCTGACACAGGCAGCTAGTAGTTTCGGTTTTGCAGATTTATATTCACAGGATCCTGATTTACAGCTGGAACGATACTCGAAAAGCTCTGTATTCGTGTATTACTTCTAGTTGTGTATTGTATTATTTTTCCGCTGCTATGTAATGTATTGTAATCTCTGATATTTTTCTGTTGTGTAATATTTATTTATACTCTATATATTCTTGTATTCTGATGAATTGTTGTAATAAGCAATGAAAAGTTCTTCTGTCTGCGTTCTTTTGTGTGTTGTTCTCAAAGTATCCGCTCTTTCCTTACCGGGGAAGTTACGGGTCCTTATACTTGTTCAAACTGTTTTTAACTGTTTTACTTATACCAGTCCCATGACTGACCCGGAGTTTATTTTGTTTTGTTTTCCCTAAACTCTTAGGTGCCCAATTTTGTATGGGCAGTCAAGCAGTCAGGATTTACAGATACTTGAAGAGCTGGAGCAGGAGGCTTCAGGATCATATAGCTATTGTTTATTTCCGCTGTGTTGTAAGTGCTGTACTTGATAATGATATGTATATTCAAGTACAATCTTTTATTTCAAAGTTATGTTATATGTTATTCGTTCCGCTGTGAGGTTCGTGTTACTCTGATGTTGTGTTCTTCTTCTTCTTCTATTCAAAGTTTCTATCTTATCTATTCTCACCCTCTAATTTCTTTCATTAACTACCGAGTTTTTCGATGTTTGGTTAGTCGTCATTGAGTTTATGGCGATAGCCAAAGTCGACTTTTTCCGGGTCGTTACACGCGCCCGTGCCAACACCGAATTTCACAATGCCGAACATCCCTTTTTCCACTTGCCAGATCTCGCATCCCCCAACTTGCAGAAATCTCGCGTCACTTTTCCATGTGCCGGATGGATAGAAAATGTGCCAAGGACGATGTGATTGGGCGTTTTGGCATCACTTTCGGATGCGATGCGAACCAGTGGCTTGCCAAGACATTTCTCCTCTGTAGTGCACGTGGATCTATGGCATTTTTGTGTGGTGATCCATGACTTTTTAGCATGCCAAACGTGCCAGACCAAAAATTGCTAGATTTTCCAGGTTGATTAACCAAGGTTTTACCCATGGTTTTTTGTGATTTTCACGTGCTGATCCAACATTTTTGACATGCCAGGTCAATTTTTTCCAATTTTCCAGATTTGAGCGCTGTGAGTCACGCACCATTTTTCGTGATCATGCCACACCGATCAGCTGTTTTTGAGTGCACGAGTTCTGCCACGTGATCATACCGACGCACTCAAGCATTTTTAGCTAATCGGATCGAGTCGATCACGTATTACCATGCCAGTTTTCAAAGTCCACAGATGATGATTTTACAAATCGACACCATTTACAATCCTTTTCTGAATAGCTCGCGACTTCCCAAATTGCTTTGTGTTTTCTAATGAGGTTCCCAACACTTGAGCGCGTCGCTAACCAAGATTTTGACGTGTGACAGCTTTGAGCAAAAAGTATGTCAACACTTTGCCCCTCCAGACGTGTCTTGCTTGATCGAAGGAAGATGTGCTTTGCGCGAAAGCCAGAAATCCAGAAACCAATAACTTGAAATCCATGATCGCTCCAGATTGTATTATACATTAACCAAAAAACCAGAAAGCCCGAAATCCAGTGAAAGCCGACGATCGCTCCGGATCGTATAGGAATAACAGGAGGACTGCAAGAGTCCAATAACCTGAGAGACCAGAAAATCCATAGCCAGATATTCAAATGATGTGCCATATGAGGACGTCCTAATAACCAAACGAGTAGGATCCACCAACCAGACGCATGAGATCCAAAGCTCGCCATAAGTAAAGGCAATCATATCGAAGTAGACCAAGAGGCCAAGATAGTAACGAGTGGATAATCTTGTCGCGTCACTGACAAGTCCACCCGATGTAATCTAATATCCAGATGAATCGTCTTAACGGGACGATCCAATATGCAAACGAGCAGGATCCACCGAACAGACGCACAAGATCCAACGATCACCACAAATCAAGCAATCTTGTCGGGGTAGGACAATAGGCCAAGATAACCAGACACTTATTAAATTTTGCAATCATGTTATCGATTTCATAATCATGTTGTCGATTTTATACTTCACAAGCAAATGTCCTTACTTTGCGAAGTAATTTTATTAAAGTTATGAAATTTAGGGATTTTTTAGTAAAGAGAAAATACAAAGTTCGTTATCCATAAAGAGCATGCCTAGGGGGTTGTCCTACCCTCGTGCATAGGTGGGCGGACTTTACCATTTTTTGATTTCAAATTCATTTGTAAGGGAGAGTGAATGGATTATCGTCCATGAAGAGCATGTCTAGGATCTCGCCGGTTCCTATTACATGGATAAGCAAATTTAACCAATCTTAAGCCAGAAAAAAAATAAACTTTTCATTAATAACCAAAGCGGGTGATGTGTATTGCCAGACAAAGAGCATTCCAAAGGTCTCTCCTATTTCCATACATGGGTATGCCGACTCAGCCATCTTACAACCAATATAACCAAAAGAGGACACATCTGGAGGATCGAAGTCCTTGAAGCCTAAACTATGAACCGAAGTCTGAATGACCAAATTCAAGAAAGCTAAGGGAGCCAAACTAGAAGCTCAAGAAATCCACGAGCATGAAGGCTAGGAATGAGAAAGCCATAAGTGGGGAACTCATTATCCAAAAGCCACAGAATCCAAAAGCCAAAAAACCGAAGAAAGCCAAATTCAAAGCCTAAGCACCGAAGGCCTCAAAACCAAAATTCAAGAAGCTAGAAAAGACACAAACTAAGAATCCACAAGAATCAAATCCACGATACCGAAAAGCCAAGACCAATATCCAGTACTCCAAGCGACACCAAGACCATAAAACAAAAATATCCACAAAGCCAGAAGAACAAAAGCCACAAGATAGTGATGCCAAGGAGACTTGCATATGAGACATCAAAGTTAATATGGGGTTTAATTGATAATAATGCCAGTGGAACGAGTATCGTAGGACTATCCTGATTTCCATGAGGGGGTCGTGCCTATCCTGATACCACAGCCCAATTTCGAACTAACCTTGCCAGCACTCCACGTGTGGAACGCTCCTTGAGATGTCAACACTAGTTCATATCATGACCATTGAAAGTTTTGGAAATGGAACAATCCGTTGGAAAATCAACAACATAAGCATTATCATTGATTTTCTTAAGTATCTTCATTGGTCCAATCTTTTTAGCCTTCAACTTATTGTAAGTACTCACTGGAAATCGCTCTTTGCGAAAATGGACCATGACTTCATCACTTTCGTTGAATATTTTGAGACGTCTATGCTTATCAGCCTGGGCTTTGTATTTAACGTTGGATGTTTCTATGGCCTTCTTAGTGTCAGCATGAATTTCAGATATCTTTTCCGCCATGGCAGCAGTACTCATTCCTAGCAATTTTGGTAAAGCCACCAAATTAACGGTGTGTTGAGGGATTCCACTATAAATAATTTCAATTGGCGTTTTGTTAGTGGAGCGATTCACCATGTTATTGTATGTAAATTCAACTTGAGTAAGAGTAAAGTCCCATTGTTTTGACTATCTTTTCATAGAGAACGAATCAAATTTCCTAAAGTACGATTGACAACTTCCTTCTGACCACCGGTTTGTGGGTGACAAGTGCTGCTATATTGAAGAGTAGTATCAAAATGCTTCCATAAGGTGATCCAAGAGTGACTAGAAATTTGTTATCACGATCAGATGTGATGGTTGTTAGTATTCCATGAAGTCGAATGATCTCACGAAAAAACAAGTTAGCAATGTTAGTAGCATCCATTGTCTTTTTGCAGGGAATGAAGTGTGCCATTTTAGAAAATCTATCAACAACCACAAAAACGAAATCCATTCCTATTCGGGTACAGGAAGGCCTAACACAAAATCCATTGATACATCTGTAACAACCCGTAAAATGCGAGCCAGTTTGAAATTTTTATTTTGGCGATTTTAGCGAATTTTGAATATTTAAAATAGATTATTTTAAATAATATCGACGAGAAATTTAATTTGAATATAATTTGAACGTATATATTATATACGTCGTCGTTAGAATATATAATAATTATATATAATTATAAAAGGAATTGAAAATGGCGCGGTAGTTCGAAAATTCGATTTCTAATTTCAAATGGATATACAGAATTCAATATAAGTCAGAATTGAACGAAACAAGAAATATTTGAATCTGTATAACTATATCTTTGTAACGAAGTTAACAAACTGAGATTTCATTTTAGAAATGATAAGATATGTCCAGTTTAAAATTAGAAATAGTCGCCGTGGAATTTATATATATTTTTATATATACAAGGCCCTTAAAAATAGCAATTTTGCAAACGACCTCGGATTTCGACGAAACCAGTTTTGTTGGGTCCGTGATGTTAAGTTATTGCTAGATTCCAAATTTCATAATTTTTCGAATCGATATGTGAGCGTGGCAAAGGAAAACGCGTTTAACCAGTTTCAGTTGATTTTAATCGACTGGAAATTGGCCATTTTTCCAACGGTCTCAGAATTCGACGAAACTAGTTTTGTTATGACCGTATCGTCAATACGAAGCTAGAAAATATTTTTCAGGAATTTTTAAAGTTCGTATGTGACCCCAGTAATTTGAAATGTACGTTTAAAATTCAATATAGTGATTTAAATGTAAATTTAACGAAAACTGATTGTAACAGCCGAATCAGCTTACAATACATATCCCATTGTGTTCGGAATGGGGATAATTAGCTAGGGGCGACAGTCGTTGCGTTGGATTTCGAGTTCGAATAAAAAGTCCACCTTTATAGAAAATAAAATAATATAATATAAATTATTAAATAAATAATGGTCAACCCCCACTCCCTCTTATCTCTCTCCTCCCCCTTCAGTTATTCGAAACCCGATAAAAAAAGAAAAAAAATCCCTCCCCGGTCGCCAGCGATGACCGCTCCCCCCTTTTCCATGGCGGTGCGCGCCTCCCCAGCTCCCTCCACCACCTCCTCTTCCTACTCTCCTCCCTCTCCTCTCCTTCTCCGAATAGAAGCCCTCGCCCGAACCCCCCATCTCCAATCGCGACGCCCCTAGGCCCACACCACCACTTGCCGCCGCCCTCAGCTCCCCTCCGACCACCGTACCCGCCAATCGACCCCACACCGCCCCCCCTCAGGCCGCAGAACCTCCCTCCAACCGTTAAGCGCCCTCTTCCCCCTGTAAGTTTTTTTTTATTTATTTATTTTATTTTATTTATTTTATATAATCAGTAAAAACTGATTTTGAAAAAGAAGTAAAAACTGTTTTTTTATTTACTTTAAACTAATTTTTTAAAGAATATAAAAACTGAATTGATTTTTAAAAGATTAAAAACAGTTGATTTTTAAAAGATTAAAAACTGAATTGATTTTTAAAAAAGATTAAAAAGAGTTGATTTTTAAAAGGTTAAAACTGATTTTAATTTTAAGTTAAAAGCAAAAGGTTTAAACTTTAAAAAGATCGGATTTGTAGAAAAGTAAAAAACATATTTTTATATATTGAAAGTCGAGATAAAAATCAGATTTTTATATATTGAATAACGAAGTAAAAATTCGATTTTTATATATTGAATAGTGAAGTAAAAATTCGATTTTTACATAGGTAGTGAAAGCGGGCAACGAAGATGACGAAGATGCGATAGCGATGAATATTTCTACCAATGAAGAGCCGTGGAGCTAGGATAGCTATCAGTGAGAATTTCTCACCTTCCAATTTCTTTTTCTAGTTATATATATATACTAGGATGCAGACGGTGCTTAGTAGCACCCGACACAATCGTCCACAGACCATGGACTTGTTTGTTTGACTGTTTGGTGATTGATTGCGATATTGGTTTGAATGTGATTTGTGGTGTGAAAAATCGAATCGATAAATTGGTTAGGATTAGACGTGCGCCGTTATAAGGCGAAGGAGTAAGGCTAGGTTAGACTCTTACTCCAAATTTTGTGGTTTGCATAACGAATTGATTTGATTGATGTGTGAATGGCGTGGGCCTTCACTAGACCGGGGATAAGGCTAGGCCTCGTCCCGTTTCTAGTATCGTGCCGTTATGCCGCCGAAATTTTCTAAAATATGTTAGAAAAATAAAAATATCATTTTATTTAAAGAATGAATTGAATAGAAATTCATATGTTGAAATAAAATGTTTTGTCGTTAAAAATATAATTTTTAACGTGAAGTGAATAAAATAAAATATTCATTTATAAACCGGACGGTTTGTTTATGTACGCCTATTTGAATGACATTGATTGGGACGATAAATTTTACACATCGCCCAACTGCACGAATAAAAATCTGTGTTTGATTGTTTGAAACCCCACACGGGTGTTGGGATGAAATTTGAAGTTCACTCATCCTGATGGATTAAATATGTCGATCGATTGATTGACAGGCTGTTATAAGCGTTAGATATCTATATTTGATGCTTATACAGTGTAGTGCACTTTGGTTGATGGTTGATTATTTTTCAATGCTATTATATACATGTGTTGTATGGAAATCCATATAATTAACTTTATATGGTAATTGATTGGGCCTCATTCCAATTTGAAAAATAAAGAATATTATAAAATAAAAGTTCATGTGTTGACAATACTCATTCATTGAGATTGGTCATGTGTTGAACGAAATATTTTAGTAATAAAATTTACATCTTTATCAATATAAAATAAAAGTTCATGTGTTGACAGTACTCATTCATTGAGATTGGTCATGTGTTGAACGAAATATTTTGATGATAACAACTATTTTGAAAAAGAAATATTTGAAATATAATATTTGAAAATAGAAATTTATGAAGCCGTGTTGAGTAGATTGACGCCATTTTGACGTAAACGATTTATATCGATTTTATTCATTTCGAAATAAAATGAATTGAAAACGATTTCGAAATAAAATGAATTGAAAACAATTTCGAATAAAATGAATTGAAAACGATTTCGAATAGAAATGAATTGAAAACGATTTCGAAATAAAATGAATTGAAAACGATTTCGAAATGAATTGAATTGAAAACGATTTCGAAATGAATTGAATTGAAAACGATTTCGAAATGAATTGAATTGAAAACGAATTCAAATTGAATTGAAAGCGAATTGAAATGAATTCAAATTGAATTAAAATTTGAATTGAATAGAAATGAATTTTAAAACGAATTTATAAAGAAGAAATTCAATTTTGATTTGAATTGAAAAGGAAGTTGAAATTTCTTTTGAAACGAATTCAAAACTATTTATATAATTCGTTTTAAATAGAAATCGACGAAATATATATTATATATATTATATATATAATATAATGGCCTGAATAGAACGCGCCGCGCCGCGGCAGTTCGTAAATTTCGACCATTTATTTCAAACGGACATTACGGGAGATCCGACCGTCGGATTCTCCTAAAACCGGAACCTTTGGGTTCGTATCGAAAAGAGCTTTCTAACGAATATTAGAAATTTGAAATCTAACGGTTGGATTTGGAGATACGTCCAAATCAAATTCGAAAAAGGTCGCTGTAAGTGCAGTTCGATGGCCATTGTTGGAAATCGACTGTACGGGCCTTGATAAAATTATTAAAAATAGTAATAATTTGTGTAAAATCATAAGAAATGATTTAGGAAGAATTGGGATGAAAAACTCCATATTTGAAAAGATAAAAATAGATTTTTATCGAATTGAACTAGTTTTGAACTAGAATTATAATTCTATTTATTTTTAAATAAATAAATTGAATTCGAAAAGGGTTTTAAAAATAACCAAAATTTCCAATGATTGCATTGGAGTGGATTTGAATCGAAATTGTCTTCGGAATATTTCGATGTTGGAATTCGTGATTATACAGGTGTTGTTATGGAAATTTGAAAGATATATATTTATATCGTTATTTCCAATACGACATTTGTTAATCGTAGAATTTGATATTGAATATAGGCCGATATATTTTCTATTCAGAGCCTAGTATTGAATATCGAATGTGATTTGGGTTTGTCGTGAATGGTGTCTTCACTAACACTGTTCTTGAACCCAGTTGAGAAAAGATTAAATCTTTTTATTTAGATTTAATGAAGTGTACCAATTAAATAATATTTAATTGGGATTGAATTGATATTGATTGTTGGGTTTATCGTGAACAGTGTTTTAAATAACACTCGTTCTTTAACCCGATAGTTAATGAATGTGATTTTGGGTTTATCGTGAACCGTGTTTTAAATGACACTGATTCTTTAACCCAGTTAACGATTAAAACTAAGTGGAATTTTAATGAATCTTTAATTAGATTGAAATGGTCGAGAATGGAGTATCGCCAGTTTTGCTCCAAAGCGATAGTTAAATCTTTAATTAGATTTGAACGTGAAATGGTAATTGAATTTACCGATAACACTGTGGTGTTAGATATGAAGTATTACCAGTTTTACTTCATGGGATAAATAGGTTGGGATTGGGAAATTAAAACAAATGATTACTTCGGTAAGTTTCGTTAATCCCGACTAGTTGAATCGAAATTCAAAAGAAGATTAGAGAATAAATTCAAGAATTTATCTTGGATAAAATTAATGGGAACATTTTCCTATGAATGTGAAATTTAGAAATTAACTGTCGGTTGGCCAAGCAGAATGGTTTTCTGGATATTGATCTGATGTTGGTTTCGGCCCTCGGGGTTAATATTTGGGAAATTATCCTCTTGATTAATTTACGGTTAGTGACTAATGAATTGGAATGAGGCGTATGTTGTGTTTGTGTAACACTTATTTAAAATATACGCGAGTTATTCGGAAAGACCGGGTTTATCCCATTCTGAATAACTGATACGACGATAAGTCGAAGATGAAGACGATGGTCGAAGACCGGAGGTCTTCACGTCGTTTGGGTGATAACTGATGATCTTGATTGGGCTGTACACCCAAGAAGATGGAAACAGTTAGTGATCGTCCAGACGTACTTGGAGATCGATGGATATGCGGGGTACTAGGTGCCTCCGGTTTCGTTCAGACCCAGAACGGACTTGAAAATGGACTGTGTGTCTGACATTGGATTTTAGTCTGTGTGTTTGATTTCTATTAAATATATATCTGTTTGGCGGTGGAGAATTTATTCTCTTGCTTAACGCCCTTCTCTGAGACGTACGAGCTCAGGGGTTATATATTGATGGATATCAAACGCATGGAGTGAATTGCCTGTGTTGCATGCCTAAGTGGCAATTGATCGAGGCTTCTGTTGAAAAGCAGAGTCTTGTGGTGATGATCAAAGCACGGCCTTCGTGGCGTAGCTTTGTGTAACGTTTACCTCGCGTGTTTCACACCCGGTATGAACCAAAAACGGGAGAGGACCTCAGGGAGGGCATGCGTTTCTTTCTAGCTAAAAAGTGGCGTCAGTGGTTTTACACGCCCTGACGAGATTGACTTATGTGGTTGTTGCTGTTGCGAGGCGCCTCGGATTGATCGGTCGTTCTCGAACCGATGGAGTCATTCGTTGGCTCGTTTGCGCCCCAAAGGGCGGGGAGACGTAGTGTTCAGGCATTTTAATCCACATCGGTGGACCGGCCCTGACGATCCAAGGGTCACTCGAGCTCTGATCCTGAGACATGGTAGGCTAGATTGTCTCGAATCGGTTGAGGACTATCTTTTGCCTCGGTTCATAGATGGAAATCCAATTTCCAAATACGTGACATTTGCGGTTTTAGTTGTAATCCTATATATGGCGACATAGTGGGATGGGGCGCTTATGCCGCCTATGATTGATACTTATGATTTGAAGTTGTTTTATACACTATGCACTTATTATAGTATCAAATGATTTGTTTTAACCGTATCAAGCATTCTTTGGCTGTTATAAGGGAAAACCCTATCCTCGGCTGCGTTGCATTGTGTGATGGGACCTGGGTCTTATAACAGCTTCATTTTTCTTTATTTAGCATTACGCTGTTTGTTTTATGCACCGGTATTCTTGGGAGGAAACCCGTTCCGTGTTATACGGCGTGGTCCCTTGATTTACCTAACTTTAAAAATAAAGATTAATAACTGTTTTAGTTCTCACACCAGTCACATGACTGACCTGGAGTTTATTGTTTTAACCTAAACTCTGGGTGCCCTTATTTTCGACACGGGCAGCTAGTAGTTTTGGTTTTGCAGATTTATATTCACAGGATCCTGGTTTACAGCTGGAACGATATCCGGAAAGCTTTGTATCCATATATCTCTTCTAGTTGTGTATTGTATTATTTTCCGCTGCTATGTATTTAAATGTAATTTAAATCTCTGATATCTCTGTGTAATATTTATTCGTTTATACTCTGTATATTCTTGTAATCTGATGTATTGTTGTTATATACAATGAAATGTTCTTCTGTATGCGTTCTGTTTTGTCCTGTTCTCAACGATAGGGCGTTTCGAACGGTCTGGGTCAGTTTAGCGACTGGTTCGGACCGAGCGAAATTCCTTGCCGTCACAGTTGGTATCAGAGCTTTGGTTTGCAAAGCTTAGAGAACAAGACACATTAGAACCTTACGAAAGAATTCATCAGATATTGGATTAGTAATATCCAATGGAATGACTCGTTAGAGATAGGATCAGTAGTATCCTAGAACGAGTGTGAAGAGTATATTTTTCAAATGAAAACAATTTTTGTTTTGAAAATTTAAAACCATCATTCGTATTTGGTTATCTATTTATATTGATGTGGACAATCCAATATATATAGATTTTGCGTATACGTCTGATCCGCGTGTATTCGAAATTTTAATATACTGGATAGATATAGAGCCACACTCTAGTCGTCCGGAGACGATTCTGATGATAGTCTAGACATCATCAGAATTGGTATTCGAGTTTCGAAGGTGTGATTTTCTATATATTTCCATTAGACTGGTGTGAGAACCAAAACTTATATAGCTAGATTTATTTGTTGTGATTTGGTATCAAAAATCTGATTTTTGACTATATATCAAAGTTATGAATTTGAAACTCTAATTCACTAATTGATTGATGTTTGTGTTGTTTGTTTAGTTGTTTGATAATTTTGAACCATTATGCCTAATGTGATCGAATAATGAATTGTATTGAAATTTGGTTGCGTTTGCTTGCATATATATATATATCATTGAACAGGTCATAGCAAGGAGGCTAGAGCCAGAGAATAAAATTTGTTTGCCCGACAAATAGGTACATGTTTACTACATAATTTCCTGTTTTGTTTGGGTGATGATGATTTTGTGAGCCTATTGGCTAGCCGCTTGGCTTTTTCTTTTTCTTTTTGAGATCTGAAGGACCGGGGAAGCTATTTGAAATTCCCCGATGCTCCCGGTGCAGGGGAGGTTATGGCGAAATTTTTCGAAAATTTAGAGAGTTAGCCAAATTTTTGAAATTTGAGAAATTCTCAGAAACTGAAAAGTTGGAGAATGGAAACCAGATCGAACGTAGAGTTGAATTATCAAACCACTTTCGACTTTGTTCCTTTTCGGGGACGAAAAGTTTTAAGTGGGGGAGATTGTAACAACCCGTAAAATGCGAGCCAGTTTGAAAATTTTATTTTGGCGATTTTAGCGAATTTTGAATATTTAAAATAGATTATTTTAAATAATATCGACGAGAAATTTAATTTGAATATAATTTGAACGTATATATTATATACGTCGTCGTTAGAATATATAATAATTATATATAATTATAAAAGGAATTGAAAATGGCGCGGTAGTTCGAAAATTCGATTTCTAATTTCAAATGGATATACAGAATTCAATATAAGTCAGAATTGAACGAAACAAGAAATATTTGAATCTGTATAACTATATCTTTGTAACGAAGTTAACAAACTGAGATTTCATTTTAGAAATGATAAGATATGTCCAGTTTAAAATTAGAAATAGTCGCTGTGGAATTTATATATATTTTTATATATACAAGGCCCTTAAAAATAGCAATTTTGCAAACGACCTCGGATTTCGACGAAACCAGTTTTGTTGGGTCCGTAATGTTAAGTTATTGCTAGATTCCAAATTTCATAATTTTTCGAATCGATATGTGAGCGTGGCAAAGGAAAACGCGTTTGACCAGTTTCAGTTGATTTTAATCGACTGGAAATTGGCCATTTTTCCAACGGTCTCAGAATTCGACGAAACTAGTTTTGTTATGACCGTATCGTCAATACGAAGCTAGAAAATATTTTTTAGGAATTTTTAAAGTTCGTATGTGACCCCAGTAATTTGAAATGTACGTTTAAAATTCAATATAGTGATTTAAATGTAAATTTAACGAAAACTGATTGTAACAGCCGGATCAGCTTACGATACATATCCCATTGTGTTCGGAATGGGGATAATTAGCTAGGGGCGACAGTCGTTGCGTTGGATTTCGAGTTCGAATAAAAAGTCCACCTTTATAGAAAATAAAATAATATAAATTATTAAATAAATAATGGTCAACCCCCACTCCCTCTTATCTCTCTCCTCCCCCTTCAGTTATTCGAAACCCGATAAAAAAAGAAAAAAAATCCCTCCCCGGTCGCCAGCGATGACCGCTCCCCCCTTTTCCATGGCGGTGCGCGCCTCCCCAGCTCCCTCCACCACCTCCTCTTCCTGCTCTCCTCCCTCTCCTCTCCTTCTCCGAATAGAAGCCCTCGCCCGAACCCCCCATCTCCAATCGCGACGCCCCTAGGCCCACACCACCACTTGCCGCCGCCCTCAGCTCCCCTCCGACCACCGTACCCGCCAATCGACCCCACACCGCCCCCCTCAGGCCGCAGAACCTCCCTCCAACCGTTAAGCGCCCTCTTCCCCCTGTAAGTTTTTATTTATTTATTTATTTTATTTTATTTATTTTATATAATCAGTAAAAACTGATTTTGAAAAAGAAGTAAAAACTGTTTTTTTTATTTACTTTAAACTGATTTTTTAAAGAATATAAAAACTGAATTGATTTTTAAAAGATTAAAAACAGTTGATTTTTAAAAGATTAAAAACTGAATTGATTTTTAAAAAAGATTAAAAAGAGTTGATTTTTAAAAGGTTAAAACTGATTTTAATTTTAAGTTAAAAGCAAAAGGTTTAAACTTTAAAAAGATCGGATTTGTAGAAAAGTAAAAAACATATTTTTATATATTGAAAGTCGAGATAAAAATCAGATTTTTATATATTGAATAGCGAAGTAAAAATTCGATTTTTATATATTGAATAGTGAAGTAAAAATTCGATTTTTACATAGGTAGTGAAAGCGGGCAACGAAGATGACGAAGATGCGATAGCGATGAAGATTTCTACCAATGAAGAGCCGTGGAGCTAGGATAGCTATCAGTGAGAATTTCTCACCTTTCAATTTCTTTTTCTAGTTATATATATATACTAGGATGCAGACGGTGCTTAGTAGCACCCGACACAATCGTCCACAGACCATGGACTTGTTTGTTTGACTGTTTGGTGATTGATTGCGATATTGGTTTGAATGTGATTTGTGGTGTGAAAAATCGAATCGATAAATTGGTTAGGATTAGACGTGCGTCGTTATAAGGCGAAGGAGTAAGGCTAGGTTAGACTCTTACTCCAAATTTTGTGGTTTGCATAACGAATTGATTTGATTGATGTGTGAATGGCGTGGGCCTTCACTAGACCGGGGATAAGGCTAGGCCTCGTCCCGTTTCTAGTATCGTGCCGTTATGCCGCCGAAATTTTCTAAAATATGTTAGAAAAATAAAAATATCATTTTATTTAAAGAATGAATTGAATAGAAATTCATATGTTGAAATAAAATGTTTTGTCGTTAAAAATATAATTTTTAACGTGAAGTGAATAAAATAAAATATTCATTTATAAACCGGACGGTTTGTTTATGTACACCTATTTGAATGACATTGATTGGGACGATAAATTTTACACATCGCCCAACTGCACGAATAAAAATCTGTGTTTGATTGTTTGAAACCCCACACGGGTGTTGGGATGAAATTTGAAGTTCACTCATCCTGATGGATTAAATATGTCGATCGATTGATTGACAGGTTGTTATAAGCGTTAGATATCTATATTTGATGCTTATACAGTGTAGTGCACTTTGGTTGATGGTTGATTATTTTTCAATGCTATTATATACATGTGTTGTATGGAAATCCATATAATTAACTTTATATGGTAATTGATTGGGCCTCATTCCAATTTGAAAAATAAAGAATATTATAAAATAAAAGTTCATGTGTTGACAATACTCATTCATTGAGATTGGTCATGTGTTGAACGAAATATTTTAGTAATAAAATTTACATCTTTATCAATATAAAATAAAAGTTCATGTGTTGACAGTACTCATTCATTGAGATTGGTCATGTGTTGAACGAAATATTTTGATGATAACAACTATTTTGAAAAAGAAATATTTGAAATAGAATATTTGAAAATAGAAATTTATGAAGTCGTGTTGAGTAGATTGACGCCATTTTGACGTAAACGATTTATATCGATTTTATTCATTTCGAAATAAAATGAATTGAAAACGATTTCAAAATAAAATGAATTGAAAACGATTTCGAATAAAATGAATTGAAAACGATTTCGAATAGAAATGAATTGAAAACGATTTCGAAATAAAATGAATTGAAAACGATTTCGAAATGAATTGAATTGAAAACGATTTCGAAATGAATTGAATTGAAAACGATTTCGAAATGAATTGAATTGAAAACGAATTCAAATTGAATTGAAAGCGAATTGAAATGAATTCAAATTTAATTAAAATTTGAATTGAATAGAAATGAATTTTAAAACGAATTTATAAAGAAGAAATTCAATTTTGATTTGAATTGAAAAGGAAGTTGAAATTTCTTTTGAAACGAATTCAAAACTATTTATATAATTCGTTTTAAATAGAAATCGACGAAATATATATTATATATATTATATATATAATATAATGGCCTGAATAGAACGCGCCGCGCCGCGGCAGTTCGTAAAGTTCGACCATTTATTTCAAACGGACATTACGGGAGATCCGACCGTCGGATTCTCCTAAAACCGGAACCGTTGGGTTCGTATCGAAAAGAGCTTTCTAACGAATATTAGAAATTTGAAATCTAACGGTTGGATTTGGAGATACGTCCAAATCAAATTCGAAAAAGGTCGCTGTAAGTGCAGTTCGATGGCCATTGTTGGAAATCGACTGTACGGGCCTTGATAAAATTATTAAAAATAGTAATAATTTGTGTAAAATCATAAGAAATGATTTGGGAAGAATTAGGATGAAAAACTCCATATTTGAAAAGATAAAAATAGATTTTTATCGAATTGAACTAGTTTTGAACTAGAATTATAATTCTATTTATTTTTAAATAAATAAATTGAATTCGAAAAGGGTTTTAAAAATAACCAAAATTTCCAATGATTGCATTGGAGTGGATTTGAATCGAAATTGTCTTCGGAATATTTCGATGTTGGAATTCGTGATTATACAGGTGTTGTTATGGAAATTTGAAAGATATATATTTATATCGTTATTTCCAATACGACATTTGTTAATCGTAGAATTTGATATTGAATATAGGCCGATATATTTTCTATTCAGAGCCTAGTATTGAATATCGAATGTGATTTGGGTTTGTCGTGAATGGTGTCTTCACTAACACTGTTCTTGAACCCAGTTGAGAAAAGATTAAATCTTTTTATTTAGATTTAATGAAGTGTACCAATTAAATAATATTTAATTGGGATTGAATTGATATTGATTGTTGGGTTTATCGTGAACAGTGTTTTAAATAACACTCGTTCTTTAACCCGATAGTTAATGAATGTGATTTTGGGTTTATCGTGAACCGTGTTTTAAATGACACTGATTCTTTAACCCAGTTAACGATTAAAACTAAGTGGAGTTTTAATGAATCTTTAATTAGATTGAAATGGTCGAGAATGGAGTATCGCCAGTTTTGCTCCAAAGCGATAGTTAAATCTTTAATTAGATTTGAACGTGAAATGGTAATTGAATTTACCGATAACACTGTGGTGTTAGATATGAAGTATTACCAGTTTTACTTCATGGGATAAATAGGTTGGGATTGGGAAATTAAAACAAATGATTACTTCGGTAAGTTTCGTTAATCCCGATTAGTTGAATCGAAATTCAAAAGAAGATTAGAGAATAAATTCAAGAATTTATCTTGGATAAAATTAATGGGAACATTTTCCTATGAATGTGAAATTTAGAAATTAACTGTCGGTTGGCCAAGCAGAATGGTTTTCTGGATATTGATCTGATGTTGGTTTCGGCCTTCGGGGTTAATATTTGGGAAATTATCCTCTTGATTAATTTACGGTTAGTGACTAATGAATTGGAATGAGGCGTATGTTGTGTTTGTGTAACACTTATTTAAAATATACGCGAGTTATTCGGAAAGACCGGGTTTATCCCATTCTGAATAACTGATACGACGATAAGTCGAAGATGAAGACGATGGTCGAAGACCGGAGGTCTTCACGTCGTTTGGGTGATAACTGATGATCTTGATTGGGCTGTACACCCAAGAAGATGGAAACAGTTAGTGATCGTCCAGACGTATTTGGAGATCGATGGATATGCGGGGTACTAGGTGCCTCCGGTTTCGTTCAGACCCAGAACGGACTTGAAAATGGACTGTGTGTCTGACATTGGATTTTAGTCTGTGTGTTTGATTTCTATTAAATATATATCTGTTTGGCGGTGGAGAATTTATTCTCTTGCTTAACGCCCTTCTCTGAGACGTACGAGCTCAGGGGTTATATATTGATGGATATCAAACGCATGGAGTGAATTGCCTGTGTGGCATGCCTAAGTGGCAATTGATCGAGGCTTCTGTTGAAAAGCAGAGTCTTGTGGTGATGATCAAAGCACGGCCTTCGTGGCGTAGCTTTGTGTAACGTTTACCTCGCGTGTTTCACACCCGGTATGAACCAAAAACGGGAGAGGACCTCAGGGAGGGCATGCGTTTCTTTCTAGCTAAAAAGTGGCGTCAGTGGTTTTACACGCCCTGACGAGATTGACTTATGTGGTTGTTGCTGTTGCGAGGCGCCTCGGATTGATCGGTCGTTCTCGAACCGATGGAGTCATTCGTTGGCTCGTTTGCGCCCCAAAGGGCGGGGAGACGTAGTGTTCAGGCATTTTAATCCACATCGGTGGACCGGCCCTGACGATCCAAGGGTCACTCGAGCTCTGATCCTGAGACATGGTAGGCTAGATTGTCTCGAATCGGTTGAGGACTATCTTTTGCCTCGGTTCATAGATGGAAATCCAATTTCCAAATACGTGACATTTGCGGTTTTAGTTGTAATCCTATATATGGCGACATAGTGGGATGGGGCGCTTATGCCGCCTATGATTGATACTTATGATTTGAAGTTGTTTTATACACTATGCACTTATTATAGTATCAAATGATTTGTTTTAACCGTATCAAGCATTCTTTGGCTGTTATAAGGGAAAACCCTATCATCGGCTGCGTTGCATTGTGTGATGGGACCTGGGTCTTATAACAGCTTCATTTTTCTTTATTTAGCATTACGCTGTTTGTTTTATGCACCGGTATTCTTGGGAGGAAACCCGTTCCGTGTTATACGGCGTGGTCCCTTGATTTACCTAACTTTAAAAATAAAGATTAATAACTGTTTTAGTTCTCACACCAGTCACATGACTGACCTGGAGTTTATTGTTTTAACCTAAACTCTGGGTGCCCTTATTTTCGACACGGGCAGCTAGTAGTTTTGGTTTTGCAGATTTATATTCACAGGATCCTGGTTTACAGCTGGAACGATATCCGGAAAGCTTTGTATTCGTATATCTCTTCTAGTTGTGTATTGTATTATTTTCCGCTGCTATGTATTTAAATGTAATTTAAATCTCTGATATCTCTGTGTAATATTTATTCGTTTATACTCTGTATATTCTTGTAATCTGATGTATTGTTGTTATATACAATGAAATGTTCTTCTGTATGCGTTCTGTTTTGTCCTGTTCTCAACGATAGGGCGTTTCGAACGGTCTGGGTCGGTTTAGCGACTGGTTCGGACCGAGCGAAATTCCTTGCCGTCACAACAACTTTCCATGGTGCGTTCGGTACTGGTAAAGGAGTATAAAGACCTGTATTTTGGGATTGCCCTTTAGATATTGGACATGTGTAGTATCTTTGAACATAGCGACTGACATCTCGCTTTAATTGTAGCCAGTAGTATTGTCGTTCTATCGAAGCAGTACTTTTATCTCTTCTGAAATGACCACTCAAGCCTCCTTCATGCAGTTCTCTATTGATATGTTCTCGAAGGGCCCCTTTTGGAATGCAAAGACGTGTTCCCCTAAAGAGGAAACCATCATGAAGCTGAAAATCACCACTGTTCGGTTGCCGTTTTGTAGTGCGCTTCAGCCATTCATCTTTGAAGTTTTCATCTTCTGCATATAATTCTTTGAGATAATCAAAACCAATCGCCCCTTGTTTCAATGTTACTAGCAAAAAGACTCTTCTACTTAGAGCGTCAGCCACTTTAATTTGTTTTCCAGATTTATGATTTAACACAAAAGTAAATCCTTGAAGATTGTATATCCAGCGAGCATGCATGTGGTTTGAAGTGCTCGAACTATTAATAAACTTTAAGGCTTGGTGATCAGTGTGCAAAATAAATTCCAGCTGCACTAAATAGTGCTTCCAATGTTGCAAAGCGCGAATTATTGCATAAAATTCCAACTCATACACAGACCACTTTTTCCCGGTTTCACTGAGCTCCTCACTATAAAATGCATCCGGTCTTCCTTCTTGAGAAAGAACAACCATGATTCCAATATAAGTGGCATCACAATCAACTTCGAATAGTTTTTCAAAATTGGGAAGGGCTAAAACTGGTTCAGAGGTTAACTTTTCTTTTAGGAGCTTAAAACTATCTTCAGCCTCCTTTGTCCATGTAAACTTCTGCTGTTTCAAGCAATCTGTGAGAGGAGCTGCTTGGCTGTTGAAATTTTTGACAAAGCATCTATAGAATGTTGTCAATCCATGAAAACAACGAACTTCACCGATAGATTTTGATACAGGCCATTCTTTAATAGTCTTGACCTTTTCCACATTCACTTTGATTCTGTAACTACTCACAACATAACCTATAAACACTAGGCTGCTAGTCATAAAACTGTACTTTTTTCGGTTAATGAACAGGCAGTTTTCATCAAGTACAATAAACCCTTCATAAAGATGTTTGATGTGTTCATCTTCACTATGACTGTATATTAAAATATCGTCAAAATATACCACAACAAATTGTCCAATAAAAGGCCCGAGTACTTGATTCATCAGCCTCATGAATGTGCTTGGTGCATTAGAAAGGCCAAGGGCATTACAAACCACTCGTACGGACCATCTTTAGTTTTGAAAGCTGTTTTCCATTCATCTCCAGTTCAGATTCGAATTTGATGGTACCCGCTTTTCAAATCTATCTTTGAAAATGCTTGTGAGCCTTCAAGCATGTCTAGCATATCATCTAGCCATAGTATTGGGAACCTATATTTGACTATAATCTTGTTGATTGCTCAACTATCGATGCAAATTCTCCAACTTCCATTCTTTTTCTACGTCAGTAAGGTTGGAATGGCACACAGACTCATGCTTGGTCTCACAACCCCTTTTCTGATCAGTTCTCCCACTTGATTTCTTAAAATATCATGCTCTTTAGGACTCATCCTGTAGTGTGGGAGATTTGGAAGGCTAGCGCCAGGAATAAGATCAATATGATGTTGTATAACCCTTAAAGGTGGCTAGCCATGCGGTAGGTCATCTGACATAAGATTTTTAAATTTTGATAATAATGGCTCTAATTTTCTTGAAATTGATTCAGTTTCTGCCTTATTTTCTCGCAGTACAAGAGCATATATTTCTCCAGTTTCTTTTGCTTCCTTCACGATACTATTTACAATGAAAAGAGACAGACTCTTCTCACTTGAAGCTCTATGGGAGCTTGTATCATGCATTAGCGCTAAAATAATTTTGACACCATCCTTGTAAAAAGTAAATGCGTTCTCCCTGCCTTTGTGCGTAGAGTTCACATCAAATTGCCATGGCCTTCCCAAAATCATGTGACAAGCGTCGATGTCTACCACATCACAAATTACTTCATCCTTGTAAAACTTTCCAATAGAAAATGGAATTTTACATTGCTTCGTTAACTTAGTCTTGCCAACCTGCTTAATCCATTTAATCGTGTAAGTGGATGGATGTGGCTGAGTCTTCAATTGAAGCTTATCCACCATTGTTCTCGACATAATATTTTCACTACTTCCACCATCAATGATCATATTGCACACGCGTTCATTGACAGTGCATCTGGTCTGGAATATGGCATGTCGTTGCGGATCCGACTCTTGCTTTGGAGCATATAACAATTTTCGCACAACCAAAGAAACACCTTCATATTCATACGTTATTTCAGCTTTATCTTCTTCATCTGGTTCATATTCTTGTAGTGCAACATTCTCATTTTCATCCTCATGTGTTGTCAGGTTCACTTGTCGGGAAGGACATTGATTAGATCGATGCCCTGGTGGATTACAACAAAAACATTTATTGAGAACCGGACGCATATAAAGATTGACTATAGTGTTCTTTGCATTACTGGTTTTGGTAGCATTGGTTTTGCTAGACCCACACTATTGGTTTGTAGCAATAAGTGGATTGCTAATTTTTGGAGTAGCATTATTTGTGGGTATTTTGCTCGGAGTGGGTAAAATACCTCTTCCTAAGAAAGAGTATTTTGTGTTTGAGCGTTCAAGTTGGGTTTCTACCTTTGTTGCAAGTTGAACCGCGTCATTCAAAAATATACTAGTTGTAGAATAACACGATCCTGGATAATTGGCTTAAGTGCTCCAATGAATCTTGCAACTTGTTGAGTTTCTGTTTCAGATAGGTCATTGCGAGCTGAAAGGCGATAAAACTCAATAGCATAGTCTTTCACAGAGCGACTTCCTTATTGGCAGTTTGGATAAGGTTGAAACAATACTTGGTCATAATCCAGTGAAGAAAACGAGAGCGAAGTAATTGTTTCATTCTAGGCCATGTCCTAACTGGTGCTTTCCCTTGACGTGTTCTGCTTAGCTGTAATTGTTCCCACCATGCCAATGCACCACCTTTTAGTTTGCAAGCAACAAGTTTCACCTTTTTATGCTCTTGTATATCCACGTAATCAAAGAAACATTCCATTTTAGATATCTAGTCAAGAAAATCTTCAGTATGCAAATTACCATTAAATGAGGGAAGATCCATCCTGATGCGAAAATCATGGTCTTGCTCTGCTCTGAGATTTTCAGGTTGGAGGAGGGCATTTTCCACTTCTTCATCGCTAGAGCCATCTTGATAAATTGATCTGCGATTGTTATCAGGTGGTGGTTGATTGTTGTTGGGTGGAATATGATTTCCAGCGATGGCTTGAGTAATTCGTGCAAGAGCATCTCGCATTTCCTGTTGAGAAGCTTGGAAGGCTGCTTGTGTAACTGGTGCTTCGTCTGCCATAGAAACAAGGATAATCCCTGCTTTGATATCACTTGACATAGAGGAAGTAGGAAGAGATCACTGTCTCAGCCTATTAAGGAGATAGAAATGAGTTGAGATGAGAGAAAAGTTAAAGAGAGAAAGATAATTAGGAAGTTATATATATTTCTTCTTGCTGAAAACCAGGTTACAATACTTATTTATAGGGAAGAACATGTAGATTCATTCCCCCGGTAATAAATACTGAATTCAAATAGACACGATAATTAATTCAACACTTAAATTGAGATGACGTTCTATTTTGAATTAATTGTTTCCAGGTGCATTTTCATGTCCTACATCATGACCCTTCGCCTTTCCAGGGTCGAACGGTTTCCTGCCCTAAACATTAGCCTTGAGAACCTTTTTGTCGGTTCGCGCTTCCTCTTCCCAACGAAACATTTTAGCATCAAATAGAACTCACCAAGACCCCTCGGCGGGTCCCCATGCAAAGAAGTCTTGAAGTCAGATTTATCCAAAACACCAGACACTGCGACCATCAGAACCATAGACGGATCGGGTTTGTCGACCGAAGCCACCGTAGCATTAAACCCTTTCACGTATTTACGCAGAGTCTCGCTGGACTTCTACTTAATTCCATTGAGAGTCATGACGCTTTCAGGACGAGCGATGTTGACCTTGAATTGTTCCACAAATTTTCTAACAAAACATTCCAAGAAGTAATGAAGTATGTCTCCAGCTGCCTGAACCACATAACAGCAATATCCGTTAAGTAAACTGAAAAACACTTTGCCATGATGCTTTCTGAAGCAGAAAGTACTTCCATATGTCGAATATGTCTCATCAGGTTAGCAGTTGGATCCTTCCGACCATCGTAAGGTTCAAGACCAGTAGTTTAAAGTCTGATGGGTTGCGATAATTTCTGATATCCAAAGAAAATGGACTACGAGTAACACAATCCAAGTCTAAAGAGGTGGCACCGCCTCTAGTGAATCGATGAATAACATCACGATTTGAGAACCATTACCAAAAGCAAGCATCTGGTTCAGATAATCCAAAGCGAAACTGGTGCCCCCGATGTTTAAGTCCAAGTTAGGAATCGACTGATTAGCGAAAAGAATATCCAGTTGAATTTCAACCTGAGGAGCCGCATCAGGCACAATCCTGACTCTTGGAACCGTGGGAGCACTACCATCCAAAGCTGCGCACACTGACGCCTGAATAACATTTCCAATAGTAGAGCCCACAATCTGACCAACCAAAGAGTCACGGGCTGGAGCGACGTCGGGATTAGGAGCGCCCCAAATGTAACGGGACCGACATTTTCTGAGGAATGGCATTGGCCTGCTGATCAGTTTGCGGGGTTTCCCTAAATCCCAAGTCGTAGGTTGAGGAATGTTGGTATTAGTTCTAATGATGTCGGTCTGGCCTGTCGGCCTTCCAGAATTCGTCTTTTCCTCAACCCAAGCAAGAAAGGTATTGAAAGCTTCTTCCTATCGCTCAAGTCGAGCGTTCAAATCCGTAGCCAAGTTCTTGATCATCCCATCAACGTCTTCTCGAGTGACGTAGTTTTATGGAACTCCAAACGAGGAAAATTCTTGACTTCCTCCTTCTTCTACACCTTGTGCTTCAGTGATAACGTCGAGCTTCTTACGCTTTAACACGATGAAAAGCAAGTAACAAAGGCAAAGTCAAAAACTAAAACCAAATCAGAAGACGAAATCTGAAGACAATTTCAAGAATCTAATCCAAAGAAGAAGCCAAAGTTGTGCGCCCCCTAACTGGCACGCCAAAGTGTTGATGTAGGGAATGGTCGCTTACTCAGCACATGCCAACTCTCGAGTGTTTGTTTAATGAGAACGCAATTATCCAATCCAAAATTAAGTAATATAGATAGAACACTGCTTTTAATAGTGGTTTGGCACTAACGCCTACGTCCGCTTTATAATAATTACTCATCATATAATTGCTGATTACTAGAGTTGTACAAGTTCAGACAATATTTGAGTACAAAGCGTTACAATAGAATAACAAATAATTGTCAATTCTAAACTTTGACCAATATGTCATTCTTCTTTTTCGTTGAGTGAAATGTATGTTGACTTAGTCAACGATGCCTAAAAATTAGCTTCAATGTCCAAGAAATCCAAAAGTATCCAAGAATAGTCCAAAAGCAGTGTAAAAGTCCTTGTGAATATCCAAAAATTGATGGAAAACGCTTGTGCAACATTTTAGTGGTCCAAGCTATATCCAATATTCATGGAGAGGAAGATGGAAACCATTAACGATGCTTGAGAGCTCCAAAAAGTCCAACAATCCAAGAAAAATCCAACCCCTTTGAAGAATGAGGTAGGGGGTATTTATAGGTAGTGGGTTAGGTAGAAGTATGTGAGATTTGGGGACCACAGTACAAAAAATCGCATTCCTCAAACTCATACCCAAAAAATCGAATCACTTTTGCACCAAAATTCCGCATCATTGAAACCGGACCAAAAAAAAGGGCAGATCCATCAAAAACCAGTGGTCTGCATGGTATTTTCATCGTCCTAGGATTTCTGGTATTTACCAAATCATAAATTCGCTCCAGAAAATCACACTGCATTCCTCATATGCGGCACGGTGAAAACTTCGAATCCTTCGATGCGATTAGAAGAAATCGCACTGTATCCCTTTGCTAAAATAACTCGGATTCACCACTTTTGATTTGCCATGCCAAAATCATCGCATCACTAGGATGCGTTGCGCGCCCGTGCAAACACTGAATTTCATCGTGCCGATCATCCCTTTTTCCTCTTGCAAGATCCCGCAACCCCCAACTAGCCAAAATATCGCATCACTTTTTCACGTGTCGGATGCAATAGAAAACGTGCCAAGGTCGATGCAATCAGAAAATTTCACATCACTTTCTGATGCTATGTGAACTGGTGGCTTGCCAAGCCATTTCTCCTGTGTTGCACACGTGGATCTGAGGCACTTTTTATGTGCCGATCCATGATTTTTGAGCATTCTAAACATGCTAAAAAAATTGCCAGATTTGCCAGGGCGATTGGCTAAGGTTTTGTCCACGATTTTTCGTGATTTTCACGTGCCGATCAGGCATTTTTGACGTGCCAGATCAGTTTTTGCCAGTTTGCTAGATTTGAATATCGTGAGTCGCGCAAGCCATTTTTCATGATCTTGCTACGCTGATTAGCTGTTTTCGAGTGTGTGACACTACTTTTTTTTACCAAAACGGTATATTTTTGCGTGATGAGTTTTGCCACGTCAACGGACCGACGCACTCAAGCATTTTGAGCTGATCGGACCAAGTCGATCATGTATTTTTATCGTGCCAGTTTTTCCAAGTCCATCGTTGATGATTTTACAAATCGACGCCATTTCCAATCCTTTTCCGAACACGTCACGACTTCGACCAAATCGCTTTGTGTTTTTTAATGTTGTTCCCGATACTTGAGCGCGTCGATAACCATGACTTTGACGTGTGACAGCTTTAACTAAAATGTACTTTTCTATTTGCAGTGATAGAATAAGTGGAATTCTCGTCACACTTGCAATTCTCCTCATTGATTTGTAATCCTAGTATTCTAATTTTAAGTTTCTGAACTTTACCCATATATAGGCATTTCAATCAGAGTGTTAAATGGAAAACTCATACCAATAGTTCAATGTTGCAGAACAAATATCTTGTCACTTATTCTATTCCACATGAGGGTAAACTATCATTTATGTTAGCTCATTTTGTGAGATCTTTTTATTTCATGTGTTATTATCAGTATTACTCTTTGTTAACAGGTAATGTCAAAGCTCCCAAATTTGCGTTGGGAAGATGTATGTATCCTAGTTATGTGGGTAAAAATAATTGTTACGGATAACAAGATATTTTTCTTATTCAATATATTGGCAATAATAGTTATATTGTATGTTAAAACAAACTAACAGCGTATATTTGCCATAATTAATATGAAACTAGATGGTCGGCCGTTCCGCTGTTGTGTTGTGAACTAGTTTACGGGTGGGTAAAGCATAAAGGGGATTGCACTAAATTATTGTGCCAACCAACATGTAGCATGGCCAATGGCCAAAATCAAATCGATATCACATGCTGCACTTTACACTAAATGACCCAGTTCTATCGAAATTTAAAACTAAGACCCAGTTAAGTCTCAGTTCTGAATCTCATCTCAATTTAAAAATCGAGCCTCGGTTTAATAACTGAGTCGTAGTTTATAAAACCGAGTTCACTAAGTTATTAAACTGAGACTCTGGTTAAACTGCGATGTTTATACTCACTGGAAGTGTAGTGAATGATCGACCAGTGGTTGGGTGGTTACTGTTTGGTATGGTGGCAGTTTACTTTAAATGACTTGTGATTTGACGATGACAATAATTCAGGTCAAAGTAGTTGATGGGATTTAAAAATAGAGGTGTGTTTTGCTATTGCTTTGTGAACAGGTTGATGTACAGATGAGTATATTGAGGTGCAGTGTATTAGTGGAAATTTTGAGTAGGTGATGAAGTAGGGTGTGGTGCAATTCCTAGTGATGCGAATTAAGGAGACATTGTAGTGTTTTGTGGAGAAGAAGGCATGTTAAAAGTCATAGCATATGGATGATGGGAGATTTGAGGGTGACAGTTTGAAGCGCTTGCTGAAGGAAAATGGCTGTGAGCTACATGAATGAGTGTTTGTATTTAAGGGTGATGGTCGTTGAATGTAGAAGGCTGGTTCTATATAGGATGTTAAAGGTGAATGATGAGTTGTGGTTGCTGAATGTTTATCTCATTTGCAAATTTGACTTCTTCTTCTACTTGTATTCGTTCCCTAATATAAATGTTTATCTCATTTGCAGGTGTTTGGAAGAACGATGTGAAAGTTGTGGGAAATTTCTTCTTTTTAACGCAAACACCAAATGTATACTTGTTTTTTGTTAAATTTTGCTACTAGTTTTTGGGGTATGCTTAAAACATTTGCTACCGCGTTTGGATTTATGTGGTTTAAGATACAAGATATTATGCGTATAATTATTCAGTATGTTTAGTATAATATGTTACATCTCTGTATTTATATTATTGTATGGTTCTTGTGTTATTTAAATAATTTTTATGTTTAAAATGATTATTATTATGCATTTTGATATTTGTATTGAACATTTTAGTTTATGAATAATAGGTCAATAAGCGCTAATGTACATGCACATTCTATAGTGGCATATATATGTTGTAAATGAATTTAGAATATACCATAAAATGATAATATATAGCTCGAAATAAGCGCTATAGAATAACAATTTTGTACCAGTTATACTTTGTTGTAAAAAATTATGTTATTTTTGTTAAGGTTTAGATGTTTTATAGCAGTAGAAATGAGCTACCTTATTCATATAACATAGCGAAAATTTTGTGGTATAACATTTCGTTCTTTTATAACGACATGTTTTTGTTATAAGTACGCGATTATTTTTTATAACATGTCGATATACAGCGCTTATCAAACCGCTAAAGTATTATTTAAAAGCAGCTATATACCGCTAAAAAAGACCGTTTTTGTTATTGTGCACATGCTTTGTTATTAACAGCGTATCCAATAAGTAAACATTCATATGTTCTACTTGCTAATTTACTTCTCTTAGAGGCAGGTACACAAACATATTCTAAACACAGCCAAGTTCTAAAATAGGACATTAGGTTTATAATTTTCAAATTTTCCAAAGATAAAATTTAGTTTTTGACTTGGGATTATATTTAACGCATAACTAATAGTCAATAAAATTCCCTTGGTCAAATCTTGTTGCACCATAATTAAGTAAATTAGGAATAACTAATCCAATTAAAGTTCTATTTTTTCCAGTTTTACCATTTATTTCAGGTAAATATTAGGGGTGGACACAGTTTGGTATGGTACAGTTTGGAGTCTAAACCGCTCCCGCACCACATCAAACGTTGGTTAAAAAATACAAACCATTATACTAACCATTCAACCAGTTTGGTTTTGGTTTGATTTTGATGTAGTACGGTCCAGTTTTGGTTCGGACAGGTTTGAACCCGTATTAAATATGAAACAAGAGAATGACACCAACTCGTTTTCAAGGCCGCCATGGGGACTAGGTTTCACAGCAACCACCACCAATTTCTTCCATCCTCTTTCTTAACCTAATCGCTACACCTCGCTTCCATAGATCTGTCTCTATTCCATTTCACCCTCACTTCTACTGTGAAACCCAGCTTTCTCTCGTGCCGCTTGACTCGAGCTCCCCTTACTACAGTTTTCAACCCTAAATCGACGCTGCTAATTCTCGATTTGCTATACCTGACTATGTCTTACGAATGCTCTTGAGCTTAGTTCTCTTCAACCTCGGAGTTTCGTCTTTACTAATGTGGTCTACCAAAGGTAGATCCGACCCTGCTTCGTGCGAACGGGTCGAATTAGACCGATATATCGGTGCTGGTTTGTACTACTTAGTGTGTAAGTTTCTCCTTCTAGTTGTCTTAGTTCTGGTACGACATATTTGTTACTACTGTAAGCTTTTGTTCATGTATGGCAGTCGAGTATTAGTTTTTCATGTTGTTCTGGCTATGCCCCAGTTTCTTCGATTGATTTCTGGTGATTATCGACTCCATTAGCACTCAGATTACTTGAATAAACATCGGACTTTTGCTTGCCAGAGTTAATAATTAAATAAAAAGAAAATAGCTGTAGAAAGAAAATTAGTGAAATAGGGAAGAAGGAGAGTTTTATTAATTAATTCAGCAAACGTTTGAGGAAATACAAAGCTTGGAAATTATGAGAGAAAACCTCCCAAAAACTCCACACAAACAATTGAAGATTACCCCTTATTTATGCAGCAAGAATTCTTCAGTTGGACCAATATTATAAAGTCCATAATACCCACTGCATGATTTGTTAACAAATATGCACTGCATGATTTGTTAACAAATATGCACTGCATGATTTGGTAACAAATATGCTTTTTCTCAATTAATAAATTGCAAATGCACATTGATTCCTTGCCTTATTCAATGATCTGCAAATCTGGGTTTGCTATAGAATCCACGTTTCCCTCTTTATGCTGCCATTTATTTATGCTAACAATTGCTGACGTGTCATCTCCAGCTTTAGTATGCGAATCTGAAGTGTTTGTTGAATTGCCTGCTCCATCATTGTTGATACAAAGGCCTTCAAACTGCATGCCACCGATTGTTTCAGACCTTGAGGAAGATCTATTTTGGGGGCATAACACTCCCCTCCCCTTCAAAACAACCTTGTTCTCAAGGTTGTGCCTTGGCAAAAAAGGGGGTGGCCATGGGGGCTTATATAATTTATCACCCAAAATAATAGCTTTAAGAATAAGAAACATTCTTGTAATCTCCCTAATACAAACTGAGTTTGCTGTCCTGATTAGCAAGAAAAACTCACCCGATTTCTGAAAGGATTTATCTGACCTTAATATCTTCTTGTATGTTACGAGAACAGTAGCTGCTAATGGATGGAAAAACACATCAGGTGACTTGTTTGCAAGGGCATCCTCGGCTACATTGTTGTCAAGTGAGTCTTTAGAGTTTAAACCTGGTTTTCCAATAGCAAGATCATTTAGATTTGTAAAATCATTTTCAACACGAAGTGAAGTTTCACCAAAATTCCCATGATTTTCATTGGCTTTCTTGCACACAATAGAAGCGTACTTGAAAATTGCTAACAAGATTGTAGCAATAGCAGTCTTCAGTAGTTGTGGTCCCTCCTTGTTCTTCAGCATCTTTGCTTCACTAAGAAATTCCTCCTGCTGAGGTTCAGCACCGAAATCATACCGCAATATTTCAGCATCAACGCCATGGTCAGCAACAAATTCATTCATCTTGATTTCTTGAATTCCTTTACCATGTTGACCTGAATGGCTTTCTATTGCTTCATCATCAACATTACAAATTTCTCTATGCTTCCAGTCATCACTGATCTCTACCTCTTGTGATTCATCATCATTTTTTGGAATAATAGCCTTATCATCTACCTTAATTTTCTTTGTCCCAGCAATGCTCTTGAATGTTTTGCCAAATTTAGTCTTCTTTTTATTTGCTCTTATGAATTCGAAAACCTTGGCCAAGCTTACAACATGTTTGAAATCAACAAGGTGCAGCGCTAATACATCGTGTTTGATTTCTTCCTTGAGGCCATAAACGAATTTTTCCAACAAGAATTGATCAGGTAAAGCATCGCACATACCTTGAAAATGTTCAAACTGGGACAAATAGGCAGCAACTATGGCGGTTTGCTTCAGATTGGAGATAGCGCCGTAGGGTTTCAAGAATTCTTCTGGTGCAAATCTATTGGAAGCGGCTGAATTGCTTTCTGGTTGTACATGAACATGAGATGCTGAAGTGGACATTTCTTGATTCCATCTGGGTTGTTGTAGTTGGGCTGGTGTACTGCAAGGAACCCTACTGTTTGATTGATGTATTTCCAGTTCTTTGAATTCCTTACCAATGCTATTTAGGGTTTCTTGCGTCGTGTTCATCTTTGAATTGATCTCATGCTGTGATTCTTGCAGTTCTCTGATGTTTGATGCAGTTTGTGCATTTATTAGATCTTGCTTTGAGCCTTGGAAAGCAAATTCGTTGTTAGTCTTCCATGATTTATCCTCATCTTCCCCATCTGAATCATTATGTAATTCAGATGCTTCTGGCTCTGATACCAATTTGTTATGCCCTAGTTTCTTCGATTGATTTCTGGTGATTATCGACTCCATTAGCACTTAGATTACCTGAATAAACATCGGACTTTTGCTTGCCATAGTGAATAATTAAATAAAAAGAAAACAACGGTAGAAAGAAAATTAGTGAAATAGGGAAGAAGGAGAGTTTTATTAATTAATTCAGCAAACGTTTAAGGAAATACAAAACTTGGAAATTATGAGAGAAAACCTCCCAAAAACTCCACACAAACAATTGAAGATTACCCCTTATTTATGCAGCAAGAATTCTTCAGTTGGACCAATATTATAAAGCCCATAATACCCACCGCATGATTTGTTAACAAATATGCACTGCATGATTTAATAACAAATATGCACTACATGATTTAATAACAAATATGCTTCTTCTCAATTAATAAATTGCAAATGCACACTGATTCCTTGCCTTATTCAAAGATCTGCAAATCTGGGTTTGCTGATAGAATCCACCTTTCCCTCTTTATGCTGCCATTTATTTATGCTAACAATTGCTGACGTGTCATCTCCAACTTTAGTATGCGAATCTGAAGTGTTTGCTGAATTACATGCTCCATCATTGTTGATACAAATGCCTTCAAACTGCACGCCACCGATTGTTTCAGACCTTGAGGAAGATCTATTTTGGGGGCGTAACAGTTCTGGAGTTTGATTATGGCAATTGGGGTTATGCAATTTTGTTCCAGTTTCTGGGTGTTTTGGGTTTCGGTCATGCTTGGAAACCTCCTAAATTGGCACACTGGTGAAGCAATCTTGCTCTCGACATGTTGCTGTTCGAGTGGTTGGCGGTTGTACATTCCAATGCCTGTTCACTTCAGATCTGGACATGGTAGCTACTGCTTAGGTCTTATTTGCATGGGAAGTTCTGTTATGTCAAGTTTTGAAGTAATCTGTTCAACGAAATCATGTCTAGCTTTTTTCTTATGGAGCTGATCAAAGGAAAATTTAAAGCAGAATGCTCCTGTAGCATATTTTGGTATGTGACTGCAGATGTTTGATGGTAAGTCTCTATGCCCTTTTACTGTTGCTACTCGTCTATAATGAATGCAAGTGTACTATTGTAGGTATTATTAATATAACAACATATGCTGAAAATAGAATATACATCATAAAAATAAAAAAAGTAAGATAGAAATTTGTTATATTTTTGTCATAAGAATACTATTGCGGGTATTCACTTCGGTTCAGTTTAATACAGTTGGGTCAACAGCTCAAACTGCAACCGAACCGTATCGTTGTGAGTCGGTCCGGTTTGAGATATTTGCTTTAAAGAGAAGATCTGGTTCAATTTTCCACACTGTGTTTGTAAAGACCTGCCTTTTCGACCGCTTTAAGTCGGTAATTAAATCAACTTAAACCGCTCGAAATGACATATTGTTATTTAGCTTACCGGGTCTAAACAAAATCATACATGGAATCACATAACAAAATAAAAACGATAACTCATAGCGGAAGCATTTTATACAAATATTAGAGTTTACAAATTTCATATACACAGTAGAAGAAAAATATATATTAATTTATTTACCAAAAAAAAAATCAAATTTTAATTGGACCAAATGCGAGTGCGCCTTCACGAATCCTTATCGTCGTCAGCTTCAAATTTAAGCTGTAATTACGCAAGTCTGACCTCGTCCCAAGCAAACAAAAACTCGGGTCAAGATGTATTCAAGTAAATCAACAATAATTACATATTTAAATGCACTATTTTAATTTTTAACATTCACGTACATCCAAGTTGTACAAACATATAAAAAAAATGTATATACAACTAAGACCATAAGCAAGGAAATATGGCAATATGTCTATATAATAACCAATGGGACATAAATGAGCATCTGGTGATTCCACGGAGCAGCGTGGCAAAACGGGATTTTCATTCCCATCTCAGTACACATGAGGGAACCAAAAATGCAACAAGGATTTAACTAGAAAATCTTGTTGTTCATGCATTTTACTCATAAATTTATGCTAGATGTTTTTATTTCATTGATTGCTTTTGTTTTAAAAGGAAACTAAATGAGTGAGGCTAAATTTTGAACAGACAAAATAAAGAGGCTGAGAATACATAAATATTAGAACAGAAGGGGAAAGGGAAAATAAGGGGATGGAAATATAAGGAATGAGAATATGTAAATGAAATAAGATGCATGAAAATAGAATGAAGAGAAAGAAATTTATAAAATGGAGGGAAGTAAATTAGTAAAAAGATAGAAAGAAATGTGTTATTAATGAAGAAATAAAGTGGAGAGAAACGAGGTAGTGAATGTGGGAAATGTAGAGAAAGAAGGGGAAAGAAAATAAACTTGTGAATAAGCAGAATAATGTGTTGATTTATTTGATAAAACGTACGTTGTATATCGTTGCCATCTCATTTCGTTATAATTTCTCCTATACAAATTAAACTGGAAACATTAAATAATTTATTATCAATTATCATAAAAGCTCCTATATTAATTTTTTTAAAGAAAGCAGTGAGTCAACTACTATTTTTTTTATTATCAATAGTTCAAAGTTAATTATTACAAATATACGTACAATTTGATAATAATTTCAATTGTTATAAATCACCATTTATCTAATTACAAATTTGTTGTTTATTAAAAATAAATTTGAAATCGTTCGTTAATAACATCATAAAATTTATTTTAAAACCACTTTAAATTCAATAATTAAATTTAATTCAATAACTTAAATGCTCAAAATTCGCGGGATGTTATAATCTCCCCCACTCAGAACTTTTCGTCCCCGAAAAGGAGAGGTTGTTAAAATCATACTTATGTGTATAACAAAATGCTTATAATACTAACACAAATTTTAGTTTAAACAAAATAACAATAGGCTTTCAAATTTCAAAATTCCATAAAACTTAATATTTCAAAATAATTTGTTCATAAAACTTAAAGTTAAAAGATGAAATAATTTTTTCGACTTAAAATCTCGGTTTCATTTTAAAATCATTGAAATTCTATATGTTTCTTTTATATCGAATCATACTTCACTTCGGGATTTCAAATAAAAAATCATTTTTGAAAACTCTCAAATATTTCATAAACATATCAATATTCATATCACCAGATCGAGAGGTTTCCCCCCAATGACAAGTCCACTAGGCACGACCTACGCATATATGTATCGATATCAATAAATAATGTCTCTCCTCCGAGATGACCATAACCAACGGCTTACACTCACGTCATACCTTTCTTTAGTCACGGGTTACTCGCATCATGGTAACATATCAAATCAATTCATATCCCGATGTTATAAATCGTTTCGCACAATAATTACAAATACTTTCAAATTATAGTATCTTTGTTTTTTTTCAAAATCCATTAAAATATCGAGATTTAAGTCGTCGTAATTTCTCCTTGTTTATAAAACACTTTAAAAACCATTTATCATATTCCAAATAGTTAAAAAAATGAATTTTCATTCAATAATTAGGAAATCAAAAATACGATTTCTATCAAATTTTCAATCAAGCATTTTAGAAATTCAAACTTTTCAAATTCTAAATTAAATACTTCATAAAATCGTTTCAAATCAAAAATATTAATCATATCAGGTTCTTATGAAAGTAAATTTCAAATCATTTTGAAACTTTCTTGATTTCAAAATATATAAGAAAAAATGGCATATTTCAAAATAATTTATCAGTCTCAAAATAATTTGTTTCAAAATTTATTAATTTCACAATAACACCACGCTCGCGCTACGCTCCTCTTTCAAAATATTTGTTTCATAATAATATACATTTCAAATTACGCTCTCTCAATAGCGACTTCTAGTGACGGATTCTTATTAAACACCATAAGCAAAGCTTTATGTAAACCAAAGCTCTAATACCAACTGTAACGACCTGCCTTTTCAACCGCTTAAAGTCGGTAATTAAAGCAACTTAAACCGCTCGAAATGACAGATTGTTTTTAGCTTACAGGTTTAACAGAATCAAACACAGAAACCACAAAATACCATTTTTTACGACGGAATAATTTAACATAAAATATCAGAGTTATACAAATTTTTACACAATGGAAGAATTAAAACATTGATTTTTACATAAAATAAATTTTACAACAAATTTGTCAAATCTGTGCGGGTTCGTCTCTACGTACCTCTAACTTCACTAGCTAAAATCTTAAAATCTGCAACACTCATGTCTGACCCAAGCATTCCATGCAATGCAAAAAATACTCGAGTCAAGATTAACTTTATTCAAGTAAATCAACTTCAATATAACACAAAAATATAAAAGTTAATCCTAACTTGTATAAGCAATTTCTAAACATTCAAATATGTGTCTAAACAGTTAAAAAAAATCATGGTTATTATAAAACTTTGTCTATAAATCAAAGCAAAGCAGCAAGTCATGGCAGGTTTTAATAAAACAAAGCAAGAGTGCATACTAAGGTATTTCAAGTTTATACAACAAGGCAAGGTGAGTATATCAACATGTGTACTTCAATTTACATAGTAGGGTATGTGAGATACATCAAGACAACATTATTAACATTAGCATTAACATGGTAACAAAAGCACAATGATAACATGAAATTGGATAGCAAAGAGGAAACAACAAAAGGCAACCAAAAAGCATGGGATTAACAAAAAACAAAGCATCAACTATTATATTTCAATTTGCATTGATGTTGAAAAACTTGTATAAAATAAATCATGAGTAAACCCACCTTGCATGGATTTGAAGATGGATATAAGAAGATATAAGGTAGCCAATAGATGATAGTAACAAAAGCAAACCAAATACTAAAAAACTTCTCTTTTTCTTTTTGAAATGCATCAATGACAATGACATAAGAACATAAGGTGGAGAAGAAGAACAAATAATATGTGAAAGATGAATAGAAGGTAAGAGGAGTGACGTGAGGAATAAATAAAAGAAAGAGAAAGGAATTAGAATGGGAAGAGAAGTGCGTAAACTCTTCATGCATTTCGTCTTAACGCATTTTTATTTAAGAATTGCTACATCAAGTAATGAAAAGGAAGAGAGAAAGGTGCAATCCTAATAAACGAAACGTGTTTTTCATTTGTTTGTTTTTGCATATTATTATTATATTTCCTTTTTTTGCGTGAATAGTTTGGGAAGGTAGGAAGACATTCATGGGAAACGAGAATACTAATAAATGAGAATTGACGTACGTTTCTTTTTAATGAAGGAATGTGATTGTGCTATCCTGCGTTTTGTATTTTCGTTTTTTTCCATTGATTGCTTTGGTTTTAAAAGGAAATTGAACGAGTGGGGCTAAATTTTGAACAGACAAAATAAAGAGGCTAAGAATACAAAAATATTGTAACGGAAGGGGAAAGGAAAAATAAGGGGATGGAAATATAAGGAATGAGAATACGTAAATGAAATAAGATGCATAAAAATAGAATGAAGAGACAGAAAATAATAAAATGAAGGGAAGTTAATTAGTAAAAAGAAAGAAAGAAATGTGTTATTAATAAAGAAATAAAGTGGAGAGAAAGGAGTCAGTGAATGTGGGAAAAATAGAAAAAGAAAGAGAATGAAAATAAACCTGCATGAAATGTGAATAGGTAGAAATAATGTGTTGATTTATTTGATTATAAATATCAACATTAAATTTCGTTAACTATGCTAGTTAAAACGTACATTGTACATCGTTGCCACCTCATTTTGTTACAATTTCTCCTATACAATTTAAACTGGAAACATTAATTAATTTATTACCAATTATCATAAAACTTCTATATTAAAGTTTTTAAAGAAAATAGTGATTCAACTACTATTTTCTTTTATTATCAATAGTTTGAAGTTGATTAATATAAATATACATAGAATTTGATAATAATTTCAATTGTTATTAATCACCATTTATCTAATTACAAATTTGTCGTTCAAAGCACCAAGTAGCTTTGACAATGGCGACATCCTCCTCTGATTTTGATTCGTCTTCCTCGCTTCCTATTGATTCGTCCTTTCCTCCTCTTCCACCTTGTCCTCCTCCTACTCATGATCCGCCTGATCCTCTGCCCAAGTCATTTTCCTGCGAAGTATCTTCATCTACTGATTCTCTTATTTAGGCTCCATCTTCTCTAGTAAATTCTTTTCTTAATTCATCTTTTAACTCTTTATATTTCGATCCTCTTGTTAGTTCTTTGAATGTTGATTTTCTTGATAATGATCCATTTTTTTATTCTAATTTGGTATCTTCGAATCTTGATGTTATTGGTTTCTATGATCTAAATCATAATGGGGATGTAGATGTGAATTTGAAATTCCCTTCTGTTCTTGAAAAATATCTTTCAGACTTAACCTCGAACACCTTGCATGATCCTCCTTTAAATGTTTCCACTAATTCAGATGAGAATGGGAATAAATTACCTGATCTATCTATGCATATTTTCCTTCATTATCCTCAGTTAACCCTAATTCTTCTCTTTCTTACATTTACAATCTCCTGAGCACCTCAAAGAATCCAGATGCAGTTATAAAATCTGATTATCTTTCTCTATTCAAATCATTACCTCGCAATGGTGGACCTTATAAACCTTTGGAATTTGAGGCAATTAAAGGAAATCAGAAGAAATTTCCTTCGGAGATAGTTAAAGCTGAAGGTATGAAATATTGGCAACATCATTTAGTTGGGTTCTTTCTTGAAGGATCATTCTCTTATTTGTCAGTGGTAAACTTTTCTCGAAATCACTGGAAATTGCATAGGGAGGTGGATATTGAATCTGATGGGCTCAACTTTTATTTCAAATTTTCAAATGACTTAGATAGAGATAAATTTCTGAAAGCTGATCATTTTTCAATAGAGGCCGTATGTTTATAATTACTAGATGGGATCCATCTATTGGTAATACTCAATCCCAAATTAAGAAAGTCCCCATATGGATTCATTTGCATAGAATTCCTTTGCTGTTGTGGACATTGATGGGTATAAATTGGTTAGCTTGTCAAGTTGGGATTGTTTTGATACAAATACAGAGAAAATGCATAGGATTAGATATGCCAAAGTGCTTGCTGAAATTGATGTTGAATCAGATTTGGCTCAATGTATTGATTTGGGAGGTCTTGCTGAAAAATGTCCCCCTGTTGTTGTCAGATATGACTGGAAGCCAAGGATATGTACATACGTCAGGGTTTTTGGACATAATACAGATCAATGTGATGTCTCTAATAAGCAAGTTAGTCCAGAAGAAAATCAACATGTTGAAAGTAAGGGAGATGGACATGTCTCTATCGATGATGTTAGGAATAACGTAAGTGAAAATGTATCTGTCTTTAATAAAAAAAATGGGTGGACTAAGGTGGTTAATAAGAAGAAACAAGAGTGGAAAAGGAAAACAGGAAAATTTGGAACTGATATAGATTCTGATGTTAATAATGCTATGGAAAAGGCAGTAGAAATAAAAGGTGATGGAAGTACTGGGTTGCATGAGCAAGTCAATAATGAGGAGCCAATGGATAATACTATTATGCTGTTGGTAGAGATAATAATCATATTATGATAGTTGATGAGAAGGGTAACTTTATTGTGCATTAGAAGGAAAATTTAGTGAATGAAGATTCTTCAAATGTGAGCTTAAAGAAAAATAACAAGCAAGTTATTGAGGATAGTAATAAAGCAGAAGAGCAATATGACTTTCTTTTCAGTAATCCTTTTTCTAAACTACAAAAATTTTCAAATGTGACATCTTCTTCCTTAGGAATCTCTATTAATCATTCTTCCTCTAATCTTTCCATGTCAAGTCCTTCTAGTACTTCTTCCATATCAGCTGTTAATTCTGTTGTGAGTGAATCATCCTTCAGTTTTCAAATTCCTAAGAATTCTTCTTTCAGTCGAAAATTAAATGTTCCTATTTCTTTTCCTTATTCTCATCTAGATCCTTCAAATGAGATCACTTTTCCTCCTCCCAATCTTTTTAATAACCATAATCCTTCTCTTGGGTTAAGCTCTACTAATCCTTCTGAAGAGGCTACTCCATCTATTTCTGTAAAGGCAAAAGTCGGTAATTTTATTGATGATGCTTTAATGTCCGCACCAAAATCTAAAAAATGAAAGAAAAAGAATGTAAACTTGAATTCAGCAAAAAAAGAAGATATCGATAAAGGAGATGATTTTAAAAAGGATGATGTTTTACCTATAGGTAGTCAGAATCTTCACTCAAAAAGGCACACAAGGAATAATCCTGCTCCTATAATAGATCCTTTCCATATTAAAAAATGATGCACAACTTTTCATTTTAGAATATAAGAGGGATGAATCTGCCTTCAAAACAAAGTGATGTCGAATTTTCTTGAAAAAGAGTATTATACAACTTTTGTGTTTATCTGAAACCATGCTTGACAACTTTTCAACTATCAAACCAGCATCTTTCATTTCTCCTACATGGAACTATGATCATAATCTTGATGATGCTAATTTTGGTCGTCTTCTAACTTTATGGAATCCATCTATCTTCAAACTCTTAAAATTTTCTTCATCAGACCAGTACATCCATTAAAAATGTGTCTATCTTCCTACTTGTTCAATTTTTTTTTCTCACTTCTATTTATGCTCAAAATGCCTTGTCTTTGAGGAATTTATTTCTCACTAATCTGTGCAACGTTCATACTTCTTCTGATCCCTGGATTTTGGGAGGAGAATTTAATTTCATGTTTTCATCATCTCAAAAGCGGGGTGGTTGCACTCTTACTGTAAATTACATTGATCCTCTTAGTTAAGCTATCATCACATCAAATCTCATTCCTCTTAATAGCTTTAGCCCATTTCACTTAGTCAAATAAAAGTCATTCTGGTCCACCTACAATGTGCAAACTTGATCACATTTTTGTTAATTCTTCCTTTCTTCTAACCTAGCCCAAATCATTCTATCATATTCTTCCTCCTAATATTTCTAATCATTGTCCTCTACTTTTATATTAGGGGAGTTCAATTGCCATTGTTAAAGGGAAGTCCTCTTTTAAATTCTTTTAAATTTTGGTGTTCTCATAAGGATTATTCAGGTATTCTGTTGTAGGTATGGAATCAATTTTATGGTAAGAGCCCTATGGATAAGCTATTATATAAATTAGGGTTGCTGAAAATTCATCTCAATGCTTGGTCTAGTCATAAATTTGGAGATGCATTGAAGCAATCTACACGGGTGAGATCAGAGCTTATTCAAGTGCAAATGACATGGTGGTGAAACCATATGATTTGCTGCTTCGATTTTTGGAGAGGGAATTGCAGAATAAGCTAAGGAATTTGTTGGATATTGAATTTCAATCAGTAAGCTAGAGTTCAAGGTTAAAAAAGGATTTGAAGGCTAATAGGAACTCAAAATATTTTCATAATACTTTGAAAATCAACAAAGTTAAAGAGGCTATTTACATGACAAAGGATGTAGATGGTAACACTCTCTACTCAAGATAGTATTGATAAAGCTTTTGTTGATTACTTTATCTCCATCTTATCACCTATTACACTACCTCTTTTTCACATTGAGCTTCCTTTTTTATCTAATCAACAATCTCTGGAGCTTGTCAATATTGTTACTAGTGATGAGATTAAGTCAACAGTGTTTAGTTTGGATTCTACTAGTTCTGGTGGGCCAGATGGGTTTAACGCTTGTTTTTTGCAAAAAAGTTGGGCTATTATTGGAAATGATGTCACTGGAGCAGTCCAATATTTCTTTTTGAAGAATTTCTTTCCTTCTACCTTAACAGTTACTTCCATTACGTTGGTTCCTAAAGTAGACAATCCTACCTGTGTTTCAGAATTTAGACCTATATCATGTTGTAGTGTCTTTTATAAAATCGTTTCTAAGGGCTTGGCTAATAGAATTCAATCTGTTCTACCATCTGTTATCTCCTGTAATCAGTCTGCGATTGTACCTGGCAGGACTATTAGTGATAACATTCTAATCACTCAAGAATTGCTCCATGATAATGTTAGGAAGCATATATCACCTCGATGCATGTTAGAGCTAGATATTAAGAAGGCTTTTGATAGTGTTTCATCGTCTTTTATTATTGCCATTATGTCTAGAATGAACTTTCCACGAACATTCTTAGCTTGGATTTATACTTGCATCTCTACTCTTATGTCTTCTATTTCAAGACATGGGATGTTGCATGGTTATTTTAAAGGAAAGCGTGGGGTTAGACAGGGTGATCCTAATTCTTATATGTTCATTATTATTATGGAGCTTCTTAATTCTCTGGTTATTAATCAAGTTAAGCTGGGTAATCTAGATTTACATCCTCGTTGTAAAAATCCTCTTATTACCCACTTGCGTTTTGTCGATGATCTTATTATCTTCACTAAGCCAACTTTGGATAACATACAATGCATATTATCCATCCTGCAATCTTTTTACGAGATAACTGGACTTCAAATCAACTAGAGCAAATCTCATATAAAAATTGTTGGATTAAGTTAGAATGAAAAGGATGAACTGATTGCTTTATCTGTTTTGAAGGTTCTACCTGAAAATTCATCATATTTAGGTCCACTACTGTTCACTGGAAGAATCACTAAGGATAAATGTATGCCTTTATATGAAAAAATCATAGAGCGAATGAAGCAGTGGCCTTCATGCAAGTTGTCTCAAGCTAGAAGGTTAGTTATTATTCAATCCATTGTAACATCGATGACTACTTACTACACTAGGCATTACATTCTTCCTTTGAAGCTCATTAACATGGTGATTAGTGCAATGAATAAACTTTTATGGCATGGTGATCCTTTTACTAAGAAGTAAATTCCCATTGCATTTTCTAAATTGTGTGAAGATAGAAGAAATGGTGGATTAGGAATTATTAACCTTTTTCTATGGAATAAAGTTGTTGTTTCATTGTACATTGATAAACTATTCATTGATGATAGATGCTTATGGACAAAGTATTTGAAGAACAATCTTATTGGGAGGAAAAACATCTGAACTATGCCTATTCCAGGTTTTTGTAGCTGGAGTTGGAGACAAATTCTAAAGCTAAGAAGACTCTTTTTGCCTTATGTTCAGTGCAATGTAGGTAGAGTACAAGACTTTTCTTTCTGGCACTCACTATGGGCAGGTAATGGTCTAATTTTTAAGTGATATAGTGGAGTATAACTTGAGAAGAAATAGTGGTACTCATGATATAGCAAAAGTTGATGATATGCTTCAAGATGGAGAATTATATTTGCCTAATAGTAGTTCAACTACTTTAAGACTGCTCTTGTCTGAGATATCTTCTAATTTTAAGTCAGGTGATGGTAATATTTCTTGGATGGAAAAGAAGCATTTTATTAGATTAGTTTATGATCTGTTAGGAGGTGAGAAGCCATTCTTTCCTTGGTATAAGAGAATTTGGAGTTTGGCGAGTACTACATCAGAAAATGCTTTTCGTAGCGTTGTAAAAACGCTACAACGACTTGTAGCAGCGTTTCAATAAACGCTGCTATACAACATGCAACTAAAAGTCTTAAAGTTTTTGTTGCGTTTTAGTAAACGCTACCAAAAATGAAAATATTGTAGCGTTTTAAAAACCTTACAAAAGGTTTCACTGGCAGCGGCTTAAAAATGCTATCAAAGTGATACTTGCATCATATTTCAATTTTTTTTAGCAGTTTTCCAGTCCTAATATATGTTTTTTGTTGCATTTCATTTCAACTACAATTATTTTGTAAATTACATTTGTAGCACTTTTTCAATGCTACTAAAACATACTGATGTACATAAGGGTGTTAATCGGGCGGACCGGACCGGACCGGACAGAGGGGTGTTCGTGTCCTGTCCTATAAGACTTTCGGACGTACACGGACCGGACGAGGAGTTGGCTCGGACATTGTTCTTACGAGCCGGACAACGGACAGACAAGGTTCGGACAATAGAAAACATCGAACATTTTCGAACGGACATATTTTCGTACACTTTTTCTTGTCCTAAATCATGTCCTAAATGAGAATCGTACGGACACGGACCGGACACTTTACCCTTTCGGACCGACTCGTACATCGGACTGTCCTGTCCGTTTAACACCCCTAGATGTACACCACATTTTAGTTGCGGTTATTTACTGCTGATGGTTTGTAACATTTCCATCAATCACTTATATATAACAAAAATATTAAAACAAACAATCATATGAGTATCGTTTTCAAAATAAAATCAATAACATCATATTTAAATACTTAAAAAAACACATTGCTTGCAATATCAAATATTACACCCATAATCATCTCAATAGTAGTATTTCGACAAAATAAGCGAATTCACATACCACAACTGCTTACAAACAAGTCTACAGAACTAGTACAAACAAAATAATGGTCAAAGTCTTGTTCATAGCTTAATTACCATCGGTTCTTTGATGCGGCTGTTCTTCAGTTCAGAAATCTAATTACCTGGACATACGTATAACGGTCAATGGTAAGAATTACATACAAGTATAATGGTCAATAGTCAGAATTACATAAATATGCAAAATGCATAAATTATATATGATGACAGGTGATCAAATAGGTTTTATTTGCATGCATATATTATATTTGTATGGATATATACCAAATCGACAATAAAATTTCATACCATAGGATTGGACACCCAAGGTCCTACATGTACATATATCGCCGTGCTTTTGCCTTTATTGGGAAACCTATATGTTCATTTTCAAATTGATATTTACTACATTGGAATAGCCTTTTTTTTTTTGGATAGAAAATTTTCAAATTAAAATAATTGGGAAGAAGATCGTAACATTGACCAGCAAATGCACCTTAGTTCATTGTTAAATCATTCACACCAGATGTCTCTATTCGTTTCAATGGTCCACCAAAATTATAACTTGCATATTGTTCTAACCTGGGATTATATTTAGTAGTTCTCTGTCATTTTCCAAGTCTATCAAAATATATGCAATATGGTTGATTAAAACTAAAATCTAGATTTAAGGATGTTTAAGCTGTCAAAATTATCTTTGAGGTTCACATTCAGAAAGCTAAGTCTTTTGACTTAAGAGTCAACAAAACAAAACAAAACATTGCAGCGAAAATTTCTTCAAAAAGCTTATTAATTAATTTCAAACAATATCCTGCTGAAAGTAAAATGCTAGCTATTCTATGGTTGTAACCACTGAATCACAATCTACAAATAATGGAAAACATGGACGAAGTTGATGTGGTATGACCATAAGATCATTTTTTGTCGAAAACCCCATTTTTAATGTGTAGTGAAAATCAAGATATTTACTACAACTAATGTAAGTGGAAACACTCAGACGATTGAGGCTTTGTTGATTACGACAAAAAAGAAAGTAACATCAATGCCAGGATAGATGGTGAACAATCGGTACCACTGGTCGACGAGTCAAACGTACATACGAATTGAAATTGGCCTATTAGTTTTACTTAAACGTGGCCTTTTATATTTCCGCTCAGAATTAAAATTATTTTTAAGTATTGAATAAACAGTCCAACACCTATGTTATTTAGGTGGAAAATAAAAACTATTTAATGCATTAATTGTTTAAACTATGTTATTTAAGTCCAACAACCATGCTTCATGACATGTTTAAACAATCCGATATCATCCAGATATGATGAACTAATTATTAATGCCTTTTTTGCTATATTTGAACTAGCCACAAATTTATATTTTAAATTATAATGGTGGTTAAGGAGCACTTGCTCAAGTTGTATGTGTGTGCGCTCTGAATTGAGGTTCCATAGGTCATGGGTTCGAAATTTCGAGACATTAAAATGAGTCATCTCTTGGAAAAATAGGACCATGAATTTTAATCAGGTTTGAACTTCAAAAACAAGGTAGTACCAATTTTCTTTGCAAGTGCAACTTAAGTAAATGTTACCCATATGACTAAGTAAACTCAACAAAACCAGATCCCCACTTACCAGCAAAATTAAAACAAGACAACTCCCCGGCTAAATTGATGTGTCCCGAATTATAAAACATACAAAAAAAAGGGTCAAGTATGCCTATAGTTCTATTAAAGAAGAAAAGAAGTACAAACCTACAACTCTTTGATCTTCATGTAAACTGTCACTGGAATCTTTGAGCTTTTGCGCTTCACCACGTAACTGGCTCACCAACCTGACCGCATGACTCAAAATTGCAACTTTATCAGTCTTTGGGTTTCCTGGTTCCAAAACTGAACCCAGCTCCACAAACCTTTCATTACGTAAAAAGCAGCATCTAATATGAACCAGCGACTGGTATAAACATGGAATGAAGGATATAGAGATTAGCTTACTTGTCAATAGCCTATTCCTTCTCAGCTTTTGCTTAGAAGCTTTAGAAATAGCCACCCTGCTTGATTCTGACCTCGCACTATGAAGTTTCATTATTTTGTTACCACACAAAACCTTAACTAAGAGAATAAAAGAAGTCAGCAATTGATCAAAACTCGAAAGATTACAAACCATTTCTTGCCAACATTCTCTTTCATGCCAGAGAAGTCTTCTAAGTTGCTACTGTTTCCAATGCTGATCAACTGATTCACATTAGAGTCTAGAACAGAAAAATCAAATGCGCTAGCAAGGAAAAAGGGAACTAGAATCGCAGACTTGGATGATTAAAATTGCGAACAAAGAGAAGAAAGATTGCAGTGAACTATACATGAAAGTTACAGTGCTGGAATTAACCGAACATTACATGGCATTTTTGTACTAGAAAATAACCTTATTTATGATTGTGCCCACACACCCACTCACAATTAAGCTAAAGCTCCCAATTATGACACACCAGACCCAACAAACAGTTTAAATTGTTACATGATTCAGATTAATGTTTCATACTATAGGATATATTACAGGCCAATTCTATTAGCGGTTCAGTAATCTCATTACACACCCCACGATTTTATTCAGATATAGAATCCTCATATTCCACCTTTCACATCCCACCATATTATTATGTTAGCCATTTTCATTGACACTACATTTTTGAATATAAAGAGGCTACAAAATTACTCAAGAAAGGAAAATTAAGTTGCGTTTTTTAAGAACACATCACCTTGACAACGATGGGTGAGGATACAAGGCTGTTCTAAGAAAGTCATAAAACTATAGTTGAATTAAATTATTTTTTGGTTTCCACGTCAGCTTCATTATTTTCTGTCTATTGTACAAATACAAAATTAGGTGCATTTACAGTTATTAGGTGTAACAAAAGAAATAATGAAATGTGAATAAGGCCATTCTAACAAAGTCATTAAACTATATTCGAATTAAATTGCTCTCTTGTGTTTAGCTTTAGGTTCATAGTTTTTGGATATGTATAACTCAAACTGTCATCAAATGTATCTTATAAAACTAGCGTTTGGAATTTTGCATAGCAAGGAACTTAGTCAAGGCATTTGCCGTTTCACTTAATAAACTCAACTTAAAACTCCATAAACTAGTATTAGAGGAAAAAAAAAATAGAAACACAAACACGCACCTTGCATGATGCAAATCGTTACTTATTGACATAAACTGCTTCAAGTCAAGCTGCCGTCTCCCTTTGCATTGATCTTTACTTATTGACATAAACAAGCATTTGCGGTTCTGTGGTTTCATTGCATTGCATCTCTGTGCATTTCATTACAAATTTTGCATTACATATTTAAAATTTGCACTCTATTTTTGTTTTTCCGATTACAAACCATTTCAGACTGACCTCAAACCCCAAGATTTCAACTTCAACCCAACAAACTCCCCAAAGCAATCTTCCTTCATAAACAATCTTCTTTCACATTCACTTTCTGCTAACACATACTGCAACTCCACATTACAAAACAACTCCTTAATTCACAACTGTTCTACCTTCCTATAGCCAAAGTGCCACCATCCTCCCTCCCTAAAACTCAGTCCCGTCCACTCCACCACCCAACTAAATCCAACCCAAACTCCTCTCTTAATCACAACTCCTAAACACACTAACCACACATTATCTCTCAAACACTAATCACACACTATTTCCACACATTATCAGGAAAAAGAAAAAGAAGAGAAGCAACATGTATGCAGTGAAATACACAAACAAATATTTTTTTTTTAGAAAGATCTATTCCACCGACCAATTTATCTCATTTAATGTGAACAATATGATATAAATTACCACCTTTAGATAGTGGTCTATGAAGAATTCTAGCAATAGATACGTTGCAGTATTTGCTCTCATCAACGAGGAATGATGTGTTTATTGGAAATTAAACCCAATTTATCATTCTCTCGTAATTTGTTGTGTATATTAGTTTAAGTGTTATGTCACTTCGTTTAATGTTGTGTCTATTAATCAATCGGTGTCTATTGGTATGTGTAAGGGTATGTCTAGTCTACTATATAAGGGTTGTCATATTTTGTTGTAAGTTAATGCAAGTAATGCAAGAAGTATTGTAAGAAGTAAGGAAAGAAAATTAAGTATCCTCCTCCTCTTTAGTTCCAACAAATTGGTATCAGAGCGTCAGGTTGAAACTATGGCAATGCTATTTTTCTCGTCGGTTGTTCTCATAAAAGCAAATTTCGAAGAATGGAGTGATAAAAAGAAAAAAGAATTGATCTTCAAAGGGCTTTGGGAGATCGTTGAGAATGACTAAGAATGGCCAAAAGATGTCAAAAATATGACGGAGAAAGAGAGTGAGACATTCACCAAGTTGAGATGGAAAGATCGTTGTGGACAAGCTGCAATGAGTGAGAACATTGATGAAGAAGCTTTCGACCATATTATTGGAGAAAAATCCGCAAAAGAATCGTGGATTTTATTGAAGGAGATTTATGGTAACGAAGATGAGAAGAAAAATAGTGAAGGGGAGAGAGATGTTGAAGCCGAAAAATTAGAAGACGAGGCCATAGACATTGGCCTTCCCGATGCAGAGGATGATCTGAAAATTATCTTGAATAACGATCCAGTTGTTGGAATAGAAACCCATAAAGTGGGGAATGAAGACAACTTGATGGCCTATGGTAATAACAAGTCTAATCAAGATGGCAGTCAAGCCATCAGTGATGGGGATTTGGAGAGGAATGAAAATAGTTTGGAGAACGCAGTTGAACTGGATGGATCCAAAGCAAATGAAGCAGCGAGGAGCAGCATTGGGAATTTTGGGCAACAGCAGTCAATGTTTAAGTATGTAAGGTCTGGCACTACTGTAGTCGTTGTTCCTAGTCAAATCCATTTCTTGCAAATTGCTTTAAGTCTCTCTAAAGAGAGCTGTGAGCGTCTGCACGCTAGCATTAAAGAGGTTATTGGAAAAGCAATGAAAGCAGAAGAGGATAGTAGTAAGTATCCTAGTAGTTGGATATTTCATTCACGTGATATGAAACTTGGAAAAGCATTTATGGATGGTAAAAAGATAGATTTCATCACTGTGGGTGGTAGAACTTCAGCATATGTTCCAGAACAGCAGGAGCTGACTGGAGGTCACACTGGAAACAAAGCATGCAAAGGTAAGATTAAAGTAGCAAAACCTAAGGTCCTTACTAGTGAAGAAGCAAAAGACGAGCAACAGATGAGAAAAAAACTTGGAAATTTTCTATCCTTTTGCCGAAACATTTGAGATATAAAATCGAAACCGAGGTGTTCCCGGAAGTTCTTTGAAGTTTGAAGAAATGTTCAAAATGGTTGAAGAATTGGGTTTAAGGGGGGATATTGGAAATTAAACCCAATTTATTATTCTCTCGTAATTTGTTGTGTCTATTAGTTTAAGTGTTATGTAACTTCGTTTAATATTGTGTTTATTAATCAATCGGTGTCTATTGGTATGTGTAAGGGTATGTCTAGTCTACTATATAAGGTTGTCATATTTTGTTGTAAGTTAATGCAAGTAATGCAAGAAGTATTGTAAGAAGTAAGGAAAGAAAATTAAGTATCCTCCTCCTCATTAGTTCCAACAGTGTTTACCTATGAAAATCTGATTATACTGGTTGTCTTAGTTGAAATGTTGAAGAATATTGCGGTGCAATGAAGATTTAATGCAAAGGAAAAATTAAAGATTGAATTTTATTGATGTAAAGAATTTTACAGAGTGCTGAACGAAAACAAACTGTAATATATCAAACTGAACTTTTTCTATGTTAAATACATAGTGACTTGTACATTATATAGCTAAGAGCTATGGCTGGGCCGAGCCCATTTGAATATTGCAATATAAACTTGTTTTAGAGGATCCAATTGTAAAGAGAATATATCAGCCGCTTTGCACTCATTTTCTCATTTTAACACGCCGCCTCAATTCTAGGGTTAGGGTTAACCGTACCCTAGATTGTCTTCGTGAGAAAATGGCGACACCACAATTAAAACTTCTTCTAAACTTGATCTCTCAGACATTCTGAAGGCTGACTTAAGCAAATTTTGGGTTTATCTCTTCTATACGAAGTTATAAATCTTTGATTCTTCGAATTGAAGCCTTCAGCTTTGTTTGAAGTAGATCTGCTTTGCTTTGAATCGACTGAGCCTGGATCTGTAGACTGTGATGAGATTATCAAAAATTGGTGGTCATTGCAACTTCTAATCTTTAGTTCATCTCGTAATCTCTGAAAACTGCTTGCCGACAGTGCTTTGGTTAAGATATCAGCTCGCTGGTGAAAGGAAGGTATATAATTTACTTCCAATTTTCCTTCCTTTACTAAATCTCGAACAAAATAAATGTCAATTTCGATGTGCTTTGTCCTAGCATGCTGAATAGGATTGCTCGACATATAAATAGAACTTTGATTATCACACCAAATCGTAGCTTTAGTATTTGTGTTTAATTTGAGTTCTCTAAATAGTGACTGTAACCAAGTGATTTCAGCTGCTATACTGGCTATACTTCTATATTCTGCTTCAGCGCTTGATTTAGATATTGTTGATTGCTTTTTCGAACTCCAGGATATTAGATTTTCACCAACATAAACACAGTATCCAGTGACAGATTTTCTGTCATCTGGATCAGCAGCCCAATCTGAATCTGAATAACCAGTGATATTAAGATTTTTGCTTCCTTTAAGAGTTAATCCAGCATTAATTGTCCCTTTAAGATATCTGAGAATTCGCTTGACAGCTTTCCAATGAACATCTTTAGGATCCTGCAAGAATTGAGAAACCTTGTTAACGCTAAACGATATGTCAGGGCGTGTTATGGTAGCATATTGAAGTGCTCCCACAACACTTCTATATTGTTTAATGTTACTTATGGCTTCTCCCCTGAATTTTGAATAATGTTGACTAGAAACCATTGGTGTTGGTTGTGGCTTTGCTTTGTCCATATCAGTTTTCAAAAGTAGCTCTGCTATGTATTTTTTTTGACATAGAAACAATTCTGATTCTGAAATCCTTTGCACTTCAATACCCAAAAAATATGACACATTGCCGAGATCTTTTATTGAGAAAACCTGATTTAAATAATCAGTAATCTGCTTGATTTCCTCTTCATTGCTACCTGTAACAATTAGATCATCGACATATATCAAAATATATATAGTTGAAGTGCAACTGATTTTTGTAAATAATGAATTATCAGATTTAGTAGGATTAAATCCAAGATTAACCAATGTTAGTTTGAGTTTATCAAACCAAACTCTGGGTGATTGTTTCAACCCATATATTGCTTTGTTTAATTTACACACAAGGTTTGAGTCTTGTGTGTAACCTTCAGGCTGCTGCATATAAACTTCTTCTTCTAGATTACCATTGAGGAATGCATTATTCACATCTAAATGCTTAATTTTCCACTGATTTTTCAGTGCAATGGTAAATATCAATCTTATAGTTGCTGGTTTAACAACAGGAGAAAAAGTTTCAGTATAATCAAACCCATATTCTTGTGTGTAGCCTTTAGCTACAAGTCTTGCTTTGTATCTGTTTATAGATCCATCAGAATTTTTCTTTATCCTGAAAATCCATTTGCAGCCTATTAAATTCTTATTGTTTGGTTTATGAACTAATTCCCATGTTTTATTTTTGATGAGGGCATTGTATTCTTCATCCATTGCTGCTTTCCAACATTTATAGCTTGCTGCTTGATTATATGTGACTGGCTCTTCACAAGTGATGCTAGCTACATATGTTTTGGGTTTAAATATGCCACTTTTAGCTCTTGTCACCATGGGATGTCCAGTATAAACTGGCTGAACTGGCTGATTGGTTGTTGAAGGATTTTCATTGTCTGGACTGATGGTAGTGACAGGAGAGGTAAAGTTTGCATCATCATTACTGTTTTGTCTCTGAGGAGTACTGTCATGGCTGATATTAAAATTGTCTTCTCTTGTAGGAGACTGAGTGGCGAGGCTGAGTGGTTCATTATCGTCATTGGTAAACAAACTGGTTTCAGTTACTGTTGGTTGTTGACGTTGAGCCTCAGCAGCCATTCTACTATTGTCATCCTGTTGTAAATCAATAACATTTGGCACAAAAGGTATATTTTCTTTCATTTTATAAACTTTGTTAGTTGTTTTGATTTCATTGGACCTATAAGGGAATATAGTCTCATTGAAAACAACATTTCGACTCACAAATATTTTTCCATTTTCATCAATACATCTATACCCTTTCTGATTGGTACCATATCCAATAAAAGTACATGGTTTAGATCTATAAGCTAACTTGTTTGTATTGTAAGATCTTAAACATGGAAAACATAGACATCCAAACATTTTTAAGCTATGATAATCAGGTTTAACATTATATAGTTTTTCAAGTGGACTTAAACCTTTCAAAACCTTTGTAGGCATTCTGTTTATTAAGTAAACAGCAGTATTGAAAGATTCAGACCAAAATTTTAATGGTAATGATGCCTGAGCTAATAATGTTAACCCAGACTCAACAATATGTCTATGTTTTCGCTCAACAATGCCATTTTGTTCAGAAGTATATGGGCATGTAGTTCTGTGAATAATTCCCTTATTTTTAAAATGATTACTAAGGGATTTGTACTCAGTTCCATTGTCAGTCTGAATTATTTTTATTCCAACCTTAAACTGATTCTCTACCATATTGATAAAATTAATTACTATACTATGTGTTTCAGATTTACTTTTCATAAAATATATCCAAGTATATCTGGAAAAAGCATCTACAAACGACACATAATATTTATATCCAAAATCAGTAGAGATTGGGGCAGGTCCCCATAGATCAGTTACTATTAAATCAAAAGGTTTAGAATAAACAGTAGATGAATTTTGGAAAGGCAATTTGTGATTTTTTCCTAACTGACAATAGGAACATACATAAGGTAAATCAACATCATTAAAAGAGATATTATTGCTAATGAGAATGTTTTTCACGACACTGGCATTGGGATGACCCAGTTTATAATGCCAAAAATCAAAGGAATTTTTACTAATGTTACTCTGATTCAACACAGAGTTGTAGCATTGGTTTTCTTTCGCAGGATAGTTGCAATTTCCAAATTTGAACTTGTAAAGTCCATTTGCTTCATTACCCTGCAAAAGAATTTCATGTGTTAGCATGTCTTTGATTAAACAATACTTAGGATAAAATTCAAAGTACACGCTATTATCTTTTGCAAACTGTGATACACTAAATAAATTCTTTTTAATTTTTGGTACCCGTAATAAGTTATTCAAAAATAATTGTTTCTTACATTTTATAACAACATTGCCAGTGTGAGAAATATCAATGCACTTACCATTACCCATGCTAATACTCTGTTTACCTTTGTATTCCCTATTTCCAAGATTAAGATTTTCCAAGTTATTTGTCATGTGATTTGTAGCACCTGAATCAGGATACCAATTATCATCTTGAATATGCTCTGCTTTTGCAATTTCTGATTGGTTGCATTCTTTGTTACTGCTTTGTGTTGAATCATTCTGAATTTGTGCAATATTAGCATTTGCAGTTGATCCCTTTTGACTGCTTTCATTTTGGCTTGAGACATAGTTGGTATTAAATCTAATGTAGCATTTCATTGCTGTATGCCCAATCTTTTCACAAATCTGACATTTGGGTTTATTGTTTGCATTCCATCTACCTCTACCTCTGCCACGATTGGAAAAACCACCTCTATTTGGATTGCCACCACCTCTGGTAAAGTTCTGTCCCTTATTTTTGTTGCTAGCGGCATAATTAAGTGACAGATCTGATTCTGTAGATTTTTTACTTGCAATTCTTGCTTCATGTGATAGTAATATTGAATGTACTTCATCCAAACCTGGAGTGGTTTTCTGAGATGTCACAACAGCCACAACTGCTTCATAATCTTCATCAAGTCCATTTAGCAGACATAACACATGTTCTGATTCATCGATATTACTCCCTGTAGCCTTCAACATATCACAAATATTTTTAACTTTGCCCAAATATTCTCTCATACTCATATTTTCTTTCTTACAATTTTGTAACTGCCTTTTATAATACATTGTTTTAGCAGACGATTGTGTGTTGAAATTTCTTTCAACTGCACACCAGATTTCATTTGCTGTTTGACAGCCAACAACATGAGATAATAAACTTGGTTCTATTGAAGAAAGTAGCCAAACACTAATTAATCTTTCTTGTCTATGATATTTAATGTAATCTTCATTACTAACCAAATTATTTGCTGCACCAGTTACAAATTTCGGAGGAATTGGTGTTGTACCGTAAATATACCCTTCAAGACCATATCCCTGGATTGCTGTTTCAACTTGAAGCTTCCAGAGGAGATAGTTGTTCTCATCTAAACGAATAGTAATGAGTTGGCTTTATGGGCTAATAACAGTTTTAATTAACTGTTCAGCGTTGGAAGGTTCAGATGTCCCTGAGGAAGACGAATTACTGCCCTGTACCATATTCGATCCAAAATTTGACAAAAAAAATTGATGGCACAGGTATGAAATACAGTTTCTAAGCTTCTTACTTTGAATTGAGAATATCAAGAACAGATTTGTAGTCTTAACAGTCCTTTCTTGAAAGTTTTAAAATGATGAATGGTTAAATGTACCTTGAGTTTTCGAAGATAAACCTTTTTCTGAATACTTTCTTGATTGGATTTGTCAATTCTGTGAACTATCTTGCTTTTCTTGATCAGTAACGAGCGGTTAGATCTGTATTTCACTGATTTGCAAGATAAAATACTGCTGCAGCCGTATATATTACTGGCGAGGCACTGTATGTTATCTTCAGATCAACTCAGATGATGAGATTCTTGAAATCTCTGATGAGAATGAATCCAAATGATGAATATTCTCTGATGGATCAAACACAAACAACCCCAACAGGTTTCTGAATCGAAGTTGCTCTGATACCAAGTTGAAATGTTGAAGAATATTGCGGTGCAATGAAGATTTAATGCAAAGGAAAAATTAAAGATTGAATTTTATTGATGTAAAGAATTTTACAGAGTGCTGAAAGAAAACAAACCGTAATATATCAAACTGAACTTTTTCTATGTTAAATACATAGTGACTTGTACATTATATAGCTAAGAGCTATGGCTGGGCCGAGCCCATTTGAATATTGCAATATAAACTTGTTTTAGAGGATCCAATTGTAAAGAGAATATATCAGCCGCTTTGCACTCATTTTCTCATTTTAACAGTCTTGAAGTTATTCACCATTACAATTTTGGAGTTTTATTTACGTATATAAAATATATGGTTTGTAGGAATGATAGTTTATGGTATATTTTATATCATTGTTTGAAGTTAACAATATAACTAGTTTATCACTCCTATAGCATTTCCCAGGTACTTATTGATCCACTTATCTCTGCTGTTACTTAATTAGTCTATTTGCGAACCTTTGTTTATCAATATCTAGTACACACAATGTTTAACTTTTTCCTAATTGTATTCCAGATATTAGGAGTTGTAATAAGTAATCTTGTGATCTACCTGCGTGATTTACATTTTCATTATTCCATAATTTATCCACAACTCAAATTTACAATAATATTTCAGTTATACTTCAGACATATATTTGCATTTTTGAATTCCTAAATCAATTAAAAAGTTTGTTTTTCTTATCAGAAGGAGCGACCCTCAGTTTTTGGAGTGCACTAGGTATTATTTATTATTAGATTAAGAGGAATAAATTACCTATACGCCTGATAGCTGAATATTTAAAAGTTATAAATATGCTAACACAATACTAATGCTTATAATGTATAATCGGACCAATGGTAATAATAAAAGCAGTAAGACGAACAAGCAGTATAACTAATAATACAACAACAATGGTAGCAAGAACTAGAGATAAAACCATATGAATGAAAGCTTGTATAAATTTGTTGTGTACAAAAACTTGCAAACTGAAAGTGAATGGTGGGCACGCAAGTGTGAATGGAGGCTTGTAACGACTGCCGGGATATTTGGGCAGTGAAGGATTTAAAACGCCAAGTAGTCTTTAGCGGAAATTAAATTATATGTTGAAGCATGTACGACATAGCATGCAGAAAACAGCCAGTAGATGAAATGAGTGTGTACTGAACATGCATTGCCTGAAGCAAGAATGCATGTCATGGCCTGTAACAAATATGGCCAAGACAGAATAGAAGAGAGAAGTTATGCAGCATGATACTTGCCACATAGTGAAGTTGAAGCATATAGTGCTTATACTGATGGATAAGATCTCACAAAATTGGACGGACAAATCAAACTGCTACAGGAGGCTAACTAGGACAACGTGAGGATGAAGATGACAAAATTTAAAGGCTGTGACTAGAGGCAAAACTAATGCTAGATGACAAAATTTAGCTGTATGGTTTTCTATAAACAACCAATCATCTGTTCAGTTTTTAAGTTAACAATATTTTTCTTGGGCTGTAATTATGTATTCGCATTTAAGGAGCAGTCAAGTTGGATTTTGTTTATATGTATTGAATTTGTCAACGTTGATTCGTTTGTAATTTATACTTGTATGGCTATCTGAATCTATCTGCTCCAGGCTTCATTGTACAGTTCGTTTAAATATGATATTCGGCGGGAGAAGTTACAGAAACAAAATTCCACAGGATACAGATTATTCTTTTTTGGTTAATGAATTTAGTGTGCAACTGTGCACAATGAATATGAAACCTCTTAAAGCTGTAGCAAAATAAAATATATTCTACGTGCATAATCATTATATCATGTATTAGATTAGATGCAAATAGATGTCTTTTATTTATGTGCATGCTTAAACCGTATAGGTGAAACAAACGAATCTAATCACATGAGCATATATCTCAGTCCATATCAGCACTTGAAACATTAATATGTGCATCAGTGCATGCTTCAGATATTAATAAGAACATTGCTCATTATCATAATATACGCAAATAGAAATAAAAATATATTGACATAATAAGTGAAATTAACCTTCACAATATGATGACCCAAAAAAAATAAAAAATGAAGGCCACTCATCCCATAATTAGTGAAATTGACCTTTGTTTCCATAATTAATGAAATGAAGAAATATCTCATATATTAAATATAAAGCCAATTCAGCTTTTCCTTGAACTTCTTTTTTCATATTTTTTTCCAGAATAATCGAATTTAAGGAACTTTTTATGTTTTCACATATGTAAAAAACATTATGAACGCATTAAAAAAAGTCCTTCAGCCACAATTTATAATTTTTAAAAAAATTCATAAGTTATGTCTTTAGTTTGTTCTTCTCGTTTATTTCAACTAAAACGATTAGATCATCTTCGTTACTAAACATTCAAATACAAATCGTTACAAGCTAGCATTGATTTGTGTTAACATATGTAGATAAGTAGGTGCAGGTTGTCTATGAGATTATGAGATCAGTGTTATAGGAATGGCCCCATATGTTAACATGAGGAGTAAAGCCAGGTTTGTTTCTGTTAAGATGAACTACGAGGCATGGACCTATAAAGGTACCTGAATAAAGACCTAGGTTTGGTGGGATCAATGCAGCTCATTTTTGTTTCATAATTTGCTATATGCTGCAGTTTTTTTGGTTGTAGAGATATTCAGCAATCAGGTAACTTTTTTTTCATATCTTCGCTATTTGGTTTCAAAATCCACTGCGAGATAGGATTAATGCATATGGAAACTTACTATTTTTAACACTTGGGATCAACTTGTAAGCGCTAGTTGATGATGTTTTTCACATTTAACGTTCATGGGATGATAGCTGTTTTCTTTGGAAATAAAAGAATAATGCAAATTTTCAAAGCTTAAACAAATTAATAAAAAGATAGAAACATCGTATGATTTTTCTTATTATCATTATTAATAGTTGGTATGAAAGCACAAAACTTTTGTCCAACCGTAAAGTTCAAATAACGATTATAATAACTGAAACTAGAAATGATACTATTATAAAACATTTATCCAGCACATTTTAAAACGTATTGTAATTTGTTTAACAAACGAACTTTATATGTCCATTCTGTCTATTTTTGTGACAATTATTCTTTGATATCAAATGCTCTAAACTATTCAGATTTTAAATCAAACTTGACTCATAAAGATTATTTTATTGTTTAATTCATCTTTTTATGTTTCAAAGTTATTTAAATATGGTATATAGGCTATATAAACAGAAGCTGAAAATATACAGTAAAGGCACAGATTTTGTTTTAGTTTAGGATAAAACATTTCTAAGATGTTTTTTTTCTTGTGTATATGAAACACATCATTTGAGATAAAAACATCATAACACGCATGACCATCTATAATTTTTAGAGTGTTAACGATTGCCACGGAGAGGAGCTCAACATTTGAGTAGACTTTACAATATTTCATAAAACACAGTGACAATTTAAAAAAGGTACAACTCTATTTTAGTTTTCTTTTTTGTTTTTTCTTAAAGAAAAACGATCTCAAGGACAACTTTAAAATAAATAAATAACTCTCCAGTGAGTGATAACTTGAAACATCTACATGATTTCCTAAACTATGTGCAACCATTTTATTCTACGGATAGACCACATAATCAAGTTTATGTTATCATTATAATTTATAAAAAGCAAACCTGGGAAATAAGAATTGTAGCTTCGGCATCAAGGAAGAGAGTGAAGCAGCTTACTAGATTGAAAGGCCATATCAGCCACCTTCCAGCTGGAACATACAGAATACCCTGTAGCTTGCAAAAACTCAAAAGCACGGAGCCATGGAGTTGGATATGCTGCATATTCCCTTGAGTAAGGCTTTGTCTACTTATCAGACATAAGCATTGACAATGGATGAGGAGCACCCAGCAAAAGTGTTTCTGTGGGTCAGTCTTCCGCACAAAAATTTGAAGTTGTTTCTTTTTTCTAATTATATAACAAACTTGATAGGATACATCCATAGCTGAGCTTCAGTAATAAAACTAAAGATGGTGCATCATGAGCATCTTATATTAATGGTTTAAGGAAAATTCGCCAGTACCATGAATTTTTTTTCTCCGAGCATGCTATGTTTAAAAATTAAATAAAATGAACAAATTATAGGAAAATATGCACATAACATCTCAGTATGGTTTGAGGATTAAGTAGTGGCATTAAAAGTCAGGGATAGGAAACAATATAACTAGAAAAAAACGTGGTTGCGGCACTTTAATAGTGGATATTTGCTCATTGAATCAATGATATGGTATGCTTGCTAAAATCTGGTTAGCTTATTATTACCTTCAACTATACAGACTAATTGTTAAAATATGAAAATGAAAGATGTGTATACCTTCAATGCATTATTGTTGATATCAGCTTTCCCTTTCTCAATCTCAGCAATTTCTTCTCTGATTGCGGTATAAGAGCATCACAATATCTATCTATTTCTTCTTGTAAATGGAACAACATATTTTATTAATGGTGTAGGAAATGAAAAGGTCATTCAATACAAGAAATGGATTTCAGTTTGGTTAATTACTTTCACATTCGGTTGGCTCAATCATAAGCGTTCCTGAAACCAGCCATGACATAGTTGCTGCATGAAATCCATAATCAATCAGGCGCTTCGCAACATCTTCAGCCTCTACTCCAGCAATATTCTTTAATAAAGTAAAGTGTCAATATGTAAAACAAAATATAAAAATTAGAAGAATGAAAAAAGTAAATGGAATTGAATGATTAGAAACAACATAAAATACCTTGAAATTTCTCAAATCGATAATGAACTCATGCGCAACAGTTCCATTAACACTACGGAAGAATAGGATAGTGATTCTACAAAACCATGCCAAACATCAGATAATAATCCAAGGAGCAGTTAACAGTCAAGAAAAAAGGTTTAAGTTAAAACTTATGTGGTGAACTGATTAATATATTTTCTCAATGTTTTTTATTTTTTATTGACTATCCAGTTGAGTCCTTACACGATGAACAAATTTCAGTGACCAATGTTAACTTCGAAGTTCGAACTCATTAGCAAGGACGTAATTTTCACGTGACATGGCCACTGTTGTAATACCAAAGCAAAACAACAAATCTCTGTAAGACCGCTTACTAAACTCCCTCCAGAAAACACTACACTTGTCTCAGCTCCTCCCCTTCCTCCAACACATAACACAGCACAAAACACAACAACCATCTCCTCGATACCTACCCACAGCGATTGCCCATGTTCGAAATCATCGAGAAAACCATCGTTGCCTCCACCCCCAACCACCATATGAAACGTGGTGGCGGCATCTACCGCTACGTCCCGTACCAAGTCCACACCCGTAGCGGCTTCTCCAAAACCCCCCTCGACCTCCTCCTCCTCGCTAGCCTTGCCACACTCATATAAATATTGTGTTTTGTTTCAGTTCGTTACTGTTGTTAACGGTGTACTCATAAGCTCTGTATTTTTGCATGCTAAGTACGGAGAACTTAGAGCCTGTGAATTAGTCAGAAGTATGAATATTCAACGACAATTAAACACATGATAATACAAGGCAACAATAACTAAAAGATATGGCTAAAAACAATATATTTTGTATGACACTGTTTATGGGTACGTAGCAGCTTTTATGCGTGCTAGCTTTCCGTGCTCTTTACTCTACACTTTTCAATAGCTTATAGCACCATAAATATATCAGTAAATCAGAGAGAGTTTAATTTTAACCTCGATTTAATTCTGAAGAAATTTGTGTAATGGCCCGAATTTCCGTACTCTTTGAGTCGACTAATAACACCACAAGTCCAACCCAAATTGCATAGAAATACGAATTATTATTAGAAAAAAGCTGGAGGATGAGAAATTGAAAGAAAGAAGTATTAGAATAGAAGAAAACGAAGACCACAAACTCACAGCGGAACGAACAAAATATATTAGATAACATAAACTTTGAAATAAAATTCAGTAACTTTATATACATACCATCATCAGAGCACAACAGTAATCTCTGGAACAATTATAAACACCTGTTTCCAGATACGAACAGAATACACAGTGGAAAATATGATAGTCCATAACTAACTTAATGAAGCATTCTGCTTTGAGCTCCTCCAAGTGAATCTGAAAAATCCCAACTACTTGACTGCCCATACAAATTTGGGCACCCAAGAGTTTAGGGAAAACAAACAAAATAAACTCTGGGTCAGTCATGGGATTGGTGTGAGTAAACCCATTCATTTGTTTAACTTCCAAAATCCTTTTGAAAGAAATGATAATCGTAAGACCGATCCACACATAAACACAGATGGTTTTTACTTTACGATAACCAAAATATTTTGATATCAAAATCTGATGATATTATAATAGTGTCTACAACAAATAAAAAGAATCTAGTGGAACGCTTGCATCTCACGCTCCATATATAATATAAAATCGAAAACCGCAGGGCGCTTATTGGAGATTGGATTTCCAACATGACAAGGTATGGGACCACCTGCCGATAGTGTATCTCTAGAGGCGAATACATTGGATTCAACAAGAACGTCTTGCAACCCGGCCCACACATGACTGACCACTCATTTCGCTTGAGTGTATCGAATGTATATCACCAACGATTGGGATCAGCAACCGTTTCCCGAAAGGGACAACATCGATAGATTTAAGAAGCAAATGGAATTTCTCTAGATAGGTGATTATACATCCTCATGGGAGCGACCCACATAGCCATGTTGCCTGCCCGATTTTTGTCAAATCCCGGGTTGTGAGGCTTGAGGTTTGAATTATTTTCCAGAACATCTGGCCATCATTCACTTTGAATGCCACATCGTCATACCCGCCAAATCACAAATTGATTTCCCCAAAAATACCACGGGTATAAAGCTAAGAGAAACGAATTCCTCCGCCACTAAACGTAAGTACGTTTGAAGAGATCAACTTACGCGATTTGTTAGATATACTCTGTCAGACATTCGTCCATTCACGTTGTCCTAGGACTGGACAAACCGAAGGCACTATCCCATAAATAGGACAGCCCTTGCATAACTCCGTCTTCAATTATTTTCATCATATTTGATCGCAACGCTTACGCCCATACAGAGTGGTTTCCAGATAATGAATCTGATCCCGGTCTCTCCGTATTGACGATGGAAAAATGGTCAAAACTTCGATAGTCGGTAATTTAACCATCAAAGAAAAATAAGTGTACAACCGACGATCTTATTTCCAAGTAGGAATTCGATCGATCAATCATAAATCAACATTGGGCCCCTTTAAATCAATTCCTTATTATATTATCATTTACAATTCCCATTTTCCATCTTTCATATTCTTTTGTAGCTCGATTTCCCCTTTCGATTCTTTGGAAACCATTTCTAATATTATAATTTCTTTATTTGAGAAAAGATCTCTTATTCTAGTTAGAAAACATTACTAAATGTTCACGAATCCTTATTTTTTTATATTCAGATAATATACATTATTAATATCGGAAAATATTTTTGAATTCTCTTTCTTAATTCCTCATTGACCAATTCATTTCATTTTAACAACAACGTTACAATTGCTGTTTCCAAATATTTGATTTATAAAACATTACTTTTAACAACAGCGTTACAATCGCTGTCTAGAATTATAGAACACTTATTATAACAATACCATTAAGATCGCTATTAAAACAGTTATTATAACGGCAGCGTTAAAAATCGCTATTTAAAAATATTTGGTTTATCCAAATGCAACTTATATTTATTTGTTTAAATAAATAAATTAATAAGTAAATAAATAAAATATTAATTTTGTTTCAAACGGAAAGTAAAATAATTACTTCCCTAAATTTGATATAATCGAATTCCAATAAATAACTCTCATTCAAATACACTATATTCCATTTATATTCTGAACTTCAGAATTTATTTACCATTTCAGGTAAATTCAAGTTTCAAATTCACCATTGAATTTATCTTTTCAATTCCTTTATAACCATTCCAATCTATGAAACGTTATCATAATTTATTTTATATTCTGAATCTTGAACTAAACTCATCGTTTTCTTTTAAAATGATTTCCCATATAAATTCATATTTGGATTTATATTTCCCTTTATCCAACGATAACTAATTTACTTAATTTATATACTCGTTTAAAATCAACTTCTTGTTTTAATAAAACAAGTTTCTACCTTTTAACTATATTCGAAATAACACTTCAATTTTTTTGGAAAAATATAATTTCTTTTTTTAATCTCAAATTTCATTTTCTATTCGAGAATATTTTACAGTATTTAAATACCAAAATTCTAGGGCCGGAGTAGCTCAAACACAACAAAGTCAATCACTGACTATACATATCACACCACACATCAAAATCAAGGAAAAACAGTAATATAAATATTGAGGAACCCAGTTGGGTCCCTCCAACCTGTTTCCCTACATCCACAGATGTTAATCAACATCAATAATATTAGTTCACATAAGTATGAAATATCAGAACTAATAATCGATCAACGATGTAATCATATCAACCAATTTTATCAACTATTCAACCAAGCAACCATCACACAGTATAAAATAAATTAAAAACCTCGTGTCAGAGTTTGTGAGTTTACTCACCTTGGTTCGCAGTCGATGATTTTGCTTTTGTTCCTTTTAAAATGAAATAGACGTTTAATTTTTCTACAAGATTGTAGTAGCTCTGTTTTTGGTGAAATTAGTTCCACACTGTAGATTTCATCTTTACTGTTCCAATGGAACCGGTTGCGTCCAATTCTTTTCACGAATGGCCGATATAATTATTTTCCAAGTTATAAATAAATAAAATAATGATTAATATAATTAATTATTTCCTAATTACTAACTACCCCTTTTATAATCCATCTTCTTCTTTATGAATAAATCATGAGCTGCTCGTTGCTTTTGCCATTACCGACTCTTGTTTCCACTACCACTACTTCAGCTTTCCACCGTTCATTGAACCGCTAGTACCACGTTCTTCCCCTTCGCCCCTTTTCCGTCCTCATCCCCACCAGGATTGACTCGAAGGTCCTCTCCCTCCAACGCGTTTCAGGCTAACGCCCACGCTACTGTGTACCGTGGCGTCCAAAACTCGTCCAGAACATTAGCAAACTCATCTCGTCCAAGCCTCCATCGCCCCATTGTCTCCCTATTCATCTCGCAACCACCGTTCCAGATCTGTCGTTCGCCCAGTTTTATTGCTACAGTAGAGTTTTGTGACAAAAAAATTCACCGAATCTTCCAAAGCTTGCATCCAAGATCGTTTTCATCCCATGAATTCATACCCAATCCCAGATTTTCGAATTAATGCTCCACCTTTCTCAATTTTTTTTCCACGCACGATGTATATTTTGGTTCAAAAATAAAAGGACATCGAGCTAGATAAAAACCCTGCTGGGTTGAAGAGCGAAATCGCAGGAATCTAATGCACTTAATTTTATGAATTTTCATCAGGGTTTTGATTTTTAATCGCTTTTAGAAGTCGCTTCATCACATTTTGGTTTGTTTTCAGAACGAGATAAAGGATACAGTATTTAAGGGGAAGGATTGTTTGGCACTCACGGTTTTAGAAAGCTTGGCAGGCACGGTTTCAAAATGGCTTGGCAAGCACGGTATATGAAGCGTACAAGGTAAGCTAAAATTGTATGTGTTTAATAAACAAGGAGAGCATGTTTTGAAATACCCAAAACATTTTCTGAATTTAGCAAGAACAGTCAAACTGGAGTTAATTTCCGTAAATATGACAAGAAGAAACATCAAGGTTGAGTTTATATTGAGTTTAGGAAGTTTACATTGTGTTTAATGAACAAGAAGGCACGATGTTCTGTGCAGGTTTAATACTGCTATTGGGAAGTGAACTGCGTATTAAGGGGGAGGAATATTTTTTTCTTTTCGAACTGGGTATGTTTATTCAGAAAGGGAAGTCTGGTTGTGTAATTCATTTGGGATATGGGTGATCACTGAAGCAGTTAAGGGAATAGTACGTTTTAACGCGAATGCACCAAATAAAAAAATGGTAGCTTACCTAATGCAGATATACTCATAGGACGAAGGCTAAAAAGAGCAAGATTTTTTCTTCCTCCTTATTGATAATCTATGAGGGACAACTTTGAAGGGTAAACTTACACATCATTACATAAAAGATGTACTTAGTTTATGAAGAATTTCGTAGTTTGTAAAATGTGTATGTATTTGCTTATATCAACCACAGATGGAACTGTGCATCAAATAAGGGACAAACCAATATGATCATTCATCAAAGATACCATTGTAAAGAATGATCAGGATAAATGAAAACACAAGGAAGGTAGAAGATTCCAAATCCCAATCTGAAGAGCGATGCACCTATGCTTCCATTACGGTTGTCGGCATATTCTCCCTTTTTGACTACACGTATCATATGCACCTATCTACAGATGGAAAATAACATAATATCACATAAGCCAATCAATATTCAATGCAACTACACTCCAAGCATTGTCCGTGTGCAAAGCACGGGCCACTATTTATATATATTCAAGTTGGGAAAAAAATGTGGGTTAGCCATTGTATATCTCTTTATTTATATACGAGCCACATACGACAAAAGTAAGAATACCGTTGTGTTAGACATTACGCTACGATTCCAAAAAAAAAAAAAAAACAAATTAACTTATTCCATGAAGTTCAAAACGTAATATTACGAACTACCACGACATTACGAGTTCGTTTTAAATTTAATTATAAATTATATGTTCAATGGTTGTTTTTAATTAATAAATTCCATATAAAATCGGTTTATATTTCCAGTACAACATATAAAATAAATTTTAAATGTTTGAAATGAACCGCTAAAAATACGGGTCGTTACATTCCTTCCCCTTAAAAGAATTTCGTCCTCGAAATTGCTAAGTAGTACAAATGCTATAACTCTAACTCCTCATAACCTGCTTAGTTGAAATCTTATATTCCATATTTTCATAACCCAGTTCTTAACCGACCTTCGAATTCCCATACTAATCCTCGACCATTCATAATTTTTTCCAAGTGATATGTCCACCATATTTGTTCAATTCATCATCACATTCTTGTCCTCAATCCATATGTTCTTCTGCATATCCACACCCATTCCAATTGATTTTAAACCCTCTTATCAATTTCATTATTCCACTCAAATTTTTATTAACCAATTATGGTTTTCTTATTTCAATTATAATTAATAACTCGATTTTGGATTATCAAAATTTTCTTGAAAATTTTCTAACTCTTTAAATTTTCGAAAAATTTCGCCATCATCTCCTTTGCACGGCTCAATCGGTACAACCACAACTCGCCTTTCTAGGCCTTCTCCCATACAAAAGAAAATCAAAAAGCCAAGCGGCTTGCCTCATAGGCTCATAAAACCATCAAACCGAAGAAGTATTGTAAACATGTACCTTTTTGTCGGGCATAATTCTATCTCTTGCATTTTCTTCCATTCAATATCTGCTCAGCATACATATATCCATTTCCAGTTGATTTCAAATCAATCCAACTTCCGGTTTTTAACTCTCTAATCAATTTCTTGATTAGTTCACAATCCAAACTGAGTTCTGTTTTCAAAAATCAACCCTCTTGTTAAGCTTGAGTTCAATTCCATCACAGTTTAATTCCAAACAACAACATCCAATATATATTCAACTTGCTTATTCATAAGTTGAATTCATATTAATAATTCGAATCTCCACATTTTTCTATATTTAATTTCATTCGGAATTATTTCTAATTCAATCCAATTTTATTAATCTTAACTTAAGTTAAATTTCAATTCATTTGATACATTTTTACCATTTCAATTTGTTCAACTTATATAAGTTAAATTTTAATTTCAGAATTCAAGTTCCCGGGTTTTTATTTCAAATCAGTTTAAAATCATATATATTTATATACATATATCAACTCAATTCAAAACATTTGAATTTCTAAAACATCTTGTCCATTTCAAACAAAATTTTATTCCCAAATTACTATGGTAGCAATCCGTCACTCAGAAACTTGAAAATGAACACCGATGATGTCCGGATCGTCATCAGAATTATTTTCCAACGACTAAAGTGAGATCAGTGCTTAATCACTTTTCAAAATCCATTCGAAACCCTTCTTATTCAAAAATTCTTTAAACTAATGTTATATTACTTTATAATATTTCATAAAATATTTTCTAAACACCCGGAATTTAAATTCCAAATTTGGTTTGAATTTGATCTTGGTTTATCTCATTTGCATACATTATCCATAAACAAATTATATAACCATTTCAATATTTCATAATTCCATTTGATGGTAATAACAATCAACACATTCATGTATAATAATTCAGAAGTTATTTCTTTTATATAAAAATAATTGTTTGGGCAAAATAATTATTTCACTTACCCATTTTAAAACAATATTGTATCGAAATGCTTTGTTCAAGAGTTTAGAAACACCTATCGATACCGTTGTACATTCTGTATCGACCAGAATTCATAAACCACTCAACAAACCAATCAATACAATATAAAACAATTTTGTATCAAATCTACAAATACACGCTCATACAAATACACTCAAACTCAACCTAGGGTATTGCTAACCCCATCTCTATTGAGTTACGCCACAGAGCCAAGGTAACTACTCAACCTTCAGCTCTGATAGCAAATGTAATGGCCCAAATTTCCATACTCTTTGAGTCAACTAATAACACCACAAGTCCAACCCAAATTGCACAGAAATACGAATCATTATTAGAAAGAAGCTAGAGGATGAGAAATTGAAAGAAAGAAGCATTATAATAGAAGAAAACGATGACCACAAACTCACAGCGGAACGAACAAAATATATTAGATAACATAAACTTTGAAATAAAATTCAGTAACTTTATATACATACCATCATCAGAGCACAACAGTAATCTCTGGAACAGTTATAAACACCTGTGCACAGTGGAAAATATGATAGTCTATAGCTAACTGGATGAAGCATTCTGCTTCGATCTCCTCCAAGTGAATCTGAAAAATCCCAACTACTTGACTGCCCGTAAAAATTTGGGCACCCAAGAGTTTAGGGAAAACAAACAAAATAAACTTTGGATCAGTCATGGGACTAGTGTGAGTAAACCCAATCATTTTTTTAACTTCCAAAATCCTTTCGAAAGAAATGATAATCGTAAGACCGATCCACACATAAACACGGATGGTTTTTACCTTACGATAACCAAAATATTTTGATATCAAAATCTGGTGAAATTATAATAGTGTCTACAACAAATAAAAAGAATCTAGCGGAATGCTTGCATCTCACGCTCCATATATAATATAAAATCGAAAACCGCAGGGCGCTTATTGGAGATTGGATTTCCAACATGACAAGGTATGGGACCACCTGCCGATAGCGTATCTCTAGAGGCGAATACACTGGGTTCAACTAGAACGTCTTGCAACCCGGCCCACACATGACTGACCACTCATTTCGCTTGAGTGTATCGAATGTATATCACCAACGGTTGGGATCGGCAACTGTTTCCCGAAAGGGACAACATCGATAGATTTAAGAAGCAAATTGAATTTCTCTAGATAGGTGATTATACATCCTCATGGGAGCGACCCACATAGCCATGTTGCCTGCCCGATTTTTGTCAAATCCCGGGTTGTGAGGCTTGAGGTTTGAATTATCTTCCAGGACATATGGCCATCATTCACTTTGAATGCCACATCGTCATACCCACTAAATCACAAATTGATTTCCCCAAAAATACCATAGGTATAAAGCTAAGAGAAACGAATTCCTCCGCCACCAAACGTAAGTACGTTTGAAGAGATCAACTTACGCGATCCGTTAGATATACTCTGTCAGACATTCGTCCATTTACGTTGTCCTGGGACTGGACAAACCGAAGGCACTATCCCGTAAACAGGACAGCCCTTGCATAACTCCGTCTTCAATTATTTTCATCATATTTGATCGCAACGCTAACGTCCATACAGAGTGGTTTCCAGATAATGAATTTGATCCCGGTCTCTCCGTATTGACGACGAAAAAATGGTGAAAAACTTCGATAGTCGGTGATTTAACCATCAAAGAAAAATAAGTGTACAACCAACGATCTTATTTCCAGGTAGGAATTCGATCGATCAATCATAAATCAACATTTGGCCCCTTTAAATCAATTCCTTATCATATTATCATTTACAATTCCCATTTCCCATCTTTCATATTCTTTTGTAGCTTGATTTCCCCTTTCGACTCTTTGGAAACCATTTCCAATATTATAATTTCTTTATTTGAGAAAAGATCTCTTATTCCAGTTAGAAAACATTACTAAATGTTCACGAATCCTTTTTTTTTATATTTAGATAATATACATTATTAATATTGGAAAATATTGCTGAATTCTCTTTCTTAATCCCTCATTGACCAATTCATTTCATTTTAACAACAGCGTTACAATTGTTGTTTCCAAATATTTGATTCATAAAACATTACTTTTAACAACAGCGTTACAATCGCTATCTAGAATTATAGAACACTTATTATAACAATAGCATTAAGATCGTTGTTAAAACAGTTATTATAACGACAGCGTTAAAAACCGCTATTTAAAAATATTTGGTTTATCCAAATGCAACTTATATTTATTTAAATAAATAAATTAATAAGTAAATAAATAATATATTAAATTATTAAATGTGTTTCAAACGGAAAGTAAAATAATTACTTCCCTAAATTCGATATAATCGAATTCCAATAAATAACTCTCATTCGAATACTCTATATTCGATTTATATTCTGAACTTCAGAATTTATTTATCATTTCAGGTAAATTCAAGTTTCAAATTCACCATTGAATTTATCTTTTCAATTCCTTTATAACCTCCAATCTATGAAACGTTATCACAATTTATTTTATATTCTGAATCTTGAACTAAACTCATCATTTTCTTTTAAAATGATTTCCCATATAAATTCATATTTGGATTTATATTTCCCTTTATCCAACGATAACTAATTTACTTAATTTATATACTCGTTTAAAATCATCTTCTTGTTTTAATAAAACAAGTTTCTACCTTTTAACTATAATCGAAATAACACTTCAATTTTTTTGGAAAAATATAATTTCTTTTTTTAATCTCAAATTTCATTTTCTATTCGAGAATATTTTACGGTATTTAAATACCAAAATTCTAGGGCCAGGGTAGCTCAAACACAACAAAGTCAATCACTGACTATATATATCACACCACACATCAAAATCAAGGAAAAACAGTAATATAAATATTGAGGAACCCAGTTGGGTCCCTCCAACCTGTTTCCCTGCATCCACAGATGTTAATCAACATCAATAATATTAGTTCACATCAGTATGAAATATCAGAACTAATAATCGATCAACGATGTAATCATATCAACCAATTTTATCAACTATTCAACCAACCAACCATCACACAGTATAAAATAAATTTAAAAACTTGTTTATATAAAAATATAAACGAGTCAGAGTTACTGAGTTTACTCACCTTGGTTCACAGTCGATGATTCTGCTTTTGTTCCTTTTAAAATGAAATAGACGTTTAATTTTTCTACGAGATTGTAGTAGCTCTGTTTTTGGTGAAATTAGTTCCACACTGTAGATTTCGTCTTTACTGTTCCAATGGATCCGGTTGCGTCCAATTTTGTTCACGAATGACCGATATAATTATTTTCCAAGTTATAACTAAATAATATAATGATTAATATAATTAATTATTTCCTAATTACTAATTACCCCTTTTATAATCCATCTTCTTCTTTGTGAATAAATCATGAGCTACTCGTTGCTTTTGCCAATGCCGACTCTTGTTTCCACTACCACTACTTCAGCTTGCCACCGTTCATTGAACCGCTGGTACCATGTTCTTCCCCTTCGCCCCTTCTCCGTCCTCATCCCCACTAGGACTGACTCGAAGGTCCTCTCCCTCCAACGCATTTCAGGTTAACGCCCATGCTACTGTGTACCGTGGCGTCCAAAACTCGTCCAGAACATTACCAAACTCATCTCGTCCAAGCCTTCATCGCCCCATTGTCTCCCTATTCATCTCGCAACCACCGTTCCAGATCTGTCGTTCGCCCAGTTTTATTGTTACAGTAGAGTTTGCGACAAAAATTTTCACCGAATCTTCCAAAGCTTGCATCCAAGATCGTTTTCATCCCATGAATTCATACCCAATCCCAGATTTTCAAATTAATGCTCCACATTTCTCAATTATTATTTTTCCACGCACGATGTATATTTTGGTTCGAAAATAAAAGGACATCGAGCTAGATAAAAAGCTTGCTGGGTTGAAGAGAGAAATCGTAGGAATCTAATGCACTTAATTTTATGAATTTTCATCAGGGTTTTCATTTTTAATCGCTTTTAGAAGTTTCGTTTCATCACATTTTGGTTTGTTTTCAGAACGAGATAAAGGATACAGTATTTAAGGGTAAGGATTGTTTGGCACTCATGGTTTTAGAAAGCTTGGCAGGCACGGTTTCAAAATGGCTTGGCAAGCACGGTATATGAAGCGTACAGGGTAAGCTAAAATTGTATGTGTTTAATAAACAAGGAGAGCATGTTTTGAAATACCCAAAACATTTTCTGAATTTAGCGAGAACAGTCAAACTGGAGTTAATTACCGTAAATATAATGAGAAGAAACATCAAGGTTGAGTTTATATTGAGTTTAGGAAGTTTACATTATGTTTAATGAACAAGGAGGCACGATGTTGTGTGTAGGTTTAATACTGCTATTGGGAAGTGAACTGCGTATTAAGGGGGCGGAATATTTTTTTTTCGAACTGGGTATGTTTATTCAGAAGGGAAGTCTGGTTGTGTAATTCATTTGGGATATGGGTGATCATTGAAGCAGTTAAGGGAATAGTACGTTTTAACGCGAAAACACCAAATAAAAAAATGGTAGCTTACCTAATGCAAATAAACTCATAGGACGAAGGCTAAAAAGAGCAAGATTTTTTCTTCCTCCTTATTGATAATCTATGAGGGACAACATTGAAGGATAAACTTACACATCATCACATAAAAGATATACTTAGTTTATGGAGAATTTCGTAGTTTGTAAAATGTGTATGTGTTTGCTTATGTCAACCACAGATGGAACTGTGCATCAAATAAGGGACAAACCAATATAATCATTCATCAAAGATACCATCGTAAAGAATGATCAGGATAAATGAAAACACAAGGAAGGTAGAAGATTCCAAATCCCAATCTGAAGAGCGATGCACCTATGCTTCCATTACGGTTGTCGGCATATTCTCCCTTTTTGACTACATGTATCATATGCACCTATCTACAAATGGAAAATAACAGTAATATCACATGAGCCAATCAATATTCAATGCAACTACACTCCAAGCATTGTCCGTGTGCGAAGCACGGGCCACTATTTATATATATTCAAGTTGAAAAAAAATGTAGGTAAGCCATTGCATATTGTTTTATTTATATACGAGCCACACAAGACAAAAGTAAGAATACCGTTGTGTTAGACATTACGCTACGATTCCAAAAAAAATATAATAAAATAAACAAATTAACTTATTCCGTGAAGTTCAAAACGTAATATTACGAACTACCACGACATTACGAGTTCGTTTTAAATTTAATTATAAATTATATGTTCAATGGTTGTTTTTAATTAATAAATTCCATATAAAATCGGTTTATATTTCCAATACAACATTTAAAATAAATTTTAAATGTTTAAAATAAACCGCTAAAAATACGGGTCATTACAATTTGCCTCACACAGCACAGATGCAGTGTATGTCTGCAAATAAATAGTTAATAATTTAAACATTATTTGAATAATCTTTTTTCTATAACAATTGTCCAAAAATTATATTAGTCTCTTAGTCAAATTAAAAGTTTGGTTCTTAATAAATTATTTTGTAGGATTTTATTTTAAAAAAGGCATCATCATTTAGAGAGAAAACTAATTGTACTTATCACTAGGAAGATTGCAAAGGTATCTAGCTAGTAATTAGGTAAACGGATGGAAACCTTTCCGAATGGAGATGCTAGTTGATGGAGAGTAGTAATTCTTTCTCTAAGTTTCTCCTTTCTCACCTTCAATATCAAGAAAACAGACATTTTTTCATTTAGATACAGCGAAACACATGCACACACACATAATTTTTTAATATAATATCATTTATAAAACTATATACTCATGTAGAAAGGTATAAATCAATACCATTGTTATTCACTTCCCTAAGCTACAGCATTTACAAAAGCTGTATATTAACATTTAACAATATAGAAATAAATAAGCAAATAAGAGTTTAAAAATACCTTCTGATAACATGCGCTATGTCCCCCAATCAAGCTATTGATGTGCCAGTTCTCCATTTTGGATTTGCTACTCTTAGTTCGTGATTTTGGTAGAGGATAGAGGGGTTATACGGAGACATGTGGATCGACTACCGATGAATGAAGCGATTCGGAGAGCTATGAGATCCAAGATGCTGGATCTGTTGTCTTTTGGAAGTGGAGGCAATGAAGTGAACACAGAAAGATGTTTTCCTAAAAGAAGGACAAAAGTACGTTTACTTTTGTTCCCGCACACATAATTTCATTTCCCGCCTCTTTGTTCCTAGATAGCATTCAGTACATGGAATGTGGCCCGAATAGCGTAGAAACCCTTCGATTTCTAAGCGTTTAAAGGTCAAAAAATGGGAACGCTATTTGATATTGCTAAGCAAAATCCATTCTGTTGTAGTGAATGATTGGTTAGACATTCAATTCCTTATTCTTTGCAAATATATAATTTAATAAAGCTAATTTTAGATCTAAATCTTGACAGGTTACTTCTGATATTTACTACTTGTACAATAAGGTTACACATATCACACTATTCAACCGTCTAATTTTTGAAAATTTAGTTGTAAAGTAACTTAGTAGAAACAAATTAGATTGTAATAACCAGAAGTTCTAAAAACAGAATGATCACAGGATCCTAAACCCATAGATTACTAACTGTTTTAGAACTGAATACTATACCTCAATTTGAATATTAACAAACTCAAACTGCCAACAACGAAATAAATTGCAGTTAAAGAACAATTTAATACGTCAAAATCAAATTAAATTACGTACCTTAACTATGGACCTAAATCTGAATTGATTGCTCGACGTCAACCATTCCGTGAACCAAAAAACGTAACGAAATCCAAAACTTCAACCGATAGCGCGATGAAAACAACCCAAAAACACGATGTTAGCTGTGGAAATGAAGACGGAAGACGTGGAGAATTAGGTTGAATGTTTGGAAGAGTACGAAAGACTAAAAAGCTGGAGCGGAAAAATTGTGAATTAGGTTGAATTCGCGGGGGAGACGAAAGCAATAAGGGGAGGAACATTTCAAGCGGAGGGAAATTTTAGTGAAAAGGGGAAAATGAATAAACGTGACAAGGGATTTGGCTATTCGCTGGTATGGGATGTACGTTGTTTTCACCTTAATAAAACAAAATTAAAATGGAAAAAAGGTCTGAAATAATATTGGTTACATTCACACCATAAACGCTACAAATAAAAGTAACTAAAGACGTGTTTTCTTGTAGTGACGTAATACAAAGCAGAATTTCTTGTTATCGAAAATCATGTCTAATGCTATTACCAGTAAAGACAAGCTGCGTAAGATAGGGATTATCTTGGATGACATTTGTGTCTTTTGTAGGGTGGACTCAGAGTGTAATACTCATTTATTTTTTGAATGCTCTTTTGTCTTTCAATTATGGTGGAGAGTGTTAGCATCAAGAAACCTACGTAGACCTTTAAACATTACTAGAGATGAATAGTTTGTTCTTTTCAAGGCAACTAGATGGAAGACGAGTAGAAGTATGCTGTTGTTGAAGATATTTTTGTATGAAGTGTGGGTTGAGAGGAATATGAGAGTTTTCAGTTCTTCAGCTTTAAATGTGAATGAGTTGTATGTTGTTATAAATAATGCTATTCTAAGGAAGTTGAATTCTAGATTATTATATTGGAGACATTCTTTTGGCTTTGAAGATTGACTGGTTTGCTAAAGTAATATGATTCCAAGATGGTGATGCCAAGTATAGTTGTAGATATTATAAGCAGCATTGAGTTTTTTTTGTATATTTCTTGTAAATGTCATTTTTTTTTCTCAATGTTGTGAGGATAATGAATTTGTGTTGTAAAGTCTTATGACTGAGATGTATACTTGTAAACTTGTACATGATCAGTGTGAATAAAGAATAAAATGCCTTTCAAAACAAATTTGTTGTTTATTAAAAATAAATATGAAATCGTTCATTAATAACATCATAAAATTTATTTTTAAACCACTCAAATTCAATAATTAATTTAATTCAGTAAATTAAATGCTCAGAATTCATGGGATGTTACAGTTTTGTAGTCTAGTCTGGGCGGTTTACGTATGGCGGTGCAGTGCATTCATGTATTATTCCATGTGAATTGCAAAATTCAATATAAAAAAATTTGATTCATATTAAGTTCCTCTATTATTATGCAATCTTGTAACCTTCTTGTTAAACTGATTTTTAATTTCAGTTGTAAAAGATGTAAAAGCTCAAATTCATTATGTTTATTTCTCATAAGGTATACATAAGTAAAATTCAGAGCAATCATCTATGAAAGTGAAAATTTAGCACTGTCCAATTTTAGTCAAAGTCTCATCATACTTAACAAATATCAGAATGAATCAAATCTAAAGTTTCTGCTTCTCTAATTATATATTTGAGAGAGGCTTTTTGTAACGACCCGCAAATTCGAACCCTTTGAGTCAACTAAATACAATATAAGTCCGACCCAAATTGCATGAATATACGATTCTTTAATAGAAAGAAGTTAGAAGATGATAAATAGAAAAGATAGAAAATTAGAATATAAAAATTAAGATAGAAGGAAGAACTGAATAACACCGAATCTCACAATCGCAATGGAATAAAATATAATATAGATATAAGCTTTGGAAAATACAAACTATATCTGAACTTACATACAACATCAGAGTACATCATATGTACATCACAGTGGAAATAAACTCTATATATCTAATGCTGAAACCTCCAGCTCCAGCTCCTTCCAGATTATCTATAATATCCTGAACAACTTGACTGCCTGTAAAATTTGGGCACCCAAGAGTTTAGGGAAACACAGAAAAATAAACTCTAGGTCAGTCATGGGACTGGTGTGAGTAAACGACTTTAAACAGTTTACTTAACTTGGAAAATTTCCGTTGAAAGAATAGATAATCGTAGGACCGATCCACACATAAACAGGGAATGTTTTTACCATACGATAACCCAAAACATTTTGAAATCATAATTATTCTGATATTATAATAATGTCTAGGGTTTCCACAAATAAATTAGAATATAGCGGAACGCTTGCGTCTCATGCTCCACATATATAGTATACAAACAAAACCGCTCGGCGCTTTGGGATAATGGATTTCTAACTATGAGAAGGTATGGAACCACCTTCCGATAGTGTATCTCTAGAGAGGAATACACTGGGTTCAACAAGAACTTCTTGCAACCCGGCCACACATGATCGACCACTCATTTCTCTTGAGTGTATCGAATATATTATCACCTTACAGTTGCTAGCAACATAACCGTTCCCAGGAGATACAGAAGCGAAAGAAGTAACAAAATGAATATTTTCTAGATGGTGACAATACGCCCTAACGGGAGCGACCCACATAGCCATGCTTCCTGCCCAATTTTTTGTCATTTTCCTGGTTGTGAGGCTTGAGGTCATAACTTATTATTTAGAACAACATATCTTCATCCACTTTGAATGTCACATTGTCAAACCCGTCAAATCACAAATTAACTTCCCCAAAACCACGGGTAAAAAGCTAAGAGAAACGAATTCCTCCGCCACCAACATAGTTTTGAAAAGATCAACTTAGGCGATCTGTTAGGCATACTCTATCAGACATTCATCCATACAAGTTGTCCTTGTTCTAGAAAAACCGAAGGCACTATCCTGTAAATCAATCTTAGGTAGTTTCTACTTATGATAGACAGAACAACCCTGGCATAACACCGTCTTCAATGGTCTTCAACTTGACTTCAAATAAATCAACGCCTAGGTCAAAACAAAGTGGTACTTGGATTTCATTTGTAAAACCAATCCTGGTCTCTTTGAATCGATGAACGTTAATATCTTCTAGGGTCAAGTGATACTTAAAGTAATCAGATTAATATATTTCATATGTATTTCTATATCCTTAATTGATTATCAAGATTTATCTATACAAACATGTAAATGATTTAAATTAAAACTAACCAGTTATTTGGGTCATGGCATAGCATTTCAATCAAACAATTTAACAAATCAATTATCACAACAGACCTGGTCCATCATAATTCAACAATTCAAATAGCCATCATACATCATTGGTTGATCTTGGGAAATATTCATCTCCAAATTATATCTATCAAAGATTAAATTCTGTTTAAGAATCTTATTTATTGATCATAACAGTATTGTTATCATTCATACTTCAATATATATACACACACACGCGACTTATGAATATAATTACTATTTATTTCCTTAGATGAATAACTAATTCAATATTTATTAAATCGGAAAGTGAACAATACTTCCCTCTAATTCAACTTAATATATTATTAATTCAGAATCTCTTTTCGATTCATTTCTATATTCCATTAATTTTCTGAAATTCAGAATAATCTAATCGGTACCGGTCTTACCAAATTACTTTTACTATTATCTCTCACAACCATTCTCATCTGCAAACCAGTTGCTTCTCAAGTTATTCACTTTGGATTGTGAATATTATTTCTTTTGGACTTGTTTATTCTATCAACACGATTTTATTAATAATAACTAGAATAGAGTTAAATTTTGTTTATCTACTTATCACATAATTTTCCCTATTTCGTTTAACCATCGTTAAATTCATTTTTAAATCATTTCTTTGATCTAAAATATATTTATCAACCTACTTCGATTTAATTTAAGTTTAACATTTAAATGTTTATTTCGAACGAATGAGTTTAATACACACAATAACATCAATTTTCCAGTTCCACTATTCTGACTTGAAGTGGTTTTTAAATCCTTTCTTGAACTCTTTTTTTTATAGTTCGGATGAAATGAATATAACCCTATTTTAATAAAAACAAATTATTTAAATTCTACAAAGTACAAAATCATTTATAACGATTTCTGTCTGATCGGTTTCCATCTCAATTTTAGATTTCATAACTCTTACTAATCATTCTTTATTTTCATTCCTATTCTACAATATTTCTTGTATTACCTTTATTTCTTTTATACCCTTTTTATTTACTATCCTTATTTAATTTTATCATCTTCAGCCCACAAAGTTACCGGCCCAACTCCATTCATTTTTTTATTTTATTTTTAAACTTCTAGGCCCAAGCCTATTCGTCAAACCCGCGAAAATTCCCCCTTCTCTAAATTTTTGCTTGCCACTTCTCCTTTATTCTTCATTTTTGTTTCTTCTTTGCTTATGTAAATCCACTGTGCACACCGTGCACGTACACCATCACCAAACCCATCCTCTCGCCACCACCATAATTGGTCCAAACGCGACTTCGACCCCTAAAACCATCACTGTCCCCCAAAAACTATGCTAATCCCTCTATCAAAATATAGCAGTACCAACCGTACCCTCCCATTGTACCTTGATCGAAGAAAACACCTCCAGACATGACCCCCTTACTCTAGACTTCACTAGACTTTGGTCACACATTGGCGACGACCCACTGAAGCCATCCCCCCGGTGCGCAGCCCACCTTTGCCACTGTGACGTCACAGTTAACCGATGATCACAAGTTGAAAAAAAATGTAACCCAAAAGCCTGATTCCACCTTGTTTGAAAAAATCTGTCCATGGAAAAATTATTGAGTATTTTTTCCTCAACCACCGCTCCTTCATGCTACTTCTGACTGAACGCCATGGCAGTAGACTGTTGAGGTTGGCTGATTTTGCACCAAAATCATTTTCTGATCATCTCAGTGCCACGCTATGAAAAATCATGAAATTTGTATTGAAATTCATGATTTTCGATCACGATTACACAAGAATGCCCGAATCATAAAACTTTGATGGTCGAAAATTTTACGTTTAAATTGATTTACTGTACCATTATATATATTCGAGAATATATATCCATACTTAAACTGGAACAATTTCTAACTATAATATAAACGAAACAAGTAACTTCTATGAATACATTCACACTCTCTAACCCAGTTGAATTCAAGTTATGGATTTTAAATAACAGGAAGCAAAACTAGGCGTCCTGTTTATAAACACACACTGTCTTTGCTTAAGTGTTTGCAGTGTGTTAAATCTGAACAATAAATCAATATACATGTGTTATAAATGATGTAATAGGTACAAAACCAAGCATACATACTTAAACACCTTGTATCATCTATTAACAGTTAGTATAAAGATCAACAGAGTAGTTAAAAGTGAGTTACTCACTTAATTTGTATCTTGCCTTTTAATTTGGTTTCCGGATCTCAGTATAACAACCATTCGTATTGCATATTGATATACATGATTAATAAATACAAAGATTTACTCACAGGGTATACACTGTTTAGGTCCTAGATTTTAAGATGTGGATTTATACAAACCATAGGAGTGTGTTTTTCTTAGTTTTTAACATGCAGATGGTTTATTGATTGTAGCAGAACTTCAAACATTAAGTGGAGGCATTATACTGGTACCAAACATCATAAATAAACAAGGTTATGTAAACACAAAGCATCAGACAATATATTAGTCAAGTAGTGATGTAAAAATGGAGAATTTATAGTGAGGTTTACTCACATTAATTTGTTTCCTCTGTCCTAACTGTTCACTTTTCCAGATTTTCACTCTATGCTTTTCATCATTTAAAAACATGCAACCAGGTCATATTAACATGTGTATATACACTGATAAGTGTATGATAAGATCATTTTATTCTTAAAGAATTGTCTACTGTTTTCTTTTCTTACCATTTACAAGCAAAACACATACTCATCTTTTCAGTCATTCTTTAATCAATCATCCATGTTTTAGTCAATGTAATTCATATGTGCACTGATCTACACATAGTCTGTAACGATCCATAATTTTTAACCAATTTAAAATTGGAATTTTTTAATTTGAATTTGACATAAATATATATGGTTTAGAATATTTAATAATTTTGACAAGTTATATGATAGATTTTACTTGAATTATAAATGAGAATGATTATTAATAAGTTTGGATTTATTGATACTATTTTTCTTTTGATCGGATTTGTCAAACCATAACATGAATTAGTAGCGTTAGAGCTGAGTGTTGTCCTTAGTTTTCATAGCTTTTTAAAGACAATGCTACCAAAAAATCACTTTCCCTCCTTAAGACAAGTGTAAGCAAACTTGTATTTTTGCATGTCTCCTTTCATGCATGTTTTACACTCGCCCCCTTATATGTCATTACCTCCTTAACCCTCCATTCCTATATAAGGAGTCCTTTCCTCCATTTTTTAACCATTCCACTCCATTTTCTTCTTTTCATCTTCTTCTTAAAGCTTATGGCCATGGTTTCCATGGCATAAGTCTTCTTCTTTTCCACCACCACCTTGCCGAATTTCGTCATCCCCCTCCTCCTCCTCTTACAATATATATAGAGAGAAAGATTAGTATATATTATATAATATATATTTTGGTGAAGTAGACAGTGCGCTGAAATACTATCTGATGGTTCACTCAACTAGACTCGCCTACCGTGAAGATTTGGAAAGCTGTTAGGTGAGAACTCTTTAACCATGGTTTATATATTTAATTAATAGTTAGACTAATTTAAATAAAGTGATGAATTATTAGTGGTTAATGATGATTGATTTTTGTTGTGATAGATTATGGATGCATAGTTTAGATCACACACACGATTAAGTGTTAGTGTTATAACGCTTGTGCACAGTTATGATTTATTTAATTATGTTGATGATGTTTGTTATGGATGTCTAAATGGTTGTTGATGTTGTTTTGCACACACTATGACACAATAATTATGGTATCACATTAGTGATCGACAAATCTCCTTCGTAATTAGAAGCAATATCATTATTGAATTTGAAGGTTAATAATTTGGAAAGACCATACGTATGAATTCACATATATTGATAAAGTTTCTTTAAATGATCAAATAAATACTGGAACATTCTAGGATGACAGAGAGGATAGTGTCTGGGCTTGAGTTTGGAAAATATAGTTTCCTGCTCTCCCTGGCTATCCCTAACTGATCCGACGGATGAGATGGTTAATTTGAAGTTATTTGAATTTAGAAATGAATTGAAATTTGATTTATTAAGTAAAAAAATAATAAAAGTTGAATTTTAGATCCAAAAGTGTTGGAAATATTTTAGATGGAATTTAAGTTGATTTATTTAATATTAAAACGGGTTTTCCAATTTTAAATAATTGGATATGGTTGGAGATAAATCTTCGGATGTTTGATATTAATTCGATAGATGACGACTCTTACTATTTGAGGAATTTAAAATGTTGTTCACCATTATTCCGTTTATAGTGTGAGTTTGATATCGAGATTAATATTAAGTATAAGTTGATGGTATTTCTATCCAGATCTAATGTCAAAGAGTCGAATAAATCTTTTAAGTAAGATATGGGTTTCCCAATTTGATTGGGATAAGTTGGATAGAAATAATCTTTGGATATTTGATATGAAATTCTTTGTCGTAAACGTATACTATTTGAGGAATTTGGAAGATATTATTATTATATCGTTATTCCACTTATAGTACTCGCTGATTATAAGAATTGATATCGAATATAAGTAGATACAATTTTTGTGTAACGTATGTTCAGTATCGATTGATTTGGGTTTTGTCACGAATCATATCTTCAACAATATCATTCTTGAATCCCAACGAGATTAAGCTGTGGAAATTCATATCATAAATTGGGATTTAATCAAACTTTTGATTTGAGAAAATAAAAAATAAAAAATTGGGAACCAAGTATAATCTTTTAGTTAAGATTAAAGAATTGAATGTTGGAAAATCGATTTAATTGGAAACTATGGTTGAAATATGTATTAAGGGATTTTTATAGGAAACTGGGTTTTGATAACATGTTATCAAATGGAAAATTAATTTTGGCTTTGAGGCTAAATTATCTTTGATTTAAGTGATGTGTTGTAAAAGAGAAAGATTAAATATAGATTTTGTTATAATTTGATAATGGATTTAAAGAAGCTTAATTTAACAAAATCCAAGATGGAAGGAGATTTGGTTGAAAGCCTGTATGTTCCGTAATTGTGTTTTTTTAAATTGTGCTTATTATTTGGAAAGATCGGGATCGGATGTATGTCCGAAAACCATTCCAAGTAAAAATACGACGTTGTGGAGCAATTGAAGATATTAAAGACAATATTGAAGACTTGGACCCTTCATATCGTAAGGATGATTTGCTGAATGTCTCAAATGGGTAGCTCCCATTTGCAGATGGATTTTATATCAGCTAAGTCGCAAGAAGCATAAATGTATGTGAAGGAATTCCAGATTTATAGTTTCGTTCAGACCTAGAACGGACTTGTGTGGATTGTGTGTCTGACATTGTAATTGACTGCGTAGCACTGATCTCTGTTAAATATATATCTATTTGATGGCAGAGAATTTATTCTCTTTCTTAATACCCTTCTCTAAGATGCATGAGCTTAGAGGTTATATATCGATAGAAATTAGTGATGCATTGTAAATGGACAGTGTGGCATACTTAAGTTATGTGATGAGCTATGGATGATCAAAGCATGGCTTATTTAATTGTAGCTTTGTGTATATCAGGACCTCGGCAGGCCTCGCACCCCCGTAAATGGCCAAAACAGGAAGAAATGCAGCAGGGTTATGGGGATTTGTCTCCTTCGAGTTAAAGGTGTACTATGGTATGGAGCCCAGGTATTAACCTATGTGGTAAAAGCATCTACTTTTGTGGTTGTTGTTGGTGCACGCTCGGAAAGGTCGGTGACGACTGGGAGATGACATACTCAGGCGTACTCTAAGTTACCCAGTTAAGGGGTAACCCGGCCTTGTGTTGGCATGAGGAGCATCACTGTTGATCCTCGGACATCCCTCTAGAGGTGTTTAAAATTTGGTTCGGAAGGAAGTTCCTATGCCTGGTCATTGTTGGAAACTCAGTCTTCGCTACGAGCCCGTACAATTTTGATTATATACCATACGTCGGTATAGTATATGGTACCTATGCTGGATAAGATTGATACATTTTCTTTTGAAAGGATTTTTCACACTATATTATAGTATTGAAAGAGGATTTTCATGTATCAAGCATTTTTGACTGCATAAGGAGAAACCAGGCCCATGTGTGCGTTTGCATTGTGTGTGCGCCGCGAGACCTTATGTTAGTTTCTTTTTTCAAAAAGTCATTGCGTATTTCTCTGCACTGGTATTCACATGGAGTAAACTCGTTGTGCATTAGCAGCATGGTCCGGTGAATTACTTATCTTTAAAATAAACCCTAAAAACAATTGTTTTAAGTTCTCACACCAATCCTTGTTTGGCATGAGGAGAAACCTCGCCCATGTGTGCGTTTGCATTGTGTGTGCACCGCGAGACCTTATGTTAGTTTCATTTTTCAAAAAGTCATTGCGTATTTCTCTGCACTGGTATTCACATGGAGTAAATTCATTGCGCATTTGCGGCGTGGTCCGGTGAATTACTTAACTTTAAAATAAACCCTAAAAACAGTTGTTTTAAGTTCTCACACCAATCCTTGTTTGGCCTGAGGCAGCGTGATAAGGGGTTCTCGCTCTTTGTTTGGTGGCGAGCGGGGGACTCTTACCTCTGCACGTCCCAAGAAGGGTTGGTTTGGCATGAGGCTACGACAGTCGAGAGGCTGGCCGTAAAACAAGGTGCTGGGGTACCATTGTAATGCCACGACGGAGAATAGTCATTGTCCGATGGTTGAAAAAGAACGGACCGTTACATTTTGGTATTAGAGCTTTGGTTTATGCAAAGCTATGGGGTACGACACATTTGAACAAAAGGAAAGACTCATCAGAGTTATAATATCTCATTAGAGATAGGATTAGTAATGCCCTAGAATGAGATTTTTAGAATATTATATTTGAGAGAGCTTATTTGAAAATATGAAATGAGTTTTGAAAAGTTATATTTTAAGAAAGAGACATATTTTGGAAATATATGGTTAATTATAACCTGGATACGTAATCAAACGATTGGGGTTAAGTTTACATTTTGTGATTATAATTACACATAAAATAATTCTTATGGCATGGTAATTAAGTCCCTTCCACTGACAGGAAAATGATTCGAGTACAAATGCCTTTTGGATTTAATGTCACTATTGGGTAACATTTCGAAATATCGATAAACTTGGGTCCAATTTGTTAAGGTAGCTAATCAATATGGTTAGAAATTAAAAATTAGAATTTGAGTATTATACTCGATGTTGAGGTTGGACTATCGGGTATAAGAAGATTTTGAATATACGCCTAACTAACGTATATACGAAGTCTTAAGTATACTAGATAGATATAGAATCACACTCTAGTCGCTTGAAGATGATTCTGTTGATGACTGCACCATCATCAGTATGTATTTTCGAGTTTCGAAAGTAGGAGGACTATATGATTCCGATTAAAACATCAATATATACTTAAACCCATTTAGATAAGTGTTTGAAATTGTTTGGTAAATTGATGTGAACTTAAATAGAAAAGTGAAAATTTGATTGGGTTATAAGAATTATACAAAGTAAAATTGTTAGTAAGGGATAAGCTAGCAAAGAGTTTTAAGAAAGTGTATTTGTGATATATATAAGGGGTTTTGTAAAGATGTATAATTTGTAAACTCAAATCAAAATTTTGAGTAGAATTGGCAGTTACTTTGGAATTGATTTTGTAAGAATATATTTTGAATCTAAGGAAAAAGATCTTTGAAAATATTTGGAAATTAAAAACTTAAGCATGGACATCTTATGATTGGGATTTCTCAGTTAATTAAAAGTCGTTTACGCAAAGTTGTATTTTACATAAGCAATCCAAATATAGAGAAAGTAGTTTGGGAAACAATTTAAAGGCTACGTTGGAATTAATTAATCAGGATATTTTATAATTAGTCCTTCCCAACTAATTGAATTTAAAATGCAAATATCTTGAGAATTCAGTTTAACAATACGACTATATGATATTAGACGATATTTTGGTTAAGGACCACGGTGGTTAAAGTTGTTAATAAAAATATATCTAAATGGTTTCTCTAAAGTTTGAAGGAAATAAGTTTCATAACCTTGAATTTGGAATAATAAATGAGGATAGCCAAAATTAAACAACATAAGGAACTAAAATCTGAAATTATCGGCAATTTTGGACAGTCGATAAGTTCTAAAGTATATTGTGGTTACAAAAAGGAACTGTTTAAGTAAGCATGAGTACCTTGTGAATTAAGTCTCACAATTTGATTGAAGGATATTTGGCAAGCGGGAATAGTAAGAAGAAATTACCTAAACTGAAACATTTAGACAAGCTGAGTTCGAAGATGATCAAGTTTTTCGTGTAACGAATAATAATAAATTTTGGAAACTGAAAAGAAATAAATTTCATAATCATTGTATTTGCAAGATAACATCTAAGAGAATAAATTTATAACTCTAAATTTTCTTGAAGGAGGTAAATGGTTGAGTATAAGTAATTGGCCCAGTAAACGATGAATCGAATATAATGGGTGATTGGAAGATATCGTTGGAGGACATGTATATACGGTTATCCATAAATATGTGTGTTAGAATATTCTACCCAGTATATCCATTATCAGAACGGGGGGCTTTGGTATAAAGAATTTTAATCTTGTGTCTGAAAATCTACAAGATGTTAAAAGAGTAATTGTGAATCCCTTTCCTTTTTGAGGACGAAAAGTTTAAAAGGGGGGGGGGGGTGAATGTAACGATCCAGAATTTTTAAGCAATTTAAAATTATAATTTTTTTAATTTGAATTTGACAGAAATATATATGGTTTAGAATATTTAATAATTTTGATAAGTAATATGATAGATTTTACTTGAAATATAAATGAGAATGATTATTAATAAGTTCGGATTTATTGATACTATTTGTCGTTTGTTGGGATTTGTCAAACCATAACATGAATTAGTAGCGTTAGAACTAAGTGTTGTCTTTAGTTTTCATAGCATTTTAAAAGAAATGCTACCAAAAGATCACTTTCCCTCCTTAAGACAAGTGTAAGGACACTTGTATTTTTGCATGCCTCCTTTCACACATGTTTTACACTTGCCCCCTTATGTGTCATTACCTCCTTAACCCTCCATTCCTATATAAGGAGGCCTTTCCTCCATTTTTTAACCATTCCACTCCATTTTCTTCTTTTCATCTTCTTCTTAAAGTTTATGGCCATGGTTTCCATGGCATAAGTCTTCTTCTTTTCCACCACCACCTTGCCGAAGTTCGTCATCCTCCTCCTCCTTCTCTTATAATATATAGAGAGAGAAAGATTAGTATATATTATATAATATACATTTAGGTGAAGTAGACGGTGCGCTGAAATACTGTCCGATGGTTCGCTCAACTAGGCTCGCCTACCGTGAAGATTTGGAAAGCTGTTAGGTGAGAACTCTTTAACCATGGTTTATACATATTTAATTAGTAGTTAGACTAATTTAAATATAGTGATGAATTATTAGTGGTTAATGATGATTGATGTTAGTTGTGATGGTTGATGGCTGCATAGTTTATACCACACACACTATTAAGCGTTAGTGTTATAACGCTTGTGCACAGTTATGATTTATTTAATTATGTTGATTATGGTTGCTATGGATGTTTAAATGGTTGTTGATGTTGTTTTGCACACATTATGACACAACAATTATGGTATCACATTGGTGATCGACAAATCTCCTTCGTAATTAGAAGCAATATCATTATTGAATTTGAAGGTTAATAATTTGGAAAGACCATATGTATGAATTCACATATATTTATAAAGTTTCTTTAAATGAATAAATAAATACCGGAACATTCTAGGATGACAGAGAGGATAGTGTCTGGGCTTGGGTTTGGAAAATATAGTTTCCTGCTCTCCCTGGCTATCCCTGGCTGATCCGACGGATGAGATGGTTAATTTGAATTTAGAAATGAATTGGAATTTGATTTATTAAGTAAAAAATTAATAAAAGTTGAATTTTAGATCCAAAATAATTTGAAAAGTAAATTTAAATGATTTTAAAAGGGTTATATAAGGATATAATGGTTTTCTAAGATATGTTCAAGTATCGTAAAATAATGGTTATTATGGTCAAAATAGAGCTTGTAGCATAACGACAATTTACGTATTTTAAATGCCAACTTTAAACGCCTATAACTTTTGCAATCTAAATCAGATTTGCATAAAATGAAAAATGTTTGATTTCCATTAACTAGAACTTTCAAATGAGTGAAAGCAGATTTTAAATTCGAGTTATAATTTTCAAGTTATGTTTGAAACCGTTTTGGAAAAGCTCGATGTAAAAACAATTGTTGACCACAACTGTAAACAACTATTTTTAAATGTTTTAAAAATATGAAAAAAAAAGTTTGTAAAATCATTACAAACTATGAAAAGGTGTTTTGAATTGTAAAATTTAAGTTTTGGCTAATATAAACTATATTTTTAACAAAATAGTTAAGATACCTATTTTGTAACGCTTTTGTAACACTTTTGAAACGCTTTTGTAACGCTTTCTTCGAAAACAATCTATTTCAAAGTTTTAACCCGTAAACTATCTTCCGAAGTATAAGTAATGATTTTTGGAATGTTTTCTAAGGTTTAAAAGTATTGGAAATATTTTAGATGGAATATAAATTGATTTATTGAAACAATAATTGATTTTCGCTCAATCCGAATCGATCGCTAAACCGATCAAGATCGTTCGAAATCCCTGATTGTTTTGAGAACACGACAAATTTGAACACAAACGGAAGAACATTTCATTGCTTATTACAACAATTCCATCAGAATACAAGAATATACAGAGTATAAATAAATATTACACAGAAAATATCAGAGATTTAAATTACATTTAAATACATCGCAGCGGAAAAACAATACAAAGCACAACTGAAAACAGATACACGGATACAGAGCTTTCCGAATACCGCTTCAGCTGTAAATCAGGATCCTGTGAATATAAATCTGCAAAACCAAAACTACTAACTGCCCGGTCGAAAATAAGGGCACCCAGAGTTTAGGTTAAAACAATAAACTCCAGGTCAGTCATGTGACTGGTGTGAGAACTAAAACAGTTATTAATCTTTATTTTAAAGTTAGGTAAATCAAGGGACCACGCCGTATAACATGGAACAAGTTTCCTCCCAAGAATACCAGTGCATAAAACAACAGCGCAATGCTAAATAAAGAACAATGAAGCAATTATAAGACCCCAGGTCCCATCACACAATGCAACACAAGCCGGAGGATAGGGTTTTACCTTATAATAGCCAAAGAGTGCTTGATACGCTAAATTTCATGTTTTATTATTACTATAAGTGTATAGTGTCAAAACAATTTCAATCATAAGTATCAATCATAGACGGCATAAGTGCCCCATACCACTATGTCGCCATACTAGGCTCTACAATCAAAAACCGCAAAGTCACGTATTGGAAGTTGGGTTTCCATCTGTGAACCGAGGCAAGGGATCGTCCTCTACCGAATTCGAGAGCCTCTAGCCCGCCCCTCAGGTCAGATCTTGAGTGACCTTTGGATCGTCAGGGCCGGTCCACCGATGTGGATCAAAATGCCTGAACACTTCGTTTCCCCGCCCTTGGGGCGTAAATGAGTCCAATGACTCCATCGGCTCCACACAGTCACCGATATATCCGAGGTGCCTCGCAATCCAACAACCACATAAGTCAAACTCGTCAGGGCATGTAAAACCACTGACGCCACTTCTAGCTACAAAGAAACGCATGTCCTCCCTAAGGTCCTTCTCCCGTTTCTGGTTCACAACCGGGGTGTGAGGCTCGCGAATCAACGCTACACAAAGCTATGCCACACAGGCCGTGCTTTGATCATCAACCACAACACTTTGCTTTTCAACAGAAGCCTTGATCATTTGCCACTTAGGCATGCCACACAGGCAATTCACTCCATCCGGTTGATATCCATCAATATATAACCCCTGAGCTCGTACGTCTCAGAGAAGGGCGTTAAGCAAGAGAATAAATTCTCCGCCTCCAAACAGATATATATTTAATAGAAATCAATCACACAGAATAAAATCCAATGTCAGACACACAGTCCATTTACAAGTTCGTTCTGGGTCTGAACAAAACCGGAGGCACCTTGTACCTCACATATCCATCGATCTCCAAGTACGTCTGGACGATCACCAACTGATTCCCTCCTCTTCGGTGTACAGCCCAATCAAGATCATTAGTAATCACCCAAACGATGTGAAGACCTTCGGTCTTCGACCACCGTCTTCATCCTCGGCACATCGTCGAATCAGTTATTCAGAATGGGATAAACCCGGTCTTTCTGAATAACTCGCGTATATAATAAACAAGTGTTACACAACCACAACGTACGCCTCATTCCAATCCAGAATATTCTTTTATTCAAATATTCTTATACTTTGAGAAAGGTTCCCATTAATTTTATCAAAGATAAATTCTTTAAATTTATTCTTTAATCTTCTTTTGAATATCAATTCAAACCAAATTATGGTTTATCCAAACTAGTCGGGATTAACGAACTTTACCGAAGTAATCATTTGTTTTAATTTCCCAATCCCCACCTATTTATCCCATGAAGTAAAACTGGTAATACTTCATATCTAACACCATGGTGTTATCGGTAAATTCAATTACCATCTCACGTCTAATTAAAGATTTAACTACCACCTGGAGCAAAACTGGTGATACTCCATTCTCGATCATTTCAATCTAATTAAAGATTCGTTAAAACTCCACTTGGTTTTAATCTTCCCAAAAATCATATTAATGATTGTTTAACTTGGGAGACCATATCCTGGCTTTAACTGGGTTAAAGAACCAATGTCATTTAAAGCACGGTTCACAATAAACCCAAAATCACATTCTATTCCATCAGCCTTTAACCGTAAATTAGCAAGTGAACAATTCCCTAAGTAATAACCCCGAAGTCTGAAACCAACATCAGATCAATACCGAAGAAACCATTCAACTTAACTAATCTTCAGTTAGTTTCTGATTTTCTTAACTCCGTTGGGTCTAAGAACAGTATTATTGAAGATACCGTTCACGACAACCCAAAATCACATTCCATTAATTATCAGGTTAAAGAACAAGTGTTATTTAAAACACCATTCACGGTAAACCCAAAAATCAATTCCAATTCAATTCCAATTAAATATTATTTAATTGGTACACTTCATTAAATCTAAATAGAAAGATTTAATCTTTTTCTCAACTGGTTTAAGAACAGTGTTAATGAAGACACTATTCACGACAAACCCAAATCCCATTTGATATTAAATACAAGGCTCGGAATAGAAAATATATCGGCTTATATTCAATATCAAATTCTACGACCAACAAATATCGTATTGGAAATAACGATATCAATATATCTTTCAAATTTCCATAACAATATCTGTATAATCACGAAACCCAACATCGAAATACTCCAAAGACAATTTCGATTCAAATCCATTCCAATTCAATTATTGGAAATTCTGGTTATTTTCAAAACCATTTCAAATCCAATTTATTTATTTTTAAAAATAAATGGAATTATAATTCTAGTTCAAAACTAGTTCATTTCGATAAAAATCTATTTTTATCTTTTCAAATATGGAAATTTTCATCCCAATTCTTCCCAAATCATTTCTTATGATTTTACACAAATTATTACTATTTTTAATAACTTTATCAAGGCCCGTACAGTCGATTTCCATCAACGGCCATCGAACTGCACTTACAGCGACCTTTTCCAAATTTGATTTGGACATCATTCCAAATCCAACTGTTAGATTTCAAATCTCTAATTTTCTTTAGAAAGATATTTTCGATACGAACCCAATGGTTCTGGTTTTAGGAGAATCCAACGGTCGGATCTCCCGCAACGTCAATTCGAAGTTAATGGTCGAAATTCGCAAACTACCGCAGCGCGGCGCTTTCTATTCAGGCCATTATATATATAATATATATATTTCGTCGATTTCCTTTCAAAATGTATTTTATAAATCATTTTAAATTCGTTTTCAAAACGATTTCAACTTCCTATTCAATTTCTAATCAAAATTGAATATTCTATATCATCGATATATATATAAATGATTATATTTACAAAACATTATATTTTGAAATCACTTTCTTTTCTATATTCATTTTAAAAATGAGTATAATCGATATAAATATCGTTCGCGTCAAAATGACGCAAATCTAATCCACACGGCTTTATATTTTCAATAACTTCATTATTCCATTCAGCAAATGAATATTAATTCTATTCAACACATGAATCTATATTTCTATTCAACACATGAATATTCTCAACACATGAGTATCGTCAACACATGACTATTTTTATTATTTAATATATTTTATAGAATTGTGCTTTATATCAATTAATTCTTAATCAGAATCTAACCGTAAATTAGCAAGAGAACAATTCCCTAAGTATTAACCCCGAAGGCCGAAACCAACATCAGATCAATACTCAGGAAACCAATCATCTTGACTGATTTCCAGTTAGTTTCTGATTTTATAAGATGTAAATTTTATTGTTAAAATATTTCGTTCAACACATGATAAGTTTCAACACATGAATATTCTCAACACATGAGTGTTGTCAACACATGACTATTTTGTTTATTCAACACAGGAATATTTATTTTATTCAACACATGAATCTATATTTTATAATATTTTTTATTTTCCCAATTGGAATGAGGCCCAAACAATTACCATATAATGTTAATTATATGGATTCCATACAACACATGTATATAATAGCAACGATAAATAATCAACCATCATCCAGAGTGCATCACACAACTACATAAGCATTAAATATAACTAATTAACGCTTACACAGTCTGTCAATCAAATGATCGACATACTACTAAACAACTGGGATTAGTGTACGTCAAATATCATCCCAACACCCGTGTGGGGTTTCAAATCAACAAACACAGATTTTTTTATTTGTGCGGTTGGGCGATGTGTAAAATTTATCTTCCAAATAAATATCAGTCAAATCGGTGTACATAAACAAATCGTCCGATTTGTTTATTAATATTTATTTTATTTACACGTTAAAAATTATATTTTTAACTATAAAATATTTATAACAATAAAATATTTTATTTCATTCCACATCACACAATCAATTTTCACAACACAACAATCAAACATACAAGCCATCCATGGTCTGTGGACGACGGGTGTCGGGTGCTGCTAAGCATCATCTACATCCTAGTATATATTTCTAACTAGAAAACAAGAATTAAAAGTGAGAAGTTCTCACCGATAAGCTTAACCAAACGCCACGACTCTTCATATGTAGAAAATTTTGCCATGTTCTCCTTTTGTCACTTTCATTTTCCGCCTTTCGCTACGTATATAAAAATCACATTTTTATATTATCACTCCATGTATAAAAATCATATTTTTATTTTTTCTATAATATAAAAATCATATTTTTTATGCTACATAGATAAAAATTATATTTTTATTTCAAATCTTTATACGTAATAAAAATCCTATTTTTAATTATTTTATTCATGTCCTTCTTTATTTAAAAATCATACTTTCTCTGTTTAAAAACCAAAGAAAACATATTCTTGAAGTCAACGAAAATCTGTTCTTGAAATCAAAGAAAATCTATAAATAAAAATCGAATCTTTGTCTAGCTTTACTTATAATAAAAATCCTCTCTTTATCATAACTAAAGATCCTATGTTTATACAACTAAGAATTGTGTGTGTGTATATATATATTTTTTTACATTAAAAAATTATAATTTTAAGTGCCTAAATAAATAGAAATCGAAATAAACGCTCACCGGTGGCTGAGGTGGCTCGAAGATGGTGCTCAGATTGGAGATGGTGGCGTTAGAAGGGTCTCGAGGTGTGGGAGAAAGAGGATGCGGGTTTTCAGGGGGTTGTGGCTGTTAGGGGATGGTCGGTGGGGTCAGGGGGTTGGAGGACGGCGTAGGACATAGGCAGGAGGCAGGGGTCGCGGCGGTGGCTGCGGCCTTGGCGGTGGCGGGTTCGTGTGGATTTTGGGGTTTAAACGGGGAGAGAGGAAGGTGGAAGTCGTGGTGGAGGAAGGGGGTTAGAAGAATGAGGCGGCGCGACCATTTGGGGGGGGGGGCATCATTGAACGGCGGCGGTGGGTGGAGCGACGGGCTCGAGGTCCCCCTTTTTTCCTTTATTTCTTCTGCCGTTGACTAAGTGAGTGGGAGAGAGGGATTATATAATAATAATAATAATACTATAAATTTAATTAATTATAAAAAGTAACTTTTAAATTCAATCTCCTATCGAGACCCAATGACTTTCATCCCTAGCTAATTACTCCCATTCCAAACACAATGGGATATGTATCGTAAGCTGATTCGATCGTTTCGATCAGTTTTCATCAAAATCAAAATATAAATCTACATATTGATTTTGAACGCACCTTTCAATTTACTGGGGCCATGTACGGACTCTAAAAATTTCTAGAAAAATATTTTCTAGCTTCGTATCGACGATACAGTCCTAACAAAACTAATTTCATCAAATTCTGAGACCGTTTGAAAAATGGCCATTTTCTGGTCGATCGAAATTGACTGAAACTGTCAAAACACGTTTTCCTTCGCCACACTCACATATTGATTTAGAAAATTATGAATTTTGGAATCTAGCAATAACTTGACATCACGGATCCAACAAAAGTTGTTTCGTCGAAAACCGAGGTCGTTTGCAAAATTGCTATTTTTAAGGGCCAAAATTCCATAGCGACTATTCTAATTTTCAATTGGGCATAACTTTTTATCCCCGCTATGAAATTTCAATTTTTCAGATTTGTTGGAAAGATATTTTCAAATAGATTCAAATTTTTTGGTTTCACTAAAATCTGGTTTATTTTGAATCCTGTACAGTTATTTGAACTTCGAAATCGAATTTTCGAACTACCGCGCCATTTTCAATTCCTTTTATAATTAAAAAGAAATATTTCTATTCTAACGACGATTCGAATAAATATATATGTTCTATTCTATTCAAAATAGATTTATCGTCGTTATTATTTAAAATAATCCATTTTAAATATTCAAAATTCGCTAAAATTTCCAAAATAAAATTTTTAATTTGGCTCAGATTTCCGGGTTATTGCATTTATTTAATATTAAAACGGGATTTCCAATTTTAAATAATTGGATATGGTTGGAGATAAATCTTCGGATGCTTGATACTAATTCAGTATACTATTTAAGGAATTTAAAAGGTAGTTCACCATTATTTCGTTTATAGTGTGAGTTGGATATCGAGATTAATATTAAGTATAAGTTGATGGAATTTCTATCCCGATCTAATGTCAAAGAGTTGAATAAATCTTTTAAGTAAGATATGGGTTTCCCAATTTAATTGGGATAAGTTGGATAGAAATGATATTTGGATATTTGATATGAAATTCCTTGGTGTAAACGTATACTATTTGAGGAATTTGGAAGATAATATAATTATATCGTTATTCCACTGATAGTACTCGTTGATTATGAGAATTGATATCGAATATAAGTAGATACAATTTCTGTGTAACTTATGTTCAATATCGATTGATTTGGGTTTTGTCGCGAATCATATCTTCAACAATATCATTCTGGAAGCCCAATGATATTGATTTGTGGAAATTCATATCGTAAATTGGGATATAATCAAACTTTTGATTTGAGAAAATAAAAAATAAGAAATTGGGAACCAAATATAATCTTTTAGTTAAGATTAAAGAATTGAATGCTGGAAAATCGATTTAATTGGAAACTATGTTTGAAATATGGATTAAAGGATTTTCAAAGGAAACTGGGTTTTGATATCGAGTAATCAAATAAAAAATTAATTAAGGCTTTGAGGCTAAATTATCTTTCATTTAAGGGATGTGTTGTAAAAGAGAAAGGTTAAATATAGATTTTGTTATAATTTGAGAATGGATTTAAAGAAGCTTAATTTAACAAAATCCAAGATGGAATGAAATTTGGTTGAAAGCCTGTGTGTTCCGTAATTGTATTTTTTCTAAATTGCGCTTATTATTTGGAAAGACTGGGATCGAATGTATGTCTGAAAACCATTCCAAGTAATAATACGACCTTGTGGAGCAATTGAAGATATTGAAGACAATATTGACGACCAGGACCCTTCATATCGTAAGGATGACTTTCTGAATGTCTCAAATGGGTAGCTCCCATTTGCAGATGGATTTAATATCAGCTAAGTGGCAAGAAGCCCAAACGTATGTGAAGGAATTCCAGATTTATGGTTTCGTTCATACCCAGAACAAACTTGTATGGATTGTGTGTCCGACATTGTAATTGACTGCATAACACCGATCTCTGTTAAATATATATCTGTTTGGTGGCGGAGAATTTATTCTCTTGCTTAACACCCATCTCTAAGACGTATAAGCTTAGAGGTTATATATCGACAGAAATCAGTGATGCATTGTAAATGGACAATGTGGCATACTTAAGTTATGTGATGAACTATGGATGATCAAAGCATGACTTATTTAAATGTAGCTTTATGTATATTAGGACCTCGACAAGCCTCACACCCCGGTAAATGGCCAAAACAGGAAGAAATGCAGCAGGGTTATAGGGTGTTGTCTCCTTCTAGATAAAAGGTGTACTATGGTATGGAGCCCAGGTATTAACCTATGTGGTAAAAGCATCTACTTTTGTGGTTGTTGTTGGCGAGCGCTCGGAAAGGTTGGTAACGACCGGGAGATGACATACTCAGGCGTAATCTAAGTTACCCAATTATGGGGAAACCCGGCCTTGTGTTGGCACGAGTAGCATCACTGTTGATCCTCGGACATCCCTCTAGAGGTGTTCAAAATTCGCTTCGGAAGGAATTTCCTTTGTCTGGTCATTGTTGGAAACCCAATCTCCACTACGAGCCCGTACGATTTTGATTGTATACCATACGTCGGTATAGTATATGGTACCTATGCTGGCTAAGATTGATACGTTTACATTCGAAAGGATTTTCATACTACATTATAGTATTGAAGAGGATTTTCACGTATCAAGCATTTTTGACTGCATAAAGAGAAACCTTGCCCATATGTGTGTTTGCATTATGTGTGCGCCGCGAGACCTTATGTTAGTTTCATTTTTCAAAATGTCATTGCGAATTTCTATGTACTAGTATTCACATGGAGTAAACCCGTTCTGCATTAGCGGCGTGGTCCGGTGAATTACCTAATTTTAAAATAAACCCTAAAAACAACTGTTTTGAGTTTCACACCAGTCTCATGACTGACCTAGAGTTTATTTTTCCCACACCTAAACTCTGGGTGCCCATAATTTTTACACGGCAGCCTAGTAGTTTGGTTCGTAGATGTAGCCTTAGAGTTAGTTGGAGCAGGATTCTGGTTTTAGCTAGAGCTATTATGTCTTGGAGCATTTGCATTCTCCCACTGAGTTTAGTATCTTTTCCGTTGTGTAACTGATGTACTCTGATGTACCTCTTGTAACTCTGATGTAATATTATTTTAATGATAATGGAAAAGTTATTTTTATTTTGTGCAAATGTGTAAGTGCCTCTAACAATCCGTCTTTATGAACGGTTTAAGTTGGTTTAATTACCGGCGAAAACCGAGCAAAAAGCCGGGTCGTTACATAGTCATAGCTTAACTGAAACAAATAGGGAATTAAAGAAATGTTTACTCACATTAATCCATGTTATTCCAGGTTTCATTTTAATTCCTCCCATGCTTAAGTGACAGTAAAATGAACAAAATCATGCAACAGGATATACAAGTAAATATGTACCCACTGATTAGAAAAAATATCAGATTCTAGTTTAAATTTGTAAATCTGATGAACTTTACTCCTAAGAACTATCCATTATCTTTATTTTCAGTCAACCTACGTATCAACCATTACTCTTTAACAACCAAGAATGTTTAGTCAAATATAAATTCATATGTATGGTGAACTATGGTTAATCTTACATTAACCTGAACAATACCTAGAACAAGTACAAAGGAGGTGTTTACTCACATTTACATGCACTGTCATTCTAGGTTTTAGCTTCTCTCCTTAAGTTGTTGTTCTCGGCCATTACTTCTCTTCTATTTAACATTGTTTTGAGCTGGTTCTAGGTTATGGAATTAAATAACATGGTATTTATAGATGAAGTGGTGCATAGTTTTTAGTCTTGTCTTGTCTATATGGAGGGGACACTTTAGCTGATGTTAGGATTGATGGAAAGACAACACAAAACAGTATAGTTGATGGGGAAACAGCTATGCTTATAGCTGTAATGTAAGATGATTGAAAGGGATAGAACAAAGATATATAGCTGTGGCACTAGGATTAAGATTGAAAACGATTTTCTTGACAAGGATTCTCACTAAATAGAATAGAGCACGGATGAAATCTTGCTTTTGGGATACATCCATGTGCAGGTCTATGTTTTCAGTGGTCAGCTTGGTCCTTAAGCATTTAAATAGTTCAATGCTCACATATAAAATGTTTTCAATTAACTTCAGGGTACACAGCCCATCACTTCATTAAGTATTTAGATTTTAGCTAGGCTTCTAGGCTATATTTCCTATGGACATACTTCAGCGATAAGTAATAAGATCTGATTTGCATATATAATGAACTAGTGTGCCTTCCTGAATTTCAAATCAATGTATAAAAATAAATATTCTTATTTAATCTGATTTTCTTTCATTAATTATATGACATATTGTTGTTATAACTTCTTATATGTATGTATGTGAGGTAATAAATATCAACTATAAAACAAGAGCTACTATATATCTTGATTTACATATATATACATATATATATATACACCCTAAAGATCATATAAAAAGATTAATTCATGTTTTCTCAAATATCAAAATCTACTTTTACTTACGCAATTATATCAAAATAAGTTTAAATGCAAATAAAATGTTAAAACACCGTTTACCTACGTATATATAAATTACAGGTTAAAAATATACATAAAGGATTTTAAACTAATGATTATTCAAAGTTATGTAAAATATTCGAATTAATATTATTTAACTGAATATAATTATCAACATAATCTAAGATTTATATATTTCAAGGTTGGTCAGAAAATCCGGGACATTACACTTTTGTTATTTTGGTTTGACTTCGAAATTCACAAATTTTAAAATCATTTGATGACATTTTAGGGGTTAAACCTAAGTTAGTCATATTCTTTATTATTCGTTTATTCACATAACACATAATTAAGAGTACCAGATATTAAAATCACAGGCCATATAAGTAGAAGCATAAATTTTATTACATTCAACGTTCGATTTAAACTTCTCAATTGTGGCATAACCTCTACTCACACACATGCCTTTTTTAGTAATACTATATAAATTATCTCTAAGTCTGTGTAAATCCAGCCTTATTAAGAGGAAAACCCAAAACAAGATTCTTTCTTATCTCTGGAGTGTGCATGATGTCTTCTAAAATGACAGTATTCTCCAAGGTAAATTTTAGCTTAACATTTCCAATTCCAGCAATAATAGTGATTTAAGAGTCTTCCAACAACTTGTAACACCCCACAATTTTCTAAGCCTAAATTTCGATAAAAATCGAAACTCTAACCAATCCAAGTAGGGAGAGTATAAATATGGTAACTACAAATAATGAGCATGAGCATAATTAGAGTAAAATAAAACCAATTCACAACGGACACAAAATAAGATAACTAATACCGACTAAGGCGACCACCTTGAACATATCGCCACATCGATATAGAGCATGAGAGAACAAGAACTGAAAACCAAACTGAACACCTACTAAGACCTATCTTCCCCAAGCTAAACCTGAGAGTTGTTATGAGGAGGGGGTCAGAACAACAAGTCCTGGCGAGTAAAAAATGTATAATACTGTCTACAATACACAAATGTATCCCGTTTGGTCAAACCAAAACATATGTCTAACAAGGCTGGTGATCCAAACCTAACCTTGTAAAGATTTACGCACGGTGACAAGCTACCATACCCACGATATTCTCAAATGATAATGATAATGATATATCAATACTAAGTTAGAATGTTTATGCATAAATATAAAGCCTTTAAACCACCATTTAACCAATTACCAAAAACTAAGAGGGAAGCTCCCAACTACTCATTAATATATAAAGAGGTCAATTATTTCAATATAACCACTTAACACCTCACTATCAATATAAGAAAAGGGTGGATCCTTCCGATCACTTAAAACCCAAGGCGGACCTATCGAGCACTTAATACCTTACTCGATGGTTAAATCTACACTAATATAAATTAGATGACATTAGCTACTAAGTCCTACTAATTTAAGGCTTTTAACTTTCATGCATATACTCATTCCAGGCATAAGGCAAGAGACAGTAAGCAGTTACTTATTATCTACACGTAGGTAGACGACATCTCATCATTTATGACCTTCCCCCAGTGGACCCCCGTGTTACTATCTAGTTGGCCTTATTAGATAATCCTCAAGCCACTTAATACTTCCTGCAGGATAGACAGACCTATGATACCTACGTAGCGGTCATTTAATACTTAATGCCAAGGAGGACTCTCACCCCAGTCATTTACTACCTAGAGGAAGCGGACCTTCGTGGAGATTACCCAAATCGTACTCAATAATACTTCTTATTCATGGGGAGGCGAGCGACGCGATCACTTAATACCCTTTTAAGGGTGGACCTGACTACTTAGTACCTCTATCCTGAAGCAGGCTTACGTTTATAAATTATTTCGTTCTTAAGGTTTCCTCTTTTGAGACAGAAGGCGGGTCCTACAATCACTCAATACCTCACACTTGAGATAAACCTTATTTTAGGAAATAATCCTCGCTGTGCAATTAACTATCATAATAGGTTTCTATGTTTAATATGATGACTCACATTAGTTGTACATATATCTGATTGTTGGAAAGTGTAGACTTCTATTGGATAAGGCAACTTCCCTCGCACCATTAACCTAGTAAGTCCAATCCTTAATCTTAATTATATTAATTTTAGTTTAACTAGAATAAAATTAAAAATTCATAACGTTCTATCCTAGGATGTTTATTTAATTTCCTTATTGGACTTAATATTTACTACTCCAATCAATTCCCATCAATTCCCTATCCTATTCCTTTTATTATTATTAGTTAGGTTACCTATCACTAATGACCCTAACTGTCATATTTCCTAAGGCATCAATTTACATATTTAATGTCATTTATGACACTTGCGGTCATTTTTCCTAAGGCATTCATTTTCCTATTAAATGACCTTTTGTAATGTAATTATTGTAACTTCCAAATATTACTATAAATTCAATTCAATTTAATTCTTATTTAAATGTATATATAACTTTACTATTTATTTACTCCCTAGTTGGAGTTATAATCCTTTATTCCTAAATTACAATTTAATTATAACCGTTTAGGCATGTTTATCCTAATCAATGCATTCCCCAAACAAATATGTTTACGATTCTTATTACCTTACTCATGACCTATTTATTTATTTTGGAAAGGCCGACCGGATTTTAAAGTGATCTATCACACTTTTTTTATATTGAAATAATAACACAATAAATCCAGAGACATACAACAAGTATATCGACAATCAGACATCTTCCACACAAGGAAAAAGAAAAAAGGCTACAAAACAACCCCATGATTACATAGTTAAGTTATAAACTCAAAATCCTACTTGCTAGAAGAAAAGGAAAAACAGTCACATATCAACCTTACTGTTTACTTCCTTGAGCCTCCAGAGCCTCACTCTGCAGGCATGCTAAGCATCAGCCATTAAAGAACTGCATGCCTCTCAATATTTCTTTCTTCTTACAACTGCTACATGAGTTAGCATAGGAGAACTTGAAGAAGCAACAACATCAGTAGCATGTAGTGACAGTGGCGCTTTGTGTCCTGGCAGAGAAATTATGTGTGTGTGGGGATATGATTGTTTAACAATGGACTTTTTCTTAGCAAAAGAAGATGGGGAAAAACCACATACTGCTTTACTGGCATTGACTTGGAAGGGACATGCTAACATATCACCTTTTTAAGACTACAAGATAAGCTTGTCTTATTCAAGAAACACGGCTTAAACTGGAAGGAGAAGCTGGTGGGGGACTTGGCTACAACAGAAGTGTTAGCAATTGAACCACACTTCTCTACAGTACTTTGTATTATAGTGCCTTTGTCTCTTGAAGCCATGTGCTTATTATAGTTCATGACCTCAACTTGCAGCTCTTTCATTGGATCCCGGTGACCAAGAAAAATATTAGTGGCATTACTGTCATGAAACATAGTGGCACACTTATCACACCCAGATTTATCTTTATTGGTATCACTCATTGCCAAATCATTAATAACATTAACCTCACCTTCTTTGATCCCATTCCCTTCATCTATTTTCTTTATACCTTCAAACAACTGGTCAAGATCCCCAAATATATTAGAAAAGTTCATATTGTCACCATTAGTTACCTAGTTATTAAAGTCATCTTCCTTAGGCACTTTTGGCACAACCTCAGAAGAGACAACATGCTTTTTCACAGTGAAAGATTTAAAGTTCTTCCTTTTCCTATTAATTTTGGTCATCATTTGTCTGCTCCAAAACAGATTCCCTATTAGTTTCTTTCAACTAACTGGGAAAACTACAAGAGTTACCTTTTCCTACAAGATTGTTTCCTCCTTTTACCTCAACCCGAAATTGGTTACTAGATAAGCTACCACTATTAAAATTGCATTTAGTTATATCATGTCTGAACACCTTGCACTTTGAACAGACTTCCAGTTTCCAAAGGTATATTACCTTAACTAGTTGCTCAGTACCATCAAGGTATTGCACAGGGAACTAATTGGGCATTCCACTCTCCGGCGAACTTATACCATTCCACACGCTCAAGTTTTTCAATGGAGGTATCCAAGAACATACACTGATCCACACGCGATGCAAGCGAATTTATACCCATTAATGACCAAGCAAAGAGAGGATCATTGATTTTTTTAATCCAAAATGGTACATTCGAATACTATTGCCAGTAGCGTTCCAAGGTTTAATTATGAATAGCTTGTTACGAATTATAACTGGATCAGCTTCTATAATCTTTTTCCTATCATAAAGATCAGAAAGTAGGAAAAAGAAAATTACTGCTCGAATTGATTTTAATCGATCCCTTTGGCTTCCAGAGGTGGTTCATAACCACCGTTAGCACATAGGCTCGTTTAAGAAGAAGACTATGAGATAATCATTCCAAATTTCCTCTCCAGCAGAAACTATGTCTTCGGTGGAGACCAAATGCTTTCCATTGAGCTTAAGCATAAAGGAAGTTGGCGAGAAAGCTCTGGCATTCATTGGTTCGACTACGAAAAGGGTCAACCATTTGATGGGGGGACAAGGGAAATTGTAACACCCCACGTCTGTTAATGTCACTCACTAAGGGAATGCATTAACTTTCTTGGAGCGTTATAAGAGTATATAACAGAACATCACAAGACAAATATATAAAATGGTACTTAAAATTTCAAAATTTATTTATTGCAGCGGAAAAGAAAAACATGTTCGGTTACAACATCAAAACCACATATTAAAGCAAAGTACACAAATATCCATCTTGAACAAAATTATTATCAGAGTACATAAAAGCAAAACCATAATCCCACTCCAAATATCCATAATGAAAAAGAAATAAAGTTGAGCATTACTTTCAACACTTCCAAGAACTTCAAGAAGAAAGAGATCCAAGTCATGCTTCACTAATCCCACCCTGAGGATCTGGGGGGAAAGAAAGAAGATAGGTGAAACAAAAAGAGTCAGACATAAGTCTGGCGAGTCTAGTGACTTTAACAATATAATCAGTAAAGTAACAGTATAAGAACATAAACTGGATACAAGAGATGACTGTAACATAAGCAAGTATGACAAGGTAAACAAGGTAAGCAAGATCGGACATCGACTGCGCTCTTAGCCACTATAAGATATGCTTTGCACCGTACCACATACTAGTCACATACTAAAAGATGATCCCTCCGTACTATTCATAATAATGGTAGCTTCGTGTACTCCTAGCTACTCTCTTAGGTGCCCACTTTCTCCTACCACCACTAGTTGTACCCACTACCCTCCCCATTTGATCGGCTCCCTAATCTCGTAGATACCTGTGCTACTCCCACAATAGGGTGTATCACTCCCTAAGGTGGCAACCCCGATACTACTGAAATACACAGCTTATACCTGCACGATGCAACAACGTCTTACCTACCAGCCCGGACCCACGCACGCACATGACTCGATTAGACTTGCACTGCCATCGCTAACTCCTTATTGACCTCTTACAATCAACCCCAGTAAGCGTGTCCCTGTCCTCGACCTAGTTCGAGCTCATATAGATACTAAAATGGGTTACTGGTTGAAAAGGGTCCACCCACTTGACACAAGCTTCCCTCCTAAGCTTGGTCCCCACTAGGAGTTCCCACTTAACCCCTCTTTACCCCCATGTCTAATCACATGTCTCATCTTGGTTAAGTGCTTTTATTATGTTTCACATGCTACCCATGTTACCCACTTTACCCTTTATTATCCCCATGTCTAATCACATGCCTTAACTTGGTTAAGTGTTCATTAATTCATTATAACCGTAATATGGCAAGACCTCCCACATTAGATTACCTTTTGCGGTTGCTGGATATGCCGGTCGGTTCCGGGCAGGCTTATACCGCAATCCGAATCTAACCTCGTTTCTTTGCATTATTACACATCTAATTTCTGCCTTTGACCTTTTACATTAGATTACCAAATTGCGGTTGCTGGATATGCTGGTCGGTTCCGGTCAGGCTTATACCGCAGTCCGAATCTAACCTCGTGTCTTAGGCGTTCATTATCACTTTCTTGATTCAAGCCCCAATTTCAAATTTTGGATTATAATATATTCCAATTACCCATAACTAAATTATGTTTATAATTTTAGATCCAAATTATGCCTATAATCTCATGTATACAAATTATGCCCAACCAATTTTCATAGTTATTGGCATGCATGCCAAATCTTATGTATGCAAGTTATACTCAATTATGCCCAAACCAATTTTCCATATTCATCAACAATTTATGCCAAATATCATGTTATTACATATTTCCCAACTTTTCCCGAACATTCGAATGTTATTCGTACGTAAATCTCAACGCAATATGCTTAGGCTCGAAGTTTACCTAATATCAAAAAGGAAAAAGGAAAAGAAGAAGGGGAGAGAATCAAAAACATCCAAACTGGCATAAACATATAAATGGGCATGTGAAATGAATAACGACAAAGTAGATCAGATAGGCATATGATAATAGAAATTGGGTATGAATCTAAAGGATAACAAATTACAAAACATGATATGATTAATCTTATTTACAGGCATATACGTCAGATCCAATTTACAATCCTATCATAATTACTTTTTAATTTAATTATATGTGAAAGTAACATAAACTCACAGTGATAAGATTCTTAGAAAAGAGAATTAGGTGTTGTTGTAGCAATTCTGATCTTGAATAATCTCTACTTTGATTTGTAGATCTGATCTTCTAATTGGAATACTCCTGTTCTGATTTGTTTTGGTGGAGAAGAAAGGCTAGTTTAGATTAGAGCAGCATGGAGGCGCCATGGATGACAACAATGAGATTAGGGTTAGGTTTAGGTGTTTATTTATAGATGTATTAGGTGAATTAGGACCTTTAGATTAGATTAGGAACCATCTGAACCATCCAGACCAGAAAAACACGTCATCCAGCCAATCCCAGAAAGACACGTCATCCTGGAACTCTCCAGAATTCTGCAGATCTGGCTTGGCCTGGGCGCACTTCCCAGGCGCACCAGTGCAATTTTGTTCTGGCGCACTTCACAAGTGCGTCAGTTATCCTGGCCCATTTCCTGATTGTTCTGCCCAACTTCTATCGTCCATAACTCCTTCATATGATATCCGTTTTACGCAAACTCATACCCTATCTCAAACAGAATTTCAAGACAAACGCAATGGCGCAACCCGTTTCATTTAACTCTTCTTTTAAAAATTAATTATTCTTTAATTATCTATTTTGTCATGTTTTAAAATTACGGGGTGTTACATTCCCCCCTACTTAAAGGATTTTTCCCCCAAAATCTCGAAGCTGAAAGGAATGTATGTCTTACCATCCATCATCATCTACTCATCCATCAATCACGGGCGTCCATTGTCCTTAAAAGATTTCTAATGCTTTCATGAACATATGCAAAGTGTGTGTATATGTCCTTATCCTAATGCAAAATCAGACGGTCTACCGATTCAGTTGACCTCCTTAATGCAAAAAATAATAGTGTCATGCATCCATTATGTATGCAAAAGAATCCTAATGATACATATCATTTCTATATGAGTGCACAACCATTCATCCAAATGCAACATTCATATGATAACACATTCAATATACATCCATTAAAATATGCACACTCATCCATATGCAATATGAATGTGATTGAGCCGATCTAGTGCCTAATGTGCGTGTATATGCATCCATGAGCAACCACTAGCAAACACTTACATCCACCAAACATAACATGTCTCAAACACATGTTTACAACCATAGGATTTTCTACCTAAAGATCGAAGATATAATCGAGAGGATACACTAAACAATAGAACAAGTATAAATAAAGCGGTAGAAAAAGGAGAAGTTAAGAACATACCTCAAAAAGAAAGGGTACGACGCACGTATCTTGTCTTCCGTTTCCTAAGTCGCATCTCCTTGATCATCTCCCCATTGGACTTTAACCAACTTGACCTCTCGGTTGCGTAATTTCTTGACCTCCGATCCAAGGATGCATGTAGGAATTCGTCTAACCGTGGCATCTCGCTCTACTTCCATTTCTCTAAGCATGCTCGGCTCTGCTATTTCCGCAGTATCATGTAAACAATTCCTCAAACGCGACACGTGAAATACGTCATGAACACCACTAAGCTTCTTAGGCAACTTCACTTTGTAGACCATCTGTCCAATCCTTTTTGTAATAGGGAATGACCCTACGAATCTTGGTGCCAATTTCCCTACAGATCCAAAACGAACTGCATTCCTCAATGGTGATACTTTAATAAAAATCGTGTCTCCAACATCGAACTCAAGATCGGTTCGTCTTTTATCAGCGTATGACTTTTGCCGGCCTTGTGCCATCTTCATGCTTCTTAGAATCAAGTCTATCTTCTCTGAAGTTTCTCTAATCATCTCGGGCCCTAGCAAAATCTTTTCCATAGATTCTCACCAACAAGTTAGTGATCGGCAAGGTCATCCATATAGAGCTTCAAAAGGTGCCATGCCAATACTAGTCTGATAGCTGTTGTTGTAGGCGAACTCTACTAATGGAAGTGTTCCTCCCACGTTCCTCCAAAGTCCAAGATGCATAATCTCAAAAGATCTTCCAGAATCTGATTCACTCTTTTTGTTTGGCCGTCTGTCTGAGGGTGATAAGCGGTGCTCAAAGACAATCGCGTTCCTACCGCCTCTTGCAAGCTCTTCCAAAACTCACTAGTGAAAATGGGATCTCGATCGCTTACGATACTAGAAGGTATGCTGTGTAGATGAACTATCTCTCGGAGATAAACAGATGCTAACCATGCCGCTGTTCTTTTACTCTTAACGGGAATGAAATGGACGCTCTTGGTAAGTCTATCTACTACTACCCAAATCCCCGTATTACCCTTCCTTTACCTCGGCAACCCATCGACGAAATCCATGGAAACACTTTCCCATTTCCACTATGGAACCTCTAAAGGGTGAAGCAGACCACCAGGCTTCTTTAGCTCAGCCTTGGCTTGCTGGCACACTAAGAATCTAGAAATGAACTAAGCCACATCCTTCTTCATTCCGGCCCAAAAGAAAACTTGCTTCATGTCCCTATACATCTTGTTACCACCGGGATGTATGGTCATCTTAGAACGATGTGCATCTTCAAGACTTGTCTTCCTTATGCTCTCGTCTCGAGATACGCAAAGTCTCCCATCCCTACGCAACCAACCTTTGTCATATATAGTATACCTACTAAGATGGCTCGAAGACTCCCCTCTCATGAGCTTGTCTACTATCTCTATCAGCCATGGGTCATCTCGCTTTGCCGCATCTATCTGTCCCAAAAGCGTAGTTCGCACTTCTATTGATACCAACAAACCGGGTACATAATCGATAGAGGGTCTAAAGTCAAAGGTAGAGACATACTCTAAACTCTGCCGCTCGATAAACAAAGGACTCAAAGTCAACTTCTTTCTTTTCAAGGCGTCAGGCTACAACGTTACCCTTCCTAGGGATATATGCAATCTCAAAATCGTAGGATGCTAAGAACTTCATCCACCTCTGTTGCCTTAAGTTTAGATCTTTTTGAGAGAACAGGTATTTTAGGGACTTATGGTCTGTATACAATTCAAACCTCTCACCAAGCAAGTAATGGCACCAAGACTTAAGCGCAAAAACTATGGCAGCTAATTCTCAGTCATGGGTAGGGTAATTCTTCTCATGGACCTTCAACTGCCTTCCACCATAACATATCACCCTTCCCTCTTACATCAAAACTACGCCAAGCCCTGTCGTGCAAGCGTCGGTATACACTATGAACGGTTTACTCACATCCGGCAAAACTAAAACTGGAGCTGTCGTCAATGCCCTCTTCAATCGTTGAAAAGTATCGTCACAGTCAACGTCCCAAGAAAAGGTCAAATTATTTTTCATTAACCGAGTAAGTGGGGCTAATATCTTAGCAAAGTCCCTGATGAACTTTCTATAATAGCCCGCCAAACCAAGAAAACTTCTTATTTCCGTTGCATTCCTAGGAATCTTCCAATCTTGGATTGCTACCACCTTCGCGGGATCCACTGCTATCCCTTCCTTAGAGACCACGTGCCCTAAGAACCTCATTTTCTTCCTCCAAAAATGACATTTAGAGAATTTATCTTTGAGTTGATGTGCTCAAAGGGTCTCTAAGACTTCCTTAAGATGTAAGGCATGCTCTTCCTCGCTGCTAGAGAAGATCCAGATATCATCCACAAAGACTACCACAAACTTGTTTAGAAACTTCCTAAACACCCTACTCATTCTGTCCACGAAATATGTGGGTGCATTCATCAAACCAAAAGCCATGACGAGCCATTCAAAGAAATCATCTGGAGTTCTAAACGCAGTCTCATATATGCTGTCCTCAGCCACCCTTAGCTGATGAAATCTTGTAGCTAAATCCAACTACGAGAAAACTGAAGCACCAACCAACTGATCTAACAAGTCATCTATCCTCGGTAATGTGTGTCTATTCTTCTTCGTGAGCTTATTCAGCTCCCTATAGTCCACGCACAATCTAAGCGAACCATCAGCCTTCGTGGCAAAAACAACTGGAGCACCCCACTCCGAGATACTTCTTCTTATGAACCCTTTCTCAGGCAACTCTTTTACTTGTTTACTAAGCTCCCTACTTTCCCTTGGATCCATGTGGTGCACAGGCAATGCAACTGGCTTTGCATTTTCCACCAATTATATACGGAAATCTATCTCGCGTTTTGGAGGTAAGCCCCTAACCTCCTCAAAGACATCTGCATACTCATGGACTACTCGAACAGATTGCAAATCATCAATAGAGGTGTCAAGAGATTCTAGGTAGCTAAGCATAACAGAACCCTTAGGGTCGCATGAGATATCGAGAGTATTACGCAAACTAGTCAACAATTTAACTACCCTCTTTTCACAGTCGAGAATGACACCATACCTGGCTAGTCAATCCATTCCTAAAATCAACCCATAGCCCGTGAAACTAAGCACGTAAGCGTTGCATTCGAACTCAACGCCATACATAGATATTCTCAAATCCTGACATAACATAGACATATGAGCTGTACCCCTAATAGGATTTGAGACAACAACGGGATCCACTACTATACTAGTATCTAGGTGTAGAGACTCAACAACAGAAGCAAATATAAACGAATGTGAAGCGCCAGATTCAAACAAAGTACGTACATGATGATTGAAAAGGAAAATCAAACTTTCAACAGAAATGTTTCTACCTCTCTCTTGCGTAGCTGCCATGAGAGCATGAACCTGCACTCCAGAAGTAGATCCTATCCTTTATCCTTGCCCTTGTCCTTGCCTCCTTGGGCAGTCTTTAATCATATGTCCTACCTCACCACATTGGAAGCAACCATTCCTCTTCTTCTTCCTATGGTCCTTCTTCAAATGGGCAGGTATTCCACAATTGTGACACTTTCTTTTCTCTGAACCCTTGTTATCCTTACCGCCCTTCTTTTGTTGTTGCTGTGCCTTCTTTAGATCCCCTTTCTTATCATGTGCCTTATCTACATTAGCACCTTTCTCCTCTTCATGTATCAACGCCATATCAACAAAATTCTCGAAAGTAGCCCCCATAGGATTGTGGGACATAGCCAACCCGTGTAATGGTTCATTTAGACCCTTGGAAAATCTCAAAGCCTTCTTATGTGGTGTATTAACTAATTCCATAACAAATCTTGCTAACTGGTTAAATTTGTTAACGTACTCCTTCACAGACAAACTCTCTTGTTTCAAAGCCAAGAACCTCTCCATGTATAAACTCTCCTCCGCTTGTGAAAGAAATTTCAACTCGAACCTTTGTCTAAAATCCATCCATGTCTCCACTGCACGTCCTCCATTAATTACTTCCCACCAAACGGAAGCTTCATCCTTCATTAACCAAGCAGCTAACTGAACCTTCCTTCCCTCGTCTATCTCAAAGATACAAAACAAATCCTCCACTTCCTTGAGCCAATTCTGAGCCTCAACAAACATCTCAGTCCATAAAACGGTTTTCCGCCAATCGCACAGAAGTCTTTGCATATCTTAGAAAAAGCGTCTACACGGTAAGTAGGAGGAGCGGCTGCAGCTGGGGGAGGAGGAACGTTTGCTGGGCCTGCGGCCGTAGCCCCAGCCTCCAGATACCATCTGAACCAGCCTGGTATATGTACGCCCTCGGGTATATCGGATTCCCCAGACATGCTGAAAGGAAAAAGGAAGAGATTCAAAACAAAAAAATCGAAAGAATGATATATGGCTTTTGGGGATTATGTTTTTCATAATAAACCTTTCTCTTGAAAATATCTTCTTTAAAACGTGTTTTTGAAAATGGTTTTCAAAATCTTTTATCTGTGCTGGTAACCTTCAGCTCTGATACCACGTGTAACACCCCATGTCCGTTAATGTCACTCACTAAGGGAATGCATTAACTTTCCTGGAGCGTTATAAGAGTATAGAACAAAAAATCACAAGACATATATATATATATATATATATAAAAAATGGTACTTAAAAATTCAAAATTTATTCATTGCTGCGGAAAAGCAAAACATGTTTGGTTACAACATCAAAACCACATACTAAAGCCAAGTACACAAATATTCATCTTGAACAAAATTATTATCAGAGTACATAAAAGAAAAACCATAATCCCACTCCAAATAGCCATAATGAAAAAGAGATAAAGCTGAGCATTACTTTCAACACTTCCAAGCACTTCAAGAAGAAAGAGATCCAAGTCAAGCTTCACTAATCCCACCCTGAGGACCTTTGGGGGGGGGGGGAGGAAGAAAGAAGAGAGGCGAAACAAAAAAGGGTCAGACATAAGTCTGGCGAGTCTAGTGACTTTAACAATATAATCAGTAAAGTAACAGGACAAGAACATAAACTGGATACAAGAGATGACTGTAACATAAGCAGGTATGATAAGGTAAATAAGGTAAGCAAGATAGGACATCGACTGCGCTCCTAGCCACTATAAGATATGCTCTGCACCGTACCACATACTTACATACTAAAAGATGATCCCTCCCTACTAATCATAATAATGATAGCTTCGTGTACTCTTAGCTACTCTCGTAGGTGCCTACTTGCTCCTACCACCACTAGTTGTACCCACTACCCTCCCCATTCGATCGGCTCCCTAACCTCGTAGATACCTGTGTTGGTCCCAGAATAGGGTGTATCACTCCCTAAGGTGGCAACCCCGATACTACTGAAATGCACAGCTTATATCTACACGATGCAACGTCGTCTTACCTACCAGCCCGGACCCACGCACGCACATGACTCCGTTGGACTTGCACTTCCATCGCTAACTCTTTATTGACCTCTTACAATCAACCCCAGTAAGCATGCCCCTGTCCTCAACCTAGTTCGAGCTCATATAGATACTAAAATGGGTTACTGGTTGAAAAGGGTCCACCTACTTGACACAAGCTTCCCTCCTAAGCTTGGTCCTCACTAGGAATTCCCACTTAACCCCTCTTTATCCCCATGTCTAATCACATGTCTCATCTTGGTTAAGTGCTTTTATTATGTTTCACATGCTACCCATGTTACCCACTTAACCCTTTATTATCCCCATGTCTAATCACATGCCTTATCTTAGTTAAGTGTTCATTAATTCATTATAACTGTAACCTTGCAAGACCTCCCACATTAGACTACCGTTTGTGGTTGCGGGATATGCCGGTCGGTTCCGGGCGGGCTTATACCGCAATCCGAATTTAACCTCGTGTCTTTGCATTATTACGCATCTAATTTTTGCCTTTGACCTTTCACATTAGATTACCAAATTGCGGTTGCTGGATATGCCGGTCGGTTCCGGGCAGGCTTATACCGCAATCCGAATCTAACCTTATGTCTTAGGCGTTCATTATCACTTTCTTGATTCAAGCCCCAATTTCAAATCTTGGATTATAATATATTTCAATTACCCATAATTTCCAGTCTAAATTATGTTTATAATTTTAGATCCAAATTATGCCTATAATCTCATGTATACAAATTATGCCAAATTATGCCCAACCAATTTTCATAGTTATTGACAATCTATGCCAAATCTCATGGATACAAGTTATACTCAATTATGCCCAAACCAATTTCCCATGTTCATCAACAATTTATGCTAAATCTCATTTTATTACATATTTCCTAATTTTTCTCAATCATTCCAATGTTATTCGTACATAAATCTCAACGCAATATGCTTAGGCTCGAAGTTAGCATAATATCAAAAAGGAAAAGAAGAAGGGGAGAGACTCAAAAATATCCAAACTGGCATAAACATACAAATGGGCATGTGAAAGAATAACGACAAAGTAGATCAGATAGGCATATGATAATAGCAATTGGGTATGAATCTAAAGGATAACAAATTACAAAACTTGATATGATTCATCTTATTTATAGGCATATACATCAGATCCAATTTACAATCCTATCACAATTACTTTTTAATTTAATTACATGTGAAAGTGACATAGACTCACAGCGATAAGATTCTTAGAAAAGAGAATTAGGTGTTGTTGTAGCAATTCTTATCTTGAATAATCTCTACTTTGATTTGTAGATCTGATCTTCTAATTGGAACACTCCTATTCTAATTTGTTTTGTTGGAGAAGAAATGCTAGTTTAGATTAGAGCAACATAGAGGCGCCATGGATGATAACAATGATATTAGGGTTAGGTTTAGGTGTTTATTTATAGACGTGTTAGGTGAATTAGGACCTTTAGATTAGATTACGAACCATCTGAACCATCCAGATCAGAAAAACACGTCATCCAGCCAATCCCATAAAGACACGTCATCATGGAACTCTCCAGAATTCTGCAGATCTGGCTCGGCCTGGGCGCACTTCCCAGGTGTGCTAGTGCAATTTTTTTCTAGCGCACTTAACAAGTGCGCCAGTTATCTTGGCCCATTTCCTAATTGTTCTACCCAACTTCTATTGTCCATAACTCCTTCATGCGGTATCTGTTTTACGCAAACTTAGACTCTTTCTCAAGCAGAATTCCGAGATGAACGCAATGGCGTAACCCGTTTCACTTAATTCTTCTTTTAAAAATTAATTATTCTTTAATTATCTCTTTTGTCATATTTTAAAATTACGGGGTGTTACAGAAATGGCTATGATCGGCGGAGGAGGGTTTAGAGTGGGAGGTATTGGGGTCGGAGGCAGATTGGGAGCTTAAGGTGAGGAGATAGCAGTGATTGGATGGGTAGAGGAGATATCATGAATTAGCTCTACCATTTTAGTGGCTTGAGGATGACATGACCTCTTTATTACAACAACTGATTCCATATTGATTACTACAACAGTCAGAATCGTTAAATTTCGATTCATCATAGAATTATTACCATTCATTTATTCCCATAAAATGGAAACACTTCAAATTCAAACACATATTAACACACAAACATTTTATTTAATATAATAGCATCATTTATATAGATTTGGACGTATAATATTAATATATATTTATATTTATAATTTAAACGTGAAGTTAATGTAGTTACTAATTCATGTTTATTAACTATGTTTTGGTCTAAACTAGCGACCAAAATAATCTTTTTTATGTTTAATCTTGTTTTAAGATTCAGAATTTTATAAAAAGTTATTTGCTGCAATTTTTGTAAGTTTTGTCCAAACTATTTAAAAAAGCAAAATTGACATTATTTCAAATCCCAAGGTAACAAATTAATATTTTATTCAGAATAGATGTTGCAAACTACGTACACAAAAATATGTAAATTTGTACATCTCTTCTTAATTGATTTACCCACATTCCTTGTAGATTTCAAATAATGATTTTTATTGCAAAAAGAACAAAAAGGATAAAATTGCAACAATCGAGTAAAACCACAAACAATATCAAACATATTAGGATTATTATTATCACTATTTTAACCAAAAATGCATAAACTACAAATCAACACCTAATCATATGAATCTTGAATAAAATTACAAATCTAATAGTGGTTTTAGGACTGATTGTCAGATTTGAGGTGTTTACAATAACCACAAACAACTTAAGAATAATTGTAGATAAGAAGATAATAATAAATTAAAACGCCAACAAATCAAAGTTCAATCCTAAATTCATAATATTCCAAATTTGACAAAATAAACAAACTTGATAACCTTTAGGCATATAATTCAAATTCAACACAAACGAACTATATAAGTTAATTATAACTAATATATAATTTACCATTCACCTGAAAACTATCCAAATCCAAATCTAGCACAACTTTTAAGTCTAAAATTCTCAAATCCTACAGATCTACAGTTTATTTCCAAAGGGGATTTATAAACAAAGATTTAGACTTGTAGATCTGAAAAAAATAGGAAAAGAAGAAGGAAATTCAATAAAATAAATTACCTAAGCGAAGAACCATCTCTTTTTCATAAATCTGAATATAATCTCTGTAGTTCTTGTAAATCTGATTTGCATATGTTTATAATTTATGTTTTAGAAGAGATTAAAGGATTGAAAATGGAAGAGTTTCGTTGTTGCCTCTAGAAAATATGAATAAGAGAATTGGGGGCATTGCCTTTTATTTATAGACATTGAAATGACCATAGACCATTAGATTTAATTTAATAAAGATCCGCCCGTTAATATAGTAAATTATATATCAAAATCTTAGTCGCTACACTGCCTATATCTACCAAATGGTCGACACAACGGTCGATTGCTCGATCGACCGCTTGGTCGATTTGGCAGTGAGGTGGCGAGGGGAGATTAATAACTATGTTTAAATATATTTTGTTTTATTTATTTTCTATATGTTTTCATATTCCATCTGTAACTTTTTCACATGGACTCCATTCGCGAAGTTCCAAATACGAAAGTTGACCAAAATTCTGTCATGAACGTAAAAATGCAAGTTTCATAGTCAAATTCCATCTTTTGCTATAAAATTATTTTTGGAATCTAATTAAATAACTGAATTTAGTATCATAAAAATTCTGGGTTGCTACCACTTTCTTATCATCAATTTAGTGTATGTTTTGAACATAGTACGGTCATAGTAGACATGACGTGTAGCGTCGATATCTACCCACCAACCCTTTAATCCTTTAAGAAGATATTCATCTCATAAGTAATCATAGCTGTGAGAGACTCCTCAGTTAGCTTAGCCTGCGATGCAGAGCTAGACCTATTCCGACACCTGCATGTCATATGACATGGTTTTCAATAGTTGTAACAAATAAATAACTGCCCAGAGTCATTCTTTTATGATGGTTTTGATTGCCATTTTGGCTTTCTTGTTTGTTGTAGTTCCAATTAGGCCCGTGATTCTGATTCTTAAGATTTTTGGTGTTTGGTTTCAAAGTCGCAGCCTTCTTAGTATTGTCATGTCGTGTTTACGAGATTCCTCCTTAATACAAAGGAAGATCATTGAATTTTCCAGTGAAATTCCTTTGTTTAATATATAAGATTATTTTTAAATTCCTTCTAAGGACAATTTATCTATGAAAAGTGCAACTTGAAATTGTTCATCAACAACCATACCTTCAGAGATGACCCATGAGCAATTTTCTGGAGCTTATGAGATTGCGTCTCTACTGACTTATCACCCATCATATGATATTTGAGGTAGCGACTGACTGCATATTTATTTGGTCATGCCTCCGCTATGTCATATTTTTTCTACAACACTTCCCATATTTCCTTTGCTGGCTTGTTCGAATTATAATAATCATATAAGTCGTCACTGAGACTGTCGAGGATGAACTTTTTGCACAGATAATTCTGCTTCATCCAGATCCGCAGTTCGACCGATTTCTTTGTTCATGCTAGCATCTAATCTACAACGACTTCGTTTGGTTTGGCTAGAAGGTGTGATTTATCAGTTCAACATAGATGCCACCTTCCGAATAGTTGGAGGAAACTTCGTTTTTTGTCTCAATCGTTTGAAGTACAAGCGCTCGAAATTGAATGGCATAACAGAAAGAATTGGAACATGAAATATTGAAGTCGAGGCGGCGTTCTCCATAGTTGCTCCAGAAGTCATTAATAGCAATTCATCTTTAAATTGTTGAAAACATGTTGGAAACAATGACAATGAATTTTGATTGAGTGGTATACGTCATCACTCTTTTAAAGATGTTTCGACGTTCCGCTCAAAACTACAAAGTTGTCTTTAGATAGCACTGCCGCTTCTAGGATTAAACAATCTTTAACCTGAATTATATAAATATCGGATTGTCTATACAAACAAATCCGAGCTCGTTGTACCCTAAAAATATTGCTTTGATTTGATTTTTAAAATTATGGAGGAGAAGGTAGGTTTAGAGAAGTATTGAAAAGCTAGTAATTTTCGGTTTTGGTCGAAGATGAATTTATATGCAATAGAAAAATATATCACCTTGGAAATGTGGATGGAAATCAGATCTGTAGAGAGAACAAGTCCAACTTTGAACGTTCCGTGATACGAACTTATTTAATTTGATCATTTCAGAAAATTGTTAAAATTTTATACTAAAAATACAAGTGTCATAACAAATCAAGGCTAGCTAGTCCGGATCGATCGATCAATCGGCGTGTGAGTGGTGGCAAAACATGGGCTTCCTCTTCAGGAGGGAGCATTATTGGATGTCCAAAGAACCCAGTTAAAGATTTAGAACAAGTATAAATGCTAGATTTTTTTTTTATATAGTACTACAAATTTTGTTTTTAATAATTCACTTAAACAATGCAATAACATGTTAAGCATGAGCAAATTTTAAGGTATCATATCTTTCAATCCGTACTTTGATTTCTACCTAGGTGCATTTCTTAACCTTAGTTATATTTTATGAGTGATTCGAGTATATTTTTATACTATGCCAAACTTGTGATAATGCTTTGCCTCGCCTTTGTGACTGCATGATGTGGCCTTTATTATGCATCTTTCGTTCATTTCTTTCCTCCTTTTCACTGTGCTTTGAGCGAAAATGGCCACAAGGCCCACAACAGTACTGCTTTTAATTTTGTGGCTGTGTACTGCTGCGCATTTGCTGACTTTTCCACAGTACAATTGCACAGCAATATATGATGACGATACAGGGAGTTGTAGTCGACAAATTAGTAGATCATCAGAAGGCTGTACTGCCAGTACTGGGAAAATGACAGTAGTTAAACAATAAACGGATCAAAAATGAATACCATTTAACATTTCTTTTAGGGTTACAAAAGTTACATTCACACTTGCTCACCTCGGTAAAAGAGGGAAAAAAAAAAAAAAAAAAAAATTTTTATCAAACCTGAACTGAACACAATCCACACTTGAAGTTGAAATGCGAAGGAAGAAAAAGTAAGGAATGAACAATAATCAACACAGCTCTATCAAACTACCATTGTTCGTAAATCATTCGTTTATTCAGTTATTGCGTTTGGAGGAGCATTTGCTCCATAAACCTGAAAACCAAAGTTTAAGTTAGCACAGTCCGATATCAGTTTTCTTAACCAAAAATTGAAACAGTATATGTATACACCAACCTCATAAGCAGCTAGAGATCTGCAGTAGTTATTATCAGTCAACACACTGCTACTACAAGATCCATATTCGTTATCTATGGCCGAAACACTTGACCTATCAACCTTCAAATGCCACGGAAACTGAAGCCCATTTACAGGCATACCAGCTTGAGAAATCGATCTCTGCATTTTGACCCCTCGCGGAATATTCCTTCCTTCAATTGAAAGTTTTCTTCTACTTGGTTGCCTCTCATATGTCTCATGTCTTTGCCTAGGTGCACTGTGGGACCTCACTTTGGCTCTCGAAGATTGTGTGTAAGACATGTAGTTCGGATATAACGGGTAATCGACAAACCCGTTTGAAGTTGCGGAATTGTACTGTGGGCTACTTTGTGCTGTTTTGAATGAGAAGTCGTCGTAGTGATCACTTTGTCCTTTCGGGCTAAACTCCGTTAAGCCTGATCGAGCTGGTGAATAGTTGTATGGTATGTCGGATTTTGTAGGCGTTCTTGAACCATAAGAACGTAAAGAGTGTGTGTGCTCGAATTTCTCGAATTGAGCAGTGGAGTAGCTATCCCTTTTCGAGTTTCTTCTTGGCTCAGCCATATGGCCCATATCCATTACTACTATTTTGATGTTATCTTCTGTACTATTCTCCACTTCCTAAATTTCAATCCAACAAACTTATGGTCTGTATACAATTCAAACCTCTCACCAAGAAAGTAATGGCGCTAAGACATAAGCGCAAAAACTATGGCGGCTAATTCTAAGTCATGAGTAGGATAATTCTTCTCATGGACCTTCAACTGCCTTCCACCATAACATATCACCCATCCCTCTTGCATCAAAACTGTTCCAAGCCCTGTCCTGCAAGCGTCAGTATACATGTGAATGGTTACTCCCATCCAACAAAACTAAAACTGGAGCTGTCGTCAATGCCCTCTTCAATCGTTGAAAAGCATTGTCACAGTCAACGTCCCAAGAAAAGGTCAAATTCTTTTTCATTAACCGAGTAAGTGGGGCTGATATCTTAGCAAAGTCCTTGATGAACTTTCTATAATAGCCCACTAAACCAAGAAAACTTCTTACTTCCATTGCATTCCTAGGAGTCTTCCAATCTTGGATTGCTACCACCTTCGCGGGATCCACTGCTACCACTTCCTTAGAGACTACATGCCCTAAGAACCTCACTTCCTTCCTCCAAAAATGACATTTGGAGAATTTAGCTTTGATTTGATGCGCTCGAAGGGTCTCTAAGACTTCCTTAAGATGTAAGGCACGCTCTTTCTCGCTTCTAGAGAAGATCAGGATATCATCCACAAAGACTACCACGAACTTGTTTAGAAACTCCCTAAACACCCTACTCATCAAGTCCCCGAAATATGAGGGTGCATTCATCAAACCAAAAGGCATGATGAACCATTCAAAGAAATCATATCGAGTTTTAAATGTAGTCTTATTTATGCTGTCCTCAGCTACCCTTAGCTGATGAAATCCTATAGCTAAATCCAACTGCAAGAAAACCGAAGCACCAACAAACTGATCGAACAAGTCATCTATCCTCGGTAATGGGTGTCTGTTCTTCTTCGTGAGCTTATTCAGCTCCCTATAGTCCATGCACAATCTCAGCGAACCATCAGCCTTTGTGGTAAAAACAATTGGAGCACCCCACTCCGAGATACTTCTTCTTATGAACCCTTTCTCAAGCAACTCTTTTACTTGTTTACTAAGCTCCCTCCTTTCCCTTGGATCCATGTGGCGCACATGCAATGCAACTGGCTTTGCATTGTCAACCAAGTATATACGGAAATCTATCTCGCGTTTTGGAGGTAATCCCCTAACCTCCTCAAAGACATCTACATACTCACGGACTACTCTAACAGATTGCAAATCATCAATAGAAGTGTCAAGAGATTCTAGGTAGCTAAGCATAACAGAAACCTTAGGTTCGCATGAGATACCGAGAGTATTACGCAAACTAGTCAACAGTCTAACTACCCTCTTTTCACGGTCGAGAATGCACCATACCTGGCTAGTCAATCCATTTCGAGAATCAACCCATAGGCCGTGAAACCAAGCACATAAGCGTTGCATTCGAACTCAACGCCATACACAAGTATTCTCAAATCTCAACATAACATAGACAGATGAGCCGTACCCCCAATAGGATTTGAGACAACAACGGGATCCACTACTATACTAGTATCTAGGTGTAAAGACTCAACAATAGAAGCAAATATAAACGAACGTGAAGCGCCAGAATCAAACAAAGTACGTACAGGACGATCGAAAAGGAAAATCAAACTTTCAACAGAAATGTTTCTACGTCTCTCTTGCGTAGCTGCAATGAGAGCATGAACCTGCGCTCCAGAAGTAGATGCTGTCCTCTTTCCTTTCCCTTGTCCTTTCCTCCTTGGGAAGTCTTTAATCATATGTCCTACTCACCACATTGGAAGCAACCAGTCCTCTTCTTCCTATGGTTCTTCTTCAAATGGCCAGGTATTCCACAATTATGACACTTTCTTTTCTCTGAACCCTTTTTATCCTTACCGCCCTTCTTCTGTTGTTGCTATGCCTTCTTTGGATCCCCTTTCTTATCCTATGCCTTGTCTACATTAGCACCTTTCTCCTCTTGATGTATTAACGCCATATCAACAAAATTCTCGAAAGTAGCCCCCATAGGAATATGGGACATAGCCAACCCGTGTAATGGTTCATTCAGACCCTTGGAAAATCTCAAAGCCTTCTTATGTGGTTTATTAACTAATTCTGTACCAAATCTTGCTAACTGGTTAAATTTGTTAATGTACTCCTTCACAGACAAACTCCCTTATTTCAAAGCCAAGAACCTCTCCATGTATAAACTCTCATCCGCTTGTGAAAGAAATTTCAACTCGAGTCTTTTTCTAAAATCCATCCACGTCTCCACTGCACGTCCTCCATTAATTACTTCCCACCAAAAGGAAGTTTCATCCTTCATTAACCAAGCAGCTAGCCGAACCCTCTTTCCCTTGTCTATCTCAAAGACCCCAAACAAATCCTCCACCTCCTTGAGCCAATTCCGAGCCTCAACAAACGTCTCAGTCCATAAAACGGTTTTCCGCCCATCGTACGGAAGTCTTTGCATATCTTAGAAAAAGCGTCTACACGGGGAGGAGGAGGAGCGGTTGCAGCTAAGGGAGGAGGAACGTTTGCTGGGCCTGCGGCAGTAGCCCCAGCCTCCAGATACCTTCTAAACCAGCTGGTATCTGTACGCCCTCGGGTATATAGGATTCCTCAGACATGCTGAAAGGAAAAAGGAAGAGATTCAAAACAAAGAATCGAAAGAATGATATATGGCTTTTGGGGATTATGTTTTTCATAATAAACCTTTCTCTTGAAAATACCTTCTTTAAAACATGTTTTTGAAAACGGTTTTCAAAATCTTTTATCTGTTCCGGTAACCTTCAGCTCTGATACCATGTGTAACACCCCATGTCCATTAATTTCACTCACTAAGGGAATGCATTAACTTTCCTGGAGCGTTATAAGAGTATAGAAAGAACATCACAAGTAGGGCTATCAAAAAGCTGCCCAACCCATTTACCCAGCCCAATTACCCAGAAAATAAACGGACTGGGTCAAACCCATAAAAGTAATGGGCAAATTGGGCAAACCCATCAAAACCATTTAAATAATTGGTTTACTTGGTCGTAGCCCGTTTATTTTATGGGTCCGCATTTAAACCATGTCTGCATTTGATTTTACCATCTCGTCTTGCTCCTTCGCATAGTACGATGAAACAAAATTAGGGATTCTTCCATCGATTTACGTACGAATCTACCGTTCCACTCAAACACACGTGATTTTTTTTCTTCCTGTTTCGTCTCTCTTCCTGCTTTCCCTCTTTTTGGTTTCCCTCTCGTCTCTTTTTCATTAATTTCCCTTTCTTCGTTTTATTCCCTCACGTGAATAATTACTTCTCTCGTTTTCGTACTGTTCTAGTTCCTCTCTTATCCCATTTAATCCCGTTTAACTACAATCGTTTCAGGTAATAATTTGTATCTTTTTTAACTATCATATACTGCTTTTGTTTGCGTCAGTTGATTGATTAATTAGGTTTCGGTTTGAAAACAAATTAAGTGTCGATTTGAAAACTTACTCTGATTCTGATTTTCAATTTGCTCATCGAAATACTCATCGAATTTTTTAGGGTTTATTCGGCACTTGATTTTGCTTCAGATTCTATTAAAATTTATGCATAGAGTTTAGTGTTGATTTGAGTTTGTCAAGGAATGTTGACTGCTCTAGGGAACTCCAATGAAACATTTGCTTTGGATTCTACTCTCACGTTATGTATGGACTGAGTTGCTTTTATTTTTTACCTGTAAAATTTTGTGTGTATAACTTTTGCTTTCGATCCTGGACTTACCGAGAGATTCATGGCCCATTAGCCTAAGTCTTAATGATTGTTTTATGGTACTCTTATGGCTTATAACTTATCTTTGATGTTAGTCCATGTAATTATTTGCAGTGTCAGATTTAGCAATCTAAAACAAAATAATTTTAAAGAAGCAACTAATATTCGTGTATATTAACAATCAACAAAGTAAGAGATATATGCATTTGTCAAGGTTTTTAGTGACATAATGATACATAAAGCAAAATAAACTATAGCAAATGGTCGTGTCTAAAGGAAACATTTTAGACAGTTTATCTTTGTATATTGTATCAGCTTAACAAAGCGAGTTTTTAAGAAGTTATTAGTCGTGTCTGAAGTTTTTAAGTTGAACCAGTAAAAAAGGGGAAACGGCCAAACAGCAGTGGCAGCAATGGTAATGATCCAACATCCAAGCGGTAGAGTAGAAAGAACATACTGGTCCCTCTCTGCAAACCTGGTCATGGCCTCAAATCCCGGCCATTACGTTGCCGTTATCATAACTCCTACCACCCAAAAGATCACCTATTCCACTCTCAGAACCATCACCACCATCCATGGAAACAACGGTAAAAATGGTGCATAAACGAAACATTATCCGAAGCTTCTTCGCCCTTCCGATACCCTTCATATCGGCTATGTTTATCGCCTTGTTACCTTCGAAGGTGCGTTTCCATAATCTGTCCATATGAACATAAAAATGTACTACAGTTTTCATACTTAAATTTCTCTTTGATTCTTATTTTGTAACAGGTGCTGAAAGAGTTCGCATCTAAGAAGTATGCAAGGTTGAAAAATCCAAAAACCCATTCAAAGAAGTACACAAGGATAACCATATGAAGTAGAAGACAGTTCATATGCAGAGGTAATTACTCGAAATCTTTAAAAAAATCGACTTTGTTTCAAGTTGTGATGGTTTTTAGATGTGAAAGAGTAAAATTTATGACTGATAAATTGAAAATCATTATATCCTTAGTTTGAAATGAAGTAAACTGAGACATCAACTGTTATTTTGAATTATCGATCACTGTGTGCATATTTAGGTGCATGCCTACTGACATTACGGGTACCAATCTACTAACATTATGTCTCATCACCACTGTTCTTTTCTCTCTTCCCTTCAGCCAGTACATTAATGGATGAATTTAATTCCCTGCCTTCATATATATGGTTAACAAAGCAAAATAAACTGTAGCAAATGGTCGTGTAACAAAGCGAGTTTTTAAGAAGTTGTTAGTTGAGTCAAAATTTCAAATTTCAAATCTCAATGAAATTACTTTTTGACACAAACATGAGAAATTGATACAAGATATGTGATGTATGTACTAAGTTTCATGTTTAGAAAGTATATAGTCTTTAGCATGTATATGAACACAGCATATGACTGATTTTGATATAAGGAAACTTTGAACATAAGCAGGTTTTTGGAAAACCATATATTTTATATGTATATACAATATCAAGGCGTAGATATACGCATGTGCTCCAAATTTAAGCTTTACGTATGATGATTTCATAAGGCGTGGAGTTTCAAAAGGTAAATTATCAAGCATAATGCTCCTTGTATCTGCAATTTTAAAAGAGCATAATAAACGAATTTCTTATTTATGCTAGACTCATTTATCTTTTTTTTTTGTATTTAAAGGTTTGGGTAATTTTGGAGGTCATTAGAATTCAAAACTTTTAAGTTTATGCCTAGGGTGATATATGTGTGGTTTTGTAAAACCATTTAACCCATTTATAAAATCCGTTTAGATGGGTTGAGCCTGTTAAACTACCTGTAACCATTTAACCCATTGTAATTACTCTTCCCCATCACTCAGAAAATCTGCGATTTAGGGTTCATTCAATTTAGCACCTGCACCATTTGCACGGATGTATTGAAATTTCAAGGTTGTACAATAGCAAAAAGGGAAGCACAATGTTGTACAGTTTTCTTACCAAATAAGTCTAAGCCTTTGACAGTAGTGACACATTTGTGTTTATTTCTAACGATTTTTTCAATAATAACTTCTTGTTTTTCCTACAGTAGATGTTAGACCAGCTAAGTAATATTGCCAAAAAATTGAAAATTACAGAGTATGGCTAAGCTAGGTTGTGACAACATTGAGTTGGCACATCATATCATAAAACAATGGCATCCAGTGCACATGGCTTTCTATTGGTAAGCCAGGATTGTCTGGAAAGTTGATTTTATTACGAAGAAGAGAAGCTCATCGGTAGGTTTAATGAGTTCAGGAAAAGGTTATTATAGTACTGTATACATGAATGGCATAGAGATGAATATACACATTAACATATTAGCAAGATGTTTTTTTTTTCAAAAGATAAGTTTGGTTAAATTTGCTATTAGTGTTTTAGTTTAATATATTTGTATGAAATATTATTTTTTATAGTCAAATATGATTCAGTATCAAAAGCAGGGTCTTTGCTATTAGGTAAAATATGATTCAGTATCAATGCATTATGCCTGTTTTTTTCTTCTTAGGATGAAATTTATTTTGGTAGTTAATACATTTTGGGTTTATATAATTATATGTTGTATCAGGAGATCTCCTTTATAGAATACATATCTTAAGACATAAAGCTATGCGGTTCAATGTTTTATCTTACATGCAGCAACATTTCTGATTGTTCTGTTCTTTATTTGTCTTGGGATTTATTTGCTATGCATAGTCTTAATTGCAGTCCATTGGATGATATGGTAAGCAAGATAGAGGAACTTGAATAGAGCATCCAAGATCTTAATCTGAGATTGGATCAGGTACTCCAATTGCATCGAGGTTAAAACTTGTCCAACTTGTGGTTTTACTTAATGATGCTCACTGTTTTTGTGATTATACTACAAACGCCTCCAGTAAATCATAACCTTGTATTGTAGTTATTCTAAAAGCTTATGTTGAACCAAGGAGTTAGTGCCAAGCTCTTCGACCTTCTACCTTAAGCTATCGTTGCCATGGACCTGCAGGTGAATGCCTTGGCGGTTTTTAGTTTCTATTTTTTTGATTACCTCACCCCCCCTACAAAAGTTTGAAAAAGAATGGCTATCCTTGGATATTCTTCGAAGTAGCACACAACAATAAACATTCCAATTAACCAACTTAATATAAACATATTATTAGAGAATGCTAGTAGCTCTCATCAAATGCATTTCAGAACAAAAGCAGGGTCTTTGCTCTAACCAGTTACACTGCTTACCCCAAAACTACTACACATACTATAATTATATTAGTGTGAATGAAGTAGAAGACATTAAAGATTTGTTAAACAAGGATGGATATAAAAAAAAGACTGTATAAGTCATTTTAATCAAAGGAATGGTTTTTCTTTTCTTTTCCGCAGATCATTTTAAACAGTATTGCTTAAATTGTTTGACCCCAACCTGTGCTCAAACCAGCTTTTGGAACTAGTTATTACATTATTTTATATCGTGTCGAGTCTAAAGGGATTAGAGTAACATATATGTGCAATACATTTATCATCAGTTTATGTTTGCTTGTTCTTCATTCTTCCTTTAATTTCTGATAAAAATGATCAGTTTTTCCCTTTAGTTTCATTTTCCCTTTGGTTTAAATTCATGTTTTTATATATTTATGCAGGTCCTTCTAAAATCTATGCTGAAAAGACAAATGTTGGATGATTGAAAGACCAGCTCATAAGTTATAAAAGAGCTGGAATTGATAGCTTTTAAAGACTGGAATTTAATGTTTAATTTGTTATGCTATTGATTGAAATCTAAAAGCACTACTTAAACCAATGATTAAACATGTACATTCTTATTTGTTTTGATGTTGAGAACTTTGTTTGATTTAATGTTGTGCATGTCAGTTTTATGGTTTCTCCATGCTTAATGGTTTTTTTCAATAATGGGTTTAATAGGTTGGGCCTAGGCTACCCGTTAAGTTTGTGGGTTGGGTTGGGCTTGGACCATACAATAAATGGGTTTAATGGGTTGGGTTAGTATTTGTCTTGAATGGGTTGGGTTAATTTTCACCCAACCCATTTATGTCCAACCCAACCCATTTGACACCCCTAATCACAAGACATATATATAAAATGTACTTAAAAATTCAAAATTTATTCATTGCAGCGGAAAAGCAAAACTTGTTTGGTTACAACATCAAAACCACATACTAAATCCAAGTACACAAATATCTATCTTGAACAAAATTATTATTAGAGTACATAAAAGCAAAACCATAATCCCACTCCAAACAGCCATAATGAAAAATAGATAAAGCCGAGCATTACTTTCAACACTTCCAAGCACTTAAAAGATGAAAGAGATCCAAGTCAAGCTTCACTAATCCCACCCTGAGGACCTTGGAGGAGGGGGGGGGGGGGGGAGAAGAGAGGCGAAAACAAAAAGGATCAGACATAAGTCCGGCGAGTCTAGTAACTGGATACAAGAGATGACTGTAACACAAGCAGGTATGACAAGGTAAGCAAGATAGGACATCGACTGCGTTCCTAGCCACTATAAGATATGCTCTGCACCATACCACTTACTAGTTACATACTAAAAGATGACCCCTCCCTACTAATCATAATAATGATAGCTTCATGTACTCTTAGCTACTCTCGTAGGTGCCCACTTACTCCTACCACCACTAGTTGTACCCACTACCCTCCCCATTCGATCGGCTCCCTAACCTCGTAGATACCTGTGTTGGTCCCACAATAGGTGTATCACTCCCTAAGATGGCAACCCCGATACTATTGAAATGCACAACTTATACCTACACGATGCAACAACGTCTTACCTACCAGCCCGGACCTACGCACGCACATGGCTCTGTTGGACTTGCACTTTCATCGCTAACTCTTTATTGACCTCTTACAATCAACCCCAGTAAGTGTGTCCCTCTCCTCGACCTAGTTCGATCTCATATAGATACTAAAATGCGTTAGTGGTTGAAAAGGGTCCACTCACTTGACACAAGCTTCCCTCCTAAGCTTGGTCCCCGCTAAGAATTCCCTCTTAACCCCTCTTTATCCCCATGTCTAATCACATGTCTCATCTTGGTTAAGTGCTTTTATTATGTTTTATGTGCTACCCATGTTACCCACTTAGCCCTTTATTATCTCCATGTCTAATCATATGCCTTATCTTGGTTAAGTGTTCATTAATTCATTATAACTGTAATCTTGCAAGACCTCCCACATTAGATTACCGTTTGCGGTTGCTGGATATGCCGGTCGGTTCCGGGAAGGCTTATACCGCAATCCAAATCTAACCTCGTGTCTTTGCATTATTACGCATCTAATTTCTGCCTTTGACCTCTCACATTAGATTACTAAATTGCGGTTGCTGGATATGCCGGTCGGTTTCGGGCAGGCTTATACCGCAATCTGAATCTAACCTCATGTCTTAGGCGTTCATTATCACTTTCTTGATTCAAGACCCAATTTCAAATCTTGGATTATAATATATTCCAATTACCCATAATTTCTAATCTAATATATGTTTATAATTTTAGATCAAAATTATGCCTATAATCTCATATATACAAATTATGCCAAATTATGCCCAACCAATTTTCATAGTTATTGACAATCTATGCTAAATCTCATGGATACAAGTTATACTCAATTATGCCCAAACCAATTTTCCATTTCATCAACAATTTATGCCAAATCTCCTTTTATTACATATTTCCTAACTTTTCCCAATCATTCCAATGTTATTTGTACGTAAATCTCAATGCAATATGGTTAAGCTCGAAGTTAGCCTAATATCAGAAAGGAAAAAGGAAAAGAAGAAGGGAAGAGAATCAAAAACATCCAAACTGGCATAAACATATAAATGGGCATGTGAAATGAATAACGACAAAGTAGATCAGATAGGCATATGATAATAGCAATTGGGTATGAATCTAAAGGATAACAAATTATAAAACTTGATATGATTCATCTTATTTATATGCATATACATCAGATCCAATTTACAATCCTATCACAATTACTTTTTAATTTAATTATATGAGAAAGTAACATAGACTCACAACGATAGGATTCTTAGAAAAGAGAATTAGGTGTTGTTGTAGCAATTCTGATCTTGAATAATCTCTATTTTGATTTGTAGATTTGATCTTCTAATTGGAATACTCCTATTCTGATTTGTTTTGGTGGAGAAGAAAGGCTAGTTCAGATTAGAGCAGCATGGAGGCGCCATGGATGATAACAATGACATTAGGGTTAGATTCGGGTGTTTATTTATAGATGTATTAAGTGAATTAGGACCTTTAGATTAGATTAGGAACCATCTGAACCATCCAGACCAGTAAAACACGTCATCCAGCCAATCCCATAAAGACACGTCATCATGGAACTCTCCAGAATTCTGCAGATCTGGCTCAGCCTTGGTGCACTTCCTAGGTGCGCCAGTACAATTTTGTTCTGGCGCACTTCACAAGTGCGCCAGTTATCCTGGCCCATTTCCTGATTGTTCTGCCCAACTTGTATCATCCATAACTCCTTCATATGGTATCCGTTTTACTCAAACTCTATCTCAAGCAGAATTCCGAGATGAACGCAATGGCGTAACCCGTTCCACTTAATTCTTCTTTTAAAAAATAATTATTCTTTAATTATCTCTTTTGTCATATTTTAAAATTAGGGGTGTTACAGAAATGGCTATGATCGGCGGAGGAGGGTTTGGAGTGGGAGGTATCGGGGTCGAAGGCGGATTGGAAGCTTAAGGTGAGGAGATAGCAGTGATTGGATGGGTAGAGGAGATATCATAAATTAGCTCTACCATTTTAGTGACTTGAGGATGACATGACCTCTTTATTACAGCAACTAATTCCATATTGATTACTACAACAATCAAAAGCGTTAAATTTCGATTCATTATAGGATTATTACCATATGTTTATTCCCATAAAATGGAAACACTTCAAATTCAAACACATATTAACAAACAAACATTTTATTTAATATAATAACGTCATTTACATAGATTTAGACATATAAGATTAATATATATTTATATTTATAATTTAAACATGAAGTTAATGCAGTTACTAATTCATGTTTATTTACTATGTTCTGGTCTAACCTAGCGACCAAAATAATCTTTTTTGTGTTTAATCTTGTTTTAAGATTCAGAATTTTATAAAAAGTTATTTAATGCAATTTTTGTAAATTTTGTCCAAACTATTTAAAAAAGGAAAATTGACATTATTTCAAATCCCAAGGAAACAAAATAATATTTTATTTAGAATAAATGTTGCAAATTGCGTACACAAAAATATGTGAATTTGTACATCTCTTCTTATTTGATTTACCCACATTCCTTGTAGATTTCAAATAATCATTTTTATTGCAAAAAGAACAAAAAGGATAAAATTGCAACAATTAAGTAAAACCACAAACAATATCAAACACATTAGGATTATTATTATCATTATTTTAACCAAAAGTGCATAAACTACAAATCAACACCTAATCATATGAATCTTGAATAAAATTACAAATCAAATAATGGTTTTGGGACTGATTGTCAGATTTGAGGTGTTTACAATAGCTACAAACAACTTAAGAATAATTGTAGATAAGAAGATAATAATAAATTAAAAGGCCAACAAATCAATATTCAATCCTAAATTCATAATATTCCAAATTTGACAAAATAAACAAACTTGATAACCTTTAGGCATATAAATCAAATTCAACACAAACGAACTATATAAGTTAATTATAACTAATATATATAATTTACCGCTCACCTGAAAGCTATCCAAATCCAAATCTGGCACAACTTTTAAGTCTAAAATTCTCAAATCCTACAGATCTACAGTTTATATCCAAAGAGGATTTATAAACAAAGATTTAGACTTGTAGATCTGAAAAAAATAGGAAAAGAAGAAGGAAATTCGATAAAATAAATTACCTAAGCAAAGAACCATCTCTTTTTCATAAATCTGAATCTAATCTCTATAGTTCTTGTAAATCTGATTTGCATATGTTTATAATTTATGTTTTAGAAGAGATTAGAGGATTGAAAATGGAAGAGTTTCGTTGTTGCTTTTAGAAAATATGAATAAGAGAATTGGGGGCCTAGCCATTTATTTATAAACATCGAAATGACCCTAGACCATTAGATTCAATTTAATAAAGATCCGCCCGTTAATATAGTAAATTATATATCAAAAACTTAGTCGCTACACTGCCTATATCTACCAAATGGTTGACACAGCAGTCGACTGCTCGATCGACCGCTTGGTCGATTTGGCAGTGAGGTGGCGGGGGGAGATTAATAACTATGTTTAAATATATTTTGTTTTATTTATTTTCCATATGTTTTCGTATTCCATCCGTAACTTTTTCACACGGACTTCATTCGCGAAGTTCCAAATATGAAAGTTGACGAAAATTCTGTGATGAACGCAAAGATACAAGTTTCGTGGTCAAATTCCATCTTTTGCTATAAAATTATTTTTGGAATCTAATTAAACAACTGAATTTAGTATCGCCAAAATTCTGGGTTGCTACAACTTTCTTATCATCAATTTAGTGTATGTTTTGAACATAGTACGGTCATATTAGACATGACGTGTAGCGTCGATATCTACCCACCAACCCTGTAATCCTCTAAGAAGATATTCATCTCATAAGTAATCATAGTTGTGAGAGACTCCTCAGTTAGCTTAGCCTGCAATGCAGAGCTAGACCTGTTCCGACACCTGCGTGCCATATGACATGGTTTTCAATAGTTGTAACAAATAAACAATTGCCCAGAGTCATTGTTTTAGGATGGTTTCAATTGACCATTTTGGCTTTCTTGTTTGTTGTAGTTCCAATTAGGCCCGTGATTCCGATTCTTAAAATTTTTGGAGTTTGGTTTCAAAGTTGCAGCCTTCTTAGTATTGTCATGTCGTGTTTACGAGATCCCCTCTTAATACAAAGGAAGATCATTGAATTTTCCAGTGAAATTCCTTTGTTTAATATATAAGATTATTTTTAAATTCCTTCTAACTAAGGACAATTTATCTATGAAAAGTGCCACTTGAAATTGTTCATCAACAACCATACCTTTGGAGATGACCCATGAGCAATTTTCTGGAGATCACGAGATTGCGTCTCTAATGACTTATCATCCATCATATGATATATGAGGTAGCGACTGACTGCATATTTATTTGGTCACGCCTCTGCTATGTCATATTTTTTCTACAACACTTCCCATATTTTCTTTGTTGGCTTGTTCGAATTATAATAATCATATAAGTCGTCACTGAGACTGTCGAGGATGAACTTTTTGCACAGATAATTCTGCATCATCCAGATCCGCAGTTCGACCGATTTCTTTGTCATGCAAGCATCTAATCTACAACGACTTCGTTTGGTCTGGCTAGAAGGTGTGATTTATTAGTTCAAAATAGACGCCACCTTCCGAATAGTCGAAGGAAACTTCATTTTTTGTCTCAGTCGTTTGAAGTACAAGCACTCGAAATTGAATGGCATAACAAAAAGAATTGGAACATGAAATATTGAAGTCGGGGCGGCGTTCTACATAGTTGCAACAAAAGTCATTAATAGCGATTCATCTTTAGATTGTTGGAAACATGTTGGAAACAATGACAATGAATTTTGATTGAGTGGTATACGTCATCACTCTTTTAAAGATGTTTCGGCGTTCCGCTCAAAAGTACAAAGTTGTCTTTAGATAGCACTGCCGCTTCTAGGATTAAACAATCTTTAATCTGAATTATATAAATATCGGATTGTCTATACAAACAAATCCGAGCTCGTTGTACCCTGAAATTATTGCTTTGATTTGATTTTTAAAATAGTCTAGAAGAACGTAGGCTTAGAGAAGTATTGAAAAGCTAGTAATTTTCGGTTTTGGCCGAAGATGAATTTATATGCAATAGAAACATATATCACCTAGGAAATGTGGATGGAAATCGGATCTGTAGAGAAAACAGGTCCAACTTTGAACGTTCCGTGATACGAACTTATTTAATTTGATCATTTTAGAAAATTGTTAAAATTTTATACTAAAAATACAAGTGTCATACCAAATCAAGGCTAGCTAGTCCGGGTCGGTCGATCGATCGATCGACGTGCGAGAGTGGTAGCAAAACACGGGCTTCCTCTTCAGGAGGAGCATTATTGGATGTCCAATGAGCCCACTTAAAGATTTAGAACAAGTATAAATGCTAGATTTTTTTTTTATATAGTCCTACAAATTTTGTTTTTAATAATTCACTTAAACAATGCAATAACATGTTAAGCATGAGAATGTTTTAAGGTATCATATCTTTCAATCCGTACTTTGATTTCTACCTAGGTGCATTTCTTAACCTTAGTTATATTTTATGAGTGATTCGAGTATATTTTTATACTACGCCAAACTTGTGATAATGCTTTGCCTCGCCTTTGTGACTGCATGATGTGGCCTTTATTATGCATCTTTCGTTCATTTCTTTCCTCCTTTTCACTGTGCTTTGAGCGAAAATGGCCACAAGGCCCACAACAGTACTGCTTTTAATTTTGTGGCTGTGTACTGCTGCGCATTTGCTGACTTTTCCACAGTACAACAGCTCAGCAATATATGATGACGATACTGGGGGATGTAGTCGACAGATGAGTAGATCATCATCAGAAAGCTGTACTGCCAGTACTGGGAAAATGACAGTAGTTAAACAATAAACGGATCAAAAATGAATACCATTTAACATTTCTTTTAGGGTTACAAAAGTTACATTCACACTTGCTCACCTCAGTAAAAGAGGGAAAAAAAAAAAAAAAATTTTATCAAACCTGAACTGAACACAATCCACACTTGAAGTTGAAATGCGAAGGAAGAAAAAGTAAGGAATGAACAATAATCAACACAGCTCTATCAAACTACCATTGTTCGTAAATCATTCGTTTATTCAGTTATTGCGTTTGGAGGAGCATTTGCTCCATAAACCTGAAAACCAAAGTTTAAGTTAGCACAGTCCGATATCAGTTTTCTTAACCAAAAATTGAAACAGTATATGTATACACCAACCTCATAAGCAGCTAGAGATCTGCAGTAGTTATTATCAGTCAGCACACTGCTACTACAAGATCCATATTCGTTATCTATGGCCGAAACACTTGACCTATCAACCTTCAAATGCCATGGAAACTGAAGCCCATTTACAGGCATACCAGCTTGAGAAATCGATCTCTGCATTTTGACCCCTCTCGGAATATTCCTTCCTTCAATTGAAAGTTTTCTTCTACTTGGTTGCCTCTCATATGTCTCATGTCTTTGCCTAGGTGCACTGTGGGACCTCACTTTGGCTCTAGAAGATTGTGTATAAGACATGTAGTTCGGATATAACGGGTAATCGACAAACCCGTTTGAAGTTGCGGAATTGTACTGTGGGCTACTTTGTGCTGTTTTGAATGAGAAGTCGTCGTAGTGATCACTTTGTCCTTTCGGGCTAAACTCCGTTAAGCCTGATCGAGCTGGTGAATAGTTGTATGGTATGTCGGATTTAGTAGGCGTTCTTGAACCATAAGAATGTAAAGAGCGTGTGTGCTCGAATTTCTCGAATTGAGCAGTGGAGTAGCTATCCCTTTTCGAGTTTCTTCTTGGCTCAGCCATATCCATTACTACTATTTTGATGTTATCTTCTGTACTATTCTCCACTTCCTAAATTTCAATCCAACAAACTTTTTATCAATCACTTCCATACTAATTTAGTAGAATACAATGTCTTCACATATTGATAGCAATAAGATACTAACACAGGTTGGTTTTCTATGGAGTGGTATATATCTAGAATGTTTATAAAAAGATCTTGCGATTTCGCCTTACTTGGTATCAATTAATCAATGTTCAAAGAAAAAAATAAAAATAATACTAACTTACATATGATTGCTTGGATCTAGAATGAAGAGGGGATCGTCTTTGATTTGGCGTACGAGAAGAGATGCTTTGTGCTTGCTCTTGTTCAACCATTTGAATTCTTTGTGTGCGGATTCTTTCTTGAGCTACCATCAAAGCTTGCATCCGTCTTAGCGCCTCAGTAGCATGCCTTCTCACCAGGTTTCCCCTTATCAGTGCTTGAAGTAGTACTAGACCTCTAAGCGCACATAATGCTTTTCTAGACTGCATTATTTTTCCCATAAGTACTTGCATTCTTTATGCTGTTTCAGAAACAATTAATCTTTTATGGTATACAGAGTACGTAGAAACTAAAAATTTACCAAATATGCTCTAAAATAAGACTGAATTTTGATGGCAGCCTCATCCTCACTGACGTTACTCATTCTCTGGCCACGGGCTAATGAGGCGGCCACTGCTACAGCAATTGCCTGTCTTGTTTTCTCAATATCTTCTTCTGAAACTCCATTACTACTGCAATTACGAACGCCATTGAATTTGACATCTGGTGTATTCAGCTCTTTATATCTCCGAAAACTCCATCTCTTCTTCTCTTTCGGGCTTGGCGCTGGAACTAGACCCGACCCATGTTTGTGGGGAGAAGGCAGTGACGCTTTTTCATGCCCTTTTTGATCATCTTTCTCCTTGTTCTTCTCTTTCTTGCCTGTCAAAAAACTCTTCAGCCATTTGCCAGTCTTTCCCATTGTACATTTCCAAGCATAAGTTATAATTTTTTTTCTATTAAACTTGTACAGAGAACATATGTTGAATGTAATTTTTCAGAGAATGGAAGATGACCTGTTAGATTCCATGTTTATAGCTGGCTTGTGCAGTAGTGAAACAAAAGATTGTAGTCATCATGTGCGACCAAGCTTACTGCTTAAGATTTATTATATGTGGTCAGTTGCCATGTGAGGTGTAAAATCTTTGAACGTGCAGGGTTCAGTAAGTTATAATTATTGTTAAATACAATGCCGTATTTATACATATCTATATCTCGGACAGTCATGTAAAAGCAATGGGTCCGGTTTTCTGTTATAATTTTGGACATATTTCACAGCACTTGATCCCAAAACTTTGATGCTGGTGGTCCAACAATAATAATTGGTGATTTAAGTTCCCAACTTCCATATAGTGGTCAAACTCCGTGCAGGACAATTAAGTATGTTCTTGAAGTATGGATACTGTTTTGTATGTAATGTAAGGTGCAATGTGCATATTTGGCATTACATGAGTGACTCTTGGGTACTAAGTCTTGCATCTTCGACCACATTTTAGTTAGTGGGCAATATTATTGAGCAAAGCTTAAAAATAATTTACCAAATAATTTACAATAGTTATTGATGTGAAATTTTAGTTAAATATTACATCTTTTGGCCTTTTCCGTTTAGAAAAAAGCTAGAGTTAATTAATGTTGTAAGCTTAATGATCGTCATTATCTCATGAGATTTCATCCCTAATAAAGCAAATTCATTTTATAATCGAACCAGGATTTCCTTAAACATCTACATTTGTTCTTAACGAATTGCATGATGGCAAAAAAAATACTGACTTGAGTTTAATGAGTGGTTGTTAGGGTGGGTTTGGTGGGTTAAGCTGCCAGTAAAATGAGGAATGATAATCATCTGCATTCTGCACATAGATGGGCCACACATTTCAATCAAATATGAAAAACATCATGCATTGCTGTAAGTTTTTACACCAAAAATTGCGATCTTTATATGGGTGTCAAGCTCATAAAGTTAAAACGTGTAGCAAAATTCTAAACTGAATACAAGAAAGATGGAGTGATTATAAAGCGATCCTATAGTAGCAACAAATGTATCATTTTGCAAACCAACATATGCATAATTCAGCAACAATTAAAACAAGCGAGCCTTTATTTTCTAGAGTTTTTTTTTTTTTTTTTTTTTTTTTGTTAAATCTGTCAGGTTTTCGTTTCCAGCCTTTTCACTATTATAATAAATATCAAAATGAGAGTGTGCAGTGTTGAATAATGGAATAGTTGGCAATTCACATGCACTTTTATATCATGCTGCTCCACTCTACCCATGTGTTCGAATTAGAAAAGTTGCTTTGAATGTTCATTGCCTATTTATGATTTATGTGTCATAACTAACCTAACTATTAGGCATGAATGTAAATGGATCCAGATGTTTCAAAAGATGCATAAAATGGTTGAGCTTCAACTCTCAATTTTACATTTGTTTACAACTGTATAATCCTGAACTAAATCCTATTTTCCTATGTACGCAGGATCATTGGGCATAAATGTTACTATTGTAACAAAAGAATTGGATTCGATAATGGTAAAGAAGACTGTTTTTTTGAGGTGGATTGGAATTCCCTCTGGTCTACTTTAGTGGATACATCAATCATGCAGTTGAAATCAGTCCAACCTCTTCGTTGCAGGTATTTATTTTCTGCTGAAAATTAATGATGAAACCATTAGAGTGGTCATGTGTCTTTGAAGTAAAGCAGTACTCGATTGAGCAATGCGGCATTTACTAGCTAGATTGGTCCTCTGTCTATGAAGTATCCGTATATGTCCAGACATTATGTACATGTTGCAAGTATGATACAAGCTACTGCTCTATGTGCCATAAAACGACTTATGGGATATACATTATGTCATTGTTTGATTAGAAATTAAGCCATTGGTGATCTACCCTACTGTATAAACTCATCACTGTATCATAAAATAGAAAACAATAAAAATAAAAGTTCCTTAAAACATCTTTGGGTCTATATGGTTTATTTTATATTATGTGTTTTTGGTTTTCAGCATTAATTACATAGTATAAGAGGAGTGAAAAGACAATGAAGTAATTTGAACGAAGATGGAGGTGACGACAAAGGAAGTAAAGAGACGATAGAAGTATGAATTGCTCGTGCTTCGATAGTTCCGCAAAGAGCGCAAAATAAATAAATAAAGTTGTTTTTTTATTTCGCATGTGATTAACCTTGTTCTCTAAATTATTTGTTTTTCATAATACACTTTATGTGTATTTTCGTAGAACAAAATATTCTAAATAGAAATGTAAATCAATCGCACTCTTAGAGCATCCCCAACGTGGGGGTTGCTCGTGGTCAATTCAAGGGGGTTGACACGAGCAAACCCCCCAACTGGCTATGGGTTATAACCCTTAGCCAGCAATCGGGTAAACACACCCAATTGCTTTCTCCTCAACCCTTCTCTGCGTTTTGTTTTGCAGTTGCCACCCTCCCAATTTCTCTTTCTTCTTCCGTCGCACCCAAATACTCATAAAAAATAATTAATGAGAAGATTAGGTAAAGCTATTTTTGGTTCTGTGAGTAGTAATGCCACCAACAACAATGTAGAAGAGGAGAATGAACCGATTGAAGACACTTGTCCAAGCGACGCTCATCGTTCAAGACCCATTCGGAGAAGACGGGTTGCTAGAGCCGGTGTTTATACTACGCTGAATCCGCACATCGATTTTAATTTGAGTAGAGATAAAGCATTGGCTGATTTTTGCGAACTGCCCGAAGGCAAAAGACACCTTACCGATTTCTTGAAGTTGTCTTTAGAGGTATAACTTCTTAAACTGGTTAGTTTACTAGTCGGTAGTTGAAAAAGAACCGTGTCGTACCAAAAATAGTAATTCTTTTGTATGTTAATAGGCTCGTACTGATCGTACATGAGGATCATGGGTTAGTATCGTCCGTTTGTATAGGACGATTCGTGCATATGACACAGACGATATTATTGCGGGATACCTTAGAAGTATTGGATTTGGAGATTTCTTGAGTACGTAATTTTGATGAACCCACTTACATAATACGTATGTTATAAAACGTAATATATTTACTTGATTTAAATATTTTTAATTTGCAAATTAGGTATTGAAAACCTGTATAATAATGATGTTCAGTTATGTGGTGCATTAGCCGTGTGTTGGTGGAAAACTACACATACATTTCACTTTAGTTTTGGAGAGATGAGCTTTACACCACTAGATTTTACCATGCTTACTAACATACCAATTGGTCAGGGTGCAACTTTACCTTATGATGAGCTATATCAGCAGTATGACATATTGGCTAGTATATTCCCACATTTGGACTTACGAGGGGGAGGCTTAACAAACAATCATCATATCAGAACCTCGTTCATGAAGCAAGTCATAATGAAATTAGTGGTACCTCGGCCTGCAGTTCACCACTTAGAGATTCTTAGATTGTTTATATTATATATGATGGGTAATTTATTCTTTATGGATTCATCAAACACATTGCCACGTGAATATGTAACTGTTGTTGCGGGCATGTCGTTCGACAGTACTCCTATTACATATGACTGGGGTACGCCGATTGTAGCTCATTTGTACATGGGTTTTGACCAGCAATGCACTATTAAGGCTCATGGGTCGTCGATTACAGGTTTTTCGGAGATTTTGCAGTATTGGTATTTTGAGTACTTTCATAACATGGACTTTCCGACATTGGATCCCGCACTATCACATTTCTACCCTCGAGTGGAAGCTTGGGCACCCGAAAACCGGCGGGTTGTACCAGGAGGTGATTGCCGTCATGTATTTGCAGTGTCTCGTAATTAGATTGAGATGAGGACCACACGAGAGTCAGTTTTGTGGCGTCCGTTTGCCGGTTCCCCTTTCTTGTTAGGCCCAGCCCAGCAGCACGCTTAGTTTCTGTCAAGTAGACGATATCCATTGGTATCGTCACCACCCGCTTTAGGATGTTGTTGGTACTTGGAGGAGCGCTGTTGGTGATAGTTATTCGATGTTGACGTTATTCCCGATGATCCCCACCCTGATACAAGTCATTTACGGGTTTATTCCAGTGTTGATTTACAGCAGTATGCCGGTGATTGGTGACCAGCTGACAGATTTATCATTACCGGTAGAGATTACATTTCTGTTTGGGGATCGTTTTATACACCTTCTAATACGGCAACGTTTGTTCATGCCGCCGCAGTTGATTTAGTTGGTCCTTCGGCCTACACTTCGGTTGATGCTCCATATGTATTACGCGACATGTCTCAGAGTACCCTTACTTTGCATGTGCCTCCTCGTCATCAGCCTCCTCGGTAGCCTTGTTAGTCCGTTCATTCGCATCAGCCTCGCCAGTCTCCTCATTCGGACTAGCCTCGTCAGGCTCCTCAGTCGCATCAGCATGCCCAACCACCTCATTCGACTATGCCAACGAGTTACGGTTAGACCGTGGGCATTCCTGGCACATCCGGTCTGGATACATATGTTGATATTTCACGGCCTATTGTTACATAGTTTCCAGATCCCGCTGTTGTTCCTTACGAGGAACTATATCTTATGCATCTTGGCCTTCGAGATACGATGTATCGAGAGCATAAGCGCGCAGTTAATCAGTTGACGGCTCGTGTCAACGAGCTAACTGCTGAGGATGACGAGCGATATCATCCGACATGACGAATAGATGACGATGATGATGACCATGTCGATAGCGGACCAGCAACACCTCTTGGGGATGATTTGTGGTTCTTTGATGATGCACCTTAGATTCATTTTATGTGGTATGTTAGTGTAGCTGGTTGTATTCGTACGTTATCCTATTGGTTTGTTGTACTAGTAATTTTATGTAGTATGTACGATCTTATTGTTATCTTATTTATTAGACTGTAATCTGATATGTAAGTTGTATGTGTATAAGACGCATGTATTTTGGGTATCATCTTGTAATGGTTGTATTGTAGTTATTATCTTTCTGTATCTTTCTTTTGTACCTTGTAACTTATCTTGTTATTTTTAATACTCGTACAGTTGATTTTTGACCAGTACATATTATTTTTAATGGACATGTGTAACAACTTACGATAAGCATAAAGATATAACAGTTTATAAACATAAGGATACAACAATAGCACCAATAGATCCAACAATAAGCATAAAGATACAACAGTTTATACAGATACAACAACTTACGATAGTAGATGCGAATTAAAACATCAAAGCATGAAGTAGGAAATAGTAACTTAAGTAAACTACATTTTACGTTTAGTCTTAAGGGAGTCTCATGATGTTCAATCGGAACTGATTATTATCACTTTGGAGGCATCTAATCTCTCATTCGAGTTCGTTTGCATATGTTATTCCCCGAGGACACAAAGGTTTGTCTATCCATTCCGTGTAATTGCAACCATTTGGATAGGATGGACATTGCTGCATGCGCCGACCTATATTGTTTCTCTCTGCTCAAAACACATCTTCAACCGCATACCCGCAGTAGCAACGAACTGGATAGGAATCAACCACATGTTCATGCAGTGGTACTCGATAAAACTCTACTTCTTGCATTGATTGAGCGACCGACTATTTATATGATACTTGAACAGGTGTTACTTGCGTTTCATGTGGAAGTTGAATGTTCACTTGTTCGTATGGCGATTCAGTTTGAGGTCTCATTTGGTTTAGAAATTGGAATTCGTCTTCAAGCTCCTGTAGCCTCCTCTTCGTACGCCTTTTCCTCGGAATCTGTAACTGATTACCACGAAGGCATTTTCAATGAGTGCTAATAGAAGGAGGTGCTCTAAGAATGAGAACAAAGTTGTTTGAGTGAGGTAAGTTGTTGTGAGTAAGTTAACATATATATATATGTATATATATATATATATATATATATATATATATATATATAGCTGCAAGGTTGGTAATGACGTGAACGGTCACTAGCTGCACTATGATTTACGTTTTGTGATTTTAAAAGCTTTTATCGGCAGTAAAATAAATACTAATGTAACCGGTCGCTGATACGACTGTAGGGAATAATGTAGGGAATCTGCTTTTGAATGATAACGTATATCGAGGACGACCCAAACAGGACAAAGGACTAAGGACTGGACTATAATATGAAAACTCTCGAAAACGAGTGACATGTCTCCACTCTGCCATAAAACATGACAAATGACTGCACTCTGCCACATGTACACTTCTTTAACACTGCAAAGACTAGTTTACTCAGTTAAACTGTTAATGCGTGTATGGGAACTGTGCAAGACCTGACTAGTCAATGAGCATCAGTCATTAGAGGCTACTAATACACTGTATGCCCACAATCAGAGAGTGTCCCCTTAGGAACACTATAGCATGGATATAAAGTTAACTTCGAAGATGTATTTATATGCCCAAGTTTTATTCTCTATAAGCTCATAATTCAATTACTAAACATTCACAATTTGAGCTATGGACAACTGGGTAAATGACGATGAGGCTTCCATTAATCAACGGTCTGGAAAAGAAATTGTACTTGAAGGGTTGGTTTCCGAGTTGCTACATACAATTGTATCCAATCGTATCTGCCGTTGTGGACAAGAATCGGTCGTGGTTGTTGCCAATACTAAAAAAATGCTGGTCGTCGATTTTTCGCTTGTGAAGCCTACAAGGACCACAAGGGTTTTTCTAATGAAATTGATTGTTTTAACTTTAAGCAGTAGATTGACCCTCCCATGTGCGAACATGGACGTCAGTATGCACTGGAAGCGCAAGCTGAAATAAGATGCTTGAACAAGATTGTTGCCGATAAAACTAGAGCTGGACCTTTCCCAAGGCCGTGGTAGGTGTATGTGTTTACTATATTTTTAATTTTTATTGTACTTTGAATTTGTTGTTTGTGTGTTCAGTTGTTGTAGTTTGTATGATTGTGGTGTGGCATTTCTTATTATTATAATTGTCATTGTTGTAAGCTTCTAAGTTATGTAATGCAAAAAATTGAAATTACTAGAAGTGCGACCGTTGCTGATAAAAATCGTAAGCGTTGATGTGAAATGAGTAAATAAACATCGTAACATTTGTTGATTGTTCGTAAGCATCTCCATCTTTCATAGTTGGGATTCCACTAAACGTCTCCATCATTCACAGACTGCATTGAGTAGTCAATTCCGAAATAAATGACAACAATATATGAAAATAATAAGTCATGCTTTGAAAATAAAAAGATATATGAAAATAAATGACAAAAGTATATTAAATTAAGTCATGCATTAGGTAGTCATTTTCGAAATAAGTCATTCATTGAGTAGTCATTTCCGAAATAAATTTATAATAATAAAAAGATATATGACAATAAATGAAAATAGTACATAAAAATAAAAAGATATATAAGTACACTGTTTCGTTTGACACAATACTGTACCGAATCTGCTTTTCGTACTGCAATGATGTAAACGGTCACTGTATGGAATCTAACATAATATCACGAGAACTCAGTAATGAGTAGTCTATTTTGTTGAATTGTAGTTGTTGGTAGTACATTATCCTTATAAGTATTGCATATTTGATAATCCATCCTACACCTTTTATCTCTTCAAGCAACACCGTGACAGTCTCAAGTGAGAAATTTATTTCCTTGTTTGCTTAAAGGTAATGGTTATTATCAACAAACTTCGTACTTCTAGTAACTCTAATTATTCTACTGATGCATAGGTTACATGGATGATTCAGAACTAAGTGATGAACAAATGGGAAGGATTTTTGATGAGTACGAACAGAACCTCAACGATAACGAAGTTGGATTAATTCCTGATACACAAATTGAAGAAGTGCCTGGAGCGATTTAGCATCGAGCTGTTACAGCTCCTCGTCCTTCTCCAGTAAGTCAATGACTAAGTAATAGTGTTCAAACATTGAATTCTGCAACTCGTGAATTTTCTTCTAAGGATTTGCTGGCCCTCGTAAAATCCTATATTGAGGTTGATAAAAGAGATGAGTTATTAATGCAAAGTGGAGGGGGTTTAACATATGAAGAAAGATGGGCAATGATCATGAGGCTATACAATAACCATCACCATTTGAAATCCAAATGGCTAATCATCGTTTTGCAGACGCTTGTGATCGGTACACAAAGATTATCAGAACTGTTGAATACAAAAACATATTTAAAACAAATCAAGCCACATATGATTCTCGTTACCTTTTCGAATATGGTGAGGAATTTGTTGGCGACGAAGCATATAAACTCCGCTACAGTTGGTTGACCCACTGTGGAACTGAATAGGCTTAGGGTATTATGATTTTATTGTTATTTGAATGTCTATTTAATTTGATGTTTGTACGTAGAATACATGGAACATGGTACAGAAGAGGAAAATAACAAACGTTAAGACATTCCAAACTACACTTACAGGAACTAGAACAACAAAACATACCAACATCAAATTCAAAGTACAATAAAAAACTTCGTTCCAAGAAAAATCAAATACTACTGATTTCTGATATATCCAGCTCTAGTTTCCTCAGTAACAATCTTATTCAACCGCCTTATTTCGGCTTGCGCTTCCAGTTCATATTGAAGTCCACGTTGACACAACGGGGGTCTATCCACTGCATAAAGTCACAACATTGAACATCATTAGGGTAATGCCTATGGTCCTCGAAGGCAATACATCTGAAAAGTTGACGCCCAGCATTTTTTTTAATTTTGTTGACAACAACTGGTTCATATCCACAACGACAAATAAGGTAAGCTCCACTAGGTAGTGTTGGACCGATAGGATGTAGCGGTTCGATTGCTTGTCCTTCGTATACGATCTGTTTACCTGGTCTTTGATTTGCTACAACTTCGCGCAATCGAGCATTCAAAGATTTTGTTTTCGACTTCACTAATTTAGACTGAATTTGTGCTCCTTCACCAAATTCCACCATAGCCTTGTTGTGTTGTACACTATTCCTTGACCAATTAAATGCTTTGTAACAATTATTCTATGTTTCATCGTCAATCTCCAAGTCGTCCATAGCTGGAACTGAAAACAAAGACGTACAAAAAATGAATGACTACAAAATGTATGAATTTTTTGTTATGTTAGAAAAATAAAATAGGTGCATATATATTGCTACGTTAGAACACAAAGTAGGGCTAAATTTGTAAAATGAAATGTTGCAATTCCTAACAAGGACTAGTCTACTATGGGGATTCGTTGCAATTCAACACTGTAAGGTTAAATTTGTATAAGGATTCGTTGCAATTTTCAAAAAGACTGGTATAATCTCTGGAGAAACGTGATAAAGTGACAGAAAGATAAAGTGAAGCCATATTTCATTATGAAGGAATCTACACTATACACTGACAGTAAACAACAGTGTTCACTGTATAACTTTGGACATTGATATCGCAGAGACCTCCAGATCAACCCTAGGAGGAAGCCAAGTGGGTAGAAGAGATATTCGCTACGGATGTGACTAGGGGGCACAATCAGTTGATGAAGGACTACTTTGTGCCAAACCCAGTATATGGCGATGTTTACTTTCGTCGTAGATTTCGTATGTCGAGGACAGCGTTTGATCGAGTTTTGAACAAGGTTTTTGAATCCAATATATTTTGTACCCACAGAAGAAATGCTATCAACGAACTAGGAGTTTCACTGCTACAAAAAGTAACTGTGACACTTCGTATGATTTCGTACGGAAGTTCAGCTGATTCATTAGATGATAAATTATGAGAACAGACATAGAAAGAACATTTGGATTTCTGCAGGGACGGTTTCATATTTTAAGAAATGAGGTGTGCTATCAGAATAAGCAGTTATATCAGATATTATGTATTGTTGTATTATACTACATAATATGATAATTGAAGAAGAAAGGGAAGGATTTGAACTGCAACTTAAAAACTATCCAAATATAGCAGTGGTGTTTACAAGTAAGCCGTACAAGGACCCGAATACGTTTGCCGAGTAATTGCAGCGTATCCAGGACGTTAGAGATTCCCAGACACATCTAGAATTAAGGGACGAATTAGTCGAACATTATTGGGAGCATACCAGCAATCAATAGGAGATGGTTTACCGTATCTGAAAGTTCAAGTTAAATTACTTTCGTTTGTTTAGTTATATGTATGCTTTAATGCTTTTATATACCGTTTAATGCTAGAGTTATGAAATATTACATTAACGTTCTATTATTACATGTTCATACTTCCAAGCTTGCTAGTAACAATTAAAAAGAAAAATTTAACCGAGGAACTGTTACAACACTGACACCTAGTACATAACTAAAGACACTTACCTTAATGACTCCTACAACAATGGTACTTAATAATTAGAAACTAACTAACGACATAGAAACAAACAACTACAATGAAACAATCAAAACATAAATACGTCCTATCCCATGCGTCTTTTGCGGCACGCTTCTAGTTCTTGCTCTATTAATAATCGTTGCATTGGGTTTAATGTATCCAAGTTGACAGTCATAAGTGCCCTATCATCAATTCGTTTGAGTCGAGCTAATTCACGCTCCCTAACATCCAACTCATGCTCTCTTGACATTTGAAGTTCTTCATGTCTTCGCTGCTTTTCTTGGGCTCTCTCAGATCTCTTAGCTTCCTTCACTTCTGTGGCGACCCGAACTTCCCTATGAAGGACAGCTCGAATTGAATTGAGAATAAGACGAATCAGAACACAAACAGAAGAACATTTCATTCCTTATTACAACAATTCCACCAGAATACAAGAATAATACAAAGTAAGAATGAATAAAATAAATTTGATAAATATCAGAGATTTACAAATTACAATGCAGCGGAAAATAATACAAAACACAACTGAAAGGAATATACAGATACAGAGCTTTCCGAATATCATTCCAGCTGTAAACCAGGATCTGGTGAATATAAATCTGCAAAACCAAAACTGCTAGCTGCCCGTGTAGAAAATAGGGGCACCCAGATTTTAGGTTAAAACAATAAACTCTAGGTCAGTCATGTGACTGGTGTGTGAACTAAAACATTTATTTAAAACTTTACTTTAAATCAGATATATCAAGGGACCAAGCCGTATAACACGGAACGAGTTTCCTCCCAAGAATACCACTGCATATAATAAAACAGCGCAAAGCTTTTTCGAAAAATGAAGCTATTATACGACCCAGGTCCTAACACACAATGCAACGCAAGCCGGGGGATAGGGTTTTCCCTTATAATAGCCAAACATGCTTGATACGTTAAAACAAATCATTTGATACTATTATAAGTGCATAGTGTTTAAAACAACTTCAAATATAAGTGTATCAATCCTAGACGGCATGGGTACCATATATCATGTCGCCAATACTAGGCTCTGCAATCAAAACCGCAAATGTCGCGTATCAGAAATTGGATTACCATTTGTGAACCAAGGCAAGGGATCGTCCTTATCGCTTCGAGTATCTCTAGCACAAGCCTTAGGAACAACCGCAACGGCCCCTTGGATCGTCAGGGCCGGTCCACACGGAGTGGATTAAAATGCCTGAACACTGCGTTTCCCCGCCCTATGGGGCGTAAACTGGTCATATCCCAACCAAACCATCGGCCCCGGAACGACCGATATAACCAAGGTGCCTCGCTATCCATCATCCACATAAGTAAAACGTCAGGGCTTGCAAAACGCTGACACCACTCCTAGCTAGAAGGAAACACATGCACTTCCTGATGTCCTCTCCCGTTTCTGGCTCACACCGGGGTGTGAGGCTCACGAATTAACGCTACACAGGGCTATGCTATATTAAAGCCGTGCTTTGATCATCAACTACAAGACTCTGCTTTTCAACAGAAGCCTTGATCATTTGCATCTCAGCATGCCACACAGGCAATTCACGCTATGCAACCGATGTCTATCAATCACACAGAATGAAAACTGATGTCAGACACACATCCAACTACAAGTTCGTTCTGGGTCTGAATGAAACCAGAGGCACCTTATTCCTCCCCCATATGTCCAATACAGCGGAGAGGTCCTCGCATATCCGGTCGATCTTCAAGTACGTCTGGACAATCACCACTTATTACCTTGTCTTGGGTGTACAGCCTAATCAAGACATCAGTAATCATCCAAACGACGTGAAGACCTCTGGTCTTCAACCACCGTCTTCATTCTCGACACATCGTCGAATCAGTTATTCAGAATGGGATAAACCCAGTCTTTCTGAATAACTCACGTATATAATAAACAGGTGCTATAAAAACACAACATACGCCTCATTCCAATCCAGAATATTTCTTTATTCAAATATTCTTATACTTTGGGAAAGGTTCCCATTAATTTTATCAAAGATAAATTCTTTAAATTTATTCTGTAATCTTCCTTTGGATATCATTTCAATCTAATTAAAGATGCATTAAAACTCCACTTGGTTTTAATCTTCCCAAAAATCAATATTAACGATTGTTTAACTTGGGAAATCATATCCTGTCTTTAGCTGGGTTAAAGAACCAGTGTCATTTAAAACACGGTTCACGATAAACCCAAAATCACATTCCATTCCGTCAGCCTTTAACTGTAAATTAGCAAGTGAACATTTCCCTAAGTATTAACCCTGAAGGCCGAAACCAACATTAGATCAATACCCAGGAAACCATTCAATTTAACTAATCTCCAGTCAGTTTCTGATTTTCTTAACTCCATTGGGTCTAAGAACAGTATTATTAAAGATACCATTCACGACAACCCGAAATCTTATTCCTATCTTTAATTGGGTTAAAGAACTAATGTCGTTTAAAACACGGTTCACTATAAGCCCAAAATCACATTCCAATGTATCAGCCTTTAACCGTAAATTATCAAGTGAATAATTCCCTAAGTATTAACCCCGAAGGCCGAAACCAACATCAGATCAATACCCAGGAAACCATTCAACTTAACTAATCTCTAGTTAGTTTCTGATTTTCTTAACTCGGTTGGGTGTAAGAACAGTATTATTAAAGATACCATTCACGACAACCCAAAATCACATTCCATTAACAATGGAATCTTCATGGAAAACAAATCGATATAAACTTCCATATCCAACCGATAATATAAATGGAATAATGACAAAGCCTCTTAAATTCCATATATAGTAACAGTCTTCCTCCACAGAAGTCAACTTTGATTATTACCAAATCAAATTCCATTCCATTCCAATTTATTTTATTAAATTGGAAAACTTCACTTTGGAAAATTCCCTTTAAATCTTAACTACAGATTTATAAATTCTAAATCACATTTCGTTGTAGATCGGGTTAAAGAATGAATGTCGTTAAAACACAGTTCATGATAAACCCAATTCACATCCCATCAGTCTCTAACTGTTAATTAGTAAGAGAACAATTCCCTAAGTATTAATCCCGAAGGCCGAAACCAACATCAGATCAATGTCCAGGAAACCATTCAACTTAACTAATCTCTAGTTAGTTTCTAATTTTCTTAACTCAACTAGGTTTAAGAATAGTGTTAGTGAAGACACCATTCACGACAAACCCATAATCCCATTGATATTAAATACAAGGCTCTGAATAGAAAATATATCGGCTTATATTCAATATCAAATTCTGAAATAAACAAATATCGTATTGGAATAACAATATATATATCTTCCAAATTCCTCCACAATGTCCGTATGATCACGGAATCCAATATCGAAATATTCCGAAGATAATTTCGATTCAATTCCCTTCCAATTCATATATTGGAAATTCCGGTTATTTTTAAAACCATTTCAAATCCAATTTAATTATTCTAGTTCATAACTAGTTCATTTCGATAAAAATACCTTTTTATCTTTTCAAATATGGAATATTTCATCCCAATTCTTTCCAAATCATTTCTTATGATTTTACACTAATTATTGATATTTTTAATAAATTTATCAAGGTCCGTACAGTCGATTTCCATAAACCGCCATCGAACTGCACTTACAGCGACCTTTTCCAATTTTGATTTGGACATAATTCCAAATCCAACAGTTAGATTTCAAATCTCTAATATTCGTTAGAAAGCACTTTTCGATACGAACCCAACGATTCTGGTTTTAGGAGAATTTGACGATCAGATCTCCCATAATGTACGTTCGAAGTCAATGATCAAAATTCGCAAACTACCGCAGCGCGGCACGTTCTATTCAGGCTATTATATTATATATATAACATATATTTCATCGATTTCCATTTAAAACGTATTTTATGAATCGTTTTAAATTCATTTTTAAAACGATTTCAACTTCATATTCAATTTCAAATGAAAATTGAATATTCCATATCATAGATGTATAACTGATAGTATTTTCAAAACATTGTATTTTGAAATCAATTCCTTTTCGATATTCATTATAAAAATGAATAAAATCGATATAAATATAGTTCGAGTCGAAATGGCGCATATCTAATCAACATGGCTATATATATTTAAATATATTCGTGTCCATCCCAAATCGGACATCAAAATCATTTTTGATCCTTTACAGAATATTATTTTAAAATATTCATTATTTTAAAATATTCGTTATTTTAAAATATTCAACCTTTTTGAACTGGAATCAGACACAGTCAATTACCATATAATTTTATTTTTATGGATTTCCTATGCACATGTATACAACAACAATCAAACACAGTCAACCATCAACCAGAGTGCATTCTACACTGCATAAGCATTAAATATAAATATTCAACGCTTACACAGCTTGTCAATCAATCGATTGACATAAAACTAATTATTGGGACTAGTGTATGTCATATATCATCCTAATATCCGTGTGGGGTTTCAATCAACAAATAATTAATTTTATTTGTGCAGTTGGGCAATGTGTAAAATTTATCGTCCCAATCAATATCAGTTAAATCAGTGTACTTATGAATATTTATTTTATTCATATACAAGTTAAGAATTATATTATTAACAATAAAATATTTTTAACTATAAAATATTTTATTCCATTCCATATCACACAATATATTTTTTCACAACAAAATCAAACAAACAAACAAGTCGTCCATGGTCTGTGGACGACAGGTGTCGGGTGCTGCTAAGCACCGTCTGCATCCTAGTATGTATTTTAACTAGAAAATGAAATAAAAGTGAGGAGTTCTCACAGTGGGTTCCGCTCCTCCATTCTTTATTTCTAAACGGTTTGGATTCCGTTTTGCTTTCAGTCAGTTTCTTCGCCATCTGTTTCACACGGTTTATATTAAAAATCATATTTTTAACAATGCTATTATATATATAAAAATCATATTTTTATGACGCTACACATATAGAAAAGAATATATTTTTATTTCGCTACCGCATTATAAAAATTATATTTTTATAGCGCTTTATATATAATAAAAATTATATTTTTACATCACCTTTCAAACAATAAAAATCATATCTTTATTTCACTATCTTCACAATAAAAATCCAACTTTTACATCGCCACTTCATATGTAAAAATCGAATTTTTATATATTTAAAAAAATCGTACCTTTGCAACATAAAAATCATATTTTTATTATCTCTATAGTATAGAAATTATATTTTACTATTTCTATAATATAAAAATCATATTTTTACTATTTATATAATATAAAAATCATATTTTTACTTTGTTAATCCATATATAAAGATCGTATTTTAGATCGCTATCTTATATATAAAAATCATGTTTTTAATATCAAGGTTATCTAAAATAAAAATCATATTTTTATTTAATTAAAAATCAAGTCTTGCTAATTAAATATTATAACTTTGCTAATTTAAAAATCGAACCTTCGCTAGATTAAAAATTAGATCTTTGCAATACTATTCATATTATAACTGGAAAAAAAACAATGGTATGATTAAATAATACTCACTGGTTTCAAATTGAGGGGGAGGGGCTCATGGTTGTTGGCGTCGCTTGGGTTGGAGAAGAAGGAAGAGAGAGGGGGAGGAGGCTATGTAGTGGTGGCGGCGGCGGTGCTGTTTCATAGGTCGGGGCTTAGGGTTTGCGGTCTGGAGGAGCGGAAAGGAGAGGAGAGGGGAGCCGAGGCGAGGTGGGTGCAGCTCGGTCGGAGGGCAGTGGTAGGGGAGCGGCGTCGCCTCTGGGTGGCGCTCTAGAGGTGAGCGACGGGTTCTCGTCGCCTCTCTTTTTTTTAGATCGATCTGTTAATCGATGTGGAGGGGGAGAGATAATAGAGGAGGGCTGACCGTTTTATATTATTATATATTTAATATTTTAATTTTCCATAAAGGTACCTTTTCATTTCGGCCTCCAAGCGAGACCCACCGACTGTCATTCATAGCTAATTACCCCCATTTCGAATGTAATGGGATATATTTCATAAGCTGATTCGACTGTTTCGATCAGTTTTCGGCAAAATCAAAATATAAATCTATATATTGATTTTGAACGCAAATTTCAATTTACCGGGGCCACATATAGAACCGAAAAATTCTAGAAAAATAAATCCAGCTATGTTTTGACGACACAGTCCTAACAAAACTAATTTCATCGAATTTGGAGACCATCTGAAAAATGGCCATTTTTCAATCGATTAAATTCAAATTAAAAGTACCAAACACGTTTTCTTTTGCCACGCTAACATATTAATTCCAAAAATTCTGAATATTGGAATCTAGCAATAATTTGATATTCCGGATCCAGCAAAAGTGGTTTCGCTGAAAACGTAGGTTATTTGCAAAATTTCTATTTTTAAGGGCTATATTTTCCATAGCGACTATTCTGAATTTTCAACTGGACATAATTTTTTATTCCCGCTATGAAATTTCAATTTTTCGGATTTGTTGGAAAGATATTTTCAAATAGATTCTAATATTTTTTTGTTTCGCTAAAATCCAGTTTATTTTGAATCCTGCACATTCATTTGAAATTCGAAATCGAATTTTCAAACTACCGCGCTATTTTCCATTCCTTTTATAATTAAAATTAATATTTATACTCTAATGACTATTCAAACATATATATACGTTCTAATTCTATTCAAAATAAATTTCTTGTCATTATTATTTAAAATAATTCATTTTAAATATTCAAAATTCAATAAAATTTCCAAAATAAAATTTTTAAATTGGTTCAGATTCTCCGGGTTGTTACAGCTTCCACCAAAAGTTGATTAGATTCTTCAGAAGCTACCATTCGACTATGTAGTTGTTCGTAGTACGAACTGTAATCTGCGACTATTTTTTTCTTACTTTTATATTTATCAGGAGGCCTACCATAAGAACTTGTAGAAAATGAGGTGTTTTCTTGAGGATCAGGACTTCCCGGGCTTGATTTCTGCATTGGCCTTCTTGGCATAAATCATGCTGCAGAATGTTCTTGGCGTCTGGTTCTCCGTTTTTCTTCTCTAGATAGAATGGCGTAACAATTATGAAAATTGAATGGTTGGTTTTTGTGATCTTCCATATAAGGTTCATTCACATTCTTTAGCTGTGTGTTGAAAAAAATGTAAGTTGCTATAATTATACATTAATTAAGACAATATAATAATAATTTATGCAAATAAAAATTACCAAGTCCATATCGTTGGCACCGCTTTGCTGTCTACTTTGTAGTCCAGCCATAATCTGATTTCAACTTTGACAGTTAGCATTGATTCTCTTCCAGAACTGTTTCAAAGAGTCGACTGTTCTCGGTGGGTTTTCGGGACTACGACCGTTGAGTAATCTTGAAACAGAACTCCAAAATGATTTATCAGTCTGACTAGTCCCTTTTATATTGTCTTTGGAGCACTGCACCCAACAAAAAGCTAGTTCTGCTTGCTCTTCTGGAGACCATTTCACTATTTTGTTTGATCTTCTCAATTATGTGTTGGCAACAACATCTGGATTTTCAGTATCATCAACTTCTGTTTCTTCGTTCAAGCCGCTGTTATCTCTAAACAAACAATTCAAATTTCTTGACAGATTTGAAGAAGTTTCAGGCGAGACTATCCTTTGTTGGCTGCTTGGAGAAGCACATTGATGATCAATATAGTTTTGCTGAAAATACGTGTTCTGTCCGAAACCAGAATTTTGAGTACTCTGATAATGATTGGATTTTTGCTGGGATTGATAGAAATTCGGGGTTTTGTTGAGGATAATAACAGTTTGGAACATTCGGAAAGTTACATAACTGAAATTTTGATTCTGCTGGAACGACGGATGGATAGGAAACTGATTGTTGTCGGAATGATTATTGTGTTGCTTTTGTGCAGAATTGGAGACACCCTTCTTCCCTTTGCCATGGTTTGACATTGCAAATAAATTGAACAAAAAATGAAGAAGGAAGAGAAGTACGTTTTGATGTACAAATGTAGTTTGCTATGATGTACAAAGGTTTGCTGTATATAGGCTTTAAACAAACGGTAACTTAGCAACAGTCACATTACAACAACCATAAAAAATATTAATAACCGGTTTAACTAAAGCCGGCTTTGGGGGGAGATAAAATTAATTCCTCCCCTGTGGCTGGCTTTGTAGAAGCCGACCATCCCCTAGCCGGCTTCATCAAGGTCAGCCAGGGGTCAGTTGTTGGAGCAACCATTTGGTTGCTTTTACAAACTCTAGGGTTGCTAAAGCAACCCTGGACCCCCCTACGAACCAAGCGTTGGGGGTTGGTTGCTTTTCAACCGACCCCGCATTGGGGATGACCTTAGTATCTCTACATTTTCAATTCTCTCTCCCCCTCCCTAAAAAATAGGGGAAAAATTTAACATCCTCTATGTTAGTGCATGGAAAATGACTCCTCGTTAAATTGAATATCATTGCAATGCCACTATGTTTCGATACCTAAGACTGACAATTCATCATGAATTTGACCAAACGTGTCGAGTGATGAGTACAATTCAGTATTTGTTGTCGAGAGTACAATTGAGCGTTATAATACCAAAGATTATTGGGTTACCATCGGTGCCGGCCCAACTGTCATCGTTGCCCTAGGCGGGAAGTAGGAAAGGCTGAAAAAAAGTCAGCAGCAGCAGAAAACACACATAATCGAACTCACGACCTCTAGTGTATTAAGTGGATGTAGTACCGCTCCACTACATTGCCAACTATAAAAGCTTGATATCGGGTTTATATCATAATAAACTAGAAACAAATAAACACCATCACCTCCTCCTCCACCACTTGTTGCCCCGGTCCGACAGGTTACTCTAGACAAATGTCTTGCTGGGCTTACCCTAGGGCTGGGCCTGGTTACCATCAAGGAGGATCTTTAGAGCATCTCTAATAAGAAGCAAGTTGATCGCAAAAACGAAGCTATCCACTCCAACAACCTAAATATCCCCTAATATTAAATGGTACTATGTAAGGTTGGGTGTCTATTCAATAAGCTTTCATCACTGGACGTATATTGAATAGACAATCAGAATTGGGTTTACTCAACCAAAAACTTGCTAGAACATTAACAATTGTCTAGAACATTGATAATTATGCTTTAACATTAAATGAAATTGTGCTATAACATAAATAATTATGTTGAAAAATTAATAATTTATACTAGTAATTCAAGGTGCTTATTTTGTAAGTGCTTAGTCATTGGACGCTTATTAAATAGAAACTGAAACATGGACTTTTATTTAATGGGCATCTATTAACTGTGCACCTATTAAATAGATGCCCCTCCTTAGGTGTATGTCTTTAATATTCAAGAATGAGTATTCAGTCCTGAATCAATTGAAGAGGCTCCTAGTCGAATATGCAACATAAGTTTGTGCGCATTTATGAGAATAGAAAGAAGTATGGTTGCTAAAGTTATATATTGAGTAATAAGAAGACAAATTAACTAATGTTTGACCCACAACTATTATCCAATATTTAGGATTAATCAATGGTTAGTTTAGGTACTTATATTTATTGACATACGATTTACACACTATTGGATTTGGTAATAGTTTCCATCTAGGAGTTGTTGGGTGTGAGAAAAGAACAAAATACAATCAAATTTATTCAGTTCACTAAAAGTGTATAAATAAACCCTGAACTTAGAATAAATCTCTATCCCAGAAAAATAAAATGTTACTCTCATATGTTTTGGATAGCTCTCTCATATAAATATTTATAGTTACTATCAACCAAAAAACTATAAACATATATGATATATTTGTCGTATCTCTTGTAATCGGTCAAATTAAAAAAATGTCGATATATTTATTTGTTTTATTTTCTTAAAAGTAAAGGATTAATGAGGAACATTTTCTTCATAAATATCTCTCAATGATTATGGGACAACCATTTACCTATTTAATAATTTCTTCCTCTTAATGTGATCTTGTATCACAAATCACAATTCTCTATCTTCAAACAAAACAGCATTACTTCAATACTTCATCTTGACATAATATATTATCCAACTAATGCCATTCTTGGCTAAACTATCTAATCATGTGTGTTTACCAATTGAACATGCTTTCATCGGCCATTCACGAATTCTCGTATTACCACAAAGCCCTTCATGTAGACTAATCGTTTTTCTTTGGCTGCTCCACATTAATTATGATGAATTTTCCTCTTCAACTCCAATTTGAGAACCTCCAACACTCTACATTTTTTTCCAATCAATTTATACAAAATTTTGATTCCACATTTTGCACACAAGCCTTTGTTTTTGCCTTTGTCATCTTTATGACTCCACTTTGATTCGAATATGACATCTTTACTTTTCGAATTGTCGGTAGAAATAAGATTCTTTTAATTTTTGGGGAATACCTAACTTCTGTGAGTTTTTTTTATTCTTCCATCAGACACTCCCTACCTTACTAAACTAATGCCCTTTACTCTATTATTAGCAGACTAAACTTTATCTCTTTGCTCCTTATAATCAAATGCGCTAACAATAGTAACAAACACAATCAATGTCTACATGTTATGTATATATATATATATATATATATATATATATATATATATATAGAAATATATGCCTGAACCATGTGCCCCTTATTTGCATTTATGTTTTCAACATAAGTTACATCATCATTGATTTATGCAGCTTACCTCTTCCTTGCTAATTTTCTCTAGATCAATTATGATTTTTCCAAAGATTCCATCCTCCGTTAGTCTTTTCTAGCTAATTGTAAAATTTCAAAAAATAGCCCAGCTTTTCACTATGATAGATGAACAACCTGTCATTTAAACGATTCATATTGATATAAACCACACATGTCATTACCAAATCGTTCAAAAAGATGAACTATTAATAAGGTTTTAAAATATAAGAATAAAGGGGTTGTGAAAGAAACATAACACAAAATTCTCATAACGGAAGGATAAACGTGGAAACACAGCACAAAATTCTCGCAACGAAAGGATAAACATAGTAATCACATAAATAAATCATAAAATTGTTTACAATATGCATTTAATAATATCATAGTTAAACAATAAATAAACATAGCAGATAATGTAGCGAAATAACACTAATTAATACGAACTGTTAATCTTCACTTTCAACTTCAAAATAATATCATTGGCTAAGCTGAAACAAGTTGGGCTGACCCAAGCATAACAAGAAATAATATACTCGAGTCTGGAATAAAATTTACCTGGTAAGTCAAATAAAAAGCATGAAATAGAGGTACAAGTAATTTAAGAGATGTTATAGGATTTTCTATTTTTTTATGGATCCATTAAACTATATATACATATAGTAATGAATGCTATATGTAACAAACCAAATTTTAGCAGGTCCGAATTTTTAGCAAAATGCTAAAATCCAAGTCCACTGAAATTCAAGTTGGTTTATCTGATATCCTACAGAAAGGAAAAGATAATAATATCAAACATCATAATAAAATATCTCACAGCAAAATTGAATAAAATATAATAGTAAGAAAATACTCACCATAATAACGACACTGACTAGCAAGTGTCTCTATGCTGTAAGGTCTCTGCTACCTGTTTAACCTGCTAGTTTGTTACAAGGACGGGATCGAAACAAAAGTTCTGGTGAATAGACTAATTATACATTTTTAAGATAACACTCCATACACCATTCTATCACTAATTTAATTTTATTAGGCTGTTAAGGTTTATAATACTCTCGCCTCTGTGCGTACATTGTACCTATCTTCTCCCCAATAGATTAAAGCTAATAATACATATATATATATATATATATATATATATGTAACTAAATGCCCAATGTATCTAGGTTATACCCATAGTACCCTCCTTGAAAGGTCTTCGCGTCATGCTACGAAAGCGTACTTGATCTCCATCGTCATGTTTTGAAAGCGCACTAGATCTCCATCACCATGCTATGAAAAAGTATTATCCACTATCCGAGTTCCGCTATCAGGCTAAACCCTTGCACGAAAGTAATGCTCAGACATCCATGATGCACCACCTAGTGCATACACCGAGGACCTACTTGCTACTGTACTGTCCAATATCTGAGTTCCTCTATCAGGCTAAACCTTTGTACTGAACTCAGCCGGAGGATTTATATTTCTTGTATGATACAAATGTCCATAGATTGGTTTGTCACTTTTTCTCTATGGCAATGGCCTCACTCGCCCCCTCCCTCAACTAATGAAAGACCATTTCAAGAGCTAAGTGGTCATGCCCCTAAAAAACAATCTAAACATCCAATTGTCATTGTTCCTCATCCAGTATCTCGATATTGAAAGACCATTGGTCTGCTGGTTTAGCTCCAGCCTTTCCTGTGCATGCTCTGACTGACGATGATAGGTATCTGAAGATATACTATCCTTATTGGGTCCTGACCAAGAAGCCTGATCTCGGAGTCAAGGCAACCGCTGAATCCTAAAAATCATCCCATCAGTCTTCTAGCTGCACTCGACTATCCTAAGCATATTCTACGGATGGAACCATATAGACCTGTCTCTAGTGTAGCTTGCTACGGGTATCGACAGAGGGTCATCTCTAAGTACGCTCACGTCCCATAGAAGTCTCGCACTTCCTTCCAGTGCTGTCGAATATTACATTGGACATGCTTCCACCATGTCTCCGAACACCTACAATGATCTGCCTCATTGGGCTCTTCATTTAAGTTTCTTTCGGATTGGTCAGAACGCATCTCGTTATTTTATTAGACCATATGTCCAACCTTTCGTTATGCATTTATGTCTCTTCTCTTTTAATTAGTTGATATTATTGTTCAATACATTTAATTTGAACTTTAGTTACTTGTTTGTCAGCTTTATTGGTCACCATAGAACCATCGAATAACCATTGAATGCCTAATTACAAGAAAACGTAGAACCATAGTATGCCATATCACAAGGTCATCATAGAACCATATAATAACCATAGAATTCCTATCACATGGCCACCTTAGAACTACGCTTATTGTAACACCCCAAACTTTTTGAGCCTGAATTTCGATAAAATCAAACTCGAGCTCATCCAAGCAAGGAAAGTATAAATTTGGTACCTGTAGATAAATGAGCATGAGCATAATCGGAGCATAATAAAACTAACTGACAACAGAAACAAAAATAGAAAAATAAGTATCAACTTTGGCGAGTACCTTAAAAGTGAATCACCACATCAATATCGAGTATGAGAGAATAAGAACCGAAAGCCAAACTTGAGTACTTGCAAAGACCTGTCCTCCCCTAGATGAACCATGAGAGTTGTTATAAGGAGGGGGCAGAACAACAAATCGTGGAGAGTAGAAAATGTATAACACTGTCAACAATACACAATTGTATCCCATTCGGTTTTACCTAAAATCGTATGTCTAACAAGGCTAGTAATTCTAATCTAAGCTTGTTAGAATTTACATATGACGATAAATTACTATACCCAAGGTAGCACTTTCCAAAGATAACATTATCGTACTGTAACGGGATAGATCTTTTGCATATAAGTTTTAAGCCTTTAAACCACCACTCAAACAAATACAAAAACTAAGAGGTGGACTCTCCATCTACTCAATATCCTATAAAGGAGGCGGGTTATTCTATCCCTTTGATCACTTAAGGTCAAGGCGGATCCATTGATCACTTAATACCTTACTAGGTGGTTCACTACATCCTAACATAAATTAAAGGACACAACTAGAAGATCCTACTAATTTAAGGCTTACTTCATTCACACATATTCCCAAAACCCGCATAAGGCGAGAGATAATAAGCAGTCACTTATGACCTACATGATAAGTAGACAACTACGCCTTTTATGACCTTTCCCTAGTGGATCCCTATGTTACTATCTAGCCTGCCTTATTAAATAATCCCCTAGTCACTTAATACTTCCCTAGGATTGGCAGTCCCCGAAATTTAATACTTATCCCAAGGCAGACTCTAACCCAGTCACTTACTAACTCGAGGAAGCGAACTGCCGTGGAGATTACTGATCTAACACACAATTAGCCTTCCTAATACTTCTCTAAGCAAGCTACACTATGAATTATTTCCTTTTTGGTTTCTTCTTTCGGAAGGGAGGCGAACTCTACAGCCGCTTAATACCTCAACACTTAAAGCAAAAACTTTTTAGGAATAATTCTCATTACGCAATTAACTATCGTCATGGGTTCCTATGGTTAATGATGTCTTACATCAATTGTACATATATCCGACTGCTAGAAAGTAGACTTCCATCAAATGAGGCAACTGATCTCGCGTCATTAACCTATAAAGTCCAATCCTTAATTCTAGTTAATGATATTACTTCTAGATTTAACCTAGAATAAGCTAGGGATAATTCCTTACAACTTCCTATCCTAGAACATTTAATTATTTATTTCCTTACTAGACTTAGTATTTACTACGATAACTAATACCCATTAAATCACCATTAATTCTATTTATTATTATAACAATCGCATGCTTGTATTAACCCCTAACAGTTATATTTCTTAAGGCAATGGACACACAATCAATTTATTTCCCTAATTATCCCATGCCATTAATGACCCTACTGGTCTTGTTTCCTAAGGCAACAAACAACCTTTTAAATGCCATTTATATCAGTCCCATTAAAAATACTAATCTAGTTGTTGTAACTTCCAAACATAACCATGTTAATTTAATTCCATTTAATTTTTATTTGAATATATTTATATGTATATAAGTTTATTTATTTGTTTATTTCCCTAGTTGGAGTTACATCTTCTATCCCTAATCATAATTTAAATTGTAATCAATCTGACATTTATTTCCTATTCAATTCATTTTCCAGAAACGTACATGGTTACAATATTTATTACCTTATTCATGACCATTTAATTGTAACAACTAATTCCACATTTAATTGCTGTAATGATCACAAATATTTATTTCCATTTATTACGGAATTATTTCCTATATTTATTCCCATAAAATGGAAACCTTTCAAATTCAAACACACAAAATGTATTTAATTTAATAATAATGTATTAGCCTTATTTACGTAGGCTCGGATGGAAAAGATTATAATAATTATATATTTATATTTTTAGCATGATGTTAACGTAGTTACTAATGATATTTTATTATCGTTTTTATTCTTTTATATCCCAGTCTAAACTAATGACTAGAATATTCCTTTTTTCAATCTTGTTTAAGATTCAAAATCTCATGGAAAGACTATTTAATGTAGTTATTGTAAATTTTTGCCCAAGATATTTAAAAAACATAGTTTAACATATTTCAAATCACAAGGAAATAGGTTAATATTTGAGAGCGACTATTTAGACATAAAATTGAACACAAATTAAGAGACTCAAAATCTTAACCGTTGGATCATTTTGTCTATATATGGAGAAGTGGAATTCATGAAGTGATCCAATGGTGTAGATTTATTGTGTCACCGATTGTGTCCAAATCTTGTGCCCAAATAACTTTCCCTTAATATTTTATTTATAATAGATGTTGCAAACTACGTACAAAGATACGTGAAATTGCACGTCTCTTGCAAGTTGGTTTGTTTATATTCTTTATAGATGTCAAATAATGTCTTTTTTATATAAAAGAGCACACAGGGAAAATTTACGATAATCAAGTAAACAGATTTATAATTCTAAAATTAATATGCACAAATCCTATATCTACACCCAAATCCTAGGAATTTGGAATAACAACACTACAAATCTAACAATATTTTGGGAATGATTTCCAAATTTAGGGTGTTTACAATAACCATAGACAGTCCAAGATAAATTGTAGGCAATATGATAGTATTAAACTAAAAGGCCCATAAATCCATAGCTAAATTTCATACATATTATTTCAGTTTTGACAATAACCAAACAAACGTACTAAATTCTTGGCATACGATCCAGATTTAACACAAACGAGTTATATAAGATATTGTATACAATATATTTATTTTCCACTCACCTGAAATTTATCCAAATCTAAATTTGAACATAGTTTTTAGTATTACAAAAGCTAAGATAGTTCAAATTCTTACAAATTACTGACATCATCAAGGTCCATCGGCTCATCTTGGACTACATGAAAAGCAAAGTCCACATTCTCACAAAAGTTAAGATAGTTCCAATCACCAGATCTTTCAAGTGGCCTTATAGCACGACGACCAACCCGAGTAGCAATACCATCGCCTGGTCTTCCTTCAGCTCCACCTTGAACTGAATCTTCTCTAGGATCGTGCACATCACTAACACTACTAGAGGAACCATGTGGACTTTATGATGTAACATCAACTGCATTTACCTCGCAAGCACCTCCTATAACTCTACTCTCTCTAGGACTGAAAGTGGGGATAACTTCCTCCTTTGATTCACTATGGACCAAATCCGGAACATCCGACATTCTCCTTGAACATAACCAACTCATCAAAAGTAACATAACGAGAAACTATAGCCTTCTTCGTTTCCGGATTCCACATCCGATAGCCTTTGACTCCATCATATAGCCAAGTCAAAATCCCCTTGAAAGTTCTAGGTGAGAGCTTATCATTCCCCAGATCATGCACATAAACTGGACTACCAAATGCACAAAGATACCTCAAGTCAATGCTCTTTCCTTTTCACACTTCCTCCGGAATTTTGTTATCAATAACCGAGCACAGAATTCGATTAATAATATGCACCCCGGTTGACAAAGCTTTGGCTCAAAATCCCTTAGAAAAATCCGATGTCAATCTGAAGCATCGAGCTTTCTCCAGTTGAGTTTGATTCATTCTCTCCGCTACTCCAATAAATTGCAGATCTCCAAGTGTAGTAAAATGCCTCTGAATACCATGATACTTGCAAAATTTAAGAAAATCTCCGAAAACATACTCTCCGCCATTGTCGGATCTAAGAACCTTCAAAGTCTTCCCACTCTCATTCTCAACAAGAGCCTTCTATTCTTTGAACCTTGCAAATGCGTCTAATTTGACCTTCATTACGTACAGCCAAACCTTCCAAAAAAAATCATCAATGAAAAAATATAATATTTTTCTCCTCCCAAAGAACCTATAGGTGTCGGTCCCCAAACATCTGTGTGCACATACTCAAGAATCCCTCTCGAATCATATTTTCCTTCACTGAATGACACTCTAGTTTGCTTCCCCATGACACATTCCTCGTGAAACTCTAAATCGTTGAAACTCTCTCCATCAACCATCTCCCTTTGACGAAGAACATCTAAACTCTTCTCCGAGACAAGACCCAATCTCAAATGCCACAACTGTGTCGTATCTAAGCCAAGAGAACTATCAACACCAACACAAGTTTCGCCATCCACGGTAACTCCTTGAAGAAAATAAATACCATGAGTTCTAGAACCCTCCATACTCGCAAGCGCACCCTTCGAAACCCTTAAGCTATCGCTCTCAATAGTGATCTTGCAACCTAAAAAATCTAACTGTCCCAATGAAGTAAGTGACATTCGTAGTCTCGGAACATAGCGCACAATAGCGAGAGTACGAACCAATCTGTCAAACATCCGAATTTGCACGGATCCAATGCCCTTCGACTTGCAAGCTGTACCATTTCCCATAACAATTGAATTTCCTTCTCAATAATCATAAGAAGAAAAACAATTCCTATTAGGCATCATGTGATATGAAGCACCTGAATCAGGCACCCATTCGCTGCTCGAAACATATGATGCTATAGCCGACAAAACATCTACGTCTCCCTCACCAACATCTATCTCCACCACCACTGATCAAGATACTACTTCCTTCTTCCCCTTGTCTGGACAATCATTCTTCCAATGACCATGTTTCTTACATATAAAGCACTTGCCATTTCTTTCCTTCAAATTTCCTTTGCCACTGGGCTTTCTAGACTTAGAATGCCCCTGGTTTCCCTTCTTCTTAGACTTCTCCTTCTCCGCAAATAAACCTTGACAATTACCAGCACCACTACTACCATCACTTAGCTCCTTCATATGATCTCGAAATTCCTTACTAAGAAGACCCGTTTTGACATCATCAAGAGTCAATGTATCTCGGCAATAGATCAAACTATTTGAGAACCCAATATATCGCTCAAGCAAAGAACACAACAATATCATCACCTTTTACTCCTCTTCAATCTTCAAAACAACCGCCTTAATCTTCATTAGCAAGTCATCAAACACATTCAAGTGCGCCTTTAGCGAAGTTCCTTCCTTCATCTTGTAAGTAAAGAAAGTCCATACGCAACAACCCGGAAATTCTAAACCAATTTAATTTGTTTTATTTTAGCTATTTTAATGGGTTTTGAATATTTAAAATGATTTATTTTAAATAATAACGACTGAAAATTTATTTAAATCGAAGTTAGAACATATAAATTTATTTTAATAACAAAACGAGCATGAAATGGCATGGTAGTTTGAAAATTCGATTTTAAATTTCAAATGAATATACAGAATTCAATATAAGTCGGAATTGGACGAACAAGAAACATTAGGATCTAATTAACTATATCTTTCTGACGAATGTCAAAAATTGAGATTTCATAGTATAAATTGAAAGTTATGTCCAGATTAGAATTTAAAACAGTCGTTATGGACTTTATATATATTTTAGTATAATATATAGCCCTTAAAAATAGTGATTTTGTAAACGTCCTCCATTTTCAACGAAACCACTTTTTTTGGATCAAAAATGTCAAATTATTGTTAGGTTTCAAATTTCATAATTTTCGGAATTAATATGTGAGCGTGGTGAATTTAAATGTGTTTGGTAATTTTAGTTTAAATTTAATCGACTGGAAAATGACCATTTTTCAAACGGTCTCCAATTCCATGAAATTATTTTTATTAGGACCGTATCGTTAAATCATAGCTAGATTTATTTTTCTACAATTTTTGGAGTCAGTATATGGCCCCGATAAATTAAAATATACATTCAAATTCAATATATATTGATTTATATTTAAATTTAAATAAAAACTAATAGAAATAGTCGAATAGGCTTACATTACATATCCCATTGTGTCCGGAATGAGGGTATTTGGCTAGGGGTGACAGTTGTTGGTTTTGATTTGGAGTTCGGATGCAAAAATGGCTAAATTAAATTAACTATGAATTAAATATTAATAAAATAATATATTTATACGTTTATATAATGTTGAAAATTGGGAAACCCTAATCCCATTCCAAACTGCCGCCAGTCACTTATTCAAGGGCCGATTTTGCTCCCTTTTAATTCCTCGAATTCATTCAATCCGCTAATTAATTACTGAAGCTTACAAAACAAAAATAGAAGATCACACTGAGATCTATAATCTAGACGGTTGTGATTTAGTGTGGTGTTTTAATTCGTGGGCTATCGGAGCTTGACGCAGCTCCATTTGTGGTCGATTTTAAGCATTTAGAGGTAGTCAAATTCGGCCACAATCATGGCAGTGATAGAGGAGGTGGGGTGTAACGATCTGTATTCTATGCATCGAAGGATCGTAGAATATTTATTCATTTTCATTTGAAGTTGTATGGTCGTGTAACTTTGGGAGGCGACTATTGGGGTCATTTCTCATGTTCACGTTCTTTGTCGAATTTTAAATGACCGTTTTACCCCTGGCGAATTTTGTTTCGTCTATAACTTTTGATTGGTAAGCTGTTTTGACCTGAAATCGATTCCATTGGATTTGGATGATGGTTTACCTTTCCGTAGAGTGGTCACATTAGTCAAACAGACTTGCCGTTTGGGAGATATGGCTGAAATAAGGTTTAAATGGTAAAAAAACAACTTAATTGGGCTTAATAGGGTAATTAGTGGATGGGCCCATGACCCATTTAGGGATTAAGACTATGGGGAAGCTGAAATCAATTAGAAAACCATCTCATTTCATTTTCTTAGCCGCCACTTTCGTTTCTTCCAACATAGTAATGGCCTCCACCTTCTAAACTACCTTCTAATCACATTCTAATCCAATATTAAGCTAATCTACGCCAAATAAAGGGAAATTAACATCAAATTCGAGGTAGAGCTGCTGTGTTGCATTGGAATTCGAACCAAATCAGAGATATTTTCAGATCTGAGATTTATTTGTGGCTAAGGTGAGTGATTTGCACTTTTATTCACTAATTACGGCTAATTAGGAGTGAATAGTGATAATTAGCGAAATTACACATCATAAAAATCTGGAAAAATATGTAGAAATTATTAAATATTATTTTATGCATCTATTAGAAATTTGGGTTAATTTGGATTAAGTTTGCTAATCATATAGTTAAAACGTGGCTAAGGGGATTAAGTGAAAAATCATGATTTTGGGTATGTTTGATCCATATTAACATGTTGCATTGTTGTTTTGGTGTTTATGGTTGATTATACATGTTGCTATTACTGTTTGGTACGCTTTGTGATTGTATAGTGAAGTTAGAATGATCGTAAACACCGTCGTATGGCGTAAATAGCTTACTGGAAAAGTTGCAGGAAATTGGTCATACCTCGATCATGAGGCACATACCACGAGCTGACCCCTTCACGTACTTACCTCCACAAGCCACGAACCGACACTTGGATGCAAACCACGACCCGAAACTTGAACCATGAACCAATACCACGAACGAGACATGGACCGACGCCACGAGCCGGATCCGAGTCTTGATCATGAGCCGAATGGAATTCACGAACCGGCGAACCTCGAGCCGCTGGTACCACAAACTGAAACCCACGAACTGGAGTTTGGAGCGTCATGAACTGATGGTCACGAGCGGAAGTCATGAGCTGATGTCAGGGGGTGAACTGTGAGCTGAGGTAAGGAGGACCACGAGCCAGTGTTCGAGCCTGGACAACGAACGAATTGAATAGAAACTAAATCACGAACTGAAGAAGTCCAAAACCCGAGATGCAAAGGTAGTCCAAATAGGAAATTAGAACTCAGGATCCAGATGTGAACCAATGAGTTAACTTCATGATTGGGCTTTGCCGCGGGACGTGCGCAAAGGGGTTATCGATATCTATAGCTTTAATTTACCACTGAGAGACGGATTAATGGCTATGGATTAACGTAATGGGATCATTAAGACTCCCAAGGGCAAGTGATCGTAGCATGGCTATGGATCAGCGCAATGGGATCATTAGGACTCCCAAGGGAAAGGTGATCGTAGCATGGGATTAGTGGATATGGACCAGTGCAACAGGGTCGTTAAGACCCCAAGGGCAAAGTGGTTGTAGCAAAGGATTGGGTGATCAAAGCGGTGGATATCGTATACTTTACGCACTGAGTGAGAGATGTGAGGTTGATTTCTATGTTTGATATTTTCTATCACCATGAAATGCACAATCCCATTTTACACTCTATGTTAGCGTTACCTTAGAATTTTGTACATCTTGTTGCGCTACCTCTTTGGTTACAGGTCCAGGTATGATTATTTCTACCTGTTATAGTTCGGTTTTGTTGTTGTCGCTCATACCAGACTTTTGTCTGACCCAGAGTTTTATGTCTCCTCTTATTACTACGGGTGCTCCTAAATGAGCAGACTAGAGACAGGTTAGGTGGTATGCACGAGTAACTGTTTGGAGATGAGCAGGGGGCTTCCATGTGCTATTTACATATATTCTCCCTGTGTTGTTGATGGTAACTGCTTTAGGCATTAGTAGTGTACCTTTCCTATTTTGCTTCAAAGACAGTATTTTGAAGTTGTAATAATGATGGTTTGGATCATAAGCTATATTTTGGGTTCCGCTGCTATGATGATTTAGTTTTCAGCTTATGCACTGTCTCTCCTTTTTTATGTCAAGTTATGTTGTTAGTATATTTTATTCCTTGCGCTGCGAGATATACTATAGGTTCTTGGTGATTCATAGTTCCAAACCCCCTTTCTTCTGATGACCGTCCCGTGCTAGTCGGTTATTGGCATAGCGGATTTCGGGGAAATGTCAGCTGGTGCGAGGCGGGCTATCACACTTGGTATTAGAGCCTAGGTTGCATAGTTAACCTAGGGGAAGACATCAGGGAGAGATAGTATACGTAGATGAGAGAGCGTATTTGTGATATTTTAGTTTTCAAAAACTATATATATATATATACTATTAGTATATCTAAGGAAGAAGTCGCACTACACTGGCACCACTAAGGAGATGGTTAATCGTTTTCTCTTTACAGATTGGACGATGAGCCGAAACATGAGGAGTACGGGTTCAGGGGCCAATAATAGAAATGCCCCTGATATGAGGACAATGTTTACTACTCACATGAGAGAGATTCTTAGGGATGTTTCGGGAGCAGTTCCTAATGCTGCTAAGGGTGGTGGTGCAGCGGTGCAGGCGCCTAGAGCCGAATTCGCCAAGCTTAACAAGGATTATACTAGTCTTGGTGGGAAGCCGTTCCACAAAACGGAATCATCTACGGTGATTCAAGACTAGCTAGATAATTGTGAGCGCATCTTTGAGGATTTAGGGATCGATGATGCAATGATAAGAAATTAAGCAGCTACTCCCAAGGATCAAGTTACTTGTAATCAGTTTAAAACTCACTTCAGTGACAAGTTTCTCCCAACTGCTCAGAAATAAGAATTTTTTAGGAAAATTTTGGAACTTAAGCAGAATGGTTGGGCAGTCTCGGAATATATTGCTGAGTTCGATACTTTATCGAAGTATGGATTATCTCGTATCAATACTACCGAGAAGAAGAACGAGAAGTTCAAAACTGGCCTAGATGAGTACTTGGGGGAAAGGCTTATAAACCACATCGATGACACATTCGAGTCTATTGTGGGAAAGGCATTGAGATCTGAGAGCCTCTTCCTTAAATCGAAGACTGAGGTTGCTGTTATAGCTACAGAGGAGGCAAAGCTGCAAGCAAGCGGCGGATGCAAGAATAATTCGTAGAATAAGAGGAAACAGAACCAAGCTAAGGATGGTCAGAAGAAGAATAAGAAAGATGTTCAGTGCTATAGCTGTGGCAAGAAGGGATACTATGCCAAAGATTGTCGAGCAAGGCCAACGGACATGAAGTGCTTTAATTGTGGCCAAGTGGTACATCACAAAGATAAATGTCTGCAACCTCCTAAAGAGAAGCAGAATGTGAAAGCATATGCTATCAACGTTGTTCCTTCTTCATCGAATGCCCCAACTACGGCGGAAAAAGGAAAGTGTGTCGTCATTCAAGGTATGCTTTCCATTTATGATGTTCCTATTCGAGTACTGTTTGATACCAGGGATTCTTATTCCTTCATATCTAGTGACTTGGTAGATAGGTTGGGATTGGAACCCGAGATTGTCGATAGACCTTTAGTTGTAACGAACCCGATCGGTGGTTGGACTAGCCTTAGTATGATTTGTCGTAATTTGGTCTTATCGAGTCATGGATGTATGTTTGCTTGTGATTGCTTTGTTTTGGGCTTTACTTGGTTTGGCGTTATATTGGGAGTCGATTGGCTCTAAAGGTATGGGGTGACAGTGGATTGTGAGGGGTCTACGGTGACCATTAGAGCGGATGATGGGCGGAGGGTACTGTTTGGTTGCCTACCTAGTGATGGGGTGATGGCTAATTTTCTAAATTCCCTCGACATCCCGCATGATGAGTTGTCAGATGTGCCTATTGCTGGCGAGTATCCGGACATCTACGGGGAACTGACCGAACTTTCGCCACACCGAGAGATCGAGTTTCGAATTGATTTAATGAAAGATGCCAGACCTATAGTGATGCCACTTCGTCGTATGACACCAAGGGAGCAGCGAGAGCTCGAGGTGCAAGTAAGCGCTCTTTTGAAGAAGGGATTTATCAAAAGAAGTGTTTCCGAGTGGGGAGCACTAGTTGTATTTGCTACTAAGGCCGATGGTTCCCTTCGCTTATGTGTAGACTACCGCAAGTTGAACAAGGTGACGAGGATGAATAAGTATCCTCTTCCACGGATAGATGAACTGTTTGATTAGTTGAGTGGAGCAAGAGTGCTCTCCCAGTTAGATCTTCCGATAGGTTTTCATCAGCTCCGAGTAGCAGCTGAGAGTATACCTAAAACGACATTTCGGACGCCTTCTGGATTCTATGAGCGGTTGGTCATGCCATTCAGGTTGACCAATGCGCCCGCATATTTTGTGGATCTTATGAATAGGGTATTCAGGGATCAACTGAATAAGTTTTTTCTTGTGTTTTAGACGATATCTTAGTTTATTCAAGGATGGAGGAAGAATACAAGGAACATTTGAGGACAGTGATGGAGGTGTTGAGGAAACACAAATTGAAAGCAAAATTTTCTAAGTGTCAGTTCTGGAGGAGGGAAGTGAGATTCTTGGGCCATGTTGTTTCAGAGAATGGTATTACCGTAGATCCTACGAAGGTGGCTACGGTGAAAGATTGGTCTACGCCCAAGAATGCAACATATGTAAGAAGTTTCTCGGGGTTACTAGATATTATCGTAAGTTTATCCAAGACTTCTCTAAGATAGCAACAACGTTAACTCAGTTGACCAAAAAGGATCAAGCTTTTGTTTGGGATGAAAGGTGTGAGAATGCATTCAAGAGTCTAGGAGAAGTTAACGTGCGCATCAGTATTAGTTATTCCTAAAGGGAATGAGAGAAGACTATATACACGGATGCCTGTGGTACTAGACTAGGTGTTGTACTTATGCAAGAAGGTAGGGTTGTAGCTTACGCTAGTTGGCAACTGAAACTGCATGAGAAAAGGTATCCTACCCATGACTTAGAATTGGCAGTGATCGTGTTTGCATTGAAGATGTGGAGACATTATCTTTTGGGAGAAAGGTTTGAATTGTTTACCGATTATAAGTCATTAAAGTTTCTTTTCTCTCAAAAGGATTTAAACCTTCGTCAGCAGAGATGGTTAGAGTTCTTGTCTATATATGATTTCAATATCGCATACACACCCGGGAAAGGCAATGTGATGACTAATGCACTGAGTAGGAGACATGCCTTTTTGGGGACCTGGTTTCTTGAATGGAAGCAACTACATCATATTGCGGGGTATGATTTCAGACCTAAGTGCGAATTGGATCCAGAAATGTTAGCAAGTTTGACGATCAGACCGACTTTGATTGAGCGGATTGGTTCTAGTTAGAGGGACGATCCTAACCTATTGGGAATCATCTCCAAGATAGAGATGGGTATCAACGGTGAAGAGATGAACAAGTATGGACTTGATAGAGAAGGATGGCTTTGAAAGAATGTGAGACTAATTGTACCCAACATTAATGGATTGGGAGATGAAGTGCTTAGTGAGTGTCATCACTCGAGACTGACTATACATCCCGGTGGTAACAAAATGTACCGAGACATGAAGCAGACCTACTACTGGGAAGGAATGAAGAGAGATGCTTGGAAGTTTATATCCAAGTGCATGAACTGCTAGCTAGTTAAAGCTGAGAAAAAGAAGCCTAGTGGTTTGTAACAACCATTGGAAATTCCCGAATGGAAATGGGAACAAGTCTCAATGGATTTCATCGATGGTTTACTAAGGACTAGATCGAGTCATGATAGTATTTGGGTGATTATGGATCGATTGACCAAGAGTGCAAGGTTTATACCAGTCAAGTCATATAGAACGGCAGCTAAGTTAGCAAATTGTATATGAAATGAATAGTGAGATTTCATGGAGTAACTAAAGGTATATTTTGTAAGTAACCGAGATCCATTATTTACTAGTAGGTTTTGGAAGAGCTTACAAGAGGCGTTAGGGTCAGAATTTCATCTCAGTACCGCATACCATCCTCAAACCGATGGTCAAGCGGAAAGGGTGAATCGCATATTAGAGGATCTCTTGAGGGCTTGTATATTGGACTTTGAAGGATCATGGGATGACCATTTACATCATTGAATTCGAATATAATAATAGTTATCAATCCAGTATTGATATGGCTCCATTTGAAGCTTTGTACGGAAGACCGTGCAACTCACCATCATGTTGGTTAGTGACCGGTGAGAAATTTGTGCTTGGGCCAAATGTAATAAGAGAAACTTCAGATAAGATCAAGGTTATTCAATAGAGAATAAAGGCTGCCCAAGATAGGCAGAAAAGCTATGCTGATAAAAGACGAAGAGATTTGAGATTCTCCGTTGGCGAATTGGTATTCGTCAAGATTTCTCTGTTGAAGAATGTGATTCAGTTGGTAGGAGAGGTAAATTGGCACCAAGGTTTGTTGGTCCAATCCCAATTCTCAAGCAAGTGGGGAATTTAGCACATAAAGTTGGATTGCCAGACAAGATGGCAACAATTCACAACGCATTTCATGTTTCCCAGCTAACGAAGTTTGTGCACGATTCTGATATGACTATTTCACCAGATCAGTTGGATGATATCGAGGTAGAACCCGAGGTGGTTGAGAACCGCAGACGATCCGTGTTGTCGAGTATGATACAAAGCAACTTCGAAAGAAGACGGTGAAACTAGTCAAGGTCCAGTGGGGTGATAATGAGAACAACTGTACTTGGGACACAGAGGAGAACATACAGAAGTTGTATCCAGAATTCTTTGTCTGGTAAGATTTTATAGTGATAGTTATTCCCTTGTTAGTAAACCGCATGCTAGGATAGGCTTGTTTGTGATGTCATGTATATTTGATTGTTTCTGAATGGCTGATAGGCATGCAAAACACCATTGTTGTGTTTTAGTTAAGGAATTTCGGAGGTGAAATTTTTTAAGGGGAAAGAGTGTAATGACCTGCATTCTACACATCAGAGGATCGTAGAATATTTATTTCATTTTCATATAAAGTCGTATGATCGTGTAACTTTGGGAGGCGACTATTGGGGTCATTTCCTATGTTCACGATTTTTGCCGAATTTTAAATGACCGTTTTGCCCTTGGCGAATCTTGTTTCGCCTATAACTTTTGATTGGTAAGGAGTTTTGATCTGAAACCACTTCCATTGGATTCAGATGATGGTTTACCTTTCCGTAGAGTAGTCATAATAATCAAACAGACTTACCATTTAGGAGATATGGCTGAAATAGGGTTTGTAAGGTTAAAAAAACAGCTTAATTGGGCTTAATAGGGTAATTAGTGGATGGGCCCATAACCCATATCGGGATAAGGGTTATGGGGAGGCTGAAATCAGTTAGGAAACCATCTCATTTCATTTTCTTAGCCACCACTTTCATTTATTCCAACCTACTAATGGCCTCCACCTTCTAAACTACCTCCTAGTCACATTCTAATCCAATATTAAGCTAATCTACGCAAAATCAAGAAAAATTAACATCAAATTGGAGGTAGAGCTGCTGTGTTACATTGGAATTCGAACCAAATCAGATATATTTTCATATTTGAGATTTTTTTGTAGCTAAGGTGAGTGATTTGCACTTTTATTCAGTAATTACGGCTAATTAGGGCTAATTAGTGATAATTAGCTAAATCATGCATCATAAAAATCTAGAAAAATATGTAGAAATTATTAAATATTATTTTATGCCTCTGTTGGAAATTTAGGTTAATTTGGATTAAGTTTGCTAATCATATATTTAAAACATGATTAAGGGGATTATGGGAAAAATCATGGTTTTGGGTAAGTTTGATCCATATTAACATGTTACATTGTTGTTTTGGTGTTTATGGTTGATTATACATGTTGTTATTACTGTTTGGTATGCTTTGTGATTGTATAGTGAAGTTAGAATGATCGAAAATGTCATCGTATGGCATAAATAGCTTACTGGAAAAGTTGCAAGAAATTTGTCACACCCCGATTGTGAGGCACATACCACGAGCCGACCCCCACTCGTGCTTCTTTCCACAAGCCACGAATCGACATCAGGTGCGAACCATGACCTAAAGCCTGAACCACGAACCAGTACCACGAACGAGCGATGGACCGACACCACGAGTAGAAGACCATGAGCCGGATCCGAATCCTGATCACGAGCCGAATGGAATTCATGAACCGGTGAACCTCGAGGCGCCGATACTACAAACTGAGACCCACGAACCGGAGTTTGGAGTTTCAAAAACGATGGTCACGAGCGGAAGTCATGACCTGATGTCAGGAGGGGCGAACCACGAGCCGAGGCAAGGAGGACCACGAGCCGGTCTTCGAGCCTGGACATCGAACGAACTGAATGGAAACTAAATCACGAACGGAAGAAGACCAAAACCCGAGACACAAAGGTAGTCCAAATAGGAAGTTAGAACTCAAGATCCAGATGGGAACCAACGAGTTAACTTCATGATTGGGCTTTGCTGTGGGACGTGTGCAAATGGGTTATCGGTATATATAGCTTTAGTTCACCACTGAGACGGATTAGTGGCTATGGATCAGCGCAATGGGATCATTAAGACTCCCAAGGGCAAGTGATCGTAGCATGGCTATGGATCAGCACAATCGGATCATTAGGACTACCAAGGGCAAAGTGATCGTAGCAAGAGATTAGTGGCTATGGACCAGCGCAATGGTGTCATTAAGACCCCAAGGGAAAAGTGACCGTAGCAAAGGATTGGGTGATCAAAGTGGTGGATATCGTATACTTTACGCACTAAGTGAGAGATGTGAGGTTGATTGCTATGTTTGATGTTTGCTATCACCATGACATGCACACTCCCATTTTACACTTTATTTTAGTGTTACCTTAGAGTTCTGTACATCTTATTGTGCTAACTCTTTGGTAACAAGTCCAGGTTCAGGTATGATTATTTCTACCTACTATTGTTCTGTTTTGCTGTTATCTCTCATACCAGACTTTTGTCTGACCCAGAGTTTTAAGTCTTTTCTTATTACTCTGGGTGCTCTTAAACGAGCAGACTAGAGATATGTTAGGTGGTATGCACGAGTAGCTGTCCGGAGACGAGCAGGAGGCTTCCATGTACTATTTACATATATTCTCCCTGTGTTGCTGATGGTTACTGCTTTAGGCATTAGTAGTGTATCTTTCCTATTTTGCTTTAGAGAAAATATTTTGAAGTTGTAATAATGATGGCTTGGATCATAAGCTGTATTTTTTATTCTGCTGCTATGATGATTTAGTTTTCAGCTTATGCACTGTCTCTCCTGTTTTATGTCAAGTTATGTTGTTATTATATTTTATTCCATGCGCTGTGAGATATACTACAGGTACTTGGTGATTCATAGTTCCAAAACCCCTTTCTTCTGACGACCGTCCCATGCTAATCGGGCATTGGCACAGCGCATTTCGGGGAAATTCGGCTAGTGTGGGGCGGGCCATCTCATGGAGGACTTCGTGGTGATGGGTGTGGATCGGTGTCGGGGTTAGTGGTGGTGCGTGCGAAATGTGATGGAGGCGGTGGAGTTCTGCGGACCTGATGAAGACGACAGGGAAGAATGTCGATAGGGTAGTGACAGAAAGAAATGGATTAAGGAAAAGTTTTAAAATTAATTAAGTTAATTAAATTCTAATTATCTTAAATATGTGACTAACGTAAAAATGGTCATTTCTTGTTCATACGGAAACAAAACTAAATGATTTTCGTTGCGTTGGAACCCTCTAGACGAACCCTACAACATGGAGTAGACCAAAACTAGAACAAAACCCATTTGGAATTTTGATAAAATTAAACATCTATTTAATTTTATTAAAAACAATTGTTATTAAAACGATTCCGAGGCCAATCAATGTGAGAACTTCTCGCTAAAATTTTTGTATAGATATTTACTTTATAACTGCATATATGAACTGCTGTGATAATTTTTATAAGTTTTTAATTATCACAAATGTTGTACGGTCCCTGTTAGCTCACCTCCCTCGTCCGCAAATCATGGACGATTTAATTGACTGTATTGTGTTGTTATTGTGATGTGAAATGGAGTAAATAATATATATACATATATATGCGATGTGAATAAAATATATATATATATATATATATGAGATGTGAATAAAATATATATATGCGATGAGAATAAAATATATATATGAGACGTGAATAAAAAATATATATGCGATGAGAATAATATATATATATATATATATATATATATATATGAGAATAATATATATGTATGCATTGTATAAAATATATATGCGTTGTATAACGTATATATGCGTTGTATATAAACGAAATGCGATAAAATTGTCATGTATTGAAATAAATGTTGGATCGTTAAAAATATTATTTTTAACATATATATGTGATATATAAAATGGTCATGTAATGAAATAAATATTTGTTCGCTAAAAATATTAATTTTAGCTTACATAAGCGATGAATAAAATTTTCATGTAATGGAAAAATTATTGGATTGTAAAAAATATATTTTTTAACTTATATATGCACGGTATAAATTTGTCATCTAATGGAATATTCAATTTTGATTTAAAATTGAAATGGAAGTTGGAATCGTTTTTAAAACGAATTTATAAATGATTTATAAAATACGTTTTAAATGAAAATCGATGATATATTATATATATTTAATAGCTTGAATGGAACGCGCCGCGCAGCGACTGTTCGCGAATTTCAACCATTAACTTCAAATCGATGTAACGGGAGATCCGACCGTCGGATTCTCCTATATCCAGAACCATTGGGTCCGTATTGAAAAGAGATTTCCAATGAGTATAAGAGATTTAAATTTGAACGGTTGGATTTTAAAACATGTCCAAATAAAATTTTGAAAAGGCCGCTATGGATGTAGTTCGGTGGCCGTTATTGGAAACCGACTATAAGGGCCTTAATAAAATTATTAAAAATATGGAAAAATTGTGTTTAATCATAATAACTGATTTGGAAATATTTTGGATGAAAAATTCCAAGTTTGAGAAGATAAAAATATATTATTATCGAAATGAACTAGTTATTAACTAGATTAGAAATCCAATGGTTTTTAAATTAATAAATTGGATTGAGAATGGGTTTTAAAATAACCATAGTTTTCCAATGTATGAATTGGAATTAATTTGAATGGAAATAATCTTCAGAATATTTCGATATTGGATTCTGTGATTATATGGATATTGTTAAGGAATTTGGAAGATATAGATATCGTTATTCCCAATACAATATTTGTTAGTTTCAGAATTTGATACTGAATATAAGTCAATATAATTTCTATTCGGAGCCTTGTATTTAATATTAAGTTAGATTTTGGGTTTGTCGAGAATGGTGTCTTTATTACCACTGTTCTTAAACCTAGTTGAGAATAGAATAAATCTTTTAATTAAGATTTAGTAAAGTTTTCCAATTAATTAATATTTAATTGGAATTGAATAAAAGAATGGGATTTTTTGGTTTATCGTGAACGGTGTTTTCAATAAAATTTGTTCTTTAATCCAATTAACAGTGAATAATATGATTTGGAATTTATAATCCTTGTATTAAGATTTAATGGAAATTTTCCAGAGTAAAGTTTTCCAATTTAAAATACTAAATTGGAATTGAATGGAATTCGATTTGGTAATAATCGAGATGAACTTCTGTGAAAGAAGACCATTGCTATTTATGGAATTTAAAAGGCTTAGCCGCTATTCTGTTATAGCATTAGTCTGATGCGGAAATTTATATCGATTATATATTGTTAGAATTTCCGTGAAGATTCCATTTTGATGGAAGATGATTTTGGGTTTACCTTAAATAATGTTTTAAATGACATTGATTCTTTAACCCAGTAAAAGAATTGATTAATTTTTCTAAAGTTGAATAATCATTAAGTAATGATTTTTGAAGATTAAAACGATGAAGAGTTTTAATAAAACTTTAATTAGATTGGAATGAATGAATGGTGATTAAATTTACCAAAACACGAGATGTGGTATAAACCAAATATACTTGGTTGTTGATATTCACGATTGTGATTGATTGATTGTTTGGATTGTGCTCGACCAGTTTATGAGCAAGATATGCTTTTACATTTAGCTTTGGGTTGGGTAGAAATATTGGTATGCTAACATCTTGTGAAACAGTTCACGATTTGACTATGAGATGTTTAGCGATGTTGTTGAGTTCATTTCAAATTTGATGAATGATTATGAAATGATATTTTTCTTAAGTGAAAAGAAATGTATTCCCGATTTTGGACAGAGATTTTTTATAAAAAAATGTTTTATAAAACAAGAATGATTTCGAGGGCTAAACCCGATGTTGTCGAAATGATTTCAAAACGTATTATGTGTTTGACATTGTAGTTCATTACATAACCAATTAGTTGTTATTGATGATATATTTGTTTGGTGGCGGAGAATTTATTCTCTTGCTTAACACCCTTCTTTGAGACGTACGAGCTCAAAGGTTATGTGATTAATAGTGACTGATCATATGTGTGAATTGCTAATGTAAAGTACTATATTTTGGAAAGTACTTTGTGATTATTATGTAGTGTAATGATTTTCCCTGCTTCGGGATATGAAATGGTTTAGTATGTGGCTAAAGATTCGGGTAACCCTGGATGACTAAAAGTGTGAGGGTGGTGGATTTTCTTCGAGGGCGTGGGAGATGCATCGTCAGTGTAGCCTTCTCCATCATGGAAGGTGCGCACACATATATATACACACACACACACATATATATATATATCAATTTGTCGAGGCGCATACAGCCTTGTCTGAGGGTCATGCCTGATATTTGGTTGCATATTTGTTTGTATGCATTGTGATATTTTGGAATTCATATTTGCAAAGATTTTGGTTTGAGATCCCGAAGTGAAATCTACTTTGATATAAAAGTTAGATATCTATTACAAATGATTTGAAATAAGAATTCGAGAATAAAGTCCAAGAAATAATTTCTGTAAAGTGAATTGGATTTTGAAATCTAAGTTTGGGGATAAAGTGTAAATGAGTAGATTGAGGAATTTCATGTTGTTTGATGCAAAGTAGATCCATATTTCTATTGTTGGTTGTTGTTTATGCACGGGTATTCTTGGGGTAAACCCGTTCCATGTTATACGGCATGGTCCCATGATATTCTTTATTTTATTTAAGTTATAAATAACTGTTTTTGAGTTCTCACACCAGTCCCATAACTCACTCAGAGTTTATTGTTTCTACCTAAACTCTGGGTGCCCATATTTTCCACACGGGGAGCTTGTAGTTTCGGTTTTGCAAATTATTTCATTTAGCAGGATTCTGGATCGAAGCTTAAAGTTGTGTCCAGAGCATTGATAGTCTTCCGTTGTGTTATTTTATTTGTTTCCGCTGCATTGTATTACCTTTATTGTAAATTTATTTTCCGCTGTATATTTATTTGAACTCTGATATTCTGTACTCTGATGTAACATTATTATGATGTTTATAAAAGTCTTCTGTTGTTTGCTCTAATGTGTTGTGAGCCCAAAGTTAGCGTATCCGCCTTTTAGGTTCGATTTAAGTCGATTTAACGTTTGATTTGGATCGACAGAGAAGGAGGGTCACTACATATGATATGAGAGCTTTGGTTAACTCAAATCTTTGTGGTGCAACTTGGTAGAAAAGAATAAAATGACTCATCAGAGATAGGATTAGTCATATCCTATAAAACAATACCCATTAGAGATAGGATCAGTAGCATCCTAGAATGAGAAACTAGTTAGAGATGGGATTAGTAATGTCGTAGAATGAGTTTAGAGTGACAAGTTTATAATTATTGCATTGTGATTATATATATATATATATATAATACGATCTTAGAAAATATGATTTTTGAATATATAAAAGTTATATATATTTGAAAACTAATCCACTAATTGATTGCTAGTTGTGATGTGTGATTATTAGTTAACTAATAAAATTATTGAAACCAATATGAGAATGAAAGGTAAGATTTAGCTAAATCGAATCAAATATTTAACTGAATTGAAAATTGATTGAAATTGCATATATGTACATGTGTATATAATGAATAGGTCATAGCATGGAAGCTAAGAAGAGGAATAAAATTGTATGCCCGACATATAGTTACACATTTGCTGTATTTATTGGGGTTTGATGATTTTATGAGTCGATTGGCAAGCCGCTTGGCTTTTTCTTTTTGATTGATGAGGGCCCTATGAGGCAAGTAGTGATTTTACTGATCAGCCCGTACAAAGAAGGTTATGGCGAAATTTTCTGAGAATTTAAGGTGTTAGCCAAATTTTTGAGAAATTTGAAGATTCTTAGAAACTGAAAAGTTAAAGAATGAAAGCCAGAATGAAGGTTGAGTCGGTAAGTTAAACAACTTTCAGCTCCGTTCCTTTTCGAGGACGAAAAGATTTTAAGTGAGGGAGATTGTAACAACCCAGAAATTCTGAACCAATTTTAAATTTTTTATTTTATCTATTTTAATGGGTTTTGAATATTTAAAATGATTTATTTTAAATAATAACGACTAAAAATTTATTTAAATCAAAGTTAGAACATATAATTTTACTTTAATTATAAAACGAGCCAAAAATGGCGCGATAGTTTGAAAATTTGATTTTAATTTTCAAATGAATATACAGAATTCAATATAAGTCAGAATTGGACGGAACAAGACACGTTAGGATCTAATTAACTATATCTTTCTAACGAATGTGAAAAAAAAATGAGATTTCATAATATAAACTGAAAGTTACGTCCAGATTAAAATTTAAAATAGTCGATATGGAATTTATATATATTTTAATATAATATATAACCCTTAAAAATAGCCATTTTGCAAACGATCTCCGTTTTCGATGAAACCACTTTTGTTGGATCCGAAATGTCAAATTATTGTTAGGTTTTAATTTTTTTATTAATATGTGAGTGTGGTAAATTCAAATGTGTTTGGTAATTTCAGTTTAAATTTTACCGACTGGAAAATGACCATTTTTCAAACGGTCTCCAAATTCGACGAAATTAGCTTTGTTAGGACCGTATCATTAAAACATAGCTAGATTTAATTTTCTGTAATTTTTGGAGTTAGTATGTGGCCCCGGTAAATTAAAATGTACGTTCAAATTCAATATATGTTGATTTATATTTTAATTTAAAGAAAAACCGATCCAACAGTCGAATAGGCTTATGAAATATATCCCGTTGTGTCCGGAATGGGGGTATTTGGCTAGGGGCGACAGTCGTTGGATTGATTTGGAGTTCGGATGCAAAAATGGCCAAACTGAATAAACTATGAATTAAATATTATTAAAATAATATATTTATACATCTATATAACGTTGAAAATTGGGAAAACCTAATCCCATTCTAAATCGTGGCAGTTACTTATTCAAGGGCCGATTTTTCTCCCTTTTAATTCCTCAAATTCATTCAATCCGCCAGTTAATTTGTAACGTCTAGGATTTTTAACTAGTTAATATCGAATATTTAAATTTATCTTAAATGTTAAATTGGGAATATAATTGAATTTTAATATAGAATTTATCGATTTAATAACCAATATATGATTTAATATGAAAGATGTTGAATTATCGTAATATGAAACTGTAACAGTTGAATTCAGAGTTGAAACTGAATTGGAACGATTTATTGACTAATATAAATTTTATATTGAATTAGAACGATAATAATAATTTATTATCGATGAATTTAATTGTTTAAAATCAATTTATATTTTAAATCGAATTTAATTTAAAACATTAATTTAATTTGTTATCTCTTCTATAAAGTCAAATTAAATTTCAGAAACCGTTCCGTTGAATTCAGAATAGTGGATAACGTTGGGAACATCAGTTGTTATGGTTGAATAGTGGTTCGGGACTTCGAGTTAGGGACCACAAAATATTTTAAACAAAATTAAGTAAAAATCTAATCAAAATATAATTTCAGCCAACCAAAAAATTTCAGGCTACAAAATCACGTGTGACATGTTTTTCTCGAGGTTAAACTTCTATTCCCACCTTTAATATCAACGAGACAGAAAATTTAATGGCAGTAGAATATGTTTCATTCACTTCTATATAAATATCACGCCTATCCCCTTTCCTCTCATTTCCTCCATTCCTCAGCAAATTCAATATCATCCCTCTTTCATATTCCATTTTCAAAAATCAATTAAATCGAAAGCTACAGGAACTCCCATTCTCAAAACAAATCGATGCTTTCAAATCCCAATTTCAATAAAATGGAAATCATATCGCTAATCAAAAAGCTTCTCTCGAATGAGACGAGATGGTGTGAAATCACGAGTCGATGGTCTTGGCAATAATTAGGGTTACGAATTTTGGGTGTACTCGGATGATCGATAGTTGAATAAAGGCGCTATTTACACTCGCGATGGGGAGAAGCTGTATTGGTGAATAGATGGTGGAGTTTGATTCTAACACCTTCCTCCTGTAGCTCGTGTCAGGGTTCGATTAAATATCATGAGCCATAGTTCATCGCGCTCGAGACTTAGGAAAGGCGAAGTTGGCTAATGGCATTGGGTGGAAGTGCCGATGCTGATTTTGAGGGGCGCATCTGCTTTTCAAAGAAGTCGCGTTTTGATTCTGGTGCTGGAGTTCGATTTTTGGTGCGACGTGGTGTACCGGAGAGGGATTCAGCCATTTTATTTTTCTGTTGAGTCCTGTAGGTTTGGGGGGAAATTGCGACTAAGGGATAAGGCATAACTCGCATTCATGAAGAGGGGAGCATACAAAAAAATGGTGACTATCGATTATAGGGGCCAGTCTGAAGCAGAACAGTGAGACGTTCTGATTATGGACTTGGGTATATGGGGATCCGGGGTTTTTTTGTTCGACAATGGAATCTAGGGAAGCTCGGATTGTTTTTTTGAGCTAATGGTGGTTGGTTGTTCTGTGATGATGTTCTAGAGTTGGTCTGGTCATTTGGAGGCTGCTGTTTCATCGGGCAGCGACATTGCAGTAGTTGGTAGCAGGTATACATTTAACAAAATATAAATTTACTTAGAATAAATAATTTATTTATATGTTGAGTTAATTTAAATTAATAATCGTTTAGCCGTTGATTAAGACTAAATATTCTCTAATCGTTATATAAAATTTAGGTGTTAAATAGATTCGATTGAGACAATTCATAGCCGTGAAATTTGGAATTAAACAGGATATTCGCCTAATAAACCATGGTGAGTAAATCTCACTCAAAAGTTATATTTAATTTGTTTTTATCGTTAAAAATAAATGGTTGGCTGTTTGAATGCGTGCATGAATTATTGAATCATTGTGGTTATTATATATAATATATATTAGTTATTTAGGCTTGGTGGTTGTGGCTATTACATACATATTGGATATTTTTCCCACAGTACCATTAGCGGATGCCCGTAGTATCATTAGTGGATGACCCTAGCGCCCCACGATATATGAGTGGATAACCTTTTATACCGCAATATCCTATCTTGAAGCAGGATTGGTATTATTTATGTTGACTAACATCTATGGATGCAGGGAAAACCAGTTGGAGGGATCCAACTAGATTCCTCAAATTTATTTATTATTGTTTACATATTTATATGTGTGTAATGTGTTGAATTGGATTGATGGTTTGTGTATTTGGATATTTAAATATCATTGGCCCTAGATATTAATATTTAAAAATATCATAAAAAGTGATTTTTAGATTTAAAAAAGATTTTTTTTTTCAAAATAGAAATTGAATTTCGGATTTGGCTAGAAAAATATTGACTTGTTTTTAGAAACAAAAACAAGTAGTTGAATTTATAAACGATGTTTATAATTGAATAGAAAAATTATTATTAGACAATTTAGAAATGGAAACTCAAGTGTTAATGTTAAAAAGGGAATTTATTTTCTGAAAATAAAAATGGAATTTAAAATCGAAAACTTGTTTTAATATTTAGAACAAGAAGTGTTATTTATAAACGATGTTTATAAATAAAAGAAGGGAATTTTTATTGGATAATTCATTTAAATTCAAATACGAACTTAAAAAGTGATTTATAATTTGAAATCGTTTCAAGGATGGAAAACGATGAAATTTATTCCAATGCTTGGGATGTAAAATGAATTAAAATAAATTCAAGTGGATTTATGGTTAGAATTCGACCATATCGAATTTAGAAAATAAATAAATTTATTTTGGGATAAGATATCGGGATTATATTGAATAGAACTATAATTTAAAATTCAAATATAAAAATAGATTCCATATTGATTTATATATATATATATATAAGTTATGAAAATAAAATATTTCAAAATTGGAATCGAGTTTCAAATAGATTATTAAATTAAAATTTATTTAATAAAGAGGTTTAATTTATAAACAACGTTTATAAATGTGATGAAGTAATCGAATAATTTGGAAACATATTTCGAAATTTAAGAAATGGAATAAAGTCAAGATTTTAAATTGAGTTTTTGTATTACAAGCTTTTATCTGTCTCAAGATAAGAACGTTATCAGTCAAGGTATAAGAGGTAAATAAAATACCCCAACTTGAACGACTTCACTATTATCATGGGATGATATTAGTTTGTAATTGTAAAGGATGTTGAATTAATTGATTATGCCCATAAAAGGAATTTATAATTGGAATTCGATTATATTGATATTTTATAAATAATATAATTTCATAAGAATTGGAATTGAATATAGGAATTTGAGTTTTATTCATAACTCGGTTATGGATATGGAACGAAATAATTGATGAGTTGGATAATCTGAATTGTTAAGTTAGTTTTGGATAACGGGTTCAATTTATTGAAAATGGAGCTGAGATCATTTTATAAACGAATTTTTTAAATGTTTATATTTAATTTAATTAAAACGAACTCGCCACAGCGTGGTAATTCGTAATTTGGCATTTCTAACTTCAACTGAGTATATAGAACTTGATATACGTTGGAATTCGATGAAATGAGAAACGCCTGGACCTATTCAATGATAGTTTTCATACACAAGAGAAAAATATGGATTTCGTCTTATAGATTTTGACTTATATCAAAATCAAGTTTTTAGAAAAACAGCGCCATAATCGTTTTAAACCATAACAGTTTATTAAATAAAATAAAATGTTTTTGAGTGGTTAAAAATCTGATTTTCCAATAGTGAAAATCTGGATTTGAGTTATAAATTAAATATGAACTTAAGTAGAGTAAATGAAGTGATTTTTTAATCGAAAATCAGATTTTGAATTTATCGAATGAAGTAAACTAATTTCTTTGAAATTGATTAATAGAGTTTTGGCCTGAATTTAACTTAGTTTAAATAAATTGAATTTCTTAGTCGAGATTTGAAATTTGAAAATAAAACTTGGATTAGATATTGGAAGCAAGCAAGGAGATTGAGTATAAGTGAATACAAACATATTTGAATGTGATATATTCAAACTAAAAGAGCATTAGGCAAAAAGAGCTAGTTAAGGAAGTGGTTAGCGAATTTTGGTAAAAATGGTTGAATTGATTGAAATAAATCGGAAATGGAAGTATATATGTTAAACAGGTATGGAATAAAGATAATGAGGATTTTAACTTAAGTGCCCGACAAAAAGGTACATGTTTAAATTTCCATATGAGATTTTATGAGCCTATTGAGCAAGCCACTTGGCTTTTTGATTTTCTTTTTGAATGGAAAGGGCTTAGAGAGGCGAGTTGGGGTCTGAACTATTGACCGATACAAAGGAGATGCTGGCGAAATTTTCCGAAAATTTAATGAGTTAGAATATTTTTAAGAAGTTTTGATAACCAGAAATTAATATATCAATATATAGGATTTGATAAGGAAATGAACATATAAATAAAATATTAGAAAGGGCCAGTGATTGTTTGATTATTTGATGGATGTTTATTTTCCTTTGATAGTTAAATCACCAGCTATCAAAGATTTTTGACCATCATTGTCAAGACGGAGAGACCGGTTGGATTTAATATCTGAAAACCACTCTATATTGGCATTGGCGTTGCGAATTAGATTATGCTGAAGATAAATTGGAGACGAAGTGAATGCAAGAGCTGTTCTGTTTGTCCTGACCCAAGACAACTTGTATGGACGAATGTATGATAGAGTATTCCTAACAGATCACATGAGAAGATCTTTTCGAGATATTACGTTTGGTGGCCGAGGTATTCGTTTCTCTTAGCTTTTATACACGTAATATTTTGGGAAGATCAACTAGCGATTTGATGGGTTTGGTGATGTGGCATACTAAGTGTATGGCGGCCAGATGTTCTAAAATGATAGGCATAGCCTCAAGCCTCACAGCCGGGAAATGACAAAAATTGGGCAGGTAACATAGCTAGTTGGGTCATACCCAAGTAGGGTATATTTTTCACCGATCTAGAGAAAGTTCATTAATTATTCTTCTTTCGATTCTGCAAATTATAGATTACGGTTGGATGGCCAACAACCGTGGGTGATAATATATTCGCTACACTCAAGCTAGTGAGTGGGCGGTCATGTGTGGCCGGGTAGAAAGATGTTCTTGCTGAACCCTGGTGTATCCCATCTAGAGTACACTGATTGGGAGGTGGCCTCATACCTTGTGTAACGGCGCGATTTTCCAGAGGTATAATTAATTTATTTAATTATATATATCGTGAGGTAGGGGATTAAATCGTCGTTTAATTAAATAACTTGGAATATTTAATTTAATTAAATAATATATTTAATTTAGGGATAACCAGAAATAGTAAATTGACGATATAATATAGACGGGGTCATCCCCGAGATTTTTGTTCAGCTTAGAGTTGAATTATATTGTCGAATATATTCAATCGACGGCAGTTTGAACGTATAATTATATTATAATTAAAATAGAGCGCGTAACGACGCGGCAGTTCGCTATTTGGCGATTTAGACTTCAACTGAGTATACAGGGTTCGTTTTAAATCGGATTGCTGTGAAACAAGAAACGTGTGGAGCTGGTGGGGTATATCTTTCTAGTGGAAGAGAGAGATCGGGATTTCGTCGTGTAGATTTTGAGTTACGTCCAAATCAAATTATTAGAAATGCAGCGCCCTGACCATAACGATTTAATTATATTTATATAAGGATTTAAATAGAAATCGACCGTCGATATAACTCTGACAATGTAATATCGAGTTGGAAATACATACAGGAATAGTCTAGAGCTGAACGGCATTACACTGTGAATACAGACGACAATAATTAATTTTAAATATTTAATTTAATTATATTTAAATATATTTATATATTTAAATAGGCTATTTAGAGCTTTGAAAAATAGCCACTTCTGCAAACGAAGTCGGAATTCGACGAAACTAGTTTTGTTGGATCCGCAATGTCAAATTATTGTTAAAGGTCAAGTTTCGTGATTTTTAGAGTCACTGTGTGGCGGTACGGATTTTTAGAGTGAGAAATAGTCAGTTTTTCGACAGTTAAAAATACGCTGTGTGAGCATATGGAGTCAGAATTCAACGAAACCAGTTTCGTTGGGACCGTAATGTCAAACTCTACCTGCATGTCCAGTTTGGTGATTTTTGGGTATCGTACGTAGTCGCAGGGATTTTTAGAAGCCAGATACAAGGAGAGATTGGCGAAAATAAAATATAAAATAAATTCGAAAATATCTCCCCTCATTTTCTATGATCACAAACAGGCCACGCATCATTCATCCTCAACCATAAGTGCTACCTACCTGAACACAACCTATATAACCCAAATTTGGACGAACACAGAAAAGGTTGAACAAAGAAAATCCAAAGTAAAAATCAAATACAAATCAATAAAATCTAGAAAGGTTGATATTTGTAATCAGTTCACGAAGCTCTTCAATCTGATGTACACCTTGATGAGTTCGACGTCAACTTGGGAACCCGAGTTGCTTCCAGCGTGATTTAGGGTTCAACATTTCGGGATTTTGGAGCATTTATATTTAGATTCGAATGTATATTCGAACTCGTGGCAAGAAGCAGCTCCAGTGGTGAATTTCTAGTGAAGTTCAAGTGTTAATTGAGATGTGCGATTTCTGGGTTGGGCGGTTTCTGCTGTCGACGGGATGCGATGGTGAGCGTCGAGTTTGAGGGAATTGGTGCGAGGGTGTTGAGGTCAGAACGAGAAGGAGATTGGTGAAATCATGGTGAAGTTCAGCGGGAGGATGGAGTTGAAATCGATGGTCAAAGGGCTTGGTCAAAGGGAATTAGGAGGAGTGGTTTACTGAAGGAATTCGGTGTGAAGCTTTTGGGGGAGAAGCATATACGGTCGGGCTTTAAAAGGGGTTATTGGGCTGAGTATGGGAGGTAAAGCCCAATTGTAGAAAAAGGTTTTAAATTTATTTAATTTAAATAGTGTACCAACTTTATAAATTCGTAACTTGCTCATACGAGGTCGGATTCGCGAACCGTAAGTTGCGTTGGGATCGTATGGACGGGAGCAACAAAATGAGACTGACCGCAAGTCCATCGGAGCTCGTTACAATTTATAGCAAAATAAATTGTCCGACTGAGTCGAATAACGCAAACCGTTATTCAACGATTAACGCGTCAAGGTGAGTAAAACTCACCAACTCTGAACAGTTCTATTTTTACAACGTATTCTTAGAACTGTTAAAATTGTCTGTTTGACTGTGTGTTGATTGAACTGCTAGTCAGTTAGTTAAATTTCTATATTGATTCTGTTTAACAGAATATATCATATGGAACTGAAAGTGATGTTATCTATATTGTCTAACATCTGTGATGCAGGGAAACAGGTTGGAGGAATCCGACTGGATTCCTCAACATTTATTTTACCGTTTTTCATATATTGTGATATATGATGTGTTATGAAATCTGTTATTGATTTCATTTGTTTGAATGATACCGATCATGGTTATACGACACGTTAAACACCGTAGGTGATACTAGAATGTAAAAAGGGAATTTTCAATGTTTATATTGAAATATAAATCTTATTTATGAAATCGATAGGACTTTATAAAATGAAAAAAACATTTATTTATTTAGGAAATAAATAAAGGAACATTTATTTAGATTATAAATAAATGGAATAGAGGAATATTTATTTAGGGAATAAATAAAGGAACACTTGTTCGGAAAATAAATAGAATTATACAAGGATAGATTTAAACACGTGCTTCGCACACGGTATAACACGATATGGATTTAAATGAGTTATTCGAATTAGATATTTGAATAGAGTTAAACACATTAGAGTGATTCGAATTACTTATTCGAATAGAGTTAAACAAAGTAATTTGTTAGGTTAACCAAAGCAAGTTAGTCGAGTTAATCAAAGTAATTGGTTAAGTTAACCAAAGTGAATTAGTTAAGTTAAACTAATTGGTAAATCAAAGTGAATTAGTTGCGTCAAACTAAGTGAATTAGTCAAGTTAAACTAATTGGTAAATCGAAGTAAATTAGTTGGGTAAATCAAAGTGAATTAGCTGAGTTAAACTAAGTAAATCGGTTAGAGTTAATCAAAGTGAATTAACTAAGTTAAACTAAGTGGATTAGTTCAGTTAATCGAGACAAGTAAATCAAGTTAGGTTAAACCATTTGAGTTAACCAGTTAAAGTTTACCAGTTAAAGATAAACAGTTAGAGTTGACCAGTTAAAGTTGACCAGTTAAAATTGACCAGTTAGAGTTGACCAGTTAGAGTTGACCAGTTAGAGTTATCCAAGTGGAGTTAATCGAGTAGAGTTGCCGAATATCACTTATTCGAAGTAGAGTTATCGAATATAGTATATTCGAGGGAAGAGTTATCGAATATAGTTTATTCGAGTGGAGAAATCAAATGTTATTCATTTGAGAAGAGTTACCGAATATTATTTATTCGAAGAGTAGTTATCGAATATTGGTTATTCGAAGTTAGTTAATCCAAAGGAGTTATTCGAAGTTAGTTAATCCAAAGGAGTTATTCGAAGTTAGTTAATCCAAAGGAGTTATTCGAAGTTAGCTAATTCAAAGGAGTTATTCAAAGTTAGTTAATCCAAAGGAGTTAGTCGAAGAGTTAATCGAATATAGTTATTCGAAAGAAGGTGTAAATCGAATATAGTTATTCGAGTAAAGTTAAAAGAGTTAATCGAATTTAGTTATTCGAATTTGATATTTGAATAGAGTTAAACACATTAGAATGATTCGAATTACTTATTCAAATAGAGTTAAACACGTAAGAGTTAATTGAATATTAGTTATTCAATTAGAGTTATATCGAATTTAGCTATTCGAAAGGAGTTAAAATTTGAGTTAAGTTAATCGATTTGAATTAAGTTGAATCGAAATGGAGTAAATCGATTAGAATTAAGTTAATCGAGTTAGAGTAAATCGAATATTGGTTATTCGAAGGTAAGTTATTCGAATTAGTTATTCGAAGGAGTTAATCAAATGAGGGATCGAAAGGAGTTATCGATTAGTAAATCGAAAGGAGATTTTCGAATATAGCATATTCGAAAGAAAGAGATCGAATATTATTTATTCGAAAGAGAGAGATTTCGAATATGAGTTATTCAAAGAGAGATAATCGAATATAGGTTATTCGAAGAAGAGTTAATCAAATAGAGATTACTCAAAAGAGAGTTATACGTCGAATTCGATTATAGCGAATTCGGGAAAGTACTATTTACTTTCCGGGTTTTTAATCAAGGTTTAGTTATTGATTAAGAAATTAGGTGTCTGTTAAATTATTCGAGTTAGGAAATAAATTCATAACTTAGGATAGATATTTTAGGGGTTGGAATTATAACGTTATAGTTATAATCAAACGTTGTCATATAAGAAGTGGATTCGTAACCTGAATCCGAGAATTTGCGTAAACAGATGATTGTAAAAAGTGAGTGATGAGCTTCATCTATTTCACAGTAAAGGACGTTGTTCAATTAAGGTCTGAGAGGTAATTATACCCCAACTTGATTGACTTCAGAATTGACAAAGGAATAGTTGTGGTTCGATAGAAAAGGTTGATTTGAAATATAGTTAAGTGATAAGCGATTAATGGATTAAGCGTAACGATGTTTTATACAACGTTCATTGGAAATCCGTAAATGAGTTTTGGAAACGTTTTCCAAATATAGTCAGATATGTTTTCTAAACATAGAAAATGAAATGTTTTCATGATAAGAATTTAAGAAATAGAGTTAAGCAAATTCAGAAACTGACTGGAGAGGGTAAGTTAAACGGTTTTCTAAGTGACGATCTGATGTTGGTTTCGACCTTCAGGATTGATACTTAGAGAATTGTTCTCATATTAGTTACAGTTAGGGACTGATAGTTGCGAAATAATAGTGATGTGAAAATAAGCTATGGAAATGTTTTCCAACGATTAATAACATATATTTTCTAAATATATGAAATAAGGAAATATGAACATATGATGATTGATCGATCGAATTTCCATTTGGAAATAAGATCGTTGTTTGTACACCGACATGTTTTCATTTGATAGTTGAATCACAGACTATCAAAGTTTTTACCATTTTAACGTTGTTATATGGAGAGACCGGTTGGATTATTATCCAAAGAACCACTCTGTATCGGCATAAGCGTTGCGAGCAATATATGCCAAAGATAAATTGAAGACGGAGTAAAATGCAAGGGCTGTTGTATAAGTCTTAGATAACAGTGACTAAGATGGATATACTGAATAGTGCCTTCGGTTTGTCCAGTCCCAGGACAACGTATATGGAAGAAGGTCTGACAGAGTATATCCAATGGATCGCGTAAGTTGATATGTTCAAACGTATTCACGTTTGGTGGCGGAGGAATTCGTTTCTCTTAGCTATATACCCGTGTTATTTTTGGATAAGTCAATTTGTGATTTGGCGGGTATGACGATGTGGCATTCAAAGTGAATGGTGATCAGATGTTCTGAAGATAGACGTAGCTTCTAGCCTCACACCGGGAAGTAACAAAAGTTGGGCTAGGCAGCATGGCTAGTTGGCTCATTCCCAAGCAGGGTGTATTGTCACCGATCTAGGGAATATCCATATTTATACTTCTTTTTGATTCTGTATCTTCGGATGACGGTTTGATGGCCTATAACCGTGGTGGCAATATATTCGCGACACTCAAGCTAAATGAGTGAGCGGTCATGTGTGGCCGGGTTGCAGGACGTTCTTGTTGAACCCTGAGTGTATCACCTCTAGAGTACACTATTCAGAAGGTGCTCCCATACCTTGTCTGTTGGAATCCATTCTCCGATAAGCGCCCTGCGGTTTATGATTTTATACCATGTATGTAGAACGTGAGATGCAAGCGTTTCTGCTAGATTGATACCTATTTGTACTTAGAAACATTATTATAATATCACAATGATATTGCTTGTCAAAGTTGTTCAGATACTCATAAGGAAAAACCCGTTCCGTATTCACGGCGTGGTCTTATGAGATATCCTATACCTGTTTTAAACTATTTTACTCATACCAGTCCCATGACTGACCCGGAGTTTACTTTGTTGTTTTCCCTAAACTCTTGGGTGCCTAAATTTGTACGGGCAGTCAAGTAGTTGGGATTTACAGATATACTTGGAGAGCTTGGAGCAGGAGACTTCAAGATTCTATAGCTATAGTTATTTCTGCTGTGTTGTAAGTGTTGTACTCTGATAAGTGTTATTGTATATATATAACTGTTTACTTCAAAGTTATGTTATATATTATATGTTATTCGTTCCGCTGTGAGATTCGTGTTACTCTGATGATTCTGATGTTCTTCTTCTTCTATTCTATTAGTTCTATCTTTTCTTTCTCACCTTCTAAATTCTTTCACTAACGTTCTCGGGATTTCCGACTCTCGAGGAGTCGGAAATTTTCAGCCGTTACACCTTGTCATAGTTGGAATCCAATCTCCAATAAGTGCCCTGCGGTTTTTGATTTTATACTATATATATAGAGCGTGAGATGCAAGCGTTCTACTTTTTGGTTATCTATTTGATTAGACATTATTATAAATCACTGGATTTTGATATCAAAAATGTTTTGGGTTATAGTAAGGTAAAAACCGTCCATGTTTATGTGTGGGTTGGCCTTACTATTCCCCTTTCTTTCAAAGGATTTTTCAAAGTTAGACAATATGGTTGGAGTTTACTCACACTAGTCCTATATATAACCCAGAGTTTATTTCGTTTGTTTTTCCCTAAACTCTTGGGTGCCCAAATTTGTACGGGAGGCCAAGTGTTTCAGGATTTTACATATACACTTGGAGGAGCTTGAAGCAGGAGGCTTCACCGATAGTTATTTAGAATTATATCCGTTGTTATATATATGTGTTGTACTCTGATATGGTATGTACATACAAATTCATATTTGTATTTCAAAGATTATGTTATGTATTATATTTTGTTCGTTCCGCTGTGAGGTTCTATATAGTTATTTATGTTCTTCTATCTGTTCTATTTCTTTAACCCTAATGACTCGTATTTTTGTATTATTTGGGTTGGACGTATGTTGGTTTAGTCAACTCAGATAGTGCAGATTTGCGGGCTGTTACATAATTACTGAAGCGTACAAAACAAAAATCGAAGATCACACTGAGATCTATAATCTAGACGTTTGTGATTCAATGTAGTGTTGTAATTCGTGGGCCATCGGAGCTTGACACAGCTCCATTTGTGGTCGATTTCAAGCATCCGTAGGGGGTCGAATTCGGCCACAGTAACAGCAGTGATAGAGGAGGAGAAGGGCTTCGTGGTGATGAGCGTGGATCGGCATCAGGGTTAGGGGTTGTTCGTGCGAAATTTGATGGAGGCGGTGGAGTTTTGGGGACCTGATGAAGACGAGGGGAAGAAGGCCAGTAGGGTAGTGATAGAGAGAAATGGATTAAGGGAAAGGTTTAAAATTAATAAAGTTAATTAAATTTTAATTATCTTACATATGTGATTAACGTATAAATGGTCATATCTTGTTCATACAGAAACGAAACTGAACGATTTTCATTGCCTTGGAACCCTCCAGACGAGTACTACAAATGGAGCCGACCAGAACTAGAACAAAAGCCATTTGGATTTTTGATAAAATTAAATATCTGTTTAATTTTATTAAAAACAATCGTTATTAAAACGATTCCAAACCAATCAATATGGGAACTTCTCACTAAAATTTTTGTGCAATTATTTATTTTATAACTGCATATATGAACTGTCTGTGATGATTTTTATCAGTTTTTGATTATCACAAATGTTGTACGTTGCCTGTTAGCTCACCTCCCTCGTCCACAGACCATGGACGATTTAATTGACTGTATTGTGTTGTGATGTGAAATGGAGTAAATTATATATATATATATATATATATATATATATATGATGTGAATAATATATATATATGCGATGTGAATAAAATATATATATGAGATGGGAATAATATATATATATATATGAGATGTGAATAAATATATATATGCGATGAGAATAAAATATATATATGAGATGTGAAAATATATATATGCGATGAGAATAAAATATATATATATATGAGATGTGAATAAAATATATACGCATTGTATAAAATATATATGCGTTGTATAACGTATATATGTGTTGTATAAAAATGAAATGCGATAAAATTGTCATGTATTGAAATAAGTATTGGATTATTAAAAATATGATTTTTAACATATATATATATATATATATATATATGTGATACATAAAATGGTCATGTAATGAAATAAATATTTGTTCGCTAAAAAAATTATTTTTAGCTTACATAGGCGATGAATAAAATTGTCATGTAATGGAAAAATTATTGGATTGTTAAAAATATAATTTTTAACATATATATGCACGGTATAAAATTGTCATGTAATGGAATATTCAATTTTGATTTAAAATTGAACTGGAAGTTGGAATTGTTTTTAAAATGAATTTATAAACGATTTATAAAATACGTTTTAAACGGAAATCGACAATATATATATTATATATATTTAATGGCTTGAATAGAACACGCCGCGCAGCGACGTTCGCGAATTTCGACCATTAACTTCAAATTGATGTAATGGGAGATCCGACCGTCGGATTCTCCTAAATCTGGAACCATTGGGTCTGTATTGAAAAGAGCTTTCAATGAGTATAAGAGATTTAAATTTGAACCGTTAGATTTTAAAATATGTCCAAATCAAATTTAGAAAAGGTCGCTATGGATGCAGTTCGGTGGACGTTATTGGAAACCGACTGTAAGGGCCTTAATAAAATTATAAAAAAATATGGAAAAATTGTGTAAAATCATAATAACTGATTTGGAAAGATTTTGGATGAAAAATTCCAATTTTGAAAAGATAAATTATGTATTTATCGAAATGAACTAGTTATTAACTAGATTAGAAATCCAACGGTTTTTAAATTAATAAATTGGATTAAAAATGGGTTTTAAAATAACTAGAGTTTTCCAACGTATGAATTGGAATAGAAATAATCTTTGGAATATTTCGATATTGGATTCCATGATTATACAGATATTGTTGAGGAATTTGGAAGATACAGATATCGTTATTCCCAATACGATATCTGCTAGGTTAAGAATTTGATATTGAATATAAGTCGATATAATTTCTATTTAGAGCCTTGTATTTAGTTTTAAATAAGATTTTGGATTTGTTGTGAATGGTGTCTTTATTAACACTGTTCTTAAACCCAGTTGAGAGTAGAATAAATCTTTTAATTAAGATTTAGTGAAGTTTTCCAATTAATTAATATTTAATTGGAATTGAATAAAAATATTGGATTTTTGGGTTTATGGTGAACGGTGTTTTAAATAACATCTGTTCTTTAACCCAATTAATAGTGAAGAATATGATTTGAAATTTATAATCTTTTTATTAAGATTTAATGGAAATTTTCCAAAGTAAAGTTTTCCCATTAAAAATACTAAATTGGAATTGAATGGAATTCGATTTGGTAATAATCGCAATGAACTTTTTTAAAGGAAGACTGTTACTATTTATGGAATTTGAAAGGCCTAGCTGCTATTCCACTTATAGTATTAGTTTGATATGGAAATTTATATCAATTATATATACTGTTATGATTTCCATGAAGATTCCATTTTGATGGAAGATGATTTTGTGTTTATCGTAAATAATGTTTTAAACGACATTGATTCTTTAACCCAGTTAAAGACAAGATTAATTTTCCTAAAGTTGAATAATCATTAAGTAATGATTTTTGAAGATTAAAACGATAAATAACTATTTTTGAATTCTCTTACCACTCCCATGACTGACTCGGAGTTTATTGTTTCTACCTAAACTCTGGGTGCCCATATTTTCCACAAGGGCAGCTTGTAGTTTTGGTTTTGCAGATTATTTCTTTTAGCAGGATTCTGGATCGAAGCTTAAAGCGGTGTCCAGAGCATTGATAATCTTCCGATATATTAGTTTATTTCCGCTGTATTGTATTACATTTATTGTAAATTTATTTTTCGCTGTATATTCATTTGAACTCTGATATTCTGTACTCTGATGTAACATTATTATGATGTTTATAAAAGTCTTATATTGTTTGTTCTGATGTGTTGTGCACCCAAAGTTAGCATATCTGCCTTTTTGGTTCGATTTAACTCAGTTTAACGATTGATTTGGATCGACCGAGAAGGAGGCTCACTACACCACAACAAGATCAATCGATTTGTGAGTGATTTCTTCATATACACCTCCTCTAACTTATTCCAAATACCCTTGGCAGTCGTCTTACCACTAATTTCAAGGATAACATTCTCTCCCAAAGCAAGTTGAAGTGTAGCAAATGCCCATCTTCCATTTCTTCTATCTCAACATCTGAGATGTCCGCTGGCAATAAATGTGTATCAAATACTACCCGATGTTCCTGATTCCATCTAAGAACCACTTTCATCCTCCATTGCCATTTTTTAAAATCAATATCTCATTCCACTTATCAATAACCAGCTGTGAACCAACAGCTGCATATGACCCACGTACATAAGGAGATACACCACTTGGACCAACTGTTGAGGCACTATTTGAATCTGATTCTGGCATTTCTATAACTTTCTACCAACACCAATGCTTCGATACAAAACGTTGTGGAGAATTTCAACTCAAGACCGCTTAAATCAAAAAACCCAGCGCTGCTGAAGACGAGATCGTGGTAATCGTGAAAAAACAACCAATCAATATCTCAAAACAATCTCAACCCAATACAAAGTCAATCACAATCACCAAACAATGAAAGTAATAGAGCAATAACGATAAACCAAATCGTATAGGGATTTATAGTGGTTCCGTTGACGCCTTGTCAGTGTATGTCCACTTTGAGAGAGAACCTTTATCAATATCAATAGAAGAGTACAAGAGATTGATTACAATGATCAAATTCACTAGAATATTTTGATTTTGTGGAGAAAAGAACCAAAGAAGGTTAAGTTTGCTAAAATCCTAATTAGAATTAACCATGATCTTAATCTCTTGATTTGTGGTACAATCCCGTTTGGATATGATGTAGCTTATAAAGGGAGAAAATAGAACGTAACAATTGCCCAAATTTCCCCTGGTATCTTCACAAATCAACATATAATGTCCTCAGCCTCAAACAATCAAAATAACCAATCAGACATTTGTCATGGAGAGGGACTGACGTCTGTCTAACTCCAGAAAACATATTTGTTTTAGCACAGATGTCTGTCAAAGTGACAGATGTATGTTGCAACTTTCAAGGAAATTTCCCTGACAACATAGACGTTTGTCACCCCTTATGACAGACCTCTGTCGCACCTCCCTACTGAAACCAAACGCTTCTCCAGCTGCAACTTTCACCTACAAGAACTGATTTGCGAACCATCTTCTCTGACATGAAGCTTCTTCCATCCACTTCAATTCTACCATATAGTATTGCAAAAATTAATAGGGTCAGCATAAAGATTTAAAAACAGCATATTTCAAAACATGAAAAAATCTTTTTTGATTACTTTTGGCGAATCTAAGCTCATAAGTTTGGTGTTTCATTACCATTATGGGAGTTGTATAATTAGTTTCAATTTATTTCTGAAGATGATCTTTTGTGTTCATGTTGATGTTCCTAGCAGGTCCAAGAATAGTTAATCCAAGTAGGGTGTATTGGAAAACGGTGGGCAAGCAAATGATCAAACATAACCTCTTAAACTTGTCACTTTTTCTGGAAAAATCTTCATGCTTGACTGCACCAACCACATAAAATAACATGGATTACAAAACACGAAAAATGCCCTTTTTGATTACTTTTGGCAAAGCTAATTAAGCTTACAAATTTGGTATTCCGTTACCATTCTAGAAGTTGTGTAATGAATTTTAATCTATTTCTTAAGATGATCTTTCATATTCATGTGGATATATTTAGCAGATCGAAGAATAGTCATTCCAAATGGGGTGTACTGGAAAGCTGTGGCATGCAAACGATCAAACATAACCTCCTGAGTTTGTCCGTCGATTTGTAAAACGCTGATAGTCCCACGTCCATGTTCAATAATGCAGGGCTGGATCTTCTTTTTATATTCCTACAGTACTCATTTAGGACAAAATAAACATCGAAGTGATAAGCATAGAAAATCATATGCAGTGGTCGACTCACTCTACCTTTTTTTGGTTTATCACCAAATCAATTTGAATGTCCGATCAACATGATAGTTTCCAAACTGTTGGGTTATGTTTAAAAATTGTATCATTAAAGGAATACAGTACCCAAAACTTATTGTTTTCGACCCACAAATGTAGAAAATCAATCCAACCAAGTACGAACATCACTCAGAGTTGGGCTGTCAAAAATTAGAATAACCCTTTTACCTTACCATTTTGACCCTATTTTTAACGTGAATGGGTGGACCCTCGTTATAAAGATTTTATACCGGGCCAAACTAATTAGACCCGTCAAAACACGCAAGCAAACTGCCAGACCCGTTCAAAAGAATTAAAATCCTAAATCAACTTTGGCGATTCCCTATTCTTCAGCAGAACCTAAATCAACGGTGATTCTCTCTAAAATTAATCCGATTATCTATCTCCAAAATTACGTCAAGTTTAAAATCGAAAAGCATTTAGCCAGCCGAACCCTGAAAATGGAAGATATGAAGGTTTGAGTTTTTACTTTGTTAATTTCTGGATTTTTAGTTTAATTTTTCTTTCTGGTTAAGCTCTAATCGGTTCTAACGATCTTTGACTATTTGTTTTTTTTTTCAGAATCTGGATTTAGAATCAAAATCAAACTGAATCGATCTTCAGCTGTCAACCAAACGTCTGCAGAATTGCTTTGAGGTAAATCCGCGTTCATCGATTATAAGCTGCAATAAACAAATTACTGTGTAGTGATAGATGGAGTTCTGTGTATACATAGTTGTATATTTATAGGCCTACATTCTTCATTAAAGGATTCAAGTAAATATGGGAAGTTTTGGATGAGATTTTAATTGATTGTTATTTTGTTTATTTTAGTTAACATTTTAGCTAATTATTTGTTGTATATTAATCTAATTAGAATACGAAACTGTGTATAACTAAATTTTAGTTTAGTTTCCTTGTTTGTTAAGAACATGCTCAGGCCAGTTGGCTGGTGTTTTATTTTGGAAAATTTCAAGTGGGGAAAAAGTGTACCAAATATAATTAAACGATTTTCTACTCTCTGTTTCTCTCTGCGTGTAAGCTAAATCTTTGGCATCCGTTTCATTTACTTTGGTGCCTTGGTGTGTTTGGAAAAAGAAGAGGATGCCTGGTTAATGAAATAAGTGATCATAGCTAGAAAAGTTGTTTGGTTAGTAATATTGTTCCAAATATGCTGCTTAATGTAAGAAATTTGACTCAACCAATAATTATTGCCTTTTGTACAACTGAATGTTAATCAGTAATATATTTCTCAGTAATATTTATTTCTTTTTCATTTGTATTGGTTTGAGTTTTATCTCTGTTTATGGATGGATTTACCAGTATAAGTCAACATTGTAAATCTACACATCATCTTGATTTGCTATCATGGAATTTTTATTCAAATTACTTTATCCAGTATATCATTTGTTCATCTATCAGCGACTTAAGTACATATTTAGATATCGAAGTCTACAGTTCGGACTTTGAATGAGGTTTTAATTTTTATTCAAATTAAACAGTATGGTTTTAATTTTTTTAGCACTATTCAATTTTTTCCATCCATTGATTATTTGTTTCCTACTGTAAAAAGGGTTTAGTTCTGTTCATTTCATATGTACTTTGTTCATTTCATGTGTATCCCATTATTTTCCTTAAAATTTGGGTCTACAATATGAATCAAATCTGCTTGAATGATACTTGTTCTCGATTGTTGGTTGACATGGCAGTATTACTGCACTAAATTTTTTTTATAAAAAAAAACTGATTTCTTTTGTCAGTTTGGACAGTTTCAATTTTATTTTAGCTTATTTCCTTTTTTATCAGTTAAGTAACATTGCTGGTTTATATTATTTCATTCCCAATTTGAACTGTTTTGCAATTTGATTTGGTTGTTACTTTAATTTTGATTTGGTTCAAAGTATTAAGTCCATTCATCTCATTTTTAACGAGAGAGTAGTGATGAGGGTAAACTCATAGATATAACTAATATTTTGTCAATCATAAACTGAGTTTGGCTATAATTGTGGTATGAGATAGAGTTGTCTTTTTCCTATTCAATGTGTTTATTTTCAGTTAGCTAAAGGTTAATTTTTACAATAAAAATTTGAATTCAGGTGAAAAAATAGTATGGATATTGTTGAATAAGGTACTCAATTAAAAAACACAGTAGAATCAGTGGCTGCGATAGATTCGGTTGGTAGCTCTATAAAAAATAAGCGACAAAGAAATACTTTCTCTGATATCTGGAAATATTTCGAAAAAAATGAAACGGTTGAAGGTCTAAATCGCACATGTTTTTGCATACAATGCAAAAGGCAATATATTTGGGGAGGTAAATATGGTACAAACAATTTGCTAAGACATGTAACAAAGTGTCCGTTAATTGCTAAAAGTTCTGAAAATGATCAAAGAAGTGATTTCGATCAAAAAATATACAGAGAGTTGATGACCAAAGCTATTATTGAACATAACTTGCCATTCAATTTTGTTCAATATAAATGTATTCGTGAGGTCCATTCATACTTAAACAATCAAGTGGAACATTATTCAAGAAACACATCGCGTTCTGATGTTATGAAATTATATGAGGTCGAAAAGATCAAACTTAAGGATTTTCTAAAGTCATGTAGTGGAAGTGTTAGTTTGACATCTGATTTATGGACATCAGTAAATACCGATGGGTTTATAACTTTAACAGCGCATTTTATCGATAATGATTGGAATTTGCAAAAGAAGATGTTGAATTTTTGTTTAATGCCACCTCCACATTCAGGTTCAGCTATATTTGGAAAATTTTCAAGTATGTTAGTTAATAAGATATTTTCGTGCACTTTGGATAATGCTTCTGCAAATGATAAATTTGTTAGATTATTGGAATCACATCTTGTTTATAGGAAATCTTTAGTGGCGAATGGACAATATTCGCACGTTAGATGTGCGACGCACGTATTAAACTTAATAGTGCAAGATGGTTTGAAGTGCGTTTCTTCTTTTTTGAGTAACATTCGTGAAAGCATAAAATATATTAAAGGTTCTCAATCTAGGAAAAAAAGTTTTTTAAAATGCATAGCTACTCTCTCATTGGATAGCGATAGAAAAGGATTGCGTCAAGATGTTCCTACTAGATGGAACTCAACATTTACAATGCTCAAAAGTGCCATACGTTATGAGCAAGCGCTTTGTCATTTGAAATTATTCGATCCTACTTATACTTATTGCCCGACAACAGAAGAATTGATCAAAGCAAAGAAAATTGCACATTTTTTAGAAGTATTTTATGATGCTACATGTTTATTCTCTGGTACAAATTACCCAACTGCTAATTTGTTTTTACCGAAAATTTTCAAGGTCCATTACTCATTGAAAAAATGCATGGAGGAAAATGATTTTATGTCCATTATGGCAAGTGATATGCTTAAAAAATTCAAGAAATATTGGAGTGAGTTTAATGTGTTGCTTTCCATCGCTTGCATGTTTGATCCACGGTATAAGGCGAATTTTGTTCGATTTTCATATAAAACATTGTATGGGAATTGCTTAGAGTTTGAAAATGTGAAAATGAAATTGGTAGAGCTATATAATGAGTATTCGGAAAAAGTGGAAAAAGATTCCTATGTGGAAACAAGCGTTATAGGAAATATGGAATCCACTGAACCATTTGCAGGTCCATATTCACAAGTATGCGAAGATGTGATGGAGAAACTCTATTCCTCTGAATTTGCTAGCAATCCTCATAAGTCCAAACTTGATTCTTATTTAGATGATGGCTTGATTGATGGTAAAATACAATTGGATATTCTCGCATTTTGGAAATCACAACAATATCAATACCCTACTTTGTGTCGCATGGCTAGAGATATTTTAGCAGTTCCAATTACAACCATGGCTTCGGAAAGTGCATTTAGTATTAGTGGTAGGGTCCTTGATGACTATCGTAGTTCACTTAAGGAAGATGTGGTAGAAGCATTACTTTGTTCAAGAGATTGGTTGTGCGGAACACCAACAATGCCAACAATTGAAGACCTTGCAGAGGATATTACTGTTCTTGATCACGAGGAGCATGCTACATTACCCTTTACATCTTTGGCTAATTGATACTTAGTTTTTAAAGCTATGTTTCTACTTGTATACGACCATTTAAATTAAGCTGTCTGCTATTTACAAGGTATGTTTGTAGTTATTTTGTTTCTATTTTAACCGATGCAGTAACATTCATTTTCTAGCTACAGCTCTTAATCGTGTTTGAAAAGAAAATAACTTTGTTTATCTCTTTACACAAGCTTATACCTGTAGTGATTTTTGAGCGGAAAACATAATAGAAATGCTAGTCAAAACTCATATTTATTATCCTTGCTTACTTGAGCGAGTCTAGGCGAAATTTGTATAGAAACAATAGATAGAACTTGCTGATGATCTCTACATATTAAGCGGGTTGATGCTTTCTGAAAATTGAATATAATTATCTATCTTCTGTGTAGTTTCTCTTTGCTATTTTGCACCTATATGCATATCCCTATCAGCATATCTTGTGTAGTGTCATGTTTAATTTGATAAGCACTTTAGTGTCTGAGGTAAAATAGGCACTTACTTCTACACATTTTTGGGACAGTTATTGTCGTTTGTCAAACAGTATTCCTACAAATATCGGCTTAATTCCCTTCTTGGTTAGAAAGTCTGTCGTCAAATTCTCACCAATAGCAGCTTAGCGTTCTGAATACCAAAGGTTGTTAGGCATCATTCACAGTCAAATTTAGTCACGTTCACATTTACTAAATATGTGAAGCCCTTCTGTGTATTTATATGTTTCTAAGTGTGTTGTGTCCTCATATTAATTTATCTTGATTAAAAAGAAGAAGATAACCCCATTATTTTAACTATAAATAGCATACTAATGAAGCTTAAAAGCCATGGTGATCATATTTTGTTGCACTGACCTAGCAGCAGCATAATAGTACCATATATTGCATCTCAATTTCCACTTACTCATTGATTTTGCAGTGTTACTTCTTTTTATTAATTGTAGCAGTTTTAAACTCTATTAGGCATACATATAGAAACAACAATTCAGATGGAAGTAAACTAAAATGGCAAACGTAGTTATAGTGAAAATTGCTAATTACAACAAGTTCATCTGTATAAATAGGTAGCCACATTGCTCCTTTTAAATCTTTACAAAGAGGGCAAACGTAGTTTTAACTGGTTGGTATTTTTTGCTCTCTAGTATACTGAAAACATACATTATAATTACGCCGGTAAAAGGGCAAAGCTAATTTGATACTTGAAATGTTTTTGTGAATGTTATAGTTTTCATACCCATCTTAAGGTTTTTGTTTGTAATGTACCAACCATTGATACCTTGATTGGGATTAGACAAAGTGAGCACACATAAGCAATTTTTATTCTTTTTCTTGAAAACCCATGTCACCATATCTGCATTTTGCTCTATGTTATAGATATTTTTGCTGAAATCCAAGAGTGACATTACTCTATGATAGAAGCATGAAGGTGCTTCTTTAACTGCAACTGGGTTTTCTCGAAATGGTGGTTTTGATCCATACTCAGTTGAACTTGTTTAACAAAACTGAAATGCTGTCCAAAACCATAGGTCTTTGAAAAGTCAAATCACAAAAGAAAAAATTTTCAACCGACTATTTTGCGATAATTATGTAATTAACAACTGTTGCGGTATCTACTCTGTGCATCTCAGGAAAGCATGTTACCATATGGCTGCTAATAAAATGCTTTGTTTTGTTATATAATTGCTGCTAAAGAACAATTTATAAACTCATTCTTCTTTATATTTATTTTTTTCTAGGAATTAACTGCATCAGTTCTTTATTTTTCTCTGTGTACATAAATTTGTATATATTGAATTATCCGGGGTACAAGTATGTTTGCTAAATATTTCAAGGAGCATAGCAAGCTACTTAACAAAAATAAATTAATATGTTTCATTAGTGCGTTGTGTCCTCATATTAATTTCAAAAGAAGCACATGTTTAGCCTTGAGCAGTGCATTTTGCACCACAGCTTCCCCAATTTTTCAAACATTTTAACGATTTTGTAATTGCTAAAATCTAGAAAAAGTGACCTTAATACTGGGTTGGTTATGTTGCCGCATGTTAATTAACACCAATAGCTCGTCAAACTAAACCAGCTACCTTAACAAATTTTCGTTTTCTTGTTTTCTATTTGCTACTATTGAACCACACTACAACGAATGTCAATTCGACCTTAGCTGTGGATCCTATGACAAGGGTTAAAAAAATGTTAAAAAGAGGAAATAGGCAGTTTCTTCTTATATTGCATTAGTTTGTTGTGAGGCTCAAACATTCTACAAATAGGCAGTTTCTTCTTATATTGCATTAGTTCATTATTTAAATGCTTTGGCCATTTCTATATGTATTATCAATGTTAATTTTCACTTATGACCATGCAGATTATGAAAATTGACCAAGCTAGTGAATTATGAAGATGATGCAGCACATTTTTGAGCATGTAATATGTTTTATTTAAATGCTTTGAGACTTATGGTTGTAAATCAAGGATTCTTTGATGTACTACTCTTGTTTGGTGTAGTTTTCTATTTTCGAGTCTGTAATGTATTTTTTCTTTACATCTGTAATGTGTTTTGTTTACTGCAGTTTTAAAAAATATATTTGGTGTAGTTTTCAAGTTAATTATTCGATGTACTTTTCTTGTTCTTTGGTGCTGTAGCATATGATGTTTCCAGTTTTTAATATAAGTTTGACGACTGGTATATTTGTGTTTCCAGTCTTTTACTGCACATTTAAGATATATGTTTTCAGTTTCAGTATGTGTTTTATGGCTTTTTTTATCGTATTAGGGTTATAAGGGTTGTAATGAGATAACCCTTTAATCAAGAAAGTTAAAAGGGTTGAGGTATTATATGTAGCGAAAGGGTAGGGTCAAAGTTTATTTGATCCAAACATGACCCTATCTTACCCTTTTGACACCTCTAGTTGAAGGAGTTGGAATACACAAAAAACAAATCATGTTCAAGTTGAAATTAGGCTGAATAAAGTGGTTGGTGATGGTAGAGGAAAAATACAAAGAAATTTAACTTATTTTAAAATTAAGAGGTGATTATCTATTATTAAAAGAAGAGCAAATGCGAAGTCTATGGGTTCGGCTAACCAATCAAAATACGGTGCTAATTCAAAAAAAGCAAGTCTAATCAATAAGTGCCAGTTCCGACTCTGTGTTCTTGTTAAAAGAATATCAATGCATAACAAACATATCGTTTTCCTCTTCAAGAGATAATCATGTGAAAATTAATGAGGTGCCTAATCCGCATGTAGTTATTACTATCGAAAACGTGTAACTACCTGACTTGTACACGAAGCAAGCTGGCCTACCAAATCTGATAAGGGTTTGAACTAAATTCTCCAACTCCTCTGCATAAAAAAAGGTTCATACATTGATAATCAATATTGTTCACGTCAAAAGTTCTTCTAGTGACATCAACCCCAATGCGTGTTAAACACACGAAAACAATCACAGAGATGCGAGAAAAAGTAAATAAACAAAGGAGACACAATATTTTATAGTGATTCGGCTTGAACTAACCTACGTTCACTTACGATCTTTGTTTATACTGTCGATTACAGGTTACAGTGAGTTTTCAGTGGAAGAAAGAGATGATTTAAACACAAAATTCTTGTGTTGAATCTGGAGAATACGACGTTCTATTTTTGATAAGCCAAGCCAGAGGTTTTTCTTGTGGATTCCAATTGCCTTTTCATTTATGGAGTTAGTTGTATTTATAGGCGAGCTAGTGGGCCAAATTTGCATGCGACATGGCAAACATATTTTTTGGGTTTTAACACGTGGAGCTCGATCATGTTGAGTAGTTGTAGGCGGCGGGACCTGGTACTGTTCATGAATAGTTCTTCCTTAAAATATGTGGTATGCGTGGAATTGAATACTTGGCGTGTAAAAAGAGGTGCTGGTCAAAGCCTATCTGTTGCCTCAGCCTTGGGAATAGAACTTTGTTTGGAAGCATATAACCACTACAAAAGAATTCTAAATTCCTTATGCCATGGTAGTTTTTCGTAGGGACGGCGTAGGGATTCGAATTTCCCAACGTCATCCATATGACAAAACAGAAGTTGGAAAATTGTTCGTCGTAAAAAATTCCCTATGGTTTCCCTATGCCCTCATCCCTACCCCAAGTTTCATACGCATTCCCTATGCAGCATTCCCTATGTCTAATCCCATACGCATTCCCTATGCCTAGCCTACTTCTGTTTAAAGTACAAAAATTGGATTTTCCTTACCCACTCCCTATGCATTCCCTACGCCATCATACACTAAAATTCAACATGGCTCTTTTGTATATATCTTCATCTACCATACATATCATAACAAAACTTAATAAAATCAAACACATGCAAAGTCATGACAATATACACCAATAAAAACTTTGATGCAGAATAAATATCATGATTAAATTACCTTAAATTTGCTACAAACGTACTTAAAACAAATCACGTCCAACAAACAATAAAAAAAAATTGCTACATAACTCAAACATGATCGTTTCATCTAATTCAAACATCATATAATGTACGTTATACATATAAAATATCAAACCCACTGCCAAAATAAGAATAACTCATAAAGCATGTCATATTTCTGATTTTTGCTCCTGCCTCAACCCTCGTATAAACTCTTGCACAGAACTCATTTCCTCCTGCATGGAACCTAAACCCCCTTGTAGTTTGTTAATCATGACATAAATATATGTGATTTATTACTTATTAGCTCTTCTATTTCCTCAACAAGTTCCTCTTTGTCATCTGAAACACCAAATCTAGCAGTGTATGTATTGTCTCTATATATCTGCGCATAAGTTGTTTAATCCAATTAGTACATAACTAATAAACAAACACAAATAAACAAGCACTAAATAGGGGATAAACAAGCATAAATAAACAAGCCAATAAGCCCGGTAAAACTGAGCCTTAAGGTCAGTATAACTAAGCCGAATGGCTCAGTTATACTAAGCCTTAAGGCTCAGTATTACTGAGTCATTAGGCTCAGTTATCTTGAGCCTTAAGGCTCAGTATTAGAGAGCCTTGGCTCAGTCATGCTGAGACGCAAGGAGGTGTATTTTTTTATCGACTCGGTATTACTGAGCCTTGGCTCAGTTAACTGAAGACGGAATACCTGAAGATCAAAATTAGTATTCCGTAATAATTCTTTATTGGCACTTGAAAGATTGTATTTTTTTCCATAGAACGTCGTGTTTGATCTGGAGAAAACAAGACAACCTCTCTATATATGAGATAATCAAGTCAAAGAGGGTTATATATATGAGGGTAAAAATTAGAAAACTAAAAACATACATAAGAAAAGGTTCAATTATTTAAATGAGCCAAATATCCGTCAGAAGTTTAGAATCAATGGCTCTGAATCAGAACATAACCCTAGCAAATAGGGTTTTCAATCATGATAAGACTGGCCTTCTTATTTCAATCGTGTTTTATTTTCTATACTTAACAAGTACTTAAACAGTTTCCATTCAGCAAAATTTAAATTTTAGTGTGTGACATGTACTGTGTAGGTTTACGACATTGATTAATAATCATAAATTTTTATTTAGCTTATAACAGTTGCATATTAACCACAAAACAACAAGAATGCTTAAAATCCAAAAAGTAATAGCATAAGCGTATGACAAGCTTAATTTATATACATGACAACAATAATCAAGAACACCGCTTACACAATTGGATTGAAATTTTCATAAACCAATTTTTGTTGGAAGCAATGGATGCATGACCGTAAGCCAAAATCTACACAAAAAGCAAGGACATGAATAAAATAGGTAACACACAAATATACTTGCAAACGGCAAACACACATACATTAGTTCTTGGATGCACATGCATATAAAAAAATAAGCATGCAACAGTTTATATTCAAAAATAGATGATAAATTTTGTATTGAAGATATTAAATAAATTTCGAGCACAAAAAAAATTAACGGATACAAATTTATTTCTAAGAAATAACAAATGAATGCATGATGGGATATAAAACAACAAGTAAAGAGTTGAAATACAACCTAAACATTCATTTACTTTGAATTAAAATTCAATTTTGAATGATTTATGCAAAAAAAACAAGAATAAAATAAATCTAAAAAATGAAGCTTTGTTTGTAAAATCAAAGTGGGTACCGAACTCAGTGAACATACTTTGAGAATTTTCACATGGTTTTAATGCCCAAAAAGTTTTTATCTTATACTGGTATAACTAAGCCAAGGCTCAGTAATGTTATTTATACTGAATTGGATAGAGGCTAGATTCCGTGCAGGATGTATAAATGGCTTGTTAAGCCAAGGCTCAGTAATCTTATATTAGACCAGAACAAGAATATAGGATAGATTCCATTCGGGGTATCACTAGAACCAGAACAATTTTAATGGTGATATCACCAGATTTTAATGGTGATATCACTGGAACCACCATGACAGTATTGAATAGCATAAATACTCACTTGATTTGGGGCAATTCAGAGAAGCGGCACAAGCAGAGGAGACAGAGACGGCGCAATTAGAGGAGGCAGTGGCGGCAAGTGGCAGAGCGGTTGAAGGCAGGCTTGGCGGCGCGGCGACGCTGCGGAGCGGTTGAACGAAGGGGCGTTAGATCTAGGTTTTTTATGAAATGATGGAATGCAATGGAATGGAAAAAAAAAGGAACATAAGTTGTTCTAAAGGAAAGAACAGGTGATTTTTCGGAGTGCGTTTAAATAAATTCCAATCAAGAATTTCCTACGTCACACCTACACCTTATACATATTTTTACATTTTCTCTACGCCACACCTACATGGATTAGAATGGCGTAGGAAATTCTAGATTGGAAAATTTCCCCTTTTTTGTAGTGAATTCGCTTTGATCGTTATGCTGACCCGGTACTGTAGGAGATAATTTTCACTGGATACTTCTGCTTTGATATTCCAGCTTGATCTGATCTTTTAGGAACAGGCTGGTTGTTATGTTGATGACTCAACCGACTGGTTTGATCTTTTCTTTAGGAGGATGTCGTCTTAATTTGTTGAGAAGCCATCTCGAGCCGACCTATGATCGATCGACCCAAAGCAAAAGTTGATTCTGTGAGTATCAGGTCGATATCTGGTAGAGAGAGCTTTGTTCTTGAGTTATGACGGCTTTTGAAAAAGCTGGTCAACACTTTGCCCCCAAAACATATCTTCTTTGGAAAAGGAGATATGTTTTAGATCTTTGAGTAATAGAAACCAGTAAGGCATGGTTGCGCCGAACCACATTAACGATAGAAAACCGACGATCGATGATTGTATTAAGGCCAGAAGACTGATGACCGCCGAGATCCGTATTAAGGCCGGGAAACCGACAATCATCCGAGTGATCGTATTAAGGCCAAAAGCTTGCGAACGCCAGAAAACAAGTCGACCATTTTGAGTCGATCTTGGTAGAAGCAGAAGAACCGGTATCCCGCCAATTAAATAATACCTGCAAAGAACTGGAGTATAAGCATAAACCATGCTCGGTTATAAAGTGGGGTATAAACCATATCCGGAGGACGAGTATAAACGATACTCGATTTTGCTTGGTAAGACGGTGTAGTCTTTTTTATCAGGGTTTGTAAGGTCGAACATTAACCATGTCCGGGGAGTGATCCGAGGGTTTGAGCATAAACCATACTCTTGAGTTAATAGTTTTTACTTGTCAAATCCTGACAAGGTTTGGTTCGAGTAGTATCCATACTGATACTGGGAGAGGGAAGTTTGTCATGTCCCAACAATTAGAGTATTAGCGTTGGATTTAACCATACCTGAAGGACGAGCATAAGCCATGCTCAGTTTTGTAAAGTTGGCGAGTATTGAGCATAGTTAGCTAAAAAGGGGTGGCGAGTATTGACCATACTCGGTTAAAGAGATTGGAGAGCATTAACCATACTTGGCTTACAAAAGTGGTGTGGGGATGGTGGCAGGCGTTGACCACGCTCGGTTTAGAGATGGTGGCTAGCACTGACCATACTTGGGTTGGCGAGCATTAACCATGCTCGGCTTTGATTGAGGATCCTGCCAAATCCTGACAAGATGCTTGAATCAATCAAACATAATCCATGTTTGAGAAAGAAAGTTTATTGCTGCTAAGGAGCTACTACATAAATAAAAACAAATCCTAAGAGGTTGATAGTTGAATCTAGAGCATGCCTAGAAGTTAAATCCTAATCTCGTACGTGTGTACTTCAACGTAACCACATTATTGAAAAAAAAAGTACATTTTTTATATCCTAAGAAATGAGAAATATCCCCAATGATCTAAACTAGATCAGGTAATGATGATGTTGCGATTGCTGGGCTCAGGGTCCTTTCCATTTCGAGAAGCTCGAGAACCAATCTGAGGACCTTGATCAGAAGATTGTGGCGGTGTGGCCAGTGCAGGTTTCTTGACATATTCGGGTAGTTCTCCACATCTTACCCTATCCTCAATGAGATCACGCAGATGCTTGCACACACTGGTGTTGTGGCCTGCCATATTGTGATACTTGTAATGCTTTCCTGATTCGAGTTCTTTCTGGGTCATCTCCCTTCGAGGAGGTTTAGGGAAAGGTAGAGATCCTTGTACGTGAAGGTAGATGCCTAGTAGGGATGGGTTGGGCTCGATGTATTGATCATACTTGTTCTCTGTTCAGAGTTGTACGTTCCGATCGTTCTTTTCCGAGGCTTTTCCTTTGTTCTGGCCATTGGTGTTGGATTGGCCTCTGTCCTTGGTAGCAAGTACCTCAAGGCTTTCCATCTCAATGTTAGCATCCTCTTGCCGGAGGAATCCATTAGCTTTAGCATAGAAATATTCAATGTCCTTGGGGGGTCTCTGGTTAAAGATATCATGAATTCTGATCGGTTTTAAACACTAGCTATTGCGCCCATAAGCACCATCGATGGCACAGGCCGATCGACTGATGCTACGATCGCGTTGAATCTTTCCAAGAATGAGCATAGGGTCTCGCTGGACTGTTGCTTGATGGATGTAAGGAACATGACGCTCTTCGGTCGAGAGATGTGAACTCTGAACTGCTCGATGAAGTGGGTGACCAACATATTCCAGCTGTTAATCGACTCAGTTATTAACTGTCGGAACCACATGCCATCTGTGCCGGTGAGAAAGAGAGTGAAGCACTTGGCCAGGACATTTGTTGCTGCTGACAGCACTTCCATGTGCCGCATGTGATGTATGGTTGGGTCGATCCTGCCATTGTAGGGCTCCAGGACTGGAATCTTGAAGTCTGGAGGATTTCGGGAGTTCTTAATCTCCCGTGTGAATGGACTGCGGTGTATGTTATCCACATCCTATTGAGAAGAGGTGCCTTGCGTGAAGCATTTGATGATGCTTGCAATTTAACTCCCGTCTCCTAGGAGTTGTTGCCACGATTCCAATTCTGAATTGGGAACATTGGTGAGAATCCCAATACTAGCATGGGGTAGAAACATGCCTCGAGGGTAGGTTCGGTTCGACCTCCGAGAGTTGAGTGAGGGTGGTCCTAGCCTCATGCCATGGTTTAGATGCAGCTAAAGTCGATTGGTTTTTGTTGGACCGAATCATGTCCGCTTCGATCGAAAGGGATCTGTCCAGGTGAGTCGTATCCATCAGGGGCTCGGTATTGCCCTCGCCCGGAGCGACATTACAATGGTTTATAGTAGAGTTTCCCTCCATTACGTTGGGGACGAGTATGGTAGAGTGGTCTTGTTGGCACGGAGGGTTGTTACCCCCAGCTTGGTTTGGGACGGCATGCTGGGAAGGCTGTAGGCGAGGCTGCATAAGACGGGTTTACAGGCTGACGTTGGGTTGAACCGGATGTTGCAACGTTCCTAGTTTTGGTCGACTTAAAGGTTGCACTAGTTCAGGAGCTGTTTGTCCAGTGAGTTGAGTCGAACCCTGGACCGGAGGCAAAATGGTCGACTGGTCTAGTGCTTGGCCACGGTCGACCTGTGAATTTGCAGCTACCTGAGCTCTAGCAATTGCCGGCAACGTCGACACTAGATCTAGCCAACTGGGTTGTGAAGTGGAACCAGGAGGAAGTAAAGGCGTGGACCTATCTGGGGCTTGGGTCTCCGCAGATCAAAGATCAGTTGTTGCTGTAACACCCCATGTCCATTAATGTCACTCACAAAAGGGAATGCATTAACTTCTATGGAGCGTTTTAAGTGAATATAGAACAGAAAATCACAACAAGACAGATATGAAATAGTACTTGAAAATTTAAAACTTTATTTATTGCAACGGAAGGTAAATATGTTTGGTTACATCACCAAAACCCAAAGACTAAAGTCAAGTACATAATATCCATCTTGACAAAATCAGAGTACATAATATAAAAAGCATAATCCCATAAATAGCCATAAAAGAGATAGGTTGAGCTTTACTTCAGCAATCCAAATCCAAGTGCTCCCAAAGAGATCGAAATCAAGCTTCCCACCCTAAGAACATAGGGAGGGAAGGAAGAAAAGAGGTGGAAACAAAGGGGGTCAAACATAAAGTCTGGCAAGTCCGATAACTCCAACAATATAATTATCAAAGTAACTAGGATAGGACATAAGCTTGGTAAATAAGGAAATGACTGTGAATTAATGGCAAGACCAAGCAACCAAAAATAATAGGATGAGCAAAGATAACGTTAAAGGCGCTTCCTAATCAATATAGGGTAATTACTACACTCTACCGTACTGTACCGTACTGTACTAACACTAACTGCACCCATACTAGTCACTCTAGAAACTTGATCCCTCTTGACTAAATAGAATGATGATAGCTTCGTGTACTACTAGATGTACCCACTATCCCCACTAGATGTACCCCTTCAATGGTAATTCCATGTACTCCTAGCTGACGTCATAGGTGCCGCCTGCTCCTATCTCCACTAGGTGTACCCCTTTAATGATTAATTAATAATGGTAGCTTCGTGTACCCCTAACTGACTACATAGGTGTCGTCTGCTCCTATCTCCACTAGATGTACCCACTACCCTGCCCCATTCGATCGGCTCCCTAACTCGTAGATACCCGTGCTGGTCCCATAGTGGGGTGTATCACTCCCCTAAAGTGGCAACCCAATACAACTTAAGGATGCACGACTTACACCTACACGATGCGACATCGTCTTACCTACCAGCCCGGGCCCACGCACGCACATGATCCCGTTGGACTTGCGTTGCCACCGCTAACCCATTTTGGCCTATAACGATCAGGCCCAGTAGGCGTGTCCCTTCCTCGACTTGGGTCGAGCTCACAAAGATACTTAATGGGCTACTGGACTGAAAAGGGCCCCCACCAAGCTTCCCTCCTAGGCTTGGTCCCCTCTAATACATCCCACTTAACCCCATGTCCACTTACATGTATAAATTTGGTTAAGTGTTTTCTAATTTAACCTAGTCTCACCCTTTTGTTTGATTAACAAGTTGTATTGGTTAAGTCTGTGGGCCTATATACACAAATATTACCCACCTACCCAAGATTTACTTAACCCTCTCACTGGTTCAGACATATTTAATTTACGGTTAAGTTTGTGGGCCTATATTTACTAATATTACCCACCTACCCAAGATTTACTTAACCCACTCATTCCGTATAACCCAGTTTACTTAACCACCAACTTAAACTTAAGTTCTTACAATCCCTAGGGATCAGATTTGGTTAAGTAGTCCATTTCATTTACCATGTCCATTTTTAATTAATTAATCAATTAATTAAAACCTTTCCCTTCATAGGTGTCAATACCTATTTTATCCAATAATTTGAATTACATGTCATAATTGTTTATATTCAAATTACTCCATTTTTCTAATCGTATTTCTCATGACATCCTCATGTCACCCACATGTCACCCACTAGATTCCTCATGCCACCCAAGGCACCCACTTAACCCCCTCATGTCCCACTACATATTTACTTTGGTTAAGTGTTTCTTAATTTATTACTATCGTAACCCCTGTAGGACCTCTCACATTAGACTGACATTTGTGGCTGTTGGATTTGCCGGGCGGGTCCGGGCAGTCTTACACCACAAACGAGCCTAACCTCGTGTCCATACAATTGTTACGCATTTAGTTTGGGCCTTTGACCTCTCACATTGGGCTATCATTTGTGGCTGCTGGATTTGCCGGGCGGGTCCGGGCAGTCTTACACCACAAATGAGTCCAACCTCGTGTCTTAGGCAATTAATTATACATAATTAATTTTCCCCAATATTTGAATTACTTTCCCTATTCAAATTACAAATCATTTCCGTATTTATTTATGTATAAATATGTCACCTTAATTATGTCCACTATTTATGGTACATAAATTGTTCCAATTTACATCTCAAATTAATTTCATGCCTTTTTAGGCATTTGTACAATTCCCAATATTTAATATCCCTATTCAAATTCTAATTAATCTATGTCCATAATTAAACTATGTCCATTACTACACATTAATTTTCCAATTAATGCCTTCATTAAATTTTTCGCCTTTTAAGGGAATTCACCTTAATTAATATCTCAAATTCGTTATATGCCTCATTTACATGCCAATTCACATTTATTAACATAATCAATATTTTCATCCCATATTTGGATTAATTATTCCTAATCAAATATGTTAATAAAATTCCAATTATCTTTATGACCATAATTCACATTAATTATGTCCATATATCACTTTGCCAATTAATATCTCAATTTACATACATGCCTCTTTTAAGGCTATTACATGCCAATTCACATTTATTAACATAATCAATATTTTTCCCATAACCCCCGCGGCGTCCATTCACATAGAATATATCATAGACTAAGAAATAGTCTAACACATGGAAAAGGGAAAACACCACATATTCACATAACATACAAAATAGGCCTAACTTGCATATCAGAATTTACCACATAACCTGCATAAAATCATCGATCTAAACATAGGCCTAAAAGTATGAACCTACATGTTATGAACAAGATTTTCATCACAAAACTTACATAGGCAATAACCAAAAACTTGCATAACATGATTCATATTCCAAACTCATATTTTTATATAAACTTGCATATATGATTTATGCAACATAACAATGGTGTAAATTTACCTCTAAATATACAAACTAGCATGTACAGATTTGGCATGTAACTTATGCATATCATAGCCTAACTTTTGATCTAAAATAGATGTCATAATATTTACTAACTTGCATGTGATTTATGTCTAAATCAACATCTAATCTTGCATACATACATATGATCTATCATATGAATCAACATAACCAAACTAGCATTTAAACAACATGATGATTTGATTACACGTAAGCCAATCGTAGAATTACAACATAGATCATAACTTTACAACATAGATTACAACATAAAATCATAGAATTTACAACATGTATGATAACATCAAAATTTAACAACATAATCATATCATACGGTCAATAATTCACATCATATCCATATAATCCACAATTATATCTAATCTTACTTAATTTAATAATTATCTTGATTAGAGAAATCGAACTTGCCTTTCATGGTTAAAGAATTATGAACAATTGATCAAACTTGATGCAGAATTGTTGTAGCGACGTTAGTTGATTCGTTGTTGAATCTCTAAGCTTGAATTAGGTTGAATTGATTAGCTATCTTCCTCTTTAGTTGGCGGCGGCTACACTGAGTTCCATGGCGACGACATAACGGCTTTAGTTTCAATTTTAATTAAGTTTAGGGTTAGCATTAGGATGTATTTATAGGTGTAGGAAGTTATTTAGGACCATTAGATTAACCCTGAACCATGAGAACCAACCAAATGCAAAATCTGCATTTGAGCAAATCGGCCCACGGGTTGACAGCCAAACACCCTGGATTAACCCCTAGTCTACCCAGCGGGGCTTGGGTCGACCTCAAAAATGGGCCGGTTCGGTCATTCCCCCCCCTCCCAATTCGTTGTTTTGAACTTTTTCGCATATTTATTTATTTAATTTTTATATATATATATCAATATATATATATATATATATTTCTCTGCGCAACCCATTTCACTTAATTCTTTTCTAAAAATTAAGTATACTTTAATTTGTGAATTTTAATGTTATAAAATTACGGGGTGTTACAGTTGCCCCAGCTTCGCCCGATGCAGGAAATGATACTGGAATGTGAGGTCCCTTTTCCATCTGAGCGATGGGGTTGTTCATCAATTCCTGCTGATGTTTGAGAAGTTCACCCTAGTGTGCCATATGATTTCTGAACTCAGCCAAAACTTTATCCATTTCGTCCCTAGTGAGGTATTGGGACGATTCTTCATGGGAGAAAGCCTGTTGGCTTGCTCCTGTTGTCGCTGCTCCTGCTGCATCAGCAAGTCGATATTGATCATGAGAAGGTGTTGAATCCTTCTTCCATTTTGCCATTTCTTAGTTAAGAGAAATCGAAGGTCGTAGGGTATATTCAAAGGTTCGACCCTTTCTTGGCGCGCCAAAGTGTTGATGTCAAAAGTTGGTCTAGTACCGATCAACCCCCAACATGTGTTAAACACACAAAAACAATCACAGAGATGTGAGAAAAAGTAAATAAAGTAGGGGACACAATATTTTATAGTGGTTCGCCTTGATCTAAGCCTACGTCCACTTATAATCTTTGTTTATGCCGTCGATTACATGTTAAAGTGACTTTCAGTGGAAGAAAGTAGAGAAAGAGATGATTTAAACGCAAAATCCTTGTGTTGAATCTGGAGAATACAGCATGCTATTTTTGATAAGCCGAGCCAGAGGTTTTTCTCATGGATTCCAATTGCCTTTTCATTTCTGGAGGTAGTTGTATTTATAGACGAACTAGTGGGTCAAATTTGCATGCGGCGTGGCATACATCTTTTTTGGGCTTTGACACGTGGAGCTCGATCCTGTTGAATAGTTGTAGGCGGCGGGACCCGGTACTGCTCATTAATAATTCTTCCTCGAAATATGTGGCATACGTGGAATTGAATACTTGGCATGTAAAAAGAAGTGTTGGTCAAAGCCTATCCGCTTCTTCGGCTTTGGGAATAGAACTTCGTTAGATAGCATAGAACTCGCTTTGATAGTTATGCTGACCCAATACTGCAGGAGATAATTTTAGTTGGATACTTCTGCTTTGATATTCCTGCTTGATCCGATCTTTTAGGAACAACTCGGTCGATCTGTTGATGACTCGACTGATTGGATTGATCTTTTCTTCAGGAGAATGATGTCTTAATTTGTTAAGAAGCCATCTCTGGCTGACCTATGATCGATCGACCCAAAACAAAAGTTAATTCTATGAGTATTGGGTCAATATTTGGTAGAGAGAGAGTTTTGATTTTGAGTTGTGACGGCTTTTTCCAAAAAGCTGGTCAACTAATATTAAACTTATGTCATCACTAACAAACTAAAAATCTAAACTTCCGTTGATAGAAACGAACAAAAAAAATGGTCGCAGTTCATAGGAAAAAGAATATTTAACTAAAACTACGCCATGAGATAAAAAGTTAACACGAAATTCAATTTTCTTTTCTTAAAATACAAATGACAACTCCATTTAGTTAAGAAATAACAATTTCAATTAAATCAAATCATTAAGAAAGGCAAACACATCTTCGTGGATTGACAAACATTTGACCTTAATTTACCAATACAGTGTTATGAACTATACGAGTTAAGGCCAAAATTATTACCTTTTGCTCAATCACATGTCCTCAAAATCATACTCAAATTAACCTAAATATAAACAAAGAAATTAGTAAGCCTTTTTACATCACAAACTACATAGGTAAACATTTAGGTATAAATGTATTTGATAGCAAATTGGTTCAACATATAATGTAGACACAAAGGTAGAATCAATTTCCAGATGTGGCAGCCCTAATACCAATTTCACCACAAATTGTGCAAAATTTATTACTCAGTAAGCTAGGCAATTGAACTAATCAATATAATAACCACTAGAAGAAACTGAAAATGACGTTGAAAGAATTGCAGCTGGAATCATGCATCATAGCTAGAGGGGAAACTGAAAATTCTCACATAAAGATAAAAGCTGGGACAATGGAGACCCACCTGTGGGGACTACTTTGTAGAGTACTATTCATGATGTTCGATAGAAGACGATTATCCAAGAGAAGGTAGGGAAACATGAAGACTTAGGATTTGGGTGTGAAGGAAGTAAGGAGAGTTTAGATGCAAAGGGAAAATAACATTTTACATCAATGTATAAATATGTATATATAATCAATAAATACATGTAATCTTTAACTGACATGAAAGGTTAATAATAGTTTGGATCAATTTTTTAATACAAATTTAATATTTTGGTGCATAAAATATATTTTTTCTCATTGTTAGAACAATTGCTGCAAATGAGAGAAAAGCAGATCCATTCTTTAGGTTGCCACAAGCAATTGTAAAAGGGTTTTATACATTTGCTCCTGCAATTATTTGGGACATTTCAAAAAATTAGTTCTATTACAATTTAGAATAAAGAAGCAGCTAAATGCGCTTTGTAATAGTACTAGGTCATCATGAAGTAAATGTTATGTGTTCCTACTATTTGTTCCAATGGACATAATTTACATATATAAGGTATTTTTCATGTGTGATTTGTTCTTATCCCCACATCCATGTAAAAAAGAGTAGTTATTTATTTTACATTCACATATTCTATTTACCTTATTTTTCATAATTAATGGAGGAGTGAATTAGGCAAAAGGACAAAGTTATTTTAAAATTAATTCTCTGGGCCGCAACTTTTGATAATTGGGCTGAAGGACCCGCGGAATAAAATTAGAAAATAAAGCAAACCCGCTAAATCTATTTAGCATTTTCCTCTTTCCACACTCTATCATTTCATTTCTTCAGTTGTTCAAAGTCAGTTAGGGTTTCGTCGAGAAAAAACAATTCGAAATCGAATTCAAATTCAATCGTCTAATGGAAAGTCATCGTTTAAGGTCATCGTCATCAGAGAAATCTCCAAATTCGCCACCGAGAAAAGAAACTAGGGCTTCGTCGAAACTATCACTATCAGCGATAAAGGCTAGAAAGACGATGGCGAAGGAGAAGGAAAAACGAGATCAGGTATAAGAATATTTTGACAAAATGAAACTTAATTACTTAAATTGAGTGTGTATAGTTAATGTAGCTGTGGTTATAAATTATGTACAGGTTAATTGGGGAAAACGAACAGAAATATATTATAAAATGCTAGATTACTTTAGGATTGATGTGTAGTGCATAATAGGCCACTTTAATTTATCTGTATTTGGTGCTGAAAGTACTACGTTACCCTAGCATTATGGCATATTACCAGGCCCTTAACTAGCGAATGAAAGTGCTAAATTCACCTGTTATTACATGGCACGACCGAGCCGTTAACCGACATATGTAAATGACAGGTTGACCTAGCACTATAGCGAGTGGCCGAAACCTTTACAAGTTTACAAAATTGCTAGGTTAACCTATCATTACATGGCACGACCGAGCCGTCAACCGACATATGTAAATGACAGGTTGACCTAGCACTATAGCGAGTGGCCGAAACCTTTACAAGTTTACAAAAATGCTAGGTTAACCTGTCATTACATGGCACGACCGAGCCGTCAATCGACTTATGTAAATGACAGGTTGACCTAGCACTATAGTGAGTGGCCGAAACCTTTACAAGTTTACAAAAATGCTAGGTTAACCTGTCATTACATGGCACGACCGAGCCGCCAACCGACATATGTAAATGACAGGTTGACCTAGCACTATAGCGAGTGGCCGAAACCTTTACAAGTTTACAAAAGTGCTAGGTTAACCTGTCATTACATGGCCCGACCGAGCCGTTAGCCGATATATGTAAATGACAGGTTGACCTAGCACTATAGCCAGTGGCCGAAACCTTTACAAGTTTACAAAAGTGCTAGGTTAACCTGTCATTACATGGCATGACCAAGCCGTCAACCGATATATGTAAATGACAGGTTGACCTAGCACTATAGCGAGTGGCCGAAACCTTTACAAGTTTACAAAAGTGCTAGGTTAACCTGTCATTACATGGCACGATCGAACCGTCAACCGATATATGTAAATGACAGGTTGACCTAGCGCTATAGCGAGTGGCCGAAACCTTTACAAATTTACAAAAGTGCTAGGTTAACCTATCATTACATGGCACGACCGAGCCGTCAACCGACATATGTAAATGACAGGTTGACCTAGCACTATAGCGAGTGGCTGAAACCTTTACAAGTTTACAAAAGTGCTAGGTTAACCTGTCATTACATGGCATGACCGAGCGGTCAACCGACATATGTACATGACAGGTTGACCTAGCACTATAGAGAGTGGCCGAAACCTTTACAAGTTTACAAAAGTGTTAGGTTAACCTGTCATTACATGGCACCGACATATGTAACTGACAGGTTGACCTAGCACTATAACGAGTGGCCGAAACCTTTACAAGTTTACAAAAGTGCTAGGTTAACCTGTTATTACATGGCACGACCGAGCCGTCAACCAACATATGTAAATGACAGGTTGACCTAGCACTATAGCGAGTGGTCGAAACCTTTACAAGTTTATAAAAGTGCTAGGTTAACCTGTCATTACATGGCATGACCGAGCCGTCAACCGACATATGCAAATGACAGGTTGACCTAGCACTATAGCGAGTGGCCGAAACCTTTACAAGTTTACAAAAGTGTTAGGTTAACATGTCATTACATGGCACGACTGAGCCGTCAACCGACATATGTAAATGACAGGTTAACCTAGCACTATAGCGAGTGGCCGAAACCTTTATAAGTTTACAAAAGTGCTAGGTTAACCTGTCATTACATGGCACGACCGAGCCGTCAACCGACATATGTAAATGACAGGTTGACCTAGCACTATAGCGAGTGGCCGAAACCTTTACAAGTTTACAAAAGTGCTAGGTTAACCTGTCATTACATGGCCTGACCGAGCCGTTAGCCGATATATGTAAATGACAGGTTGACCTAGCACTATAGCCAGTGGCCGAGCCCTTGAAAATTGTATGAAAATGCTAGGTTAACCTATCATTATAGTGCATTACCCAGCCTTAACCAATATATGAAAATTCCAGTTTAACCTAGCATTATAATGTATGAAAATGCTAGATTAATCTAACATTATATTGCACAAAATGATTTCTTTAATATTGTATTATAATACAGATCTATATTTAAAAAAAAAATATTTTGTTATCTCTGTCTTGCAGGAAATATCAGATTCTTCTCCTGAGAATAAGAAAAGCAAAAGGCGAAAAATAGCTGCAAGCCAAAAAAGGAAAAAAGAGACTGTCCAATACCGGTGTGGTCTAGTATCACTGGTTAAAATTCTTGAAAAAAAAATGGTTTTTCAAGTAATCAATTAAATTTTTTAAAATTGACTCCTTTTTTTGAATTTATAAATGCTTTTTTTTCAACTAACATTGGACCAAAGCAAGTTAGAAAATCTTCTAAAAGTTTAGATGATTTAATAAGCTGTTATTCAGTTAAGGAGGAATGTTTTTTGATTGGGGGGAAACAATTAAAATTATCAATGAAAGATATTTCATTAATTTTTGGTTTGCCTATGAGTGGGAAAAATATTTTTCCATTACCTAAAGTGTCTTTATCATGCACTCCTGAAAACTGTCAAAGATTTGTTTCAAGAAATTTTATTAACATAGATCATATAACCAAAGATCTTGTTATTAGAAGAATAGAAATAGAAATTGAAAAAGAGATTCCAGAAGAGGAAAATGATTTGCCAAGATTTATTCTAATTCTTCTTTTTATAACATTTCTTTTCCCTGACAATCAAAGAATGCTCAACTGGGGTTATCTTCAATACACCGTTGATCCAAAAAAAATGGATCAAATTTCTTGGCCTAAAAGAATTCATTATCATTTAACTAAATCACCAAATTTTTCAAGGATAAACCAAGAAATATGTCTGGCTGTTCCATTCTTCCGCTGGTAAGAATAAATCAGTGATAATTTATTCATTATAATATAGTATGATAATTTATTCTAACTAATATTTTGATCTTTTTTTTAGTATTTTTTATGTGAACATGTGGATATACTTAAGCCAAGAAAAGACTGGATAAGCGGGGCTCCAAGATTTTGCAAAATGGTCACTTAACTTGATGAAAAACAATGTGTCAAAGGAAATCCTAGCCAATATGGATGGTAAAAAGGTATGATAATATTTTATTTTGTTAAAATTTTAATAATGCAACTGCTTTTGTAATTTTTTGTTTAATGCTGGAAACATAGTAGTTAACACTGATTAATGTAAATGTTTTTCTCCTAACATTATTTTAATTTTTTTTTATTACAAAAATTTGTTCAAAAAATGCTTAGCTTCTAAATGAATTTTGATTTTTAGTTGACCAGTCGACATGCTATTACAAAAATGCTAACCTCTCCTATTATTTTGATTTTTTTTATTTAAGCAGTTTGTTATTAATAAAATGCTAGACTATCCTACCATTATAATAATTTTTCTACATAAACAAAACACTGTAAGTGAAATGCTAATTCTCCTAGCATAATGAAGTTTTTTTTTTTTTTGATTACGAAAAGTTGTTCAAAAAATGCTTAGCTTCTAAAAGTATTTTGATTTTTAGTCGACCAGTCGACATGCTATTACAAAAAAAGCTAACCTCTCCTATCATTTTGATTTTTTTTTTATTTAAGCAATTTGCTGTTAATAAAATGCTAGACTATCCTACCATTATAATAATTTTTTACATAAACAGAACACTATCAGTGAAATGCTAATTCTCCTAGCATAATGAAGTTTTTTTTTTGGATTACAAAAAGTTGTTCAAAAAATGCTTAGCTTCTAAAAGCATTTTAATTTTTAGTCAACCAGTCGACATGCTATTACAAAAATGCTAACCTCTCCTATCATTTTGATTTTTTTTATTTAAGCAATTTGCTATTAATAAAATGCTAGACTATCTTACCATTATAATAATTTTTATACATAAACAAAACACTGTAAGTGAAATGCTAATTCTCCTAGCATAATGAAGTTTTTCTTTTTCCTTTTTTTTGATTACAAAAAGTTGTTCAAAAAATGCTTAGCTTCTAAAAGCATTTTGATTTTTAGTCGACATGCTATTACAAAAATGCTAACCTCTCCTATCATTTTGATTTATTTTTTATTTAAGCAATTTGTTGTTAATAAAATGCTAGACTATCCTACCATTATAATAATTTTTTACATAAACAGAACACTGTCAGTGAAATGCTAATTCTCCTAGCATAGTGAAGTTTTTTTTTTTTTTGGATTACAAAAAGTTGTTCAAAAAATGCTTAGCTTCTAAAAGCATTTTAATTTTTAGTCAACCAGTCGACATTCTATTACAAAAATGCTAACCTCTCCTATCATTTTGATTTTTTTTATTTAAGCAATTTGCTGTTAATAAAATGCTAGACTATCCTACCATTATAATAATTTTTCTACATAAACAAAACACTATAAGTGAAATGCTAATTCTCCTAGCATAATGAAGTTTTTTTTTTTTACTTACAAAAAGTTGTTCAAAAAATGCTTAGCTTCTAAAAGCATTTTGATTTTTAGTCAACCAGTCGACATGCTATTACAAAAATGCTAATCTCTCCTATCATTTTGATTTTTTTTATTTAAGCAATTTCCTGTTAATAAAATGCTAACCATCGTACCATTATAACAATTTTTTACATAAACAGAACACTGTTAGTGAAATGCTAATCCTCCTAGCATTATTAATTTTTGTGTGTGATTAATATGGTTATTCGAAAATACTAAATTCTGGTAGCATTTCAACAATGCACTTAGTTTTGTAACAATCCCTTTATAACTCAAAACTTAGTAATCATATTTCAGTAAGTAATTATATATTTTTTCATGTGCACATAATATACTAGAACATCCCAGCGCTTCAAAATATTATAAGTGATATATGAATTTATGACTGGGAAATTCTTATGTTCGCCTATTACAGATTTCACTTGGAATTAAGAAAATAACATCTAAAGTGAAGATGTTACTTGATGAATCGAAGAACAAAGCACTTATGCAAACAAAAGAGATTACAAGTGAAGGTGAAGATGAAGAGTTAGGAGTTGATGAAAAAGACAGGCAAATCGAAATGCAAAATTTCCAAATTAGACAAATAGAAAAAAAAATTGAAGGATGTGAAAACAAAGTTGGAGGAAGAAAAGCAGCTAAGGAAAAAAAGAGAAGAAGAATTACTTCAAAAAGAAAAAGAAATTAGCATGCTAAAATCAGTGCTCCAAGAATCTGATAAGGAACAGCGAAATCTGATTATTCAGAAGTTTATAGAGCAAACTTACCCCTCCTTCTTTCGACCTTCTAACCACACCAGATAATGCGACTCAGGAAGATAATGCGACTCAGGAAGATAACAAGACTCAAGAAGATAATGAGACTCAGGAATAGTACAGAAAAGTGGAAAACAAAGAAGAGAAGGATGTGAGAAGAAGAAGCCAGCGGCTTCAACAAGTAACACCAAGTTCAATGATTGAAAGATTAAAAGGGAAAAAGAGGGAGCCAAAAGTTGATTTTCAATTTCAGTATAAAGTATTACACCGCAAAAAAAAACAAATACGATGAAAAAGACAGTGGAATGTTGGAGGAAAAAATGATGAAATAGAAAATGAGAATGAAGAAGAAAGTGAAGAGAATAAAAGAGAAGATAAAACACATGATGAAGAGAATGAAGATGAAGGTGAAGAAGAGGAGAATAAAAAAGATGTAACCGATGGTGAAGTAAATAATGAAAATACAAGCAATGAAGATGAGGATGAATATGAAGATGAAGCTGAGGATGAAGATGGAAGTGACGAAAGTTATACAAAATTCGAAGAAACTGAAAAAGAAAAAGAACTGGTCGAAGAAGAGAAAGAAGAATCCAGTACAGATGATGAAGCTCAAGATGTAGAACCTATGGATGTTGAAAAATATTCTCCAAGAAAGAAAGTATATCGCCAAAGAAATATTTAAAAGAGTCCGATATTACAACTCCTAGATACTCACAAACAAAACACAATCAGGGCATTCTTCGCATGCGCAGACAAAACAGAGTAAGTTTTTTGTACTCGTTAAAATCTGAATTTCTTTAAATGAATCTATGATATTTTAATATTTTTAAATTAAAATATAAATATAGCACGATAGCATGGCAAAGTGATGATACTGGAAGAGGAGGGATAACAATTGTACAGTCCATGCTAGAAGAACTGCCATTTGAAGAATTTACAGATGTTCAGGTAAATGTAATTTGTAATAGGTATTTTTTTTAATTATTAAGCAATATTCTGGTCCTAAGATGCTAACTTGTAGCATTATGATTGTTATTTTTTAAAATTCTAGCCTTCACTAGCATTTTGGAATTTTTTGTATAAACCATTATGTTGTTCCAAAAAGACTTTTTTCCGCTACCATTATGATCAATTTTTAAATAAACAACAATGTTCGTGAAATGCTAATTCTCCTAGCATTATGATTTCTTTTAACAACATAGTGATTGAAAAATACTAAATTCTGCTAGCATTATAATGAAATTTATGATAATGCAAAATGTTGTTCAAAAAATGCTAGCTTCTACCAACATTTTGATTTTTAATTGGGTAGTCAACATGCTATTACAAAAATGATAAACTCTCCTATCATTTTGATTTTTATATCAGACAACATACTGGTAATAAAATGCTATCTCCCCCTAGCATTATTTATATACAATGCAACATCCTGGTAACAAATTTATATAGAAGCAAATTCCATGTAAAAATAATATACTAAGCTAACATTATTTTTATAATGCAGGTTATTGACTGGTTTACTTCAGATGCAAAAGCATATGAACACAACTACATATTCAGTACAATCATGACAGTAAACAAAACTTTTACTTTAAAATTGTAAATATCAGAAACAAATTAATATTTTTAATGTTTGTTTGCAGCATGCCATACAAACAGATGTTGAAAATGTTGTTCGAACATTGGTTAACCCAATGGTCCAAAAAATTGTCAAAGACGAAGTTGCAGAAACCATATTCTTTCCCTTGCATTACATCAACCATTGGACTTTACTAACTTTGGACTATGTTAAAATGCAATGGAACCACTATGATTCATTGAGGCCCAGAAGATCAACCTCTGTATCAAATAAACACTATAAGGAAGCGCTGAAGATGGTAAGATTGTTATTATCATATATAAATATATATATTTGGATGTAAATTGAAAAAAAGCTATGTATTTTTTTTCTGATACAGAGAAAAAAGATTGAAATGATCATCTATGAGAAATTGGATGAAAACAACATTATAAACAAAAATATTGGAACAAAGCCGATGAAACAGCCACAATGCCCACAACAAGATGTCGACTCGTAAGTAAACATTAACAGTTTTTTTTAGTAGATACTAAATGCTCAAACCATTATATTTTTGTACCAATACTGCCTTTTACCAAATAATCATCAGTTCATATTCTGCGACTGACAAACTGAATAAAATCGTCAGTTCATTCTATTATGCAATAGTTTACTTGAGGGGAAAGTTATGTACCATGCAATAATGTTTCATTTCATAAAATCCTAGGAAATGAAATATAAACCAGAGAAATTGAATGATATTCGACGATTATGTGTTCCTTCCTGGAAATTGGATAATATTTGAACACAACACATGGTTTTTGACAAATAATCCATTGGCAAAAAGCTAAATGATCATAGCATCGTATTTCTTGTACCAATCCTTATTTATTTATTATTTTGCAGTTGCGACTGTGCATTATTTGTGATGAAATTCATCGAAAAATTGGACAGAGACAAAATTCTACCACAGGAATATAAAAAAGGAAGATATCAGTCTTCTCCGTGCTAACACAGTGTTCAACATATTGAATGACCCACCAAGAAGTTGGGATATTATGAGTTACTTTGCAAACTCGTCCCCAGAAGAAATTGAAAACGCTGTGAAGAAGAAAGAACATGAACGAAGGAAACACTGAATTGTTGATGTAGCGCCAGTTTTAATTCAATTTGAATTTTCTGTTTAGACATTTAGTTGCTAATTGTAATTGAGTTTTAGTAATTTGAATTGATGTTAAAGTAGTGGCTGAACCTGGATTAAAAAATTATGGTACGGACATAATTGTACCTGTACAAATTTCATACCTACACGTGGTTAATTGCTCTGTTTTAATTTCATACATAGTAGTTGAAGCTGAATTGATTGTGACTTGCTGTTTTAATGAAAATTCAGGTTATAGCCTGTTGTTCGGATTGGCTTATATCTGATGTTTTTGTGCAACAAGAATTTTGGGAAAATTGTTGTTTTATGGCAACTGTATATTGGCTTTTTGAGATCTTTGTGATGGTTTGGTGATTACTGTTATATGAATGTGTTGAGTTATGCTTGTCTTTGAGATCTTTGTGATCATTTGGCTTTTTGAGATCTTTGTGATGGTTTGGTGGTTACTGTTATGTGTATGTGATGGTTTGGTGGTTACTGTTATGCTTATGGTATGGTGGTTACTGTTATGTGTTACTATTCGATCAACCATTATGTGTATGGGTTGGGTTATGTCTGATGTTATGTGATGAAATGTATAAATTAAAGTGCTATAAACAAATAGCATTATTATAAATAATTATTTAGGCATACCAATCTAAAATAAAAATAAATTATTTAATCAACCTAACCATAAATGAATCTACTGTATCCTAAATTAAAAACGCTATAACAAATAACATTTTTATAACTAATTGTTTATGCATATCAATGTAAAATAAAAATAAATTATTTAAACAAAATAACCATAAATGAATCTATAACCAAAATATTTCATTCAACCGACCACACCCAGAAACGCAAACGAAATTCAGACTCCAAGTTCAATCGGGTACGTAATATAAAAGAAGACAATATTCAAAACTTAATCAGATACCCATGCAAATAAATATACACCAAACAAAAAAAACGATTGTAAAGGACAACAAAATTCAAACCTAACCGTACATACGAGGTTCGAATGACACGTAAAACACATCCGCACTCGAGGCCTAATCGGGTACCTATGACACGTAAAAAGCTTCTAGACTCAAGGCCTAATCGGGTACTCTAGCAATGATGCTGCACCTAGTAGGGATTGTTTAACCAAGCAGGTACCCATGACACGTAAACGACATTTAGACACAAGGCCTAATAGGGTACCTATGACACATAAAAAGCTTCCGAACGCAAGGGCTAATCGGGTCATTCAGCAACAATTCTGCACCCAGTAGGGATTGATTAACCGAGCGGGTACCCATGATACGTAAAAGGCATTCAGACACAAGGCCTAATCGGGTACCTATGGCATGTAAAAAGCTTCTAGATGCAAGGCCTAATCGAGTCGTTCAACAACGATTCTGCACCCAGTATGGATTGCTTAACCGAGCGGGTATAATGACATGTAAAACACATCTGCACCCAAGGCCTAATCAGGTACCTGTGACACGTAAAAGACTTCTAGATGCATGGCCTAATCGGGTACACCAGCGATGATTCTGCACCCAATAGGGATTTTTTAACCGAGCGGGTACCCATGACATGTAAACGACATTTAGACACAAGGCCTAATCAGGTACCTATGACACATAAAAAGCTTCCGAACACAAGGCCTAATCGAGTCGTTCAGCAACGATTCTGCACCTATAGGGATTGTTTAACCGGGCGGGTGCCCACGATACGTAAAAGACATTCAGACACAAGGCCTAATCGGGTACTTATGACATGTATAAAGCTTCCGGACGAAAGGCCTAATCGGGTCGTTCAGCAGCGATTCTGCACCCAGTATGGATTGCTTAACCGAGCGGGTACAATGACACGTAAAACAAATCCGCACCCAAGGCCTAATCTGGTACCTATGACACGTAAAAGACTTCTAGATGCAAGGCTTAATCAGGTACTCCAACAATGATTCTACACCCAGTAGGGATTGTTTAACCGAGCGGGTACCCATGACACGTAAAACACATTTACACACAAGGCCTAATCGGGTACCTATAACATATAAAAAGCTTCCGAACGCATGGCCTAATCGGGTCGTTCAGCAACGATTCTGCACCCAGTAGGGATTGTTTAACTGAGCGGATACCCATGATACGTAAAAGACATTCAGACACAAGGCCTAATCGGGTACCTATGACATGTAAAAAGCTTCTGGAAGAAAGGCCTAATCGGGTCGTTCAGCAATGATTCTGCACCCAGTATGGATTGCTTAACCGAGCGGGTACAATGACACGTAAAACACATCCGCACCCAAGGCCTAATCGGGTACCTATGACATGTAAAAAGCTTCTGAACACAAGTCCTAATCGGGTTCTCCAACAATGATTCTGCACCCAGTAGGGATTGTTTAACCAAGAATGTACCCATGACACGTAAACGATATTTAGACACAAGGTCTAATCGGGTACCTATGACACATAAAAAGATTCTGAACGCAAGGCCTAATCGGGTCGTTCAGCAACAATTCTGCACCCAGTAGGGATTGATTAACCAAGCGGGTACCCATGATACGTAAAAGACATTCAGACATATGGCCTAATTGGGTACCTATGACATGTAAAAAGGTTCTAGATGCAAGGCCTAATCGAGTCGTTCAACAACGATTCTGCACCCAGTATGGATTGCTTAACCGAGCAGGTACAATGACACGTAAAACACATCCGCACCCAAGGCCTAATCGGGTACCTATGACACGTAAAAGATTTCTAAATGCAAGGCCTAATCGGGTACTCCAGCAATGATTTTGCACCCAGTAGGGATTGTTTAACCAAGCGGGTAACCATGACACGTAAACGACATTTAAACATAAGGCCTAATCGGGTACCTATGACACATAAAAAGCTTCCGAACACAAGGCCTAATCGGGTCGTTCAGCAACGATTCTGCACCCAGTAGTGATTGTTTAACCGAGCGGGTACCCATGATACGTAAAAGACATTCAGACACAAGGCCTAATCGGGTACCTATGACATGTAAAAAGCTTCCGGACGAAAGGCCTAATCGGGTCGTTCAACAACGATTCTGCACCCAGTATGGATTGTTTAACCGAGCGAGTACAATGGCACGTAAAACACATCCGCACCCAAGGCCTAATCGGGTACCTATGACATGTAAAAGACTGCTAGATGCAAGGCCTAATCGGGTACTCCAACAATGATTCTACACCCAGTAGGGATTGTTTAACCGAGCGGGTACCCATGACACGTGAAAGACATTTAGACACAAGGCCTAATCAGATACCTATGACACATAAAAATCTTCCGAACACACGGCCTAATCGGGTCGTTCAGCAATGATTCTGCACCCAGTAAGGATTGTTTAACCGAGCAGGTACCCATGTTACGTAAAAGACATTCAGACACAAGGCCTAATCGGGTAGCTATGACATGTAAAGAACTTCCGGACGAATGGCCTAATCGGGTCGTTCAGTAACGATTCTGCACCAAGTATGGATTGCTTAACCGAGCGAGTACCCATGATACGTAAAAGACATTCAAACATAAAGCCTAATCGGGTACCTATGACATGTAAAAAGCTTCCGAACACAAGGCCTGATCGGGTCGTTCAACAACGATTCTGCACCCAGTATGAATTGTTTAACCGAGCGGGTACAATGACACATAAAACACATCCGCACCCAAGGCATAATCGGGTACCTATGACATGTAAAAGACTTCTACATGCAAGGCCTAATCGGGTACTCCAGCATTGATTTTGCACCCAGTAGGGATTGTTTAACCGAGCGGATACCCATGACACGTAAAAGACATTTAGACACAAGGCCTAATCGGGTACCTATGACACATAAAAATCTTCCGAACGCAAGGCCTAATCGGGTCGTTTAGCAACGATTCTGCACCCAGTAGGGATTGTTTAACCAAGCGGGTACCCATGATACATAAAATACATCCAGACACAAGGCCTAATCGGGTACCTATGACATGTAAAAAACTTCCGGACGAAAGGCCTAATCGGGTCGTTCAGCAACGATTCTGCACCCAGTATGGATTGCTTAACCGAGCGAGTATCCATGATACGTAAAACATATTCAAACATAAGGCCTAATCGGGTACCTATGAAACGTAAAAGACTTTTGGATGCAAGACTTAATCGGGTACTCCAGCAATGATTCTGGACCTAGTAGGGATTGTTTAACCAAACAGATACAGTGACACGTAAAATACATCCTGACACAAGGCCTAATCAAATACCTATGACACGTAAAAGTCTTCTGGATGCATAGTTATAATATACATAATTGTATGCTTTAGCTTCAATTACCATAATATAATTGTTTTAGAAATTAACTATATTTCAAAAATTAATTAGCAGAAAATGCAATATTGAAATAGCATACGGCATTACCCAAATAACACATAAAGTAGCATCACATAGTTTATTATTACACAACTACTAATCAAATAGGTCAACCAGTTTAACATCATACAAAACAAAACACTAAATCAATATAGCATTAGTCTGTAGAATTAATATAGAAAATAGCTGGTAAAAACATGCCACAAACAACAAACATAACTATGCATGTTTTACAAATAAAATACATAAAACAAAATAAATGAAAGCAAACACATAAATGTGGCATTAGTCTTTATAAATGATATAGAAAATAGCAGATAAAAAAATACCAACAATCACAAACACAACAGTGCATATTTTACACAAAATATGCAAAAAAAAAAAAAAGAAAGAAAGCAACCACATAAGTTTCACAAATACAAGTTAAATTTATATTAATAAAGTTACCTAACCACTTTTACTTTATACAGCTAATAATCTAATCAGCCAATTACTTTTACAATATACACAACAAAATGCTAAATTAATATAGCATTATACTGTTTAATTGATGTAAATAATAACAAGTGATAAAATGCCAGCAACCACAGACACAACACTTCATAATTTAAACAAAAAAAAACATAAAATGAAAGCAGAAATACAAGTTAGATTTATATCAAGAATAACAACTCAACATGTCCCAATAACCAATAAAAAGTAACAACAACATACTAAGTATATAGTAATGTATCCAATGGAAAAAAACTGAAAAATAAAATTCAAATTTAAATCTTCTTTGAAGCTTGACAATTCCTCTTGTTATGTCCAACTTGATCACACTTGCTGCATTTATTCCGCTTATTCTGAGAATAAGAAAAGCCACCATGTCTTTTAGTACAAGGTCTTCCAGCACCTCGAATTCCTTTAGGCGGTCTAATTACAATTTCATCTTCAGTAACAATTGGCTTATCGATAGTTGGAATTGGATTAATAGCATGTGCATAACTAGCTCTAAAAGCATTAGCTGTAAAATAATATTCCACAGATTCATATACCGATAGCCTTGATTTATTCATACACTTAACAGCATGTGCACATGGAAAACCGGTAACTTTCCACTGATTACAGCTACATAATCTTTTTTCAAGATCAACATGATGTGAAATAGGAGATCTAACTTCAAAAATATTTTCATTAGACCTATATGCGTTCCATCCAAACCCATCTTTAACTAACTTTGACAATCGTTGCTCCATGACTGGACATAAAACAGTAGTCCAGTTATGGCATTCTTCCCTTCGCTTTGCCATTTGTTCCATTACTTTCACTCGAATTCTATTTAGACAAGAGGTAATCAGCATAAACCTATCATCCACAATCCAAGAGTTAAAGCTCTCAGCCACATTAGAAGAATATTCTCCATACCTTCTACCTTGAAAAAACAAATCTACCCAATGTTCTAAAGGTTTATCTTTAAGGAAGTTGATTGCGGCAGCACCTCCAGTTTCTTTAAATTTTAACATATAACGTTCAAAATCTGATAGATTGGAAGCTCGAGTTATAAGTTTAAACAAATCAACAATTGATGTATCACCCTTGCAAGCTTTAACCACTGAACCAATATTTTGCTCCATATGAAATGTGCAATAACTATGAAAAGAAGATGGAAACACTTTCGGAACACCTAAGAGCAAACCCCATTGACGATCAGACATAAAAACTAATTCACGATCTTCATGAAGCATCTCTTTAAGATTCTCTAAAAACCAAGTCCTATTTGATTCATTTTCATGTGAGACGACTCCCATAGCTAGTGGAAAGAAACCAGAAAAAATGCAATACAAATTAAAATGCTAACATAGAAAAAAAAAACTGATATACCATAACTATATACAAAATATAAATCAATTCAATTTCTTACATATACCATGCTACATGGAATTAAAAAATGCTAAAGTAAACTATAATAATATATGTCATGACTAAATCACTGAAATAAATAAAAAAGAAAAGCAGCAATATAAAGTAGAACAAAAAAAGGTAAAACAAAAAAGCATAATGTATCTTTGGATGAAAACTGAGAAACAAGTATGATAAAATTGCAGTCATATGATACACAGGAGTCGTATAGTACACAAGGATTTAAAAATGCTAATGTAACCTAGCATAATGAATTTCATGACCAAATTAATGAAGCAAATAGAAAAAAATGAAACAATATGATAAACAAAAAAAATTGCTAAGGGAAAAAGAGTATCATGTACTTTAGTATTGCAACTGTTAAATAAATAGGAAAAAAAGTAGTCTTATAATATTTCTATGTCAATCTCTCTCTCTCTCAAAAAAAAAAAGAAAAAAGAAAAAAAAGAAGAAAAAAAAGAAAAGAACAACAAAGACGCACAGAATAACAGACAAAGCAAAAGGGAAACAAAATAAGCAATATAATACACAGAGGAAAAATTCTAAAAAAAAAAAAACTTAACGTGCTTCAAATTCACAGCAGTGATTTTTTTTTAATACACTCTTATAAGGAACAAAGATTAAAATGCTAATGCAAACTGTCATAATATATTTCATGAATGCATAGAAAAAAAGCAATAATATACAATACAATGAAAAAAACCAGCGTTATGTATTCCATAGTATTAAACAAACAAAAAATGCAGCAGTAAAATAAGAAAACAGAACATCCAGTATTTCAATATCTATTTGAAAATTGAATTTGTACAACTATGAACAAAAAATGCTAACTAGATTAGCATTATCAAATATAATGCAATATTCAGTGTTAAAAATATATGCAATATGTTATCCATATAATGGCTCCTGGGTCGTCACACTAGCTAGTAGCCCTGGCACAGAAATGTACAGCATGTATGGCAACCTTACACCAATGAAAGGCAGCCTCTAATGGGGATTGTAGCATGCATGCCAACATGCATTAATTCGTTACAAACCCAAACCTATTACAGTGAACGAAACCTAATGTTATATTGTTATACAACATGAAAAGCCTATTGTCAATTCCAGAGCAGCCAAGGGAAACCAGAGATATATCATCAACTGAAGGCAACAAGCAGAATTTTTTTGTAAAGAAATACTTTTCAGTAACAATATTTTTCAGTAATAATATTCTTCCCATAAAATACACGAACTTCACCAAAAATCGCATACTAAAGAATTCAAAAACAAAATACTAAACAAATTAAAAAAATAAAAGACAGACCAAAACTCAAACCTTGGTTTCCATTTTTTGCAGTGGCTGCTAATAAAACTCCTGGTCTACCCTTTAAAAATGCTGCATCTAGAAATATAAGAGGACGGCAATGTCGAAAACCAACTAAGCAAGCATTAAATCCAATACAAACTCTTTCAAATTGCTGACTCGATGGATCAACATCCAAAGCAACATAACTTCCTGGATTAGTTTTCTTCAACGTCTCCAAATACTAATTTAATTCATTGTATGACATAGCATCATCTCCATAAATTTCCTTCAAAGCCAATTGTTTTCCGGAGTATGCAAAATAATAAGAAAGATCAAAATTAAACTCTCTTCTAAATTCAGTGATAATATCTTTCGGCTTCTTCATAGGGACATCTCTAATTTGATCAATAATCAAAGATTTAATAAATTTACTAGAAATTTGGACTTTCTTAACATCCCTTAATCCATCACCACACGAATGTTCAAAGTTATAAGTTCTAATAAAGAAACGAAGAGGCTGTCTAGGATCCGAAGAAGCATTTAAATTGAATTTACAACCTTCCTTATTCCAAGAGCATATGACAGATATTCTTTCAGGACAGTTTTTAACAAAAATCAATTCATGTCCTTCGTTTATTTGATAAGCCATTAGAAACTCCCAAAAATCTTCAGCACCACTAAAACAATAACCAATAAAATCCATAAGATTCAACTGAAACCCTTTCTTCATAACATCTTTCAAATAAGAACTTGATTCACCAGAAGCCTTGATGCTATAAGAACCAGAACAAACTGAAATACTCTGTTGATTAGAATTTACTAAAAAATCACTGTCAACGTTGAGCTCCAGAGCACGATGGCACAACATAACAGTGAAAACAAAAAAAGGACTCTTCCTATAAATTTGAAAGCATGGTATTGTATGCAAATCCAAATCAGTATCAACTGTGATAATCTTACTTTCCAAATTATATGATATCTCAATAGAACTAGGAGTAAGATGTGTCCAATATTCACATATGTTATTCTTAACAGCAAGTAAAGAACAACTCATGTCCAGTCGAATAGAGTAACTACACTGATCAAGTAAAAATAAAACCAAAATGCTATTCCCAAGACTGCTCCTGCCAAAAATTATACAAATTCAGATATAAATAACAAATGATATTATAAGATGTCAAAAAACCATGTACAGTCAAAATAAATATTAAACAGCAAGAAAATGCTAAATGCACATAGCATTAAAATCTAAAAAAATCATAACATCGTATCCAAATACATACCCTTGTTCTTCTCTACTGATTAAAATCAAATCAGACATGACGCAAATAACCTGTAAATTCATAAGAAAATAAGATCAACAAAACATAACAAAAAAACAGTAAATAATAGATCGAATCGATCCAAAATAAAAACCTAAATTAGGGTAAAATTACCTGCTGAGATCGATTTAATAAAAGAATCGAAATAATCCAATTAACGATATAAAATGCACGTAATCAGTGAACGATTCGAATTTCCATTTGAATTGAAAGAGGGAAGGAGAAAATTAAAAACGTAGCATCATTCACTTAGGCCTAAAAATAATCTGAAGTTTGGCCTTTACGTGAAAATATTTGAGCCGCGTTTTTTGGGCCAAAAAAAATTAAATGTTTGTCCTCCAGCGCATTTTCCACTTAATGGAGACTATTTAGTGATTTAAATTAGAATGAAAGTTGCATATTAATTGCTTGAAGCTGATACTATGTTCAATGCATTGATCGTATACATCATTTTACGGGGCAACCGCATATACTTAAATAGTTTAATATTATGTATTACTATTTGAGTTTGTCATAGATATGTTAACGTTTTCCATTGCTACACTAGAATAATAAAATATAATTAGCAAAATAGTTTTCTCTTTTATATAATGGTATCTTAGGCTTATTATCATGCTTAGTAGCTTCAATGTGTATCATAATAGGAAACAATGATCTAAGGACGTTTTTTATCCTTACGATATTTATATTGCATGATTCACTACAAATTGCAAAACATATATCATCTATGTTTTATTTTCGAGTTCTTATTTACTTTACTGTAAATATATTCTTAAACTTTTCAGCTCCCCTATAAGTAAAATGCTATTGTAATTGGGAATGAAATTAATAAATTCATAACACATTCGATCTGACATACATTAATTTAACTAGCATCACATCTAATGCATTTAATTAAAATACAAATTAAATAACAAATATTATATGGAACATTGTAGTACAAACTTTAATGAATTTAGAAAAAAAATTGTAAAGTGCAAAAAGTTAATAAAGCCCATAAATTAAATTTTATCAAGTAACAATGATGATACACATTGCATTTTCTGTTTTTTTCCTTTCGCACATCCAATAAATGAGAGAGTATACTGGTCATCATAAAATTATATGAAATAAATAAGAGAAAAGTAACGAATAATATTATGAAAATTATTCTTCGGCTGTTTGTGCGTAGCACAGGTTCACACAATTTACTGTGGCTATTGTTTAAACCAAAATTGGTCCAAACACCAAAGGTACGTAAAACGTACTTCACCAAATGGTAAGTAGTAGAAAATGGAGCCACAAAAAATAGAAGAAGAAAGTAAAAAAAACACAAGAATTTTTATAGTGGTTTAATCGAAAATAGATCTACGTACACTTTGCAAGCAATTTCATTATCATATTGAAGTTTACAAAGCATGGATTTACTCTCATTACATCCATTTTCTCTCCTCACAATGATCTACTATCTTTTCTCTTTTTTTGTCTTCAGATCTCACTTGAATTCGGGAAGGAATGGATCTAATCTCGTGAATTGTGATAGTTACCTTATAGATCTCCAATCAATTAGGCACTTAGAAGATCTTTCTTGATTCCATCATGAGATTAGTGTTAGATCTGAGCTTTAAAGAGAAGAAATAGCTGGTTGGAGATCAATTGGATTGAACTTGATTGAGAATAAATGGTGTTTGGAGATGGAGAGATCCACTTGATGTTGGAGGAAGAAGGAATGAGGTTAGAAAGCCATTAATGGAGCTTGGGGAGCTTGAGAATGGTGAAAAATCGAAATGACAGTCCTTTGGGGTGGTTTAGATCAGTCCCTTTTGTAGTGACCCGAAAATCCGGCCCAATCTGAGCTGACTAAATAACACAAATCCAACCCCAAATTGCACTGGAAATTCAAGAAACTAATAGAAAGAAGATAGAGGGTGAGAATAGATAAGGTAGAACTATTAGAATAGAAGAAGAAGAAGATCATCATCATCAGAGTAACACGAATCTCACAGCGGAATGAATAAAATATAACATAACTCTTGAAATACAAAGTTATAACTGTTTATACATACCATTTTCAGAGTACAACATATAACATCACAGCGGAATAAATAATAGCTATCGACTGCTGAAGCCTCCTGCTCCAAGCTCTCCAAGTGCATCTGTAAATCCCGACTACTTGACTGCCCGTACAAATTTAGGCACCCAAGAGTTTAGGGAAGACAAAACATATAAACTCCGGGTCAGTCATGTGACTGGTGTGAGTAAACTCAAATCATTTAAACAGGTATATGATATCCCATAAGACCACGCCGTGAATACGGAACGGGTTTTTCCCTTATGAGAATCCAAACATCTTTGAAAAGCAATATCATTCTGATATTATGATAATGTCTAAATACAAATAGATATCAGTCTAGTAGAAACGCTTGCATCTCACGTTCTACATATATAGTATACAAATCAAAACCGCAGGTGCGTATTGGATGATTGGGTTTCCAACTATGACAAGGCATGGATCCACCTTCCGATCAGTGTACTCTAGGAACGATACACTGGAGTTCAACAAGAACATCTTGCAACTCAGCCACACATGACCGACCACTCATTTCGCTTGAGTGTATCGAATGTACATCACCAACGGTTGGGATCAGCAACCGTTTCCCGTATATATATGGGACAGCATTGATAGATTAAAAGAAGCAAATGAATATTCTCTAGATAGGTGATTATACACCCTACTTCGGTGCGACCGACTTAGCCATGCTGCCTGCCCGATTTTTGTCATTTACCGGATGTGAGGCTAGAAGCTACGCTTACTTTCCATTCATTTAATACACAATCACTTTGAATGCCACATTATCAGATCCGTAAATCATTAGTTGGTTTATACAAATACCCTGGATGTTATGCTAAGGGATAAATCCGTTGCAACCATATATATTTATACAGACTAACTCATTCGATCATTGGAAATACTTTGTCAGACATTCGTCCATTTACGTTCGTTCTGGGACTGAACGAAACCGAAGGCACTATTCTGTAAACAGGATAGCCCTTGCATAACTCCGTCTTCAATTTCCTTTGGCATATATGATTCGCAACGCTTATGCCAATACAGAGTGGTTCTTTGGATAATAATCCAACCGGTCTCTCCATATTAACAATGTTAAAATGGTCAAAACATTGATAGTCTGTGATTTAACTATCAAAGAAAAACTCATGTGCAAACAACGATATTATTTCCAAACGGAAATTATATCAACCAATCATCATTTAACATTTATCTCTTTAGTTCATTAATTTACTTATCTCATGTTTCCCTGTATTCTAAATTTCTTATTTTCTAATTTTAGAAAATATACTTTATTAACAATGGAAAACATTTCCATTTCCTTGTTTTCTATATTAGAAAACATTTCTGATTTCTTATTTGGAAAACATTTCTACAGATCCTTCATTGGATTTAAACAGATGTTTAAATAAAACATCGCTATGCCAACTCAAACCATTATTGAATTCACTTAACCATCATTCACTATCAAACCTTACCATTCCTTAGTTAAGAAGGAAGTCAATCAAGTTGGGGTATAATTACCTCTCAGACCTTAACTGAACAACGTTATAACTTCGAAATAGTAACAGATTATCTTTTAAACCTTTAACAACTTCTTCACGTAACTCTCGGATTCAATTTACGAATCCACTTCTTTATTGAAACATTTGATTATAACGATAACGTTATAATCCCTACTTTCACAATATCTAACTTCAATTATAACCTTTTTCTTTAATTCGAATAATTTAACCTAACCCTAATGTATTTGTGTATACTTTTGATTCAAAAACCGGAAAGTAAATATTACTTCCCTGAATTCGATATAATTGAATTCGACGTATAATTCTCTTTCGAGTAATCTCTATTTGATTAACTCTTCTTCGAATATCCTATATTCGATTATCTCTCTTCGAATAACTTATATTCGAAATCTCCTTCTTTCGAATAAACTATATTCGATCTCTTTCTTTCGAATACTATATATTCGATAATCTCCTTTCGATTAAACTATAATCGATAACTCCCTTCGATTAAACAAAAATCAAGAACTCCGTTCCTTTATCTCTATTCGAATAAACTATATTCGACTAACTCTATTTAACTCCGTTTAACTCTATTTGAATAACTAATATTCGATAACTCTATTTAACTCCGTTCGAATAACTAATATTCGATAACTCTATTTAACTCCGTTCGAATAACTAATATTCGATAACTCTATTTAACTCCGTTTAAATAACTAATATTCGATAACTCTATTTAACTCCGTTTAAATAACTAATATTCGATAACTCTATTTAACTCCGTTTAAATAACTAATATTCGATAACTCTATTTAACTCATCTTGACTAACTTAACTTAATTAACTCAACTCGATAACTTAACTCGATTATCTTAAGTCCATTATCTTAACTTGATAACTTAACTCCTATCGAATAACTAATATTCGATTAACTCCATTCGCTTGACTCTAGATCGCAGCGATCACAATGGTTACGCCTGATTCCCTCAGGAAACATCCGACCGCCTTAGGCTATCTGCAGCCCTGCGAATTACGCTAGCAGTCGTGCTAAATGGCATATTATTTGGATTAACTCTAACTGATTAACTCTATTGGTTTAACTCTAACTGATTTATTCTAATTGGTTAACCCTAACTGATTACTCTAACTAGTTAACTCAAATCGATTAACTCTATTTGACTAACTCGACTCGACTAACCCCTTTCGAATAACATATTCGATTAACTAACTTCGAATACCATATTTGATTTACTAACTTCAAATACCATATTCGATTAACTAACATCGAATACCATATTCGATTAACTCCTTCGAATACCATATTCGATTTACTAACTTCGAATACCATATTCGATTAACTAATCTTCGACTAACTAATAGTCGATTAACTCTTATTTGCTTAACTAACATTCGACTAACTAATAGTCGATTAACTTACTTCGACTAATTCGATTAACTTTTATTTGATTATCTTAAATCGATTAACTTTATTTGATTATCTCTAATTGAATAACTAATATTCAATTAACTCTTTTCAAATAACTAAATTCGATTAGCTCCTTCGAATACTAAATTCGATTTAACTCTATTCGATTATCTTTTTTATATCTCGTCAAATTTCCTTTTTTTATAACGTTTATTTTTTCGTTACAACTATTCCCTTTTTTTTTATAACTTCTAATTACCGTTACAAATATTTCCTATTTATAACTTCTAATTACCGTTACAAATATTTCCTATTTATAACTTCTATTTACCGTTTCAAATATTTCCTATTTATAACTTCTAATTACCGTTACAAATATTCCTTTATTCTATTTATTTTCTAAATAAATATCCCTTTTATAAAACTCTATTTGTTTTATAAATACTTTCCTTTTATAAAACCGTGTTCGTTTTATAAATAATTTCCTTATATAAAATACTGTGATTTTATAAAATTTCTTTATTTCAATATACATTGAAATATTCCATTTCACAACTCAGGGTTTCTTATGATATTTAAAATATCGAACAACGATGATCAAAATCGTTCTAACATCCATAATCAATAACAGATTATAAATCCCAACATATATCACAATATATGAAAACAGTAAAATAATTGTTGAGGAACCCAGTCGGATTCCTCCAACCTGTCTCCCTGCATCCACAGATGTTACACAGTATAATATATATCATATTTCATTTTCAATATGAAATATTCTACTGGACAAAATCAATATTTGATTAACTATATAACTTATGACTATATCTATGTTTTCAATCAAATCTATTTAACAGTCCAGTTTAACAATCAATATACAGCAGTCAACAAAATAAAGTACAATTTATATTAAAATATAAATTGAGGAGAGTTAGTGAGTTTTACTCACATTGTCCGTTAACCGTTAAATAACGCGTTACGGTCGTTGATTCGGATAGACGTGTTATTTTGCAATACATTCCCACTAGCTTCGAAATCCGACATTTCCGATGACTTCCCCTCACTTCCCTCGTCAACCACATTAGCATAGGCTCGCACCACTTCCTGACATCTACCTTACCCTTGTGTTTTCTTCACTTCAACATGCTTGAAGCAAAAACAGTGCCCGCCTCAACTATTATATCACGCAACAAATCGTCTCATTTAAACCAGCTCCATCAACTTCGAACCCGTATACTTTTCGCCACATCTCCTCTACACAACGTAAATTCTTCATACAAAGAATTACTTTATCCTCCCTTCATGTTTGTTTGGAACGGCCTCCACGCTTTTTAATTTGCCAAAGTTTCAAATCAACCAACAATCACTGTTTAATTCATTGGACACGTCCCCCTTTCTTTCTGCTCAGTGCTCACGCCATACTGCCTTCTGATACCCGTTCTGTCTTCGTTCTGTCCATCTCTTCACAAACGAAACTCCACGTTACTGTGTATTTTCGCAACCTCCCACTACTCCATTTCCATCCTCACAGTACGCACGCTCCATCTTCCCTTCTCACTTCAAAACCCACCATTTAAAACAACTCCTACCTCAGCTCAGACGTACAACCGTACGTATACACCATGATACCCATGCTTGCCTTCTCTCTCCTCAACAGACCCATGCACTGTTCGTTCTTGCCAACCTCCACCCCACAGTCCTTCTCGCAACTCCAAACGGCCTACTGCATCCAACAGTTTCAACGCCCATGCATTTCAGTTCCTGTTTAACACTCCCCTCTTCAATGTTTTGACGCGAGCCCCAACATGAAACACTCCATTTCTACCTTCTCTTCCTCCACCAGTTCGAATCCGACCTCAAACTCCCCTCACGTTCTTTCTTCTTTATGTTGAAATGCATGGCTCTTCCCTTGATGATAGCGGCTATAGCAAATTCTTGGCCATGCACCCCTTTTAAAACGCACGTAGACTGATGAGCAACTATGAGTATTTTATATACACGTTTTGAGATGTTTAAGGGTGTATTGGGTTTGTTTGAGGATTTTTGAGTCTCGCATTTGAAGAAAACAAAAGAAAGAAGTGGCAGCTCATTATTATGCTGAGAGGAATAGGTTTTAGTGAAGGCGTTAAGGGTGTGTATTTATAGATTTAGCAAACTTAATAGCAAAGGAATACTAGCTGTCATGTTAAATCTCGGTCTTCTGTGTGCAAGACAGTGGCTGTACAAATGCTTAGTAGTCAAGGAAAAACTATATATTTTATATTATATTTAAGTTTAGCATGTGCATTCTCTGATTCATAGCTTGCTTACCATGTTAATACTTTAGCTGCAAAGTAATGGAACGTGTGTATGAAGTAAACTTCCAGTTGGTAGGATGTAGACATGCCAGTTATACAGTACATATATAACATATATATATTGTTTTACTTCTTACTTTGTTGCCAAGGAACAGAGATTTTAAATGGAGAAGTGACCGTTCATTTAATGCAGACTATCATTTCTAGGCAAGTTGGCTGTTTCTACTCTATTTTGGCAATGAGATTTAATCATTGACTGTAGCAGCTAGGCTGCTGTTACTATAGGCTTCCTATGTTTGTCGCATGTATGGATAATCATATATTGGTATTGTTATGTATCTCACAAGCATTTGGTATTGATATTTTTATCCTTTAGCTACACCGCTGGTGTTTACTACGTGTTAAATAATGTATGACATTTTATCTATTGTGTTACATATCCATCGGAAGGGAGAATTAACTACATGTTTCCATATGAGCCGTTATAGACAGAAATAAACGCACCGTTGAGATGAGCAAGGTGTCACGATCCCAAAAATATAATAATATCGGTAGATTAACTTATATTTTTAAATCCCAAAATCGCTGATTAAGGGTGCAAAATACCCCAAATAAAAAGTTGCTTATTTAATTAATTAAAAATTACAGTAAAATTCAAAAAATTAAATTATCGTTATGTCTCAAAAGAACCTTGTTTAAATTCACAACCGATATTCAAATATTCTTGAATAACCGTTATGGCCACGAACGAATATACCGCTGTTTTACTGAATATTTAATTTAGACATAACTTCCAATATATACGACGAAATATCGATTTCTCACTTCCATTAGAAGAATATAGTTCACCAGATTCATACGTTTCTTGTTTCTCAGAAATCCGGCTTAAAACGAATCTTGTACATTCAGTTGTAGTTCAAATCGCCAAATAGCGAACTGCAGCGCCATTTCGAGCTCGGTTTTAAATTATAATATAATTATACGTTCTAACGTCGTCGATTAAATAATATATTCATTATTTAAATAATTAAATAAGTTAATTATTTCACCGTCAAAAATCCGGGTCATTACACCTTTAATGGTGGTCAAATGGGATATTTATAGGTGAAGTTTGTACCAGGTGGAAATTCTGTAATTATGGTGTATAGGGTAGGGGTTGAGCGTACACGTATTTACGAAACTACCACTGGACAGCTGGAGCCAGCTGTACAAAGCTGTACGCCCAACCAGAAATGCATATATGCGCGACCAGGAATTGTAAAGCATGAGCGACCCAGTATTTGATGTGCGAGCGATCCACCTTTGCTTTGTTGAGACACGTGCGAGCCATATATAATTCCTGTGCCTGCTCAACTCTTGTGACACTAATGGAAGCTGCTCGGCCAATGGCTCCAGAAACTGACCAGTGGGTAAACGTGCAGTTTAATGCGGGATCCAACCTGATAATTCATTCTTATACATGCTGAAATGCCATGTGTATTTTCTATTTATGATACACTTACGTGGCCTTGAACCATGCATTAGTTTAAAATATGGGAAGAATATTTACAGCATTGCCACTATATGCACTATTCAAAAATGGGGACAATAATTATGGTTGTGACATTCCTTCATATTATATTGCTCAGCTATTGTAAACCATATTGCTCGAACCCATATGCAAACCGTGCTTGATAGAGTTCATGGAGGACGCACTCGACCCTACCGAGATGACGTGGCATGGGTGTACAACCGAGCAACAGAGCTCGACCTGCAGCTGCATGGCATTGCCCGATGAAGACTTCTCTTGACCTATGCTTGCCACGTGGATGAAGACACTGATCCATTAATATGGTAATCCACGCAGCAAATATGTCCTGTTTATGTTACAATGTAGGAGTAATTCACTGTTTTAACACATGAAGTTGCATATTCTTATATATGTTTGAGCCCTTTAGTATGTCACGGCTGTGTGGTCTGCTAGACCTTATGATGGTGCATCTTGCTCGACTCCGGATAAGTGAGCGAGCCTTAGTTACAAGCAACATGCGACCGAGTAACCAACTGGAGTGCGAGACAGGTGATGTTCTATCCCTTAGCGAAGTTGTGTTCGACCACCAAGCATAGGAGCTGCTCGACTCATCACTATGGGTATTACTCGACCCGTGGCGCTCGACTGTGCTGCTCGAGCAGTGATGCAGCGTGCAACCGGGTCTATGAGCTTGCGCGATCGATCCTTTAACAAAGATGTGATCGACCGTATAGAATTCGACCGACCCCTGTAATGCGCGATCACATTGCGCTCGATCAGGCTAGTACTCGTACGCTTAGAGATGTGTCTGAACCATTGTTTTCTAAATCGCGTTTCACAACGGGGTTAACATTTGCCCCTCGAAGCTTGTATTTTTTGCTTGTGAGAAATGCGGGCTTCGAAATGAACATTGTTATTGATATACTTTTGCATTGAGGTTCGGTTGCAACTTTTTGTTTGCTATAACAAATCATGCTTTGAATTCTTATGCTTCATGCCACTTGTTCTATAATCAAAACAAGAGTTTGCACGATTTTGTACTTATACTTTGCTATTGATTGTCCATATCAATAACATATTAGTTAATCATTAGAAATGAATTATAGTGAATTTTGTGACTAGGATTAAATAACGTGCCTATACAGAACTATTTTGTTTAACTGTATATAATTCATCAAATATTGTCTGCATAAACACGATAATTTAATCCAAATTCACAATGACACTTGAGTTCTGCTAATTGATATGTATACCGAATACAGATTTCAAGTCTCGTTGTTTTAATAACTTATATAATCTCGTACGATGGTTTACGCTTTATAAAATGTGTACCAGTCCATGAGTTTTATTAGGTTAGAATGACTGCAACCTTCAAATGGATTCAAAATTTCGAATTTGAATTTGCTTTGACACCATGGATCATCCTGGGATATATATAAAGTTTTGAATCTCCATTTTGCGGCAGCTTGCCTTAGTGCATGATTATTGCTTGATCTTCTTTTATTGGAGCTCTATAGACGAGGAAGCCTTTTGAGTTACGAGATTCCCATTGCATTTCCTAGGGTGATTTTTATTGGTGTGGTGAGTTTGATCGGTTTATCGAACATATCAATTTTGCTGGATTTTCCAAATGCTCCATTATGAAGGCAAGATCCAGCCAAGCGTACTGGTTTTTGGCTTGTTGCATTGTCGTGACAGACCTGTGGCAATTTTTCGAGCATTATTTGACTCTTATGTGGTTGTGTTGCGCTAATGTATGAATGCCCCAACATTAATTTGAGATTGAGTGTGGAGAACAAGCGTAATTCGTGATGGATTGGTCGTGTCAATTCATGCTAAATTACTTGTTTTACGAACTTTCTTAGCCTTTGTTTTTTTACTGAAGCAATACACATTCTTTGAAGCGAACAATGATCGTGCTTTTTGACTGCTACAACCTGCTTTGTAACAATAAAAACATTGCACATTTCTAGGCTAATATTTTGGCTATCGACTACACATATCGATAGTAGGTCAGATAGTCATTAAGAATTTTTAATTGTGGAAAATTGAATTTTTATTTTGGATTGAATGGAGTGTTGATACAGAACTGTTTTATTCAACAGCTTATGACCTATTGAATATTATCCGTACAAACACTACATTCTAATTTTGAATTCGTGTTGATGCTTAAGATCAATTAATGGATACAAACCAATTATAGAGTCCAAGCTTCACTGTTTTAGTGACTTACATGGTAGTGTACGATATTCCACATTTGGGAAATACGTATCTATGATTTATTTTCTGTTTCCTCTTTGAGAAGCTTTGATATTCATGCCCCTTGTTTAGGAGGTAGTTATTAGTATTCTCTACGGGAAGTACTTTGGATTTCATGCCCCTACTTGGGCTAAAATCTAACACTTGTTGTGTCTGAGATTTTCAGACACTACGCAAGTAATTGGTTAAGATCCAACACTTGTTGCATTTGAGATTTTTAGACACTACGCAAGTTAATTGGTTAAGATCCAACACTTGTCGCATCTGAGATTTTCAGACACTACGCAAGTTAATTGGTTAAGATCCAACACTTGTCGCATCTGAGATTTTAAGACACTACGCAAGTTAATTGGTTAATGTCCACCACTTGTCGCATCTGATATATTCACACTGCGCAAGTTGATTGGTTAAGATCCAACACTTGTCGCATTGATATTTTCAGACACTACGCAAGTTGATGGGTTAAGATCCAACACTTATCGCATCTGAGATCTTCAGACATTACGCAAGTTGATTGGTTAATGTCCACCACTTGTCGCATCTAATATTTTTAGACACTATGCAAGTTGCTTGGTTAAAATCCAACACTTGTCGCATCTGAGATCTTCAGACACTACGCAAGTTGATTGGTTAATGTCCACCACTTGTCGCATCTGATATATTCAGACACTATGCAAGTTGATTGGTTAAGATCCAACACTTGTCGCATCTAATATATTAAGACACTACGCAAGTTGATTGGTTAAGATCCAACACTTGTCGCATCTGATATATTCAGACACTGTGCAAGTTAATTGGTTAAGATCCAACACTTGTCGCATCTGATATATTCAGAAACTATGCAAGTTGATTGCACGGATGTTGTATCGTTTCACGGGGCTGGTACCAACTCCTTTGTCGGACGCTTGACTTGGAGAGCTACCTTTGTATAGGAATTGGGGCTTTGAACCTCTCACTTAGGGAAGTGCCCCTTCGACGAAAGTTACAACCTTCTTGTTTGTTTGTCATGGCGCTTGTTCGTTGTTTGAATCTTTTTGACTTTTCCCATTCACTTTCCAAGGTGGTGCTTTTGTATTTTTGCCCTTGTGCATGCTGATATTTACGGCCTTTGGCGCTTGAACTAGTGTTGTTGGGGTCGCTATATTTCGTCAGATTCTGAAGGAACAAGCGCTCGACAGATGGCCTGCAATATGGAATCATCTTTTCATCAAGTTTTGATTTAACATAAAATTCTGCAAGCAAGGGATTCATTCAAGTAGATATGCTCTTAGTCATAGAGCTAATGTTCAGAACAATGTTTGTAAAGTATTACAGACTGTTTACAAGAATTCTAAATATAGCATTAAGTAAAGCATGAAGTAAAATAATGGCGATAGCGATTGCTTATTCTAAGCCACTAAAATTAGAGCACCAGTGGCTGTCAGTAGATGATTTTCTTCGGTTTGGTTGGAGCAGGAGCTTCGTTACTTGGTGCCCCCTGCCCCTGGGGATTTGGAACAGTGTTTGAGGATTGTGGATTTTTCACATATTGTTGCAGATGATTCTTCCTTATCAGCTCTTCGATCAATGATTTCAGATGCCTACATTCGTTGGTATTATAGCTTGGCTGATGGAAGCAGCAGAACTTTCTAGAGTTCGCTTGATCGTCACCCACTCTTTGAGGTTTTGGTATTGGATAATCTTCGGTGTCTCTGGTCGCAGCAAAGATGTTTTCGGGAGTTTCTGTCAAAGGGGTTAATTTGGAATTTTTGAAAAAGCGGGGCTTCTTACTGTTCTGATCATCCCTTCCGTCATTTCCCCTTTTTTGACCACCCCCGAGATTCTTCTAATTGTATTGAGTAATAGCATTTTTAGGATTTTCAAGAAGTTTGTTAGCATCAATAATCTGAAAAGGCGCAGGATTATTGTCCACTCTCATATACTCCTCAACTTTTTACAGAATTTTTCAAGCGTGTTTGGTTCTTTGATTTTAATCCATCTACCAAATTCGCTCTTCTCATCTATGTCGCCGATTAGAGACATGAGGATTATGCAAGGCTCTAGATTCCTTATTTCGTACAAGGCAACATTGAATCAGTTGAGAAAAGCCTTAACGGATTCCCCTAGATTCTGCTTCATTGTTGAAAGTGTTATAGCGTCCTTAGCTTTGGTAGCATACAGATGGAACTGCTTCTTGATCTTTTTGGTCAAGTCAGAAAACCGGTCTACGGACTTAGGTGGTAGCTTTATGAATCATAGTGACGCAGCACCTTCTAAGTAGAGAGGAAAGTTAGGCATCTCATCTGGTCTGTTGCTTTTGCCACACTCATATACCACTCGTATTTGAACAGAAAGTAGTTGGGATCAACAAGGTCGTTGTACAGAGGCAAGGTTGGAGGGCTGAATTTATTCGGACACTCTGTTTCTCGGATTCTCTCGGTAAACGGAATCCTTTCGGGAGAGAAATCACATTCCTTATTGTCGTCATCGAAAGCTTGATTCCTTTTCATGATTTATTCTATCATATCCGAGATGTACTCTTCAATGTTATGTCGTATTGTGAAGCTGAGCTCTTTACCAAATGTTTGTCTAGGCATTTGATCCTGGTTAGAGAGCTTAGGTCCTTTACCTTCCCGATGAAGAGGTACCCCCGTGACGGGACTAGTAGCCCTTAGAGCTTTTCCTTCAGAATGTTTTTTAGCTTTTGGTTTTAAGCCTTCGGCGATGGCTTCATCTTTGTCGCTCAACCAATCATTATCATCTTCCATGTTGTCATTGCAGTTATGATCAAACGTGGACGAATAGTCATTTTCTTTGAGATCAACGTGGACCTTTTGAGGGGCTGGATTTGGTCGAGCATTAAGGATGGCGTCAAGTTTCTCCATCATAGATTTAGAAGAAGCTTCCACTCTTTGGTTCATGTTGGCAATAGTGGCATTCAACTCATTCTTAGTCACACCGGTTCCACCCACTGAGTTTTCATCAACTTCAAAGCGGTTGGTAAGCGGTGTTTCCTCGTTAGTAATATTATCGGTTTCTCCAACATTTTTTCTTACGGTCTTCTTAGATTTAGTCGTGATCTTAGATTTAGAGAACTAGAAGCAGGCTTAGAGCTTCGTTGCAAGGCTCTTAAGATTGAGAGAAATGCGAACGTGGCCCCATGTTGGGGGCAAAATGTCTAAACCAAAATTGGTCCAAACACCAAAGGTACGTAAACCGTACTTCACCAAACGATAAGTAGTAGAAAATGGAGCCATGAAAAATAAAATAAGAAAGTAAAAAAACACAAGAATTTTTATAGTGGTTCGATCTAAATTAGATCTATATCCACTTTGCAAGCGATTTCATTATCATATTCAAGTTTAAACAAAGCATGGATTTACTCTCATTACATCCATTTTCTCTCCTCACAATGATCTACTATCTTTTCTCTCTTTTTGGCTTTAGATCCCACTTGAATTCGGGAAGGAATGGATTAGTTCTCATGAATTGGGATAGTTATCTCGTAGATCTTCAATCACTTAGGCACTTAGATGATCTTCCTTGATTCCATAATGAGATTAGTGTTTGACCCGAGCTTTAAAGAGAAGAAATAGCAGTTGGAGATCACTTGGATTGAAATTGAGTGAGAATTAATTGTGTTTGGAGAGGATGAGATCCACTTGATGTTGAAGGAAGATGGAGTGACCTTGGGAAGCCATTAATGGAGCTTGGAGAGCTTGAGAATGGTGGAAAACCGAAATGACAGTCCTTCGGGTGGCTTAGATCGGTCTCGTTAATGGTGGTGAAATGAGGTATTTATAGGCGAAGTTAGTATCAGGCGACAATTATGTAATTATGGTGTACGGTCGAGCGTACATGTATTTACGAAACTTCCAGTAGACAGCTGGAGCTAGCTAGCGGTACACAGCTGTACGCCCGACCAGAAAAGCATGCATTCATGACCAGAAATTGTAAAGTACAAGTGACCCAGTATTTGATAAGCGAGCGATCCACTTTTGCTTTGCTGAGACACATCGAGCCATATATAATTCCTATGACTGACCCCATACAATTTCCCAGTACAAGCTAACGTGGATGTCCCTTTTGAAGACAATGTTCCAGTGTCATGTCCTTTTTTAAGCAGCGATTTCATATATTAATATATACAAAAGAAATTTTTGCTCGACTCGTGCTCTCAGGCAATGCATGACCAGAAAGGTGAACGATCCCCTTTTGTGTGCCTATTGCTCGACCATCAAACATGATGTTGCTCGACTCTCACTACAACAGAAAACACTTTTCGCAACAGGCAATATCTGTTGCAATAGGCCTATTGCAACAGACCTGAGCCCGTCTATATAGCCGAAGTTGCAATAGATCGGTCTCTTTCCGCAACAATTTTGGCCTGTTGCAATAAGAAGTTGCAGTAAACTTTTTTGCAACGGGCATTTGTTGTTGCAACAGATCCTTTTGCAACTACAAATGCCACTTGCAAACCTAGAATACACGTTGGAAAACAGAGATACTACAACTGTTTAGGACAGTTGCAATTTGATTATTTGCAACACTAAATGCCCGTTGCATAATTCAGAAAACCATTTGTCCACTATAATCCACCATCATCTGCGTTTAATAATGTAATATTCAAAACAGAACATTACCAAAACAATAAGTAAACATACATTTTCAATAGACATAAACAATATAAAATTAGATTCACTAAATTCTAATAGACATTTCAAAAAATTAGTTAAAGTTACATTCAAAGTTCTACCATATTTAAAAATGTAATCCATACACATAATCTGAACGCATTATTTCAAAATACAATACAACACAAAACCATAAAGCTAAAAAAGCACATGCTACTATAGTCTTTTTTCGTCAATAACCACATACTTCAACTTGAGAAAAGGAAAATACAACTTCATCTACTTTACCGACGGAAGCTCTTCAATCATGATGGGTCGATTTCCATCTTTTTCAAATAATTCATAACCTCTACGAGCATTGCTTCCAGGTGACACATGCTTTATGGATACAGCAACAAATTCTTCGGAATCTAGCTTACCACATACTGAAGAGAGCTCACCTGCAAATCATGAATCAATGAAACATAGTCATTTCAACTGTCACTACATTTGAGATTCTAAAGAAAATTTGAAAGAAACAAACTAGATACTTTAGAGATGTTTCCATGTTAGCAAAATCAAGAACTTTGGATTCTTTTACAGCTTCAGTCTAGTACTTCATTAAGGCATGTGTTTCCATTTATTATCAGAAATTTGTAAAAATATTGAAAATGAAAAAGAACAAAAACCCAAGAAAAAAACAGAAAGCTACTAACCGATTTAAAGTTTTGCGAGGAAATGTAACCGCTCTTGTTGAGTCCTAAGGTTGCAAATTGTTCCTCGTCTGAATGAACAGTTGAAGTCTTTGCAAGAGCCTATTAATGAAAGCACAAACCATTTACTTTTTTGACACACTTAATATAATTATAATTTATAAGTTTTAAGCAAAAGTGTTTTGTTATGTCCTGCATTATCTATTGACCAGTCTTGAGAGGTGAGTGAGCAGATTCTAGGAAAAGCGATTTTTATGTCTAGGAAAAAAATAATAAAATAAAATAAATATACAGTTTATTATGTCTTGAAAAGTAATTTTTAACTTAGAGAATAAAATACTACAGTATATTATGAACTACATAGCATGATTCTTCATGGTAGGCAAAGAGAATTCCAGGATAAGTCATGGCATATCCTCAAACATGGCATATCCTCAAACCTTGCAAAGAATGTGCACTAGACCCCATAGATCAGCCAACATATACTCACAAGATACACAGTCAACATTAACACTATATTACTATTCATGGGCTTAGCTTAACTTGATAATACTTGAACATTAAAATTTTCTTCTATAGTTGACAGTTTACCAGGTTTTAAGCATTAATCTCAACTCCTATATACACACTTGTTTGCATTTGCTTAGAAATTGGAACTTTTAGTTATAAGGGTGCCATAGATGCATATGATTAAGTGTAGGGTATTTGTAGAATCTCTCCACAATTCGCTGTCCCAACAGAAAACAATAAAAACTGTAAATCAACTTTTAGTTGATTTAAATTTTAAATATTAGTACATAGGACCACTCGCCACATACTTCACTTAAAAAGAAACAAAAATCCATGTGAAGGTGTACTAACTTGCTTTATCACTGTCATGGACAGTAGAAAGTTGTGTATAATAAATCTTTATCCAATATTTTATGATACAATAAGCAAACATTAGACTTGAGTGCTTGAGAACCTCACCCTAGAATCCTGCTATAACCAAAGCCTGCAAGTGACTCATGACCTGTTACAAGTAAAAATAAAAAAAAAATAAAAAAAAAAAGATGAAAGAAAGAAAACTAGGTTAGGTGCAAAGAAAATATATGCTTTTGTGAATTAATTAACCATTTACTTGGCATATTATTCTCATACATATTGCATCATGTTTTATTTCACTGTATTATTGCAAATAAGGTCAATCACTTGATGGACTAAAACTAATCACATTATCTACAAGAAGTCCTGTAATTTATAATCAATATCTATTATAGGTACACCCAAACAGTTACGCATTAGTATTTAGCACAGAAAACATGACTCTGAACCTATATTTTGGCAACAACCAATCGATGCTTGTAACAAACAGCCTCTTCAGAATGGGTGGTGCACCCATACTCCTTTCCAATCGTCATTCAAACCGGCACTGCTCAAAGTATCAACTCGTCATTCAGAGCTGAGGAACAGTTGAAGTCTTTGCAAGAGCCTGCAAATTGGTATGACAGAAAACCAGAAAATAAATTAAAAGCAATCAATCTTCATCATCATAATACTTCTCATTGTACAATATAACATGATCGTATTTAGCTGCACACAAGGAAAGAAGCAACACATGTAACATGTTACCCAATTATTTAAAAACACATTATTTTTACCAGGATATGAGATCAAACTAAAAGGACCCATGATTCTATCCAGCACCCGTTTGTAGCAATGATATTAAAGTCATTACTGGAACCTAAGCCAATAGTTCTCTTTTGATCTTTTGGAATGGACAACGATGGATCTGTATCATATTTTTTTTATTGATTTTGTAAACAATACTGACTAGAAAAAATAAGTAATAAAGCCACAACAGTTGCATACCTCAAGCGCATCCAACCAATCATTTGCATGAGATCCACGACTGCAATGTAAGTGGTAACTAGGCAGTGCCCCATCTAGAGAGATTCTTGGCTAATACATTTAAATGATAGCAATGAACAAAATGTCAAGCTCTTTTTTATCATTAAAACTAAATAAATATCAAGAAGTTGGACTCCTGTTAACTTAAAATAATAGCTAAACTAGCTATATAGTCCTAAAAATAAAGTGATGGATACGCAATATTTTTTTTAGAAAATAAATTATAGAACTGTTGTTAACAGTTGCACGACAGAGTAGGTTTGTATAAGAAAATATGTATGTAAGCTACCAGAGCTAAACTAGTTAGTGTAATTAATTTTAAACTTCACTATTTTGAAAGATAAATATGTATTTCATTGTTGTATTTTTTCAATTATGTATAAAAACTAAACTTCCACAAAGAGAAATATACCTGACAATAAACATGGATGACACCACTATTACATCAGCATATTCAAGTTCTCTGTCATAGTCTTCATTGAAGGGTTGAGGAAGCAAGTAAACTTTTGAGTAAGCAGGCACCACATATTTTCCTTCAAATTCAACCTAAGATAAGGGAAATATAGACTTAGAACAATATCATTTTAAGTTCAGAGCATTTCAGACATATGTCATAAAATGAATCATTTTATAGATTAAAAGTTGATAACACGGACATAACATAATGCACATTGCTACAACCCTCTGGCACCACAACCGACTATCATCCCTCACCCTTGTACACAAACATAAACCCAAACCGCCAGCGCCACCCCCCACTTCGATTCCCAAAATTCCCTTCAATTCCGCAACAATCACAAATCACTTCAACCATCATCCTTCACCTTACCACACATCGCCACCATAGATCTGAACTTAAAGTCCGATACTCTCGACAATCACCAACTTCCAATCCCTAACCCACCCCACCTATTTCTATCAGAACCTTTAGTAAGGCGGACTTGCGTAATGCGACGGAACAGATCCCGCAGGCCCCACAATCTGAGAAGGAACCGCCTGGAAGCACGATGAATCAACATAAGGTAGCGTTGAATTAGACATGGAAGATAGGACAACATTGATCCGCTTCTGTAACGAGGATAAAGAATTATGAGCGAAAGAAATTGAGGAGTTATGCTATTATTTTCACCGCTAGCTAGGGTTTCACAAGCTAAAGAGAAGGGGGCGGCTAGAGCTTGAACGCGATAGAGGTTTTAACGTGTATAGCGGGTCGGGTCAGAGATTACCTGCCTTACATGCTACATACTATTTTTTCAAGACAAATTAGATTGTAAGAAGGTAATTTTTTCAGAAAACAATACACTATCATTCCAAATGAATATTTGAAAATATTTTTTTTATATATATATAATAAGTAGTCTAACCATAGGCATTTGAATTTCAAATTTATTGCCTTTCTTGCTTGGTCAAAAAACACCAACAATGAGAAATAGAAATTAGTTCTTAATTACTAAATATTACTTATTAATAATTAAATGTCAAACATTAACTATTCAATATGAATTATATTTAACTATAACTTATCAACTATTAATAAATATTAATCTTATTTTAATATTATATTATTAATAAATATTAGATATAATTGAGAATTATTATAACTGAAAATAATATTATTATTTTATAATTAGTAATAGTTTATTATTATATAATTAGTAATAAATTATTATTTAATTGAATTATTAATTATTGTTAATTATTAAAAATTAACTACTAAATACTAATTCTTAATCGTTAAATGTTATTTATGAATTAAATATTAAATGTTAAATATTTATCATTAAGTACTGGTTATTGATTACTAATTATTTAATAATAACTATTTCTTTATTAATTAATTGTTAAATGTAATTAACGATTATTAACTACAATTTATTGATCGCTAATAATTAAATATAATATTAGAACTATAAAAATAATTATTAAAGATAACTAAAAACTATAATTTATTATTATTTAATAATTGTTTATTTATTTTATTATTTTTTAAATGTTAATTATTATTATTTGTTAATCATTAATCATTATTATTTAATTATCAGTTGTAAATATCACTATGTAATACTTAAATTTTATTATTAATTAATAATTATTAAATATTAATCTTAAATTATTATATAATTACTTGTAATTAATCATTTAATGGTAACTATTTAAAATTAATTATTAAAAGTTAATCATTAAAAGCTGATACTTATTTTTAATATTATGTTTTTTCGCAACTGGCTTTACCAGTTGTAAAAAAATTGTTATTGCAAGTAGCGAAAACAGTTGCTAAAAATATTTATTCGCAACTGACTTGAAAGTGTAGTTGCAAATAATATGTTTGTTGCAACTGTTATGGATGCACAGTTGCTAAAAGTACGTTTTTGCAACAGGAAGCGATGCGCAATTGCTAAAAATATGCTTATTGCAACAGAAAGAAAAGGCATGTTGCTAAATAACACCTATTGCAACTTCTATAATAGGTCTGTTGCGAAATATCATTTACTGCAACTATCATATGTTGCCTGTTGCAAATAGCTAGTTGCAATAGGGTATTTTTCTTGTAGTGTCTCATGACACTAATGGAAGTTGCTCGGCCAATGGCTCCAAAAACTGACCAGTGGGTTAACGTGCAGTTTAATGCGGGATCCAACCTGATAATCCATTCTTTTACACACTGAAATGCCATGTGTATTTTCTATTTATGATATACTTACGTGGCCTTGAACCATGCAATAGTTTAAAATATGGGAAGAATATTTACAGCAATGCCATTATACGCACTGTTCAAAAGTGGGAACATTAATTACGGTTGTGCCAATCCTTCATATTATATTGCTCAGCCATTGTAAACCGTATTGCTCGACGCCATATGATTATGAAAACCGTCGACCGAGTTCATGGAGGATGCGCTCGACCCTACTGAGATGACGTGGCATGGGTGTACAACCGAGCAATAGAGCAGCTACATGGCATCATCCAATGAAGACTGCTCTTGACCTATGCTTGCCACATCGATGAAGACATTGATCCATTAATATGGTAATCCATGCAGTAAATCTGTCCTGTTTATGTTACAATGTAGGAGTAATTCATTGTTTTGACACGAAGTTGCATATTCTTATATATGCTTGAGCCCTTTGGTATGTCACTGCTATGTGGCCTGCTCGACCTCATTATGGTGCATCCTGCTCGACCCCGACTAAGTGAGTGAGCCTTAGTTACAAGCAAACGTGCGACAGAGCAGCCAAATGGAGTGCGAGACTAGTGATGTTAGATCCCTTAGCGAAGTTGTGTTCGACCACCAAGCATTGGAGCTCCTCGACTCATCACCATCGGCACTACTCGACCCATGGCACTCGACCGGTGGTGCTCGTGAAGTGATGCAGTGTGCAAATGGGTCTATGAGCTTGCGCGACCAATCCTTTGACAAATATATGATTGACCGTATAGAATTCGACTGACCCTTGTAGTGCGCAGTCACATTGCACTCGATCAGGCTAGTGCTCGTATGCTTAGAGATGTGTCCGAACCATTGTATTCCAAATCGCGTTTCATAACGAGGTTAACAACTATAAATAAAATGATTACCATATTATTGTTTTTATCAAACTTATCTACACTTATCGAGATGACATTTGTACCCTTAGCTTTAAGCTATAGCTGGGTTGAAGTAAGTTAAAGAACACAAAATCAATGCTTAGTAGAGTCACTATATATCTACTATCCTTTTAATTTTTGTTTTATTATTTTTATGCTAAAAGTGGTAATTATCTACATATATACACATACACATGCATTTATAATATATATTAATTATGAATATATGTATACACATATATACAAAGGTGCATACACATATATACTGCATATATATAACAAACATGTAATTTGTACATATAAATGCACACCAGTATAACTACATTTCAAAAGTAAAATAGGTTGTAATTGTTTTAATTTATAAATTTATTATTCTTCATTATAAACCTAACTTCAGTACTTTATTTCAGAAAATAAGCTACAGATGCTCATTTTTCTTAAACTGTATTCACAACAGTTTTAATGTTGTAGTGTGCAATTGGTTTGTGCCTATTATTTAGGTTGTGAACATACCTACTGCCTTGATGCTCCATTCATTGATATCATTTGAAAGGGAAGCTGGTTATGGATATGTGAGATTGTCCTTTATTTTTCCATTGCTAAAGGTTATCCAGATTTTTTTGGCCTATCCACTTAAAAGATATGTAGTTTTATAAATTGTTATTACAGTTTCTACTACATACCAACATATGGCAAGGCACATGTATAACGCAACGTAATAATGAATGGTCTTCTTTCAGTTAACAGTACACCCGAGAGGCCCATTTCTAATGCTCGATATCATTCATGGCAACATTTCCCTCCATGTTACTTTAGAGATTTATTTCAATTAATGGTAAGAGATGTGTCACATATCTATCATTCAAATGTTTCGATAACATATGCATGATTTAGATTTAGCGAGCCCAACTAGGAATTTATACATTTCAAAATACTTTAAAGATATATCTGCAATTTGTAATCATTATCAAGTTAACTTTATGTTTGAATTTTTAAACCAACTTCCATCATAATTTTGGCAATTATAATTATTTTAACCTTTTACTATTCCTAAAACTACTTTTATGTTTTTGTTTAAAACTGCTTTCGATATTAATATGTTGTAATAAGTAGCATTAAGCATTTTCACAACTTATATTAAATTAAAAATTGAAAATTAACTTAGAAACTTACTAAAATTTTAGCATATACTATAACGAAATAAGAATCTAAGCAATATAGAATATCCTACGAAAAATATTTTCTGTGAAGTTTGACATAAATCAACATGTGTAACACTTCATTAGCGTTGTACCCACAAATAACAGTACAACTTCATATTGTAATGTCCCTATGCGAAGCATGGGTGTGCACTTAGGAGTATAAAATTAAGATCGAATTGAATTGCATTTAAAATAGTTTACTAGTTATATAAAACATATATATTAATTTTCGGGAACCATATTTTCAATATTCCACGTCAAATTCAAATATTCCATTAAATGGATGTTATAACAATATTTTATTATTAAAATAATATTATATTTCAAAACTCATCCTTTTGAACCCAAATTTTTTTGACACTCATTGTAAAAAAACAAGATAGTTTGGAAAAGGAAATCTTGTTAAAACAACATTTCTCATATACCCTAACCAAACTTCACTTTTCCAAATTACTATTCACTTAAATAAAATTTAAAACATGCCTTAAAGGTTTGAAAATTCCTTCAAATCAATTTTCAACTTTTACGAAAACTACTCATAATTATTAAATCTAGCTTTCTAAATCGTTTGGATTTAAAATTCAAACTTTTATTTTTCACTTAATATTTTATTAATAAAATATTCAATTAATTTGAAATTGGGATTAAAACTCTATTAATTTTCATATAATTTAACTTATATGAATTTATTATGCCAATAATATTCAATAAAAATTTATCAATCATCAAACACCATAGTAAGACATTGTCTGCCTAAGTGACAAAAATTATCAACACTCAAACATCATTCCAAACTATTTTTCAACCAAATTATTAATTGATGTTAATAACTGATTAGCTATTATTATTCTAGCCAATACATATCAAAACACATCAATATATGACATATAAAATTATTTACCCATGTCAGGTTTATATTGACAAAAGTTGCGCCAACATAAATAGATGTTCATTATTCATTCCATATACTTGTTATTCCAGTGATCGTTTCAACTACCATTTTCACTACATTTTTATGTCGTTTTGGATACGGTAAATTATCCAAATCCTATTGTTAATTGTTTAATGACTTAACTCAACGTAACTTGCAAATATTTGTTTCCCAACCAATGTACATGCAACATTGCAGCCAAGTTATCATCTAATTTATCCAACCTTATTGTTTACGGTTTCAACTTACAAATCACTTATGTTAACTTATATATTACTAACCCACTTCAAAATTTCATATTTATACTCTAACCGTATTCAACATTAACTACATATAAACATGTAATTACTTGCATATAACACATACAACATCAATAACCACATATGCAATATATTAATTCAAACGTGAGCTATAATTTCTCACCATTGTTTTCCACCCTATCTAACTTTTAAAGGAAGGATTTTTATCACTCTGCAACCTTGCTAGCAATCAAATGAACATTGTTTACAACAAATGCACTTATGTAATCACCACACACACACACACACACACACACACACACACACACACACACACACACACACATATATATATATATATATAAACGTTCGAACTTGAGATTATGGAGGAATGATGAGATCTTTAAGGATTTTAAAAACAAAATATGGATTTTCTTGGCATGGGGAGGCTAACAGCTTGGTGATGTGGCAGTGAGGGAGGCTGAGTGGTGGGGTATGGTGTTAGGGGAGGTGATGGTGGTTGTCCGTGGTTGTATGAGCTAGTATAGGTAGTGTAAATAATTAAAGAAGAGGCTTAAAGTGGTTTAAGGAAGGAAAAGTGAAAGCTTTGGGTTATGTGGGGTCATGGGGGAGTTCCCCGTGGTGGTGGAGGCCGGGCAGGGCTGCGGTGGTGATGGGGGAAGCCGGTGGGTGGGGTGAAGAGGAAGGAGGAATGGAGAAAGGAAGAAAGAAAAGTGAGAAGGAAAGAAAGTGAATGGAAAAAGTGGAGGCTCTTTCATAGAAAATGGAGGGGCACATGGATTGGTTAGGTATCGGCATCCAAAGGAAAGGAGGAGGAGGGCTTGACAACTCAAAGAAAGCACACTTTGGCTATGGTGATAACACATAGAAAACACACTTCTTATAAGTGTATGGTTTTAGTTAATTTAATTACATTACATCTTCTTGTTTCTACTTGTATGATCATATATTAATTCTAATTTCTGCAAAATTTCAAACTTTGCTATGTTTTACAGATATTGTTCTAATGGTCCTGGTTTCTTCGAATTCGGACACCATTTGCAAAATGGCCTATCTATGTGTTATTATTTGATTTTAACTAGTTTTTCGACTTGAGTTTATATTACGCACGCTCACATACCAACTCCGATTGATATGAAATTTGGAACCTTAAAATAATTTAACATTCTGAATCCGATAAAATTGATTTAGTCGAATTCTGAGATCGTTTGCAAAATGCTGATTTTCGGCTTTTAAAATAGCACTAAATTATCGATTTTCAAAATATTCTTTTTAACTATTATTTTAAAAATCCAATAACCTTATTTTAACTATTTTATGATATAAAATAAATTTAGAATCTATTTTCAATAATTTTTAGGTACTGATTTTATATTTAAACATTTTAAAAATCCCTTTATATGGATTTAAAGCCATATTTTAAATTGACTAGAAATTCAGGTCATTACACAAGCTCTTTTTGATGTCACCCTCGTAGCCACACTTCTTGCAGCTTTTTCCTTTCGTCTGCATAGTAAAAATAATTATTTATTTTTTGTTCATATAATAAAAAAGAACCCAAAAAGAAGAAAATGAAACTATTTAAGAAGAAATGAAACAAAACATAAAAGTAGGAGTAAACATGAATTAAACTTCCATTCAAAAAATAAAAAATAAGATTTTTCAATCCAATCATTTTATCATGACATTGGATAATAAATATATAATATAAAAAAAACACAATAGGTCAATGTACGAAGAATAAAAGTAAACATACAATTCACATGTACCTTCTTAATTCTTGATTTTGGATGTGTTGCACTGTTTTTAAGATTGTTTTTCACATTTCGTGATGTTGATACTCTGCTTTGGCTTCAGCTAAATTGATTGCGCTTTGTATTTCTTTGATCTTGTGTTCCATTCGCTCCCCAGCAATATGGTCGTGCATGGCCACATCTACTTAGTAATATGAGCATTACTAGGAGTTATTATTTTGGTTCATTGGCTGAAAATTTTGGGAAAACAATGTCTACTCGGTAGTTAACATAGATACTAAATGTCTACTCAGTAATGAAGGTGACTTTACTTCTTTATCAAATGCATTCAACGACAACTCGTACTGGAAAGAAGCCCTTGCAAGCTTTGCATCCACGACTTGTGCTTTGGCTTCGGCTAAATTAATTGCGCTTTGTATGGCTTCGACCTTGCATTGCATTTGCTCTGCAACAATGCGGCCATGCATGGCCATGTCTAATCTGGCAGTCTCATTTTCAAGTACATTATGCGCAGTGCGTGATATCTCACAAACCTCTTTCAACACTGCATCTTCTTGCCAAATTTTCGCATAGGGGAATGTGCCTTTTTAGGCTCTCTTTGTTGTCACCCTTGTAGCCACACTTTTTGCAGCCGTTTCCTTCCAGTTGCATAGTACAAATAATTATTTAATTTTTTTAATATGATAAAAAAACCCAAAAAGAAGATGAAAAAGAAACTATTTATGAAGAAACTAGACAAACATAAAAGTAGGGGTAAACATGAATTAAACTTCCATTCAAAAAATAAAAAATAAGATTCTCCGATCCAATAATTTTATCATGACATTGGATAATAAATAAACCATATAAAAAACACAACAAATCAATGTAAGAAGAGTAGGAGTAAACATACAACAATTCCCACGTACCTTCTTCATTCTTGGTTTTTGATGTGTTGCACTGTTTTTAAGATTTTTGTCTTCACAACTCTTGACGTAGGACCTGTGATGTGGATTTGACTAAATTAATCGCGCTTTGTATGGCTTCGACCTTCGTTCTATTTGCTCCCTATCAATTCGTCCGTGCATGGCCACATCTAATTTGACAGTCTCCTTTCTGAGTACATTATGCGCAGCACGTGATAACTCAGAAGCCTCTTTCAACACTGCGTCTTTTTGCCAAAACTTTGCATAAGGGCCTGTGCCTTCTCAGGCTCTCTTTGTTGTCACCCTCATAGCCACAATTCTTGTAGCCTTTTCCTTTCGGTTATGTAATACAAATAATTATTTAATCTTTTGTTAATATGACAAAAACAGAAACCAAAAAGAAGAAGAAAATGAAACTATTTAAGAAGAAACAAAACAAAACATAAAAGTTGGAGTGAATATGAAATAAAATTCCGTTAAAAAATAAAAAATAAGATTCCCGGATCTAATTATTTTATCATGGCATTGGATAATAAATAAACTATATGGAAAAAAAACACAACAGATCAATGTAAGAAGAATAAGAGTAAATATACAATTCACGAGTACCTTCTTCATTCTTGATTTTTGATGTGTTGCACTGTTTCTAAGATTTTGTCTTCACGTTTATTGACGTAGATCCTTTGCTTTGGCTTCATCTAAATTAATCGTGCTTTTATGGCTTCGACCTTGTGTTACATTCGCTCCCCAGCAATGCGACTGTGCACGACCACGTCTACTCAGTAATTTGAGCATTACTAACAGCTATTATTTTGATTCATTGGCTGAAAATTTTGGGAAAACAATGTCTACTCGATAGTTAACATAGAAACTAAATGTCTACTCAGTAATGAATGTGACTATACTTCTTTATCAACTTCATTGAACGCCAACTCTTACTGGAAAGAAGCCCTTGCAAGCTTTGCACACATGACCTGTCCTTTGGTTTCAGCTAAATTAACCGTGCTTTGTACGACTTAGACCTTGCGTTCCATTCGCTCCCTTGCAATGCGGCCATGCATGACCACGTCTAATATGGCAGTCTCCTTTTCAAGTACATTACGGCAGCACGTTATAACTCAGAAGCCTCTTTCAAGTCTGCATCTTTTTTACAAATCTTCAAATATGGACCTGTGCCTTCTCAGGCTCTCTTTGCTATCACTCTCGTAGCCACACTTCTTGGAGCCTTTTCCTTTTGGCTGCGTTGTACAGCTAATTATTTAATCTTTTGTTAATATGATAAAAAAGAACCCAAATAGAAGAAGAAAACGAAACTATTTAAGAAGAAATAAAACAAAACATAAAAGTAGGAGTAAATATGAATTAAACTTGCAGTCAAAAAATAAAAAAAAAAATTAAGATTCTCCGATTCAATTATTCTATCATGACATTGGATAATAAATCAACCATATGAAAAAACACAACAGATCAATGTAAGAAAAATAGGAGTAAACATACAGTTCACATGTACCTTCTTCATTCTTTATTTTTAATGTGTTGTATTGTTTTTAAGATCGTCTTCACTTTTTTGACGTAGATGCTCTTCTTTGACATCTTCTTAAATTAATTCTTGATTTGTATGGCTTCGACCTCGTGTTCCATTCGCTCCCCAGTAATGCTGTCGTCTATGGCTATGTCTAAACTGAAAGTCTCCTGTTCGAATACATTATGTGCAACAAGTGATAACTCAAAAGCCTCTTTCAACACTGAATTAAACTTCCAATGAGAAAAATAAACTTTCATTCACATTTTTGATGCGTTGCACTTTTTTAAAAATTTAAGTCTTCACGTTTTTTTTGACGTAGATCCTCTACTTTGGCTTCTTCTTAAACTAATTCTTGCTTTGTATGGCTTCGACCTGAAAGGGTCTATGTAGCGGTAGAATCGGATAGTATGGAGTATAAGCAAGGTATCATGTAAATAGTAAAGTAGCAGCTGTAAGTAAAATGACACAATCGATTTTATATTAGTTCAGATCACTGTCCTACGTCCAGTCCCGAACTCCCTTCTGGTATTTTACTAACACAAAAAACTCTCACTTCACTCGGAGGAATAGATTCACAATTACCTGAACAGCCGAACGGGATTTCTTACCTCAACTGCTGAAGAGAACTTCCACAATAAAGAATAGTTGATGACTACCTGCGTTCTTAATAGCACTGATATGTAAATTTTACGTACACCCTTCCTATAATCTTTCCTTGATAATAAACGTGTAGTTTGTGAAAGAATATGGAATATTTGAAATCTTAAGAATGTGAAAATAGAGTGCTTTAAAGATTTTGAATGCTTTGAGTAAGATAGAAAGAATTAGAATAAGTTTTGGTGAGAGAAAGCATTTGGTGGAGTCTCTATTTATAAAGTACGAAAGATTGCAACTAATTATGAAGAGTTTTATTCAAAAGATATGAATCAGAAGTTGCAACTCTTCATTGAAAAGTCACACCCTTTCGTTTTTAGATGTCTGAATAATAATTTCAGATGTCAGATTTTGAATTGAAATTAAAACAACAAAGAAATAGACCATTTTGATGGTAATTCAAACGTTTGAAATATTTAGGTCAGACGCATGAATATTGTATGAAATTTAAATTCATTTAGCAAACAGACGTCTGATTAAAATGTTTCAGACATCTGCTTCCTGAAACAGACCTATGTATTTGTGCATGTCATTTGAAAACTAAATATATAAAATGTGTGTGTGTGTGTGTATCATCAAGGAAGATTTTAACAATAGAAACTAAGACTCACAAACTCTTAATGCATATAATCTTCAATCTAAGTTCTTAAATCTGTTGTTGAACATCTTCCTGCAAAACAGAGTTAGTAGATATGTGTGTGTGTGCGCGTGCGTGCGCGTGTACATCTATATTTGTCATAATCAAAACGCTATTTAGCGAGATCCAACATTCTCCCCCTTTTTGATAATGACAATTATATATGTGGCCTCCCTTATCAATATGTGTATGTTTCTCCCCCTTTGTCATTGAGGTAAAGGAGATACTTATGTAAAAAGTTTTAAAGCATATATTCACAACAGACAATCACAACATAATCACAGACATACCATAGATAAGCACAACATTTAGACATAACATAACAAGCACATAGTAGAGTTTTGTGTTGTATGATAAATCAAGGTGCCAAAATATTACAAACCATAATTAAATAATAGTTTTAAGCAAAATATGTAACTAAGAACCATACCATCTTACCAACTTTCTGAAGCCGTCAAGGTTGGCCCTGCACTAGTATCTCCCCCTTTTTGATTGCCAAGGTCGGAACTAGAATCAGGAGCTTCTTCGGCGAAGCTAGACGACCACTGAAAATGAGTCGAATCAAATGCTTGAGCACCAATGCAAGAATTTTTCTCCCAAATTTTGTTTAAAAAATCCTTTCATTGAGTCAAACTTCTTGTTAGTTTTAACCTCAAAACGCTTGAAATCCTTGTGTGTTTTGGATTGATTGCGAGAAAGGTCGACTAAGGCTTGTTTGGATGAAAGATCGGGAGAGATAATGTGAATGCCTTCTTCTTCTTCTTCTTCTTTCCTTTGACGACGACGATGAGAGGACTCGGCTATAATAGTTTTTAGTTTTGATGCTACATGTTCGATCCAAGTCTCAAAAGACATATATTCCAATGTCGAAAGCTTTGGGTCAATATCCATAAGCTTCAATGTTTTTGGCCCGATTTCTTTGACACTAAGAGAAGGAGTATCGGGTATTTGGACTTAACTATCAAGGAGAATTTGAATGATATAGGCACCATAGTGAAGTGTCTTATACTTTCTCTTGTACGTGATATTCGCTCATTCGTCAAGAATGATCTTTGCCCAATTTATTTGTTTATTCGAATACAAGGCATATAAGCTTGAAAATCGCGCTTATAAACTTTATTGTAACTCCCTTTACGAGGTTGAATTGTTCGAACCAAAATGCGATTCAATATGCGTGCTTGTGGTCAGAGATGTGTAGAAGTAAGGTTTTCCATGTTAAGCAAATTGTCAGAAATAAACTTGTGTGATATTTCATCTTTCATACTCATATCAACCTCTAAAGTATCAATATCAACTCCTTGCCAAGCACATCTTGAAATTTGACCTAATATTTGAATTGGGAGAAGTTTGACGCCTTAAAATTTGACGTCTAAATTATCAATATCAACTCCTTGCCAAGCACATCAGCATCAATATCAACGCCTTCTTCAATATACTACAAATGTGTATTTTGGATTGAGGTCGTGTGTGGTCTAAATTAAAATTTTCTAAGAACAATTTCACAAGAAAAGGATACATTTTGACATTGTTGGTAAATTTTCCTATTTGATAGTCTTCGCAAATACTTTTTATCATAAAATTTATTTTAGGTAAACCTTTTACTAATTCATTTTTCGAAAGTCTCTGAATAGTTTTAAAATTTATATGACAAAAACGTTTGTGCCATAACCAAGAATCATTGTCTTGGGCTATTAAACACATTTATTTTTTATTATTAACTTTCATATTCAAAATATACATATTTCTATCTCTAATTCCTTAAAAAAAATAAGATTTTGATCTTTGTCAAAAATACTACATTTATTTTCAGAAAATGTTATTTTAAAACCTTTGTCATATAATTGACTAATACTTAGTAAATTATGTTTTAAGTTTTTAACTGAAGAAACATTAGTAATAAGAGGTAGATTTGAAATACCATAGTTGCACACATCTCCTTAGCCAATGATAAAGCCTTCTGAATTTTCTCTGAAGGTAACAGAGCCACCATCAAAGTAAGAAATATTTGTAAACATATCTTTGTCTTCAGTCATGTGTTTTGAGAAACCACTATCTAAAATCCATTTTCTCTTCTTGAGTGGGACCTGCAAAAAATATTAATAAACACATTGGTTCCCACTTTTTGATAGGGTCCTAAGAGTTAAATCTTAGGAAGCCAAACCCAAGTGGGTTTAGTATCCCTTTTGTAAATATAATTTTATTATTATGAACAGTCTCCATCAATTGGAACCCATATCTCAATTTTATTTACCTTTTTAGTATATTTTGGTTTAAAAACTTTATTAAATTTTGAATTAATTTTCCTCTTAGAATACACATTTTTCTTTGGAAATTTTTTTGACTCCTTCTTAAATCCTAGTCCATTTTTGTTTGACAAAGGTAGATAGCTTTCTATGATTCTATACAAATTTTCTCCACCCTTATTAAAGTTAGATACAATCTTAGAAATGTTATCTAATTTAGTTTGAATACTTGTATTTTGTAATTATAATTCTTTTATTTTGATTTTCAAAATGTGATCTTCAGAACTAATCCTATCATTCTTTGCCTTTTGACTTTCAATTTTTTGACTCAAAAGTAAAAGCTAACTTTCTGAGTTTGAGAGAGATTCCCGAACTTTTTCCAGATTTTCCTCTAAAATTGTCAATTCATCTTTTAGCATGTCTCTTTCAGATTCAGATTTATTCCGATTTTCATGTGTTTCCTTAAGTTTTTTTTAAGGATTTTAACAGTATTCAAAAATTCAGTGTTAACTTCTACTAAGTCATCATAAGATAGATCACTTACTTCAGATTCTTGATCCATGAAGCATACATTTGCTTGTTCGTTGTCGCTATCGCTATCAGTAGACGATGAATCTGAATTTGAGTCGTCCCATGTGATAATCCTTATTCTTGAATTTATCTTTCTTATTCATTTTGTTGAAGTTTTTCTGTTTTTCTTTTAGTTTCGGACAGTCTTTCACCATGTGACCTTTCTTGTGACAATTAAAGCATTCTAAGTTTGAGGATGAAGGTTTAGTTGTGGTATTCTTTTTGAAATTGCTTTTATTTCCTTCTCTGTATTTCAGAAATTTCTTAAAGTTCTTGGCGATAAAAGCTAGATCCTTATCTTCTGACTCCGACTCTTCTTTTTCGGCATGAAAAGCTATATTCATTTTCTCATGTTCTTGTTCCTTTTTAGCTTGGAGATTTACTTCATAAGACATGAGGTTGCTTATGAGTTCTTTTGGTTTCATTGTTGATAGATCATTGGCTTCCTCAATGGCTAACACTTTTCTTTCCCAGTCATCGGTTAAAGAGTTTAGTACCTTTGAAACAATATCAAAGTCACTATATTTTTCTCCTAAGACTATTAAGGCATGAATAATATCTTGGAATCTTGAATACATATCGTTGATGGTCACATTTTGTCTCATCTTAAAGTTCTGGAACTGGTTTTTTAGCACAGAGATTTTTGTTTGTTTGACTTTGTTTATTCCATCGTGAATAGTTTTGAGTGTTTCCTATATTTGATGTGTAGTAGTACAAATGTTAACACGATTGAATTCATTTCTATCCAAAGCATAGAATAACATATTCATAGCTTTGGCATTTGCACTAGCTTCATTTTTCTGAACTGTTGTCCATGTAGAATATTCAGTTGTAGGTGCTGTGAATTCGGTTTGAGTTGCATTCCGTGCATCAAAACCTGCTGGTTGCATATATATTCTCATTCTTATAGCACAATGATTATAATGCAATCCATTGAATAGTGGTGGTCTTTGGGTAGATTGACCTTCAACAAATGTAGATGTACTTATGCTTGGGTTATTATCCATATTATCAAAATAACGGTCTTACGGTTATAGGATGGCCTTGCTCCGATACCAATTGAAAGAGTCTATGCAGCGGTAGGATAAGATAGTATGGAGTATAAGCAAGGTATCGTGTAAATAGTAAAGTAGCAGTTGTAAATAAAATGACACAGTCGATTTTATACTGGTTCGGACCACTGTCCTATGTCCAGTTCCAAACTCCCTTCTGGCATTTCACTAACATCAACAACCCTTACTTCACCCGGAGGAATAGATTCACAATTACCCGAATAGCCAAACGGGATTTCTTGCCTCAACTACTGAAGAGGACCTCCACAATACAGAATAATTGATGACTACTTGTGCTCTTGATAACACGGATATGTCAATTTGATGTACACCCTTCCTATAATCTTTCCTTGATAATAAATGTGTAGTTTGTGAAAGAATATGGAAGATTTGAAATCTTAAGAATGTGAAAATAGAGTGCTTTAGAGATTTTGAATGCTTTGAGTAAGATAGAAAGAAATAGAATAAGTTTCGGTGAGAGAAAGTATTTGGTGTAATCTCTGTTTATAAAGTATGAAAGATTGCAACTAATTATGTAGAGTTTTTTTTTTCAAAAGATATGAATCAGAAGTTGCAATTCTTCATTGAAAGGTTGCCCCTTTCGTTTTCAAATGTCTGAATAATAATTTCAGATGTCTGATTTTGAACTGAAATTAAAATAGAAAGAAATAGGCTATTTCGATTGTAATTCAGACATCTGAAATATTTAGGTCAAACGTTTGAATATTGTATGAAATTTAAATTCATTTCAACAAACAGACCTATGTCTTTGTACATGTCATTTGAAAACTAAATACATAAACCGTGTGTGTATGTGTATCATCAAGGAATATTTTAACAATTGAAACTAAGACTCACAGACTCTTAACATATATAATCTTCATCTAAGTTCTTGAATCAGTTGTTGAACATGTTGAACATCTTTCTGCAAAACAGAGTTAGTTTGTGTGTATGTGTGTGTGTATATATATATATATATGTGTGTGTATGTGTGTGTGTGTGTGTATGTGTGTGTGTGTGTGCGTGTGTGTACATGTATAGTTGCCCTAATCAAAATGCTATTTAGCGAGATCCAACATGACCTCGTGTTGGATTCGCTCCCCAGCAATGTTGTTGTGTATGGTCACGTCTATTGAATTTTTCTTTGCCAAATCTTCGCATATGGACCTGTGTCTTCTCGGGCTCTCTTTGATGTCATCCTCGTAGTCGTAGCTACACTTCTTGATGCCTTTTCCTTTTGGCTAGGTAGTACCAATAATTATTTAATCTTCTGTTAATATAATAAAAAAGAACCCAAAATGAAGAAGAAAATGAAACTAATTAAGAAAAAAAAGTAGGAGTAAACATGAATTAAACTTTCATTCAAAAACTAAAAAAATTAAGATTCTCCGATTCAATCATTCCATTATGACAATGGATAATAAATAAACCATATGAAAAAAACACAACAGATCAACCTAAGAAAAATAGGAGTAAACATACAATTCACACCTACCTTCTTCATTCTTGATTTTGGATGTGTTGCATTGTTTTTAACAGACTGTCTTCACATTTTTTGGCGTAAATCCTCTACTTTTTTGTCAGCTTAAATTAATCTTTGTAGGGCTTCGACCTCGTGTTCCATTCGCTCCCGAATAATGATGTCGTGCATGGCCACGTCTAAGGTGATAGTTTCCTTTTCGAATAAATTATGCGCAGCAAGTGATAATTTAGAAGTCTCTTTCATTACTGAATTAAACTTCCAATCAAAAAATAAACTTCCACTCACATTTTTGATGTGTTGCATTTTATTAAATTTTAGGTCTTCACGTTTTTTGACGTAGACCCTCTGCTTTGGCTTCGGCTTAAATTAATCTGTGCTTTGTATGGCTTCGACCTCGTATTGGGTTCGCTCCCCATTAATGATGTAGTGCATGGTCACGTCTACTGAATTTTTTCCAGCCAAATCTTGATATAAGGTCTGTGCCTCCCAGGGAGGGGCTTTTTTGCTGAAATTTATATGCTTAGAACCATGACTACGTCTAAGCTAACAGTTTCTTTTTCGTTTACATTAGCGCAGCAAGTGATAACTCAAAAACCTCTTTCAACAATGAAATAAACTTCCAATTAAAAAATAAACTTCCACTCACATTTTTGAAGTGTTGCACTTTTTTTTAAAGTTTAAGTCTTCACGTTTTTTGACGTACATCCTCTATTTTGGCTTCGGCTTAAATTAATCCATGCTTTGTATGGCTTCGAACTCATGTTGGATTCGCTCCCCAACAGTGTTGTCATGCATGGTCACGTCTACTGAAAATCTTTTTAGCCATATCTTGACATTATGCGCAGTAAGTGATAACTCGGAAGCCTCTTGCAACACGAAATAAACTTCTAAAAAAAAAACTTTGATTCAAATTTTTTACGTGTGGCACTTTTTCAAAAGTTTAAGTCTTCACATTTTTTTACGTAGATCCTCTACTTTGTCTTCGGCTTAAATTAATATGTGCTTTGTATGGCTTTGACCTCGTGTTGGATTCGCTCACCAGAATTGTTGTTGTGTATGGTCACGTATACTTAATTTTTCTTTGCCAGATTTTTGCATAGGGACATGTGTCTTCTTAGGCTCTTTTTGTTATTACCCTCGTAGCCACACTTCTTGCAGACTTTTCCCTTTGGCTACATATTACATATAATTATTTAATCTTCTGTTAATATGATCAACAAGAACCTAAAACGAAGAAAAAAAATGAAACTAATTAAGAAACAAAACATAAAAGTAGGACTGAACATGGATTAAACTTCTATTCAAAAAATAAAAAATAAGATTCTCCGATTCAATTATTTTATCATGACATTGGATAATAAATGAACCATATAAAAAAAACACAACAGATTGATGTAAGAAAAATATGAGTAAATATACAATTCACACATACCTTCTTCATTCTTGCTTTTTAATGTATTGTTCTATTTTTAAGAGTCCGTCTTCACGTGTTTAAACGTAAATCCTTTACTTTGGTGTTGGCTTAAATTAATCTGTGCTTTGTATGTCTTCGACCTCGTGTTCCATCCGCTCCCCACTAATGTTGTCGTGTATAGCCACGTCTAAGTTAACAGTTTCTTTATGGAATACATTATGCGTAGCAAGTGATAATTCAGAAGCCTCTTTCAACACTGAATTAAATTATAAATTAAAAAATAAACTGCCACTCACATTTTTGATGTGTTGCGCTTTTTTTAAAGTTCAAGTTTTCATGTTTTTTGACATAGATCCTCTGCTTTGGCTTTGGATTAAATTAATTCGTGCTTTGTATGGCTTCGACTTCGTGTCGGATTCGCTCCCCAGTAATGTTGCCATGCATGGTCATGTCTACTAATTTTCTTTTTTGGTAAATCTTGACAAAGTGCCCTTGCCTCCCAGGGAGGGGCTTTCTTTGCTGAAATTTATATATTTAGAACTATGGTCACGTCTAAGGTGGCAGTTTTCTTTTCGAATACATTATGCATAGCAAGTGATAACTCGCAAGCCTCTTTTGACACTGAATTAAACTTCCAACCGAAAATTAAACTTCTACTCACATTTTTGATGTGTTGCACTTTTTTTAAAGTCAAAGTCTTCACGTTTTTTGATGTAGATCATCTTCTTTGGCTTCGGGTTAAATTATAAGTTTTTGATTTGACTTATAAGTTTTTGATTTTAAAGTCAGGTAACTTCATACCAAGTTTCACATTCATCTTTTCAGTGTGTACAAAGAAAGATATTAGAAGATTCATTTACCCAATATCTTACTTTTAAACATAGGTGGAAAGGCACCGACCCATTTATAGATACATGTGTTCGGAATCTACAATTGTTACACATTACGGGTCCATCTTTAACTTTTATTCTTCACCCATTTTAAGCTTTTATTTATTTGTAGTCCTTAATTTTGGTACTATTTCTTACATCAAATTACATTTTGATTGAGGGTTAGGGAATATATGAATAAACTATATGTTAAGCAAGGTGATATTCATAACCAACAATGCTTTCCTATTAACATAGTAGCTAGGACAAACTCTTGATGTTTATTTAATGGGTTACTCTATTAAAATTTATAGTGACACCCATGTGCATAGCACGAATGTGGAGATACAATACGGCTTAAAGGTGTATGAAATTAGATAGTGCTCACATCTGTATCAAACCACATTTTGAGATCCATACCACCGCCAAACACCTTAAATCCAACCGTCCATCACCAAAGCTCTGGATCAGTTAATTAGATATAGTTACCATCCAAATCGAATGTGTATCATATCGTGCACCCTATTTGACACTTAGAAATAAATTTTCAACCGCTCTCCCTTCCCTTTTTTTACTTCAATGGTGACCAAAAACCAAAATTAGGGTTTTCGGTCACCAAATTGTGCCTCCAAGTTTCTCTGAAATCGCCTCCTTTGATAGAGACGAGCCACCCTCTCCACGTTTCATTGGTCCCTAACCCTCCTTTGATAATAGGTAATGTCACTGTATAGTTCATATTTTACGAAAACCGTTCTTTTTATTTGTCTGTAAGGTTAAAAATGAAACGAAATTTGAGATGTCAATTGTAGTGAATTGTGTCGGTATGTGTTTCAATCAGTGGCGTAGCCAGGAACTTTTCTTGGTGAGGTCACATTGAATTCAAGTATAAATTAGTGTATTTTTACTGGTTGCATTGATGAAATCTTATTGTGACAAGTTCAAGTATAAATTAGTGTATTTTTATTTTGCTTTCAATTGGTATGTATTATCTGAAGGATTTTGAATTCTTTTTGGTAAGAAATTGCAAGTTGTTATAGTTTGATTTTTCACATGATTTGTACTTTGTGTTATATTATTGTTATACTATATCATACTTTTTTTTTTGGTTCTTACCTTGAGTTCAAGTATTTTTAGTATACAGTCACTGATACTAAACTACTAACTAATCTTTCTTAAATTATAACTAAGTATAGAAAGTAATGATTAATTTTATTACACTATTTTGAGAGGTAACAGGTTTGCTGAAAATTTGGAAGATAAATGATTACTCGACTTTCTAGTTAAGAATTTTGATGGATGATCCACTAGGTGGATGCATTTTAGCTCACGTTCAGGGTCAGGTATCTATGCTTAATAGCTTTATTCAAATGTCAAATGCTGCTTCACTTAACCTTAGTAAAAAGCTTCTTTCACTAGTAACTTTCACGTACTTTGTAGCAAAGATTGTCTAGTGTAAGTTGCACTACTCTGCTTCAAAGAAACTGGAAGTTGCAAGTGAAAGTAGCTTTTTCCAAAGGTTAAGTGAAGCAACATTTGACACTTGAATAAAGCTAATAAGTGTGGATACATGACCCTGCGCGTGAGCTAAAATGCATCCACCTGATGGATCACCTAGTGAATTTTTAACCAGAAATTCGAGTATGAGTGTCATCCGAAGATGATGATTCGATATCTTTATACGTTGGAGCAGGTATATATTTTTACACTTAATTTTACGTGATATCTGAAATTGCAATAGAATGCAGTAGACATAAGGTGATATCTGAAATTTGACATGATATCATCTTGAGTATTCTTTTGGTTTATTTGTTCCTTTTTGTGTGTATAGAAGGATGTTCTCTATGCTAGGGTACGAACTACCGGTGTTGCAGAGATTTAGTTCAGGTGATTCTTCTTTTGGGTTTGCATTTGTAATGACTATCAAATTTCCACTTCTGTCTACAGTTAATTTCATTTAAAAGCCTATGGTCATAGAAAAATCAGTTTACAATGTGTATTCATTCATCTTTGAGACATGTACTGATCGACTACACAAACAAATGAATGGAAGTGCTATTTTAGATTCTCTGTATCAAACACATGGATGGGTATTTTAGTTTCTCCGTACACAAACACACTGATCGAGTACACAAAAATAGAAAACTAGTTTTTTAACCAAATGCTATTTTAGTTTTTATGTATTCATGTTTGCATCTCAGTCACAGTGGCCTACAATGTCGATCTCTTGTCTAGTGAAGTAATTATAACTTGTATAATGAATTTATATACAGTCCTATTGGAGAAAACGGAAAAAGTGGGGAGGTGTATCGGCTATATACTTTGTTGGATGTCATGTTAAATCACAAAACATGTGAGATGCTGGCATGTTTCTAGGTTGTTTATGCAAGTTCATGAAATCATGTCATTAGCATCATAAACATGTTAAGATAGATACAATTGACTAACAGTCGTAGGAAGCAACATGAACAGTTAGAACGATTATTCTTCGTGTGCCTTTTCTTGTTTGGAATTTGTCATATCAATTTTTTTAACCTTTTTTTTGGTAAGTAGGATCATAAAATGGATGGAAGTCCTTTTCAACTGTATAAACAGCTCAGCATTTCATATCCTTCTCTACTACAACCTTTCATACACGAGTGTGATGTGGTACTTATACTTAAACCACATACTAAATGTTTGGTTTGTTATATTTAGCATTTATCAGACTAAATTGATATTAATCATCGTTATTTGCATTGTTTCTAGCATTCCGTTAAGATTTTTTTTAATCAAACCACATAATAAAGAATTCCAGTGATTTGCTTTATTATGTTCCATAAATACTTTCTCGGAGTTTGCAGGCTAATGGTAAGCCTCAAAAAAATGTAGTAAACCACATATATTTATTTTTTATCCTGCTTTTAAGTAGATTGAGATTCAATAAGTTTTACATATTAATATTTATCAGACTGGATGCTGGAATTTGAGTTTAGTGTTAGTTTCAAAGCGGCACGATATGCACACAGGAACACAAAGCCACGATACCTACGCCAAGTCAGTTTAGTGTTTATTTAGTGTGGGTTCAGCATGAGGTTTTGTTTGGCGTGAGTTCAGCATTTGGGCATGAGGGCTTGTATTATTGCATGACTATGCTTGTTTGAAATTCGTGCACTTATTCACTTGTATATGCTTCCATTGTCGTGTTTTTCTATTGTGCCATATCTTTACAGACCATGTTTTGCCACTAATTCATGTTATACATGGAATTGTTTTGTGTTGTGGCATGTAATCATGCCCTTGAACTTGCTATGTATTTGTACACACTGTTTTGACTGCCCTGACCTAGGGAACTTCCATATGCTTATTTGCCCATGTACATGTTGCTAGCCTTGTATCTTTGTCGCCATTAATGACCTGATTTGTCGCCACTAATGTTTTGTACTTAATTTTTGTGTAATGAGCGGTTCGGTATTTTCAAGGATATGCACAAATTGTGCACATGATTCGTGCACACATCAACAGTTAGCTTATGCTCATCACTGCTTTGAAATAGTATATCATCATCTAGCTTATGCTCATCACTGCTTTGATTTACAGCAACGTGAACTTCATCAGCATGATTAGCAAGCTCAATCTTCCCGACCTCCTGAATTTTTATCAGGCTTTATTTTTTCTTTAAGTTTGTTACTTTCAATAATCATCTCAACTTTGTGAAAGATGCTATGCAGCGGTATAGGATCGTGTAGTATGGAGAATAGGATGTAGTGTATATAGCAGAGTAGTAAGTGAATATCACACAATAGATTTATACTGGTTCGGACCACTGTCCTACGTCCACTCCCAGACTCACTTCTGGTATTTCACTAACACTAAAACCCTCACTTCACCAGGAGGAATAGGTTCACAATTACCCGAACACATGAACGGGATTTCTTGCCTCAACCACTGAAGAGGTCTTCACTAATATAGAATAATTGTTGACTCTTTTGTGTTCTTGATAACACAGATTTTCTAATATTAAGTACACCCTTCCTATAGCCTTTCCTTGATGATAATCGTTAAGTATGTAAAGGAATATGGAAGTTTAGAAGTCTCAAGTATGAAAATAGATTGCTTTTTAGAACCTAGAGAGCTTTGAATAAGATAGAGAGAATTAGAATAAAATTCGGTGATTGGATCAATTAATCAACTCTCTATTTATAATATATAAAAAGATACAACTGATCATGAAAGGTTTTGATGAAGAGTTATGAATTAAATAGTTGTGTCTCTTCATAGAAGTTGCAACCTTTCAGAATCAGATATCTGAAAATAATTTTCAGATGTCTGTTTATAAGTTAAAATTAAAGCCGCAAGAAAATAGTGCATTTTAGAACAAATTCAGACGTCTGAAATATTTGAAACAGACGTCTGAATATTGTATTTGAAAACAATCTGTTTCAGCAAACAGACGTCTGAAATTTTCAGACCAGACGTCTGTTTTCTGTTATCAGCCTATACCTTGCCTATTTTATATTAAAAGAACTATATGTATAAAACGTGTGTGTGTAATCATCAAGGAAGACTTTAACATATAAATCTAGGACTAACAGACTCTTACAACATATGAGTGATCTTCGTTTTGTGTTCTTGAATCTGATTGTCAAAAGTATCTTCCTACAACATAGAATTAGCCAATAATATGTATATTTTCTTATATAGTTGTCATAATCAAAATAATACGTAGCGGGATTCAACATTCTCCCCCTTTTTGACTAATGACAACTATATAAGCTCCCCCTATCAATATGCATATAATGTTACTTGTTTCTTCCCCTTTGCCATTTGACAAAAAGGAATAATTATTAAAAAACTGAAGCACGTATATAATACACATAAACACACATATAGAAACAGATAAGTAAGCATATCATCGTACATAACACAGATCAGCACATAATAAAGTCTTTGTGCGAAAGAAGTACCAAAAAATATTTCAAACCATGGAAAGAGTTTAAGTATTTTTAAGCAAAATACTTATGCTAGCATACCGTGAACTACACTTACCATTCTTCTAAGGTAGATGCAACAACAGTTGTTCCACTATCTTTGGTAGAGCCTTCTTCAGAATCGGGAACCTCTTCAGAGCTTGAAGACCATTGGAATGGAACTAGATCTTGAGCTTGACCCGAAGAAGTGCCGGTGCATGAAACCTTTTCCCAAATTTTATTCAAGAAACCTTTGATCGAGTTAAACTTTTTGTTTGTTTGCTTTTCAAAATGCATTAGGTTGTTATGAAGTTTTGATTGATTGCGGGAAAGCGTAATCAAAGCTTGTTTAGAGGAAGTATCGGGAGAAACGATTTGAATGTCTTCCTCTTCTTCTTCCCTCAGATGACGACGATGAGAAGGCTCAGTAACTAGAGTTTCCGGTTGTGCAGCAACGTGTTGAGTCCAATCCTCAAAAGACATGTACTCTAAAGATCGTGGATTTGGATCGATATTCATGAGCTTCAACGTTTTGGGACCAATTTCTTTGATGGATAAGGAAGGTATGTTGTTTGGTATGTTGATTTCAAAAGCGGCAAGAATGCGAGTAATGAAGGCACCATAGTGTAGAGTCTTGTACTTGCGCTTATATGTTATGTCAGCCCATTCGTCCATGATAATTTTGGCCTAATTGATTTGTTTGTTGGAGTATAAAGCATAGAGAGCTTGAAAATCCTGTTTGTATATCTTTTCATAACTACCTGTCCTAGGTTGGATGGTGCGTACGAGAATACGATTAAGTAGACGAGCTTGTGGTCGGAGATGAGTGGAGGTAATGTCTTGCATGTTAATTAGGTCATCGGACAGAAATTGATGTGAAGTCTCATCTCGTGTCGCCATATCTACTTCTATTGAGTCTATATCCAATCCTTGCCATGCACATTCAAGAATTTGGCCTAAGCATTGCATAGTTATAAGCGCACGCTTTCCACATACCCATGACCAAATCGTATCCTTTTTAACTTGAGGCTTGGTATGATCAAGGTTTATATTTGCTAAAAACAACTTTATTAAAAGAGGGAAGATTTTGACATTGTTTTTGTTATAAGCAACAAGCGATTCAAAGTGAAAGTATCTAGCATAGTGTAGTAGACGATAATTCGAAAAAGCATCAAATTTTCACAAATGCACCTTCGAAGAATTTTGAATCCTTCATTGCCTTATACCTAGCTTTTGCAGTATCATCCCAAAGCCTTCTTTGAATCAATTCTTCGGAGGGAGGGAGTGCTTCTTCTTCTCGTGTTCATTTACCATGATTTGCCATGAATTGATTTTGATTTGATGAAGTTGTTGTGGTAAAAATTTTATTTGGGGGCTAGGGTTTTTATTGAGAGTGAATGGGTAAAAGTAAAAGTGAAGAGATGAATGGTAAAAAGGTGAATAGGTGAGGAGTTATTATAGGAAATCGACATGTCTCTTTATTAAAAAAAACATTTCTGAACAGATTCAGACGTCTGAAATTTTAGGGGCAGACGTCTGAATTAAATTAAAAACTAACCCACAAAGAAATAGTTTATTTTTAAATTAAAATAGACGTCTGTTTTAAATTATTTAGACGTCTGATTATTGAGTTGGTGAAGTTATTTAATCTTAGATTTCAGACGTCTAAAAAATTTAAACAAACGTCTGGTTTGAAAAAAACCAACCGCAAGAAATTAGTTCATTTAACATATTTCAGACGTTTGTTTTGAACTATTCAGACGTTTGTGGTAAAAGTTGAATGTATTATATATATATATATATGTATCAGTTCAGACGTCTGTTTATATATGCTCAAACGTCTGTTTTGACATTTTGAGCTGGAATAAATTTTATTTCATACAAATTTTAAATAATAATTAATATACGAAATTATATATAAATGATAACAAAAAAACTTCATTTCTTTGAGAGTGGAGTCTTCGTAGGTGTTGTCAAACTGGTTCCTTCATTTGTTTTATAATTTTTCTCCCATGAGTTTGGTGTGAGAGGTGGTCTTTGTGGAGAAAAGGTGTAGTATTTTAACGTGAGATTTACTGGATCGTTCTCAGTTCGGTAAGAAGAAGATGGATCAATAGGATTTGGCAGAGTTGGTAAAGGTGGAGCAACATCCTTTTCTTTTGAACCACAAAACTTATATATCATCTTTTCGAAAAGACTCAAGCGAGTCCATGTCACTTTCTGTTCGAATTATAACTCCTTCTGTAGCACTATTTGTTCTGTCTGGTAGTGATGAGGATCATCAATTTTACGTTTGGTATCCGGAGATGAGAATAAGACTCCTTTAGCTTTCTTTGCCTCTGGTGTATATCCGGTGTAATAATTACCCCATCGATATTAAGGTTCATTTCTAGGTGTAGGTATTGGAAGATGAGAATTGGAGGAGTTGTTTGATGTGAAGGTTATACTGATAGACGAGTTGGAATTACTTGACGACATAGTTTTGAGTTGAATTTAGTGTTTAGTGTAAAATTTTGATTGTGAGTTTGTAGGAATTCATAGGTTTATATACAGAAGGTAATTAACGAATTTGTGGTTCAGAAGTCTATAGCCACAAAGAATTTGAATGATGAGAGGAATTTTAGGAAATGCTAAAAATAGGTAGAAGTTTTGTTGTAAACATAAAAATGTATTTTAGTTTTTAAGAGAATGGATTATCAAATGTTGAGTTATATGTCTGTTACTGAAACAATTCCAAGTTCTCGTCGTAATTTTATAAACGAATTTTCTAATAAAGGTTTAGTAAAAATATCTACAATTTGGTTTTCGGTTGAAACATATTCTAAGTTAATAATATCCTTTTCGATATTGTCACGTAAGAAATGATGTTGGATATTTATATGCTTTGTTCTAGAGTGATTTATTGGATTCTTAGATAAATTTATAGCACTAGTATCGTCGCAGTATATTGTTGATTTTGATAAATTTATTCCAAAATCTCTAATTGTTTGTTGCATGTAAATTACTTGAGTACATGCTAAAGCAGCAGATATGTATTCTGCTTCACATGTAGAAAGTGATACACAATTTTGGATTTTACTAAACCAGGACACAAGTGATTTTCCAATGAAATGGCACGCACCACTTGTACTTTTTCTATCTGTTCTGGATCCACCAAAATCAGCATCACCGTAAGAAACTAATTCGAATGGACATCCTTTCGGATAAAAAAGACCAAAGTCCTTAGTATTATTTAGATATCGTAGAATACGTTTTACTGCTCTTAAATGAGATTCTTTTGGGTTTGATTGAAATCGAGCACATAAACATACGCTCATCATTATGTCAGGTCTACTGGCTGTTAGGTAAAGTAGTGAACCGATCATACTTCTATACAATTTTTGATCAACACTTTTTCCATTTTCGTCTTTATCAAGATGAACTGTAGTACTCATTGGAGTTGGTTTACCGGAAGTGTTGTCTAACCCAAAACGTTTAATTAAATTATTACAGTATTTTTCTTGATTAATAAAAATACCATTTGAAATTTGTTTAATTTGTAAGCCTAGAAAATATGATAGTTCACCCATATGTGACATTTCAAATTCATTTGTCATTATAGAAGAAAATTCTTTACATAAGTTATCATTAGTTGACCCGAAAATTATGTCATCTACATAAATTTGAACACTTAAGATATCTTTATTTGAATTTTTAATAAATAAAGTCTGATCTGCTTTTCCTATTCTAAAAACAGAATTTATTAAATAGCTTATAAGTCGTTCATACCAAGCACGGGGTGCTTTTTTAGACCATATAAAGCTTTCTTAAGTTTATATACATGATCTGGAAATTTCTCATGTACGAATAATGGTGGTTGTTCTACGTAAACATTTTCCTTAATAAAACCATTTAAAAATGCGCTTTTAACATTCATTTGATAAAGTTTAAAATTATGAAAACTTGCGTATGCTAATAAAATACGTATGGCTTCTAGTCTTGCTACGGGTGTGAAAATTTCTTCATAATCGATTCCTTCTTCCTGATTGTATCCTTGAGCAACTAATCTGGCTTTATTTCATGTAATATTTCCGAGTTCATCTGCCTTGTTCTTATATACCCAATTTGTACCAATAACAGATTGGTTTATTGGTCTAGGTACAAGTTCCCACACATCATTGCGTTCAAATTGGTTTAGTTCTTCTTGCATAACAATAATCCAGTAATCATCAGTAGAGGCTTCTTTCGGATTTTTGGGTTCAATGGTTGACAGGAATGCTACATGACCCATTTGATTTAATTGACTTATAGTTCGAACATGTGTGTCGATTTCACCAATAATATTTTGTGTAGGATGATCTCTTAATATTCTGGGAGGTGATCGAATATGTTCTATATGATTATTTTCCGTATTTTCAAGGCCTGTATTTTCAATAATTTCATCATCATCATTGTTATTTATGTGTTTATTAAAATTTTCATCAAAAGATACATGTATAGATTCTTCTATGATATTAGTACATTTGTTAAAAATACGATAATCTTTACTACGTTCTGAGTACCCAACAAAAATTCCGTGATCGGCTTTTGCGTCGAATTTTCCAAGTTGATCTTTAGTGTTAAGAATAAAACATTTAGACCCAAAAACTTTAAAATAAGAGATATTTGGTTTCTTTTCATTAAAAAGTTCATAAGGAGTATTTTTAGTTAAAGGTCGAATAGAAATACGATTTAATACGTAACAAGCAGTTGCTTCAGCTCCTGCCCAAAATTGCTTAGATAAAGAACTTCCATTAAGTAGAGTTCTAGCACATTCTTGTAAAGTTCTATTCTTTCTTTCTACCACTCCATTTTGTTGTGGAGTTCTGGGACAAGAAAAATTATGATTTATTCCTTTCTTTTTAGAAAAATGTTCAAAAGATTCATTTTCGAACTCTCCACCATGATCACTTCGAATATTTTTGACTTTTAAATTTTTAGAATTTTGAATTCTTTTATTAAAATTTCTAAAGTGTTCAAAAGTATCACTTTTATTCTTCATATATATAGTCCATGTATATCTTGAGAAATCATCAATTATTACAAAAACATAACGATTGTGATTAATTGATTGAACTTGAGTAGGTCCAAACAAGTCCATATGTAATAGTTCTAATGGTTTTAAAGTTGAAATAACTCTTTTTGATTTAAAAGTAGACTTGGTTAATTTTCCTTTTTGACAATCTTCACAAAGATTATTTACTTTAAAATTTATTTTTGGTAAACCTTTTACTAATTCATGTTTCGAAAGTTTTTTAATAGTTTTAAAATTTATGTGACATAAATGCTTGTGCCATAACCAAGAATCGTTGTTATTGGCAATCAAACACATGTCCTTATTATTATTAACTTTCATATTTAAAACATAAATATTTCTATCTCGATTTCCTTCAAAAATAAGGTTTTGTTCTTTATCAAAAATACTACATTTATTTTCAGAAAAAGTTATCTTAAAACTTTTGTCACGTAATTGACTAATACTTAGTAAATTATGTTTTAAATTTTTAACTAAGGAAACATTAGTAATAAGAGGTAAATGTGAAATACCATAGTTGCACACATCTCCTTTGCCAATGATAAAACCTTTTGAGTTGTCTTCGAAGGTAACCGAGCCACCGTCAAAGTATGAAATATTGGTTAACATATTTTTGTCTCCAGTCATGTGTTTTGAGCAATCAATGTCTAAGATCCATTTTCTCTTTTTGAGTGGGACCTGCAAAAAATATTAATAAGCATATTGATACCCACTTTTTGATAGGGTCCTAAGAGTTAGGTCTTAGGAAGCCAAAACTAAGTGGGTTTAGTATCCCTTTTATATAAATAATTGATATTATTATGTACAGATTCCAAAAATGAATAAATATATTTGTTTCTGATCAAACTATTATTAGTTTTTGGAATCCATATTCTGATTTTTTTTATAGATTTAGAAATGTTTTTAACTTTTGAATCAGTTCTCCTTTTTGATTTTTCATTTCTCTTTAGAGGAATTTTTGATTCTTTTCTAAATCCTAAGCCATTTTTATTTGAAGGTGGTTGAGAATTTTCTATGATCTTTGATAAGTTTTCTCTACCCTTGTTAAAATTTGATACATTTTTAGAGATGCTTTCGAACTTAGCTTGAATACTTTTATTTTCTAGCTCTAGTTCTTTTACTTTAGTTTTCAACATATGATTTTCAGAACTAATTTCATCATTTTTTGACTTTTGAGTTTCAATTTCTTGACTCAAAAGAGAAATCTAGCTATCTGAATTTGTAAGATTTTCTTGAACTTTTCCAAGTTTTTCTTCTAGAATTATATTTTCATCTTTCAACATATCTCTTTCAAATTCAGCTTTGTTCTGATTTTCACGAGTTTCCTTAAGCTTTTTCTTTAATGTTTTTATGACGTTTAAAAACTCAGAATTAACTTCTATTAAATCTTCATAAGATAAGTCGCTTACATCAGATTCTTGAGCCATGAAGCACACATTTGCCCACTCATTGTCGCTTTCATTATCACTGTCACTTTCTGATGATTCTGAATCTGAGTTGTCCAATGTAACAGAAAATGCCTTCTTTTTGAGTTTATCTTTCTTATTCTTGTTGTTGAAGTTCTTCTGATTTTCTTTCATCTCTGGACAATCTTTTACCATGTGACTCTTCTTATGACAATTAAAACATTCCAATTTTGAGGAGGAAGGTTTGTTTGAGCTAATCTTTTTAAAATTTACTTTTCTATATTTTAGAAATTTCTTAAAATTCTTGGCAATAAAGGCTAAATCTTCGTCCTCTAATTCAGATTCTTCTTTATCTGCATGAAATGCCGCATTCTTTTTCTCTTGAGCTAATTCTCTTTTTGCTTGAAGATTAACTTCATAAGACATAAGATTTTCTATGAGTTCTTCAGGTTTCATAGTTGACAAATCATTAGCTTCCTCAATGGCCAATACTTTTCTCTCCCAATCTTCGGTTAAAGAATTTAGTATTTTTGACACAATATCAAAGTCACTATATTTTTCTCCTAATCCTATCAATGCATGTAAAATGTCTTGAAATCTTAGTACATTTCATTAATGGTTTCATTTTGCTTCATTTTGAAATTTTGGAATTGATTCTTGAGCATTGAAATTTTTGTTTGTTTGACTTTGTTTGTTCCTTCATGAATAGTTTTGAGTGTCTCCCATATCTGATATGCTGATGTACAAATACTCACTCGATTGAATTCATTTCTGTCGAAAGCACAATATAGCATGTTCATAGCTTTTGCATTTGCATTGGCTTCATCCTTTAGAATTACTGTCCAAGTTGAATATTCAGTTGTAGGTGCTGTGAACTCTTTTTGAGTAGCATGCCATGCACTAAAACCACTTGCTTGCATATAAATTCTCATTTTTGTAGCCCACTAATTGTAATGTAGTCCATTGAATAGTGCAGGTCTTTGAGTAGATTGTCCTTCGACAAAAGTAGTTGAGCTAGTATTTGGGTTATTCTCCATTATAAAATATCGAATAACGGTGTTACGGTTATAGGATGGCCTTGTTCTGATACCAATTGAAAGATGCTATGCAACGGTATAGGATCGTGTAGTATGGAGAATATGATGTAGTGTATATAGCAGAGTAATAAGTAAATATCACACAACAGATTTATACTAGTTCGGACCACTGTCCTACATCCTGTCCCAGACTCACTTCTGGTATTTCACTAACACTAAAACCCACACTTCGCCCGGAGGAATAGGTTCACAATTACCCGAACACATGAACGGGATTTCTTGCCTCAACCGTTGAAGAGGTCTTCACTAATATAGAATAATTGTTGACTCTTTTGTGTTCTTAATAACACAGATTGTCAAATATTAAGTACACCCTTCTTGTAGCCTTTCCTTGATGATAATCATTAAGTATGTAAAGGAATATGGAAGTTTAAAAGTCTCAAGTATGAAAATAGATTGCTTTTTAGAACTTAGAGAGCTTTGAATAAGATAGAGAGAATTAGAATAAAATTCGGTGATTGGATAAATTAATCAACTCTCTATTTATAATATATAAAAAGATACAACTGATCACGAAAGGTTTTGATGAAGAGTTATGAATTAAATAGTTGTGTCTCTTCATAGAAGTTGCAACCTTTCAGAATCAGATGTCTGAAAATAATTTTCAGATGTCTGTTTATAAGTTAAAATTAAAGCCGCAAGGAAATAGTGCATTTCAGAACAAATTCAGACGTCTGAAATATTTGAAACAGACGTCTGAATATTGTATTTGAAAATAATCTATTTCAGTAAACAGACGTCTGAAATTTTCAGACCAGACGTCTATTTTCTGTTATCAGCTTATACCTTGCCTATTTTATAATAAAAGAACTATATATATAAAACGTGTGTGTGTGTAATCATCAAGGAAGACTTTAACATATAAATCTAGGACTAACAGACTCTAACAACATATGAGTGATCTTTGTTTTGTATTCTTGAATCTGATTGTCAAAAGTATCTTCCTACAACATAGAATTAGCTAATAATATGTATATTTGCTTGTATAGTTGTCATAGTCAAAATAATATATAGCGGGATTCAACACTTTGTAATTTGATGAAAAATCTATGATAGTTTCCATTTATTATAAGGCTTTCGTTGAATGAAGTTATATATGCGTTGTATAAATTGTGTTATGCCTTATATTATGAAAAATCTTGTTATGCTTTGTGTATAGATTGTGTTATCCATTGTATAGATTGTGTTATATGCTTTGTGTTATGAAAAATATGTGTTGCGGTTTCTGTTTATATACACACACAAACACACACACACACATATACATACATACCTAATTATATATATATATATAATTAGATATGGTCTACGACCATGTCTAAATTGCACCATATACATCTATAGATTATTTAGGTATGGTTTATATTCGTATCTAGTAATCATTTAGATATGACTAAGAGTCATATGTTATTACTAGTGAGATATGGTTTATAGTCGTATCTAATAATTTAAAAAGACATATTTTTGATATGGCCTATAGTCGTGCCTAATTGTAGTAGATACTACAAAGAACACATCCTAATTAGCATATATGGTGTAGTGAATGAGACCGAATAAATTATACTAACAGTATCCAGTAAATTTTCAGAGGCAAATGTCCACGAATGCCTGTTGACAAAGCTCATAATGTGTGAACTTCTTGAATAAGATACGAGGTATAATATTCACCATATCCGGTAAGTTATTATCAACAATACTCACAATAGTTTTCCCTTCTAAACTATAACTTAGAAAAGGGTAAAAAGGTGAAAGTCTAACAAGAAATTCTGACATGTTAGTAATACAAATTATTAATACATGTAAACTATTACTAACATATTTTTACTATTTTCATTTAAAAAAACCATTAACATATATCAAAACAAATGGAAATAGGCAGTGCTAATTATGAAGGTCACTCATGCATCTCCATAACTATGAAGATGTACTTTTATCAAGCCAGATCAATAGTTAATGAAGTGAAAAAGCTGCTGACATATAAGAAGGTAAACTAAGGAAGGGCTGGAAAAAAATTAACTTGTGCAGAAGTACAGTTATTTCTAGTATGCAATGAAATTGTCAGTTTATAGGCATAAATCAAAAGCAATGATTTGAATTGGCTAAGAATTAATAAACACAAGTTGTAAAGGATAACATACACTTTCCTCACTTATGTTACTCCCAAACTTAAACCAGGCTAGAATCTGATATGAGACTTGATGATGGTAGAGAAATGTCATATGCAGCTGGAAGTAGGAAAAAATCCATAAACAACATTTGCCTATTTTTTAACGAATTAAACTATACCATTCTTCAGTTGTTACATATCATGAAGTTAAGATTACAAAATAATTGAGTGAAATTCAATTATGTACAACTAAACCATGAACAATTCAAAATTTCATCTTAAAAACAAAGAAAATAACATATAGAATTCAGCCTATTGAAGGCTAAACCCGACATGGATGTTCTGAGCCGTAAGTTGTCGTTATTTGTATAATGAGGAAAACAATTGTTTCTTCTTTTCTATTATTACTATTGTCTAGATAAGATTTCCAACTCTATGAAACTAGAACATTAGAAGCAGAAAAAATAGAACTGATTTTGCATTTAAACTCGTATAAGTCATGATAAATAATGCAGAAAAATTACCTAGAAATGAAACCATTAATTCATATCCTAGATTAATAGCGTTGGCTCGATAATCTTTAATCTACAACTTTCACTTTCATCCATTCCTACTGAAGAAAACAGTAATGATCAATCTTTGTAATTCCACAAAATAAAGACCACAGTTGATCCCTAGGTATAGAAATTAAATGAAAACACTATCAGGTCATCAATAACTTGCTATTAAAATTTTCAATCTTTATATTGGAAATACCATTCTGATATATTTTTTCCATTGAAACTATGAATCTGATCAGTAGCTTTGATTTTTCCAAAAAAATCACTTGTATAAAAGAAGCATTGTTTAATATATCCATCTTGGAAAAATAAATATTTCGGAAAGAATACAATAAACAATGAGGTTACAACTAAGCAAACTATTTTTTCGTTAGCCTTTAAATATGTTTCGCTCAGTAATTAAACATTTTTTTAATTTACATGATGCACTAAATCAATCAGTAATAAACCATAGACACACACAAAAGATTCATGTAGTAACAACCACTAAGTGACTATTATAGACTAATTTTGCTAAAAGCTTGCATCTTCCTACCTAAACACATCATGGAAGTTGGTCGACTTCCAGTGTTAAATTTTTATAAGTTGCTATTTAAATATTATATAGAAAACATAAGAGTATAGTTATAGGTTTTTAAAGAGGCAATTTACCCAGTTTCAAAAAAAATAAAATTATATTGCTTTATAAAACCATACCAATTTATACATCTCTGACACAACCAATTTTTCAAATTTCCTGTAGAAAATAATTGTCAAAAGTCAACAGTCATCCAAAATTTCCGAAATGGATTAATATCCATTACATAAAAAAAACATAAGATATAGTTCAAAGTAAAATAAATAAGAAAAAAAAAGAATGTTTTTATAATCAAAGCAAACATAAGATTTATCAGAAAGTAAATACATAACAAAAACAAATGGAAAAACCAATTTCAAATCGACATTATCAAGTTTTAGATGTAGGGGTAAAATTAAACATCGTCTGTTCACTTAAAAGAAACATAAGATAGACATGAAATATATCAAAAAGGGACTAATATTCTTTAAGTAAGCAGTTTACCAAAGGAAATCGTGCAGTTGAGCAACACTAGTGCTTCAGCATCTAATATCAAGGAAGTGGAACGAAATTGGTGATGAAATCGATCCACAAAAGAAATTATCTAAAAAGAAGTTTGCTTTCTTCTAAGCAAAAATAATAGGGTAAGGATGATGGATCAGAAGATGGGTGATGGCGCGGTAGGACCGATATCATGTTGCTCCTTTCAAGTAAGATGTCAGGGTCTTCGATCTCATAACCATAAATATAAAGCCTCCATAAAGGCAAAGGACAACACTTTGACGATTGCTATAATGATTTCGACAGAAGGGCCAAGACTAAAGGGAAACAAATTGGGTACTAATAGCACATTATGGCGGAGATCTGGAGTAGAATTCTGGATATGGTAGAAGTAGGAGAGGCCAGTGTCGACGACAAGTAAAAGGCTCTAATTTGGGGAGGCGAATATTTTAGGGTTTTGATGAGAAAGGGGAAGGAGAAGCTGGGTACGAGAAGAGACGTGAATACTTCTGGACTTCATGGAAAAAACTATGAAGAGCATGATCTTTGAGTTTAAATTTATTAGAATGGTTGTGAGCTCTCGAGACCAAACTCGGTAATTATAATATAGTATAGATTCCAAAAATTCTTGTCAAAAACTTTAAATTGGCACGTAAGTTTTCAATAACAGTTGTATAACAACCTAAGATGCATCAATTCTATTGTTAACCAAATAGTCTTTTTGTAATTGGAGATTCATCAAATTATCATTTCCATGAGCCCTGCACAAAAGCTCCTTGCCCTTTTGATACAAGTATGGTTGAATTTCATGCGATTAACTACCTCTTATATGAGTTATTGCACAAACTAATCGACCTATAATCCTTCAACCGAAATCACGAAGGTGGCCTTTAGACTAATAATAGCGCTGGCAACCGACCAAACTCAATCATTGATGGCCTCCATTTAATTTCTTTCAATTTATCTCTTTCAACTTAGATGACATGAGGAGGGCCTTGGAAAGTTTTGGAATAAGCAGGGGGAATTCGAAGATCCTCTAAACCTAGAGCTCGCAGGGCTTTGAAACCAAATACATTACCCACAATGGAAGTAAACATGTTAGTAACAGAACCTTCTTCAAAAAGGTCTAAAGGATAAGCTATATAAGCAATATATTGATTTTCTTCCCCAACAACAACCTTAATGCGGTAGCATCGTCCTTTGTAACGATCAAGACCGGTAAATCTCTGTAAACTCAAATTGGCATCTTGGTTGATTTACATCCAGCAATTATGAGTCAACCGATGGAGTTTAAATCGGTGAAAGCATTGCCCAACAATCAAGTTACAAAGAAGAATACTTCACCAGTAGTATCAAAAAACTGAATGGAGAATTTACAAATATCAATATGAGCACCCAATGTTCCTTCTAAAGCAACTTCAAGGTACCACTTATCAAATCCATAAAAATGGTAACATGAAATTGAATAGTAGAATTAGAGATAACCATTAAAAGATATTAATCGGGTTTCATCTCCAAATCCAAATTACAATTGATTTTGGGATAGCAGACAAAATATTTTAAGGAAAGCTTATCATGTATGCTTCCCAAAATACTGAGCATCATCATTCTGACCCTTTCTAGTAACCAACAGAATGTTTGTTAAATTTAAAATCCCTATAAATTGAAGCAAGCCCAAAGAAAGAGTAGTCGACTATCATTGAATGCAGATCACTCCAATTCACGAAACTTATTACCGAATAAGTCTACTTACCTTCCAGCATCGGATTCCAGCGAAAATTAATCCAAATTAAAGAAGACCAACTTTAGGACTTTGGAGAAGTGGTGTTAAATGTCGGGTTTAATCAATTACACCAGACCTCACTTGTCCACTTATGGCTTAATCTTCAGTGGTATGACTTCCAGAAGCATTCCGAAAGTATTCACGTTGATGGCCGAAGTTGCAGTTCGAAGTTGCTTGATTTGAGATGATCTACTCAGACTTAGAAGTCAATTGTAACCCTCGTTTTGCTAAGAGTGGATTTGCTCAAATTTGTCACTAGAGAGGTAAATCTGTGGAGCGGTTATATAGTGTGAAAGGAATCACCAATCATCTCCCCATGGGAGAAGAAAGCGGTTTTTACTTCATATATATATATATATTGTTTGGAAAACTAACTGCAGAGTCGTAGACAACGTTGCTCTCTTGAAGACATTTCAGCGATCTACTCAATGGTGCAAAGTTGTTCATACCTTTTGTCGCCACCTCTAGGATAAAACATCCTTTTCTTCAATAGCAATTCACTTGCACAAACGAAATGAGCTTGATTTGTACTAAAAAAACTATATCGCTCTTTTTTTAATGAAATTTTTTCAATGAAGATAAGGAGGTTTTTGAAGAGAGAGGAAAATGAAAAAATTGTTCTACATTTTGCTTTGTCTATTCTATTTGTTATATAGATAGATGCAAAAACACAATGTTTGCTATGTTAGTGGGAGGAAAGTTGGATCTCAATTAATACCATAATAAAAGAAGCGGTCAAAAAATTGCAATTTATAAAGTGTAAATTGTATACATTTCAAAAGTGATGAATTTTAATAAGTTTTAATTTATTATCATTCATATAGTAATATTTTAATACCATTTGTTTTTGTAACAGCTCGATAAAAAATCACATAAATATATGACCGTTGTGCTAGTGTAACTCCTCAATCACAATGGTGGCTCATATATATATATATATATATATATATATATATATATATAGGCAAGCGTTCCGTTGCACCCCAAAAATGGAGCACCCCAAAAGCCCCCTGATTTCCACCTCTCATTTATATTAAAGAAAGTGGGTGGGAAGTGAGAGAGTTAGTGGAAGGAGAGAGAAGAGTAGTTAGTGGGATATGAGTGGTGGAAAAGTGGGAGGCTAAAGAGGTGCTCACTATTTGGGGTGCCATTGAACCTGCCTCATATATATATATATATATATATATATATATATTACTATTATAACTTTCAACGTCTCTATTGCAATAATGGCTCAATAATAAATTCTTAGTAACTGTAATTTTTTTTAAATAAATTCACTACATATACAAAACGTTTCCAACAATCCCCCACTTGATTTTTTTGTAAAAATATTTTTTGAGTAGTTTCTAAAAACATAAAATTGTACATAAACTAAAGTATCTTCCGACTTGAATCTTTGCATAGTTGAAAAGACTCAATTTTTACTAGAGTGACACGTGCTCTTGAACTCTATTCCTGACATCAGACCATACACAACCTTCCCTATAGTGTAATCAAATAAGCCCCTACATTAATGCGCATGCATGTCTATCCTAGTTTAATGAATGCTCTAGAAGTTTTGCCCAAAACTTCATAGGCAACGACCACGTTTCAACATTCACATAGGTGAGTCTATAGAGAGCACTCCTGAAGGTAGGTACGCCACTCCAAATAGAGTATAAATGACATTAATAGTTTCTATTAACTCATCCTCTAATCACTTCAGGAATACAAGCTTCTTAATATGCAAAAAATAGCATGTTCAACTGCTATCACTACACAACTTGTTTTTACACATTGAACCTAGTTCTTGGGATCTCTAGTCATTAAATCGAGTTACCAATGTGTGTGACTCAATGATCTAAGGGCAATAGTCTCATTATTTTAGGAGTATTAAGGAATTTCTCTCTAAACAGTCCTTGCATTTGTGATCCACTCTAACAATACCTGAAGAGAGTAGCTCGCTAATAGTACTATACTTACGACATATCTTTCGTCTCTTACCATTACAATAACGATTCTGAACTTTTGAAATAGCTGCGGTATTATCGCAATGGATTAACACAGCTGGTATCGGTTTTTCCCATAAGGGAATCTGAGCTGGCAGATTTCTCAAGTACTTTGTTTCTTCACTAGTTGTAGCTAGTGCTATCATCTCTAACTCCATAGTAGACTGAGCCAAAATAGTATGTTTCTTAGATTTCCAAAAAACAGCTCCTCTAACAATGCTAAATATGCGGACACTAGTCGTTTTTGAATCATCAGATAAAGTATTCTATCTGCATCGGAATATCCTTCAAGTACAGCAGGAAACTTTTCATAATGTAATCCAAGGTTCATTGTTTGTTTTAGGTATCTCATGAACCTCTCAATACCATGCCAGTACTCTATATTAGGTCTACTTGTAACAACCCGAATTCCGACAAACCGGTTTTTTTCTTCAAAATTCTAATCTACCGAAACCTGTGTTGGTTTGTCTGGTATCCTACAGAAAAGACAGATATAATAAACATATCAGAGCCTAGAAAACATCTCACAACGGAATGGAATAAAATATAATATAATCAAATATAGCCGTACCCAGATAATAATACTGCCTAACTAGTATCCAAAGCTATCATATCTCTACCATAAATCTAACCTGTGAGTACGTTACAAGGAGGGTATCAAAACACAAGTTCTGGTGACTAGATTTAAACTACACATTCTAAATAAGCCTATATATGTTGTTCAGTTACATTTTCTTATTTATTAGGTTACTTATGTTAATAGCACTCAAGGCTTACACACACGTCGTACCCATCTACTCCCTAGTAGATTAACCTAATACAATATACATATAGCTACCCCAATATTAAGGTACACCCTATGGTACCCCACTCGCATGGTCTCCGCCGTAACTCTACAGAAATATACGTAGTCCCTCATCATATGCTGGAACGACGTACAAATTACAGTATAACAATGCTACGTTTCACATGGAACCGTCATCGCCATGCTATGTAAGCATATGGACTGCCACCTTCGAACCATTTGATCGAATCAGATTCCATCACAGAGTAATGCCCTAGAGTCTATGATATACCACCCGGAGCAGACATGCATGTATCTAGACTTTCTCACGTACGTATCGTTAATCGTACTCGATGCCTCAACCTCGATGATACACCATCCCGGAACGATATGCATGTATCCAGATGTATTATCTACTGTGCACCGAGTTTCGTAACAGAGCTATATCAGATATACAGAACTCGGTCGGGAGCCTTTTCAGATATTTGTATACACAGATATTATGGTCTACAATTTCAAGGTGGGTATGGTCCCACCAAATCCCTCCCTCAACTAGTGAAAGGAAAACAAATACGAGAGCAAGTGACGTGCCTCTAACAAACAATCTACATCCAAATTGGCGTGTCCTGCAACCAAAGCCTCGATAGTAAAAGGTCAATGGTTTTTAGGTTTAGCTCTCCGCCTTTCCTCATCACGCTGACTATCGATGACCAGTACCCAACGATTACTATCAATCATATGGTTAGACCCGCCTAAGGCAAAAAAATGATATGGTCGTAACCTGCTTATTCATAGGGCACCAGATTCATCGAATCACTTATGCCACCCTACAGCCTTCTGACTGCCCACTATCATGGCAATCAAGGTATACTCACCGAGTAGTAACACGCAGTCCCAACCTCTGCGAGCATAACCTGTACACTGCCACCACACATAGGACTACCAGGAGTACCCTCCACATCCTAGGAAAACGCGTGCTTCCCCTTCCAATCCTTCGGAGCCAGTAGAATATCAGCAGAACAACAGGAGGAACAAGTAGAATAATCAGATGGACATGCGCTCCCCTCGTGTCTCATGACACCACGATGATCTACTTCGTTGGGTTCTTCACTTTCAAATGTACGGACTGGTCCAAGCGCCTCAGGTTAACGTGTTATTAGGCCCTATGTCCAAACGTTTAATTACGTGCTTGCTCTACCTCATTAGATTTCCAGTTAACGTGGTTATTTCAAATTATATTAACTTCTTATTCAGGTTACCAATCTCTTCTTGCTTATTAATTTCAGTTATATAACTTACCCCATTTTAGTTTATTAATAAGCCTTTACCATGTTATTTTTATCAGAAGATTTCAGATTCTCAGGTTTTCAGATAACATGTTCTTCTTATCAGCACGATTCAGATTCTCAGGTTTATAGATTACTTAATTTATAATTAAGTACAACTTATTGCATTTCATAAATTTTCCCTTCTTTTCTCTACTTATTAAAAACTGCTGGTTTCAGGTTTCCAGATTTGCAGATTAATTAATTTATAATTAAGTACAACTTATCCCATTACATAAGTTATCTCATTTTCTCTATTGTTTATTATAACCTAAGTTATAATTTCCACTTGTCCCTAGGACAAGCCTACCTATTATCTTTCCTTTTCCCCTTCAGTTCTATTCATAATAGGTTAATATCATTCCCCGTTCATTCCGATTCTGTTACTATTGTAGGATTCATTCATTTCCATTAATTACAATTAATGTCATTTAACTCTTTCCAGTTATATACATATATGTTAGTGCACCAAACCCCTCATATTAAGTTGACCACTTGTGGATGCTGTATTTGTTGGGCAGTTCCGAGCAGGCTTCTACAACAAGTTGAACTTAACATCATGTCTCCATGTGGTTATTTACAATTTCTTAATTATGGTAGATTTTTCATACAAATCAAGCATGCCTGTTCTTTCTCGTTATTCCCAAATTTTACTGTAATTCTATTTACAACCTTTTTGGCATAATAATTCTATTAATAAAATACTCATGTTCATTGTAAATTTCATAATTACAGCATTCACAGAAATTCCCAATTCAGATAGGTGACTAATGGAAATAGGCTTTATACAGTAGAAATGTTCACAGTTGTTTCAAGATTACACTACTGCAGAAGTTTCATCATTTATAAGAAGGATACAATTTAGTTTTAATTACAACAGTACTAATTTCAACAGATTTTAGCAGGTTAATCATTTCAGTAGATTACAGTGGGTTAAACATTTTAGCAGATTAATCATTTCTGCAGATTAATTATACATATTAACGGGCAACGACAAACAATAGATATACCATTATCAAAAGTTATAACTTAAATCCACTCACCTGATAGCTTTCCAATTCATGAATCTGGTCTAGACTTAGCATTCCATGGCTCTCCTTGGCTCTCCTAACTGAATCTAGAATCTAAATAACCATGGAGTCACAATTCTCAAACTAAAACAAAAAGGAAAAAATAAGAGAAATCTAAATTAACCAGATCCAAGAATTTACATCACTTCGATCAGAATTTTGAACACCTATTTGTAAATATACATTCTTTTCCTCCAGATCTTGAATCAGAATTTCCTAAGACTAATTATTCTATTTTCTAAAGAGATTTGAGGAGGAAGAAGAATGGCAGAGTCTAGATAGCCTCTCAGAAAATATAAGTTTTAGGCTAGGCTCTACTAGACTATTTATAGGTGTTCAAGAAAGTGGATATGATCTTGTACACGCAGCGCTGAGTCAGCAACGAATGTGTTTCGAAAAACAGTCCAGATTCACTGAATGTACCTTCCTAGATTAGGGTTGGGTCGACCCACTACCCCCTGGGTTGACTTAGCACCCTTGGGTCGACCCATATTGGCCCAGGTGCGCATTGTATTCAGTTTGAATTTCTGGAATATTTTAAATATTATACTTACATATAAACCCCTTATATGTATACAAAACTTCTAATGCCCATTTTACACGTATATACATACGCATAACTTTTATTTCATTTTCAAAACTCAAACGGTGTACTGCCGTCATTTAATTCTTACATATTTTCAATGATTGCAGGTGTATTTTGAATTTCTCTTCTGTATATATATAACCATATATATGCACATAATTACATATGCATGTATACATATCTTTTTGTAATTTCTTATATGTATAATCTTCCTTATATGTGCATTTATACCAAATTTTCTCTTAGAACGTGTACTATTTTAGTCGTTCCTCTAAAATAAAAATATGGCTCCCGCGGGAATCGAACTTGTACCACTCTCTTGGAAGTCACATGCTTTTACCAACTGGACTACATAGGCTTTTGTTAACAAGACTAAAAACAATGGTGGTTATTGTTCTTTTATTATACCTTCTTTTCATGTTTGTTGTAATATTTCATTTAGGGGTATCTCTTTCATCTTAAATCTGTTTACTGCAATCCATAGGTCTAAATTGACCAGAAAATCGCCATGGACGCAATGACGCTAATCCCGTGACCAAATTCTGGAAGCTCTTCAAATTTCATTTTGTTTAATTAAAAATGTGGGGTGTTACATTCTCCCACCCTTAGGAAATTTCGTCCCCGAAATTAGATAAGGGTAAAATCAAGTGATTCCTCGCATGAATCAAAAACATCATGTGTGCATCCAATTTCGCAACCATTTTTGTACTAGTGCAAAGTGTAATTCAACATTAATACATAAACGAAAGCCTAAGAAGTACCTCCTATATAAAGGCAAATTTTTCTTGAAAATCTTTTTGAAATCATGATGCACACATCCTAAATATACCGGCAATTTCTATATGAATGCAATATTTGAAAATCAAAATACTTTTTCATCCAAATTTTCCCACACTCTTACTGAGCAAGAGCGCAGTTCATCCAATTTTTGCATCCAAAACCCTACCAAGCAACATTATTTTTTGAATTTCAGAAAAATCTAATTTTCTAAATTTGATTTCTTATGTTATAAAAAGGTAGAAAACTGAAAGCTTCACATCCTCCGTTTTTCTTTTAGTCACCTTTTTTATCCGTACTTGGATTTTAGGTGACTATTATATAAATATTCCTTATTTTCCTATCCAAGCACAATCCACATAAGAAATCTTTCTCTGTTGTAGATTTTATTTTTCAACTTATCTTGGAAAAATTTATTCTTATTCACCTTTTCTTAGAATTTTCCATTTTTCTTTAACTGTCATGTTTGTTGCTTTACTGAATTTGTTGTTTCCATTTTAGTTATGCTGTTACTCTTTTCTTAACTTATTTAACTTAATCCCCTGATCTAAGTTTATTTTCAAATAAGCCTTCTAGTCCTTCAAATAAAATAGAAAAACAGACACTCTACACGACTACTACTAAGGGCCAAGAATCTTAGGACTATGTCCCCCTCATATAGAAAAGTTCAAACCACGGGATCAATGACAGGTTTAGGTGCTACCATAACTACCCAACATGAACAAAATAATAGAACGATCCCAACATAAATGTAATAACGGGTTTCACCTCAACATAAATGTAATAACGGGTTTAGGATTTAAATACTTACTTGCCCTTCACTATCTTTAGTTACTGGTAGTACTTGTTGTGTACTAACAGTTATTTCTAAGCAAAAACCTAGGCTACTCAATGCTTACGCATTCTACGGGAACTTACAACTATTCCAAGATAATTCTGGCTGTTTGCTTCATAGCCTAAAGCTTTTCCTGCCTTCCCTAGGTACTAATCCTTACCTACTCCATGATTTTAAAAACGTGGTTTGGCTTCCTCATTTTACTTTCCTTCCAAAAGTTGAAAGGGTTAAAGCTTTATTTTCCTCATCAAAATATATTTTTTGCCAAACCATAAAACATGTCATCTCAAAATCTATTGGATTTATGTAACTATTATATAAAGATTCCATATTTTTCTATCCAAGCACAGCCCACATAAGAAAACTTTCTTTGCTAAAGATTTTCTTTTTCATCTTATCTTTGAAAATTTTATTCTTATTCACCTTTTCTCATAAGTTTCCATTTTTCTTTAACTGTCATGTTTGTTGCTTTACTAATTTTGTTGTTTCCTTTTTAGTTATGCCTTTTATCTTATATAACTTATTCCTCTGATCTAAGTTTAGTTTCAAATAAGCTTTCAAGTCCTTCAACTAAAACAGGAAAACAAACGTTCTACACAGCTACTACTTAGGGCCAAGAATCTCAGGACTATGTCGCCCTCAGATAGAAAAGTTCAAACCATGAGATCAATGACAGGTTTACGTGTTACCCTAACTACCATCCAGGAACAAAATAACAGAACGATCCCAACAGAAATGCAATAATGGGTTTTACCCCTAACATGAAAATTAGCAACAGGATTTAAATACTTACTTTCCCTTCACTATCTATTAGTCAACGCTAGTCCTTGTTGTGTACTAATAGTCATTTCCAAGTAACAACCTAGGCTTCTCAATGCTTAGGCATCCTACGGGAACTTACCACTACTCCAAGGTAATTCTCGCTATCTTCTTCATAGCCTCAAAACTTTTTCCGCCTTCCCTAGGTACTAATCCTTACCTACTCCATGATTTTAAAAACGTGGTTTGGGTTCCTTGTTTTACTTTCCTTCCAAAAGTTAAAAGTGTTAAAATTTTATTTTCCTCATCAAAAATTATATTTTTCCAAACCATAAAACATGTCATCTAAAAAAAATGCAAATCATTTTTTTTTCAAATTGCAAAAATTGGAATAGGCAAGGACGACTATTAATCAATTAGGTTAACAACTATTCTTACTTACAATGTCAATTCAGTTAGTTACAACTAGGTGCAAACATCTACTTCATTCTTAATTTATACAACTTATTTTATCTACTTAACAAAATTTTATGTTAAAATAATTATCAAAAATGATTGTCAAAAGAATAGAGATTTCAAAACTTTCTTTAGTGAAAATTCCAGTTTTCAACAAAATGCAACATTTTCTATGTTTTGCTTTTTAATCCTTTCATTCAATATAACATAAAAACTAGCGAGCTATACATACTCTATAATGTGCACCTTTTACTAAGAGAATTTTATTTTAGACAAAATTTTCACAAGAAATCATTATTTCCAAAATATACTCCATTTTACTTCAAAACTCAGTATGCACTTTTTCAAATATGTTTTCACATATTTTAAAACTGTAACTTTTAAGATCAAAACTTGAAAACACCATGACCCATCTTCTAAAACCTTTTACAATTTCAAATTCTTAAAAGTTAACTATGGGGTTAGACTCAAAGTAGAATTCCAACTTACCTAGGCAATCCTAGACACTCTCATAAAGCCAATTCTCTCTACTATATATATTCCTAATCCGTTTTTCTCTTTTTAACCTTTTCCAGTTTATGAGGTTTTACTGCCAAACCCACTAACCTGAAATACTAGCATATGTGATTCACTTTTCTTCCATACAAAGCATATTGTACAATTCTCACCCAAATTACATAAGGGTCTAAGATTTCCATGTTCATTTCTCTAGTGTACAAAGCAGATTTCCCACTTTTACCATATTACGATTTCCCTATATAGTGGGTTCCTTGATGGACCTAAGTATATAATATATATATATATATATTAAAAAAATACAAGTACATTCACTCACTATCTATAGAGGAATCCTAAACCAAGGCTCCGATACCAAATGTAACAACTCGAATTCTGACAGATCGCATTTTTTTCCTTCAAAATTCTTATCTATCGAAACCCGTGTTGGTTTGTCTGGTATCCTGCAGAAAAGACAGAGATAATAAACATATTAGAGCCCAAAAAACATCTCAAAACAGAATGGAATAAAATATAATATAATCAAATATAGCCTTAGTTAGATAATTATATTGTCTAACCAGCATCCAATGCTATCATATCTCTGCCACAAATCTAACCTGCGAGTATGTTCTGAGGAGGGGGTCAGAACACAAGTTTCAGTGAGTAGACTTAAACTACACATTCTGGATATCCCTACATATACCATTCAGTTACATTTTCTTATTTATTAGGTTACTTGTGTTAATAGCTCTCAAGGCTTACACACATGTCATACCCATCTACTCCTCAGTAGATTAACCTTATACAATATACATATAGCTACCCCCAATATTAAGGTACTCCCCGTAGTACCCCACTCGCATGGTCTCTGCTGTAACGCCGCAGAAATATATGCAGTCCCTCATCCTACATCGGAACGACGTAAGGATCTCTGTATAACAATGCTACGTTCCATATAGAACCTCCATCGCCATACTACGTAAGCGTACGAACTGCCACGTTCGAACCATTCAATCGAATCAGATTCCATCACAGAGTATTGCCCTAGAGTCTATGATACACCACCCGCAGCAGACATGCATGTATCAAGACTTTCTCATGTACGTATCGTTAATCGTACTCAGTTCCTCAACCTCGATGATACACCATTCGGAAACGGTATGCATGTATTCGCATGTATTATCTACTGTGCACCGAGTTCCGTAACAGAGCTATATCAGATATACAAAACCTGGTCGGGAGCCTTTTCAAATATCTATATACACATATGCTGTGGTCTACAATTTCACGGTGGCTATGGTCCCACCAGACCCGTCCCTCAACTAGTGGAAGGCTAACAAATATGAGAGATAGTAACGTGCCCCTAACAAACAATCTACATCCAAATTGGCATGTCCCGCAACTAAAGTCTCGATAGTAAAAGGTCAATGGTCTTTTGGTTTAGCTCTCCGCCTTTCCGTATCACGCTGACTGTCAATGACCAGTACCCGACGATTACTATCAATCAGATAGTTAGACCCGCCTAAGGCAAACAGATGAGATGGCCGTAACATGCCTAGTCACAAGGCACCAGATTCGTCGAATCACCTATGCGACCCTACAACTTTCTGACAGCCCACTATCGTGGCAATCAAGGTATACTCACCAAGTATTAACGCGTAGACCCAACCTCTACGAGCACAGACTAAATGCTGCCACAGCATAAAGGACTGCCAAGAGTACCCTCCACGTCCCTGGAAGTCGCGTGCTCCCCTTCCAATCCTTCGAAGCCGGCAGAACAACAGGAAGGACGGGCAGAATAATCTGATAGACGCGCTCTCCTCATGTCTCATCATACCACGATGATATACCAAGTTTGATTCTTCACTTTAAGACGTACGAACTGGTGATTAGGGCCTATGTCCAAATGTTTAATTACGTGTTTGCTCTACCTCATTAGTTTTCCTATTAACGTGGTTATTTCAAATCATATTAACTTCTTATTCAGGTTACCAATCTCTTCTTGCTTATTAATTTCAGTTATATAACTTACCCCATTTTAGTTTATTAATAAGCCTTTAACATGTTATTCTTATCAGCAGATTTTAGATTCTCAGGTTTTCAGATAACATGTTCTTCTTATCAGCAAGATTCAGATTCTCAGGTTTATAGATTAATTTATTTATAATTAAGTACAACTTATTGCATTTCATAAGTTTTCCCTTCTTTACTCTACTTATTAAAAACTGCAAGTTTCAGGTTTCTAGATTAATTAATTTATAATTAAGTACAACTTATCCCATTACATAAGTTATCTCATTTTCTCTATCGTTTATTATAACCTAAGTTATAATTTCCACTTGTCCCTAGGACAAGCCTACCTATTATCTTTCCTTTTCCCCTTCAGGTCTATTCATAATAGGTTATTATCATTCCTCGTTCATTCCGATTCTGTTACTATTATAGGATTCATTCGTTTCCAATAATTACAATTAATGCCATTTAATTCTTTCAAGTTATATATATATATATATATATATATATATATGTAAATGCACCATACCCCTCATATTAAGTTGAGTACTTGTGGATGTTGGATTTGCCGGGAGGCTCCTGGCAGGCATCTACCACAAGTTGAACTTAACCTCGTGTCTCCGTGCGGTTATTTACAATTTCTTAATAACGATAGTTTTTTCATACAAATCAAGCATGCTTGTTCTTTCTCATTATTCCTAAATTTTACTATAATTCTATTTACAACATTTTTGGAATAATAATTCGATTAAGAAAAATACTCATGTTCATTGTAAATTTTATAATTACAGCGTTCACAAAAATTCCCGATTCAGACAGGTGATTAATGAAAATAGGGTTTATACAACATAAATGTTCTCAGTTCAGGTTTCAAGATTACAGTATTGCAAAAGTTTCATCATTTATACGAATAGTTTTAATTACAATAGTACTAATTTTAACAGATTTTAGCGGGTTAACCATTTAAGCAGATTAAACATTTCAGCAGATTTACATTTCAGCAGATTAATCATTTCAGCAGATTACAACAGATTAAACATTTCAACAGATTAATTGTACATACTAACGGGGAATGCCAAACGATAGATATACCATTATAAAAAGGTATAACTTAAATCCACTCACCTAATAGCTTTCCAATTCATAAATCTGATCCATACTTAGCATTCTATGACTCTCCTAACTGAACATAGAATCTAAATAACCATGAATTCACAATTCTCAAACTAAATGAAAAGGGAAAAAAGAAGAAAAATCAAAATTAACTAGATCCAAGAATTTACCTCATTTCGATCAGAATTCAAGACATCCATTTGTAAATATACATTCTTTTCCTCCAGATCTTGAATCAGAATAACCTAAGACTACTTATTCTATTTTCTAAAGAGATTTAAGGAGGAAGAAGAATGGCAGAGTCTAGACAGCCTCTCAAAAAATACGAGATTTAGGCTAGGCTTCGCTAGCCTATTTATAGGTGTTCAAGAAAGTTGATATGATCTTGTACATGCAGCATTGAGTCAACAACAAATGTGGTTTGAAAAATAGTCCAGATTCACCGGATGAACTGCACAGATCAGGGGTGGGTCGACCCACCTACCCCCTAGGTCGACCGTAGGGTCGACCCATATGGGTCTAGATGCGCATTGTCTTCAGTTTGATTTTCTAGAATATTTTGAATATTATATTTACATATAAACCCCTTATATTTGTACAAAACTTCTAATGCCCATTTTACATGTGTGTGTGTGTGTATATATGCGTAACTCTATTTCATTTTCAATTTTTAAACGGTGTTATGCCATCGTTTAATTGTACCTATTTTCATTGATTACAGGTTTATTTTGAATTTCTCTTACGTATATATATACATATACATACATACATACATATATATATATATATATATTTGCATATATTTACATATGCATGTATACATATCTTTTTGTATTTTCTTATATGTATAATTTTCCTTATATGTACATTTATACCAAATTTTATCTTAGAACATGTACTATTTTAGTCATTCCTCTAAAATAACCCGTGGGAATTGAACTTGGGCCACTCTCTTGGAAGTCACATGCTCTGACCAGCTGGACTACATAGGCTTTTGTTAACAAGACTAAAAACAAGGGTGGTCGTTGTTCTTTTCTTATACCTTCTTTTCATGTTTGTTGTAATATTTCATTTAAAGGTATCTCTTTCATCTTAAATCTATTTTATGCAATCCATAGGTCTAAATTGACCTGAAAATCGCCACGGACGCAATGACGCTAATCCCGTGACCAAATTCTGGAAGCTCTTCAAATTTTATTTTATTTAATAAAAAATGTGGGGTGTTACACTACTAGTAAACCGGCACAATAATCCCATGACATATGCAATGTCGGGTTTAGTACAAATAGTGCATACTGAAGGCTTCCAATGATGCTCGCATAGTCAGACTGTCTTACACCTTCACCAGTGTTTTTAAATAGCTTCACACTGGGATCAATGGTGTACATGCGGCTTTACAGTCAAACTAATTGTTTTCCTTTAGATTTTTCTCAATATAATGAGATTGATCCAAAGAAAGTCCCTTTTCGGTGAATCTTCTCAATATAATGAGAATGGTCCTTAGAAAGTCCCTTTTCAGACCTAGGTATTTTAATACCAAGGATTACACTCGGCTCACCTACATCTTTCATATCAAAGTTGGCACTTAGCAAAGATTTAACATTGTTTATGTCATGAATTTTGACCTAAAAATGAGTAGGTCATATACATAAAGACATATAATAGTACAAATGTCATTCTCAGACTCGTAATAAATGCATTTGTCACTTTAGTTAACTTTAAAACCATGTGAAATGATTAAGTTATCCAATTTTTCATGCCATTGTTTAGGTGCTTGTTTTAAACTATATAATGATTTATCCAATTTGCATACTTTGTGTTCTTGACCATGTACTACAAATCCTTCAAGCTGGTCCATATAAATTTCTTCCTCTAATTCACCATTTAAAAATGCGGTTTTAACATCCATTTTGTGCATTATTAAATTATGAATAGAAGCAAGTGAGATTAATACCCGAGTGGATGTAATTCTAGTTACAAGTGAAAAAGTGTCGAAGAAATGTACGTTTTCTCTTTGTTTAAAACCTTTAGCTACTAGAAGGGCTTTATATCTATCGACAGTGCCATCAGGTTTTAATTTCTTTTTAAGCACCCATTTACCGCCTATAGATTTACAACTAGGTGGTAAATCAACTAAATGCTAAGTCTTATTAGATTCCAAACTATCCATCTCATCATTTATAGACTCTTGCCAAAAATCGGCATTACTGAAGACAAGGCCTCTTAGAGGTCTAAGGGATCCTCCTCTATAGTAAAAGCACAAAAATCTGAAACAAAATCTTTCACGGTTCATGCTCTTTTACTTCTTCTAGGTTCATTTTCAGAATGTTCATAGGTTATGTTCTTACTGGTAATAAATTACTTGATATGCCTCCACTATTCCTTAATTTAAAAGGAAATTTAGTTTCATAAAAATCAGCATCATTTTATTCAATTATATTATGTGTATTTATGTTATAAAATATGTATGCTTTGCTATTAACAACATATCCAGTTAATACACATTTATATGCTCTACTTGCTAATTTTATTCTCTTAGGGTCTAGAATACGAACATATGCCAAGCATCCCCAAGTTCTAAAATAGGAAATATTGGGTTTGTAATTTTTAAGAAGTTCGAAAGGTGAAATTTTACTTTTTGATTTAGGGATTCTATTTAGTACATAACATACCATTAATAATATATCCCCCCACCAATGTTTTGTTGCACCAGAATTTAATAATATGGAAACTATTAATTCAATAAAGGTCCTGTTTTTTCTTTCAGTTTTACCGTTCATTTCAGGTGAATAAGGTGCAGTTCTTTCGTGTATAATACTATGTAGTTTATAGAAATCCAGAATAGAACTAAATTCATATTATGTTCCTCTATCACTGCTAAGTCTTTTAATTTTCTTGTTTGATTGATTTTCAATTTCATTTTTGAATGTCTTAAACATATCAAATGAATAACTTGTATTTTTCATGAGATATACATATGTGAAATCAGAACAATCGTCAATAAAAGTGATAAAGTAATGTGACGAGAAGGCATTTCGCTCGGTCCGAACCAGTCGTTAAACCAATCCAGGCCGTTCGAAACGCCCTATCGTTTGAGAACACGGCAAAACAGAACGCATACAAAAGAACATTTCATTGTATATTACAACAATGCATCAGATTACAAGAATATACAGAGTATAAATGAATAAATATTACACAGAAATATCAGAGATTTAAATTACATTTAAATACATCGCAGCGGAAAATAATACAATACACAACTGAAGGAGATATACGGATACAAAGCTTTCCGGATATCGTTCCAGCTGTAAACCAGGATCCTATGAATATAAATCTGCAAAACCAAAACTACTAGCTGCCCGTGTCAAAATAAGGGCACCCAGAGTTTAGGTTAAAACAATAAACCCCAGGTCAGTCATGGGACTGGTGTGAGAACTAAAACAGTTAATCTTTATTTTAAAGTTAGGTAAATCAAGGGACCACGCCGTATAACACGGAACGGGTTTCCTCCCAAGAATACCAGTGCATATTACAAACAGCGCAATGCTAAATAAAGAAAAATGAAGCTGTTATAAGACCCAGGTCCTATCACACAATGCAACGCAAGCCGGGGGATAGGGTTTTCCCTTATAACAGCCAAAGAATGCTTGATACGTTTAAAACAAATCGTTTGATACTATAATAAGTGCATAGTGTATAAAACAACTTCAAATCATAAGTATCAATCATAGGCGGCATGGGTACCATATATCATGTCGCCATATATAGGTTTACAAATAAAACCGCAAATGTCACGTATTTGGAAATTGGATTTCCATCTATGAACCGAGGCAAAAGATAGTCCTCAACCGATTCGAGACTGTCTAGCCCGAGCCTCAGGCAAGTACTCTGTCAAGCCTTTGGATCCTCAGGGTCGGTCCACCGATGTGGATTAAAATGCCTGAACATGCGTTTCCCCGCCCTATGGGGCGTAGGTGAGCCAACTAAATGACTCCATCGGACCCGGATCGTCCGATCAAACCGAGGCGCCTCGCAACAGCAACAACCACATAAGTCAAACTCGTCAGGGCGTGTAAAACCACTGACGCCACTTCTAGCTAGAAAGAAACGCATGCCCTCCCTGACGTCCTCTCCCGTTTTTGGTTCATACTGGGTGTGAAACACGCAAAGTAAACGTTACACAAAGCTATGCCACAAAGGCCGTGCTTTGATCATCACCACAAGACTTTGCTTTTCAACAGAAGCCTTGATCAATTGCCACTTAGGCATGCCACACAGGCAATTCACTCCATGCGTTTGATATCCATCAATATATAACCCCTGAGCTCGTACGTCTCAGAGAAGGGCGTTAAGCAAGAGAATAAATTCTCCGCTGCCAAACAGATATATATTTAATAGAGATCAATCACATAGACTAAAATCCAATGTCAGACACACAGTCCATTTACAAGTCCGTTCTGGGTCTGAACGAAACCGGAGGCACCTAGTACCCCGCATATCCATCGATCTCCAAGTACGTCTGGACGATCACCAACTGTTTCCATCTTCTTGGGTGTACAGCCCAATCAAGATCATCAGTAATTATCCAAACGACGTGAAGACTTCCGGTCTTCGACCATCGTCTTCATCTTCGACTTATCGTCGTATCAGTTATTCAGAATGGGATAAACCTGGTCTTTCCGAATAACTCGCGTATATTTTAAATAAGTGTTACACAAACACAACATACGCCTCATTCCAATTTATCAGTCACTAACCGTAAATTAATCAAGAGAATAATTCCCCAAATATTAACCCCGAAGGCCGAAACCAACATCAGATCAATATCCAGAAAACCATTCTGCTTGGCTAACCGACAGTTAGTTTCTAAATTTCACATTCATAGGGAAAAGTTCCCATTAATTTTATCCAAGATAAATTCCTTGAATTTATTCTTTATTCTATTTTTGAATCTCAATTCAAACTAGTCGGGATTAGCGAACCTTACCGAAGTAATCATTTATTTTAATTTCCCAATCCCAACCTATTCATCCCATGAAGTAAAACTGGTAATACTTCATATCTAACACCACAGTGTTATCGGTAAATTCAATTACCATTTCACGTTCAAATCTAATTAAAGATTTAACTATCGCCTGGAGCAAAACTGGTGATACTCCATTTTCGATCATTTCAATCTAATTAAAGATTCATTAAAACTCCACTTAGTTTTAATCGTTAACTGGGTTAAAGAATCCGTGTCATTTAAGACACGGTTCACGATAAACCCAAAGTCACATTCCATTAATTATCGGGTTAAAGAACGAGTGTTATTTAAAACACTGTTCACGATAAACCCAAACATCAATATCAATTCAATTCCAATTAAATATTATTTAATTGGTACACTTCATTAAATCTAAATAAAAGATTTAATCTTTTCTCAACTGGGTTCAAGAACAGTGTTAGTGAAGACACCATTCACGACAAACCCAAATCACATTTGATATTCAATACAAGGCTCTGAATAGAAAATATATCGGCTTATATTCAATATCAAATTCTACGATTAACAAATGTCGTATTGGAAATAACGATATAAATATATATCTTTCAAATTTCCATAACAACACCTGTATAATCACGAATTCTAACATCGAAATATTCCGAAGACAATTTCGATTCAAATCCACTCCAATGCAATCATTGGAAATTCTGGTTATTTTTAAAACCCTTTTCAAATTCAATTTATTTACTTAAAAATAAATAGAATTATAATTCTAGTTCCAAACTAGTTTATTTCGATAAAAATCTATTTTTATCTTTTCAAATATGGAGTTTTTCATCCCAATCCTTTCTAAATCATTTCTTATGATTTTACACAAATTATTACTATTTTTAATAGTTTTATCAAGGCCTGTACAGTCGGTTTCCATCAACGGCCATCGAACTGCACTTACAGCGACCTTTTTCAAATTTGATTTGGACATAATTGCAAATCCAACCGTTAGAATTCTAATTTCTCACATTCTCTAGAAAGCTCTTTTCGATACGAACCCAACGGTTCCGGTTTTAGGAGAATCCGACGGTCGGATCTCCCGTAATGTCCGTTTGAAATAAATGGTCGAAATTCGCGAACTGCCGCGGCGCGGCGCGTTCTATTCAGGCCATTATATTATATATATAATATATATAATATATATTTCGTCGATTTCTATTTTAAAACGAATTATATAAATAGTTTTAAATTCGTTTCAAAAGCCATTTCAACTTCCATTTCAATTCAAATCAAAATTGAATTTCTTCTTTATAAATTCGTTTTAAAATTCATTTCTATTCAATTCAAATTTCAATTCAATTTGAATTCATTTCAATTCGCTTTCAATTCAATTTGAATTCGTTTTCAATTCATTTCGAAATCGTTTTCAATTTAATTCATTTCGAAATCGTTTTCAATTCAATTCATTTCGAAATCGTTAAAATCGATATAAATATCGTTCACGTCAAAATGGCGTCAATCTAATCAACACGGCTTCATAAATTTCTATTTTCAAATATTCTATTTCAAATATTCTATTTCAAAATAGTTGTTATTATCAAAATATTTCGTTCAACACATGACCAATCTCAATGGATGAGTACTGTCAACACATGAACCTTTATTTTATATTGATAAAGATGTAAATTTTATTACTAAAATATTTCGTTCAACACATGACCAATCTCAATGGATGAGTACTGTCAACACATGAACCTTTATTTTATATTGATAAAGATGTAAATTTTATTACTAAAATATTTCGTTATTTTCTAAATTGGAATGAGGCCCAATCAATCACCATATAAAATTAATTATATGGATTTTCATACATCACACGCATATAATAGCCTTGAAAAATAATCAACCATCAACCAAAGTGCGCTACACTGTATAAGCATCAAATATAGATATATAACGCTTATAACAGCCTGTCAATCAATCGATCGACATATTTAATCAATCAGGATGAGTGGACTTCAAATTTCATCCCAACACCCGTGTGGGGTTTTCAAACAATCAACCATAGATTTTATTTGTGCAGTTGGGCGATGTGTGAAATTTATCGTCCCAATCAATGTCCTTCAGATATGTGTACATAAACAAACCGTCCGGTTTGTAAATGAATATTTTATTTTATTTTATTCACTTCATGTTAAAAATTATATTTTTAACGATAAAACATTTTATTTTAACATATGAATTTCTATTCGGTTCATTCTTTAAATAAAATGATATTTTTATTTTTCTAATTTATTTTTAGAAAATTTCGGCGGCATAACGGCACGATACTAGAAACGGGACGAGGCCTAGCCTTATCCCCGGTCTAGTGAAGGCCCACGCCATTCACACATCAATCAAAATCACCAAACAACTAAATTCAAATCAAATCATATAACTAATCTATGCAACCAAACAAACAAGTCCATGGTCTGTGGACGATTGTGTCGGGTGCTACTAAGCACCGTCTGCATCCTAGTATATATATATAACTAGAAAAGAAATTTTGAGTGAGAAGTTCTCACCGATAGCTATCCAAACATCTTGACTCTTCTTTTAGAGAAATCTTCATCGCTATCGCATCTTCATCATCTTCGTTGCCCGTAGCCACTACATATATAAAAATCACCCATTTTTATATTTTGATGTCTTTAAAATAAAAATCACATTTTTATTTATTCACTTTCATTTTAAAAATCATATTTTTATAATCGCTTCCTACATTTAAAAATCGAATTTTTACTTTGCTATTCAATATATAAAAATCGAATTTTTATACCGCTACTATATAGATAAAAATTATATTTTCACAACGATGTTCATATAGTAAAGACTATATTTTTATCACGCTATTCTTCATATAAAGATTTTACCTTTTCAATTTCATCACTATAAAAATCACATTTTTATTTTGCTACACATATAAAGATGCTATTTTTAATATTCCTATCATGCAAAAATTTTATTTTTACTTCTCTACATAAACAAAAATCATATGTTTACATCTTCTACATAATAAAGATTATATTTTTAATACTTTAAAAATATAAAAATCATATTTTTAATACTTTAAAAATATAAAAATCATATTTTTAACTTTCCTATATTATAAAAATTATATTTTTATTATCTCTGTAATCTAATTAAAATTCAGATCTTGACCTTATGCGAATAAAAATATGAACTTCATACAAATAAAAATATAAACTTTATATATTACTTCATATATAATAAACTGGTTTTATTTATTCACAAAAAAAATTTATTTAAACTAAATAAACAAGAAAAAAACTAACTATCGCTTAAAGAAAAGGGAGGCGGGGCGTCTGACGGTCGGTGGGAGGGACCAGCGGTGACAGTCTTCCGGTGTGGCGACTGACGAGCTCGGAGGGCAAGGGTTTGCTAAAGGGAATCGGGTCTTGGGGCTACGGTCGTTCGAGTGAGGGAGGGGGAACTGGTGCTCGTGCCTGAACGGCGACGCTGGTGGTGGGGACCCTTCAGGCGGTGGTGGAATCAGGGCTTGGGGCCTTCGCGGGGTCATCGAATCGGGGAGAGATGGATGGACTGGGGAGAGAGGGCGATGGAGGAGGTGCGGCTTGCCAGCGGTGGGTCGCGGTGGGAGGACGTGGCGGCTTCGACGATCGTTCGTCGTTCTCTTTTTTTTTTTTTTGATTCTGAATCATTTAGAAATATAAAAGGGGGGGCCAGAGGTTTTGACGGGGAGAGGTTTTCTTTTTTTTATTTTATTTAATTAATTAATTTTCAAAAAGCTGACTTTTACATACGACCTCGAAACGAGGCCCACCGCCTGTCGTCCATAGCATTTTACCCCCATTCCGAACACCATGGGATATGTATCGTAGGTTGATTTGATCGTTTCGATCAGTTTCCTTTGAATTTACATTTAAATCACTATATTGAATTTTAAACGTACATTTCAAATTACCGGGGTCACATACGAACTTTAAAAATTCCTGATAAATATTTTCTAGCCTCGTATTGACGATACGGTCCTAACAAAACTAGTTTCGTCGAATTCTGAGACCGTTGAAAAAAAGGCCAATTTCCAGTCGATTAAAATCAACTGAAACTGGTCAAACGCGTTTTCCTTCGCCACGCTCACATATTGATTCGAAAAATTAAGAAATTTGGAATCTAGCAATAATTCGACATCACGGACCAAACAAAACTGGTTTCGCCGAAATCCGAGGTCATTTGCAAAATGTCCACTTTTAAGGGCCTGAATTCCATAGCGACTATTCAGAATTTTCAACTGGACATATCTTTTGATTCCCGCTATGAAATCTTGATTTTTCGAATTCGTTGGAAAGATATTCTCGATTAGATCCTAATGTTTTTGGTTTCACTGAAATCCGGTTTGTTTTGCACCCGGTACATTCAATTGAAGTTTGAAATCGAATTATCGAACTACCGCGCCATTATCAATTCTATTTATAATTATATATAAATATTTATATTCTAACGATGACGTATATAATATATACGTCGAATTATATTCAAAATAAATTTCTCGTCGATATTATTTAAAATAATTCATTTTAAATATTCAAAATTCGCTAAAATTGCCAAAATAAAAAATTTAAACGGGCCCAGATTTTCGGGTTGTTACAATCTCCCCCACTTAAAACTTTTCGTCCCCGAAAAGGAACAAAGTCGAAAGTGGTTTGGTTAATCAACACTACATTCGATCTGGCTTGCATTCTCCAACCTTTTAGTTTCTGAGAATTTTCAAATTCTTCAAAAATTTGGCTAACACCCTAAATTTTCGAAAAAATTCGCCATAACCTCCCATGCACCGGGAGCATCGGGGAATTTCAAATAGCTTCCCCGGTCCTTCAGATCTCAAAAAGAAAAAGAAAAAGCCAAGCGGCTAGCCAATAGGCTCATAAAATCATCATCACCCAAACAAAACAGTAAATTATGTAGTAAACATGTACCTATTTGTTGGGCAAACAAATTTTATTCTTCGGCTCTAGCCTCCTTGCTATGACCTGTTCAATGTAGGTACAAGTATATGCAAGCAAACGCAACCAATTTTCAATACAATTCAATATTTGGTTCAATTAGGCTAAATGGCTAAAAATTAGCAAACAAATAAACAAACAACAATCAATTAGTGAATTAGAGTCTCAAATTCATAATTTTGATACATATACAAAAATCATGTTTTTGATGCCAAATCACAACAATAGGCCTTATCTAATTTTTGGTTCCCACACCAGTCAATAGGAAATATATAGATATCACACCTTCGAAACACGAATACCAATTCTGATGATGTTCGAACTATCATCAGAATCATCTCCGGGCGACTAGAGTGTGATTCTATATCTATCCAGTATATTAAAACTTCAAATACACGTTTATGACGCGTATATACAAAACCTTTATATATTGGATTGTCCATATTCAATAAAAATAAATAATCAAATACGTATAAAACAATTTAAATTTTCAAAACAAAATTGTTTTCATTTGAAAAATATAATCTTCACACCCGTTCTAGGATACTACTGATCCTATCTCTAACGGGTCATTCTAATTGGATATTACTAATCCAATATCTGATGAATTCTTTCGTATGGTTCTAATGTGTCTTGTTCTCGAGCTCTGTAAACCAAAGCTCTGATACCAACTGTGACGAGAAGGCATTTCACTCGGTCCGAACCAGTCGTTAAACCGATCCAGGCCGTTCGAAACGCCCTATCGTTTGAGAACACGGCAAAACAGAACGCATACAAAAGAACATTTCATTGTATATTACAACAATGCATCAGATTACAAGAATATACATAGTATAAATGAATAAATATTACACAGAAATATCAGAGATTTAAATTACATTTAAATACATCGCAGCGGAAAATACTACAATACACAACTTAAGGAGATATACGGATACAAAGCTTTCCGGATATCGTTCCAGCTGTAAACCAGGATCCTGTGAATATAAATCTGCAAAACCAAAACTACTAGCTGCCCGTGTCAAAATAAGGGCACCCAGAGTTTAGGTTAAAACAATAAACCCCAGGTCAGTCATTGGACTGGTGTGAGAACTAAAACAGTTAATCTTTATTTTAAAGTTAGGTAAATCAAGGGACCACGCCGTATAACACGAAACGGGTTTCCTCCCAAGAATACCAGTGCATATTACAAACAACGCAATGCTAAATAAAGAAAAATGAAGCTGTTATAAGACCCAGGTCCTATCACACAATGCAACGCAAGCCGGGGGATAGGGTTTTCCCTTATAACAGCCAAAGAATGCTTGATACGTTTAAAACAAATCGTTTGATACTATAATAAGTGCATAGTGTATAAAACAACTTCAAATCATAAGTATCAATCATAGGCGGCATGGGTACCATATATCATGTCGCCATATATAGGTTTACAAATAAAACCGCAAATGTCACGTATTTGGAAATTGGATTTCCATCTATGAACCGAGGCAAAAGATAGTCCTCAACCGATTCGAGACTGTCTAGCCCGAGCCTCAGGCAAGTACTCTGTCAAGCCTTTGGATCCTCAGGGCCGGTCCACCGATGTGGATTAAAATGCCTGAACATGCGTTTCCCCGCCCTATGGGGCGTATGTGAGCCAACTAAATGACTCCATCGGACCCGGATCGTCCGATCAAACCGAGGCGCCTCGCAACAGCAACAACCACATAAGTCAAACTCGTCAGGGCGTGTAAAACCACTGACGCCACTTCTAGCTAGAAAGAAACGCATGCCCTCCCTGACGTCCTCTCCCGTTTTTGGTTCATACCGGGTGTGAAACACGCGAAGTAAACGTTACACAAAGCTATGCCACAAAGGCCGTGCTTTGATCATCACCGCAAGACTTTGCTTTTCAACAGAAGCCTTGATCAATTGCCACTTAGGCATGCCACACAGGCAATTCACTCCATGCGTTTGATATCCATCAATATATAACCCCTGAGCTCGTACGTCTCAGAGAAGGGCGTTAAGCAAGAGAATAAATTCTCCACCGCCAAACAGATATATATTTAATAGAGATCAATCACACAGACTAAAATCCAATGTCAGACACACAGTCCATTTACAAGTCCGTTCTGGGTCTGAACGAAACCGGAGGCACCTAGTACCCCGCATATCCATCGATCTCCAAGTACGTCTGGACGATCACCAACTGTTTCCATCTTCTTGGGTGTACAGCCCAATCAAGATCATCAGTAATTATCCAAACGACGTGAAGACTTCCGGTCTTCGACCATCGTCTTCATCTTCGACTTATCGTCGTATCAGTTATTCAGAATGGGATAAACCTGGTCTTTCCGAATAACTCGCGTATATTTTAAATAAGTGTTACACAAACACAACATACGCCTCATTCCAATTTATCAGTCACTAACCGTAAATTAATCAAGAGAATAATTCCCCAAATATTAACCCCGAAGGCCGAAACCAACATCAGATCAATATCCAGAAAACCATTCTGCTTGGCTAACCGACAGTTAGTTTCTAAATTTCACATTCATAGGGAAAAGTTCCCATTAATTTTATCCAAGATAAATTCCTTGAATTTATTCTTTATTCTATTTTTGAATCTCAATTCAAACTAGTCTGGATTAGCGAACCTTACCGAAGTAATCATTTATTTTAATTTCCCAATCCCAACCTATTCATCCCATGAAGTAAAACTGGTAATACTTCATATCTAACACCACAGTGTTATCGGTAAATTCAATTACCATTTCACGTTCAAATCTAATTAAAGATTTAACTATCGCCTGGAGCAAAACTGGTGATACTCCATTTTCGATCATTTCAATCTAATTAAAGATTCATTAAAACTCCACTTAGTTTTAATCGTTAACTGGGTTAAAGAATCCGTGTCATTTAAAACACGGTTCACGATAAACCCAAAGTCACATTCCATTAATTATCGGGTTAAAGAACGAGTGTTATTTAAAACACTGTTCACGATAAACCCAAACATCAATATCAATTCAATTCCAATTAAATATTATTTAATTGGTACACTTCATTAAATCTAAATAAAAGATTTAATCTTTTCTCAACTGGGTTCAAGAACAGTGTTAGTGAAGACACCATTCACGACAAACCCAAATCACATTTGATATTCAATACAAGGCTCTGAATAGAAAATAAATCGGCTTATATTCAATATCAAATTCTACGATTAACAAATGTCGTATTGGAAATAACGATATAAATATATATCTTTCAAATTTCCATAACAACACCTGTATAATCACGGATTCTAACATCGAAATATTCCGAAGACAATTTCGATTCAAATCCACTCCAATGCAATCATTGGAAATTCTGGTTATTTTTAAAACCCTTTTCAAATTCAATTTATTTACTTAAAAATAAATAGAATTATAATTCTAGTTCCAAACTAGTTTATTTCGATAAAAATCTATTTTTATCTTTTCAAATATGGAGTTTTTCATCCCAATCCTTTCTAAATCATTTCTTATGATTTTACACAAATTATTACTATTTTTAATAGTTTTATCAAGGCCTGTACAGTCGGTTTCCATCAACGGCCATCGAACTGCACTTACAGCGACCTTTTTCAAATTTGATTTGGACATAATTCCAAATCCAACCGTTAGAATTCTAATTTCTCACACTCTCTAGAAAGCTCTTTTCGATACGAACCTAACGGTTCCGGTTTTAGGAGAATCCGACGATCGGATCTCCCGTAATGTCCGTTTGAAATAAATGGTCGAAATTCGCGAACTGCCGCGGCGCAGCGCGTTCTATGCAGGCCATTATATTATATATATAATATATATTTCGTCGATTTCTATTTTAAAACGAATTATATAAATAGTTTTAAATTCGTTTCAAAAGCCATTTCAACTTCCATTTCAATTCAAATCAAAATTGAATTTCTTCTTTATAAATTCGTTTTAAAATTCATTTCTATTCAATTCAAATTTCAATTCAATTTGAATTCATTTCAATTCGCTTTCAATTCAATTTGAATTCGTTTTCAATTCATTTCGAAATCGTTTTCAATTCAATTCATTTCGAAATCGTTTTCAATTCAATTCATTTCGAAATCGTTTTCAATTCAATTCATTTCGAAATCGTTAAAATCGATATAAATATCGTTCACGTCAAAATGGCGTCAATCTAATCAACACGGCTTCATAAATTTCTATTTTCAAATATTCTATTTCAAATATTCTATTTCAAAATAGTTGTTATTATCAAAATATTTCGTTCAACACATGACCAATCACAATGGATGAGTACTGTCAACACATGAACCTTTATTTTATATTGATAAAGATGTAAATTTTATTACTAAAATATTTCGTTCAACACATGACCAATCTCAATGGATGAGTACTGTCAACACATGAACCTTTATTTTATATTGATAAAGATGTAAATTTTATTACTAAAATATTTCGTTATTTTCTAAATTGGAATGAGGCCCAATCAATCACCATATAAAATTAATTATATGGATTTTCATACATCACACGCATATAATAGCCTTGAAAAATAATCAACCATCAACCAAAGTGCGCTACACTGTATAAGCATCAAATATAGATATATAACGCTTATAACAGCCTGTCAATCAATCGATCGACATATTTAATCAATCAGGATGAGTGAACTTCAAATTTCATCCCAACACCCGTGTGGGGTTTTCAAACAATCAACCATAGATTTTATTTGTGCAGTTGGGCGATGTGTGAAATTTATCGTCCCAATCAATGTCCTTCAGATATGTATACATAAACAAACCGTCCGGTTTGTAAATGAATATTTTATTTTATTCACTTCGTGTTAAAAATTATATTTTTAACGATAAATCATTTTATTTTAACATATGAATTTCTATTCGGTTCATTCTTTAAATAAAATGATATTTTTATTTTTCTAATTTATTTTTAGAAAATTTCGGCGGCATAACGGCACGATACTAGAAACGGGACGAGGCCTAGCCTTATCCCCGGTCTAGTGAAGGCCCACGCCATTCACACATCAATCAAAATCACCAAACAACCAAATTCAAATCAAATCATATAACTAATCTATGCAACCAAACAAACAAGTCCATGGTCTGTGGACGATTGTGTCGGGTGCTACTAAGCACCGTCTGCATCCTAGTATATATATATAACTAGAAAAGAAATTTTGAGTGAGAAGTTCTCACCGATAGCTATCCAAACATCTTGACTCTTCTTTTAGAGAAATCTTCATCGCTATCGCATCTTCATCATCTTCGTTGCCCGTAGCCACTACATATATAAAAATCACCCATTTTTATATTTTGATGTCTTTAAAATAAAAATCACATTTTTATTTATTCACTTTCAATTTAAAAATCATATTTTTATAATCGCTTCCTACATTTAAAAATCGAATTTTTACTTTGCTATTCAATATATAAAAATCGAATTTTTATACCGCTACTATATAGATAAAAATTATATTTTCACATCGATGTTCATATAGTAAAGACTATATTTTTATCACGCTATTCATCATATAAAAATTTTACCTTTTCAATTTCATCACTATAAAAATCACATTTTTATTTTGCTACACATATAAAGATGCTATTTTTAATATTCCTATCATGCAAAAATTATATTTTTACTTCTCTACATAAACAAAAATCATATGTTTACATCTTCTACATAATAAAGATTATATTTTTAATACTTTAAAAATATAAAAATCATATTTTTAATACTTTAAAAATATAAAAATCATATTTTTAACTTTCCTATATTATAAAAATTATATTTTTATTATCTCTGTAATCTAATTAAAATTCAGATCTTGACCTTATGCGAATAAAAATATGAACTTCATACAAATAAAAATATAAACTTTATATATTACTTCATATATAATAAACTGGTTTTATTTATTCACAAAAAAAAATTATTTAAACTAAATAAACAAGAAAAAAACTCACTATCGCTTAAAGAAAAGGGAGGCGGGGCGTATGACGGTCGGTGGGAGGGACCAGCGGTGACAGTCTTCCGGTGTGGCGACTGACGAGCTCGGAGGGCAAGGGTTTGCTAAAGGGAATCGGGTCTTGGGGCTACGGTCGTTCGAGTGAGGGGAGGGGGAACTTGTGCTCGTGCCTGAACGGCGGCGCAGGTGGTGGGGACCCTTCAGGCGGTGGCGGAATCAGGGCTTGGGGCCTTCGCGGGGTCATCGAATCGGGGAGAGATGGATGGACTGGGGAGAGAGGGCGATGGAGGAGGTGCGGCTTGCCAGCGGTGGGTCGCGGTGGGAGGACGTGGCGGCTTCGACGATCGTTCGTCGTTCTCTTTTTTTTTTTTGATTCTGAATCGATTAGAAATATAAAAGGGGGGGCCAGAGGTTTTTTTTTTATTTAATTAATTAATTTTCAAAAAGCTGACTTTTACATACGACCTCGAAACGAGGCCCACCGCCTGTCGTCCATAGCATTTTACCCCCATTACGAACACCATGGGATATGTATCGTAGGTTGATTTGATCGTTTTGATCAGTTTCCTTTGAATTTACATTTAAATCACTATATTGAATTTTAAACATACATTTCAAATTACCAGGGTCACATTCGAACTTTAAAAATTCCTGAAAAATATTTTCTAGCCTTGTATTGACGATACGGTCCTAACAAAACTAGTTTCGTCGAATTCTGAGACCGTTGAAAAAAAGGCCAATTTCCAGTCGATTAAAATCAACTGAAACTGGTCAAACGCGTTTTCCTTCGCCACGCTCACATATTGATTCGAAAAATTAAGAAATTTGGAATCTAGCAATAATTCGACATCACGGACCCAACAAAACTGGTTTCGCCGAAATCCGAGGTCATTTGCAAAATGTCCACTTTTAAGGGCCTGAATTCCATAGCGACTATTCAGAATTTTCAACTGGACATATCTTTTGATTCCCGCTATGAAATCTTGATTTTTCGAATTCGTTGGAAAGATATTCTCGATTAGATCCTAATGTTTTTGGTTTCACTAAAATCCGGTTTGTTTTGCACCCGGTACATTCAATTGAAGTTTGAAATCGAATTATCGAACTACTGCGCCATTTCAGTTCTATTTATAATTATATATAAATATTTATATTCTAACGATGACGTATATAATATATACGTCGAATTATATTCAAAATAAATTTCTCGTCGATATTATTTAAAATAATTCATTTTAAATATTCAAAATTCGCTAAAATTGCCAAAATAAAAATTTTAAACTGGCCCAGATTTTCGGGTCGCGGTGGGTTGTTACAAGTAACGATGTCACATATATCAAAATGAATTAAATCAAAGGGTTCTAATACTCTATCAACAGACTTACGAGGTTTCTTTGTGATTTTAGCTTGAGTGTAGAATTCACAATTATCAAAATCAGATTCTAACATTTAGGAATCATATCTAAGGTGCTCATGTTATGAATTATGCGTTTTTTAACATGACATAATCTAGAGTGCCTAATATTAAAATCACACAACATATAAGCAGAAGTAGTTAATTTACTAGATGCAACATTCAACTTAAACATTCCCTCACAAGCATAACCCTTTCCCACCAAAGTTCCCATATAAGTTAAGGTATACAAATCGGCCGCTATAACTTGAGTAAAGGCAGTCTTATTTAGAAGAAAGCCATAAACTAGATTCTTTCTCATCTCTGGAGTAGCATCACGTCTTTAAGAATCACTGTCTCTCCAGAGGTAAACTTGATTTCCACATTTCCAACCTGTAACAACCCTGAATTTTATGGTAAATTTAAAATTTTATTTTAAGTTATTTTAATGGGTTTTTGATATTTAAAGTAATTTATTTTAAATCATTAAGACTGGAAATGTTAAAAATGTTCATTTTGTTAAGACATGTTATATTAGATTAAAAATATAATTTGCTTAGGAAATGTCATTTATACAAAAATATCATTTCATTTGAAATGCCAGGTTAATAGAAGCGTTATTTATTAGAAAATGTCATCTTTGTGAAAAGATATTACTGTATTAGGAATGCCATGATAATGTCATTATATAAGGAACATCATTTATTTAATAATGTCATGTTAGAAATAATAGGTATAGTAACGCTGAAATGGTTTTGACGTTAAACTTAATCATCTCAATTTGTGGATCTCAACCAATTCATTTTTTGGTTTAAAATATTATGAAATTGAATATCTCATTAACACATACCTATTCTTCCGTTTCAACCTTATTTTGTTAAAATGAAAAAGGACAAATTTGCACCGTCATTATAGGTTGAAATATTATAAAGGACATTTTGATGGTCATTTAGTTGAAAATATAAATGGACGTTATTACATTGTCATTTGTGTGTAATTTATAAAAAGAACATTTATTTCACCTTATTTTGTTAAAATGAAAAAAGGTCAAATTTGCACCGTCATTATAGGTTGAAATATTATAAAGGACATTTTGATGGTCATTTAGTTGAAAATATAAATGGACATTATTACATTGTCATTTGTGTGTAATTTATAAAAAGGACATTTATTTCACCTTATTTTGTTAAAATGAAAAAGGACAAATTTGCACCGTCATTATAGGTTGAAATATTATAAAGGACATTTTGATGGTCATTTAGTTGAAAATATAAATGGACATTATTACATTGTCATTTGTGTGTAATTTATAAAAAGGACATTTATTTCACCTTATTTTGTTAAAATGAAAAAGGACAAATTTGCACCGTCATATAGGTTGAAATATTATAAAGGACATTTTGATGGTCATTTAGTTGAAAATATAAATGGACGTTATTACATTGTCATTTGTGTGTAATTTATAAAAAGGACATTTATTTCACCTTATTTTGTTAAAATGAAAAAGGACAAATTTGCACCGTCATTATAGGTTGAAATATTATAAAGGACATTTTGATGGTCATTTAGTTGAAAATATAAATGGACATTATTACATTGTCATTTGTGTGTAATTTATAAAAAGGACATTTATTTCACCTTATTTTGTTAAAATGAAAAAGGACAAATTTGCACCGTCATTATAGGTTGAAATATTATAAAGGACATTTTGATGATCATTTAGTTGAAAATATAAATGGACGTTTTTACATTGTCATTTGTGTGTAATTTATAAAAAGGACATTTATTTCACCTTATTTTGTTAAAATGAAAAAGGACAAATTTGCACCGTCATTATAGGTTGAAATATTATAAAGGACATTTTGATGGTCATTTAGTTGAAAATATAAATGGACATTATTACATTGTCATTTGTGTGTAATTTATAAAAAGGACATTTATTTCACCTTATTTTGTTAAAATGAAAAAGGACAAATTTGCACCGTCATTATAGGTTGAAATATTATAAAGGACATTTTGATGGTCATTTAGTTGAAAATATAAATGGACGTTATTACATTGTCATTTGTGTGTAATTTATAAAAAGGACATTTATTTCACCTTATTTTGTTAAAATGAAAAAGGACAAATTTGCGCTGTCATTATAGGTTGAAATATTATAAAGGACATTTTGATGGTCATTTAGTTGAAAATATAAATGGACGTTATTACATTGTCATTTGTGTGTAATTTATAAAAAGGACATTTATTTCACCTTATTTTGTTAAAATGAAAAAGGACAAATTTGCACCGTCATTATAGGTTGAAATATTATAAAGGACATTTTGATGGTTATTTAGTTGAAAATATAAATGGACATTAATACATTGTCAATTTGTTAGAAGTAAATGAACATTATTACATTGTCAATTGGTTAGAAATAAGAAATGACACAAAATATTATATTTTTGTTTAAAATAGAATGACACACAAAAATATACATTTTTGCTGGGATTATATTGACAAACCAAAAATATACATTTTTTTGTAATGACACAAGAATAATCATTTTTGGTAAAATTGGAATGACATAGAAAAATATTCCTTTTGTTGAACATTTAATGACACACTAGAAGTTTACATTTTTAATAAAAATAGAGATAATTTTCTTTATTTTTATAAAAAATATCATTCATTAGGAATGTTATGATTAAATTGTCAATTTAGTTAAATATGTCATATATGTTAGAGTAAATAAGAATTAGAAAAGTTTACATTTTCTTATTGCAAATAAGAATTAAGAAAAGTCTACATTTTCTTTATGTGAATAAGAATTAGAAAAGTTTACATTTTCTTATTGTAAATAAGAATTAGAAAGGCTACATTTTCTTAATGTAAATAAGAATTAAGAAAAGATTACATTTTTCTTAATGCAAATAAGAATTAGAAAGAATTGACAAAATTACCACATTTTGTTATTTAGAAAGAATTGACAAAATTACCACATTTTGTTATTTAGAAAGAATTGACAAAATTATCACATTTTGTTTAAAAAAAATTAGACAAAATCATCACATTTTGTTTACATCAGAAGAATTAGACATTTTGAAAGGTTTATTATTATTAATATAATAATTGAGAAAGTCCAAAGTTTAATTAAGATTTGAAAAGGGTAAGTTATAATATTGGAAATTAAGTTATTTTGGAAATATAGAATATTCCAAAATTAAGAGATTTTGAAATGAGAAACAATTTAAAATAATATTTTTTTTAGTAGAACAATTATAGTAATTAATTAAAATTGTACTTGGACACGAGGTTAGGTCACATTTGTGGTGGAAGTCTGCCCGGACCCGACCGGCATATCCAGCAGCCACAAATGTTAGGCCTAATGTGAGAGGTCCAAGTGCGCAAGTACAAATTGGGCCAAGACACGAGGTTAAGCCCAACTTGTGGTAGAAGTCTGCCCGGAACCGACCGGCCAATCCAGCATCCACGAGTTGCAGGCCTAATGTGAGAGGTCTGGCCCATATCAAAATATAAATGGATAACTTAGAAATTGACGTTATTTTCACACCGTTATGTGTTAATAACAAAATGAATATTTTCACCTCCAATTTTGTTATAAAGGAAGGTTACATTTCTAATAAAATAAGATAAGGATTATAAAAGTTTTTACGTTTTTCTTAATGTAAATATTAGAAAAGTTACATTTTTCTTAATGTAAATAAAAGGAAAAATAGGAAGTTACATTTTTATATGTAATTGGTGTAATATAGAAACCTACATTTTTCAATGTAAATAAGGATGAAGTGGAAATTATAATTTTATATGCAAATAAAAAAGTTTATATTTTTCAATGTAAACAAAAGAATGATTAGGAATTTATATTTTCCAATGTAAATAGAATGTGAAATAAAGGTTACATTTTCAATATAATAATATATTGAAGTATAAGTTTACATTTCTCAAAGTAAATAAAATAGGAATAGAAATTTACATTTTTCAATATAAATAATAAGATTAGAATTTGCATTTCTAAGGAATGGATCTTCATTAGAAAAATAATGAAACCAAATATACATTTGGTGTAAATTGAAAAATGGAAGAGTAAAATATACTGTTATGTTTAGGATGTGTAGGTAAAGTAAAAATAATGATAGATCATTATAAATTATTGACGACGACATGAAATGGTTTCCAAATTTATATATGCGAGAGTTATTTGGAAAGTCCGAGTTTACTCTCATTCCAAATAATGATATGACGTTCGAAGAATTGAAGACGACGATTGAAGACCGACGATCTTCACATCGAATGGGTGACTAGTGTTGAGGCCCTTGATTGATTTGCTCCCAAGATGGGGCTAAAATGGTAGTTATCCGGACGTAGTGCTGATTTGTACGGATTTGGCTTTCGCTCAGACCCAGAGCATAAGCGTATAAATGGATTGCACGTCTGACATTGTACTCCTTTTTACTGTATCTATTGATCTCTGCTAAACATACATCTGTTTGGTGTTTTACACCCTTCTCTGAGACGTACGAGCTCAGAGGTTATATGTTGGCAGAAATCAATGATATGGTATGGATTGACGATGTGGCATGCCAAGATGCATGTGATCAAGGCTTTGTTGAAAAGCAGGCCTTGTGGGATGACCAAAGCATAGCCTGTTTAGGCATAGCTTTGTGTATGACGTGACTTCACGAGCCTCACACACCGGCGGAGTCTAAAACGGGAGAAGGGAACGCAGGGAGTGCACACGTTTCTCTCTAGCTAGAGTGGTACCAGGGACCTACCAGCGCTGGCATTTATTCATTGTGGTTGTTGGATTTTTCGAGGCCTCGGTTTATGCGGTCGCCACTGGCCGTATTATAGGTCCAAAAGGACCGGGAAGCGTGTGTTCAGGAATTGCCAATCCATTAAGCGTTAACGTATGGACCGACCCTGCAGGATCCAAGGGTTGGACAGAGTACCAATCCTGGGGCATTTGCTAGAGTGTCTCGAATTGGTAAGGATCTCTTCCCTAGCCTTGACTCAGATGGAAACCCAAATTTCCAATACGACATCACGCGGTTTTGATTGTATACCTATATATGGCGACATAGTGGGATGGGGCACTCATGCCGTCTAGGATTGATACATTTACTTTGATGGATTTCAAATTGGTTGCACACTATTATTATATAATACCGTGTCTATCGTATCAAGCATCTTTTGATCATTATAAGGTAAAACCCTATCCTCCGGTTTGCGTTGCATTGTGTGATGGGACTTGGGTCTTATAATGGTTTCATTTTTCTAAAAAGCATTGCGTTATTTTGACGATTTACTTTAGTCATGCACTGGCAATCCATAAGAGAAAACCCGTTCCGCGAAAGTGGCGTGGTCCTGTGATTAGCCTTATTATATTATATAGGTTAAGTAGAATTCTCACACCAGTCCCATGACTGACCTGTAGTTGTCCACTGGCAAACTCGGGTGCCCATATTTTCCACACGGGCAGTCGAGTAGCTATTTTTGCAGATATATTAAGCAGGATTCTGGGTTGAAGCTTAAAGTTGTGTCCAGAGATAGAGAGTCTTCCGCTGTGTTCTTCCGTTGCAGTATATTACATTTTTTTGTATTTATCTTCCGCTGTAATTATATTCCAATGTACTCTGATATGTATATTCTGTACTCTGATGTAACATTTATTTTAGTGTTATAAAAGTCTTCTGTTATCTGTTGTAATGTGTTGTACGCCCAAAGTTAATGTATTCGTAGATTTTCACTTTTTGGGTCAGACCTATGTGGTTTATGGGCGATTCAAAGGGCGGGAATTTGCGGGTCGTTACAATTGGTATCAGAGCTTTGGTTAAATCCAAATCTTTGGGGTACAACTCGTTAGAACGGAACAAAAGACTCATCAGAGATTGGATTAGTGATATCCATTAAAAATACTCATTAGAGATAGGATCAGCAGTATCCTAGAATGAGGAAACTCATTAGATATGGGGTTAGTAATACCCCAGAATGAGTTGAGAGTAGCAAGCTTATAATATACGTATTTATAATCTATTTTAGAAAATATGATTTTTGAATATATAAAGTTATATATTTCAAAAGCTAATCAACCAATTGATTGATGATTGTGTAGTATAATTATTAGTTCAACTATGAAATTATTTAAACCAATGAATGAATAATAAAGAATGAAAAATTGAGTACGATAATTAAACATTTCTAACTTCGTTCCTTTTCGAGGACGAAAAGATTTTTAGTGGGGGAGACTGTAACAACCCTGAATTTTAGGGTAAATTTAAAATTTTATTTTAAGTTATTTTAATGGGTTTTTGATATTTAAAGTAATTTATTTTAAATCATTAAGACTGGAAATGTTAAAAATGTACATTTTGTTAAGACGTGTTATATTAGATTAAAAATTAATATAATTTGCTTAGGAAATGTCATTTATACAAAAATATTATTTCATTTGAAATGCCAGGTTAATAGAAGCGTTATTTATTAGAAAATGTCATCTTTGTGAAAAGATATTACTGTATTAGGAATGCCATGATAATGTCATTATATAAGGAACGTCATTTATTTAATAATGTCATGTTAGAAATAATAGGTATAGTAACGCTGAAATGGTTTTGACGTTAAACTTAATCATCTCAATTTGTGGATCTCAACCAATTCATTTTTTGGTTTAAAATATTATGAAATTGAATATCTCATTAACACATACCTATTCTTCCGTTTCAACCTTATTTTGTTAAAATGAAAAAGGACAAATTTGCACCGTCATTATAGGTTGAAATATTATAAAGGACATTTTGTTGGTCATTTAGTTGAAAATATAAATGGACGTTATTACATTGTCATTTGTGTGTAATTTATAAAAAGGACATTTATTTCACCTTATTTTGTTAAAATGAAAAAGGACAAATTTGCACCGTCATTATAGGTTGAAATATTATAAAGGACATTTTGATGGTCATTTAGTTGAAAATATAAATGGACATTATTACATTGTCATTTGTGTGTAATTTATAAAAAGGACATTTATTTCACCTTATTTTGTTAAAATGAAAAAGGACAAATTTGCACCGTCATTATAGGTTGAAATATTATAAAGGACACTTTAATGGTCATTTAGTTGAAAATATAAATGGACATTATTACATTGTCATTTGTGTGTAATTTATAAAAAAGACATTTATTTCACCTTATTTTGTTAAAATGAAAAAGGACAAATTTGCACCGTCATTATAGGTTGAAATATTATAAAGGACATTTTGATGGTCATTTAGTTGAAAATATAAATGGACATTTTTACATTGTCATTTGTGTGTAATTTATAAAAAGGACATTTATTTCACCTTATTTTGTTAAAATGAAAAAGGACAAATTTGCACCGTCATTATAGGTTGAAATATTATAAAGGACATTTTGATGGTCATTTAGTTGAAAATATAAATGGACATTATTACATTGTCATTTGTGTGTAATTTATAAAAAGGACATTTATTTCACCTTATTTTGTTAAAATGAAAAAGGACAAATTTGCACCGTCATTATAGGTTGAAATATTATAAAGGACATTTTGATGGTCATTTAGTTGAAAATATAAATGGACGTTATTACATTGTCATTTGTGTGTAATTTATAAAAAGGACATTTATTTCACCTTATTTTGTTAAAATGAAAAAGGACAAATTTGCACCGTCATTATAGGTTGAAATATTATAAAGGACATTTTGATGGTCATTTAGTTGAAAATATAAATGGACATTATTACATTGTCATTTGTGTGTAATTTATAAAAAGGACATTTATTTCACCTTATTTTGTTAAAATGAAAAAGGACAAATTTGCACCGTCATTTTAGGTTGAAATATTATAAAGGACATTTTGATGGTCATTTAGTTGAAAATATAAATGGACGTTATTACATTGTCATTTGTGTGTAATTTATAAAAAGGACATTTATTTCACCTTATTTTGTTAAAATGAAAAAGGAAAAATTTGCACCGTCATTATAGGTTGAAATATTATAACGGACATTTTGATGGTCATTTAGTTGAAAATATAAATGGACATTATTACATTGTCATTTGTGTGTAATTTATAAAAAGGACATTTATTTCACCTTATTTTGTTAAAATGAAAAAGGACAAATTTGCACCGTCATTATATGTTGAAATATTATAAAGGACATTTTGATGGTTATTTAGTTGAAAATATAAATGGACATTAATACATTGTCAATTTGTTAGAAGTAAATGAACATTATTACATTGTCAATTGGTTAGAAATAAGAAATGACACAAAATATTATATTTTTGTTTAAAATAGAATGACACACAAAAATATACATTTTTGCTGGGATTATATTGACACACCAAAAATATACATTTTGTTGTAATGACACAAGAATAATCATTTTTGGTAAAATTGGAATGACATAGAAAAATATACCTTTTGTTGAACATTTAATGACACACTAGAAGTTTACATTTTTAATAAAAATAGAGATAATTTTCTTTATTTTTATAAAAATATCATTCATTAGGAATGTTATGATTAAATTTTCAATTTAGTTAAATATGTCATATATGTTAGAGTAAATAAGAATTAGAAAAGTTTACATTTTCTTATTGCAAATAAGAATTTAGAAAAGTCAACATTTTCTTTATGTGAATAAGAATTAGAAAAGTTTACATTTTCTTATTGTAAATAAGAATTAGAAAGGCTACATTTTCTTAATGTAAATAAGAATTAAGAAAAGATTACATTTTTCTTAATGCAAATAAGAATTAGAAAGAATTGACAAAATTACCACATTTTGTTATTTAGAAAGAATTGACAAAATTACCACATTTTGTTATCTAGAAAGAATTGACAAATTTATCACATTATGTTTATAAAAAAAATTAGACAAAATCATCACATTTTGTTTACATCAGAAGAATTAGACATTTTGAAAGGTTTATTATTATTATAATAATTGAGAAAGTCCAAAGTTTAATTAAGATTTGAAAAGGGTAAGTTATAATATTGGAAATTAAGTTATTTTGGAAATATAGAATATTCCAAAATTAAGAGATTTTGAAATGAGAAATAGTTTAAAATAATATATTTTTTTTAGTAGAACAATTATAGTAATTAATTAAAATTGTACTTGGACACGAGGTTAGGTTACATTTATGGTGGAAGTCTGCCCGGACCCGACCGGCATATCCAGCAGCCACAAATGTTAGGCCTAATGTGAGAGGTCCAAGTGCGCAAGTACAAATTGGGCCAAGACACGAGGTTAAGCCCAACTTGTGGTAGAAGTCTGGCCAGAACCGACCGGCCAATCCAGCATCCACGAGTTGCAGGCCTAATATGAGAGGTCTGGCCCATATCAAAATATAAATGGATAATTTAGAAATTGACGTTATTTTCACACCGTTATGTGTTAATAACAAAATGAATATTTTCACCTCCAATTTTGTTATAAAGGAAGGTTACATTTCTAATAAAATAAGATAAGGATTATAAAAGTTTTTACGTTTTTCTTAATGTAAATATTAGAAAAGTTACATTTTTCTTAATGTAAATAAAAGTAAAAATAGGAAGTTACATTTTTATATGTAATTGGTGTAATATAGAAACCTACATTTTTCAATGTAAATAAGGATGAAGTGGAAATTATATTTTTATATGCAAATAAAAAAGTTTATATTTTTCAATGTAAACAAAAGAATGATTAGGAATTTATATTTTCCAATGTAAATAGAATGTGAAATAAAGGTTACATTTTCAATATAATAATATATTGAAGTATAAGTTTACATTTCTCAAAGTAAATAAAATAGGAATAGAAATTTACATTTTTCAATATAAATAATAAGATTAGAATTTGCATTTCTAAGGAATAGATCTTCATTAGAAAAATAATGAAACCAAATATACATTTGGTGTAAATTGAAAAATGGAAGAGTAAAATATACTGTTATGTTTAGGATGTGTAGGTAAAGTAAAAGTAATGACAGATCGTTGTAAATTATTAACGACGACATGAAATGGTTTCCAAATTTATATATGCGAGAGTTATTTGGAAAGTCCGAGTTTACTCTCATTCCAAATAATGATACGACGTTCGAAGAATTGAAGACGACGATTGAAGACCGACGATCTTCACATCGAATGGGTGACTAGTGTTGAGGCCCTTGATTGATTTGCTCCCAAGACGGGGCTAAAATGGTAGTTATCCGGACGTAGTGCTGATTTGTACGGATTTGGCTTTCGCTCAGACCCAGAGCATAAGCGTATAAATGGATTGCACGTCTGACATTGTACTCCTTTTTACTGTATCTATTGATCTCTGCTAAACATACATCTGTTTGGTGTTTTACACCCTTCTCTGAGAAGTACGAGCTCAGAGGTTATATGTTGGCAGAAATCAATGATATGGTATGGATTGACGATGTGGCATGCGAAGATGCATGTGATCAAGGATTTGTTGAAAAGCAGGCCTTGTGGGATGATCAAAGCATAGCCTGTTTAGGCATAGCTTTGTGTATGACGTGACTTCACGAGCCTCACACACCGGCGGAGTCTAAAACGGGAGAAGGGAACGCAGGGAGTGCACACGTTTCTCTCTAGCTAGAGTGGTGCCAGGGACCTACCAGCGCTGGCATTTATTCATTGTGGTTGTTGGATTTTTCGAGACCTCAATTTATGCGGTCGCCACTGGCCGTATTATAGGTCCAAAAGGACCGGGAAGCGTGTGTTCAAGAATTGCCAATCCATTAAGCGTTAACATATGGACCGGCCCTGCAGGATCCAAGGGTTGGACAGAGTACCAATCCTGGGGCATTTGCTAGAGTGTCTCGAATCGATAAGGATCTCCTCCCTAGCCTTGACTCAGATGGAAACCCAAATTTCCAATACGACATCACGCGGTTTTGATTGTATACCTATATATGGCGACATAGTGGGATGGGGCACTCATGCCGTCTAGGATTGATACATTTACTTTGATGGATTTCAAATTGGTTGCACACTATTATTATATAATACCGTGTCTATCGTATCAAGCATCTTTTGATCATTATAAGGTAAAACCCTATCCTCCGGTTTGCGTTGCATTGTGTGATGGGACTTGGGTCTTATAATGGTTTCATTTTTCTAAAAAGCATTGCGTTATTTTGACGATTTACTTTAGTCATGCACTGGCAATCCATAGGAGAAAACCCGTTCCGCGAAAGTGGCGTGGTCCTGTGATTAGCCTTATTATATTATATAGGTTAAGTAGAATTCTCACACCAGTCCCATGACTGACCTGTAGTTGTCTACTGGCAAACTCGGGTGCCCATATTTTCCACACGGGCAGTCGAGTAGCTATTTTTGCAGATATATTAAGCAGGATTCTGGGTTGAAGCTTAAAGCTGTGTCCAGAGATAGAGAGTCTTCCGCTGTGTTCTTCCGTTGCAGTATATTACATTTTTTTGTATTTATCTTCCGCTGTAATTATATTCCAATGTACTCTGATATGTATATTATGTACTCTGATGTAACATTTATTATAGTGTTATAAAAGTCTTCTGTTATCTGTTGTAATGTGTTGTATGCCCAAAGTTATTGTATTCGTAGATTTTCTCTTTTTGGGTCAGACCTGTGTGGTTTATGGGCGATTCAAAGGGCGGGAATTTGCGGGTCGTTACAATTGGTATCAGAGCTTTGGTTAAATCCAAATCTTTGGGGGTACAACTCGTTAGAACGGAACAAAAGACTCATCAGAGATTGGATTAGTGATATCCATTAAGAATACTCATTAGAGATAGGATCAGCAGTATCCTAGAATGAGGAAACTCATTAGAGATGGGGTTAGTAATACCCCAGAATGAGTTGAGAGTAGCAAACTTATAATATACGTATTTATAATCTATTTTAGAAAATATGATTTTTGAATATATAAAGTTATATATTTCAAAAGCTAATCAACCAATTGATTGATGATTGTGTAGTATAATTATTAGTTCAACTATGAAATTATTTAAACCAATGAATGAATAATAAAGAATGAAAAATTGAGTACGATAATTAAACATTTTTAACTTCGTTCCTTTTCGAGGACGAGAAGATTTTAAGTGGGGGTGACTGTAACAACACTGAATTTTAGGGTAAATTTAAAATTTTATTTTAAGTTATTTTAATGGGTTTTTGATATTTAAAGTAATTTATTTTAAATCATTAAGACTGGAAATGTTAAAAATGTTCATTTTGTTAAGACATGTTATATTAGATTAAAAATTAATATAATTTGCTTAGGAAATGTCATTTATACAAAAATATTATTTCATTTGAAATGCCAGGTTAATATAAGCGTTATTTATTAGAAAATGTCATCTTTGTGAAAAGATATTACTGTATTAGGAATGCCATGATAATGTCATTATATAAGGAACGTCATTTATTTAATAATGTCATGTTAGAAATAATAGGTATAGTAACGCTGAAATGGTTTTGACGTTAAACTTAATCATCTCAATTTGTGGATCTCAACCAATTCATTTTTTGGTTTAAAATATTATAAAATTGAATATCTCATTAACACATACCTATTCTTCCGTTTCAACCTTATTTTGTTAAAATGAAAAAGGACAAATTTGCACCGTCATTATAGGTTGAAATATTATAAAGGACATTTTGTTGGTCATTTAGTTGAAAATATAAATGGACGTTATTACATCGTCATTTGTGTGTAATTTATAAAAAGGACATTTATTTCACCTTATTTTGTTAAAATGAAAAAGGACAAATTTGCACCGTCATTATAGGTTGAAATATTATAAAGGACATTTTGATGGCCATTTAGTTGAAAATATAAATGGACATTATTACATTGTCATTTGTGTGTAATTTATAAAAAGGACATTTATTTCACCTTATTTTGTTAAAATGAAAAAGGACAAATTTGCACCGTCATTATAGGTTGAAATATTATAAAGGACACGTTGATGGTCATTTAGTTGAAAATATAAATGGACATTATTACATTGTCATTTGTGTGTAATTTATAAAAAGGACATTTATTTCACCTTATTTTGTTAAAATGAAAAAGGACAAATTTGCACCGTCATTATAGGTTGAAATATTATAAAGGACATTTTGATGGTCATTTAGTTGAAAATATAAATGGACGTTTTTACGTTGTCATTTGTGTGTAATTTATAAAAAGGACATTTATTTCACCTTATTTTGTTAAAATGAAAAAGGACAAATTTGCACCGTCATTATAGGTTGAAATATTATAAAGGACATTTTGATGGTCATTTAGTTGAAAATATAAATGGACATTATTACATTGTCATTTGTGTGTAATTTATAAAAAGGACATTTATTTCACCTTATTTTGTTAAAATGAAAAAGGACAAATCTGCACCGTCATTATAGGTTGAAATATTATAAAGGACATTTTGATGGTCATTTAGTTGAAAATATAAATGGACGTTATTACATTGTCATTTGTGTGTAATTTATAAAAAGGACATTTATTTCACCTTATTTTGTTAAAATGAAAAAGAACAAATTTGCACTGTCATTATAGGTTGAAATATTATAAAGGACATTTTGATGGTCATTTAGTTGAAAATATAAATGGACATTATTACATTGTCATTTGTGTGTAATTTATAAAAAGGACATTTATTTCACCTTATTTTGTTAAAATGAAAAAGGACAAATTTGCACCGTCATTTTAGGTTGAAATATTATAAAGGACATTTTGATGGTCATTTAGTTGAAAATATAAATGGACGTTATTACATTGTCATTTGTGTGTAATTTGTAAAAAGGACATTTATTTCACCTTATTTTGTTAAAATGAAAAAGGAAAAATTTGCACCGTCATTATAGGTTGAAATATTATAAAGGACATTTTGATGGTCATTTAGTTGAAAATATAAATGGACATTATTACATTGTCATTTGTGTGTAATTTATAAAAAGGACATTTATTTCACCTTATTTTGTTAAAATGAAAAAGGACAAATTTGCACCGTCATTATATGTTGAAATATTATAAAGGACATTTTGATGGTTATTTAGTTGAAAATATAAATGGACATTAATACATTGTCAATTTGTTAGAAGTAAATGAACATTATTACATTGTCAATTGGTTAGAAATAAGAAATGACACAAAATATTATATTTTTGTTTAAAATAGAATGACACACAAAAATATACATTTTTGCTGGGATTATATTGACACACCAAAAATATACATTTTTTTGTAATGACACAAGAATAATCATTTTTGGTAAAATTGGAATGACATAGAAAAATATACCTTTTGTTGAACATTTAATGACACACTAGAAGTTTACATTTTTAATAAAAATAGAGATAATTTTCTTTATTTTTATAAAAATATCATTCATTAGGAATGTTATGATTAAATTGTCAATTTAGTTAAATGTGTCATATATGTTAGAGTAAATAAGAATTATAAAAGTTTACATTTTCTTATTGCAAATAAGAATTTAGAAAAGTCAACATTTTCTTTATGTGAATAAGAATTAGAAAAGTTTACATTTTCTTATTGTAAATAAGAATTAGAAAGGCTACATTTTCTTAATGTAAATAAGAATTAAGAAAAGATTACATTTTTCTTAATGCAAATAAGAATAGAAAGAATTGACAAAATTACCACATTTTGTTATTTAGAAAGAATTGACAAATATACCACATTTTGTTATTTAGAAAGAATTGACAAAATTATCACATTTTGTTTATAAAAAAAATTAGACAAAATCATCACATTTTGTTTACATCAGAAGAATTAGACATTTTGAAAGGTTTATTATTATTAATATAATAATTGAGAAAGTCCAAAGTTTAATTAAGATTTGAAAAGGGTAAGTTATAATATTGGAAATTAAGTTATTTTGGAAATATAGAATATTCCAAAATTAAGAGATTTTGAAATGAGAAATAGTTTAAAATAATATTTTTTTTTAGTAGATCAATTATAGTAATTAATTAAAATTGTACTTGGACACGAGGTTAGGTCACATTTGTGGTGGAAGTCTGCCCGGACCCGACCGGCATATCCAGCAGCCACAAATGTTAGGCCTAATGTGAGAGGTCCAAGTGCGCAAGTACAAATTGGGCCAAGACACGAGGTTAAGCCCAACTTGTGGTAGAAGTCTGGCCGGAACCGACCGGCCAATCCAGCATCCACGAGTTGCAGGCCTAATGTGAGAGGTCTGGCCCATATCAAAATATAAATGGATAACTTAGAAATTGACGTTATTTTCACACCGTTATGTGTTAATAACAAAATGAATATTTTCACCTCCAATTTTGTTATAAAGGAAGGTTACATTTCTAATAAAATAAGATAAGGATTATAAAAGTTTTTACGTTTTTCTTAATGTAAATATTAGAAAAGTTACATTTTTCTTAATGTAAATAAAAGGAAAAATAGGAAGTTACATTTTTATATGTAATTGGTGTAATATAGAAACCTACATTTTTCAATGTAAATAAGGATGAAGTGGAAATTATATTTTTATATGCAAATAAAAAAGTTTATATTTTTCAATGTAAACAAAAGAATAATTAGGAATTTATATTTTCCAATGTAAATAGAATGTGAAATAAAGGTTACATTTTCAATATAATAATATATTGAAGTATAAGTTTACATTTCTCAAAGTAAATAAAATAGGAATAGAAATTTACATTTTTCAATATAAATAATAAGATTAGAATTTGCATTTCTAAGGATTGGATCTTCATTAGAAAAATAATGAAACCAAATATACATTTGGTGTAAATTGAAAAATGGAAGAGTAAAATATACTGTTATGTTTAGGATGTGTAGGTAAAGTAAAAATAATGATAGATCGTTGTAAATTATTAACGACGACATGAAATGGTTTCCAAATTTATATATGCGAGAGTTATTTGGAAAGTCCGAGTTTACTCTCATTCCAAATAATGATACGACGTTCGAAGAATTGAAGACGACGATCTTCACATCGAATGGGTGACTAGTGTTGAGGCCCTTGATTGATTTGCTCCCAAGACGGGGCTAAAATGGTAGTTATCCGGACGTAGTGCTGATTTGTACGGATTTGGCTTTCGCTCAGACCCAGAGCATAAGCGTATAAATGGATTGCACGTCTGACATTGTACTCCTTTTTACTGTATCTATTGATCTCTGCTAAACATACATCTGTTTGGTGTTTTACACCCTTCTCTGAGACGTACGAGCTCAGAGGTTATATGTTGGCAACAATCAATGATATGGTATGGATTGACGATGTGGCATGCCAAGATGCATGTGATCAAGGATTTGTTGAAAAGCAGGTCTTGTGGGATGATCAAAGCATAGCCTGTTTAGGCATAGCTTTGTGTATGACGTGACTTCACGAGCCTCACACACCGGCGGAGTCTAAAACGGGAGAAGGGAACGCAGGGAGTGCACACGTTTCTCTCTAGCTAGAGTGGTGCCAGGGACCTACCAGCGCTGGCATTTATTCATTGTGGTTGTTGGATTTTTCGAGGCCTCGGTTTATGCGGTCGCCACTGGCCGTATTATAGGTCCAAAAGGACCGGGAAGCGTGTGTTCAGGAATTGCCAATCCATTAAGCGTTAACGTATGGACCGGCCCTGCAGGATCCAAGGGTTGGACAGAGTACCAATCCTTGGGCATTTGCTAGAGTGTCTCGAATCGGTAAGGATCTCCTCCCTAGCCTTGACTCAGATGGAAACCCAAATTTCCAATACGACATCACGCGGTTTTGATTGTATACCTATATATGGCGACATAGTGGGATGGGGCACTCATGCCGTCTAGGATTGATACATTTACTTTGATGGATTTCAAATTGGTTGCACACTATTATTATATAATACCGTGTCTATCGTATCAAGCATCTTTTGATCATTATAAGGTAAAACCCTATCCTCCGGTTTGCGTTGCATTGTGTGATGGGACTTGGGTCTTATAATGGTTTCATTTTTCTAAAAAGCATTGCGTTATTTTGACGATTTACTTTAGTCATGCACTGGCAATCCATAGGAGAAAACCCGTTCCGCGAAAGTGGCGTGGTCCTGTGATTAGCATTATTATATTATATAGGTTAAGTAGAATTCTCACACCAGTCCCATGACTGACCTGTAGTTGTCCACTGGCAAACTCGGGTGCCCATATTTTCCACACGGGCAGTCGAGTAGCTATTTTTGCAGATATATTAAGCAGGATTCTGGGTTGAAGCTTAAAGCTGTGTCCAGAGATAGAGAGTCTTCCGCTGTGTTCTTCCGTTGCAGTATATTACATTTTTTTGTATTTATCTTCCGCTGTAATTATATTCCAATGTACTCTGATATGTATATTCTGTACTCTGATGTAACATTTATTATAGTGTTATAAAAGTCTTCTGTTATCTGTTGTGATGTGTTGTATGCCCAAAGTTAATGTATTCGTAGATTTTCACTTTTTGGGTCAGACCTGTGTGGTTTATGGGCGATTCAAAGGGCGGGAATTTGCGGGTCGTTACAATTGGTATCAGAGCTTTGGTTAAATCCAAATCTTTGGGGTACAACTCGTTAGAACGGAACAAAAGACTCATCAGAGATTGGATAAGTGATATCCATTAAGAATACTCATTAGAGATAGGATCAGCAGTATCCTAGAATGAGGAAACTCATTAGAGATGGGGTTAGTAATACCCTAGAATGAGTTGAGAGTAGCAAGCTTATAATATACGTATTTATAATCTGTTTTAGAAAATATGATTTTTGAATATATAAAGTTATATATTTCAAAAGCTAATCAACCAATTGATTGATGATTGTGTAGTATAATTATTAGTTCAACTATGAAATTATTTAAACCAATGAATGAATAATAAAGAATGAAAAATTGAGTACGATAATTAAACATTTTTAACTTCGTTCCTTTTCGAGGACGAAAAGATTTTAAGTGGGGGAGACTGTAACAACCCTGAATTTTAGGGTAAATTTAAAATTTTATTTTAAGTTATTTTAATGGGTTTTTGATATTTAAAGTAATTTATTTTAAATCATTAAGACTGGAAATGTTAAAAATGTTCATTTTGTTAAGACATGTTATATTAGATTAAAAATTAATATAATTTGCTTAGGAAATGTCATTTATACAAAAATATTATTTCATTTGAAATGCCAGGTTAATAGAAGCGTTATTTATTACAAAATGTCATCTTTGTGAAAAGATATTACTGTATTAGGAATGCCATGATAATGTCATTATATAAGGAACGTCATTTATTTAATAATGTCATGTTAGAAATAATAGGTATAGTAACGCTGAAATTGTTTTGACGTTAAACTTAATCATCTCAATTTGTGGATCTCAACCAATTCATTTTTTGGTTTAAAATATTATGAAATTGAATATCTCATTAACACATACCTATTCTTCCGTTTCAACCTTATTTTGTTAAAATGAAAAAGGACAAATTTGCACCGTCATTATAGGTTGAAATTTTATAAAGGACATTTTGTTGGTCATTTAGTTGAAAATATAAATGGACGTTATTACATTGTCATTTGTGTGTAATTTATAAAAAGGACATTTATTTCACCTTATTTTGTTAAAATGAAAAAGGACAAATTTGCACCGTCATTATAGGTTGAAATATTATAAAGGACATTTTGATGGTCATTATTTGAAAATATAAATGGACATTATTACATTGTCATTTGTGTGTAATTTATAAAAAGGACATTTATTTCACCTTATTTTGTTAAAATGAAAAAGGACAAATTTGCACCGTCATTATAGGTTGAAATATTATAAAGGACACTTTGATGGTCATTTAGTTGAAAATATAAATGGACATTATTACATTGTCATTTGTGTGTAATTTATAAAAAGGACATTTATTTCACCTTATTTTGTTAAAATGAAAAAGGACAAATTTGCACCGTCATTATAGGTTGAAATATTATAAAGGACATTTTGATGGTCATTTAGTTGAAAATATAAATGGACGTTTTTACATTGTCATTTGTGTGTAATTTATAAAAAGGACATTTATTTCACCTTATTTTGTTAAAATGAAAAAGGACAAATTTGCACCGTCATTATAGGTTGAAATATTATAAAGGACATTTTGATGGTCATTTAGTTGAAAATATAAATGGACATTATTACATTGTCATTTGTGTGTAATTTATAAAAAGGACATTTATTTCACCTTATTTTGTTAAAATGAAAAAGGACAAATTTGCACCGTCATTATAGGTTGAAATATTATAAAGGACATTTTGATGGTCATTTAGTTGAAAATATAAATGGACGTTATTACATTGTCATTTGTGTGTAATTTATAAAAAGGACATTTATTTCACCTTATTTTGTTAAAATGAAAAAGGACAAATTTGCACCGTCATTATAGGTTGAAATATTATAAAGGACATTTTGATGGTCATTTAGTTGAAAATATAAATGGACATTATTACATTGTCATTTGTGTGTAATTTATAAAAAGGACATTTATTTCACCTTATTTTGTTAAAATGAAAAAGGACAAATTTGCACCGTCATTATAGGTTGAAATATTATAAAGGACATTTTGATGGTCATTTAGTTGAAAATATAAATGGACGTTATTACATTGTCATTTGTGTGTAATTTATAAAAAGGACATTTATTTCACCTTATTTTGTTAAAATGAAAAAGGAAAAATTTGCACCGTCATTATAGGTTGAAATATTATAAAGGACATTTTGATGGTCATTTAGTTGAAAATATAAATGGACATTATTACATTGTCATTTGTGTGTAATTTATAAAAAGGACATTTATTTCACCTTATTTTGTTAAAATGAAAAAGGACAAATTTGCACCGTCATTATATGTTGAAATATTATAAAGGACATTTTGATGGTTATTTAGTTGAAAATGTAAATGGACATTAATACATTGTCAATTTGTTAGAAGTAAATGAACATTATTACATTGTCAATTGGTTAGAAATAAGAAATGACACAAAATATTATATTTTTGTTTAAAATAGAATGACACACAAAAATATACAATTTTGCTGGGATTATATTGACACACCAAAAATATACATTTTGTTGTAATGACACAAGAATAATCATTTTTGGTAAAATTGGAATGACATAGAAAAATATACCTTTTGTTGAACATTTAATGACACACTAGAAGTTTACATTTTTAATAAAAATAGAGATAATTTTCTTTATTTTTATAAAAATATCATTCATTAGGAATGTTATGATTAAATTTTCAATTTAGTTAAATATGTCATATATGTTAGAGTAAATAAGAATTAGAAAAGTTTACATTTTCTTATTGCAAATAAGAATTTAGAAAAGTCTACATTTTCTTTATGTGAATAAGAATTAGAAAAGTTTACATTTTCTTATTGTAAATAAGAATTAGAAAGGCTACATTTTCTTAATGTAAATAAGAATTAAGAAAAGATTACATTTTTCTTAATGCAAATAAGAATTAGAAAGAATTGACAAAATTACCACATTTTGTTATTTAGAAAGAATTGACAAAATTACCACATTTTGTTATTTAGAAAGAATTGACAAAATTATCACATTTTGTTTATAAAAAAAATTAGACAAAATCATCACATTTTGTTTACATCAGAAGAATTAGACATTTTGAAAGGTTTATTATTGTTAATATAATAATTGAGAAAGTCCAAAGTTTAATTAAGATTTGAAAAGGGTAAGTTATAATATTGGAAATTAAGTTATTTTGGAAATATAGAATATTCCAAAATTAAGAGATTTTGAAATGAGAAATAGTTTAAAATAATATATTTTTTTAGTAGAACAATTATAGTAATTAATTAAAATTGTACTTGGACACGAGGTTAGGTCACATTTGTGGTGGAAGTCTGCCCGGACCCGACCGGCATATCCAGCAGCCACAAATGTTAGGCCTAATGTGAGAGGTCCAAGTGCGCAAGTACACATTGGGCCAAGACACGAGGTTAAGCCCAACTTGTGGTAGAAGTCTGGCCGGAACCGACCGGCCAATCCAGCATCCACGAGTTGCAGGCCTAATGTGAGAGGTCTGGCCCATATCAAAATATAAATGGATAACTTAGAAATTGACGTTATTTTCACACCGTTATGTGTTAATAACAAAATGAATATTTTCACCTCCAATTTTGTTATAAAGGAAGGTTACATTTCTAATAAAATAAGATAAGGATTATAAAAGTTTTTGCGTTTTTCTTAATGTAAATATTAGAAAAGTTACATTTTTCTTAATGTAAATAAAAGTAAAAATAGGAAGTTACATTTTTATATGTAATTGGTGTAATATAGAAACCTACATTTTTCAATGTAAATAAGGATGAAGTGGAAATTATATTTTTATATGCAAATAAAAAAGTTTATATTTTTCAATGTAAACAAAAGAATGATTAGGAATTTATATTTTCCAATGTAAATAGAATGTGAAATAAAGGTTACATTTTCAATATAATAATATATTGAAGTATAAGTTTACATTTCTCAAAGTAAATAAAATAGGAATAGAAATTTACATTTTTCAATATAAATAATAAGATTAGAATTTGCATTTCTAAGGAATGGATCTTCATTAGAAAAATAATGAAACCAAATATACATTTGGTGTAAATTGAAAAATGGAAGAGTAAAATATACTGTTATGTTTAGGATGTGTAGGTAAAGTAAAAGTAATGATAGATCGTTGTAAATTATTAACGACGACATGAAATGGTTTCCAAATTTATATATGCGAGAGTTATTTGGAAAGTCCGAGTTTACTCTCATTCCAAATAATGATACGACGTTCGAAGAATTGAAGATGACGATTGAAGACCGACGATCTTCACATCGAATGGGTGACTAGTGTTGAGGCCCTTGATTGATTTGCTCCCAAGACGGGGCTAAAATGGTAGTTATCCGGACGTAGTGCTGATTTGTACGGATTTGGCTTTCGCTCAGACCCAGAGCATAAGCGTATAAATGGATTGCACGTCTGACATTGTACTCCTTTTTACTGTATCTATTGATCTCTGCTAAACATACATCTGTTTGGTGTTTTACACCCTTCTCTGAGACGTACGAGCTCAGAGGTTATATGTTGGCAGAAATCAATGATATGGTATGGATTGACGATGTGGCATGCCAAGATGCATGTGATCAAGGATTTGTTGAAAAGCAGGCCTTGTGGGATGATCAAAGCATAGCCTGTTTAGGCATAGCTTTGTGTATGACGTGACTTCACGAGCCTCACACACCGGCGGAGTCTAAAACGGGAGAAGGGAACGCAGGGAGTGCACACGTTTCTCTCTAGCTAGAGTGGTGCCAGGGACCTACCAGCGCTGGCATTTATTCATTGTGGTTGTTGGATTTTTCGAGGCCTCGGTTTATGCGGTCGCCACTGGCCGTATTATAGGTCCAAAAGGACCGGGAAGCGTGTGTTCAGGAATTGCCAATCCATTAAGCGTTAACGTATGGACCGGCCCTGCAGGATCCAAGGGTTGGACAGAGTACCAATCCTGGGGCATTTGCTAGAGTGTCTCGAATCGGTAAGGATCTCCTCCCTAGCCTTGACTCAGATGGAAACCCAAATTTCCAATACGACATCACGCGGTTTTGATTGTATACCTATATATGGCGACATAGTGGGATGGGGCACTCATGCCGTCTAGGATTGATACATTTACTTTGATGGATTTCAAATTGGTTGCACACTATTATTATATAATACCGTGTCTATCGTATCAAGCATCTTTTGATCATTATAAGGTAAAACCCTATCCTCCGGTTTGCGTTGCATTGTGTGATGGGACTTGGGTCTTATAATGGTTTCATTTTTCTAAAAAGCATTGCGTTATTTTGACGATTTACTTTAGTCATGCACTGGCAATCCATAGGAGAAAACCCGTTCCGCGAAAGTGGCGTGGTCCTGTGATTAGCCTTATTATATTATATAGGTTAAGTAGAATTCTCACACCAGTCCCATGACTGACCTGTAGTTGTCCACTGGCAAACTCGGGTGCCCATATTTTCCACACGGGCAGTCGAGTAGCTATTTTTGCAGATATATTAAGCAGGATTCTGGGTTGAAGCTTAAAGCTGTGTCCAGAGATAGAGAGTCTTCCGCTGTGTTCTTCCATTGTAGTATATTACATTTTTTTTGTATTTATCTTCCGCTGTAATTATATTCCAATGTACTCTGATATGTATATTCTGTACTCTGATGTAACATTTATTATAGTGTTATAAAAGTTTTCTGTTATCTGTTGTATTGTGTAGTATGCCCAAAGTTAATTTATTCGTAGATTTTCACTTTTTGGGTCAGACCTGTGTGGTTTATGGGCAATTCAAAGGGCGGGAATTTGCGGGTCGTTACACAACCCCGGCAACTTTAGTGGTGTAAGAATATCCCAACAACACCTTCTGATCATCAGCAGCCATGTATGTAATAAACATATCATGATCATAGCAGACACAGTGAGAAGCACTAGTATCTATCTACAAACCCTCGGATCCACCAACAAGGTGAATCTTAGTAATCATAGTCATTAAAGGCTCCCCAGTCAGGTTAGCCTACGGTGGAGGGCATGGTCTGTTCCACCACTTATGTGCCATATGACCTGGTTTTCCACAGTTGTAATAGAGAAACAATTGTCCAAGTTCACTTTTTTGGGTTGGTCGCTGCTGTTCTTTTTGGTTCCCTTGCGGGTACAATTCTTGTAACAGCCCGCATTTTACGTATCGGAGGATCGTAAAATATTTTTTATTCTCTAAAGGTTGGATCATTCTCATTTTTTGATATGTTGTTTATGGGGATGTGAATCATGCCCATAATTTTTACCAATTTTATTTGTGACCATTTTTCCCCACTCAGTTTTGTGCAGGGGATAACTTTTGACTAGGGTCGAATCAGGTGCTAATATCAATTTCATTGGAAAGGAAATGGTGTTGCCAATTACGTACAGTGGTCATATTAAAGATTTCGTTCAACAGTTTGGGAGGAATCGTTGTTTTAGTGATGCATAATTTCTGTTCAGGTTTGATAAGCCATTGGTGGGAAGATTTGGTGTGGCTCTTTAGTGGGCTGGTGTGAGGCTATAAATAAGGGGTAAGAGGCATTTAAAGAGGATTACTTTTCTTTATTCTCTCATTTGGTTGAGCTCTTGATCTTCCTTGCTATATCAAATACACAATATCACCATTAAAATTCTAGATCTACATGTGAAGATTGAAGATCAACATCAAGCAAAGGGAGATCGCATCAAATTGAGAGGTTTGAAGAGTGTTCTTCGCTGTTCGGATTGAGAATTTAGTGATTTTGAGTTAATTCGATGATTTGGTGAGTGATAAGCATCTCTCACACAGATTTAATCAACTATATGGGTTGTTTGATCTTATTTTCATCATTTTAAGTTTTCTCACCAAGATCTACATCATGGTAAATATATTTTCATTTCAATCACCATAGGATATAATCTAGCAACTTAAATCAGTAAATTCTTAGGTTAATTCATATGTTTATACAAGTTTAGATCCATTGTTTTTGTTTATTCATTGGTTCATCATGATTTGGTGAATTTCGTATGATTGTTGATGAATAATTGTCGTTTAAGTGTTGTTGATCATTTCATTAAGTGTTGATGGTTGAATTGGATGATTTGGATGAGTTGTTTGAATCTATGTTGTCGTTTGGCGATGATTTGGTCAAGATTGGAGGTAGATTGGTCAGATGTGGAGTCGGGTCGTTTTTATGATGGGTCATATGACTTGGGGGACACAAAATGAATCAGGTCGTTGGCTCTTGGTTGTTAATGATAAGGCATTAGGTCGCAGGTCGTGGCTTGGGCCTCAATACGTGGAAGGGAGGCTGTTGGAGGATGAAACTTATAGGGTCACTGGTGCTTCAATAGGACGGGTCGTTGAAGCCTAGAAGCACCAGGTCTTTGAAGCTTTTCAAGCACTAGGTCATGGAAAATTTTGAAGCATTGGGTCGTGGGGAGACTTAAGAGGTCAGGTCGTGGGACGACCTAAGGAGTCAGGTCGTTTGTGCATGGTTCAGGCTATAGGAAGTCGGGTTGGCCAAAAATGAAGGAGGGTGGTTCGTTGATTTGGTGGGACGACCCAGTGGATCGGTCGTTGGTGATAGGTTGGTCACGCCCTGGGAAAAACGACCCATTGAATAGTGAACCAAATGATGATATTTTGGTTCGGAAATGAACGTAACTTCGAAATGAATTCAAGCGGTAATGTTCGAAATGTTGCAATGTGCTCATTGATCGATGAAATGCAACGGATGTGAAGTACGGCTCAAAGATGTTTAGTTAGTGGATAATGGCTACTCAAGATGATTTGAGCTTATTAATAGTAGCTGATGACGACGGCTAGAGATATTGAAGGCTGAGTAGTTATCGTTGTCATAGTTTCTAGCAGACTCAAAGTAGGGATATAACGAGGATACCTAAAATACTAGATGATACCCTAGGTATCGATGAAAGGCCTAGATACGTATCGATGAAAGACGTATAGAGTTTTGCTAGAATCGGGGTTTACCATTAGTCTTTGATGGATGGTAAGGTGTTTGGCCGGTCATACGATTAACGATGGTTTCGAAGAAGGATTGGAAGTGATAGCCAGAGTCATGGATGAATGATTGTTTGCTTGTATCGTCCTGTGTAGACTGTTCGACGTCGAAGTAGATATCTCTTGGATGCTTGTCTAATGTTGGTTTAGGCCTTCGGGGATTATGCTTGGGAGATGTCGATATCGATTAGGATGGTCTACGCTTAATAATTGATTTCCATGAATGTATTATTATTATTTCTTCTTGGTCGTTTGTAAAGGTTATCACTGTCGGATGTGGGGAAGACGGGTTGAGATCTTCTCTAGTGTGTTGGTAGATTAGTTGATTAATCTGCCTATTCTCATATACTTTATTGATGATGTTAGAAAGTTGTTTTATCGCTCATTGAGACTGTTGTCTGACTCAAGGTTTTATATCTCCCTCATATTACCTTGGGTTGTTCATCCGGTTGTGGACGGGCAGACTGAGTAGCAGATAACAGATGATAGATCTTGGTGAGGACAATGTTGCTAAACGATGACGAACAAGAGTCTGGCATATTATTTTATACTATCTAGTATTTGTTTTTTTCGCTGCTTGATGTATTCTCTGAGTGTTTGTAGTGAGGCTTATTGTACAGACTCTTATAATGTTATCCAAGGTTGTATGGATTTTTTCATGGTGATATGGAAAAAGTTTAAGATTCTTCTTCACTATTATTACCTTTTGCATATGTTCTATTATATTTTATCCTTGCGTTGTGAGTTATACGACAAGTTCCGCTTGTTTTAACCATCCCTAATGATCATCCATAGCTGTCTAGCACACTTTTCAGCACATTATTCCTCTTGTTTAGTGTAGGACTTATGGCGTTCGTCACATTTGGTATTAGTGCTCTTGTTACCGATTTTAGCCAAAGTTCAAAGACGTAATAACATATAAGAGACATATTTGTATATTTCTATTGCATGTATACTATATATGAATGTATAGTATGATAACGTTTGAACTCCATTTGCGGTTTTTCTCATACGTGGACTAATCATTCTGTATTGCAGATTTAGAATGAGTCGTCGACCATCGAGACACGCAGCTAAGGAGGAGACTGTTCCTGTAGGGGGTAACGGCGGTATGCCGTACTACCCAACTACGTTCGAGGCCATGATAACAGCGAATATGAGGAGGATACCCACTCAGGAGACAACCGTGGTAGATGTAGGAGTTCAAGTGTAGGTTCTTAGGGCTGTGGACTTCGCAAAGCTGTGTAAGGACTTCACCACTCTAGGAGGGAAGCAGTTTAAGGGGACAGAGCCAATTTTTGAGATTCAAGGGTGGTTGGATACTTGTATTCAGACCTTTGGAGACTTGGGAATTGACGATGCGACTAAGAGGAAGCTTGCATCGAGGTAGCTATAGGACAGAGCTATGGATTGGTGGAACTATGTTACTTTGGAGACTCTGGAAGATGAGATTTCATAGGAGCAATTCCAAGTCAAGTTTAAGACGAAATTTATTTCTACCATTTAGAAGTCTATTTTGTTTAAGAGGTTTGTCGAGCTTAAGCAGAATGGTCAACCAGTGTTGGAGTATGTTTCTGACTTTGAAGCTTTGTCGAAGTATGCTCATTCATATGTCGATACTCCTTATTAGAAGAATGAAAAGTTTTTCATGGGCTTGGAAAAGTATCTTGGGAATCAGCTAGCTGACACTACGCCATAGATAGCCTATCACATCAAAAATACATGGTGTTGCTAGCTACAATGTTGCCATTGCTATGCCGTTTTTTGTCTATTGCAACGCATGCTTAAATGTGTTAGCATATATATCAACCTGTGTTGCAGTAGCCGCATGAATAAAATTATCAATCCACGTCAACACGATCCAATGGTCCAGGTTAGCGATCCGTGTGAAATAATGTTTAGTCCAGATTAGCAATCCGTGCGTGAAATAATGTTTACGGCAGGAAGAAAAAACAATGGGGAAAAATTAACAAAATATTGAAAGTTTCAATCGAAATTTAACAAAATACTCCGCCGCTCAACCTCTCAAACACTCACTCTCAGGTTCAATTAGGGCTAAACGTTCAAGTTTACATGTAACGACCCGTATTTTTGGCAGCCAAATATTTTATTTAATTTATTATTTTAAATATCTTATTTGAAATATGAATGGACTTTAATATTGAAATCGTTATTTAAAACGACGTTTAAACGTTATAATTTATATAATATAAATAGAGCTTGAACATGGCGCGAAATTCGTAAATTAGAGTTTTGAACTTCAATTGAATATATAGGATTCAATATAAGTCGGATTTCTGTGAAACGAGAAACGTTGGAACCCTAGTGACGATAGTTTTCATATGAAAGAGAAAAATCCAGATTCCGTGTTGTAGATTGTTTGATATGGCCAAATCAAATTTTGAAATAAACGCTATGGAAATCGTTATCGGCCTTTAAAATAGCCATTTTGCAAACGAACTCTGTTTTCGATGAAATTAGTTTCTTTGGGACCATATCGTCAAATTATTGTCAGAAAATCAAATGGCGTGGCAAACTGATGTCATATGTGGCCACGGTAGCCGTAAACGCCCGTTCATTTTCTATAGCGCTTTATTAATATAATAAAGGGATATTCGAGTGTAACTTGAACATACGATCGAATTAGGCCATGAAACCAGTCCCGTTGAGTTCGTATCGTCGATTAGAGTCAGGATAGGTATATAGTTTGTTATTTTTAGAGACCGACAAATTTGGCTTTAAAAATGGCATTGCGGTGCGCGTGAAAATAGCCTACCGGAGAAACAGTCTCAGAATGCGACGAAACTGGTGCCGTTGGGTTCGTATTGAAGAATTATTATAAGATTGCAAGGTTTCAAGTTGATTTGATTTATCTGGTGATCATGAAAAAATTAAACACGTGTTTATTTCTGGTTTTATAAAGGAATATTTTCCAAACGACCTCGGAATTCGACGAAACTTGTCCCATTGGGTCCGGAATACCTTTTTACACTAAGATTAGCCTTTTTATCAGTAAACAGAAATCGTTTATAGTGGTTTTAAATCAATTTCCTCACGATGCAAGTTTTGTTATAATAAACTAATATTAAAGTGTACTCAAAAGGTTACAGTAAAGTATATTTAAAACCCTCGCTGCTTTGTTCAACTTAACTTACGTACCAAACTCTCCTTTACTTTACTTGCGATCCAAACAATCGATGCCTTGGGATCCAAACAATCGTTGCCTTTAGCACCACGTAAACTTGATTTCCACGCCTTCTCCACTTATAAATGGCACATCATTCCCGTTCTTCTTCTTTTGGTTCCAACGAAGGAAAACTTAAAACTCCAGAAAATAACTCCTACAATTTCCATCCACTATAAATACACAAACTTAGCCTAACCCTAATTTCCGTTTTCTCTCTAGCCAAACTTTTCACGTCACCTTCAAACAGAAATGAACGAACCACAAATTCCTTCATTCGATTTACTTTTCCTCCCAGAACCCTTGTTTTCTCCCTGAACTTTCTACTATATAATGAAGTAGCAAGTTGAGATCTACATAATGATCCGTTGTGATCAGAAATTTTTTACTATAGCGGCCAAAAACTGGTCAGAACGGGGAGACATTTGTGAGGCTTCTGCTGTCAAACGGAGGGGCTAAGTGAGCTGTCGTTTCGGTCGAAGGCAGATCTAGGGGAGGCGCTCGGAATGGCATCGCTTGATCGACCGCCAGTCGACGATGGAGTGGTGCGGCTGTGTGATGATGGTAGGGGGGTCCGATCATAGACAGGAGGTTGGGGCGTGGGTGCAGCGGCTTGAAGATGGTGGCGAGCGTGAGTACGGGGTGGGTTTTTTCAAACAGAAAGGGATAAGAGCAAAAAGGGCTTTCACGTGAGAAAGACCAAAAGTTTGGGTCTGATTCTTCTGACCAGTTTAACTTAATAACATGATTTAAGAACTAATCAGTCACAACATATATTAACTCGTGTATTTACTGCAGCGTGAAAGCTTGGAGCATTCGAACGAAGTAACAAGAGGCAGATGAAAACAGAAAGGGGACCAAATAAATTGGTTTTAAGGGTGCAGAAGCTCGGCCAAAACGTTTTAAGGAGAATAGAAGAAAGTCAGGATACAAATAAAGAAAAAAAACAGTGAGAGGATTTACAAACATAATTAATATTTATAATGATTAATTTAAACTAATATTTGATTGATAATTAATTAGTTAATTAATTAGTTTTGTGTTGATTATTCAGATGGACTCAAAGGTGGCAGGAAAACAAAATCATGGGAAATGTTTGAGTGGAAGAAATGAAGTCTGGTCCCCTGGTACTGTTAAACCAAAATGGTGCAAACTGATGTAACATGGTAAAGATATAATGTCGCGGTAATTAAATAAAACGTAATTAACCTAGTTAAGAGATAGTTAAGAAATATTTAATTTTATTAAAATAATTAATGCTTACATGTTAATAACTTGATCATATCTTATCAGAAGGGAACCACTCATGAGGCATTGCGATCGTCCTGTTATGCACTACATTATGGACTAGACAGGAGCAAAATTGGAGATAACCATTAAATTAAATAACTATTTAATTTAAAGGTAACTGAACTATTCAGAAATAAATCAAAAGGTGAGTTAAACTCACTCAGTTTTTTCCCATTTATATTTTATATAAATTGGGTTTTTATTTTGTGTGCTCTGCTTGCCAATGGTTGACTATTTGCTAATTATATATTTATTTGCTGATTTAACTGATGAAATTAAACCGTCGTTTAATTTCAGTGAAATACCAAATCGTTATTCTAACGATTGGTTCAAATAAAGGTAACTTACCTTGTTGGTCACGTTTATAAAATGAACGTGTTTAATTGGTTGAATTGTTTTGAATTTGCTTCTAGTTGGGATTAAATGGTTGTTATTATCAGTTAAATGGTTGAATGATCTGATTTGAGATAACCATTTGTATACAGGGAAGAACAGGTTGGAGGGATCCAACCGGATTCCTCAAAATATATTATTTATTTTTGTATTATCATATGAACTATCATGTTTGGGTAATTGATTTGAGTATTGATCATTGATTGGAAATTCAACCTGTGTTTGGTTTTAATCAATGGGCAGTGTTGGTTAAGTAATCGGCAGTAAATGGCCTAAAAGTAAATTGTTTTATTTATATCGATTTACCGTCAGGTGAACTGATAGAATTGAAGTTATAAAATTTATTCTATAACTAGAGGTGGATTCTGAAATATATATTATTTTGAATAAAAGTTTATAAAAAGGGAAATAAATAAATATTTTATTTATTTAAGACTTTGATTATTATTAATTGATTTATAAAGTAATTTCTGATGTTAATCAGTGTTATAAATTCGTGAATAGAAATTAATTTAACCGGTAAGTTGGGTTATTATTTTGTTAAGAAAAATTTAATGGGATTATTTAAATTAATTATGTTATTAATTAATTTAAAGTGAAAACGAGCTGGAATCAGTTAACGAGATAACCGCGTTGAGTGACTAAGTCAAATATTTTCTTCGAAATTGATTATTAAATTGATTTGAATTAATCGAGTAAAAGAACTTAGCGAATATTATTTTAATAAGATCTTTAAAATGGGAATTAATATTCATTTAGTGAATAAAGGAATTAACTACGGTGGTAGTTAACTGTCGAGGTAAATTATTATTTTCATTGATAATAATTTAGGGAAATACTTTTTAATTGAAATCCAATTAAAAAGTACTCGAAATGGGAAATGAAATCCAAATGGAAAGGTGAAAGGAGTTTGTGAACAGGTTTTGCTTAAACCTGAGTTTTTATAACAAAGTTATAAAAGGAAATTTTAAGCGACTATTATAGCCTGAATTAAATGTTACTTAATTATTTGAATTAAGTAAAGGGGAATTTAACCAGAGTTATATAAAAGAGATTTGAAGTGATATATCGTTAATTTTAATTAATGTTACTTAATAACGAGATTAGGTAAGAAGGGGAAATTATAATAAAATTTCCAAAGCAGGAATGGATGAATGGTTTGGGGGAGAATTAGAGGAAGTGAGATTGCTAGAAGAAATGGATCATCGGATTTTGTAGACAAATATGAATTATAAATAAAATTGTTTGAAAAGAGGAAAAAGGGTAAAAAGTGGTGTTTTATAAGGAATTACTTAATTATTAAATTAAGAAAAATGTTTTATTCGAGAAACGGATTTTCAGAAAGGAAAGAAGGTTTATTAAACTGTATTTGTAAATAAAATAGTTAAATGGGATTTGTGTTGAGATTAGAATGAGATACAGGGTTTTTGATTATAACTTGTACCTATTCTTAGATATGAATGTTGTAGATCAAGGTCTGAGAGGTAATTAAAATACCCCAACTTGATCGACTTCAGAATTATCTGAGGATGATATAAGTTGTAATGGTAAAAGAGATCAACAAATTTATCATTTCCTTAGAGAGATAAGAACGCAACGTTTTTGATGAAGATTTGCAATATATATAAATATATAATGAGGATTTCAAAGTAAAAAGGGAAATCAAAGGAGTTGCCGAAGATATAATGATATTTTCGAATTAGAAGGGAAAACGTAAGGCTGGGTTTTATCCTATCAGGATAACATCTGTATTGTTTCAAGTAATGGAATAGACAATGTTTTGTAACACCGTTTTACGAGTAATAATTTAATAAATTTCCCAATAATTAAAAAATAACGTGGCTAATGTTTTGAAAGTGAAAATAGAAAACTGAATATAATATAGGATTTTACTAAGTATGAACTTGTTTAAAGAAAAGTCTTATAATAAATAAGAAGAGTGAGAAAGCTATATTTATAATATCGAAATATTAAAGAGTTTGAATTTACATTTGTTTTAATTAAAAGGCCAAGTGGTGCCGAATACTGAACCAGTGAACTTATTGGATTGTCATGATTGAAACACTGTTTATTTTGATAGTTAAATCACCGACTATCAAATCTGTCCAATACGATTGTTGGTACGGAAAGACCGGGATCGAATTTATATTCGAAAACCATTCCGACTAACAAATACGTGAAGACAAAAGAAGACGATCGAGATGGAGCGTTGAAGACTGTGGATCTTCATCAAACGGAAGAACTACTAATAATCTCTGGTTTAGCGGCTAGAGATAAACTGTGGTTCGGTCGTGGTTGGAATCTACGGGTTGCAAGGACTTCTCGCTACTGATCCATGGGGTGATTTGTAATAACCCGGAAATCTGGGCCAATTAAAAAATTTTATTTTGGCAATTTTAGAGAATTTTGATCATTTAAAATGAATTATTTTAAATAATAACGACGAGAAATTTATTTTGAATGGAATTCGAACGTATATTTTATATAGATCGTCGTTAGAATATAAATATTTATTTATATATATAAAAGGAATTGAAAATGGCGAGGTAGTTCGATAATTCGATTTCAAACTTCAATTAAACGTGCTTGATGCAAAATAAATCGGATTTTAGTGAAACCAAAAATAATGGAATCTAATTGTGACTATCTTTCCAACGAACCCGAAAAATTGAAATTTCATAGCGGGAATCAAAAGATATGTCCAGTTGAAAATTCTGAATAGTCGTTATGGAATTCAGGTCCTTAAAAATGGAAATTTTGCAAACGACCTCGGATTTCGACGAAACCACTTTTGTTGGATCCATGATGTCAAATTATTACTAGATTCCAAATTTCATAATTTTTTGAACCAATATGTGAGCGTGGCAAAGGAAAACGTGTTTGACCAGTTTCAGTTGATTTTAATCGACTGGAAAATGGCCATTTTTCAAACGGTCTCAGAATTCGACGAAACTAGTTTTGTTAAGACCGTATCATCAGTACGAAGCTAGAAAATATATTTCTGGAATTTTTCGAGTTAGTATGTGACCCCAGTAAATTGAAATGCGCGTTCAAACTCAATATATAGAGTTATATGTTGATTTTGATGAAAACTGATCAAAACGATTGAATCAGCTTACGATGCATATCCCATTGTGTTCGGAATGAGGGTAATTAGCTATGGATGACAGGCGGTGGGTCTCGTTTTGAGGTTGAAATAAAAAGTTGCTTTTTGAAAATAAATAAATTAAATATATATAAATATACTCCCCCCTTGTTTTCTCTCTCTCCCTCATTTAACAGAAAATGAAAAAAAAAACCCCAAAACCCGATCTCGATTTCCACCCTCCACCGTCGCTGGCCGACGTCGCACCCCCCCCCCCGGGCCGTCGACTCCACCACCGCGACCCCCTCCGCTTCAACCCCCATCGCCTCCTCCCTCTTCCGTCCCCTGCTCCTTCGCCTCTTCTTCTCCTCCTTTCTGAAACCCCCGAGACCCACCTCGCGACACGAGACACCGCTTCCCTCCGTCGCCCCGTTCAGCACCTCCCCCCTCCGCTTCTCTCCTCCCCTCTTCTGTCAAGAACCGCACCTGGCGGAGCTCCCCCTTCTCCAGTTCGCTGCGCCCCATTCACGAAGGCCACCGACTCCCGCCGCCTCCATCTAGCAAACCAGCAGCTCCACCATTCAACCATGAACCGAAACCCTAAAATGAATGTAAGATTTTATTTTCTGATTTTGTTTTGTTTTTGTAGGAAATAAAAACTGAAAATATGATTTTTTATATTATAGATATATTAAAAATATGATTTTTATATAAGTATAGTATTAAAAATAGAATCTTTATATAGAAGATAGCGTAATAAAAATATAATCTTTTATATTGTAGAAGTATAAAAATATAATCTTTTATATTGTTGAAGTATAAAAATATAATCTTTTATATTGTAGAAGTATAAAAATATAATCTTTTATATTGTAGAAGTATAAAAATATAATCTTTTATATTGTAGAAGTATAAAAATGTGATTTTTATAGCAAGGAAATAAAAATCCGATCTTTGTATATGAAGTAGAAATATAAAAATATAATTTTTATATAGAATGAAGCATCGAAAATATATATGAAGATGAAGTAAAAATATGATTTTTATTTGTTAGAATGAAGCAATAAAAATATAATTTTTATTTGAACAGCGTGAAAAGACTGCATTGGAATTTCAGTCAAATCCAGACGATTCTGCAGTTCAACAGCAAAGCACGGCGGAGTGGAACCCTCTGTGAGAACTCCTCACCTTTTATTTAATATTCTAGTTAAAATATATACTAGGATGCAGACGGTGTTTAGTAGCACCCGACACCCGTCGTCCACAGACCATGGACGGCTTGTATGCTTGGTTGTTTGATTTTGATGTGTAGTTGATTGTGTGATGTGAAATGAAATAAAATATTTCTATAGTTAAAAATAGGATTTTTAACGTGTATTTAAAATGAAATAACTATAAACAAATAGGACGATTTGTTTATATACACACATTTGACTAGTATTGATTGGAATGATAAATTTTACACATCGCCCAACTGCACAAATAAAATCCGTGTTTGATTGTTTGAAACCCTACACGGGTATTGGGATGATATTTGACGTACACTAATCCCGATTGTTTAGTTGTATGTCGATCAATTGATTGACAGACTGTTATAAGCGTTGAATATTTATATTTGATGCTTATACAGTGTAGAACGCACTTTGGATGATGGTTGATGATTTATCGTTGCTGTTGTATACATATGATAGAAAATCTATATAATTAACATTATATTGTAATTGATTGGGCCTCATTCCAGTTTTGAAATAAAATATTTGAATAGAAATATTTGAAATAGAACATTTGAAAATAGAAATGTATGAAGCCGTGTTGATTAGATTGACGCCATTTAGACGTGAACGATATTTATATCGATTTTGTTCATTTTATAATGAATATCGAAAGTGATTTCAAAATCTGATATTTTGAAAAGAATAGAAATTCGAATTAAATTGAATAGAAATGAATTCGAATTTAAATTGAATATAAATTAATTCGAATTGAAATTGAATTGAAAACGAGCTGAAATCGAATTAGAAATCAATTTGAATTGAAATCAATTTGAAATGAATTTAAATCGAATTTATAAGGAAAAATTCAATTTTGATTTGAATTTGAAAAGAAGTTGAAATCGTTTTGAAAACGAATTTAAAACGATTTATTAAATACGTTTTAAAAGGGAATCGACGAAGTATATATTATATATATTATATATATAATATAATGGCCTGAATAGAACGCGCCGCGCCGCGGCAGTTCGCGAATTTCGACCATTGACTTCGAACGGATATTGCGGGAGATCCGACCGTCGGATTCTCCTAAAACCGGAACCGTTGGGTTAGTATCGAAAAGAGCTTTCTAAGAATATTAGAAATCTAATGGTTGGATTTGGAATTATGTCCAAATCAAATTTGGAAAAGGTCGTTGTAAGTGCAGTTCGATGCCCATTGATAGAAATCGACTGTACGGGCCTTGATAAAATTATTAAAAATAGTAATAATTTGTGTAAAATCATAAGAAATGATTTGGGAAGAATTGGGATGAAAAACTACATATTTGAAAAGATAAAAATAGATTTTTATCGAAATGAACTAGTTTTGAACTAGAATTAAAATTCTATTTATTTTTAAATAAATAAATTGAATTTGAAAAGGGTTTTGAAAATAATCAAAATTTCCAATAATTGAATTGGAATAGATTTGAATCGAAATTGTCTGCGGAATATTTCGATGTTGGATTTCGTGATGATACAAATATTGTTATGGGAATTTGAAAGATATATTTATATCGTTATTTCCAATACGATATTTGTTAGTCGTAGAGTTTGATATTGAATATAAGCCGATATAATTTCTATTCAGAGCCTTGTATTTAATATCAAATGTGATTTGGGTTTGTCGTGAATGGTGTCTTCATTAACACTGTTCTTAAGCCCAGTTGAGAAAAAGATTGAATCTTTTTATTTAGATTTAATGAAGTGTACCAATTAAATAATATTTAATTGGAATTGAATTGGTATTGATTTTTGGGTTTATCATGAACAGTGTTTTAAATAACACTTGTTCTTTCACCCGATAATTAATGGAACGTGATTTTGGGTTGTCGTGAACGGTATCTTCAATAATATTGTTCTTAGACCTAAAGGAGTTAAGAAAATCAGAAACTAACTGGAGATTAGTTAAGTTGAATGGTTTCCGAGGTATTGATCTAATGTTGGTTTCGGCCTTCGGGGTTAATACTTAGGAAATTGCTCACTTGCTATTTTACGGTTAAGGACTGATTGAAATGTGATTTTTGGGTTTATCGTGAACCGTGTTTTAATTGACACTGATTCTTTAACCCAGTTAAAGATTAAAACTAAGTGGAGTTTTAATGAATCTTTAATTAGATTGAAAAGATCGAGAATGGAGTATCACCGGTTTTGCTCCAGGCGATAGTTAAATCTTTAATTAGATTTGAACGTGAAATGGTAATTGAATTTACCGATAACACCGTGGTGTTAGATATGAAGTACTACCAGTTTTACTTCATGGGATGAATAGGTTGGGGTTGGGAAATTTAATAATTGATTACTTCGGTAAGGTTCGTTAATCCCGACTAGTTTGGATAAACAAAAATTTGGTTTGAATTGATATTCAAAAGAAAGATTAAAGAACAAATTCAAGGAATTTATCTTTGATAAAATTAATGGGAACCTTTCCCTATGAATGTGAAATTTAGAAACTAATTGTCGGTTAGCTAAGCAGAATGGTTTTCTGGATATTAATCTGATGTTGGTTTCGGCCTTCGAGGTTAATATTCGGGGAATTCTTCTCTTGTTAATTTACGGTTAGTGATTGATGAATTGGAATGAGGCGTATGTTGTGTTTGTGTAACACTTGTTTATAATATACGCGAGTTATTCGGAAAGACCGGGTTTATCCCATTCTGAATAACTGATACGTCGATAAGTCGAAGATGAAGACGGTGGTCGAAGACCGGAGGTCTTCACGTCGTTTGGGTGATTACTGATGATCTTGATTTGGATGTACACCCAAGAAGATGGAAACAGTTGGTGATCGTCCAGACGTACTTGGAGATCGATGGATATGCGGGGTACTAGGTGCCTCCGGTTTCGTTCAGACCCAGAACGAACTTGTAAATGGGCTGTGTGTCTGACATTGGATTTTAGTCTGTGTGATTGATTTCTATTAAATATATATATATGTTTGGCGGCGGAGAATTTATTCTCTTGCTTAACGCCCTTCTCTGAGACGTACGAGCTCAGGGGTTATATACTGATGGATATCAAACGCATAGAGTGAATTGCCTGTGTGGCATGCCTAAGTGGTAAATAATCAAGGCTTATGTTGAAAAGCAAAGTCTTGTGGTTGATGATCGAAGCACGGCCTTTGTGGCGTAGCTTTGTGTAACGTTTGATTCGCGAGTTTCACACCCGGTATGAACCAGAAACGGGAGAAGGACCTCAGGGAGGACATGCGTTTCTTTCTAACTAAAAGTGGCGTCAGTGGTTTTACACGCCCTGACGAGTTTGACTTATGTAGTTGTTGTTGTTGCGAGGCGCCTCGGTTTGATCGGACGATCTGGGTCCGATGGAGTAATCTGTTGGCTCATTTGCGCCCCAAAGGGCGGGGAAACGTAGTGTTCAGGCATTTTAATCCACATCGGTGGACTGGCCCTGACGATCCAAGGGTCACTCGAGCTCTGATCCTGAGACATGGTAGGCTAGATTGTCTCGAATCGGTAGAGGACTATCTTTTGCCTCGGTTCATAGATGGAAATCCAATTTCCAAATATGTGACGCTTCGATTTTAGTTGTAAACCTATATATGGCGACATAGTGGCATGGGACGCTCATGTCGCCTATGATTGATACTTATGATTTGAAGTTGTCTTATACACTATGCACTTATAATAGTATCAAATGATTTGTTTTAAACGTATCAAGCATTCTTGGCTATTATGAGGTAAAACCCTATCCCCCGGCTTGCGTTGCATTGTGTGATAGGACCTGGGTCTTATAATAGCTTCATTTTTCCTTATTTAGCATTGCGCTGTTTGTTTTATGCACTGGTATTCTTGGGAGGAAACCCGTTCCGTGTTATACGGCGTGGTCCCTTGATTTACCTAACTTTAAAAATAAAGAATTAATAATTGTTTTAGTTCTCACACCAGTCCCTTGACTGACCTGGAGTTTATTGTTTTAACCTAAACTCTGGGTGCCCTTATTTTGACACGGGCAGCTAGTAGTTTTGGTTTTGCAGATTTATATTCATAGGATCCTGGTTTACAGCTGGAATGATATCCGGAAAGCTTGGTATCCGTATATCTCCTTCAGTTGTGTATTGTATTATTTTCCGCTGCTATGTATTTAAATGTAATTTAAATCTCTGATATTTCTGTGTAATATTCATTTATACTCCGTATATTCTTGTATTCTGATGGTATTTTGTAATAAACAATGAAATGTTCTTCCGTCTGCATTCTGTTGTGGCTTGTTTTCGAACTATTCGCGCTTTCCTCACCGGGGAGGTTACGGGTTTCTACATGATTCCTACATTGGATGCAGTAGGAGAGTACCTTCGGTTCATCCTGTTCCTGGATGACTTGTATGGACAAATGTCTGACAGAGTATTTCCTAAAAACCACGTACGTTGATTTGTACAAACATACCGAGTTAGTGGCGAAGAAGGCGCGCTTCTTTTAAACCCAGTATATGTTTGTGGGCATCAATTAGTGATTTGGCGGATCTAATGATGTGGCATTCAAAGTAATGGTGGCCAAATATTCTTAAGAAAAATTCTAACCTCAAGCCTCACAGCCGGTAAATGACAAAAATCGGGCAGGCAGCATGGCTATGTGGTTCGCTCCCATAAGGGTATATAATCAGCTATCTAGAGAAATTCCTTTTGCTTCTTTAATCTATTTCTATGCTGTCCCTTTTCGGGAAACGGTGGTTTGAGCCCAACCGTTGGTGATATACATTCGATACACTCAAGCGAAATGAGTGGTCGTTCATGTGAGGGCCGGGTTGCAAGACATTCTTGTTGAACCCAGTGTATTCGCCTCTAGAGATACACTATCGGCAGGTGGTCCCATACCTTGTCATAGTTGGAATCCAATCTCCAATAAGCGCCCGCTGTTTTTGATTGTATACTATATATGTGGAGCGTGAGATGAAAGCATTCCACTAGATTCTATTTACTTGTATTTAGACACTATTATAGTATCATAAAAGATATTGATTTCAAAAATGTTTTGGGTTATCGTAAGGTAGAAACTGTCCGTGTTTATGTGTGGATTTGGTCTTACGATTATTTTTTTCTTTTGAAAGGATTTTCGCTTAAAAATCAAGTTGTGTGATACCTTGATATTGTGCGAGTTTTACTCACTTTGGTTCACCAGACTGACTCGGTGTTTTGTAAATGCTCGGTTTATCCCGGGGTGTACAGGTTCAGGTTATCGAATGTTGTGAAGTCCAGAGACGAGCTGTAGATGTTCAGACATATGATATTATGTAGCTAGTATTCCACTGTGTATTGTACATGGGAACAGGTCATTATAACTGTCCCATTGTGTGACGTACCCTGATATTGTAAGTATATTTTAAAAGCTCTCAGTAAAGATTTCTTTTTGTATTATATTTTGTTCCACTGCGATGTGAGACTCTGATTCTGTGTTGTGTTGGTTCTTCTTCTTCTATTCTAATATTTCTTTCTTTCTTATCTCACCCTCTATATTCTTTCTAATAACGTTCAGTGTTTTCGGTGTTTGAAAGGTCGGCATGAGTTACTGTAAAGGTATTTATGTCGATTTTCGGGGCCGAAAAACCATTGTTCGTTACAGTGGTATCAGAGCTATTGGTTTAGTAATAACCTTGGCTCTGTGGTGTAACTCGATAGAGATTGGGTTAGTAATACCCTAGATCGAGATTGAGTGTAAATATATGAGAGCGTATTTGTAAATTTAATATACAAGTGTTTTGTATTATGTTGTTTGATCGGTTCAATTGTTGAGAAGCGTTGGACTAGCAATCGATACGGTATTGTTTTGTAAAGAGGGTAAATGAAATAATTTTGCCCAAATTATATTTTTGTACAGAAAGGAAATAATTTTATTAAATTACTGAGATATTTATGTGTTTGATCGATTTGAATGGAATTCAAATCGAATTGAAAATTTGAATTGAAATTTAATCTGATTAAGTGAAATTAAATTAATAAAGATATTGAAATTGAATTAAATTTTGAATAGACAATAATCAAAAGAAAATCAATCGGGCATAAATCGATTGATGTTCAAATATGAGAAACCAAAATGAAATATTGATATTGAATGTGAATTCAATTAATTTGGTTAATTGTCGTGTATTGGTTGTTGTTGTGATTGTTTGTTATTTGGATGATAGTTGTTTGAATGGAAATAATCAATAATTTAATAAAGCCAAATGAATTATAAACTGAAGAAAAATTTCCGGTATAATTAAACTGGAATGAAACCACATATGGATTGGAATTTAGGATTCAACCATGTAGTTGGTAATGAATTGATATTATCTGCTTGGTTTTTGAATTAATATGGTTATATTGTTGATTAAATAAAATAGTACTTGAAAATTTCACATATTTATTACTGATACGTGAATTGAGTTAAGTACAGGTGCCAGAGGGATAGGCAGATTGATATTGGTTGAGTAAATCGCATATACGTTGAGCAGATATGCTCAATAGCGCTCGCAAAAGGTACACCTACACGAAAATATAAAATTTTGGGGTTTTCATTTTTGTTTTCCGACCGTGTGGGTCGATGTGTATATTATTTGTTCCTGCGATATCGCAGATGTCACTCCGTGTAGGGGAGACTCTGCCGAATTTTCCCAGGAATTTAAAGTGTTAGAAAATTTTCGATATTTTTGAAAATTTATATTGATGGTTTTGATTTAAAATAAAATGGATTTAGAAATTAATGGGTTAGTAACGTTCTTTCTTACCTTAGCAATTTCGAGGACGAAATTATTTTAAGGGGGAAAGAATGTAACGTCCCGTATTTTTGACAGCCAAATATTTTATTTAATTTATTATTTTAAATATTTTATTTCAAATATGAATGGATTTTTATATTGAAATTGTTATTTAAAACGACGGTTGAACGTTATAATTTATATAATATAAATAGAGCTCGAAAATGGCGCGCACTTCGTAAATTGGAGTTTTGAACTTCAATCGAATATACAGGATTCGATATAAGTCGGATTTCTGTGAAACGAGAAACGTTGGAACCGTAGTGACGATAGTTTTCATATGAAATAGAAAAATCCAGATTCCGTGTTGTAGATTGTTAGATATGGCCAAATCAAATTTTGAAATAAACGCTATGGAAATCATTATCGGCCTTTAAAATAGCCATTTTGCAAACGAACTTTGTTTTCGATAAAATTAGTTTCTTTGGGACTGTATCATCAAATTATTGTCAAAAAATCAAATGGCGTTGAAAACCGATGTCATATGTGGCCACGGTAGCCGTAAACGCCCGTTCATTTTTTATAGCGCGTAATTAATATAATAAAGGGTATTCGAGTGTAACTTGAACAGACGATCGAATTAGGCCACGAAACCAGTCCCGTTGAGTTCGTATCGTCGATTAGAGTTAGGATAGGTATATAGTTTGTTATTTTTAGAGATCGACAAATTTGGCGTTAAAAATGGCATTGTGGTGCGCGTGAAAATAGCCTATCGGGGAAACAGTCTCAGAATGCGACGAAACTGGTGCCGTTGGGTTCGTATTGAAGAATTATTATAAGATTGCAAGGTTTCAAGTTGATTTGATTTATCTGGTGATCATGAAAAAAATTAAACGCGTGTTTATTTCTGGTTTTATAAAGGAATTTTTTCCAAACGACCTCTGAATTCGACGAAACTTGTCCCATTGGGTCCGGAATACCTTTTTACACTGAGATTAACCTTTTTATCAGTAAACAGAAATCGTTTATAGGGGTTTTAAATCAGTTACCTCATGACGCAAGTTTTGTTATAATAAACTAACATTAAAGTATACTCAAAAGGTTACAGTAAAGTATATTTAAAACCCTCGCTGCTTTGTTCAACTAAACTTACGTACCAAACTCTCCTTTATTTTACTTGCGATCCAAACAATCGATGCCTTGGGATCCAAACAATCGTTGCCTTCAGCACCTCGTAAACTTGATTTCCACGCCTTCTCCACTTATAAATGACACATCATTCCCGTTCTTCTTCTTTTGGTTCCAACGAAGGAAAACTTAAAACTCCAGAAAATATCTCCTACAATTTCCATCCACTATAAATACACAAACTTAGCCTAACCCTAATTTCCGTTTTCTCTCTGGCCAAATTTTTCACGTCGCCTTCAAACAGAAATGAACGAACCACAAATTCCTTCATTCGATTTACTTTTCCTCCCAGAACCCTTGTTTTCTCCCCGAACTTTCTACTATATAATGAAGCAGCAAGTTGAGATCTACATCATGATCCGTTGTGATCGGAAATTTCTTACTACAGCGGCCAAAAACTGGTCAGAACGAGGAGACATATGTGGGGCTTCTGCTGTTAAACGGAGGGGCTAGGTGAGCTGTCGTTTCGGTCGAAGGCGGATATAGGGGAGGCGCTCGGAATGGCATCGTCTGATCGACCTCCAGTCGACGATGGAGTGGTACGGCTGTATGATGATGGTAGGGTGGTCCGATCATAGACAGGAGGTTGGGGCGTGGGTGCGGCGGCTTGAAGATGGTGGCGAGCGTGAGTACGGGGTGGTTTTTTTCAAACAGAAAGGGATAAGAGCAAAAAGGGCTTTCACGTGAGGAAGACCGAAAGTTTGGGTCTGATTCTTCTAACCAGTTTAACTTAATAACATGATTTAAGAACAAATCAGTCACAACATATATTAACTCGTGTATTTACTGCAGCGTGAAAGTTTGGAGCATTCGAACGAAGTAACAGGAGGCTGATGAAAACAGAAATGGGACCGGGTAAATTGGTTTTAAGTGTACGGAAGCTCGGCCAAAACATTTTAAGGTGAATAGAAGAAAGTTAGGATACAAATAAAGAAAAAAAACAGTGAGAGGATTTACAAACATAATTAATATTTATAATGATTAATTTAAACTAATATTTGATTGATAATTAATTAGTTTTGTGTTGATTATTCAGATGGACTCAAAGGTGGCAGGAAAACAAAATCGGGGAAAATGTTTGAGTGGAAGAAATAAAGTCTGGTCCCTTGGTACTGTTAAACCAAAATGGTGCAAACTGGTGAAACATGGTAAAGATATAATGTCGCAGTAATTAAATAAAACGTAATTAACCTAGTTAAGAGATAGTTAAGAAATATTTAATTTTATTAAAATAATTAATGCTTACATGTTAATAACTTGATCATATCTTATCAGAAGGGAACCATTCATGAGGCATTGCGATTGTCCTGTTATGCACTACATTATGGACCAGACTGGAACAAAATTGGAGATAACCGTTAAATTAAATAACTATTTAATTTAAAGGTAACTGAACTATTCAGAAATAAATCAAAAGGTGAGTTAAACTCACTCAGTTTTTTCCCATTTATATTTTATATAAATTGGGTTTTTATTTTGTGTGCTCTGCTTGCCAATGGTTGACTGTTTGCTAATTATATATTTATTTGCTGATTTAACTGATGAAATTAAACCGTCGTTTAATTTCAGTGAAATACCAAATCGTTATTCTAACGATTGGTTCCAATAAAGGTAACTTACCTTGTTGGTCACATTTTAAAAATAAACGTGTTTAATTGGTTGAATTGTTTTGAATTTGCTTCTGGTTGGGATTAAATGGTTCTTATTATCAGTTAAATGGTTGAATGATCTGATTTGAGATAATCATTTGTATACGGGGAAGAACAGGTTGGACGGATCCAACCGGATTCCTCAAAATATATTATTTATTTTTGTATTATCATATGAACTATCATGTTTGGGTAATTGATTTGAGTATTGATCATTGATTGGAAATTCAACCTGTATTTGGTTTTAACCAATGGGCAGTATTGGTTAAGTAATCGGCAGTAAATGGACTAAAAGTAAATTGTTTTATTTATATCGATTTACCGTCAGGTAAACTGATAGAATTGAAGTTATAAAATTTATTTTATAACTGGAGGTGGATTGTGAAATATATATTATTTTGAATAAAAGATTATAAAAAGGGATTTATTTAAGACTTTGATTATTATTAATTGATTTATAAAGTAATTTCTGATGTTAATCAGATTTATAAATTCGTGAATAGAAATTATTCTAACCGGTAAGTTGGGTTATTGTTTTGTTAAGAAAAATTTAATGGGATTATTTAAATTAATTATGTTATTAATTAATTTAAAGTGAAATCGAGTAGGAATCGGTTAACGAGATAACCGCATTGAGTGACTAAGTCAATTGTTTTCTTCGAAACTGATTATTAAATTGATTTGAATTAATCGAGTAAAAGAATTTAGTGAATATTATTTTAATAAGATCTTTAAAATGGGAATTAATATTCATTTGGTGAATAAAGGAATTAACTACGGTGGTAGTTAACTATTGAGGTAAATTATTATTTTAATTGATAATAATTTAGGGAAATAATTTTTAATTGAAATCCAATCAAAAAGTACTCGAAATGGGAAATGAAATCCAAATGGAAATGTGAAAGGAGTTTGTGAACAGGTTTTGCTTAAACCTGAATTTTTATAACAAAGTTATAAAAGGAATTTTTAAGCGACTATTATAGCTTGAATTAAATGTTACTTAATTATTTGAATTAAGTAAAGGGGAATTTAACTAGAGTTATATAAAAGAGTTTTGACGTGTTATATCGTTAATTTTAATTAACGTTACTTAATAACGAGATTAGGTAAGAAGGGGAAATTATAATAAAATTTCCAAAGCAGGAATGGATGAATGGTTTGGGGGAGAATTAGAGGAAGTGAGATTGGTAGAAGAAATGGATCATCGTATTTTGTAGACAAATATGAATTATAAATAAAATTGTTTAAAAAGAGGAAAAAGGGTAAAAGTTGGTGTTTTATAAGGAATTACTTAATTATTAAATTAAGAAAAATGTTATATTCGAGAAAGGGATTTTCAAAAAGGAAAGAAGGTTTATTAAACCGTATTTGTAAACAAAATAGTTAAATGGGATTTGTGTTGAGATTAGAATGAGATACTGGGTTTTTGATTATAACTTGTACCTATTCTTAGATATGAATGTTGTTGATCAAGGTCTGAGAGGTAATTAAAATACCCTAACTTGATTGACTTCAGAATTATCTGAGGATGATATAAGTTATAATGGTAAAAGAGACCAGCAAATTTATTATTTCCTTAGAGAGATAATAAAGCAACTTTTTTGATGAAGATTTGCAATATATATAAATATATAATGAGGATTTCAAAGTAAAAAGGGAAATCAAAGGAGTTGCCGAAGATATAATGATATTTTCGAATTAGAAGGGAAAATGTAAGGCTGGGTTTTATCCTATCTGGATAACATCTGTATTATTTCAAGTAATGGAATAGACGATGTTTTGTAACACCGTTTTACGAGTAATAATTTAATAAATTTCCCAATAATAGATAATAACGTGGCTAATGTTTTGAAAGTGAAAATAGAAAACTGAATATAATATAGGATTTTACTAAATATGAACTTGTTTAAAGAAAAGTCTTATGATAAATAAGAAGAGTGAGAAAGCTATATTTATAATATCGAAATATTAAAGAGTTCGAATTTACATTTGTTTTAAATAAAAGCCCAAGTGGTGCCGAATACTGAACCAGTGAACTTATTGGATTGTCATGATTGAAACACTGTTTATTTTGATAGTTAAATCACCGACTATCAAATCTGTCCAATACGATTGTTGGTACGGAAAGACCGGGATCGAATTTATATTCGAAAACCATTCTGACTAACAAATACGTGAAGACAAAAGAAGACGATCGAGATGGAGCGTTGAAGACCGTGGATCTTCATCAAACGGAAGAACTACTAATAATCTCTGGTTTAGTGGCTAGAGATAAACTGTGGTTCGGCCGTGGTTGGAATCTACGGGTTGTAAGGACTTCTCGCTACTGATCCATGGGGTGATTCCTATATTAGATGCAGTATGAGAGTACATTCGGTTCATCCTGTTCCTGGATGACTTGTATGGACGAATGTCTGACAGAGTATTTCCTAAAAACCACGTACGTTGATTTTTACAAACATACCGAGTTGGTGGCGAAAAGGCGCGCTTCTTTTAAACCCAGTATATGTTTGTGGGCATCAATTAGTGATTTGGCGGATCTGATGATGTGGCATTCAAAGTAATGGTGGCCAAATATTCTTAAGAAATTTTTTAACCTCAAGCCTCCCAGCCGGTAAATGACAAAAATCGGGCAGGCAGCATGGCTATGTGGGTCGCTCCCATTAGGGTGTATAATCACCTATCTAGAGAAATTCCTTTTGCTTCTTTAATCTATTTCTATGCTGTCCCTTTTCGGGAAACGGTGGTTTGAGCCCAACCGTTGGTGATATTCATTCGATACACTCAAGCGAAATGAGTGGTCGGTCATGTGAGGGCCAGGTTGCAAGACGTTCTTGTTGAACCCAGTGTATTCGCCTCTAGAGATACACTATCGGCAGGTGGTCCCATACCTTATCATAGTTGGAATCCAATCTCCAACAAGCGCCCGCGGTTTTTGATTGTATACTATATATGTGGAGCATGAGATGAAAGCGTTCCACTAGATTCTATTTACTTGTATTTAGACACTATTATAATATCATAAAAGATATTGATTTCAAAAATGTTTTGGGTTATCGTAAGGTAAAAACTATCCATGTTTATGTATGGATTTGGTCTTACGATTATTTTTTTCTTTCCAAAGGATTTTTACTTAAAAATCAAGTTGTGTGATACCTTAATATTGTCCGAGTTTTACTCACTCTGGTTCACTAGACTGACCCAGTGTTTTGTAAATGCTCGGGTTAGCCCGGGGTGTACAGGTTCAGGTTATCGAATGCTGCGAAGTCCAGAGACGAGCTGTAGATGTTCATACATATGATATTATGTAGCTAGTATTCCGCTGTGTATTGTACATGGGAACTGGTCACTATAACTGTCCCACTGTGTGATGTACCCTGATATTGTAAGTATATTTTAAAAGCTCTCAGTAAAGCTTTCTTTTTGTATTATATTTTGTTCCGCTGCGATGTGAGACTCTGATTCTGTGTTGTGTTGGTTCTTCTTCTTCTTCTATTCTAATATTTCTTTCTTTCTTATCTCACCCTCTAAATTCTTTCTAATAACGTTCAGTATTTTCGGTGATTGAAAGGTCGGCATGAGTTACGGTAAAGGTATCGGGGCCGAAAAACCACTGTTCGTTACATCACAAGCTTAATTAGGGTTCGATTAGGGTAGGTTCGAGTTCAAGTTCAATTAAGGCTTCGGTTTTTCAATTAGGTCTTCAATTGGGGTTCGTTTGGGTTTCAGATTTCAGTTAGGGGTTCGATTTAATCTGTTGCTTCACGTATCAATCAATGTATATTTCAATTTTTTCTAATTTGATTGTTGTGTTGCGTAAGTATTTTTATTTTAATAAGTTTTGTAGTATTATCCATATCTTTATGAATCCTTTATTAGTTATTTTGTTCCTTGTAGTTTTTTCTTTGCTTCACCTTTTTCATAATAAATAATGTTTTCCTTTTTGATCCTAGCAGATGGAATTTTATGCTATTAAAGTTTACAATGGTTTATTTAATTAGAAAAGTGGACAAGTTTGGTTAACATCAGTAATAATATTCTTTATGTAGCTTGTGAAATAATGTCAACCAGATTTAAAAAAATAATAATTTTTGATGTCATTATTTTGCCAGCAAAATCAGTTCTTTTAAACTGTCTGCAAACATGTTATTGATTCTAGCCTCACGTAGTGATAGTTGTAATTCCAAGTTTTAGCACTTTCAGGGATTTCAGGCATGATTTGTACTTAAGCTATGTTCTCATTCATACAGAATTATTTTTGGTATGGTCAGTTTCAGCTTTAGTAATAGATCCAGCCAAATTTGTTTCTATCTTTTACTAACCTGGTCTTTATTCTATGGAACATCGAGCTTTAATTGATGGTCATGCATCATCAAAAAAATATAAAAGAGGGAGAGAACACAGTGAAGAATTTTGGAAGTGGTTAAAGGAAGAGGTTGGGAAAAAGGAGGACATTTCAAAAGAAGTACAACTGCTTGCAATGGCCCCTCTTCCAACAGCTAAGCAGTTTACTGGATATGTTATCAATGGATATAGATTTTATACAAGGTTCAGAGATGCCAAATGTACAACATAAAACAGTGGTGTATTTTTGACAGCCTTGACTACTAGCTTTGCAAGTTCGAAAGATCAAAATCCATTGGTTGGTGAAGTTAATTACTATGGATCAATTTAAGAAATATTAGAACTAGATTATTGGGGAGAATTTAGTGTGGTTTTATTTAAGTGTTGATGGTACCAAGAAGAGAAATATTTATATAGGCTAACTCGTGTCAATTTTAATCGATTGTGCCAGAAATTTGATCCTTATGTTATGGCTTCACAAGTAAAGCTAGTGTTTTATGTAGAAGATTCAATTGACAAGATGTTCCACAATGTACCAAGAAATTACCGAAAGACTGGTGTGAACCCGAACGAGAATATGAAAATGAAGATTTGAATGATATCCAGCCTTCTTATGGAATGGGAAATCAAGATTTTGATGTTCGTTGGTGTAGAGATGATGTCCCAATAAGACGAATCCACCTTCCACCTAGCAAAGTGAAAAACAAGGCTTCTTGATTTCATGTTTCTGTAGTCCAAGGCCCTTACAAATTGTGCAAATTGGATATCGTATACAAACACACACTGCTGGTATGTATTTTTGCTTATTTTTATGGTTGGCGGGAGGTATGCTTCAGAATTCTTACAATTTTCGCTTGCTGAAGCATAAGTCTAATTCTTGCAATTTTATAGTTCAATGCTGGTATGTAACTGGTCATGTACAAGACTGATGCTTCAGTAATGAACTACAGAATTTTTAGAATTTTATTTTCTCTTCAATCAGTAATGATTGTGTCAGATCGTAATTGATGCAATGGTTGAGTTTGTACTTGAACGAGTCGCGGCATGTCTAAATTTTTACTAAAGCAAAAAGAGGCATTTCTTCAAATTGTATCACACTAAAGCAGTGCCTCGGGCATGCTATTGCATTCCTTGATATTGTTCGTGCTTTGAACTAGCTGAGACATTGCATGAATTTGCAACTCAGCCATAGATTGTGAAATGCAACTCTGTGCTGAAAAGAAACTCTGGCCGTAGTTTCTGTTGAAATGTCTTTGTGTTGAATTGCAAGTCAGTTATACTATGGCCATAGTTTGTGCTGAAATGCAACTGAGGCATGCATGTCTTCCATTTGTGTTGCAGTGTAAACGAGGCATTGCATCAGTTTGTACCCGAGGCATGCATGACTTTGGTTGTGCTGAAATGCATTAGTCATACTAAAGGCTTTTGTTGAAATGCATGACTTTTGAAACTGTTTTATTTTGTAGGTGAAGGAGGTAGTAGAGGTACTGAATGCATTGGAGTTTCATGCTTCATTAATTTGAAACTGTTTTAGTTTGATGTAAACATGAATTTAGTACCGGCTATGTTTGTAAGTACTTTGTAAAACTAAATTTATTGGCTATGTTTTGTTATTTTGTAGTTGACTAAATAGTACTTGTGTTACAGGTTAATTTGAGATGAAAAGTTGTTTATTAATTTCAGTGTGTAATGTTAATTGTTGTTATGTTGCAATATTTTATATAATGATGCAATTGCTATGATATAATGTTGCAGTATGTAATGTTAAATGTTGTCGTAGCTATGATATAGTGTTGCCATAAATTAATGCATATGGGCCCCATAGTAGGATTCCGTGAACCCGACTACAGATTTTAGTGGCACAACAGGTCCGTGGACCCATTCAGAATTTAGTCGGCCCCAAATTTTTGTAAATTTAGTACCTGTAGCAACACCTGTAGTGATGTTACCTTAGATAGCAAAGACGTTGCCTTTGAATCTAAGGCAACGCGGCAAAAGGCAACCCCAAAAAAGTTTTGCCACAGATCATTTTTGGCCTTTGCACTTCCTGTATCACTTCTCTGGGGTTGTCGTATGCAATTTATGGCATAGTGTGATTATCTTGATGACACTTATGAGAAGATAGTCGAGAATGCTCTAAGGCATGGGAGTTTTCCCAAAGAAGAGACTGTTGCTGCAGCTAAGAATGAACTGAAACAACAGCAGGGTGGTAATAACAAAAAGAGTAAGCAGCAATAGCAGAAACAGATGAAGAAACCAAAAAGCGAGGTGGTTTTCTTTAACTGCCAATAGAAGGGCCTTTACTCCAACGAATGTAAGAACCCGAAAGAAGAGAAGAAGTGCTGCAACTGTGGAAAGCCTGGGCATGACAAGAAGGTCTGTCCAGAACCAGCTAAGGGAAAGCAGATAGTGAAGGTGTATGCTTTGGAAGTTGTGCCATCATCTTCAAGGGCTCTACGGCAGAGGAAAAATGGAAGAGTGTCATCGTTCAAGGTACTCTTTCCATTAGAGAAGTTTTAGTTTGTGTGTTATTCGATGCTGGAGCCTAACATTCATTCATTTGTAATGAGCTTGTGTGCCGCTTGGTTTTAGAACCCGAGATTTGTGATAGACCTTTTATAGTGACTAATCCAGTTGGGGGTTCGTCCATCTTGTGTATGATGTGTAGTTGTTTAGTGTTGTCAAGTCATGGTTTCTTCTTTATGTGTGATTTATTTGTTCTTAACTTCGCTGGGTTTGGGCTTATCTTGGGTATGGACTGGTTTAAGAGTTATATGGCAAAAGTGGATTGCGAGAAGCTGGAGGTGACAATCGTGAATGTGGAAGGGCGAATCGTTGTCATTCGATGTAAGTTCAAAGATGATGTATTTGTGAGCTATTTATATTCGCATGTGATTCCACATGAAGAATTGTCATCAGTGTTGATCGCTATTGAATTTGATGACGTCTTTGACGAGGTCAAAGGGTTGTCACCGCATTGCGAGATTGAGTTCAGAATCGATTTGGTCGAGGGTGCTAGACCGATCGTCATGCCTCTTAGGCAGATGGCGCCAAAGGAACAGCGAGTGTTAGAGGTGCAAGTACGCGACCTTTTGGGAAAAGGATTTATTCAGAGAAGTGTATCTGAATGGGGTGCACCAGTTGTGTTTGCAACCAAGGCGATGGATCGTTGAGAATGTGTGTGGACTATTATAACGTCTCGTATTTTTAACGATTTAATAATATATTTATTTAATTTTTTAAATAATGGTTTGGTAATTAAAATGGTTTAAATTAAATAACTTTGAATGCTTAATTAATATTAATAATTAAATAATATATTTAATTCCCGAAATAGTCAAAAATAATGTAATTGGCTATGTTGTGTGAATCAGATGATTTGACTAATTTAATTCGGTTTAGAATTGAATTATACTAATGAATCTATTTAATAAACGACATTAGAACATATAATTATAATATAATTATAATCGAGCACGAAATAGCGCGACATTTCGTAATTTGGTGATTTGAGCTTCAATTGAATATAAAGAATCCGTTTTAAGTCGGATTTCTGTGAAACAAGAAACGTTCGGGTCTAGTGAACTATATTTTTTAATGGAATAGAAAAATCGAGATTCCTCTTGTAGATTGTGAGTTATGATCAAATAAAATTTCCAGAAAGTCGCTATGTAATTCGTTTATAATTTATAACGATTTGTTTATATAATAAAAAGGTATTTTTATATAAATTGAATATCGATTAACTCGGATTTCGAAATTTGGAGTTATAAATCCTGATATGTTTATTTTGGAGCTAGATGATATTCTGTGTGAATATATACAATAATATGAATTTATTAATATTTAATTCAATTGTTTTTAAATATATTAATATTTTTACAGGTTTATTTATAACTTAGAAAATAGCCATTTTCGCAAACGACCTCCGTTTTCGACGAAAGTGATTTTGTTGGATCCGTAATATTAAATTATTGCTAGATTTCAATTTTCATGATTTTTGGAGATAGTATGTGGCCATATGGGATTTTAATGTGAAAAGCACTCAATATTTTGACTTTAAAAATATGCTGTGTGTGCAAACAGACTTGGAATTCGACGAAACAAGTTTCGTTAGGTCCGTAATGTCGAACTATAGTTGTATGTCCATTTTCAAATATATTGAACATCATGTGTGATCACAGGGATTTTTAAACAACAAACATAAGCAGCGTTAAAATAAATATAAATATAAAATTTGAATATAAAATATTAAAACTGTTCTATAAATACCCACATTTTCCCCTAACCCTAATCTCTTTTCCTCACTGGTCAATGAAGTGTGCAGCCAACAGTTTTCATCCTCAAAACATTTTTTGAGCATTAGAAAATCATAACAATTAAAACAAATTCCTATAACTCTGGATATAAACATATGTGAATCCCTAGGAGTATACTCTTCATTTCCATATTAGTTTCTCCAGGCTCGATGGGTTTTTCTCGAAGTCTGTGTTTCACACAGCGCCTAGGGCTACGGAGTTCTGGCGGTAGGATCACGGGTTGGAGGAGATGTATGAAGGGCGTATGAAGGGAAGGAAATGGTGTAGCTACCGCCGGTGGCACGGTCAGTTCCGGTCGTTCACAACCGGAGGTATTGCAGATGAAGGGAGTTCAAGTTTTATCGAGGGTGGCGCCGTTCTGGGTGGTTGTGGAAGGAGTGGACGGTGTCAATCAGTAAAGGAGGGTCAGGGTTTGAATTGACAGGAGTTGGGCGAGGTTCGGCGGTGTGTAGAGTCGCCAACGATCGATCAAAGGAAAATGATTTATGGGTCTGTAGCTATCGCGAATATCTAGGAAGAAGGGTTTATACGTGAGTCGGGTACAAGTATACTGGAAAGGAAAAGAAGGTTAAGCCCGATAAAAAAATAAATCATGTTTATTTCAAATTTAAAATAGTATATATTAACTTGTAAAATTTATATTTGTTCCATTCGTTATCCAAATTCAGCAAAACAAGATCCGTTGGGATCGTATGGACGATGGCAATATAATGGAACCGGTTCGGAATGAATTGGAGCTCGTTACAGTTTATAGCGAAATAAATTGCCTGATTTGAATCAATGACGATTATCGTTATTTAATGATAAACCACCAATGTGAGTAAAACTCACTAACTCTGCCCAGTTATATTTTTATAAACGTAATTCAGTATTGATAAATGATGGTTGATGGTTGTGTGTTGATTGTTTGGATGAACTGCTAATTGATTGGTTGAAGTTATAGATCTAGTAATATGTGTATATATATATATATATATAATTAATCAGATATTTATAACGTTTATCAGAATATTTCATATTGAAATGAAACTGATGTTATTTGTATTGTTTAACATCTGTGATGCAGGGAAATAGGTTGGAGGGAACGAACTGGATTCCTCAATATTTATAATAATGTTTTTCATATATTGTGATATATTATGTGGTATATAACCTGTTAAGAACTAAAAATCGGTTTTTACACCGGTATTTGGAAACAGGATGTAAACTTAACATTTATAAAGGGAATTATAAAGGACGGAATATGAATTTGAAAGGGAAAAAAAAAATCTATTTTTAAAAATAGAAATGGAATTTCGAATGGCTAGAAATAAATAACTTGTTTAATAATAAAAACAAGTAGTGTGATTTATAAACATTGTTTATAAATGAAACAAAAATAAATTATCAGCGGATAATTTGGATTCTAAATTCAGTAGTGAATTTAAAACAGGAAATTGGGAAGTTGTTTTAAAAAGGAAATGATGGAATTTATTTCGATGTTCGAATTGTGAACAGGATTAAAATAAAATCCATAAGGATTTGTAATTAGAATTCAACTAGGCCAAATGTTATAAAATAATTTATTTTAAGAAATTATATATTGAATAAATTGGGTTTTGACAAGATAATTAATATCCGGCTAGAAACCGATATTTTATAATCGAATATAAAGGCGATAGAGAATTATAAACTTATTAAATAAAATCAACTATGAAGTTAACATGTAACGAGATTTGATAAATAAAATGGAATGTGAATAAGAAGTTATAAATGACTCGATAATTGGAATTTGAACATGTATTAGTTTTAAGTTATGAAATCAAGTTTTGATTTGATAAAACGAGTCCAGTTTTCAGTAATTGAATAATATTCACGTTTTAAAGTGAATAACGATTTAAAAGCAAACTTTTTGCAGATTTAAAATAGTTATAAATGGAAACAGATAAATGTTGGGAAGTAGTAAATTCAAAAATGAATTTAGAAATTGAGTTGACCTGAATGGTAAATTATTCTGGAGTTCCGAACGTAAATCGAATATAGTTTATTTGAAAGAAAGTTATCGAATATGGTTTATTCGAAAGAGAGTTATTGAATATATTTTATTTAAAAGAGAGTTATCAAATATAGTTTATTCGAAAGAGAGTTATCGAATATAGTTTATTCGAAAGAGAGTTATCGAATATGGTTTATTCGAAAGAGAGTTATCGAATATAGTTTATTCGAAAGAGAGTTATCGAATATAGTTTGTTCGAAAGAGAGTTATCGAATATAGTTTATTCGAAAGAGAGTTATGCATTGAAATTCTATTATATCGAATTCGAGAAAGTATTATTTACTTTCCGATTTTTAATCAAGATTTATTTATTTAAAAATAAATTGTTTATTTAATTATTTATTTAAATTAAGGAATAAAAGTTATATTTTAAAGTTATATATTTCGGAAGTATGGATCATAACGCTATTGTTATAATAAATGTTTTTCATAAAAGAATTGGGTTAGCAAACTGAATCCGAGAGTTTCATAAACAATGATTTGATAAGAAGATAAGAAACGGAGTTAAGGAAATTAGAAACTGACTGGAGATTAGTTATGTTGAACAGCTTTCTGGGTATCGATATAATGTTGGTTTCGGCCTTCGGCGTTGATATTCAGGGAATTGTTCTCTTAGTGGTTTATGGTTAGAGATGGATAAATGTGGGAAGATAGTGATGCGTGAATAAGGAATGGAAATGTTTTCTAATGTGAATAACGTATATTTTCAAAATTTAGAAAAATAAGGATATATGGAAATGGGAAATAGGGGAAATGAATAAATTAATGATAAGTTAATTTAAAAGGAAAAATGTTGATTGATGTTTGATTGGTAAAATTTCCATTTGGAAATAAGATCGTTGTGTGTATGGATGTTTTCCTTTGATAGTTAAATAACCGACTATCAAAGTTTTGATCATCTTTCCATCATTAATACGGACAGACCAAAATCAGATTTATTATTTGAAAACCACTCCGTATGGGCATTAGCGTTGCGAATCGAATATGATGAAGATAATTGAAGATGGAGTTTATGCAAGGGCTGTTCTGGCAATCTTAGGTAGAAATTGCCTAAGATGGATTTACAGAATAGTGCCTTTGGTTTGTCCAGTCCCAGGACAACCTGTATGGAAGAATGTTTGACAGAGTATATTTAATAGATCGCGTAAGTTGATCTCTTCAAACGTATTTATGTTTGGTGGCGGAGGAATTCATTTCTCTTTGCTGCATACCTATGGTATTTTTGGAGAAATCAATTTGTGATTTAGCAGGTATGACGATGTGACATTCAAAGTGAATAAATGTGTGATCTATCAAAGATAAGTGTGGCCTCAAGCCTCATAACCAGGAAATGGTGAAAATTGGGTAGGTCGCATGGCTGAGTGGGTAGCTTCCAATTAAGGTGTATTGTCACCTGATCTAGAGAAATTCCATTTACTTCTTTAAACTATTTCGATGCTGTCCCTTTTGGGAAACGGTTGCTGATCCCAACCGTTGGTGATAATACATTCGGTTCACTCAAGCGAAATGAGTGACCGGTCATGTTTAGCCTGGGTTGCAAGACATTCTTGTTGAACCCGGTGTATTCCTCTCTAGAGATACCCCGTCGAAAGGCAGTCCCATACCTTGCTAGTTGTGATCCAATACCAAATAAGCGCCCGCGGTTTTTGATTGTATATTATATATGTGGAACGTGAGATGAAAGCGTTCCACTAGATTGCTATTTATTTGATTTATATATTATTATAATATCAGCAGAGTATGGATTTTTAAAACAATGTTTTGGGTTATCGTAAGGTAAAAACCATCCGTGTTTATATGTGGATGGAACTTATGATTATTCTTTCTTTAAAAAGGATTTTAAAAGTTAATCAAATGGTTGGAGTTTTCTCACACTTAGTCACATGGTTGACCCAGAGTTTATTTTGTTTTGTTTTCCCTAAACTCTTGGGTATCCAATTTTGAACGGACAGTCAAGTTGCCAGGATTTTACAGATATACTTGGAGAGCTGGAGCAGGAAGCTTCAGGATTATATAGTTATTGTTTATTTCTGCTGTGTTATAAGTGTTGTACTCTGATAATGTTATTGTATACATATACTGGTTTTATTTCAAAGTTATGTTACATAATATATTTATTCGTTCCGCTGTAAGATTCGTGTTTACTTTGATGTTGTAGTTGTCTTCTTCTTCTTCTATTCTAATTTTCTATCTTATCTATTTCTCACCCTCTAACTTCTTTCTATTAATGATTCGGAATGTTCGATGCTTGAATAATTGACGTGGTTTTTTTGTTGATTTTCTGGGTCGAATATTCATGTTCGTTACAGTGGTATCAAAGCTGAAGGTTAAGTGACTACTTTGGCTCTGTGGCGTAAATTAATAGAGATGGGGTTAGTAATTCCCTAGATTGAGTTGAGTGTATATATTGAGAGATTGTATTTGTAGATTTTATAAATATTGTTTTATATTGTGGAGATTTATTGGTTGAGTGGTTTATGAATTTTGGTTGATCAGTTTGATCCACTGTATCGGTAGGCGTTTTCTAAACACTTGAATACGATGAACAAGCACAGTGTGGTTTTAAAGGAGGGTAAATAATTTTACCCAAATTATATTTTGATATAAAAGAATGATTAATATTTGAATTATTAAGTATGTTGGACGTGTTGTTGTTATATTAATCGAATACGATTAAAATTGAGTTGGTTATATATAATAAAATAAATTTCGTATAAGTGTAATAAATGAATTAAATATGAAATTAAAATCATAATAGGAATTAAAATTCCTAAAAGTTGGAAAAGTGTTTATAAATGAATTTGGATTAAATATATGGCAATTTTAAGTTCTTGGGAGATTTTAAATTGTTTTACGAACATTGAGAAGGGTATTTTGAATTAATTTCAAAATGGAAATTTTTAAATATGGTTTTGATAAGTGATATAGTATTGAACTCACTTCGATAGCTGAGAAATAACTCTGATGATGCTGGCCACATCATCAATGTTCATTTCGAGTTTCTAAGTGACGGATTATGACCAAAGATATTGTTTTGGAAATGTTTTGAGAAAACAAGTTGTTTTGATTTCAAAATGGAATATTTGATTTTTGAAAAGGGTAAGTTGTTTAAAATCCCCGGGAAGAGACTGTTTGAATTAAAAACAAATTTAAATAGGAATTTGTGAAAGCAAACTGGAATTGAACTGAAGCCAGTTAAGTGGAAATTGAATTAAAATAGAGTAATATCGAGTAAAATTGGATTGTGAGTTAGGAATCTTGAATTATGTTGTATTGGTAAGATAAGAGTTTGAATTGGATGAGATTTGAGTTGAGGATGGAATTCAACTTGGGTATAAGCGAACGACTGGGTTTGAGGATAAAAACAGATTGGAATTTGATTGGAATGATATTGGTATATGCTAAAATGGTAACAGATGGAAAGGATATAATGATATGCCTGACAAAAAGGCACAAGTTTATATTTAAATTGGGTATGAGATTTATGAGCCTGTTTGGCAAGCCGCTTGGCTGTATGATTTTATTTTGGATTAGAGAAGGCCAAGAGAGGCGATTCGTAGTTGTACAGATTGAGCCGTACAATTGAGACGCTGGCGAAATTTTAAGGTGTTAGAAAATTTTCAGAATTTCTAGAAATTTCAGTTTGTCGGAAAAAATTAATATTTTAATTAAAATAAATTGGTTCAGTTTAAATTGAAGTTAAGAAGTAAAACGAATAATTTTTAACCCAGTTAATAGGGTTTATTTTCTACCTTAGTAATTTCGGGGACGAAATTCTTTTAAGGGGGGAAGAATTTAACGTCCGTATTTTTAACAGTTTAATAATTAATTAATTTAATTATTTAAATAATGGTTTAGTAATTAAATGGTTTAAATTAAATAACTTTGAATATTTAATTAATATGAATAATTAAATAATATATTTAATTCCTGAAATAGTTGGAAATAGTGGAATTCGCTATGTTGTGTGAATCAGATGATCTAACTAATTTAATTCAGTTTAGAATTGAATTATAATAAAGAATCTATTAAATAAATGACGTTAGAACGTATAATTATAATATACATTATAATCGGGCTCGAAATAGCGTGGTAGTTTCGTAATTTGGCGATTTGAACTTCAATTGAATATACAGAATCCGTTTTAAGTCGTATTTCCGTGAAATAAGAAACGTTCGGACCTGGTGAACTATATTTTTCTAATGGAAGAGAAAAATCGAGATTTCGTCTTGTAGATTGTGAGTTATGATCAAATCAAATTTGTAGAAAGTCACTATGGAATTCATTTATAATTTATAACGATTTATTTATATAATAAAAAAGGATTTTTGTATAAGTTGAATATCGATTAACCCGGATTTCAAAATATGGCGTTATAAATCCCGATATGTTTATTTTGGAGCTAGATGATATTCTATGTGAATATATACGATAATATGAATTTATTAATATTTAATTTAATTGTTTTTAAATATATTAATATTTTTATTTATAACGACCCATATTTTTTAATGATTTAATAATTAATTTTATTTAATTATTTAATTATTTAAATAATGGTTTGGTAATTTAATGGTTTAAACTAAATAACTTTGAATATTTAATTAATATAATAATTAAAAAATATATTTAATTCTGGAATAATCAGAAATAGCTGAAATGGCAATATTGTGTGAATTGGATCATTTAAAATATTTAATTCAGTTTAGAATTGAATTATAATAACGAATTTATTTATAATTGTCATTTGAACATATAAATTATATTATAATTATAATCGAGCTTGAAATGGCACGGTAGTTCGTAATTTGGCGATTCAAACTTTAAACGAATATACATAATCCGTTTTAAGTCGGATTTCTCTAAAACAAGAAACGTTCGGATCTAGTGAACTATAATTTTCTAAGGGACGAGAAAAATCGAGATTTCGTCGTGTAGATTGTGAGTTGTGTCCAAATCAAATTTTCGAAAAGTCGCTATAGAATTCCTTTATAATTTATAATGATTTATTTATATTATAAATAGATTTTTAATATAAATTGGATACAGATTTAATATGGATTCGAAATTTCGAGTTATAAATTAAGATAGGAATATTTTGGAACTGTGTTTTATTCTATGTGAATATATACGATAATATTAATTTATTAATATTAAATTAATTTTTTTAAATATATTAATATTTAAATGGGTTTATTTAGAGCTTTAAAAATAGCCATTTTTGCAAATGACCTCCGTTTTTGACGATACTAATTTTGTTTGATCCGGAATATTAAATTATTGTTAGATTTCAATTTTCGTGATTTTTGGAGTCAGTATGTGGCCATGCAGAATTTAAATGTGAAAAAGCAGTCGATAATTTGACTTTAAAAATATGTTGTGTGAACAAACGGACTTGGAATTCGACGAAACAAGTTTCGTTGGGTCCGTAATGTCGAACTGTAGCTGCATGTCCATTTTTATCGAAACTGGGTATCATATGTAATCATACGCATTTTTAATGATAAATACAAACAACAATAAATTAAAAATGAATATTTAAATCGAATATAAAAATAATATATTACTTCTATAAATACTCCTTAAAAATCTTCTAACCCTAAAACTATCATTTCTCTAGTCAAAATATTCCACCATCGTTTTTCTTCAATTTCATTTTAGCAAATGAGAGTTTGAAAAAGCAAAACAATTAGGATAAATTTCTATAAATCAAAACATGTATGGATTTAGCATCATGGAGTGAGCTCTCTTTCGCAGTAGTCTTTTCTATAAGTTTGATGTTAGTTTTGCTGGTGCGAAAACATCTCTGGTTCGCTGTCACTCATTTTCCACGAACTAGGGTTCCACGCTTCAACGAATTAGAGCGACGTTGTGCAGTTTGAAGTTTTGTTTTAGAGTGGTGATGAGATTTAGAGTTTATTGGCAATTTTTGGTAAAGATCGAACTCAAAAGAGGACGCATGAATTAACAAGAAGCCGCGAGTTCCTGTTCAAACATGATTCCCATTTCCTGTTCGAGTTACACGAAATTTATATCAGATAGAAGAGAGATCGAAGAGATAATCAATAGTGGAATTTGCTTGGAATTTAGTGAAGAGATGAAGGTGCGATTTGGGTAGCAAGGAGGTTCGAATTACTAGAGTTGGAATGTAAGAGGAGCGATGGGTTTTAATTTAACGGGGAAGAAAGGGTGCGGGCTTGGGTATTCACGAGGAGATAGGCCGGGTTTTTAAAGGGGTGAGGCCCGGATTTAAATTGTTTTAACTTTAATTTAAATTTAAATACCAGTGTAACCTGTAAAAATTATATCTTTGTTATACGTGATTGAAATTCAGCAAAACTGGATCCCTTAGGATCGTATGGACGAGGGCTACGAAATGGAACTGATTAGGAGCGAATTGGAGCTCGTTACAATTTATAGCAAAATAAATTGCCTGATCTGAATCAAATCAATGACGGTTATCGTTATTTAACAATAAACCGACCAGTGTGAGTAAAACTCTCTAACTCTACCAGTTTATATTTTTATAAATATAATCTAGTATTGATAAATGATGATTAATTGTTGTGTGATGATTGCTTGGTTGAATTGCTAATTTAGTGGTTGAAATTATAGATAATGATATATATATATATATATATCGTTAATCAAATATTAATTGATTATGTTTATCATAATATTTCATATTGAAATGAAATCGATGTTATTTATATTGTTTAACAACTGTGGATGCAGGAAAACAGCTTGGAGGGATCCAACTGGATTCCTCAAATATTATTACTGTTTATTTACATATATTGTGATATACGATGTGATATATTTTCGGCGATTGATTTTGTATGTGTGGATGACACTGGCACTATGATTTGGTATTTCTAAAATACCATAAGTAATACTGGGATGTAAACTGGAAATTTTCAAAGTGTATATTGAAAATAATATATTTATAAAATCAAATGATTTTATAAAAGAAAATATTTATAAAATCAAAGGATTTTATAAAAGAAACTATTTATAAAATCAAAGGATTTTACAAAAGGAATATTTAAATAAAATTATAAAAGGAATATTTATTTAGATAATAAATAGAATTATAAAAGGAATATTTATTTTGAAAATAAATAGAATTATAAAAGGAATATTAATTTAGAAAGTAAATAGAATTATAAAAGGAAATATTAGGAAAACAAATAGAATTATAAAAGGAAATATTCGGATAAAATATAAAAGGAAATATTTGGAAAACAAATATAAAAGGAAATATTTGGGAAACAAGTAGAATTATAAAAGGAAATATATGGGAAATAAATAGAATTATAAAAAGGAAATTTCCAGTTATAAAAGAATTATGGGAAAATTAGATATTTAATAGAAATCTGTTTTTAACAGATAAATTAGGAAGATTTAATTTATAAATGATATTTATAAATTAAATAAATTGTTCATCATTGGATAAATCAAAATATAAGTCTGAATTTATATAGAGAAGTAGAAATCGGTTTTGACACCGATATTTTAATATAATTTGAACTTAGCATTTATAAAGGGAATTAGAAATGAGATTTAAGTGTTAGAAGTAAAAAAGGAGATTTCGTATGAATAATTCTATAAATAGAAGTATCAACAGAATTTGGAAATGGGATATTATTTTTAAATGAAAAATCAAATTGAATAGATTATATAAAGACATATTTTTCACATTCAATGTGAATAATGGATTAAAATAAATATTTTATAAATCAAAGCATTTATAAAAGAAAATTGGGTTTTGAAATAGGAATTCAAATGGGAATTTAAATGAGATAGAAAATAAGGTTAAAAAATAGTGGATTTTATTTGGAGGAAAAATAGATTAGTTGTGGATTTATAAACAACTAAATAAACAGAATCTGAACCTGTAATAATATTTATAAATTGAAATCAAGTTTGATCTGATAAAATAAGTCCAAATTTCTGTAAAGGAATAATATTCACATTTGAATTGAATAATATTTTTAAAAGCAAACGTTTTGCAAACTAAAATGGTTACTAGAGGAGATGGGTAAATGTTTGGAAGTGAAAGATTCAAAAATGAAATTTAGAAATTGAGTGGATCTTGAAATGGTAAATTATTCTAAGGTTCAGAGCTTTAAATCGAATATTAGTTATTCAAAAGAGAGTTAATCGAATATTGGTTATTCGAAAGAGAGTTAACCGAATATAGGTTATTCGAAGGAGAGTTAATCAAATATTGGTTGTTCGAAAGAGAGTTAATCGAATATTGGTTATTCGAAAGAGAATTAATCGAATAGAGATTATTCGAAAGAGAGTTATACGCCGAAATTCGATATATCGAATTCAGGGAAGTACTATTTGCTTTCCGTTTTTAAATAGAGATTTATTTATTTAATAAATTAATTAATTATTATTTATTAAGATTAATGAATAAAAGTTATATTTTGAAGTTATATATTTTGGAAGTAGGTGTAACAACCCAGAATTTTGGGGCCAATTTAGAATTTTTATTTTAGAAAATTTAAAGGATTTAAAATAATTTATTTTTTTATAATTACGATGAAAAATTTATTTTAATTGAAGTTAGAACGAATATATTTTTTTTAATTATAAAAGGAGTTATAAATAGCGCGGTAGTTTGAAAATTTGAAGTTGAACTTTGACTGACCGTACAAGATGCAAAATAAATCGGATTTTAGTGAAACCAAAGATATGTAAATCTATATAAAAATATCTTTCTAACGAATCTGAAAAATTGAAATTTCATAGCGGGAATCAAAAGTTATGACCAAAAAACGCCATGGAATTTATATATATTATATATTGACCCCAAAATGCTACCTTTTGCATACGATTGAATTTGGACTCAAAACCACTTCTATTGAGTCCGGAATGATGTTTCCACATTGAAAAATTATAAACACTTATATTTTTTGAGATTTGGAAATTATTTGATTATTTATGTATTTTTATTTTAAAATATATACGCCATAAAAATGGTTATTTTTCAAACGATGTCTGAATTCAGCAAAACCACTTTCTATGGATCTGGAATGTTAAATTATTACTTGGTTTATTTTTCCATAATTTTGGAATCAAATTGTAAGCGCAGTAAAATAAAATGTGTTTGGTAATTTTATGTTGAATTTAATCGACTTAGGAAAAGGCCTTTTTACAAACGGCTCAAAATTTAGCGAAATCAATATTTTTAGGTCCGCAGTGTCAAAACATAGTTAAATATATTTTTTGGGAATTTTTGGAGTTAATTTGTGATCCCGGTGAATTTTTACGTACGTTTGAATTAAAATAAATGATTTATATTTTAAAACTGAGAAACGGGGGTCAAAGCGATCATTTGGGCCTCTAGGGCACAGCCCATTGAGTCCGGAACGGGGGATATTAGGTTGGAACGACACTCATTGGGTTGGAATTGGAGTTGTTCTGAAAAAGGGCATTTTTGCAAAATTAATAAATTAATATTATATTTTCTTTAAACCCTAATTTTTTTATTATAAATAGGCCAGTACTGTTCATCGTTTTCCCCGATCCTCTCAAACCCGCAGCCGCCTCTTCCTTCTTCCCTTCCTCCACTAATTTCTCCTCCTCTAAGCAAAATTACACCATGCTCCTTTAGTACTTTTTAAAGCTCTCTTCCTCCTCTTCGATTCCATATAAGTTTCATCCTCCAAAACTTAACGTAGCTCGAAAATCATCTTGACAAAGCCACTGCCTTCTTCCCTCCTCCGGGCCCACCACGCTGCACCGCACCCCTCTCTTCCTGGCGCACGTGTGCCTCCCCAAGGCCTTCCACCTCCAACTTCCCGTTCGTGAAACCGTGCACCGATGCTCAAGTTATCTTGATCTAAAGTTTGGAACCAAATATGAGGTTTACTGTAAATTCTATTTTATTGATTTGCGACACTTTAAATACGTTGCTAATTGTAATTTAAATAATTAAAATTCATATGTGATTCAAACCAATTCAGAACTCGACAATTTTGGTGATATTGGAACAGCGACACCCAACACAACCTTCTAGATCAGTTTTGAACGAATTGTGACTCTATTTGTTTTTTAGATCCGACCAAAAAGCAAGGTGAGATTTTTTATTTAATGATTAAAATAAATTGTTATGCATTGAAATCTTTAATTATTCGCTGTTAAGATTCGTACTATCTGTGGTGCATGATTTGAATTGTCTGATATTGTATGTGATGATCCGATGAGTTCAATTTGATATAATGGAATCGTTGAAAAATTTGCATACGTATAAAAAAATAAAAATCATCTCTTTATTTGTCGTATGTAAATAAGAATTGTGTACAAATAGATTTATCTTTTTATTGGTCATTTATGAATATAGGAATTAATGAAAATAAAAGATTCTCTTTTATTTGCCATTTCTGAACATAGGATTTGTGATAAAAGAAAAATGTTCTTTTTCCACGTGATACATAGGATTTGTTATGTCAATTAAAAATATTCTTTTGTTAGAATAAATTTGTCACTTTTGCCGAAATGAATTAGCTGAAACAAATTTGTCACTTTTTCCAAAACCAATCAGTTGAAACAAATTTGTTATTTTTGTCAAAATAAATTGTTAAAACAAATTTGTTATTTTGTCAAGGTAAATTGGTTGAAACAAAATTTGTCATTGTTTTCAAAATAAATTTGTTGGAAACAAAATTTACATTTTTGTCAAAATCAAACTTGTCAAACAGAAATATGATTTCTTTTCATTTTGTTGAACTAAATTTTTCAACAGAAATGAAAAGAACCATTTTTATCATTTTTATTGAATTAGACTTGTATGAAATAGGAATGACATTTTTATTGAAATAAAATTGATAAGATAAAGTTATCATTTTTATTCAATTAGATTTGTGATAAAATAAAATGGTCATTTTGTTGAATTAGAATGGTTAGAAAGAAAAAAAAACCATTTAGTGTTGAACTAGAACGGTTAAAATGAAAATGTTATTTATTAGAAAATGCCATTTATTTAGATTATATTTACGTTTAATTAAAATGTCGTTATAGCTAGTGATATCATGTTAAAATAAAATAAAAATGTCATTTGTGTTAGAAATGTTAAATTAGCATGAAATGTTCATTTGTTTGAATTGAAAACATGTTAACGATAAAATTTACATTTTTATCGTATATATAGAATAGATTAAAAATGTTCGTTTATTGGAAATGAAAACATGTTAACATTAAAAATTCTCATTTGTAATAAAAAGAAGGAAATATGAAAAATGTTCATGTTTGATATAAAAACATGAAACATTAAAAATCTTATTCTTAATGAAAAGAATTATCCACATGAAAATTGTTCATGTTAGGATTGTCGAAAAAAACAAAGTTATGTTTTTTATTTGTTTTTGTTGAAATGTTAGAATTGATTTAACATAAAAATATTCTTTTTATGTTAAAATGAAATGTTAGGAATGATGTAACATAAAAATATTCTTTGTATGTTAATATGAATGGATAGAAAACATAGAAAAATGTTAACATGGGAAAATACCCTTGTATATGATATTTGAATACATAGAAAAATGTGATCACACAAAATATTCTTTTATTAGAGTACATAGGAAAAAGTATGGAAATGAAAACGATCATTTATGTTGATATAAGAATTGCCATATAAAAAACGATCATTTATGTTGAAATAAGAATTGTCATATAAGAACATCGTTTTTATGTCGAATAAAAATTGCCATATGAAAACAACATTTATGTTTAATAAGAATAGATTTAAAGTGACATTTTTTATTTACATGTAAATAAAAAGAATAAATTTGAAGTGACACCTTTATTTACATTTTAGATGTAAATAAAAAGATCAGATTAAAGGGCACATTTTGATTTACATTTTAGAAGTAACAAAAAGAGTAGATTAGAATGTTATATTTTTTTTATTGTCAAATTAGAGACAATAAAAAAGATTAGAATCAAAAGTTATATATTTATTTACATTTTAGATGTAAATAAAAGAATAAATTTTAAAGTTACAATTATGTTGACATTTTAAATGTAACAAAAAGGATAGAATCAAAAGTTATATTCTTATTGTCATTCTAGGGACAATAAAAACATAGATTAAAAAAGGTGACATTTGTATTTACATTTTAGATGTAAATAAAAACCATGGATTAAAAAGTTTCATTTTGTTTACATTTTATATGTAAATAAATGAATAGAATAAAAGTGACATTTTTATCGTCATTTTAGATGCGATAAAAAGAGTAGAAATAAAAGAGACATTTTTATCGTCATTTTAAATGCGATAAAAAGAATAGATTTTAAAATTACATTTTTATGTAATTAAAGAAGAAAAGGAAACATTACATTTTTTCAATGTAATAAAAGATTAAATAAAAACACTACATTTTTCATTGTAATAAAAGATGAAATAAAAAGATTACATTTTGCAATAGTGTAATAAAAGAATAGGAAAAGGTTTACATTTTGATGTAATATAAAAAGTATACATTTTTATGTAATATAAAAAAACTCACATTTTTATGTAATATCAACCTCATTATTAATGTAATGAATGAAATATAAAAATGTCATGTTTTAAATTATAAAAACATGTTTACCTTAAAAACCTCAATTCTAATGTAAGAAATGAAATTAGTAAATAGTTCATGTTTTAAACTATTTAAACATGGTTACATTAAAAATCACATTTTTAATGTAAAAAAAGAGAATATAAAAATATTCTTTGTTTGGAATAGGAAAAGATAAACAATAAAAATTTATATTTTTATTGTAATGCAATACATGAAGAGAAATATCCATCGTTTGAAATAGAAATGATAAAAAATAAAAATTCACACTTTTATTGTCATATAAGGAATGAAGAAAATGTACATGTTTTGAAATAGACTTCTGTTCATTAAAAATAACTTGAATACGAAGTGTTGAAAATTATTTAAAGAATAAATAATTTGAAATCGTCGAACGAATGAATTATATTTGTATATATAGATATAAATTAAAATAAAACGAATCGCGCTGCTGCAATTCGTGATTTGAAATCGTAACTTCAAACGATTATACGGAAAGATCTGACCGTCAGATTTTCCCAAAACTGGAACCATTAGGACCGCATTGGGAAGATCTTTCCAACGATATAAATTTCGTCAAAATCCAGCGGTTAGATTTCGAGTAATGTGTAAATCAAATTTTGATAAAAACAGCGCCAGGGCGCCCCTTTGACCCGAAGCGTCATTTAATTATAATTAAGCTATTTTAAATAAATAAAAAGAGCGATAGTTCATTATAAATGGATTTGAGCGATATGAAATGATTAAAACGATAATTATTCGAAGGTTATTTGAAAAGACCGAGTTCAACTTATTTCAAATAATTACTACGACGATGTAAGTCGAAAATTTGAAGATGGTGATTGAAGACCGACGATCTTCACATCGAATGGATGAGGACTACTGACGCCCGTTATTGGAGTAGCTACCTTGAAAGGGCTGCAGTGGTAGTTGTCCGGACGTATTTGTTGATTGTTCGGATACGCGAGGTATGAGGTGCCTCCGGTTTCGTTCAGACCCAGAACGAACTTGTAAATGGATGTTATGTCTGACGTTGTATTCCTTTATGCTGTATTCGTTGATCTCTGCTAATATATATCTATTTGGTGTTCCACACCCTTCTCTGAGACGTACGATCTTAGAGGTTATATATTAGTAGGAATCAATGGTATGGTATGGATTGAAAATGTGGCATGCTAAGATGCATGGATCAAGGCTTTTGTTGAAAAGCAGAGCCTTGTGGTTGATGATCAAAGCATAGCCTGTTTAGGCATAGCTTTGTATATAGCGTGACTTCGCGAGCCTCACACCCCGGTATGAGTCAAAAACGGGATATGGACCGTAGTGAGTGCACACGTTTCTTTCTAGCTAGAGTAGTGTCAGCGACCTACCAGCCGTGACATTTTTACTTATGTGGATGATGGATTATGAGGTACCTCGGTTTTATAGGTTGTTAGTGGCTATATTGAGGTCCAAAAGGACCGGGAAACGTGTGTTCAGGAATTGCCAATCCACTAACGTTTTTGTGGATCGGCCCTACCGCTCCAAGGGTTCACTGCGGGGAATCCTGAGGCATTTGCTAGAGTGTCTCGAATCGGAGAGGACGATCCCTAGCCTCGATTCATGATGGAAACCCAATTTCCAATACGACACCGTGCGGTTTTGATTGTAAACCTATATATGGCAACATAGTATATGGTACTTATGTCGTCTAGGATTGATACATTTACTTTGAAGTATTTAATTACTGATTAGACACTAATAATAATATAAAATCCGTTTTATCGTATCAAGCATTTTTGACCATTATAAGGTAAAACTCTATCCTCCGGTTTGCGTTGCATTGTGTGATGGGACTTGAGTCTTATAATGGTTTCATTTTTCTAAAAAGCATTGCGTTGTTTAACGATTTACTTTATGCACTGGCAATCCAATGGAGTAAACCCGTTCCGCGTTAGCGGCGTGGTCCTGTGATTAGCCTTATTATTAGCTAAGTTAAATTAAGATTTCTCATACCAGTCCCATGACTGGCCTGTAGTTTGTTTCACTGGCAAACTCGGGTGCCCATATTTTCCACACGGGCAGTCGAGTAGCTTTTTGTAGATATATATCTCTTTAGCAGGATCCTGGATCGAAGCTTAAAGTTGTGTCCAGAACATTGATAGCCTTCCGCTGTATCAGTTTAAGTCTTCCGCTGCAATGTATTAAATTCATTGTAAATATTAGTTTCCTATGTATTTCTTCGATGTACTCTGATATTCTGTACTCTGATATAACATTATTATAATGTTTATAAAAGTCTTATGTTGTTGTTCTGATGTGTTGTATTCCCAAAGTTAACGTATGTGGGTTTTGAACGATTTTGATCGATCTAGCGATCGATTAAGGTCGGGCAAAATGTGTAGGGATTATAACGTTATCGTTATAACAAATGTTTTTCATAAAAGAACTGGATTTGTAAACTGAATCCAAGGGTTGCGTAAGCAATGATTTGATAAGAAGATTTAAATGGAGTTGAGGAAATTAGAAACTAACTAGAGATTAGTCAAGTTGAATGATTTTCTGGGTATCAATCTGATGTTGGTTTCGTCCTTCGGGGTTGATATTCAGGGAATCGTTCTCTTACTAGTTTACAGTTAGAGACTGATAGAGGTGGAAAGATAGTGATGCGTGAATCAGAAATGGAAACGTTTCCTAGTGTTAATAACACTTATTTTCTAAAAAATAAAAAATAAGGATTTACGAATATGTGGAAACGGGAAATGGGGAAATGAATAAATTAATGATAAATTAATTTAAAAAGGGACAAATGTTGATTGATGATTGATCGATAAAATTTCCACTTGGAAATAAGATCGTTGTGTGTATGGATGTTTTCCTTTGATAGTTAAATAACCGACTATCAAAATTTAGACCATTTTTCCATCGTCAATACGGAGAGACTGGGATCAGATTTATTATCTGAAAGCCACTCCTTATAGGCATTAGCATTGCGAATCAAATACGATTAAGATAAATGAAGATAGAGTTTATGCAAGGGTTGTTCTGGCAAATCCTAGGTAGAAATTGCATAAGATAGATTTACATAATAGTGCCTTCAGTTTGTCCAGTCCTAGGACAACCTGTATGGAAGAATGTCTAATAGAGTATATTTAATATATCGCGTAAGTTGATCTCTTCAAATGTATTTACGTTTGGTGGCGGAGGAATTTGTTTCTCTTAGCTGTATACCCATTGTATTTTTGAGGAAATCAATTTGTGATTTGACGGGTATGACGATGTGACATTCAAAGTAAATAAAGGTGTGATCTATACGTTATGGCCTCTAGCCTCACAACTAGGAAATGGCATAAAATCGAGTAGGTCGCATCGCTATGTGGTTAGCTCTCAATTAGAGTGTATTGTTACCTGATCTAGAGCAATTCCATTTACTTATATAATTTATTTTGATGTTGTCCCTTTCGGGAAACGGTTGCCGATCCCAACCGTTTATGATAATACATTCGGCACTCAAGAGAAATGAGTGACCGGTCATGTTTAGTCTGGGTTACAAGATGTTCTTGTTGAACCCGGTATATTCCTCTCTAGAGATACACTATCGGAAGGTGGTCCCATACCTTGCCAGTTGGAATCCATTACCCATAAGCGCCCACGGTTTTTAATTATATATTATGTATGTGGAACGTGAGATAAAAGCGTTCTGCTAATGATTATTTAGTTGTGGTTGATAGATATTATTATAATATCAAAAGAATTTTGATATAAAGATTATCATTTCTTTCAAAAGGATTTTGAAAGTTAAATCAAGTGTTTTGGATTCTCATAAGGGAAAAACTCGTTCCATGCATACAGCGTGGTGTTATGAGATATCATTTATTTTCTCAAACTATTTTGAATTGTTTACTCACACCAGTGCCATGACTGACCCGGAGTTTATTTTGTTTTTTTTTTCCCTAAACTCTTGGGTGCCCAATTTTGTATGGGCAGTCAAGTAGTCGGGATTTTACAAATACATGGAGAGATGGAGCAGGAGACTTCAGGATTATATAGCTATTGTCTATTTCCGCTGTGGTGTAAGTGTTATACTCAAGTGACAGATTTGTATTTCCAAGCTATGTTGTATACTATATTTTATTCGTTCCGCTATGAGATTCGTGTTACTCTGATTATATTATTATGTTCTTCTTCTTCTGTTCTAATTTTCTTTCTTTATATTTCTCACTCTCTAACTTATTTCTATTAATTATCCGGTATTTCCGATGCTTGAATAGCCGACACTGAGTTTATGTCGATTACCAAGATCGCAAATCCCTCGGGTCGTTACAGTGGTATCAGAGCTGAAGGTTAATTGATTACCTTGGCTCTGTGGCGTGACCCAGTAGTGATGGGGTTAGTAATACCCTAGATTGAGTTTGAGTGTATATATATGAGCGTGTATTTGGTATTTGTTATAAAAATGGTTTTATATTGTGGTGATTTATTGGTTGAGTTATTTATGAGTTCTGATCGATCAGTTTCATCCACTGTATCAGTAGGAGTTTCTAAACACTTGAATACAATGAACTAACATAGTATGTTTTGATAGAGGGTAAATGAAATAATTTTACCCAAAATATATTTTTATATAAAGATAATATATACATATGAAATATTATAGTATTAGATGTGTTAGTTGTCATTATAATCGAGTAAGATTATAATTGAGATGGTTATATATGTATAATCAAACAAATTCGTATAAGTGTTACGAAATAAATTAAATCTGAATTTAAATCAGAATTGAAATTAAAACCCTAGAGATTCAGAAGGGTGTTTGTAAATGGATTTGGAATTAATATATGAGAATTTAAAATCTTGGGAGATTTTAAATTATTTTACAAACATTGAGATGGATATATTGAAATAATTTCAAAATGGAAATGTTTAAATATGAGTTTTGAAATGTGATATAGTATTGAACTCACTTCGATTGCTGGAAAATAACTCTGATGATACTGGCCACATCATCAGTGTTCATTTTCGAGTTATAAGTGACGAATTACTACCAAAAATATTGTTTCGAATTGTTTTGAGGAAATGAGTTGTTTTGAATCCTGAAAAGAAAAGGTTGATTTTTGATATGGTAAACTGTTTAAAAACTCCCAGGAAAAAGGGTGTTAAATTAAAATGGAATGATTGTTAAAATAAAAACCAGAATTGAAATATGAGATATAGATAATTAATAAGAGAAATTAATTAGTTAATAAATTGTGTGGAGTTAAACTCAATCTGGTTAAGTATATTGGACTGGTAAGCGAGAGTTGAAAGTGGTAATGGAATTTGAGTTGAGGATGGAGTTCGACATAGGTATAAGCGAATGATTGGGTTAAGGATAAAAACTTATTGAAGTTTGATTGGGATGACATTGGTATATGCTGAATTGGTAGTAGATGGAAAAGATATAATGATATGCCCGACAAAAAGGTACACGTTTATAATTTATATGAGTTTGGTGATTTTATGAGCCTATTTGGCAAGCTGCTTGGCTGTTTGATTTTCTTTTGGATTGGAGAAGGCCCAGAGAGGCGAGTTGTAGTTGTACCGATTGAGCCATACAAAGAAGATGCTGGCGAAATTTTTCGAAAATTTCGGGTGTTTGAAAATTTTCAGAATTTTTGAAAATATTCGTTAATAGAAATAAATTAATATTTTAGTTGAAATAAATTGGTTCAGTTGAAACAGAAATTAAAAAGTAAACAAATAATTTTTAACCCAGTCAATAGGGCTTGTTTTCTACCATTACCAATTTCGAGGACGAAATTATTTTAAGGGGGAAAGAATGTAACAATGCGGGTTTTTTAATGATTTAATAATTAATTTTATTAATTATTTAAATAATGGTTTGGTAATTTAATGGTTTAAATTAAATAACTTTGAATATTTAATTAATATAATAATTAAATAATATATTTAATTCTGGAATCATCAGAAATAGCTGAAATGGCAATATTGTGTGAATTGGATCATTTAAAATATTTAACCCAGTTTAGAACTGAATTATAATAATGAATTTATTTATAAATGTCATTTGAACATATAAATTGTATTATAATTATAATCGAGCTTGAAATGGCGCGGTAGTTCGTAATTTGGCGATTCGAACTTTAAACGAATATACGAAACCCGTTTTAAGTCGAATTTCTCTAAAACAAGAAATGTTCAGATCTAGTGAACCATATTTTTCTAATGGAAAATAAAAATCGAGATTTCGTCGTAAGATTGTGAGTTGTGTCTAAATCAAATTTTTGAAAAGTCGTCATGGAATTCCTTTATAATTTATATCGATTTATTTATATTATAAATGGATTTTTAATATAAATTGAATGCTGATTTAATCTGGATTTGAAATGTCGAGTTATAAATTCAGATAGAAATATTTTGGAACTGTATTTTATTCTATGTAAATACATACGATAAAATTAATTTATTAATATTAAAATAAATTGTTTTTCAATATATTAATATTTAAGTGGGTTTATTTAGAGCTTTAAAAATAGCCATTTTTGCAAACGACCTCCGTTTTCGACGAAACTAATTTTGTTGGATCCGGAATATTAAATTATTATTAAATTTCAATTTTTGTGATTTCCGGAGTCAGTATGTGGCTATGCGGAATTTAAATGCGAAAAAACAGTCGATAATTTAACTTTAAAAATACGCTATATGAACAAACGGACTTGGAATTCGACGAAACAAGTTTTGTTGGGTTCGTAATGCCGAACTATAGTTGCATGTCCATTTTTATCGAAATTGGGTATCATATGTGATCATAAGCATTTTTAATGATAAATACGAACAACGATTGATTATAAATGAATATTTAAATCGAATATAAAACTAATATATTACTTCTGTAAATACTCCTTAAAAATCTTCTAACCCTAAAACTATCATTTCTCTGGTCAAAATATTCCGCCGCCACTTTTCTTTATTTTCTTTTTAGCAAATGAGAGTTTGAAAAAGAAAAACAATTAGGATAAATTTCTATAAATCAAAACATGTATGGATTTAGCATCCATGGAGTGAGCTTTGTTTCACAGTAGTCTTTTCTTTGAGATCGATGTTAGTTTCTCTAGTGCGAAAACATCTCTGGTTTGCTGTCACTCATTTTCCACGAGCTAGGGTTCCACACTTCAACGAATTAGAGCGGCGTTTGTGCAGTTTGAAGTTTGGTTTTAGAGTGGTGATGATATTTAGAGTTTATTGGCAATTTTTGGTGAAGATCAAACTCAAAAGAGGACACAGGAATTAACAGGAAGTCGCGAGTTCCGGTTCAAACGCGATTCCCATTTCCTGTTCAAGTTGCACGAGATTTATATCAGATAGACGAGAGATCGAAGAGAAAATCAGTAGTGGAATTTGCTTGGAATTTAGTGAAGAGATGAAGGTGTGACTTGAGTATCAAGGAGGTTCGAATTACTAGAGTTGGAATATAAGAGTTGCGACGGGTTTTTAAGTTAATAGGGAAGAAAGGGTGCGGGCTTGGTATCACGAGGAGATGGGCAGGGGTTTTAAAGGGGCGAGGCCCGGATTTAAATTGTTTTAACTTTAATTTAAATTTAAATACCAGTGTAACTTATAAAATTTATATCTTTGTCGTACATGATCGAAATTCAGCAAAACTGGATCCCTTAGGATCGTATGGACGAGGGCTACGAAATGGAACTGATTCGGAGCGAATTGGAGCTCGTTACAATTTATAGCGAAATAAATTGTCTGACCTGAATAAATCGACGATGGTTATCGTTATTTAACGATAAACCAACCAATGTAAGTAAAACTCACTAACTCTGCTAGTTTATATTTTTATAAATATAATCCGATATTGATAAATGATGATTGATTACTGTGTGATGATTGCTTGGTTGAATTGCTGATTTAGTGGTTAAAATTATAAATAATGATATATATATATATATATATATCGTTAATCAAATATTGATTCTGCTTATCAGAATATTTCATATTGAAATGAAATCGATGTTATTTATATTGTTTAACATCTGTGGATGCAGGGAAATAGGTTGGAGGGATCTAACTGGATTCCTCAAATATTATTACTGTTTATTTTCATATATTATGATATATGATGTGATATATTTTCTGTGATTGATTTTGTATGTATGGATGACACTGGCACTGTGATTTGGTATTTCTAAGGTACCATAAGTAATACTGGGATGTAAAATGGAAATTTTCAAAGTGTATATTGAAAATAATATATTTACAAAATCAAAGGATTTTATAAAATAAAATATTTATAAAATGAAAGGATTTTATAAAAGAAATTATTTATAAAATCAAAGGATTTTACAAAAGGAATATTTAAATAGAATTATAAAAGGAATATTTATTTAGAAAATAAATAGAATTATAAAAAGAATATTTATTTAGAAAATAAATAAAATTATAAAAGGAAATATTTGGAATACAAATATAAAAGGAAATATTTGGAAAACCAATATAAAAGGAAATATTTGGAAAACAAATATGAATGGAAATATTTGGAAAACAAATATAAAAGGAAATATTTGGAAAACAAATATAAAAAAATATTTGGAAAACAAACAGAATTATAAAAGGAAATATATGGGAAATAAATAGAATTATAAAAAGGAAATTTCCAGTTATCAAAGAATTATGGGAAACTTAGATATTTAATAAAAATCTGTTTTTAATAGATAAATTGAGAAGAGTTAATTTATAAACAATATTTATAAATTAAGCAAATTATTTATCACTAGATAAATCAAAATATAAGTCTGAGTTTATATAGAGAAGTAGAAATCGGTTTTAACCCCGATATTTTAATAGAATTTGAACTTAGCATTTGTAAAGGGAATTATAAATGAGATTTAAGTGTTAGAAGTAAAAAAGGAGATTTCGTATGAATAATTATATAAATAGAAATATCAATAGAATTTGGAAACGGGATAATATTTTTAAATGAAAAATCAAATTGAATCGATTATGTAAAGAAATATTTTTCACATTCGATGTGAATAATGGATTAAAATAAATATTTTATAAATTAAAGCATTTATAAAAGAAAATTGGGTTTTCAAATAGGAATTCAAATGGGAATTTGAATGAGATAGAAAATAAGGTTAAAAAAATAGTGGATTTTATTTGGAGGAAAAATAGATTAGTTGTGGATTTATAAAACAACCAAATAAACAGAATCTGAACCTGTAATAATATTATAAATTGAAATCAAGTTTTATTTGATAAAATAAGTCCAAATTTCTGTGAAGGAATAATATTCACGTTTGAATTGAATAATGGTTTTTAAAAGAAAACGTTTTGCAGACTAAAATGGTTACTAGAGGAGATGGGTAAATGTTTGGAAGTGAAATATTCAAAAATGAAATTTAGAAATTGAGTGGATCTTGAAAGGGTAAATTATTCTGAGGTTCAAAACGTTAAATCGAATATTAGTTATTCAAAAGAGAGTTAATCGAATATTGGTTATCAAAAGAGAGTTAATCGAATATAGGTTATTCGAAGGAGAGTTAATCGATTATTGGTTACTCGAAATAGTGTTAATCGAATATAGGTTATTCGAAAGAGAATTAATCGAATAGAGATTATTCGAAAGAAGGTTATATGTTGAAATTCGATTATATCGAATTTGGGGAAGCATTATTTACTTTTCGTTTTTAAATCAAGATTATTTATTTAATAAATTAATTAATTATTATTTATTTAAATTAATGAATAAAAGTTATATTTTGCAGTTATATATTTCGGAAGTTGGGATTATAACGTTATCGTTATAACCAATGTTTTTCATAAAAGAATTGGATTCGTAAACTGAATCCAAGGGTTGTGTAAGCAATGATTTGATAAGAAGATTTAAATGGAGTTAAGGAAATTAGAAACTAACTGGAGATTAGTTAAGTTGAATGATTTTCTGTATATCGATCTGATGTTGGTTTCGGCCTTCGGGGTTGATATTCACGGAATTGTTCTCTTACTAGTTTACAGTTAGAGACTGATAGAGGTGGAAAGATAGTGATGCGTGAATCAGAAATGGAAACGTTTCCCAATGTTAATAACGTTTATTTTCTAGAAAATAGAAAATAAGGACTTACGAATATATGGAAAAGGGAAATGGGGAAATGAATAAATTAATGGTAAACTAATTTAAAAAGGGAAAAATGTTGATTGATGATTGATCAATAAAATTTCCATTTGGAAATAAGATCGTTGTGTGTATGGATGTTTTCCTTTGGTAGTTAAATAACCGACTATCAAAATTTAGACCATTTTTCCGTCGTCAATACAGAGGCCCCGGGATCAGATTTATTATCTGAAAACCACTCCTTATGGGCATTAGCGTTGCGAATCAAATACAATCAGGATAATTGAAGACAGAGTTTATGCAAGGGCTGTTTTTGGAAAATCCTAGGTAGGAATTGCCTAAGATAGATTTACAGAATAGTGCCTTCGGTTTGTCCAGTCGTAGGACAACCTATATGGAAGAATGTCTGACAAAGTATATTTAATATATCGCGTAAGTTGATCTCTTTAAACGTATTTACGTTTGGTGGCGGGGGGAATTCGTTTCTCTTAGCTGTATACCCATTGTATTTTTGAGGAAATCAATTTGTGATTTGATGGGTATGACGATGTGACATTCAAAGTAAATAAAGGTGTGATCTATACATTATGGCCTCTAGCCTGACAACCAGGAAATGGTATAAAATCGGGTAGGTCGCATGGCTATGTGGTAAGCTGCCAATTAGGGTGTATTGTCACCTGATCTAGAGCAATTCCATTTACTTCTATAATCTATTTTGATGTTGTCCCTTTTGGGAAACGGTTGCTAATCCCAACCGTTTGTGATAATACATTCGGTACACTCAAGCGAAATAAGTGACTGGCCATGTTTAGCCTGGGTTACAAGATGTTCTTGTTGAACCCAATGTATTCCGCTCTAGAGAATCGGAAGGTGGTCCTATACCTTGCCGGTTGGAATCCATTACCCAATAAGCGCCAACGGTTTTTAATTATATATTATGTATGTGGAACGTGAGATGAAAGCGTTTTGCTAATGATTATTTAGTTGTGGTTGATAGACATTATTATAATATCAAAAGAGTTTTGATATAAAGATTATCGTTTCTTTCAAAAGGATTTTGAAAGTTAAACCAAGTGTTTTGGATTCTCATAAGGGAAAAACTCGTTCCGTGTCATACGGCATGTTCTTATGAGATATCGTTTATTTTCTCAAACTATTTTAAATTGTTTACTCACACTAGTCCCATGACTGACCCAGAGTTTATTTTGTTTTGTTTTCCCTAAACTCTTGGGTGCCCAATTTTGTATGGGCAGTCAAGTAGTCGGGGTTTTACAGATACCTGGAGTGATGGAGCAAGAGGCTTCAGGATTATATAGCTATTGTTTATTTCCGTTGTGGTGTAAGTATTATACTCAAATGATAGATTTGTATTTCCAAGTTATGTTGTATATTATGTTTTATTCATTCCACTGTGAGATACATGTTACTCTAATTCCGTTATTATGTTCTTCTTCTTCTATTCTAATTTTCTTTCTTTATATTTCTCACCATCTAACTTCTTTCTATTCACTATCTGGTATTTCCGATGCTTGAATAGTCGACACTGAGTTTATGTCGATTACCAAGATCGCAAATCCCCCGGGTCGTTACATTATTGGTTTATTTAGACTTTAGAAAATAGCCATTCTCGCAAACATTCTCCGTTTTCGACGAAATTGATTTTATTGGATCCGGAATATTAAATTATTGCTAGATTTCAATTTTCATGATTTTTGGAGTTAGTATGTGGCTGTACGGGATTTTAATGTGAAAAACAGTCAATAATTTGACTTTAAAAATACGATGTTTGAGAAAACGGACTCGGAATTCGACGAAAAAAGTTTTGTTGGGTCTGTAATGTCGAACTATAGTTATATGTCCATTTTCAAATATATTGAACATCGTGTGTGATCACAGTGATTTTTAAACAACAAACACAAGCAGAGTTAAAATAAATATTAGTATAAAATTTGAATATAAAAATATCAAAACTATTCTATAGATACCCTCATTTTCCCCTAACCCTAATCTCTTTTCCTCATTGGTCAATGAAGTGCGCAGCCAATAGTTTTCATCCTCAAAACATTTTCGTGAGCATTAGAAAATCGTAACAATTAAAAGAAATTCCTATAAATCTAGATATATACATATGTGAATCCCTGGGATTATACTCTTCATTTCTATATAAGTTTCTCCAAGCTCGATGGGTTTTTCTCGAAGTCTATGTTTCATGCAACGCCTAGGGCTACTGATTTCTGGCGGCAGTAGCACGGATGGGAGGAGATGTATGGAGGGCATGGGAAGGGGAGGAGATGGCGCAGCTACTACCGGTGGTGCGGTCACTTCCGGTTGTTTACAGCCGGAGGTATTGCAGATAAAGGGAGTTCAGGTTTTATCGAGGGTGGAGCCGTTCTGAGTGGTTGTGGAAGGAGTGGACGGTGTCAATTAGTAGAGGAGGGTCAGGGTTTAAATTGGCCGGAGTTGGGCGAGGTTAGGCGGTCTCTAGAGTCGCCGGCGATCGATCAAAGGAAAACGATTTGTGGGTCTGTAGCTATCGCGAATATCTAGGAAGAAGGGTTTATACGTGAGTCAGGTACAAGTATAATAGGTCAGAAAGGTAAAGAAGGTTAAGCTCGATAAAACAAGATCCGTTGGGATCGTATGGACGACGGCTATACAATGGAACTGATTCAGAATGAATTGGAGCTCGTTACGATTTATAGCTAAATAAATTGCCTGATCTGAATCAACGACGGTTATTGTCATTTAATGATAAACCACCAACATGAGTAAAACTCACTAACTTTGCCCATTTATGTTTTTATAAACGTAATTTAGTATTGATAAATAATGGTTGATGGTTGTGTGTTGATTGTTTGGATGAACTGTTAATTGATTGGTTGAAATTATAGATCTAGTAATACATATACATATACATATATATATATATGGTTAATCAAAAATTGATTTTGTTTATCAGAATATTTCATATTGAATGAAATTAATGTTATTTATATTGTTTAACATTTGTGATGTAGGGAAACAGGTTGGAAGGATCCAACTGGATTCCTCAATATTTATAATACTGTTTTTCATATATTGTGATATATGATGTTGTATATAATATGTAATTGATTATGCGTGTCTGGATGATGATTGACCTTTTTGTTTGGTATTTTTAAATACATAACTGATATCGGAATATATGAAATGAAATAGTTAAGTGGATTTGATTTCTTCGAATGGTTGTGATGTCATTTGGGTTGACTAACGCGCCAATGCATTTTATGGATCTTATGAATAGGCTTTTCAAAGATCAGTTGAACAAGTTTGTGCTTGTGTTCGTGGATGATATTCTGGTTTACTCCCATAGTGAGGAAGAGCATAAGATGCACTTGGGAGTTGTTTTGGAAATCTTCCGAAAGCATCAGCTGAGAGCTAAGTTTTCGAAGTGTCACTTCTGGAAGAGCGAAGTGAGGTTATTAGTCCACGTTGTTTATGGAAAGGGAATTGCGGTTGACCCCGCTAAAGTGGAAGCAATCCAGGACTTGGATAAACCTAAGAATGTGACGGATGTTCAAAGTTTCCTTGGGTTGGCAGGTTATTATCGTCGGTTATTAAGCATTTCTCCAAGATATTTGCACCATTAACAGGATTGAAGAAGAAGAAACAAGTGTTCACATGGGATGCAAAGTGTGAGCAAGCTTTCAGAATCCTGAAAGAGAGACTAACGATTGCTCTTTTTTTGACCATTCCAAGTGGGAATAAAGAGATGGTGGTATACACCAATGCACGTGGTACTGGACTTGGAGCAGTATTGATGCAGAAGGATAAAGTTGTGGCCTATGTGAGTCGACAGCTGAAAAACCACCTGAAAGGAATTATCCAACTCGTGATTTGGAGTTGGCAGCTATAGTGTTTGCTCTGAAGATGAGGAGACATTATCTGTTGGGAGTTCGATTCAAGTTGTTTATGGATCACAAGTCGTTAAAGTATATTTTCTCCCAAAAGGATTTGAATCTTCGATAGCAACGCTGGTTAGAATTTCTAGCAATTTTGGTATAGCTTATACTCCTAGTAAAAGTAACGCAGTGGTAGATGCGTTGAGTCGAAGACATGCAAGTTTCAGAGCGATGTTTTCGAAGTGGAAACACCTCGAGTACTTGGAAGAGTTTGATTTCGGGCCACGGTATGAGTTGAAACCTGAAATATTGGCAAGCTCAGCGATAAGAACTACTCTCATCGAAAGGATTGGCGAGAGCCAAAAACGGGATGCAAAGCTTGTTGAGATTATCCATAAGTCGGAACAAGAGGATAAGGAATTCGAGGTCGATCGGGAAGGTTGGCTTTCGAAACAAGGACGACTAGCTGTTCCTGATATCGATGGACTGAGAGATGAAGTTATGGGGGAATGTTATTACTCGTAGTTGACGATTCATCCCGGTGGTAATAAGATGTATCAGGACATGAAGCGAGCTTACTACTGGGAGGGGATGAAGAGGGATGTTGGAAAGTTTAGTTCCAATTGTATGAACTGTCAGTTAGTGAAAGCTGAACAGAAGAAGCCGAGTGGATTGCTTCAGCCATTGGGAGTTCCTACATGGAAATGAGAGCAGATATTGGTGGATTTTATCAATGGACTACCTAGAACCAGGGCAAGAAACAAAGGAATTTGGGTCATCGTGGATCGCTTGACAAAAAGTGCAAGGCTTATTCCTGTCAGATCAGCTAGGACAACATCGAAGTTGGCTGAGCTTTGTATAAAATGGATAGTTTGATTCCATGGTATCCCGAAGAGCATAGTGAGTGATCGAGATCCATTGTTTACGAGTCGATTTTGGAAGAGTTTGCAAGAGACTTTGGGAACCGAGTTATGTGTGAGTACGGCTTATCATCCCCTTACTGATGGTCATACCGAGAGAGTTAACCGAGTTTTGGAAGATCTCCTAAGGGCTTGTGTATTGGACTTTGGGGGTTCATGGGAAGACCATCTACATTTAGTTGAGTTTGCATATAACAATAAATACAGGTCGAGCATTGAGATGGCACCATACGAGGCATTGTATTGTAAACCTTGTAATTCTCCGGCTTGTCGGTTAGATACTGGAGATAAGTTTATACTTGGGCCTGAGATGATTAGAGTGACATCGGATTGTATCGAGATCATTCAGCAACGAACGAAGGAAACTGAAGATCGTCAGAAGAGTTATGCTGATAGGCGTCAAAAAGATTTGGAATTCGACATTGGCAATACGGTTTTCGTGAAGATTTCGCCATTGAAAAATGTTGTTCGGTTTGGAAGCAAAAGGTAGTTAGCTCCAAGGTTTGTTGGATCGTTTCCGATAATCGAGCGGATTGGAAAGCTCACATATAGATTGGAGTTACCCGAGAAGATATCGAGTGTGTATAACGTTTTCCATGTGTCCTTTCTATGGAAGTGTGTGCTTGAGTCAAATGTGGTGGTATCTCCAGAACAGTACGAAGACCTAGAAGTAGAGACTATAGTTACGAAACCTCGTAAGCTGCTTCTCATTGTGGGGAATAACACGAAACAGCTTAGGAGGAAGTTTGTTAAGCTAGTCAAGGTGCATGGAGTGAAGATGATGACGATTGTACGTGGGAGATGGAAGAGAGTATGAAGACGACCCATCCAGATCTCTTCGTCGATATGACCCATTGATGTCATGTCACCTTACATCATTGTAGCTTGTTTATTGTTGGTAGAATTCTGCATGCTAGGATAAGGCTATGGATGCATGGCTTGATGGATGCTAGTTTGGATGGTAAAATTGGTTCCTCGTGGATGATAGGCATGCAGAATTGTTTTGGTTGCTTGTGGTTGCTTGGAATTTCGAGGCCGCAATGCTTAAGAGGGTGAGAATGTAACAACCTGCATTTTACATATCAGAAGATCGTAAAATATTTTTATTTTATTCCTTGAGGGTTGGATCATTCTCATGTTTTTAGGGGGAGAGAATGTAATAACCCGCCAATTCCGTAGAGTGGTGACATCAAAGATTTGGTTCAGCGGTTTGGGAGGAATCTCTGTTTTAGTGCTGTTCTAGTTTGATAAGCCATTGATAGGCTGATTTGGTGTGGCCCATTAGTAGGCTGGTGTGAGGCTATAAGTAGGGGATTAGAGGCATAGAGAGAGGGTTACTTTTCTTCATTCTCTCATTTAGTTGAGCTGGTGATCCTCCTGGCACAATCAAATACACTTTTCCGCGATTAAAATTCAAGATCTACATCAAGCAAAGCTAGATCCACATCAAGTGAAGGGAGATCGCATCAAATGAGAGGTTTAAAGAGTGGTGTTCGCTGTTCGGAATGAGAATTTAGTGATTTCAAGTTAATTCGAAGATTTGGTGAGTGATAAGCATCTCTCACGTGGATTCAACCAAGTATATGGGTTATTTGATATTATTTTCATCATTTTAAGTTGTTTTCGCCAAGATCTACATCATGGTAAGTACATTTTCATTTGAATCACCATATGATCTAATCTAGCAACTTAAATCGGTAAATTCTTACGTAAATTTTGTAAGTTTATGAAAGTTTAGATCCATTGTTTTTGTTTATTTATTGATTTATTATGATTTGGTGAATTTCAAATGATTATTGATGAATAATTGTCGCTTAAGTGTTATTGATAATTTCATTATGTGTTAATGATTGAACTAGATGATTTGGATGAGTTGTTTGAATCGATGTTGTCGTTTGGCGATGATTTGGTCAAGATAGGAGGTAGATTGGTCAGATGTGGAGTTAGATCGTTTTTGTGATGGGTCGCATGAATTGGAGGACACGAAATGAATCGGGTCATTGGCTCTAGGTAATTGATAGTGAGGCATTAGGTCGCAGGTCGTGGCTTGGGCCTCAATACGTGGAAGGGAGGCTGTTGGATGATGGAACTCATAGAGTCAGTGGAGCTTCAATAGGACCGGTCGTTGAAGCCTAGAAGCACCAGGTCATTGAAGCTTCTCATGCATCAAGCCATGGAAACTTTTGAAGCATTGGGTCGTGGGGAGACCTAAGAAGTCAGGTCGCGGGATGACCTAAGGAGTCGGGTCATTTGTGCATTGTTCGGGCTGCAGGAAGTCGGATCGGCCAAAACTGAAGGAGGATGAGTCGTTAATCTAGCGGGACAACCCAGTGGATCGGGTTGTTGGTGATAGGTCGGTCGCGCTCTAGGGAAAAATGACCCGGTGAATAGTGAACCAAATGATGATATTTTGATTCAGAAATGAACGTAACTTCGAAGTGAATTCAATCGGGAATGTTCGAAGTATTGTGATGTGTTAGTTGATCGATGAAATGCAATGAATGTGAAGTATGGCTCAAAGATGTTGAGTCGGTGGATAATGGCTACTCAAGATGATTTGAGCTTGTTAATAGTCGCTGATGATGATGACTCGAGATATCGAAGGACGAGGAATTATTCTTGTCGTAGATGCTAACGGACGCAAAGCAGGGGTATAATGGGGACACCTAAAAGACTAGATGATTAGTCGAGTACCCGAGTATCGATGAAAGGCCTTGATACGTATCGATGAAAGGCGTATTAAGTTATCCTAGAACAGGGGTTTACGATTATCCCTTGACGGACCACAAGGTGTTTGGCTGGTCATACGATTAACGATGGTTTCGAAGAAGGATTTGTAGTGATAGCCAGAGTCATGGATGAATGATTGTTTTCTTGCATTATCCTATGTATATTGTTCGGCATCGAAGGAGATATCTCTTGGGTGCTTGTCTGATGTTGATTTAGGCCTTTGGGTCTTGTGCTTGGGAGATGTCGATATCGATTAGGATGGTCTGTGCTTAATAACTGATTGCCATGAATGTATTGTTATTTCTTCTTGGTTGTTTGTAAAGGCTATCACTGTCGGATGTGGGGAAGACGGGTTGAGATCTTCTCTGGTGTGTTGGTAGATTAGTTGATTAACCTGCTTATTCTCATATACTTTATTGATGATGTTAGATAGTTTTTTTATCGCTCACTAAGACTGTTGTATGACTCAAGGTCTTATGTCTCCCTCGTATTACATTGGGTTATTCATCTGGTTGTGGATGGACAGACTGAGTAGCAAGTGATAGATGGTAAATCTTGGTGAGGACGATGTTGTTGAATGATGACGAGCAGGATGCTAGTGTATTATTTTCTACTATCTAGCATTTTTCATTCTCCCTGTTTGAAGTATTCTCTGAGTGTTTGTGTAAAAACCCGAAACTTCCCCGTAAAGGAAAGTGTCGGATAGTTCGAGAACAAGCCACAACAGGACACATACAGAAGAACATTTCATTGTATATTACAACAATGTACCAGATTACAAGAATATACAGAGTACAAGTGAATATTACACAGAAATATCAGAGATTTAAATTACATTTAAATACATCGCAGCGGAAAATAATACAATACACAACTAGAAGAGATATACGGATACAAAGCTTTCCGGATATCGTTCCAGCTGTAACCCAGGATCCTATGAATATAAATCTGCAAAACCAAAACTACTAGCTGCCCGTGTCAAAATAGGGGCACCCAGAGTTTAGGTTAAAACAATAAACTCCAGGTCAGTCATGTGACTGGTGTGAGAACTGAAACAGTTAATCTTTATTTTAAAGTTAGGTAAATCAAGGGACCACGCCGTATAACACGGAACGGGTTTCCTCCCGAGAATACCAGTGCATAAAACAAACAGCGTAATGCTAAATAAAGGAAAATGAAGCTGTTATAAGACCCAGGTCCTATCACACAATGCAACGCAAGCCGGGGGATAGGGTTTTCCCTTATAACAGCCAAAGAATGCTTGATACGTTTAAAACAAATCATTTGATACTATTATAAGTGCATAGTGTATAAAACAACTTCAAATCATAAGTATCAATCATAGGCGGCATGGGTACCATATATCATGTCGCCATATATAGGTTTACAAATAAAACCGCAAAGTCACGTATTTGGAAATTGGATTTCCATCTATGAACCGAGGCAAAAGATAGTCCTCAACCGATTCGAGACGCTCTAGCCCGTGTCTCAGGCAAGTACTCAGTCAAGCCTTTGGATCGTCAGGGCCAGTCCACCGATGTGGATTAAACTTAAACCCTGAACATGCGTTTCCCCGCCCTATGAGGCGTAGGTGAGCCAACTAAATGACTCCATCGGTTCGAGAACGACCGATAAATCCGAGGCGCCTCACAACAGCAACAACCACATAAGTCAAACTCGTCAGGTCGTGTAAAACCACTGACGCCACTTTTTAGCTAGAAGGAAACACATGCCCTCCCTGAGGTCCGTCTCCCGTTTTTGGTTCATACTGGGTGTGAAACACGCGAAGTAAACGTTACACAAAGCTATGCCACAAAGGCCGTGCTTTGATCATCACCACAAGACTTTGCTTTTCAACAGAAGCCTCGATCAATTGCCACTTAGGCATGCCACACAGACAATTCACTCCATGCGATTGATATCCATCAATATATAACCCCTGAGCTCGTACGTCTCAGAGAAGGGCGTTAAGCAAGAGAATAAATTCTCCGCCGCCAAACAGATATATATTTAATAGAGATCAATCACACGGACTAAAATCCAATGTCAGACACACAGTCCATTTACAAGTCCGTTCTGGGTCTGAACGAAACCGGAGGCACCTAGTACCCCGCATATCCATCCATCTCCAAGTACGTCTGGACGATCACTAACTGTTTCCATCTTCTTGGGTGTACAGCCCAATCAAGATCATCAGTAATTACCCAAACGACGTGAAGACTTCTGGTCTTCGACCACCGTCTTCATCTTCGACTTATCGTCGTATCAGTTATTCAGAATGGGATAAACCCGGTCTTTCCGAATAACTCGCGTATATTTTAAATAAGTGTTACACAAACACAACATACGCCTCATTCCAATTCATCAGTCACTAACCGTAAATTAATCAAGAGAATAATTTCCCAAATATTAACCCCGAAGGCCGAAACCAACATCAGATCAATATCCAGAAAACCATTCTGCTTGGCTAACCGACAGTTAGTTTCTAAATTTCACATTTATAGGGAAAGGTTCCCATTAGTTTTATCCAAGATAAATTCCTTGAATTTATTCTTTATTCTATTTTTGAATCTCAATTCAAACTAGTCGGGATTAACGAAACTTACCGAAGTAATCATTTGTTTTAATTTCCCCAATCCCAACCTATTCATCCCATGAAGTAAAACTGATTATACTTCATATCTAACACCACAGTGTTATCGGTAAATTCAATTACCATTTCACGTTCAAATCTAATTAAAGATTTAACTATCGCCTGGAGCAAAACTGGTGATACTCCATTTCGATTATTTCAATCTAATTAAAGATTCATTAAAATTCCACTTAGTTTTAATCTTTGACTGGGTTAAAGAATCAGTGTCATTTAAAAACACAGTTCACGTTAAACCCAAAATCACATTCATTAATTATCGGGTTAAAGAACGAGTGTTATTTAAAACACTGTTCACGATAAACCCAGAAATCATTCCATTAATTATCGGGTTAAAGAACGAGTGTTATTTAAAACATTGTTCACGATAAACCCAAAAATCATTCCATTAATTATCGGGTTAAAGAACGAGTGTTATTTAAAACATTGTTCACGATAAACCCAAAAATCATTCCATTAATTATCGGGTTAAAGAACAAGTGTTATTTAAAACATTGTTCACGATAAACCCAAAAATCATTCCATTAATTATCGGGTTAAAGAACAAGTGTTATTTAAAACACTGTTCATGATAAACCCAATATCAATATCAATTCAATTCCAATTAAATATTATTGAATTGGTACACTTCATTAAATCTAAATAAAAAGATTTAATCTTTTCTCAACTGGGTTCCAGAACAGTGTTAGTGAAGACACCATTCACGACAAACCCAAATCACATTTGATATTAAATACAAGGCTCTGAATAGAAAATATATCGGCTTATATTCAATATCAAATTCTACGACCAACAAATATCATATTGGAAATAACGATATATATATCTATATCTTTCAAATTCCCATAACAATATCTGTATCATCACGAAATCCAATATCGAAATATTCCGAAGACAATTTCGATTCAAATCCATTCCAATATAATTATTGGAAATTCTGGTTATTTTTAAAACCCTTTTCCAAATTCAATTTATTTATTTAAAAATAAATAGAATTATATTTCTAGTTCAAAACTAGTTCATTTCGATAAAAATCTATATTTATCTTTTCAAATATGGAGTTTTTCATCCCAATTCTTTCTAAATCATTTCTTATGATTTTACACAAATTATTACTATTTTTAATAATTTTATCAAGGCCCGTACAGTCGATTTCCATCAACGGCTATCGAACTGCACTTACAGCGACCTTTTTCAAATTTGATTTGGACATAATTCCAAATCCAACCGTTAGATTTCTAATTTCTAATATTCTTTAGAAAGCTCTTTTCGATACGAACCCAACGGTTCCGGTTTTAGGAGAATCCGACGGTCGGATCTCCCGTAATGTCCGTTTGAAATAAATGGTCGAAATTCACGAACTGCCGCGGCGCGGCGCGTTCTATTCAGGCCATTATATTATATATATAATATATATAATATATATTTCGTCGATTCCTATTTAAAACGAATTATATAATTAGTTTTAAAATTCGTTTCAAAAGCAATTTCAACTTCCATTTCAATTCAAATCAAAATTGAATTCTTCTTTATAAATTCGTTTTAAAATTCATTTCTATTCAATTCAAATTTCAATTTGAATTCATTTCTATTTGCTTTAAATTCAATTCGAATTCGAAGTCGTTTTCAATTCATTTCATTTCAAAATCGTTTTCAATTCATTTCATTTCGAAATCGTTTTCAATTCAATTCATTTCAAAATGAATAAAATCGATATAAATATCGTTTACGTCAAAATGGCGTCAATCTAATCAACACGCCTTCATAAATTTCTATTTCAAATATTTTATTTCAAATATTTCTTTTTCAAAATAGTTGTTATTATCAAAATATTTCGTTCAACACATGACCAATCTCAATGGATGAGTACTGTCAACACATGAACCATTATTTTATATTGATAAAGATGTAAATTTTATTACTAAAATATTTCGTTCAACACATGACCAATCTCAATGGATGAGTACTGTCAACACATGAACCTTTATTTTATATTGTTCTTTATTTTCTAAATTGGAATGAGGCCCAATCAATCACCATATAATGTTAATTATATGGATTTTCATACAACACATGTATATCATAGCATTGAAAAATAATCAACCATCAACCAAAGTGCACTACACTGTATAAGCATCAAATAAAGATATCTAACGCTTATAACAGCATGTCAATCAATCGATCGACATATTTAATCAATCAGGATGAGTGAACTTCAAATTTCATCCCAACACCCGTGTGGGGTTTCAAACAACCAAACACAGATTTTATTCGTGCAGTTGGGCGATGTGTAAAATTTATCGTCCCAATCAATGTCGTTCAAATAGGTGTACATAAACAAACCGTCCGGTTTGCAAATGAATATTTTATTTTGTTCACTTCACTATTTTCATATTCACGTTAAAAATTATATTTTTAACGATAAAACATTTTATTTCAACCTATGAATTTCTATTCAATTCATTTATTCAATAAAATGATATTTTTATTTTTCTAACATATTTTAGAAAATTTCGGCGGCATAACGGCACGATACTAGAAACGGGACAAGGCCTAGCCTTATCCCCGGTCTAGTGAAGGCCCACGCCATTCACACATCAATCAAATTCACCAAACAACCAAATTCAAATCAAATCATATAACTAAGCTATGCAACCAAACAAACAAGTCCATGGTCTGTGGACGATTGTGTCGGGTGCTACTAAGCACCGTCTGCATCCTAGTATATATATATATAAATAGAAATGAAATTGAAAGGTGAGAAATTCTCACCTATAGCTATCCTAGCTCCACGGCACTTCATTGATAGAAATCTTCATCGCTATCGCATCTCCGTCATCTTCGTTGCTGCAGCCACTACATATGTAAAAGTCGAATTTTTACTTCAATGTTCAATATATAAAAATCGCATTTTTACTTCAATGTTCAATATATAAAAATCACATTTTTACTTCAATGTTCAATATATAAAAATCACATTTTTACTTCAATGTTCAATATATAAAAATCACATTTTTATTTCAACGTTCAATATATAAAAATCATATTTTTACTTCAACGTTCAATATATAAAAATCATATTTTTACTTCAACGTATTATTTAATTTTACCTATAAAGACCACACCTTTATTTTCAAAATTATATCTTTATAATAAAAATCATGTTTTTATTATAAAAATCATCTCTTTATTCTATTTTAAAAACAATACTAATTATATAAACTGATTTTATAATTTAAAAACTGATTTCATAAATTAAAAATTACCTGAGGGGCGCTTGGGGGAGAGGGGTGGCCGGAGGCAGTCGCGGGGGGGGGGGACGGTGGCTCTTGCGGTGGCGGCTCGCGAAAGGGGTACTCGCGGTGGTTCTAGGGTTCGCGACTGAGGGGGTTTCTCGAGTGGAGGGTGGCGGCTGATGAAAAAGGGGGTTCGGCGATGGGTGGCACCGCCTAGGGCGCGATGGCGAGGTGCGGAGGTTCATCGAGATGAAGGAGGCTTCGGTTTTTTTTTTCTGGTTTGAGAACGAACGGGGATGGGGGGGTGTTGACTTGGAAAGGGGGAGAGAGAAAACTTTGGAGGGGGGCATCTAATTTATATAATTAATTTATTTCAAAATTCAAAAAGTAACTTTTTATTTCGAACACGAAACCGAACCCACCGACTGTCATCCCTAGCCAATTACCCCCATTCTGAACACAATGGGATATGTATCGCAAGCTGATTCGGCTGTTACAATCAGTTTTCATCGAATTTACCTTTAAATCGCTATATTGAATTTTAAACGTACATTTCAATTTACTGGGGTCGCATACTATCTCGAAAAATTCCAGAAAAATATCTTATAGCTTCGTATTGAAGATACGGTCCTAATAAAACTAGTTTCGTCGAATTCTGAGACCGTTTGAAAAATGGCCAATTTCCAGTCGATTAAAATCAACTGAAACTGGTCAAACACGTTTTCCTTTGCCACACTCACATATTGATTCGAAAAATTATGAAATTTGGAATCTAGCAATAACTTAACACTGCGGGCCCAACAAAACTGGTTTCGTCGAAATCCGAGGTCATTTGCAAAATGTCCATTTTTAAGGGCCTGAATTCCATAGCGACTATTCAGAATTTTCAACTGGACATATCTTTTGATTCCCGCTATGAAATCTCGATTGGTCGGATTCGTTGGAAAGATATTATCAAATAGATCCTAATGTTTTTGGTTTCACTAAAATCCGGATTGTTTTGCACCCGGTACATTCCATTGAAGTTTGAAATCGAATTATCGAACAACCGCGCCATTTTCAATTCTATTTATAATTATATATAAATATTTTTATTCTAACGACGACGCGTATAATATATACGTCGAATTATATTAAAAATAAATTTTCTCGTCGATATTATTTAAAATAATTCATTTTAAATATTCATACTTCGCCAAAATTGCCAAAATAAAAATTTTAAACTGGCCCTCATTTTACGGGTTGTTACAATCTCCCCCACTTAAAACTTTTCGTCCCCAAAAAGGAACAATGTCGAAAGTGGTTTGATTAATCAACTCTACGTTCGATCTGGCTTCCATTCTCCAACTTTTTAGTTTCTGAGAATTTTCAAAATTTCAAAAATTTGGCTAACACCCTAAATTTTCGAAAAATTTCGCCATAACCTCCCCTGCACCGGGAGCATCGGGGAATTTCAAATAGCTTCCCCGGTCCTTCAGATCTCAAAAAGAAAAAGAAAAAGCCAAGCGGCTAGCCAATAGGCTCATAAAATCATCATCACCCAAACAAAACAGTAAATTATGTAGTAAACATGTACCTATTTGTCGGGCAAACAAATTTTATTTTCTGCTCTAGCCTCCTTGCTATGACCTGTTCAATATAAGCACATGTATATGCAAGAAAATGCGACCAAATTCCAACACAATTCAATATTTGGTTGAATTAGGCAAAATGATTAAAATTTAGCAAACAAATAAACAAACAACACAAACATCAATCAATTAGTGAATTAGAGTCTCAAATTCATAATTTTGATACATATACAAAAATCATGTTTTTGATGCCAAATCACCACAATAAGCCTTATCTAATTTTGGTTCTCACACCAGTCAAATGGAAATATATAGATATCACACCTTCGTCACTCGAATATAAGTGCTAGTAACGCTGCAGCATTATCAGAACCATCCCCGGGCAACTAGAGTGTGATCCTATATCTATCCAATATATTAAAACTTTGAATATACGTTTGCAAGGCGTATATGCAAATTCTTTATATACTGAATTGTCCAAAATCAATATAAATAACTAATCAAATACGAATAATTGATTTAAATTTTCAAAACAAAATTTTTTTTCATTTTAAAAATATACTCTTCACACTCGTTCTAGGATACTACTGATCCCATCTCTAACGAGTCATTCTAATTGGATATTACTAATCCAATATCTGATGAATTCTTTCGTACAGTTCTAATGTGTCTTGTTCTCTGAGCTTTGTAAACCAAAGCTCTGATACCAACTGTAAAAACCCGAAACTTCCCCGTAAAGGAAAGTGTCGGATAGTTCGAGAACAAGCCACAACAGGACACATACAGAAGAACATTTCATTGTATATTACAACAATGCACCAGATTACAAGAATATACAGAGTACAAGTGAATATTACACAGAAATATCAGAGATTTAAATTACATTTAAATACATCGCAGCGGAAAATAATACAATACACAACTAGAAGAGATATACGGATACAAAGCTTTCCGGATATCGTTCCAGCTGTAACCCAGGATCCTGTGAATATAAATCTGCAAAACCAAAACTACTAGCTGCCCGTGTCAAAATAGGGGCACCCAGAGTTTAGGTTAAAACAATAAACTCCAGGTCAGTCATGTGACTGGTGTGAGAACTGAAACAGTTAATCTTTATTTTAAAGTTAGGTAAATCAAGGGACCACGCCGTATAACACGGAACGGGTTTCCTCCCGAGAATACCAGTGCATAAAACAAACAGCGTAATGCTAAATAAAGGAAAATGAAGCTGTTATAAGACCCAGGTCCTATCACACAATGCAACGCAAGCCGGGGGATAGGGTTTTCCCTTATAACAGCCAAAGAATGCTTGATACGTTTAAAACAAATCATTTGATACTATTATAAGTGCATAGTGTATAAAACAACTTCAAATCATAAGTATCAATCATAGGCGGCATGGGTACCATATATCATGTCGCCATATATAGGTTTACAAATAAAACCGCAAAGTCACGTATTTGGAAATTGGATTTCCATCTATGAACCGAGGCAAAAGATAGTCCTCAACCGATTCGAGACGCTCTAGCCCGTGTCTCAGGCAAGTACTCAGTCAAGCCTTTGGATCGTCAGGGCCAGTCCACCGATGTGGATTAAACTTAAACCCTGAACATGCGTTTCCCCGCCCTATGGGGCGTAGGTGAGCCAACTAAATGACTCCATCGGTTCGAGAACGACCGATCAATCCGAGGCGCCTCGCAACAGCAACAACCACATAAGTCAAACTCGTCAGGGCGTGTAAAACCACTGACGCCACTTTTTAGCTAGAAGGAAACACATGCCCTCCCTGAGGCCCGTCTCCCGTTTTTGGTTCATACTGGGTGTGAAACACGCGAAGTAAACGTTACACAAAGCTATGCCACAAAGGCCGTGCTTTGATCATCACCACAAGACTTTGCTTTTCAATAGAAGCATCGATCAATTGCCACTTAGGCATGCCACACAGACAATTCACTCCATGCGATTGATATCCATCAATATATAACCCCTGAGCTCGTACGTCTCAGAGAAGGGCGTTAAGCAAGAGAATAAATTCTCCGCCGCCAAACAGATATATATTTAATAGAGATCAATCACACGGACTAAAATCCAATGTCAGACACACAGTCCATTTACAAGTCCGTTCTGGGTCTGAACGAAACCGGAGGCACCTAGTACCCCGCATATCCATCCATCTCCAAGTACGTCTGGACGATCACTAACTGTTTCCATCTTCTTGGGTGTACAGCCCAATCAAGATCATCAGTAATTACCCAAACGACGTGAAGACTTCTGGTCTTCGACCACCGTCTTCATCTTCGACTTATCGTCGTATCAGTTATTCAGAATGGGATAAACCCGGTCTTTCCGAATAACTCGCGTATATTTTAAATAAGTGTTACACAAACACAACATACGCCTCATTCCAATTCATCAGTCACAAACCGTAAATTAATCAAGAGAATAATTTCCCAAATATTAACCCCGAAGGCCGAAACCAACATCAGATCAATATCCAAAAAACCATTCTGCTTGGCTAACCGACAGTTAGTTTCTAAATTTCACATTTATAGGGAAAGGTTCCCATTAATTTTATCCAAGATAAATTCCTTGAATTTATTCTTTATTCTATTTTTGAATCTCAATTCAAACTAGTCGGGATTAACGAAACTTACCGAAGTAATCATTTGTTTTAATTTCCCCAATCCCAACCTATTCATCCCATGAAGTAAAACTGATTATACTTCATATCTAACACCACGGTGTTATCGGTAAATTCAATTACCATTTCACGTTCAAATCTAATTAAAGATTTAACTATCGCCTGGAGCAAAACTGGTGATACTCCATTTCGATTATTTCAATCTAATTAAAGATTCATTAAAACTCCACTTAGTTTTAATCTTTGACTGGGTTAAAGAATCAGTGTCATTTAAAAACACAGTTCACGATAAACCCAAAATCACATTCATTAATTATCGGGTTAAAGAACGAGTGTTATTTAAAACACTGTTCACGATAAACCCAGAAATCATTCCATTAATTATCGGGTTAAAGAACGAGTGTTATTTAAAACATTGTTCACGATAAACCCAAAAATCATTCCATTAATTATCGGGTTAAAGAACGAGTGTTATTTAAAACATTGTTCACGATAAACCCAAAAATCATTCCATTAATTATCGGGTTAAAGAACAAGTGTTATTTAAAACATTGTTCACGATAAACCCAAAAATCATTCCATTAATTATCGGGTTAAAGAACAAGTGTTATTTAAAACACTGTTCATGATAAACCCAATATCAATATCAATTCAATTCCAATTAAATATTATTGAATTGGTACACTTCATTAAAACTAAATAAAAAGATTTAATCTTTTCTCAACTGGGTTCAAGAACAGTGTTAGTGAAGACACCATTCACGACAAACCCAAATCACATTTGATATTAAATACAAGGCTCTGAATAGAAAATATATCGGCTTATATTCAATATCAAATTCTACGACCAACAAATATCATATTGGAAATAACGATATATATATCTATATCTTTCAAATTCCCATAACAATATCTGTATCATCACGAAATCCAATATCGAAATATTCCGAAGACAATTTCGATTCAAATCCATTCCAATATAATTATTGGAAATTCTGGTTATTTTTAAAACCCTTTTTCAAATTCAATTTATTTATTTAAAAATAAATAGAATTATATTTCTAGTTCAAAACTAGTTCATTTCGATAAAAATCTATTTTTATCTTTTCAAATATGGAGTTTTTCATCCCAATTCTTTCTAAATCATTTCTTATGATTTTACACAAATTATTACTATTTTTAATAATTTTATCAAGGCCCGTACAGTCGATTTCCATCAACGGCTATCGAACTGCACTTACAACGACCTTTTTCAAATTTGATTTGGACATAATTCCAAATCCAACCATTAGATTTCTAATTTCTAATATTCGTTAGAAAGCTCTTTTCGATACGAACCCAACGGTTCCGGTTTTAGGAGAATCCGACGGTCGGATCTCCCGTAATGTCCGTTTGAAATAAATGGTCGAAATTCACGAACTGCCGCGGCGCGGCGCGTTCTATTCAGGCCATTATATTATATATATAATATATATAATATATATTTCGTCGATTCCTATTTAAAACGAATTATATAATTAGTTTTAAAATTCGTTTCAAAAGCAATTTCAACTTCCATTTCAATTCAAATCAAAATTGAATTCTTCTTTATAAATTCGTTTTAAAATTCATTTCTATTCAATTCAAATTTCAATTTGAATTCATTTCTATTTGCTTTAAATTCAATTCGAATTCGAAGTCGTTTTCAATTCATTTCATTTCAAAATCATTTTCAATTCATTTCATTTCGAAATCGTTTTCAATTCAATTCATTTCAAAATGAATAAAATCGATATAAATATCGTTTACGTCAAAATGGCGTCAATCTAATCAACACGCCTTCATAAATTTCTATTTCAAATATTTTATTTCAAATATTTCTTTTTCAAAATAGTTGTTATTATCAAAATATTTCGTTCAACACATGACCAATCTCAATGGATGAGTACTGTCAACACATGAACCATTATTTTATATTGATAAAGATGTAAATTTTATTACTAAAATATTTCGTTCAACACATGACCAATCTCAATGGATGAGTACTGTCAACACATGAACCTTTATTTTATATTGTTCTTTATTTTCTAAATTGGAATGAGGCCCAATCAATCACCATATAATGTTAATTATATGGATTTTCATACAACACATGTATATCATAGCATTGAAAAATAATCAACCATCAACCAAAGTGCACTACACTGTATAAGCATCAAATAAAGATATCTAACGCTTATAACAGCATGTCAATCAATCGATCGACATATTTAATCAATCAGGATGAGTGAACTTCAAATTTCATCCCAACACCCGTGTGGGGTTTCAAACAACCAAACACAGATTTTATTCGTGCAGTTGGGCGATGTGTAAAATTTATCGTCCCAATCAATGTCGTTCAAATAGGTGTACATAAACAAACCGTCCGGTTTGCAAATGAATATTTTATTTTGTTCACTTCACTATTTTCATATTCACGTTAAAAATTATATTTTTAACGATAAAACATTTTATTTCAACCTATGAATTTCTATTCAATTCATTTATTCAATAAAATGATATTTTTATTTTTCTAACATATTTTAGAAAATTTCGGCGGCATAACGGCACGATACTAGAAACGGGACAAGGCCTAGCCTTATCCCCGGTCTAGTGAAGGCCCACGCCATTCACACATCAATCAAATTCACCAAACAACCAAATTCAAATCAAATCATATAACTAAGCTATGCAACCAAACAAACAAGTCCATGGTCTGTGGACGATTGTGTCGGGTGCTACTAAGCACCGTCTGCATCCTAGTATATATATATATAAATAGAAATGAAATTGAAAGGTGAGAAATTCTCACCTATAGCTATCCTAGCTCCACGGCACTTCATTGATAGAAATCTTCATCGCTATCGCATCTCCGTCATCTTCGTTGCTGCAGCCACTACATATGTAAAAGTCGAATTTTTACTTCAATGTTCAATATATAAAAATCGCATTTTTACTTCAATGTTCAATATATAAAAATCACATTTTTACTTCAATGTTCAATATATAAAAATCACATTTTTATTTCAACGTTCAATATATAAAAATCATATTTTTACTTCAACGTTCAATATATAAAAATCATATTTTTACTTCAACGTATTATTTAATTTTACCTATAAAGACCACACCTTTATTTTCAAAATTATATCTTTATAATAAAAATCATGTTTTTATTATAAAAATCATCTCTTTATTCTATTTTAAAAACAATACTAATTATATAAACTGATTTTATAATTTAAAAACTGATTTCATAAATTAAAAATTACCTGAGGGGCGCTTGGGGGAGAGGGGTGGCCGGAGGCAGTCGCTGGGGGGGGGGGGGGGGGCGGTGGCGGCTCGCGAAGGGGGTACTCGCGGTGGTTCTAGGGTTCGCGACTGAGGGGGTTTCTCGAGTGGAGGGTGGCGGCTGATGAAAAGGGGGGTTCGGCGATGGGTGGCACCGCCTAGGGCGCGATGGCGAGGTGCGGAGGTTCATCGAGATGAAGGAGGCTTCGGTTTTTTTTTTTTCTGGTTTGAGAACGAACGGGGATGGGGGGGTGTTGACTTGGAAAGGGGGAGAGAGAAAACTTTGGAGGGGGGCATCTAATTTATATAATTAATTTATTTCAAAATTCAAAAAGTAACTTTTTATTTCGAACACGAAACCGAACCCACCGACTGTCATCCCTAGCCAATTACCCCCATTCTGAACACAATGGGATATGTATCGCAAGCTGATTCGGCTGTTACAATCAGTTTTCATCGAATTTACCTTTAAATCGCTATATTGAATTTTAAACGTACATTTCAATTTACTGGGGTCGCATACTATCTCGAAAAATTCCAAAAAAATATCTTATAGCTTCGTATTGAAGATACGGTCCTAATAAAACTAGTTTCGTCGAATTCTGAGACCGTTTGAAAAATGGCCAATTTCCAGTCGATTAAAATCAACTAAAACTGGTCAAACACGTTTTCCTTTGCCACGCTCACATATTGATTCGAAAAATTATGAAATTTGGAATCTAGCAATAACTTAACACTACGGGCCCAACAAAACTGGTTTCGTCGAAATCCGAGGTCATTTGCAAAATGTCCATTTTTAAGGGCCTGAATTCCATAGCGACTATTCAGAATTTTCAACTGGACATATCTTTTGATTCCCGCTATGAAATCTCGATTGGTCGGATTCGTTGGAAAGATATTATCAAATAGATCCAAATGTTTTTGGTTTCACTAAAATCCGGATTGTTTTGCACCCGGTACATTCCATTGAAGTTTGAAATCGAATTATCGAACTACCGCGCCATTTTCAATTCTATTTATAATTATATATAAATATTTTTATTCTAACGACGACGCGTATAATATATACGTCGAATTATATTAAAAATAAATTTTCTCATCAATATTATTTAAAATAATTCATTTTAAATATTCATACTTCGCCAAAATTGCCAAAATAAAAATTTTAAACTGGCCCTCATTTTACGGGTTGTTACAGTTTGTAGCGAGGCGTACTGTACAGACTCTTATAGTGTTATCCAAGGTGTATGGATATTTTCATGGTGATACGGAAAAAGTTTCAGATTCTGCTTAATTCTGCTTCACTATTATTGCATGTTGTATATGTTCTATTATATTTTATCCTTGTGTTGCGAGTTATACAACATGTTCCGCTTGTGTTATCCTATTTGATGATTGTCTATAGCTGCCTAGCACACTTTTTAATGCATTATTTCTCTTGTTTAGTGCAGAAATTATGGGCGGTTGTAACACCCCGAATTTTAGTTAATGCTAAAATTCACTAATTGCAAGATAAATAATCTCAGATGTGAGAACTGGGGGAAACAGGCTGCGTCATTGCGTCTCGGAAAAATACGCAGAATAGAGTCCGAAATTTTGTAAATCGGAGTCCGTATGGCCCAGTTAAGGCCCAATGAAGTTTGCAAAAAAATTAAAGCTAAAAACAGATTTTAAAAATTCAAATTCAGATTTCAAAATCGAACCAGCGGGGCCAGGCGGGAAAATTCCCGCCCTAACCATGTCGACAGGGCTGTCGACAGGCCTGTCGACAGGGGGGTCGACTTGCCTGTTGACTTGCCTGTCGACACGGCGTGTCGAGCCAGAGGGCTTGGGTGCACCAGATTTGGTTTTCTGGCTAGGGCTGGGCTGGGTTCTAGAGATTTCCTAAATCTAACGGACCTAATCTAACCTAGGGTTAATCTAAGGGCCTAAAACACTACCTAATCCTATAAATAAGACCCCAACCCTACCCTAATTCATTCATAATTAGATCTTGTAACTAAACTATGGCAAAATGAAACTTGATCATGGCCTCCACAAATCAATGAAGAGAGTTGCAAGCTAATCAACCTCTAATCAACATCTTCTTCAACTAAAGCAACTAATTCCACTTCATAAGTTTGCTAATCTTGGTTTTGGTGAGTTTCTATCACTTTGATGATCAATTGCTAAATTAAGTAGATGAGATATGATGAGATCTATGGTTTTGCATGAGGATTAATGGGTTTTCAAGTCATATGATATGATGTGAATATGCTAATCTATGTTTAATATTAATCCTATGTTTATGCATGTTGAATATGTGAGTTTATGCATGTTGAATATGTGAGTTTATGCATGTTGAATATGTGAGTTTATGCAAGTTGGATATGTGGGTTTATGCAAGTTAAGTGGTGGGTTTATGCATAATAAGTAATTGATTTTATGCATGCTAAGTAGGTGGTTTTATGCATGCTAAGTGTTTGGTATTATGCATAAATCATGACATGCAAGTTTACCCTTTTAAATGTGATGCATACATATGCAAGATGGCACCTTTATATGCTATGAATATATATATATATATATATATATATATATGCATGGTTACCCTCCTTTAAGATGCAAGTCATATATGCAAGTTCAACATGTTATGCAAGTTATGTGTATGCTTATATGCAAGTTCAACATGTTATACAAGTTATGTGTATGCTTATATGCAAGCTCAACATGTTATGCAAGTTATGTGTATGATGTTATGTAAGTTATGTGCATGTTGTTATGCAAATTCATATGCAAGTTATGTGTATGATGTTATGCAAGTTATGTGCATGATGTTATGTAAGTTATGTGTATGTTGATATGCAAGTTATGTTTATAATATTATGCAAGTTATGTGTATGATGTTATGCAAGTTAACATGTAACATGTTGTGCAAGTTCACACCTTTAAGACACATGCAAGTTCACCTTTGTATAACCTATGAACACTTATGCAAGTTGCCTTTATACATGACATATGTATGTTCATGCAAGTTGGGTTATTTAGTAATGCTAGTTGGGTTAATGTCATGAGGTAAGTGGACACCTTTTAACCCATGTGAATGCTAATGTATGCTAAGTGAAACCCATGTTAATTGTGAAAGAATCTTCTCTTGGAAATATGTCGTGTTAGCATAAGTACGTGGGGAAATGATGGGGTTAATAGACACGTTAATGAAATGGTGTGAAATGGTTATGATTTAAGCATACCATAAAATGAATAAGCATAAGTGGGAATTTACCTATTGAGTTAGGTCTACCCCATGGGAATTTACCTATTGAGTTAGGTCTACCCATGTTATGAAAAACTTGATATTAATTAGGGATAATTAATATGGGGGTGATTAATTAGGTGTAATTAATCAACTAAGACACGAGGTTGGACCCTTTTGTAGCGGAAGTCTGCCCGGAACCGACCGGCCATCCAGCGGCTACAAATGATTGGCCCAATGTGAGAGGTCTTAGTCATAAATTAAATACATGATTAAAGTAAAGACACGAGGTTAGACCCTTTTGATGACAGAAGTCTGCCCGGAACCAACCGGCATATCCAGCAGTCATAAAAGACGGTCTAATGTGAGAGGTCTTTATGAGGTCATGATCTTAATTAATGAATTAAGAAACACTTAACCATATTAGCATGTAGTGGGACATGAGGGGTTAAGTGGGTGCCTTGGGTGGCATGAGGAGACTAGTGGGTTGCCTCGGGTGGCAATAGAAAAATACGATTAGAATACTTAACCAAAGTGGAACATGTAATTAAACATGATTAAAGGGTTAAGTAAGTGCCATGGGTGGCATGTGAAAATCTAGTGGGTACCTTGAATGACAATTATAATATGATTAAAGGACTTAACCAAAATTTATAACATGTAAGGGGACATGGTTAAAGAGTTAAGTGGGATTCACTAGAAATAACAAGCTTTGGTGGTAGCTTGTGGGGGCCCATTTCAACCAATATCCCAAACGTATCTTTGTGGGCTCGACTCTAGTCGAGTGACGGGACACGCATATTGGGCTTGACTATAAGAGGCCAAACCGGGTTAGCGGTGGCAACGCGGGACCAACGGGTTTCATATGCATGTGTGGACCCGGGCTGGTTGGTAAGTCGTTGTTGCATCGTGTGGATATAAAGCCGTGCACCGTTGATATTATCAGGTGGCCACGTTGGGGAATGATACACCCCATCGTGGGACCAGCACGGGTATCTACGTAAGGGGAGCCGATCGCTTGGGGAGTAGTGGGTACACCTATGTAGTCAGATAGGGGTACACGAAACTACTAAATTACTAAGTACACTTAGGGGGATCAACTTTAAGTAGGAATGACTGGTGTGGTGCAGTATAATAATTATCCTTGGGTGGGTGGATGCGTCTTTACGGTTATCTTAGTTTATCCTAAGTCTGCCGAGCTGCTTAGTGTAGCCATTCATCCCCAGACGTTACCGTATATCAAGCTTATGTCTTCTCTGGTTACTTTAATGATTGTATCGTTAAAGTTATAGGACTCGCTCAGACTTATGTCTGACCCCGTTGTTTTTATCTTTTTCCCAACCCTCAGGTTATCAGAGTGGGCCCAGTACGAGTAGGCTTTGATCAGGCTGCTTTATTCTCTTTTGGAGCTTGGACCATAGGTGTAGAGCTCAGCTTACCCTTTCTTTTATGGCTATCAGTTCATGTATTCGGATTATGTACTTTTATTTATCAGGATGGATATTTTGTACTTGACTCCTATTATGGTTTTGTGATGTAACCAAACATGTTTTACTTTCCGCTGCAATGAAATGATGTTTTGAAATTTTCAAGTATTACTTATATCTGTCTTGTTGTAATTTTTCTGTTCTATATTCACTTAAAATACTCCACCGATGTTATGGCATTCCCATAGAGAGTGACCGTAGCGGGTGTGGGGTGTTACACGTGGTATCAGAGCAAAGGTTACCAGAACAGATAAAATTTTTAGAAAACTATTTTTCTAAAAACATTTTTGGAAGAAATATTTTCAAAAACATGTCTTTAAAGAGAAAAGTTTTTGAAAGAAAAGCATAATCCCCCGATAGCCATATCTTTATCTTTCGAATTCTCCGTTTTGAATCTTTCCTTTTTCGTCTCAGCATGGCTGAAGATCTTTATCTTCCGGACGGTGTAGCGGTACCAGTATGGTATAGGAGGTTGTTAGAGGCTAGGGCCGCCGCTGCAGGTCCAGCAAATGTTCCTCCTCCACCCGTTGCACTCGTTCCTCCTCGCGCGGATACTTTTGCTATGACTTGTAGGAAGTTTAAGGCTATGTGAGGAAAACCTTTTGTGGGAGCTAGGGATTGGCTTAATGAGATGGAAGAATTAATGGAAATCTTAGAAGTGGAAGAGCGAAAGAAAGTCAGGTTAGCCGCTTGGTTAATGGAAGAAGAGGCCTCGTTCTGGTGGGAGGTCACTAATGGAGAACGCCCTGTTGATTCTTGGATGGATTTCAAGCAAAGGTTTGAGGCAAAGTTTCTCTCAAAAGCGGAAGAAAATATGCACGTGGAAAGGCTCTTGAACTTAAAGCAAGGGAACTTGTCGGTGAAAGAATATGTCAACAAGTTTAAGCAGTTAGCGAGATTCAGCATAGACTTGGTAAACACACCGGAAGAGAAAGCTCTGAGGTTCGTTAAAGGCTTAAACGAACCGATGCACGGATTGGCTATGTCTCACATCCCTATGGGGGCCACTTTCGAGAAGCTAGTGGACATGGCACTTATGCATGAGGAAGAGAAGGGTCCCAATGCTAATAAAGCACCCGAGAAGAATGAAGATCAGAAGAAACCTCAACAACAAAATAAGGGTGGGAAAGGTAACAGTGGCAAGGGAAAGAAGAAGTGCTTCAACTGTGGGACACTAGGCCACCTAAGCAAGGATTGTCGCAAGAAGAGGAAGGCTGGCTGCTTCCACTGTGACGAAGCAGGACATCTAGTGAAGGACTGCCCTAAGAAAGGGCAAAGGACGGGATCTACCTCAGGAGGACAGGTGCAAGTTCTTTTGGCACCAACTCAGGCAAGGGGGGCAAGCTCAGGCTCTCGCGGTTCCACCGATTCAGGAGAGAGGTAGAACTATTTCCATTGAAAGTCTAGTTTTTATGTTTGATTATCCGGGTCAAACTTTATTGGATTTTGACGCATCGAGTTCGTTTATTTCATTATTGTTAGTTGAGTCACTGCACTGAGACACCAGTTAGTAGATGATCCCTTAGTTGTTTCAAACCCAATTGGGGCTCCATGATGTGTTTGGCTTTGAAAGTTTCTATACTTAGCGTTGAGTTTAGATGTGATGCTTTTTGGGCTTCACGGGCTATGGGTTATTTTTGGGCATGGACTGGTTATCCAGTAATGGTCCCGTTCTTATTGTGGAGGGAGAGTTGTTAGGCTTATGACCCGCTTGGGTAACACTCTCGAAATCTCTTGTAATCCCATGGAATTTGTTATGCTAAGTTATCTAGAGTCGCTTTACACGTCGGTCGAGAGTTTGCAATCTATAGAGTGGTCCGGGAATACTCGGATGTGTTTTGAGGAGGTGAAGGGCTTACCTCCGGAGCGGGAGATTGACTTCCAAATATATCTGGTAGACAATGCCAAACCAGTGTCTTGGCCAGTGTGCCACGTGGCTCCTCGTGAGAGGAGGGAACTCCATAAGCAAGTAGGCAATTTGCTTGAGAAGGGGTTTAGAAGACGAAGTATATCGGAGTGGGGTGCTCCGGTAGTTTTTGCCACGAAGGAGGATGGGTCCCTCAGACTTTGTGTAGGCTAAAGAGAGCTAAATAAACTCACAAAGAAGAATAGACACCCATTGTCGAGGATTGATGATCTCTTTGATCAGTTAGTGGGCGCCTCAGTATTTTCGCAGTTGGACTTAGCCACGAGGTTTCGTCAGTTGAGAGTGACTGAGGATAGTATAGAGAAGACTACCTTTAGGACTCCGGATGGTTTTTATGAGTGGCTGGAGATGCCATTTGGTTTGATGAACGCCCCCGCATATGATGAGAAGGGTGTTCAGGGAGTACCTAAACGAGTTCGTGATGGTCTTTGTAAATGACATCTTGGTCTTTTCTAGGAGCGAAATAAGTTTTCGTATGTGCTCAATAGGATGAGCAAAGCCAGTTATGGGATAAACGGTGGTTTTGGAGCGAGACTGGAGAGGACATCCAGAGTTGGACAAGGGCTTAATTATTTAGCCGTTTTTACTAGTATCATCTCACGTAGGTCGTCTGAATTCGAAGGAGGTATCCCTTGGGTGTTTGTCTGATATTGGTTTAGGCCTTTGGGGCTTGCATTTGGAGGATGTCGAGTTCGACTAAGGTGGTCTGCGTGAGAGATGGATAGTTGTGACGATTTTGCATGGGAGAATATCCTGATTTTCTCTAGAAGTGGAGAAAAGCATGCCTTACATCTCAGAGAAGTGTTGGAGACTCTTCGAGCACATAGTCTTAAAGCTAAATTCTCTAAATGTCATTTTTGGAGAAGAGAAGTGCGATTCTTAGGGCATGTGGTCTCTAAGGAAGGGATAGCTGTGGATCCCGCAAAGATATTATCTATCCAGGATTGGAAAGTTCCTAGGAATGCTACCGAAGTAAGAAGTTTCTTGGGGTTGGCAGGATATTATAGGAAGTTCATCAAAGACTTCGCGAAGATATCAGCCCCATTAACCCGCTTGACGAAGAAGAATCTGGTTTTCTCATGGGACGAGATGTACCAAGACATGAAGCGAGTTTTCTTTTTGGCCGGCATAAAGAAAGACATGGCCGAGTATGTCGCTAGATGCTTGGTGAAAGCGGAGCAAAAGAAACCAAGTGGGTTGCTTCACCCATTGGAAGTTCCGCTAAGGTAATGGGATAGTGTCTCGAAGGATTACCGAAATCAAGGAAGGGTAATACGGGGATTTGGGTTTTGGTAGATAGACTTACTAAGTGTGCCCATTTCATACCCGTGAAGAGCAAGAGGACTATTCCATGTCTAGCTTCAGTTTACATTCGAGAGATTATTAGATTGCATGATGTACCTTCCAGTATAGTGAGCGATCGAGATCCTATCTTCACTAAAGAGTTTTGGAAAAGTTTGCAAGAGGCGGTAGGGACTCAGTTGTATTTGAGTACCGCATATCATCCTCAGATAGACGGCCAGACCGAGAGGGTGAATCGTATTTTAGAAGACCTTTTGAGGCTATGTATCTTGGATTTAGGAGGTACATGGGAAGAGCATCTTCCATTGGTGGGGTTGCCCGACAGACTTAGTGGTGTACATGATGTATTCCATGTGAGGAAGGGCCTACATAAGATCGTAGAGGCGATAGAGCCAAGCTTGCTTAAAGAAGTAAGGTAGAGCGTGATGTGATTATTCGACGAGCTCCTACCCGCATCCTTGGGTCAGAGATTAGGGAGTTGAGAAACAGAGAGGTTCGACTAGTCAAAATGGAAAAGGAGAGAAAGTGAGAGCAATGCTACTTGGGAGACAGAAGCGAAGATGCGTTCGTTATGCCCATCCCTTTTTGAGGGTATGTGCTTTAGACGTCTCCTTTATCGGTTGTCTAGTGCTTATCTTATCCTTAGTATGTCCTCTCATTAGTACCTTTGACCTTTAGATAGGGTAAACCTATGGTTGGAACATGTGTTTGAGACATGTTATGGTTGATGGATGCAAGTGGATGCAAGTGTTTGCTAGTGGTTGCTCGTGGATGCATATACACACACTCTAGGCACTAGATCGGCTCAATCACTTCATATTGCATATTGCATAAAATTGTATGTAGGAAGCTATATTTATGGATGAATAATGATTGTGTTATCATATGGATGATGCATTTTGGTGAATGATTGTGCACTCATATAGATATTGTATGTGTCGATAGGGTTCTCTCGCATACATAATGGATGCATGGCACTATCATGGTTTGCATATGTTCATACATTAGATAGGGAACATATACACACACTTTTTGCACATGCTCATACATCATTAGAAACTGTTTAAGGACAATGGATGCCCGTGGTTGATGGTTTGAGTAGATGGTTGTTTGGATGGTAGGATATGCATTCTCCTTAGCTTAGAGATTTCGGGGACGAAATCCTTTAAGGAGGGGAGAATGTAACACCCCGAATTTTAGTTAATGCTAAAATTCACTAATTGCAAGATAAATAATCTCAGATGTGAGAACTGGGGGAAACAGGCTGCGTCATTGCGTTCGTCTCGGAAAAATACGCAGAATAGAGTCCGAAATTTTGTAAATCGGAGTCCGTATGGCCCAGTTAAGGCCCAATGAAGTTTGCAGAAAAATTAAAGCTAAAAACAGATTTTAAAAATTCAAATTCAGATTTCAAAATCGAACCAGCGGGGCCAGGCGGGAAAATTCCCGCCCTAACCATGTCGACAGGGCTGTCGACAGGCCTGTCGACAGGGGGGTCGACTTGCTTGTCGACACGGCGTGTCGAGCCAGAGGGCTTGGGTGCACCAGATTTGGTTTTCTGGCTAGGGCTGGGCTGGGTTCTAGAGATTTCCTAAATCTAACGGACCTAATCTAACCTAGGGTTAATCTAAGGGCCTAAAACACTACCTAATCCTATAAATAAGACCCCAACCCTACCCTAATTCATTCATAATTAGATCTTGTAACTAAACTATGGCAAAATGAAACTTGATCATGGCCTCCACAAATCAATGAAGAGAGTTGCAAGCTAATCAACCTCTAATCAACATCTTCTTCAACTAAAGCAACTAATTCCACTTCATAATTTTGCTAATCTTGGTTTTGGTGAGTTTCTATCACTTTGATGATCAATTGCTAAATTAAGTAGATGAGATATGATGAGATCTATGGTTTTGCATGAGGATTAATGGGTTTTCAAGTCATATGATATGATGTGAATATGCTAATCTATGTTTAATATTAATCCTATGTTTATGCATGTTGAATATGTGAGTTTATGCATGTTGAATATGTGAGTTTATGCATGTTGAATATGTGAGTTTATGCAAGTTGGATATGTGGGTTTATGCAAGTTAAGTGGTGGGTTTATGCATAATAAGTAATTGATTTTATGCATGCTAAGTAGGTGGTTTTATGCATGCTAAGTGTTTGGTATTATGCATAAATCATGACATGCAAGTTTACCCTTTTAAATGTGATGCATACATATGCAAGATGGCACCTTTATATGCTATGAATATATATATATATATATATATATATATATATATATATATATATATGCATGGTTACCCTCCTTTAAGATGCAAGTCATATATGCAAGTTCAACATGTTATGCAAGTTATGTGTATGCTTATATGCAAGTTCAACATGTTATACAAGTTATGTGTATGCTTATATGCAAGCTCAACATGTTATGCAAGTTATGTGTATGATGTTATGTAAGTTATGTGCATGTTGTTATGCAAATTCATATGCAAGTTATGTGTATGATGTTATGCAAGTTATGTGCATGATGTTATGTAAGTTATGTGTATGTTGATATGCAAGTTATGTTTATAATATTATGCAAGTTATGTGTATGATGTTATGCAAGTTAACATGTAACATGTTGTGCAAGTTCACACCTTTAAGACACATGCAAGTTCACCTTTGTATAACCTATGAACACTTATGCAAGTTGCCTTTATACATGACATATGTATGTTCATGCAAGTTGGGTTATTTAGTAATGCTAGTTGGGTTAATGTCATGAGGTAAGTGGACACCTTTTAACCCATGTGAATGCTAATGTATGCTAAGTGAAACCCATGTTAATTGTGAAAGAATCTTCTCTTGGAAATATGTCGTGTTAGCATAAGTACGTGGGGAAACGATGGGGTTAATAGACATGTTAATGAAATGGTGTGAAATGGTTATGATTTAAGCATACCATAAAATGAATAAGCATAAGTGGGAATTTACCTATTGAGTTAGGTCTACCCCATGGGAATTTACCTATTGAGTTAGGTCTACCCATGTTATGAAAAACTTGATATTAATTAGGGATAATTAATATGGGGGTGATTAATTAGGTGTAATTAATCAACTAAGACACGAGGTTGGACCCTTTTGTAGCGGAAGTCTGCCCGGAACCGACCGGCCATCCAGCGGCTACAAATGATTGGCCCAATGTGAGAGGTCTTAGTCATAAATTAAATACATGATTAAAGTAAAGACACGAGGTTAGACCCTTTTGATGACAGAAGTCTGCCCGGAACCAACCGGCATATCCAGCAGTCATAAAAGACGGTCTAATGTGAGAGGTCTTTATGAGGTCATGATCTTAATTAATGAATTAAGAAACACTTAACCATATTAGCATGTAGTGGGACATGAGGGGTTAAGTGGGTGCCTTGGGTGGCATGAGGAGACTAGTGGGTTGCCTTGGGTGGGAATAGAAAAATACGATTAGAATACTTAACCAAAGTGGAACATGTAATTAAACATGATTAAAGGGTTAAGTAAGTGTCATGGGTGGCATGTGAAAATCTAGTGGGTACCTTGTATGACAATTAGAATATGATTAAAGGACTTAACCAAAATTTATAACATGTAAGGGGACATGGTTAAAGGGTTAAGTGGGATTCACTAGAAATAACAAGCTTTGGTGGTAGCTTGTGGGGGCCCATTTCAACCAATATCCCAAACGTATCTTTGTGGGCTCGACTCTAGTCGAGTGACGGGACACGCATATTGGGCTTGACTATAAGAGGCCAAACCGGGTTAGCGGTGGCAACGCGGGACCAACGGGTTTCATATGCGTGTGTGGACCCGGGCTGGTTGGTAAGTCGTTGTTGCATCGTGTAGATATAAAGCCGTGCACCGTTGATATTATCAGGTGGCCACGTTGGGGAATGATACACCCCATCGTGGGACCAGCACGGGTATCTACGTAAGGGGAGCCGATCGCTTGGGGAGTAGTGGGTACACCTATGTAGTCAGATAGGGGTACACGAAACTACTAAATTACTAAGTACACTTAGGGGGATCAACCTTTAAGTAGGAATGATTGGTGTGGTGCAGTATAGTAATTATCCTTGGGTGGGTGGATGCGTCTTTACGGTTATCTTAGTTTATCCTAAGTCTGCCGAGCTGCTTAGTGTAGCCATTCATCCCCAGACGTTACCGTATATCAAGCTTATGTCTTCTCTGGTTACTTTAATGATTGTATTGTTAAAGTTATAGGACTCGCTCAAACTTATGTCTGACCCCGTTGTTTTTATCTTTTTCCCAACCCTCAGGTTATCAGAGTGGGCCCAGTACGAGTAGGCTTTGATCAGGCTGCTTTATTCTTTTTTGGAGCTTGGACCACAGGTGTAGAGCTCAGCTTACCCTTTCTTTTATGGCTATCAGTTCATGTATTGGGATTATGTACTTTTATTTATCAGGATGGATATTTTGTACTTGACTCCTATTATGGTTTTGTGATGTAACCAAACATGTTTTACTTTCCGCTGCAATGAAATGATGTTTTGAAATTTTCAAGTATTACTTATATCTGTCTTGTTGTAATTTTTCTGTTCTATATTCACTTAAAATACTCCACCGATGTTATGGCATTCCCTTAGAGAGTGACCGTAGCGGGTGTGGGGTGTTACAGTGGTCGTCATAATTCTGTTTGTTGCGATGAATTTAATTTTTGAATGCTTTCGCATTCGATTTCAAAAAAGCTGGTTTGGTCTTTTTATTGTTGTTGTTTGTGACAACCAACACTTCCTCTTTCTGGTCCTGTTTGCATGCCTCCCCCTCAATACAGAGGTGAGTGATCAAGCTCTTTAAGGAAAATTCCTTAGTCTTATGCCTTAGCACATTCTTAAAATCTTTCAATCCTGGAGGCAATTTGTCAATTATTATAGCAATCTGAAATTGTTCATCTAAAGTCATACCTTTGGAGATGATCTCATGAGCTATTTTCTGAAGCTCATGAGATTGCATCTCTACATACCTGCCATCCGTCATCTGATATTTGAGGTAGCGACTGACTACATACTTCTTTGTGTCTGCCTCTTCAGTGTCATACTTCTTCTTCAGAGTCGCCTAGATCTCCTTTGTTGATTTGTCTGGATTGTTATAGTCGTACAGATCGTCGCTGAGGCCATTGAGCATGAATTTCTTGCACATGTAATCCTGCTCAATCCAAGTTTGCAACCAGTTCGCTTTCTCTATCTAAACCGCCATCTGATCTGCCTCGGCTTCATTTGGTTTCTCCAGCAATTACAGTTTCTCTGTTGATAAAGCGCTGACGACTTTTTACATCATCAGAGAAACTCCTTTTTTTGTCTCTAATGTTTGAAGTGGAGACCTTCTAACCCAAAGGGTGCAGCAGTGACAAGCGGGATCTGGAACATTGGTGCAGGCGGCCCATCGTCGGTGTTGTTTGTAGAGGAAGTGGAAGCCATTAGTTGTCTGAACGTCTTCAAATTGTTTGGAAAACTACCAGCTAAGTCACGTACAACATCGCTCTCTTAAAGACATTTCGATGATCTGCTCAACGGTGCAAAGCAGTTCATACCATTCGCCGCCGCCTCTAAGATAAAACAACCTTTTCTTTAATATCAATTCGCTTGCACAAACGAATTGAGCCTAATTTGCAATAAGAAAAAACTATACCACTCTTTTTTTAATGAAATTTTTTCAATGAAGATAATGAGGTTTTTGAAGAGAGAGGAAGATGAAAAAATTGTTCTATATTTAGCTTTATTTATTTTATTTCTTATATAGACAGATGCAAAAATGCAACGTACACTATGTTAGTGGGAGGAAAGTTGGATCATATTTAATACCATAATAAGTAAAAGAAAACGGTCAAAAACTACAATTTATAACGTGTAAATTGTATACATTTCAAAAGTGATGAATGTTAATAAGTTTTAATTTATTATCATTCATAGCAATATTTTAATATCAATCTTTTTGTAGCAGCTCAACAAAAAGTCACATAATTATATGACCGTCATGCTAGTGTAACTGCTCAATCACAATAATGGCTCGTGTGTGTGTATATATATATATATATATATATATATGTATGTATATATATATATATATTACCGCTATAACTTTCAACGACAATATTGCAATAGTGGCTCAATAATAAATTTCTTAGTAACCGTATTTTTTTAAATAAATTCACTACATATACAAAATGTTTCATATATATATATATATATATATATATATATATATGTATGTATGTATGAGAGAGATCACTACAAGAAAAATACCCTATTGCAACCAGTTTTGCAACAGGCGACATATGAAAGTTGCAGTAAATGATATTTAGCAACAGACCTTTCGTGGCAGCTGCAATATATGAGATTTTGCAACAGGCTTTTACTTTCTGTTGCAAAAATATGTTTTTAGCAACTGCGCTTCCCTTCCAGTTGCAAAATCATACCTTTAACAACTGCTCTTCCAAGCATGTTGCAAAAAAAGTATCTTTACCAACTTTTTTTGCCACTTGTAAAAACTTTATCTTTTTACAACTGGTAAAGCCAGTTGCGAAAAACATATTATTAAAAACAAGTAGTAGTTTTTAATTTAAAAGTCGTAAAGGACTACTTATAATTAAATGTCAATAAATAAGTAGTAGATTTTAATGATTAGCTTTTAGCAATTAATTTTAAATAATTACTATTAAAATTTAACCATCAATAATTATATAATAATTAAGATTAATATTTAGTAATTATTAAGTAATAATAAAATTTAATTATTATAAGGTGATACATATAATTATTAATTAAATAATAATAATTAATAGTTAAAAATAATAAAATAAATATTAAATAATAATAATAAATTAATAATAACAAACTAATGGATACAAATTAATAATAAATTTGAAATACGAATATGTATAAATAATTAATAATAAACTCATAATCAATAAATAAATTATAACTAATTAATATTACTATTGAGGAGTAATTAATAATTTATAATAATCTTTTGTATGAATTAATTTATAATTTGTATTTGAAAGATGTATTTTTATGAATTAATTAATTATTTGTTATTAATAATTGTTGATATTGGTGCTTTTAATTTTTTTAAGTACTTTTAGTTGATATTAAATTGTTTAAATGAAATAGAGTTTCTAAAAAATGATGCTTTTATATATGTTTAAAAATAACAATTGATACTCTTTAAGTTTAGCCGCTATTTACAACTGTAATCATATGACAATTGCAATAAATAATAATTAATAATTTGCAAATAATTAATAATGAAATAAATAATGAAATAATAATATAATTCATAATTAAACAATAATCAAATAAATAAATAATATTTTGCACATCCATACGACCTCCCACATACATGTCGTGGTTGTTTTGTTCGATGGTTGGGTTGGTTTGTACACGTCATTGATCTCTAATTCAACATGGATGAGTTTTCAGATCTGTTAAAATACTGTTTACTTGTTTGAATTGATCAGTGACTATTGTATACATTATTATTTTATTATGTAATATAAATTACATATTTTTTGAAAAAACAATAACCGTGTGAATTAATTTAGAATTAGGTTTTAACTTTCGTTAACCCGCCCATGCCCTCTAATAATTTACTCTAGCCGCCATCAATTTTCATCTCCCGCTTCACATCATCCCTAAAATTAGCAAATTAGTTGTACTGTATATTTTTAGATCCAGAAAATTGATATTAAACTCAATTCGCGATACCACTCAGTGGCAAACGCTATGGCGACCGATCTCCAGATCGGTGGCGAAAGACCACGTCCCCTTCTTCCTTTCATCTCCTCCCGACCCGGCCTCCTCCTCCGTTCCTCCGTTCAACTGGCCTCGTCCTCCTTCCCCGGGAAGTCCGCCGCCACCTTCTACACCTCTTGCTGCTCCATGTCCACCTCCATGTGAACCCGCCATCTCAGAAGCAGGTTCCATATTCTGAGGTCAATCCATTTTCTCTTCTCTCAAGTTTCGATTTTCATCTTTTTCCTTCGTTTAACAAGTGATAAAACACACTGATATGTATTGTTTAAGGAGCTAACTTCTTATCAATTTAGAAATTACATATAGTGGGTCAAAGAATAAAAAAAGCTAAAAATTACAAATTCACAACTTTGTTATGCTTTTACTACATTTGCCTTCACCAAAAGGGGATATGAATATTATGAATAACGTTCCATGAACTTTTGAGTCAGGTTTTATAGACATAAGAAATTGGGAACCGGGGATGGATTTGGTGAAGAAGAAGCTTAAGCAGATGTCAGTTTGGGTCAAACTGAGTAACTTGTTATTGGTGCACTTGGATTTAGAAGCACTGGGTTGGATTTGCAGTGTGGGTGGTATCACCATTAGACCAGATCGCAAAATTGCAAGAATGGAAAGAACAAACAATGCTTGAATTTTTGTAACTTCTCCACAATTTCCTTCATTTGTCACTATAAGATATAATACTGGAGATTGCTGTGAAGTTAATGTTGATTATGATTTTAGACCATATGTCTGCACAATTTGTAATACTGGAGATCTTTTCCATGGCTGATTGAATAATAGGAAATGCAAGAACTAAAATACACTAAGTGGCATTATCCATGAATATAGCACAGATCCTGCTTTATGTTCATGGCACGATTTCATTCAAAATTAACATATCAAATGTTAATGATTAACTTGATCGTATTGTAAAAAAAAATAGTAGAAAACTTTTATTGCGTTCATCCTGTAAGGACATAGTTACTAGGCCATAGAAGTATTAAGTAATAAATAAATAAATAAATTCTTTCAGATCCTGACAAACACTAATGAAAAGTTATTGTAACCAAAATGAAACAAGCTGCCCTTTTTGTAATCCAGTTGAGAAGTATTCAGTTAAAATTTGGAAATTTAACATAGTCCTTATTATTCCTATCATCTTCCACATGATCATCTTCTATATTTTCTTCCATCATTGTCAAACTATTTTGCAATGCAATAAAAAACAAATATATACTACTAAAGGAAATATATTAATATCTTGTATTGCAGATTTATAGAGATAATAAAAAATTACATTTACTTTAGGAATTCTACTCAAATTAAGCTAAATACCAGTTTCCCCTCCTAAATCACAATAGAATATATGGTGAAATATCATTGAAATATAAAAATAAGTCAACTTCATGTTATCTTTCGATAAACCATCCGGTAACACTAGTTAGTAAGCTATAACAACGCAGTTTTGGCCTGGTTTTGGTGACGTTGTCTGATATAATTATAGCTTCACAGTTCAATGGTATGAATTAGTGCAGTCTATTATTATTTTATGATAGCAAAATTCTATACTGGCAGAGCACTTCTTTCAAACCTGTGCACTATGTTTAGCTTGGCCGATGGGGTTTTCAAACATCTTGTTGGGTTATCCCTTTACTCTTAGTTTGACTATGTGTGCACAGGTTGGTTTCTTTGTGAAGGCACAGCTTCTAGGATGGTACTTTGTTATTTAGTTTTATTAGACTAGTGTAGTTTAGCCGTATTGAGCCGTATTTGACGAATACCAGAACATTATTTTGTGGTCATAGGGTGTTGAAGTTGCAAGTTTTCATTTGAAATTTTGATGGGAACATGTGACTTAATTTATTTTATGATACAAAAGTTATTTGATGAATACTAGACCATTATTTTGCTTGTTATAAGTTCAACTAGCCGCAATGATTTTATTACGCACCACTTGCTAATGTATGCACTAAATTTTATTACGCAACCATTTGAATATTATTTGAAACAATTATTTTATTTGTTGTATTCAAATTTCATGTATTTTAGCTTTATTTCTTTTACTTCTACTAATCTTTTCTTTAATCTGCATAAAATGAGTAAAAGGAGGAAGATTGCTGTGAAGTTAAGTTAATTTTCATCTTATTATACTACTCTACCTTGTTAGTTAAAATTTATGTAGTACCGTTACATAATTTTTTATACCATTAAGGATAATCTGAACTTTTACACTTATAATTTTGACGTGTCGACCTGAAAAACAATAGAATTGGATTGTCGTTTACGTCGATAAATGATTGTTATATAGTTTTAAAGCAATTAAAAGATAAAGTCGGGTGCAAGGGCTAACTTATAACCCCCGTCGTTTGCTTTCTCTCACATTTATGAGGTTCAAATTTGTTTATTTAGGTATCACTACATCCTGGATAATTTAATGTTTACCATTTTAAGTGCAAATGCGAAACAGGAAGGCGGATATTTGGGATCTAACATGGTAGTTCCTGCTACAGAAAGCGCTCCAGGTTTGATTTGTTTTATTTTGACAAAACATTTCTTAGTTTCTTGCTTGGTTTACTAATTGTTATGTCAGTATTGCATCAAATGCTTAATTTCAAAAGTTAGTTTTGTTCTATAATGCTAAGTTCGTGTGGTGGCAAAACAATGTTTGGAAAAACATTTCGAATAACAAGTATCATTGGTTACTTAATTAGTACACTATAAATCAACTCATTTATCATGCTTAACACATGTGTGCATAGTTCATATTTCGATATATATTTCATTCAATCTATTTTTCTCTTTGTTTACAAATTAAAGCCTCGGAGTTGATATAATTCATTAAATAACCATTTTGTAAGAGTCAGTCCCTAGATTGGGGATCCCAGGTAAGAAAATGAGAACTACGCATAAGTGTCAACGGATGAGCAAATGGATATCACTTTACAATAGCTTATGCAAATAATTTGAATAACACTGTAACCCGCATGTTGCAGGATAGGATACATATCTAAAAATTATTGTAGAAATTAAGAAACTGCATTAACTCATTTCAAATGAATGATGCTACTTATGCTTAACATGTTGCAGGGAAAAAATGTCAGGAGATTACTCAAAGAGCAGCTTAAACACTAGTATGGACCTAGCCAGTACAGTGAAGCAAGCTAAAAGCCTTTTGTTGATGTCCCAGATATACACTAGATGATAGAGTAGAAATATGATTAGAAAATAATCTATTCGATAAAAAGTGTTGTGTGAAAGAATAAATTGTTATACATGATTGAAGTATGAAAATTGTAGAAATTTTTATTGTAATTGTTTGTAGTATTAAAACTTAATTAAAATAAAAATTTTATTTGTTTATTTTATTTTGTGATATACACTATTACTAAAATGAATACTATAAGCTGTAAATTATTATTTTTTACAGATTTATGGATCTATTGCAACAGGCATATACTGTTGCAAAATGATCTGCTGCAATAGCAAAAGCCTGTTGCATAAAAGGATACCGCAACATCTTATTGCAATAGGCAGAAAATGTTGCGGACTTTTTGATACTTCGGCTATACCAACAGGCGCAGACCTGTTTCAATAGATCTACTGCAACAGATATCGCCTGTTGCGAAAAGTGTTTTTTGTTGTAGTGGGAGAAAGAGAGAGGGGAGCATTCCTGGGTACCCATGTTGTAACGACCCGGATTTTTCGGCCGTTGAATTCTGAATATTTAAATTTTGTTTTAAAAATTTTAATTGAATTACATATAGGAATTTGTTAATTAAAAACGAAGTTTGAACGTTAATTTATAATATAATTATAAAACGAACTCGAAATCGCGCGGCAGTTCGTAATATAGAGTTTTGAACTTCAACTGAGGATACAGGATCCGATATAAGTCGGATTTCTGTGAAACAAGACACATTTGAACCATATTGATTATAATTTTCATATGAAAGAGAAAAATCTAGATTTCGTGTTATAATTTGTTAGTTATGGTCAAATCAAATTTTGAAATAGTCGCTGTGGAAAATCGTTATTTAAATTATACGTGTTAAAATAGCCGTTTTGCAAACGGACTCAGATTTCGACGAAATCAGTTTCATTGGGACCGTATCGTTAAATTATTTTACGGTGTTGGATTGCGCGTCAAACCGATGTCGTATGTAACCACGGTAGCCGTAAACGCTCGTTCAGTGCAATTAAATTAATTCAACTGAATAAAGAGATATTAGAGTGTAGCTTGAACAGACGATCGAATCAGGCCACGAAACCAGTTCCGTTGAGTTCGTATCGTCGATTAGAGTCAGGGTAGGTATATAGTTTGTTATTTTTAGAGATCGGCAAATTTGGTGTTCAGAAGGGCAGTGCGGTACGCGCCAAAAATAGTCTACCGGGGCAACAGTCTCAGAATGCGACGAAACTAGTGCCGTTGGATTCGTATCGAAAAGTTATTGTCGGTGTTCGCAGTTTCAAGTTGATTTGATTTATCTGGTGATCGTGAAAAATTTAAACGCGTGTTTATTTCTGGTTTTATAAAGGAAATTTTTTCAAACGAAGTCGGATTACGACGAAACTTGTCCCGTTGGATTCAGAATAACTTTTTACACCAAGATTAGTTTTGTTATCAGTAAACAGACTGTTCATTCATATGATTATACATCCAATGTCTAAATTATAAGAAACAATAAATAAACAAAGACAGACCTAAAAACTAAATATACAGGCCTATTATCAGAATTTGTCAATCTACTATGGAAGCCTTGCCGACAAAGTATTAAACCACAGCTAAAAACATACAGCATCACCTGTCTTCAAAGCACACAGATATCTGCCGGCCAACTATCAAAACGTGCAGACAAAGCAATGAGAATCAGTCTACTTGTCTCTACTTTTACAGCTACCTACAATTGCGTGTCCATCAAACCACTTCACTCTATAAATATATGGTCAACATTTCATTGATCTCCTTGACAAGAAGAAGGTGTCTTCTTTGTTTGTCTGCTCCCAACTCAGTATTTATAAAAAGTAAAAGCACTGCCTTTATTTTCTTATTTTTCTTCATTTGATAGCTTCTGAAAAATCATAGCTGAGATGTGCGGTTGTGTGGATAACAGAAGATGGCGAATGAAAGTAGTATAGGAGAGTTGAAAGCAAGCTGATGGGGTACCGAGTGTTTGTTGGCGCGTGTTTAGTTGAGAAGCCGGGCAGTTCAAATCCGAAGCGATGATGATGGGCGGATAATTGGGTGATGGAGCGGCATCATATTTGGATTGGCACTTCGAAACATGGACGTTTTGTTTAAAAGAGAGGGTACACGGTAGGTGGGAAGTATTGAGTACGAAGGATGATGTGCATGTACAGGAGGAACTTGCGATATGGTATTTTGGGGAAATCCTGGTTTCCGTCCACTACACTTAAAAGAAAAAATGGGTGGAAACAGTTTTAATGGGACTGTGTGGTTTTGAGGAGTAACAATGGGAAGGGACGGCAGTGGCTCTTGTGAAGGAGTGGAGAGAGGGTACCGTGTTAATTGGTTTGGGGAGAAGAGTGAGTGCTGGTTCGGTCAACAGAGAGGTGTCCTTTTATTGGAGCGAATATAGCATCAGGGAGAAGGATGGTAATTCATGATTAGCATTTAAATAAGTAATTAGATTAGAGCTTAACTATTATCAAATTATGTACATAACGATATTTTAAATTAGTTTAACTTTAACTTGAAATCTGTTGGAATTCCATTTAGGATAGGTACATTATTGCATATGTACGTTGGGTCAGCACGTCAAGAATACTTTGTTTATAGTAAGCTAATGATGTTCTTCTTCTAGCATAGTAATTAGTTAAAAGATATATGAAAATATATAGGCTTTAGAAAATTTATGTTTTTATTCATACTAAGTAGTAAATAAAAGGGAAAAGGTTGGTGAGGCAAGAAGTACAAATGACATACTGCTTGAATGTAATTAGAACTGTACAAACCAAGTATTCACCAACTAAGAATGCGGGTACATTTTACAGAAGTCATAATATAGATTTGTTTCCAAATGAATTGATTTAAAAGTCTTAAGTGCGATTTTCATTTATTAACCAGGAATGGGATTTGCGTATGACAGTCTGGTGTTGGGTGGAATCGACTGTGATTTGAACAGCGGTTGGCAGATTAAGTCATGGAATTCTTTTGGATGAAAGAGCGGAAGAAGAACTCACGGTCGACTGGTTAAAGTAATTCACGTTTTAATTTAATCAAACAAATTTTATAATTAATGAATAAGTAATATGAATTAAATCGTAGATGATTATAATTGCATAATCTGGTCATATGTGAACAGAATTGAATGATACCGAACCCATCGGAACCGTAGCAAGGGGGTCTACGTTATGAAACTGAGATGACCGAGAAAGGGGTTACTGGGATTTCATAGAAAAATCAAACACCTATTTGATTTAAAATGAAGCAGAAGCAGAACCGTCAACTGCAAAACAAGGTGAGTAAACTCACTAACTCTGTCTCGGTTATATTTTTATATAAACGAGTTTTGAATTTATTTTATACTGTGTGATGGTTGTTTGGTTGCATGGTTGATAAAACTGGTTGATAAGATTACATCGTCGGTCGATGATCAGTTCTGATATTTCATATTGATGTGAAATAATATTATTGATGTTACTAACATCTTTGGATGCAGGGAAACAGGTTGGAGGGATCCAACTGGATCCCTCAACATTTTATTTACTGTTCTATTTGATAGTGATATATGTTATGCTACATTGTCCATGGTTGAATTTGTGTGTTTGGGTTACCCTGGCCTTAGGAACCTGGTATTTTAGATACCGTAAAATATCATCGAATGTGAAAAAGGAAATTAGAATTTAAAAGCAGAGTTTATTTCTAAATTTAGAAATAATTTCTTTTTCATTGAGTTGCAAATGGAAACCTATTCCATTGGGTAAACCAAGGAAAATGTTATAAATAAAGATATAAATTAAGTGGATCATTAACCATTAGATAAATTAAAAGGTAAGTTCAAATATGAATGTATATTTGAAAGTGAGTATCGGTTTTGAAACCAATATTTGGAAATGGATCCGAATTTAGCAAATTACAGAGGAAAGTTTAAAGAAAGATTTTCAAATGCTTAAAGTAAAAGAATAATAGTTTAAAACAAGGAAATATTTTGCAGATAAAATGTATATAAAAAGGGGATTTATAGAAATCGAATTAAGTGGTTAGAAGAATGTATAGTCTATAAATATGTTTAAAGGAGAACTTGAATTGTTTAAAATAAACAGAATTTATAAATGAACATCGGAAGCGTGTGCGTCGCACACGGTATTTTATTCAAAACAACAATCATAGCACTGTTGTTATAATAAATGTCTTGGTAAATCTAAATAGCAATTTTAACGCTGCCGTTATAATAACTGTTTTAATAGCAATCTTAATGCTATGGTTATGATAAGTGTTTTATAATGCTAGATAGCGGTTTTAACGCTGTGGTTGAAAGCAATGTTTGGTTTAAAGTCGTGAGCTCTGAATATTTCAAAGTGAATGATAGAAAGGGTTGGTTAGTGATATCGTTAATTAACGAATGATTTATGATTTAAGTCATAATAACGATGTTATAACATCAGTAAATTCAAAGGGTTAGAAATGTTTTCTAACTGGAATAAAAGATGTTTTCTCAATAAAGGAATTATATATATTGGAAATGTTTTCCGATATCCAAGTTAGAAAATAAAAGTCATATTAAAGTTATTATATTTCGGATGCAGGGAATTATAACACCATTGTTATAATCAAGTGATTCCTGAAAAGGAAGTGGATTCATAATCGAATCCGAGAGAAGCGTGTTAAAAGATTGGAAAGATAGACCTTGTCTATTTCGAAGTTAGAAATGTTGCTCAGTTAAGGTCTGAGAGGTAATTATACCCCAACTTGATTGACTTCGTTTTAACTAAGAAATGGTTAAGGTTCGATGGTGGAAAGTGGATAAGTGGAAACCAAATGAAGGAGATTTGGCATAGTGATGTTTATTCAAACATCTGTTTAATCAAATGAAAGAGGTTTGGGAATGTTTTCCAAATGAGAATCAGAAATGTTTTCTGAATATAGAGGACAGATAATGGAAATGTTTCCAATGTTAATAGAATGTATTTTCTAAATATATTAAATAAGGAATGTAAATGAAAGTGAAAAGGGAAATGAATAAATGAATGAACAAAAAGGGATAAACGTTGAATGATGTTTGGTCGATAGAATTTCCTTTTGGAAATAATATCATTGTTTGCACACCGACATGTTTTCATTTGATAGTTAAATCACCGACTATCAAAGTTTTGACCATTTTAACGTTGTTAATATGGAGAGACCGGTTGGATTATTATCCAGAGAACCACTCTGTATTGGCATAAGCGTTGCAAATCAAGTATGCTGAATATCTTGGAGACGGAGTGAAGTGCAAGGGCTATTGTATAAGTCTTAAATAACAGTGCCTAAGATGGATGTACTAAATAGTGCCTTCGGTTTGTCCAGACCCAGGACAACTTGTATGGACGAGTGTCTGACAGAGTATTTCCAAAGGGGGTTACGTACGTTGATTTCTTCAAACGTACGAAGTTGGTGGCATAGAAGGGAAACTTCTTTAGCCTAACAATCTGAGTATTTTTGTGGGAATCAATTAGTGATTTCCGATGGATCTGACGATGTGGCATTCAAAGTGAATGATGGCCAGATGTTCTGAAAGATAATTCAAACCTCAAGCCTCACCACCCGGAAGTGGACAAAAATCGGGCAGGCAGCATGGCTATGTGGGTCGCACCCATTGGGATGTATGATCACATATCTAGAGAAACTCCATTTGTTCTTAAATCTATCGATGCTGTCCCATTTCGGGAGGCGGTTGTTGATCCCAACCGTCGGTGATATACATTCGATACACTCAAGCGAAATGAGTGGTCGGTCATGTGAGGGCCGGGTTGCAAGATGTTCTTGTTGAACCCAGTGTATTCGTCTCTAGAGATACACGTTCGGAAGGTGGTCCCATACCTTGTCAAGTTGGAATCCAATCTCCAATAAGTGCCTACGAGTTTGATTGTATATTATATATGTAGAGCGCGAGATGCAAGCGTTCTACTAGATTTTAATTACTTGTGATTAGACATTATTATAATATCAGATGATATATGATTTCCAAAGTGTTTTGGGTTATCGTAAGGTAAAAACCATCCATGTTTATGTGTGGATTGGTCTTACGATTATCATTTCTTTTGAAGGGATTTTTGAAAGTTAAACCAATGATTGGAGTTTACTCACACCAGTCCCATGACTGACCCAGAGTTTATCTTGTTTGTTTTCCCTAAACTCTTGGGTGCCCAAATTTGTACGGGCAGTCAAGTGGTCGGGATTTTACAGATTCGCTTGGAGGGCTTGAAGCAGGAGGCTCCACCAGTTAGCTATAGACTATCATATTTTCCGCTGTGTACTATGTTGTATCTGGAAACAGGTGTTTATAACTGTTCCAGGGATAATCGTTGTGCTCTGATAATGGTATGTATATATATACAGTTACTGTTTATATTTCAAAAGTATGTTATCTAATATATTTCATTCGTTCCGCTGTGAGTTTGTGATCTTCGTTTTCTTCTATTCTAATATTTCTTTCTTTCTATTTCTCATCCTCTAACTTCTTTCTAATAATGGTTCGTATTTCTGTGCAATTTGAGTTGGACGTGTGGTGTTATTAGTCGACTCAAAGGGTACGGATTTGCGGGTCGTTTCACATGTTGCACCCCGTACCCTACCGTGAGCTATGACGATCCAAATCCAATGAGAATTTGTAGATGTTCAATCCACATATGTATAAGCATCTATCCAAAATTTAAGCTCATTCTAACATTCGTAAAATAATATATTTGATGCTTAAATTTAACAGTTCGAATAAATATCTAAACGATGAATAATTGGGTTAAGATTTTGAAAATGTTATGATTGTCCGAACAAACTAATATTTTGGATACATGTCTATATATGTGGGGATTGAACATCAACAAATTTTCGTTGAATTTGGATCGTCGTAGCTCACGAACAGGTAGGGGGTGCAACAGAGGTGCCTCGGAGTGTTCCTTATATATATATATATATATATATATATATATATATGAATTTCAAGGTTATGCACCAAACTACGAATAATTATACAAAGTCAGAACTGAAACGGTTTTACAATGTTGGAAACGATTTAATTAATTTATTATAATTAATTAATATAAACAAATGGATATATCTTGATTCATTATATAAGATTATGCATTAAATTATGAATAAATAATGCTAAGACAAAAATGCAAATGGTTTTACAATTGTTAAAAATGATTTAGTTAGTTGATTCTAACTAATTGATTTAAACAAATGAATATATCTTAATTTATCGTATATCATATCTAGAAATTTATAGATGATAAGGTGATGCACTAAATTGTGAACAGATGGTAATAAATTTCAAAGTGGAAATTGCATTACAATATTGGAACGATTTAATTAGTTGACTCTGATTAAGTAATTAAAACAATGTGTACATCTTGATTTAATGTATACATTTATGAATTTCAAGGTTATGCTTTAGCTGTGAAAAAAAGATACGAAGAACAAGATGGAAATGGTTTTACAATTTTAGAAACGATTTGATTAGTTGATTATGTTATAATTAACTAAAACAAATGAGTATATCTTGTTTTATGTACATCATATCCACAGAAATTTATGACTTTCAAGATGATGCATTAAAATGGTTTTACAATGTTAGAAACGATTTAATTAGTTAATTTTTCTTAATTTATTTAAATAAATGTATATATCTTGATTTATTGTATATCATAGCTAGAGGTATTAAACTATAAACAAATATATATATATATATCAAAACAAAAATGGTTTTATAATGCTGGAAATGATTTAATTAGTTGATTCTGACTATATCAGTGAGATAATCTTACTGATGAATGATTTATATACATATGAAGATATGATACAAAAATGTCGTCACGGCAAATGGAAATCTATTTTACATGTTATACAACTTTTCTTTATTAATAGTTGTCTTGAAAGAGCCAGTTTTTGGTCCAATCGCGAACTTCCAAGAATACTGCTACATTTCTTTATTTTTATACATCACTTCAGTACATGATTTAACCATTAAAACTTTTATGAACTCAAACTACATTTTATAAATATTGACATGTCTTAATTTAATTTAAAAATATGATTTAATAAACAATTATTCTTTATAACATAATTTTTTTATTAATTAACAACTCACAAAAATAATTATACTAATAAAAGAATTAGACATTGCAACATAGATATAAAAATTCAAAGTAATAATTACATATAATTCCAATGTAAAAATGTTAGAAAACCCCAAATTATCATAAAACCAATTGACAATTTAAAAGATGGACTTTTAATATCTATACAGAATTTATTTTATAAATTCCACGATGTAGAACATGTCTCAACACGCCCCGCACATGTGTGACCTGACCAGGTGGATCTTATTGGGTGACGTGGACAAGTGTGACAGTTATATGCACACGAATTAAACCCGCTTTGATGCCATGTTAGAGAACCCAAAAATATCACAAAACTAATTGACAATGTGAAGGGTGAACTTTTAATATTTATGCAAAATTCATTTTATAAATTCCCCGATGTGGGACTTGTGTCAACACATAAATATTCATATAAATCATTTTCTTAATTATGCTAAACATATATAGTTTTTAAAATCATAACCCACACAAAAATCATTTATCATTATATATATATATATATATATATATATATATATAAAATGATACAAGTGCAAACGTACAATCTTGCGAATGCAAAACCCGCACTTATGTAACAAATTAATTTAATCGTCTCCATCAACGTATAGATCTTGCTTCGTGGTAACATGACGTAGATTCGAAATTCAGAATGACATGTTAAGAACTTGTTATGTATATACATCATGATCAACAATTTATATGGTACTAGCGAACTAAGCTAAATGTACGAAGAGGACTTTATGACTCAGGTTGGTTTCCCATAGGGAAAATATTTCAAGTGTCCTTTACCTTTTAAGGCTTTAACCTTTATCCTTCTAGGTCAACATTATTTCAGTTTATAAGTAGAACGTCCACGTGAACAAAATAGAAAGATGAATTCAAAATTTAAAAATAAACATGTATATAGTTGCGGTTTAAGCAATGCTACAAAGTAGCTACACGTGCAACCAAGAGAGAACAGTACGAAGAAGCAGCATGTGGAACCAAAAGACAAAGGAGCGGAGCTCATCTCCACCAATCTCTCCTAACCTCTCTGATCTTGACGTTGCAGCAGTGACTCAATCAACTTAACATAAAATAGACAAAATCCCTATTCAATTTCAAACTTTGATAGCTCAGTTTCATCTTCTTCACAGATATTTCTGTCTTCTTTTGCATACAGATCATCTATCTCATCCTGTATATCGTTGGTTTGTCAGGATGATTAAGGTTAGACGATAATTGAAAATGCAGGATAAAAACATACATTTTCTCGGCATTGTCTGCCCCAAATCCCTCTTCTTCCTCTTCGCCACCGCCACAGTCTTATTCTTCTTATCCTGGTTCTTCCTCCTCGACTCGTCGACCACCAACGATTCAAAGCTACCCAACTCAGACGCACTCTTCTCGGTCGCTGAAAATGCCCCTGCCAACATCAGCGAAGCCTCCACCTTCGAGGACATGACCAACGGTCCATGCCAGGATCAAGAGCTCAAAAATTCATGCGACCCCAAAAACGCCGTCCTAAAAGTCTTCATGTACGACCTTCCCCCCGACTTTCATTTCGGCATGCTGGACTGGAGGCCGGGCGCCAACCAAAAAACAGTCTGGCCTGATATCACAAAGCTCATCCCTCACTACCCTGGCGGTCTCAACCTCCAGCACAGCATAGAATACTGGCTTACCTTGGATCTTCTATCCTCTCGCACCTCCACCCGACCCGGTCCGTGCACAGCGGTAAGGGTTTTTGATTCCGAAGAAGCGGACGTGGTGTTTGTGCCCTTTTTCTCTTCCCTGAGCTATAACAGATTCTCGAAGGTGGCGAAAGGCAAAGAGAGCACGAACAAGGCACTTCAAGACAGACTGCTTACGTATTTGGTAAGGCAGAAGGAGTGGAAGCGGTCGGGCGGGAAGGACCATATAGTCATGGCCCATCACCCGAACAGTATGCTGGACGCCAGGGCGAAGCTTTGGCCATGCATGTTCGTTCTTTCGGATTTCGGGAGGTACCCTCCGAGGGTGGCGAATGTAGAAAAGGATATCGTTGCACCTTACAAACATGTGATAAGGAACTATGTGAACGATACGGGCGGTTTTGACGATCGGCCCACTTTGCTCTACTTCCAAGGTGCCATCTACAGAAAAGACGTAAGTAGAGGAACGTAAATTTGTTTGATCTTTTATGCATGATGAACCTCTCAAACTGGCATGCACTTCATTCATTATGTATATGTAACAGGGTGGGTTTATAAGGCAAGAGCTGTTCTACCTACTGAAGGATGAAAAAGACGTGCATTTCTCGTTCGGAAGCGTAAGGCAGAACGGGATAAGCACGGCAACCGAAGGAATGCACCACTCTAAGTTCTGCTTCAACATAGCGGGGGACACGCCGTCTTCAAACAGGCTGTTCGATGCGATAGCCAGCCACTGCGTGCCTGTGATAGTAAGCGACGACATAGAACTGCCCTACGAAGACGTGTTGGACTATTCCAAGTTCTGTGTGTTTGTGCGAGGTGCGGATGCGATAAGGAAAGGGTACCTGATAAAGTTGATCAGAGGGATCACCAGAGAGCAGTGGACTGAGATGTGGGAGAGGCTGAAGGAGGTCGAAGGCTACTTTGAGTATCAGTATCCGTCTCAGAAGGACGATGCCGTGCAGATGATCTGGCAAGCTGTGGCCAGGAAGCTGCCCTTGTTGAAGCTCAAATTGCATAGGGCTGGTCGGTTTGCTCGGTTTGAAACTGACTCCGAGCCTTCCAGGTTCTCTCGCTTTCCGGCGAAGTCGTGAGTTTGGTGTTGTGACATATACATGTAGAAATGGGTTGAGGAGTTTGTTCGAATTTCAGTGGTGCTGGCCGTGTAAATTTTGTACCAGTCAGGGAAGGATTCACTGGATCTGGAAGCTTTGAACGTGGAACGATATACTGAAAAAAATATCGAGATTTATCACATTTGTTGTAATATTCATCCTTGAACGATGATGATTCTTTTTCAATACTGTGTTTGATGTAAAATTCTAATGCAATAAGCAGATGAAAATATATCAAGTCTGAAGGAATGAGAGGTTTTATCATTATGAATTTATGAGTCGCTTGATACCGTACAACGCCATATACTAGACTTGATAAGTATTGGCATTTTATAGTTTAGAGAGCTAAATAGTTTGTTCACAAAACCAATTGGTTGATGTAAACTGTAGCTTCTTAGTATATATCCAGGATTTTTAGTTGAACATTCCCCGATGTGGGACTTATATTTTCTTCACTTCCCCTTCACGTGTGGCGTATTTGAGTCATCTACGTGATCATGCTATTTTGGATGGAGTGGCGCACGTATGGCGGTTAAGCACATACGTATTAGTTGAACTAGTTGAATTAGTTGACCTGGGCTCTGATACCACTGTTGTCATTTTATAGTTTGGATAGCTACATAGTTTGTTCACAAAACCAATGATCATGCTATTTTGGATGGAGTGGCGCACGTATGGCGGTTAAGCACATACGTATTAGTTGAACTAGTTGAATTAGTTGACCTGGGCTCTGATACCACTGTTGGCATTTTATAGTTTGGATAGCTACATAGTTTGTTCACAAAACCAATGATCATGCTATTTTGGATGGAGTGGCGCACGTATGGCGGTTAAGCACATACGTATTGGTTGAACTAGTTGAATTAGTTGACCTGGGCTCTGATACCACTTTGGCGTTCTACAAGAGCTTTAAACCGTAGGAAACTTGAGAAAGCTTCTGATTTTTCACTTAAAAAATAAATCCACAACATACGAGTGTAATCATCAACAAAAAGAATGAAATATCAAATTCTATGAAGCCTAAAAGATCTCAAAATAATAGCTCACAACCTGTCCGATCTCAGCAAAGTATCCATGTAGATACTGCTCCTAGTTACAGCTCAAATGATGAAAATGAATATGAAGAATTGGACTCTCCTATTCGAAAGGTGCGTTCTTTACAAGATATTTATGACTCATGCAATGTTGTTCTTTTTTCTTGTGAACCGCAGTTGTTTGAAGAGGCAAGCAAAGAAGATGTGTGGATTGAAGCAATGAAAGAAGAAATAACAGCCATTGAGAAAAATAAAACATGGCAGTTAGTTGACTTGCCAAAAGATAAAGAAGTCATTGGCCTGAAATGGGTTTATAAGACAAAATATGGCGAAGATGGTTCTGTAATAAGACACAAAGCACGGCTGGTTGCAAAGGGATATTCGCAGCAGCCCGGAATTGACTTTAATGAGACATTTGCTCCAGTAGTTCGAATGGAAACCATTAGAACAGCTCTTGCAGTGGCAGCGCAATTAGAGCTTAAAGTTTTCCAACTCGATGTGAAGTCTGCTTTTCTTAATGGCGAGCTTAAGGAAGAGGTATATGTTGAGCAGCCAGAAGGCTTTGTGATAAGAGGAAAAGAAAATAAAGTCTATAAGCTTCAAAAGGCGCTGTATGGGCTAAAGCAGGCACCCCGAGCATGGAATTGCAAGATAGATAACTACTTCATTCAAAATTGTTTCCAAAGAAGTAAGAACGAACCTGCCCTTTATGTGAAAAATCAAGGAGAAGAATTTCTAGTTGTATGTCTATATGCTGACGATCTAATCTATTTCGGTACAAGCAACAATCTTGTTAAGGAATTTAAGGAAAGAATGATGACGGACTTTGAGATGACGGACCTCGGTCTGATGAAGTATTTTCTAGGCATGCAAGTCAAACAAGGAAAGGGCAAAATCTTCATTTCACAAGAGAAATACATTGAAGACATTCTCAAAAAATTTCACATGGCAGATTGCAAACCAGTCAACACACCCCCATGCTTCAAAGTTGTTGAGATCGAAGCACTTTCTCTTCGATTTTGTGATGCACTTTCTCATCACCTTCAATTGTTGAAGCACTTTCTCTTCAACTCTTACTGAAATCCTGAGCTCTGATACCAATGTTGGAATTTTTATTTTTATTTATCCCCTTATTATCACAAAACCAATTGGCAATGTGATGAGGAACATCTTAGTTTATATTCAGGATCATAGTTGCATATTTTTCGATGTGAGACTATTATTTTCATCACTCCCCATTCACGTGTGGCGTATTTGAGCCATCTACGTGAACATAGTATTTTGGATGGAGTGGGGAACGTGTGACGGTTATGCACATACGTATTTTTTGCATTGGCTCTAATCCTGAGCTCTGATACCATGTTGGCATTTTTTTTATAACTTTAGAGAGCTATATAGTTTGTTCACAAAACCAATTGGTTTTGTGATAATAAGGGGATAAATAAAAATAAAAATTCCAACATTGGTATCAGAGCTCAGGATTTCAGTAAGAGTTGAAGAGAAAGTGCTTCAACAATTGAAGGTGATGAGAAAGTGCATCACAAAATCGAAGAGAAAGTGCTTCGATCTCAACAACTTTGAAGCAAGGGGGTGTGTTGAATGGTGCTTCAAAGTTGTCCCACATCGGGAAATACTGAACAAACTATGTAGCTCTCTAAACTATAAAATGCCAACAATAAGTATAGAGAAAACAGTAGTAAATGAAATATGTAAAATAACGAATAATGATCTTTTATCGTATGTGGAAGGTGAATGAATTAACATGTCACTTGTGAACGACAGATCAATGGTGAATGAAGGGAAAGAAGAAAAAAGTGATCATGTTTTTCTCAAGACAGGAGATATCATTTGGGGCACAATACCACTGTAATGGGTCATCCTTTTTGGTCAGACAAAGAACAAATGTGTAGACACTGAGTCGCTAACTAATATCATAGTTTCATGAACAGTGAGTCAAACCGTATTGATGCTATATCAAAAAAAATCACAGTTAAACCGATTAGATCATGAGAACCATGATGATAGTTTATATTTATTTCCCTTTTACAAAAGTAAAACTATTTTGGTTAATGTTAAAATTTAACTGATTACAATTAATTTATTGAACGTTAAAATAATTATTTTTGAACATTTCATAACAAATATGTATTCGAATAATTATATAACAAACACTACAAGGAAAAGGGCAAATAGAAATGAATCGTTCTAACGACCGCCGGCAACTCCATCGTGTATATATCGATAGATTTTGATGGCAAGTTCGTTGTTTTACTACTTCATTACTTTAGTTTAATAAATTAGAAATTTGATCAACTATAATAATTCAATCCCTAACAATTCAGCAAAATCACTATAAGAAGAACAAGGGTTTCCAATAGCTACCGACCGTTGGCGGCCATATGAACAGCGTTAGAAACCCTATTGATATATGTACCAACATTTCTCAACACTTTCCAACGGCATCAACGGAGTATTTCTAACGGCCTCCAACGGTAAATATGAACATGTTGAAAGTGCTTATGTGGATCGTGTATTTCTAATTAAGCTAAGTATAACTACTAAAAAGCTAGAAATATAGAAATAAGTAAAGTAATAAGCGATCACACCAGATTTTTATCCTGCTTCGAACCTCCCATCCTACGTCAAGTCCCAAAGCCCCCCTTCGGTTTTCTAACTATCAAAAACAGACCTCCCTTTGCCCTAAGGATTAGGCTTACAGAAGAGTAGTTTCTTTTGACATGATTGTGTTCTTTACAACACTGATTTTGACTGAATGCTACAGAGTTCTCCTATAATCTCCTTGAGTAGATTTATGAGTTGAAGTGCTTTTGTATATAGAAGAAATAGTGTAACAACCCGGAAAATCTGAACCAATTTAAAATTTTTATTTTGGCAATTTTAGTGAATTTTGAATACTTAAAATGATTTATTTTAAATAATTACGACGAGAAATCTATTTTGAGTAGAATTGGAATGTATAAATTTATTTGAATCGACGTTAAATTATAAATATTTATTTTAATTATAAAAGGAATTGGAAATGGCGCGGTAGTTTGAAAATTCGATTTCAATTTTCAAATGAATGTACATTCGGATTTTAGCAAAACCAAAAATATTAGAATCTATTTGAAAATATCTTTCCAACAATCCGAAAAATCCAAATTTCATAGCGGGAATAAAAAGTTATGCCCAGTTGAAAATTTGGAATAGTCGCTATGAAAATATAGCCCTTAAAAATAGCCATTTTGCAAACGACCTCCATTTCGACGAAACCACTTTTGTTGAATTCAGGATGTCAAGTTATTGGTAGATTCCAAAATTCATAATTTTTGTGATTAATATGTGAGCGTGGAGCAGGAAAAAGTATTTTGTCAATTTCAATCAGTTTGGATAGACCAGAAAATGACCATTTTTCAAATGGTCTCCAATTTGACGAAATTAGTTTTGTTAGAACCGTATCGTCAATACAAAGCTGGAAAATATTTTTCGGAAATTTTTAGAGTCCGTATGTGCCTTGGTAAATTGAAATGTGCGTTCGAATTTAATATATAGATTTATATTTTGATTTTGATGCAAACTGATAGAAACAGTCGAATCGGTTTATCATACATATCTCATTGTGTTCGGAATGAGGGTAATATGCTATGGACGACAGTCGGTGGGTCTCGGTTGGAGTTCGTATTAAAAAGTTGCTTTTTGGGATAATTAAGAATAATATAAATAAATTTATAAAAGCCCTTACCCTCCTTCTCTCTCTCCTTACCAGGTCAACGCTTAAAGCAAAAAAAACAAAAACAAAAACGATCGAAGGAACCCGTCGTCCTCCCTCGTCACCGTCACCGGACCCCCAGCCCTTTGCGGCTCCGCCTCTGATCCATCCCCTCCTCCTCCTAAGCCTCTAGCCAGCCAAAGCCTTCCCCCTTTTCCATGTTGAAACCCCCAGTCGGTGGAACCACTAACCCGCGAAACCCCAGCACCGCCAACTTCCTGACCCCGCCACCGTGGCCTGCCGCCGACCAGACAAAGCACCTCCGACCACCAACGACCCCAGCGCCGCCTCCCCTCAGTCCAACTCTGACCACGAAGCCCTTCTTCGATAAAAATCTGATTTTTATGATTTCCATCATCGCATCCAGTACCCTCAAGCCATGCATCCACCGGAGCACCTCCAATCGAGCGCCGAAGGCCGTCGGAAACCCTAGGAAATTTTGTAAGTCTTCGATTTCAGTTTTAATTAAAATATGATTTCTCATTGTAGACAATATGATCTTTCATGATAGAAATATACGATTTTTCAGTATAGAAAAATATGATTTTTATATATACAATAACAATATAAAAATGTGATTTTTATTTATAAATATCATCATTTAAAAATGTGATTTTTAACTATGTAGCGTTGTTATAAAAATATGAAATTATTTTAGAAAGATAAAAATATAATTTTTAGCCTATGTATGTTATTTATAAAATAATCATACAAAGAAATAATTATTGATTGGTTAAAAATATAATTTTTAACGTAGGTATACTACATAGATCGACAATCAAAGTACGAAGGAGTGGAACCCAAAGGTGAGAACTTCTCACTTTTATTTTATTTTTTAGTTAAAATATATACTAGGATGCAGACGATGCTTAGCAGCACCCGACACCCGTCATCCACAGACCATAGACGACTTGTTTGTTTGTTTGATTGTGTTGTGAAATTTTATTGTATGATGTGGAATGGAATAAATAAAATATTCTTGTGTTGGAATAAAATATTTTATAGTTAAAAATATAATTTTTAACGTGCATATGAATAAAATAAATATTCATAAACAAATCGGACTATTTGTATTTGTACACGCATTTGACTGATATTGATTGGAACGATAAATTTTACACATCGCCCAACTGCACAAATAAATATGTGTTTGTTGTTTGAAAACCCCACACGGGTATTAGGAGGATATTGGACATACACTAATCCCAATATTTAGTTGTATGTCAATCGATTGGTTGACAAGCTGTGTAAGCGTTGAATATTTGTATTTGATGCTTATGCAGTGTTGAATGCACTCTGGATGATGGTTGTCTGTGTTTGATTGTTGTTGTATACATGTGTATATGAAATCCATATAAATAAAATTATATGGTAATTGACTGTGTCTGATTCCAGTTCAGAAAGAATGAATATTTTAAAATAACGTATATTTTAAAATATTGGATATTTTAAAATAATATTCACTAAAAGATCAAAATCTGAGTTCGATGTCCGATTTGGGATGGACACGAATATATTTAAATATATAGAGCCGTGTTGATTAGATTAACGCCATTTTGACGTGAACGATATTTTTATTGATTTTATTCATTTTTATGATGAATATTGAAAAGGAATTGATTTCAAAATCTAATGTTTTGAAAATATTATCATTTATATATCGATAATACGAAATACTCAATTTTGATTTGAAATTGAATATGAAGTTGAAATCATTTTGAAAACGAATTTAAAACGATTTATAAAATACGTTTTAAATGGAAATCGACAAAATATATATAATGTATCTATTATATATATAATGGTCTGAATAGAACGCGCCGCGCTGCGGTAGTTCGCGAATTTCGACCAGTGACTTCGAACGGACATTACGGGAGATCCGACCATCGGATTCTCCTAAAACCAGAGCCATTGGGTTCGTATCGAAAAGAGTTTTCCAACGAATATTAGAGATTTGAAATATAACGGATGGATATGGAATCATGTCCAAATCAAATTTGGAAAAGGTCGTTGTAAGTGCAGTTCGATGGTCGTTTATGGAAATCGAATGTACGGGCCTTGATAAAAATATCAATAATTAGTGTAAAATCATAATAAATGATTTAGAAAGAATTGGGATGGAAAATCCCATATTTGAAAAGATAAAAATAGATTTTTATCGAAATGAACTAGTTATTAACTAGAATTACAAGCCAATATTTTTAAATAAATAAATTGGATTTGAAATGGTTTTAAAAATAACCAGAATTTCCAATATATGAATTGGAATGGATTTGAATCGAAATTATCTTTGGAATATTTCGGTATTGGATTCCATGATTATATAGATATTGTGGAGTAATTTGGAAGATATATATATCGTTATTCCAGTACGGTATTTGTTGATTCAAGAATTTGATATTGAATCCAATATATTTTCTATTCAGAGCCTTGTATTTAATATTAAATGTGAATTTGGGTTTGTCGTGAACGGTATCTTCATTAACACTGTTCTTGAACCCAGTTGAGAAAAGATTAAATCTTTTTATTTATATTTAATGAAGTGTACCAATTGATTGATATTTAATTGGAATGGAACTGAAATTGGTCTTTGGGTTTATCGTGAACGGTGTTTTAAATAACACTTGTTCTTTAACCCGATTAACAATGGAATAAGATTTTGGGTTGTCGGGAATGATATCTTTAATAATACTGTTCTTAGGTCTAATGGAGTTAAGAAAATCGGGAACTAACTGGCGGTTAGTTAAGTTGAATGGTTTCCTGGGTATTGATCTGATGTTGGTTTCGGCCTTCGGGGTTAATACTTAGGGAATTGTTCACTTGCTAATTTACGGTTAAAGGCTGATGGAATGAAATGTGATTTTGGGTTTATCATGAACCGTGTTTTAAAGGACATTGGTTCTTTAACCCAGTTAAAGACAGGAATAAGATTTTGGGTTGTTGTGAATGGTATCTTTAATAATATTGTTCTTAGACCCAATGGAGTTAAGAAAATCAGGAATTAACTGGAGGTTAGTTAAGTTGAATGGTTTGTTGGGTATTGATCTGATGCTGGTTTCGGCCTTCGGGGTTAATACTTAGGGAGTTGTTCACTTGCTAATTTACGTTAAAGGTTAATGGAATGGAATGTGATTTTGGGTTTATCGTGAACCATGTTTTAAAGGACATTGGTTCTTTAACCCAGTTAAAGACAGGATATGATTTCCCAAGTTAAACAAATCGTTAATATTGATTTTTGGGAAGATTAAAACCAAGTGGAGTTTTAATGCATCTTTAATTAGATTGAAATGATATCCAAAGGAAGATTAAAGAATAAATTTAAAGAATTTATCTTTGATAAAATTAATGGGAACCTTTCCCAAAGTATAAGAATATTTGAATAAAGGAATATTCTGGATTGGAATGAGGCATATGTTGTGTTTTTATAGCACTTCTTTTTTATATACGCGAGTTATTCAGAAAGACCGAGTTTATCCCATTCTGAATAATTGATTCAATGATATGTCGAGGAAGAAGACGATGGTTAAAGACGGTGGTTGAAGACCGAAGGTCTTCACATCGTTTGAATGATTACTGATGTCTTGATTGGGTTGTACACCCAAGACAACGTAATAAGTGGTGATCGTCCAGACTACTTGGAGATCGACCGGATATACGAGGACCTCTCCCCTGTATTGGACATATGGGGGAGGAATAAGGTGCCTCCGATTTCGTTCAGACCCAGAACGAACTTGTAAATGGATGTGTGTCTGACATCGGATTTCATTCTGTGTGATTGATAGACATCGGTTGCATAGCGTGAATTGCCTGTGTGGCATGCTGAGATGCAAATGATCAAGGCTTCTGTTGAAAAGAAAAGTCTTGTGGTTGATGATCAAAGCACGGCTTTAATATAGCATAGCTTTGTGTAGCGTTAATTCGCGAGCCTCACATCCCGATGTGAACCAAAAACGGGAGAGGACTTCAGGGAGGTCATGCGTTTCCTTTTAGCTAGGAGTGGTGTCAGCGTTTTACTAGCCCTGACATTTTACTTATGTGGATGATGGATAGCAAGGCGCCTCGGTTATATCGATCATTCCAGGGTCGATGGTTTGGTCGTGATATGACCAGTTCACGCCTCATAGGCGGGGAAACGCAGTGTTTAGGCATTTTAATCCACATCAAGTGGACCGGCCCTGACGATCCAAGGCTTGTCTGCGCGCTTGCCTGAGACATGGGCTAGATTGTCTCGAAGCGGTAAGGACGATCCCTTGCCTTGGTTCACAGAAGGAAATCCAACTTCCAATACGTGACAATTGTGGTTTTGATTGTAGAGCCTAGTATTGGCGACATTATATATGGTACCCATGCCGTCTAGGATTGATACATTTATATTTGAAGTTGTTTGCACTTATAATAGTATCAAATGATTTGTTTTAAATATGACAAGCATGTTTGGCAATTATAAGGGAAAACCCTATCCTTCGGCTTGCATTGCATTGTTTGATGGGACCAAGGTCTTATAATAGCCTCATTTTTTCAAAAAGCATTGCGTTGTTTTGTTATATACACTGGTATTCTTGGGAGGAAACCCGTTCCGTGTTATACGGCGTGGTCCCTTGATATATCTGATTTTGAAGTAAAGTTTTAAATAAATGTTTTTATTTCTCACACCAGTCACATGACTGACTTGGAGTTTATTGTTTTAACCTAAACTCTGGGTGCCCCTATTTTCCGCATGGGCAGCTAGTAGTTTTGGTTTTGCAGATTTATATTCATAGGATCCTGGTTTACAGCTGGAATGATATTTGGAAAGCTCTGTATCCGTATATTCTTTTCAGTTGTATTTTGTATTATTTTCCGCTGCATTGTAACTTGGAAATCTCTGATATTTAGTAAATGTGTAATATTTATTCATACTCTGTATATTCTTGTATTCTGATGTAAATTGTTGTAATAACAATGAAATGTTCTTCTTCTTGTGTTCTGATTCATCTTTCCTCAAGGCAATCCGTTCTTCCTCCTCTCCTCGGAGACGGGGGAAGTTCTGGGTCCTTACAAATAGTGTGCTCTAGAGTGATGAAAAGATTGATAAAGAGTATACAGATTATAGGATAGATTCAAAAAGATTCAATTCTTAATCTTTTTTTATTTCAATCTTCTATAGTGATTGAAGAGATTTTATTGAAAGGATATTACTTTTGGAGTGAAAACTTTTCAATCGAATAATTGCAATCTTTGATAAGCAAAAAATAGGGTTTAGAAAAATAGGCTTGACTTTTCATTTTGGAAGAAATCTTTTTAGAATAGCAGGCTGTCACATAGGACAGATGTCTGACCCAAGAGGACAGACGTTTTTTCATACTCTTTGTAAATTTTCCTAGAGCAGTGACAGACGTCTGTCCTTAAAGGTTAGACATCTGTGTTGATCCTGAACAATTTCCAAAGAGTACAGACGGACATCAGGCCTTAAGAGACAGACGTTAGTCTTGTACACAAACCTATATTTTGAAATTTTCTTCAAAAATATATCTGTTGACTAACCTTTTAGTAAGGCCATCAAAATTCATTGAAGTCGCAGACTTCGGTCCATGGATGAATCGACTTAAACCTAAGACACAGGCCAAACACCAAAGCCAAATATGTGGTCCAGCTGGAGCCCAGTATCTTCAGACCGACTGTGTCAGGTTCCGCCTAACTCAATGTAAGATACTCTCCTAAAGATTTGGTCTTACTCCGACTTAACTGCTCCTAGTCATCCTCGATGATCAGATATCAGATGCTACCTATCACTGCAAATTTAAATCATGCCTCCATTCACGAAAATAACTCCTCTTCGGGATCTCCTGAAATCTTGGATCAAAGGACACATGTCTCAGCCAATTTGATTGTTATGGCACCTATAAATAGACTTTCTGGACTCAGAAGAAGGATCTTTTTGGAAAATTTCTGATTATATCGTTATTGTGTCTGTTCGTTTGTAATTGATCATTTGATATAAGAAGATTATAAAGCGAACATAGGCTCATTAACGTCGAACCACTATAAACTTGTGTGTGATTGTTTTCCTCTTTATTTTTCATTTATTTGTCTTCGTTTTACTCTCTACAATCTTATCTCTTAGGTGTTGTGCCACATTTTGGTGTCAAAACTTTGGTGCTTTCATTGAGAAACTTGGTATTCCCAGCATTTGGAGCATTTTGCTCTAATTCGGGTCACCAAGTCCGAGACGAGATCCTACGGCTTTTCAGATATCATTGAATCATGGTCGCCTAATCCTCGACACGTAATACTAGAAAGCAGCCACAAGCTATAACGTCAGTAGATGCGGTCGGTGGGTCGACCGATCAGGGGGTTACCCTGGATCAACCTACGCTACCATCTTCGGTGCAACCTTCCGCAGCAGACCCGGCTTCTCACTCAACTTTTGCTACCCATGATGAGTTTATAACTATACTAAATCAACTCAGGGATGCCACGACGGTGCTAAACACTCAAGCCCGGGAAAGTGCTTCTATGAGAGAGGACATGGGTGGCACGTCAAGGTAGCTAGAAGAATTCAGGAAGCAACGGTCTTCCCACCACTTTCTGGACAAAAACTTGGAAGGTTCATCATCATCCGAAGCTATCCGAGATCGACTTCAACCACGACACCCACTAGAGAGACCATAAAACATACATCAATTGCAAGTGGAAATGCGTACCAACCAACTCGGCACGGCTAATCAAGATCAAGCCGATTTAACTAACCAAGAGAATGTCGTTCCATTGACTCGACGGGGTTGAAGTGCATCTCTTTTGGCACACTAAAATACTGCCCAGACAGATCAAGCTCCTGTTCTTCCTCCCCATCATCTTATGAATGACCGAGATGCTTGGGAAAGAGGAAGGACCGCTCGAACGGTGACTCAGGCAACGTTGCCTGGAGAGGGAGCGAGGAGAATTCGATTAGTTGACGATGTCGATCGATGTACACTCATTCCTTCAAATTTGACTGTCATGGTATACCAAATTATGAATGATAGTAAGGGCTACAAGAATGAAGACCAGGAGATCGACCGAAGCCATAGGCCTTTCACAGATGACATTCTACAGGCAGAATTCCCCAGAAGATTTAATATTCCCCAGATGAACCAGTATGATGAAACCACCGATCTGCAACAGCATTTGATGAGATATTAGTGGCATATGGAGGTCTTTGTAGCTCCAAACACTATCAAATGCATGGATTTCTCGATTTTCCTAAGTGGAGTGGCGCTTATATGGTTCACCCGTCTTCCCCGAGGTCGATCATAAGCTTCAAAGACCTAAGTGAGAAATTCCAGAACCAGTTCCACCTCCACACCTTTAAGTCGGAGCATGTCATGGCCCTTTCCTCAATAAATTAAGGAAGGGGTGAATCCTTAAGGAACTACCTTAGTCAATTTAATCGGGATGCCACTAAGGTAAGCAACCCTAATCATGAGACAGTTTTGATGGCCATTGTAGACGGCGCAGAAAAAAGGACGGAGTTAGGGAAGTATCTGATCGGGAAGTCGCCTATGAAAATTGAGATGTTCTATGAAAAGACCGACATTAGATTGTGGCAGGAAGACATGCAACTGGATGAAGAGGATGGGCTGCAAGACGTATCTACCAAACCTATTTAGAGTAATGTAGTCGTCAAGCAGTCAAAAGATAATTATGGGAAAGTGGACGTTAATGTTGGAAACCATGGTAAACAAAATGGTAACGAACCAAAGAGAGAAAATGGAAACCCTAGATACAAAGAGGGAATTCCAGGAAGTGACCCCGGTTCCAACTTTTTGAAAGTTAAACAACGTTGAATGACACATTGGAGAACATTTATCTCGATACATGCAGTACAATTCTGTACAAGAAGCCGCCCTTGCGTGAGTCTATAGAAAAAGAACGGGCGACTGGGAAGTTTTGTTTGTTCCATGAGATTTATGGGCATACAACTAATGAATGTCATCACCTCCGAGACATCTTTGAAAAGTTGATTCAAGAGGGAAAGCTAAATGAGTACAAAGCGGCCCTGAGGGATAGGGGGCAAGGGATTTTGGCGCCTAATCAAAGTTATGTGATACCTAGAGCTACAACCCAAGAAAAGGTGAAGGGGATGGTGATCAATGCCATTGTTGGAGGTCCTCATCCAGCGGGGCATAGCGTTCGGACTATGGAACGTTATGTAAACTTCGCAAAACATCTGAACGTTGTGGAGACTAGCACACCTGAAACTTCAAGTTCCATGAAGCAAAGAAGGACGATGACTGATGATATCATTTTCCGCGATCTGGAGTCGATCGGTAAAAGCCCCGAGCATTGACTCGTTGGTCATAACGGCCATTATTGGCCCGACTAGTACAAAAGGTTCTAATTGAAAATGGAAGCTCGTAAACATCTTGTTCAAACAAGCTTATGACTAGGTGAAGTTGGAATTGGCGGACTTGAACCCTGCACCGACCAGATACATAGTTTCAATGAGTCATCCACTTAGCCTGTCAGTCTAATCAACCTATCGATAGAATTGGGAGACAGAAACTATAGGAGAATATGAATGTTTCTGTTTGTTGTCATGAATATAAACTCCCAATACAATGCATTCTCAAGGGGACCGTCCCTAGCTGAGTTTAGAGCTTGTATTGCTGATTGGTGCCTGCTCTTGAAATTCCCGACCGATGGAGGGATCGGAACAGTGCGAGGGGACCAAGTAATAGAGCGAGCCTTCTATTTGGTAGAATGGAAAGAATTGCAAAGAAAAAAATAGCAAGGAATCAGAAGATACCCCTCCCCGTGGAGGGTAAGGAAGCATAGCAACTACAGAAAACATCCTGTCAAGGACCGTCCATCTGCCAACTCGAGGGCATCGATCCAAGAGAGGACGAAGAGCCGGGATGTAGGAAAGAAACCCTGTATGAAACTACTGCGGACATCCTAATCGACAACGATGACCCGACGAGGATCCTGAAGATTGGACCCATCTCAATCCCATCCAAGAGAGGGAGCTCACTGAATTCCTCCACGCTAACCTTGACATGTTTGCATGGACCCATGCTGACATGTGTGAGATTTCACCCTCCATTATGACTCATTCTCTTAGCATCAACCTAAAGTATACCCCTGTAAAGCAGAAGAAGCAGATGCTTGGCCCAGAGAGGTCGGTTGCTCTAAATAAAGAAATTGGAAAGCTTCAAGCCAATGGGTTTATTCTGAGTGCAACTTATCCCAAGTGGATAGCAAACCCTGTGCTTTTGAAGAAGGCCAATGAGAAGTGGTTAACTTGTATCGACTTCTCTAATTTGAATAAAGTTTGCCCCCAAAGACCGCTTTCCCTAACCTAGGATCGATGAACTAGTTGATTCGATCGCGTGGCATGAACTCCTCTCATTCACGGACCCATACTCCGGATATGATCAGATTGCAGTGCATGTTCTAGATTAAGAACATACCAGCTTCATAACCAACCTTGGGCTATATTGCTATGTGGTCATGCCATTCAGACTAAAGAACGCGAGGGCAACATATAAGCATCTGGTCAACTGAATGTTTCATGATCAGATAGGAAAAATGATGGAAGCTTATGTAGATGATATGTTGGTGAAATTGAGGCAATTAGTCGATCATGTTAAAGACTTGTCAGAGTTATTCGACATCCTCTAAAGATATGAGATGAAGCTCAATCCCCTGAAGTGTTTTTTCTATGTAGCATCAGGAAAGTTCTTAGGTTTCATAGTTAGCTCTGGAGGGATCGAAATCAATCTCGATTCGATCTTGGCCATCAACAGAATCTAGGAACCTAGAAGAATCAAGGACGTGCAAAGCTTGGCAGGTAAGGTTGCAGCAATGGGTCGATTTATATCCAAGGCAACCGTCAAATGCTTACCTTTCTTTGAACTGATCAAAAGAGGAAACGAAACTTCGCCTGGACATCTTACCGTGTCAAGGCCTTTTAGAATTTACCTGATCACGTGGACAAACCTCCAATCATGTCCAAGTCGATCGACCATAAAGATTTATTTGTGTATTTGGCGATATTCGTGTATGCAATTAGCTCGGTCCTAATCTGTGAAGAGGATCGGGTACAACAACTAGTTTATTATGTGTGCAAGAAACTAATAGGGTCCAAATGCCACTATCCAAAGATTGAGAAGCTCACCTATAGTCTGCTGGTTGCATCATGAAAGCTCCGACATTACTTCCAGGCTCATCCTATCAAAGTGTTCACCGACCAACCACTATGACAAGTCTTGCAACGACTTGAGGCCAGCGGGAGACTACTTAAATGGAACATTGAGCTGAGTCGGTTCGACCTGGCTTTTGTCCTATGGAAGTCCATCCGAGGGCAAGCATTAGCTAATTTAATAGCTGAGTTCACCATTCCGAAGGACGATAGCTTAGAGGATAATACCAAGCCTCCAGATACCAAGTTGAGAGCATATGCTTGGAAGTTGTACATAGACGGGTGTGTAACAATCGATGTTCTGGCACCGACATAGTATTGTTATCCCCCGAGGGGCGGTCGATCTATTATCCCCTGAGGTTGAATTTCTTGGCTACCAACAATGACTTCGAGTGCGAAATCCTGATTGTTGGGCTCAAACTCACGAGGGACGTAAGAATAACATCACTTAATATTTTCTGTGATTCCCAAATTATTATATTTCTGGTACGGAAAGGGTATCAAACTAAAGAAGTCCGACTTGCGGCCTATCTCAAGAAGGTCGAAGAATTTCCATATTGCTTTGAATAGTATAGCGTTTCCCATATTCCCAGAGAGGAAACCAAAAAGCAGATAGATTGACAAAGCTCGCTAGTTCTAGCAACCCAAGTGAAGCAGAGTTAGTTCCTATGGAGACTTTGAGCATTTCGAGTATCAATCATATGGAGGTCGATCAAACATAAGCCGAACCTGAAAAAGAATCCTGGATGACTCCCATCAAGAATTTTTTCTTGCACGACACTCTTCTTGAAAGAAGGAACAAAAGACGAGCCCTCGTGCGACAAGCCTTAGGTACATCATCTAGCAAGACCAACTTTATAGAAGGGGTTCCTCCATTTCAATGCTTCGATGTGTGACCAATGATGATGTCAAGAGAATACTGAGAGAAGTAAATGAAGGAGAGTGCAATGCTCATATAGGAGGACAAGCACTGGCTAAGAAAGTGCTACGATACAGATACTTCTGGCCGACCGTTGCAAAGATGCGGCCAATTATTCCAGGCGATGTGATAAATGACAGAGGTTTGTTCAAATCCCACGAGCCCCATCGACAGAGCTCACTCAGGTGGTCAACCCTTTCCCGTTTATCGTTTGGGTAATAGACATTATTGAAATCTTGCTAATATCAAAAGAAGGTGCAAAGTATGTGATCATGCCGGTAGACTACTTTACAAAATGGGCGGAAGCCGAACAAATGACCACGATCACGACCAAACGAGTCATCAATTTTATTGTCAGGAATATTATATGTCACTTTGGCTTGCCCCGGACTATCACAACTGACAATGGGAACCAACTCAATAGCTCAGAATTCAGAGACTTCTGTGAACGATATCGCATCGAGAAAAGTACACAGTAGTTGCGCACCTGCAATCCAATGGACAAGTTGAAGCAGTTAACAAAATTATTAAATATATCTTGAAGAAATGATTGGAATAAGCCAAAGGCAAATGGTTTGATGAGCTTCCTTTAGCCCTTTAGGCTCGAACCACCCACAAGACTGCCACCGACCATACTCCTTTTGCCTTATCTTACAGATCATAAGTTGTCATTCCCATAGTGCTTGAAGTTCCTTCCTATAGAACTACGTAATGATCCATTATCAAACAAAGCCCTTCTCTTGGAATCATTAGACATAATTGATGAAAAAGAGAAGAAGAAAACCTCCGTACCAAAGCTCACCGGCGGAGGGTGTAACGACCCCCATTCTACGCATCATAGGATCGTAGGATATTTATTTCTGTCACATACGAAGTCGTATGGTCATGTAACTTTGGGAGACGACTATAGGGGTCATTTCCCATGTTCATGATTTTTCCCGATTTTTAAATGACCATTTTACCGCTGGTTGGCACTGTTTTGGCCATAACTTTTGACTGGGAAGGAATTTTGACCTGAAACCACCTCCATTGGCTCCGGATGATGGTTTCTCTTTCCGTAGAGTGGTCACATTAGCCAAACGAACTCACCGTTTGGGAGATATGGCTGAAACAAGTTTCAGATGGTGAAAAACAGCTTAATTGGGCTTAAACGGGTGATTAGCAGCTAGGCCCAAGGGGAATTTCGGGTTTAGAGGTATAGGAGGACTGATTAGGGTTAGGTCATCACTTTCATTTCAGTTTTGAGCCGCCACAAACCTTCTTGAGACCTTGGTAATGGCTTCCATCCTCTAAAATCACTCCAAAACACATTTTTAGCGAAGATTAAGCCTAAACTACATCAAAACAAGGCCGAATAGCAACAAAGCAAGGTTGGAGCTGCTGCTATACATAGGAATTCGACCGAAACAGAGGATATTTCAGATTTGGTGTTTCATTTGTGGCCAAGGTGAGTGATTTGCATAGTTTTTGCACTAATTACGGTGATTAAGGGTAATTAGTGAAGATTAGCGAATTTATACGTAAATAAATTCTGGAAAAATTCTTAAAATTCTAAAATAATGTTTTAAGGCTCTGTTAGAAATTTGGATTAATTTCGATGTGTTTTGCTAATCGTATGCTTAAACATGATCAAGAGGGATTATAGGAAAATGTGAGGTTTTGGCCACTTTTGATCCATTTTGATTCATTTAAATTGTTGTTTGTTGCTTGTGGTTGCTGTTATAAGTTGCTATGATCCTTTGGTATGCTTTGTGGTTGATTCCAATAGTTAGATTGGTCGAAAACGCCGTCGAGAGGCGTATAAACACTTGCTGGAAGCTGCAGGAATCAGTGCAGGAAATCGGATCGGATCGCCCCTATCCGACCCGAACCGCCCATTTCCCTTCATCACGAACCGAACCGGATCGTTATAGCGAAGCAAGCTGCGCCACGAGCTGAAGGATCCGACCCGATCCGAGAAGTCGCGATTCAAGGCTTGGTGATCGAAGATTCCGACCCGACCCGCCTGGAGGGATAACGACACGATCCGATCTGATCACCTTGAGGACAACGAACCAGAGACTCGAAGGAGGGCGAAGGACTTGGAGCTATGACCAGGAGGCGTGACCCGAGCCGTGGCGTGGTGGAGAACCCGATCCGATCCAGATGGGACTGGAAGCCACGAACCGATCCAGTGTACCATGAAGGACTCCGATCCGAACTGTCATAAGGGAGAGGCAGGGATCCGACCCGAACCGATGGTGCCCTCCGATCCGACCCGAAGTAGCAGTCACGAACCGAGACGATGAAGATCACGATCCCAATGATGATGTAAGGGATCCGAACCGACCTGGTGATGATCCATAACCCGAGATGCAAAGGAAGTCCAAATGAGAAGTTAGAGCCCAAGATTCAGATGGGAATCAACGAGTTCGCTTCATGGTTGGGCTTTGCTGCGGGATGCGTGCCAAGGAGTTATCGATGTCTATAGCTTTGGACCACTATGGTAGGAGGTACGAAGGCGGATTCAGGGCCATTATGGCATCGGTAGAACCAAGGGCTACGACCAATGAAGTGGGTCATTGAAATGTTGGTCATGACTCCAAGTGTTTGGCTTGGTCACAGCAGGGTTTCTACAAGTCGGGATTCGTTGTTACCTCAGTTTGTCTAGTGTTCCAATGTGGTAGATATCGTATACTTTACGCACTGAGTGAGAGACGTGAGGATGGTTGCTATGCTTGATTTGTTTGACATACACACCCCACCCCCGTATTCTTACACCATTCATTATGGCACCTTAGGGCATTGTACGGTAGGTGGTACTAACTCTTTGGTTGCAGGTCCAGGTTCAGGTATGGTTTAGTATACCTGTTATTACTTTGTTTAGATGCTTATCGCTCACACCAGGCTTTATGTCTGACCCAGAGTTTTATGTCTCTTCTTATTACTCTGGGTGCTCACACGAGCAGACTAGAGACAGGTTAGCTGGTGATGCACGGGTAGATGATCCGGAGACGAGCAGGAGGCTTCCACGTAATATATATATAGTATTCTCCCTGTGTTGTTGAAGATCACTGCTTGGGCATTGTTGGTGTATCTTCTACTTCAGCTTTCTTTTGCTTTGAGACAGTTTGAAAGTTGTAATAAGCTGTATTCTGAATTTTCCGCTGCTATGATGTTTAGTTTTGACTTTCAGCTTATGCACTGTCTCTCCTGTTTATGTCAAGTATGTTATTATCATATTTTATTCCATGCGTTGTGAGACATTCTACAAGTTCCTTGATTAGTTCATTCTCTTCTTTCTTCTCTTCTGACGACCGTTCTGTGCTAGCTGGGCATGTGTACAGCGCACTTTCGGAGGAAATGCAGGCTGGTGCGGGACGGGCCGTCACACTTGGTATCAGAGCTCTAGGTTGCGTAGTTAACCTAGGGAAGTTATCGGGGAAAGATATTATACGTATACGAGAGAGCGTATTTGTGATTACTTTGGTTTTTAAAAGCTATATATATACTATTAGTAGTATAGGGATGAAGTCGTACTGCACTAGCACCACTATGGAGTCGTTAATCGTTTCCTTTTTCAGATTGACGATGAGCCAATATACTAGAGGTGCTGGTAGGGGAGCCAATAATGGGAATGCTGCTGACATGAGGACGATGTTTACTGACCTCATGAGAGAGATGCTTAGAGATGTGCAGAGGGCAGCTCCCAATGGTGGAAATGGTGGTGGTCCAATAGTGCAGGCGCCGAGGGTCGACTTCGCCAAGCTAAACAAGGATTATACTAGCCTTGGTGGGAAGCCGTTTCACGGAATGGAGTCGGCCACGGACGTTCAAGATTGGTTGGATAGTTGCGAACGTATCTTCGAGGATTTGGGTATCGAGGATGCAATGAAGAGAAAGCTAGCGTCCCGTCAGCTGCAAGGGCGGGCAATGAATTGGTGGAATGCTATAAAGGCAGCCACTCCCGAAGATCAAATTACTTGGGAGCAGTTTAAAGCTCGCTTCAGTGAGAAGTTCATTCCAGCTGCTCAGAAGTCAATGCTGTTTAAGAAATTCTTGGAGCTCAAGCAGAATGGCAGGGCTGTCTCAGAGTATATTGCTGAATTTGACACTTTGTCAAAATATGGGTTATCTCTTATTGATACTGCCGAGAAAATGAATGAGAAATTCATAACTGGTTTGGATCAGTACTTGGGGGAAAAACTTATTAACCACATCGATGAGTCGTTTGAGTCGATTGTAGGGAAAGCATTAAGATCAGAAAGTCTCTACCCTAAGTCGAAGACTGAGGTTGCATCTGCAGAAGAGCCAAAACCACAAGCAAGTGGTGGAGGCAAGGGTGGTTCCTAGAATAAGAGAAAGCAGAACCAGGCTAAGGATGGCCAGAAGAAAAAGAATAAGCAGGATGTGGAGTGCTTCAGCTGTGGTAAGAAGGGCCATTATGCTAGTAATTGTCGGGCCAAGCCAGCGGATAGGAAGTGCTTCAATTGTGGCCAATTGGGACATCACAAGGACAAGTGTCCACAGCCCCCTAAAGAAAAGCAAATGGTGAAAGCATATGCCCTTAATGCTATTCCTTCTTCGTCGAATGCCCCAACTGCGGCGGAGAAAGGAAAGAATGTCGTCATTCAAGGTATGCTTTCTGTTTATGATGTTCCTGTTAGAGTTTTGTTTGATACCGGAGCTTCCAGTTCTTTCATATCCAGTGACCTGGTAGATAGGTTGGGATTGGAGCCCGAGATTGTCGATAGACCTTTAGTAGTGACGAACCCGATTGGCGGTTCGACTAGCCTTAGCATGATTTGTCGTAATGTGGTCTTATCGAGTCATGTATGCATGTTTGTTTGTGATTGCTTTGTTTTGGGCTTTACTGGGTTTGGCATTATTTTGGGAGTAGATTGGCTCCAAAGATACGGGGTGGTGGTAGACTGTGAGGGCTTGTTGGTGACAGCTAGAGCGGATGATGGGCGGAGGATAGTGTTTGGTGGTCTACCCAGTAAGGGGGTATTGGCTAGTTTTCTAAACTCCCTCGACATTCCGCATAGTGAGTTGTCAGGTTTGCCCGTGGTTGGCCAGTATCCGGATGTTTTCGAAGAAGTGACCGGACTTCCACCACACCGAGAGATTGAGTTCCGTATTGATTTGGTAAAAGATGCCAGGCCTATAGTGATGCCACTTCGTCGTATGGCACCAAGGGTGCAGCGAGAGCTCGAGGTGCAAGTCAGCGATCTTTTGAAGAAGGGATTTATCAGAAGGAGTGTTTCTGAATGGGGAGCACCAGTTGTGTTTGCTACCAAGGCGGATGGTTCCCTTCGTTTGTGTGTAGACTACCGCGAGTTGAATAAAGTGACGAGGAAGAACAAGTATCCTCTACCGCGGATAGATGATTTGTTTGATCAGTTGAGTGGCGCGAGAGTATTTTCTCAATTGGATCTCGCGACAGGTTTTCATCAGCTTAGAGTGGAAGCTGAGAGTATAGCTAAAACGGCATTTCGGACGCCGTCTGGATTTTATGAATGGTTGGTTATGCCATTTGGGCTGACTAATGCCCCGGCATATTTTGTGGATCTTATGAATAGGGTATTCAGAGATCAGTTGAATAAGTTTGTCCTTGTGTTCGTTGATGATATTTTGGTCTATTCGAGGACAGAGGAAGAACACAAGGAACATTTAAGAGTAGCGATGGAGGTGTTGAGAAAACACCAATTGAAAGCAAAGTTTTCTAAGTGCCACTTCTGGAAGAGGGAAGTGAGGTTCTTGGGCCATGTTGTATCAGAGAATGGTATTGCCGTGGACCCAGCGAAGGTGGCTACGGTACAAGATTGGCCTACGCCCAAAAATGCAACAGATGTAAGAAGTTTCTTGGGGTTAGCGGGATATTATCGTAAGTTTATCCAAGGTTTCTCCAAGATAGCAGCACCATTGACCCAGTTGACCAAGAAGAATCAAGCTTTTGTCTGGGATGAAAGGTGCGAGAATGCATTCAAAAGTCTAAAGGACAAGCTGACAAGCGCACCAGTGTTAGTCATTCCTAAGGGGGATGAAGAGATGACGGTATACACGGATGCCTGTGGTACCGGACTGGGTGCTGTATTGATGCAAGGCGGTAGGGTTGTAGCTTACGCAAGTCGGCAATTGAAACCGCACGAGAGAAGATACCCTACCCATGATTTAGAATTGGCAGCGATCGTGTTCGCGTTAAAGATGTGGAGACACTATCTCTTGGGAGAAAGATTTGAGCTTTTTACAGATCATAAGTCGTTAAAGTATCTCTTCTCTCAGAAAGATCTGAATCTCCGTCAGCAGAGATGGTTAGAGTTCTTAGCTTCCTATGATTTTGACATCGCATACACACCAGGAAAGGGCAATGCGGTGGCTGATGCATTGAGTAGAAGACATGCCAGTTTAGGGGCTATGTTCCTTGAGTGGAAGCAACTGGAGTTTATCGCGGGGTTTGATTTCAGACCAAAGTGCGAATTGGATCCAGAAATGTTAGCAAGTTTGACGATCAGACCCACTTTGATTGAGCGAATCGGCTCTAGTCAGAGGGACGATCCTAATCTATTGGAAATCATCTCCAAATTAGAGATGGGTATCGATGAGGGGATGAACAAGTATGGGCTTGATCGAGATAGATGGCTTAGAAAGAATGGAAAGCTTGTTGTACCCAATGTCAATGGATTGAGGGATGAAGTGCTTAGAGAATGTCATCACTCAAAGCTGACTATACACCCCGGTGGTAATAAGATGTATCGAGATATGAAGCAGACTTACTACTGGGAAGGGATGAAAAGAGACGTTGGGAAGTTTATATCCAAGTGCATGAATTGCCAGCTAGTTAAAGCCGAGCAAAAGAAGCCTAGTGGGTTGTTACAACCATTAGAAATTCCCGAATGGAAATGGGAGCAAGTCTCAATGGATTTCATCGATGGTTTACCAAGGACTAGATCGGGATATGACAGCATTTGGGTAATTGTAGATCGACTGACTAAAAGTGCAAGGTTTATACCAGTCAAATCGACTAGAACGGCAGCTAAGTTAGCAGAATTATATATGAAGTGGGTAGTGAGATTCCATGGAGTACCTAAAAGCATTGTGAGTGACCGAGACCCGTTGTTCACTAGTGGGTTTTGGAAGAGCTTACAAGAGGCTCTAGGGTCAGAGTTACATCTCAGTACCGCATATCATCCTCAGACCGACGGTCAGACGGAGAGGGTGAACCGTATTTTGGAAGATCTCTTGAGAGCATGTATATTGGATTTTGGTGGATCATGGGATGACCATTTGCATCTAGTAGAGTTTGCATATAATAATAGCTACCAATCCAGTATCGGTATGGCTCCATATGAAGCTTTGTACGGAAGACCGTGCAACTCACCATCATGTTGGATAGAGACTGGCGAGAAGTTTACGCTTGGACCAGATGTGGTGAGGGAAACTTCAGATAAGATCAAGATCATTCAACAACGAATGAAGGCAGCCCAAGATAGGCAGAAAAGTTATGCTGATAAGAGAAGAAGAGACTTGAAATTCTCCGTTGGTGACTTGGTGTTTGTCAAGATCTCTCCGTTGAAGAGTGTAATACGATTTGGCAGAAGAGGCAAGTTGGCACCAAGATTCGTTGGCCCATTCCCTGTTCTTGAACTAGTCGGGAATTTGGCATATAGAATTGACTTACCAGAGAAAATGGCGGGAGTTCACAACGTATTTCATGTTTCCCAACTAAGGAAGTTCGTTCACGACTCAGATATGGCTATTTCACCTGATCAGTTAGAGGACTTCGAAGTAGAACCCGAGGCGGTTGGGAACCGCAAGCCGGCCCGTATTGTCGAGCACGACATGAAGCAACTTCGAAGGAAGGCGGTGAAGTTAGTCAAGGTTCAGTGGAGCGAGGACGAGAAAGATTGTACTTGGGAGACAGAGGAGAACATTAGGAAGTCACACCCAGAACTCTTTGCCTGGTAAGATTTTGACTTCGATTTAGTTTTCCGCATGCTAGGATAGACTTGTTTGCTTGTTTTGCATGATTGATTGTGGTATGCGGTTGTTAGGCATGCGGGATCCTTTGTATGTTTTGGGTTAAGGAATTTCGGGGGCGAAATTTCTTAAGATGGGAAGAGTGTAACGACCCGCATTCTACGCATCATAGGATCATAGGATATTTATTTTTGTCACATACGAAGTCGTATGGTCATGTAACTTTGGGAGACGACTATAGGGGTCATTTCCCATGTTCATGATTTTTCCCGATTTTTAAATGACCATTTTACCCCTGGTTGGCACTGTTTTGGCCATAACTTTTGACTGGGAAGGAATTTTGACCTGAAACCACCTCCATTGGCTCCGGATGATGGTTTCTCTTTCCGTAGAGTGGTCACATTAGCCAAACGGACTCACCGTTTGGGAGATATGGCTGAAACAAGTTTCAAATGGTGAAAAACAGCTTAACTGAGCTTAAACAGGTGATTAGCAGCTAGGCCCAAGGGGAATTTCGGGTTTAGAGGTATAGGAGGACTGATTAGGGTTAGGTCATCACTTTCATTTCAGTTTTGAGCCGCCACAAACCTTCTTGAGACCTTGGTAATGGCTTCCATCCTCTAAAATCACCCCAAAACACATTTTTAGCGAAGATTAAGCCTAAACTACATCAAAACAAGGCCGAATAGCAACAAAGCAAGGTTGGAGCTGCTGCTATACATAGGAATTCGACCGAAGCAGAGGATATTTCAGATTTGGTATTTCATTTGTGGCCAAGGTGAGTGATTTGCATAGTTTTTGCACTAATTACGGTGATTAAGGGTAATTAGTGAAGATTAGCGAATTTATACGTAAATAAATTCTGGAAAAATTCTTAAAATTCTAAAATAATGTTTTAAGGCTCTGTTAGAAATTTGGGTTAATTTCGATGTGTTTTGCTAATCGTATGCTTAAACATGATCAAGAGGGATTATAGGAAAATGTGAGGTTTTGGCCACTTTTGATCCATTTTGATTCATTTAAATTGTTGTTTGTTGCTTGTGGTTGCTGTTATAAGTTGCTATGACCCTTTGGTATGCTTTGTGGTTGATTCCAATAGTTAGATTGGTCGAAAACGCCGTCGAGAGGCGTATAAACACTTGCTGGAAGCTGCAGGAATCAGTGCAGGAAATCGGATCGGATCGCCCCTATCCGACCCGAACCGCCCATTTCCCTTCATCACGAACCGAACCGGATCGTTATAGCGAAGCAAGCTGCGCCACGAGCTGAAGGATCCGACCCGATCCGAGAAGTCGCGATTCAAGGCTTGGTGATCGAAGATTCCGACCCGACCCGCCTGGAGGGATAACGACACGATCCGATCACCTTGAGGACAACGAACCAGAGACTCGAAGGAGGGCGAAGGACTTGGAGCTATGACCAGGAGGCGTGACCCGAGCCGTGGCGTGGTGGAGAACCCGATCCGATCCAGATGGGACTGGAAGCCACGAACCGATCCAGTGTACCATGAAGGACTCCGATCCGAACTGTCACAAGGGAGAGGCAGGGATCCGACCCGAACCGATGGTGCCCTCCGATCCGACCCGAAGTAGCAGTCACGAACCGAGACGATGAAGATCACGATCCCAATGATGATGTAAGGGATCCGAACCGACCTGGTGATGATCCATAACCCGAGATGCAAAGGAAGTCCAAATGAGAAGTTAGAGCCCAAGATTCAGATGGGAATCAACGAGTTCGCTTCATGGTTGGGCTTTGCTGCGGGACGCGTGCCAAGGAGTTATCGATGTCTATAGCTTTGGACCACTATGGTAGGAGGTACGAAGGCGGATTCAGGGCCATTATGGCATCGGTAGAACCAAGGGCTACGACCAATGAAGTGGGTCATTGAAATGTTGGTCATGACTCCAAGTGTTTGGCTTGGTCACAGCAGGGTTTCTACAAGTCGGGATTCGTTGTTACCTCAGTTTGTCTAGTGTTCCAAAGTGGTAGATATCGTATACTTTACGCACTGAGTGAGAGACGTGAGGATGGTTGCTATGCTTGATTTGTTTGACATACACACCCCACCCCCGTATTCTTACACCATTCATTATGGCACCTTAGGGCATTGTACGGTATGTGGTACTAACTCTTTGGTTGCAGGTCCAGGTTCAGGTATGGTTTAGTATACCTGTTATTACTTTGTTTAGATGCTTATCGCTCACACCAGGCTTTATGTCTGACCCAGAGTTTTATGTCTCTTCTTATTACTCTGGGTGCTCGCACGAGCAGACTAGAGACAGGTTAGCTGGTGATGCACGGGTAGATGATCCGGAGATGAGCAGGAGGCTTCCACGTAAATATATATATAGTATTCTCCCTGTGTTGTTGAAGATCACTGCTTGGGCATTGTTGGTGTATCTTCTACTTCAGCTTTCTTTTGCTTTGAGACAGTTTGAAAGTTGTAATAAGCTGTATTCTGAATTTTCCGCTGCTATGATGTTTAGTTTTGACTTTCAGCTTATGCACCGTCTCTCCTGTTTATGTCAAGTATGTTATTATCATATTTTATTCCATGTGCTGTGAGACATTCTACAGGTTCCTTGATTAGTTCATTCTCTTCTTTCTTCTCTTCTGACGACCGTTCTGTGCTAGCTGGGCATGTGTACAGCGCACTTTCGGAGGAAATGCAGGCTGGTGCGGGACGGGCCGTCACAGAGGGTCTCTCAATATTATAACAAGAAGGTTCGACACAAGACATTCGATGTTGATGAACTTGTCCTAAAATGGGTCTTCACGACTCCCGTTCATATGGGCTCTAAGTGGGAAGGGCCCAACGTCACCCAACAGAAGCTTGATAATGGAACCTTTAGGCTATCGACTGTTGATGGCGAACCTTTTCAGAGAGCAAGGAATGCGGAGCATTTACGATCTTATATTTCTAGAACTTTTGTTTACTTATTATTTCATCTATTTTAGTACTGTAATAAGATGTGTCTTATCACCCATAGGCTCCTTTCTTGCTCTACATCATTACTGTAATGATTATATGTTGTGATCCGACCAGCATTAGGACAAATGCTAACCCCCCAACCTACCGGTCCATGTCAAGACGAGTCAACCTCGCTCAAGAATCGGAAGGGACTATGGGAAGACTAACTTCGAGCTTGATATTGGCACTCGATCCTTCGGACCACACTTTGTTGACCAAAAGTGAGGATGATGCTGATGTAAAAAACATGACTAGCTGTTTTTAACAACTCCGATTCTCTTGATTAGGGAAGGAGTATAAAACTATGGATGAGTCTAAAATGGTGCACACCAACTAAAAACCACTCGATCCTTGGAACTATAACCCTTAACGACTAGAGGGAGAGTATAGTAGACTTACGTACTCCTAGCCATGATTGTTCGATCCTCAAACCAGTCGATCAGATCTTATGATCGATATGAAAAATTGATAACCGAACCGATCCCCCACGACATGTGGGGCATGTGGATGGATAAATGATCCGAATACGAGTTTCACTTGAAAATGATCCTCAGAGTTTGAAGTGAACTAGGGACGTTAATATTTCTTCCTTAGGACTTTCACAAATACTTAGACACATTACAATACAAGTATTTGAAAGCGATAAACATCGTTAAACATCAATACGAGTTTTTATTACAAAGACAACATTGTTTACATGTACATCATAAGACTTCTGAACTGGGGAGGCTTGCTACCAGACTTCTCCATTTCCTCCTTTTCTCTTTCCCTTTTCCAGATCAGCTCTTGCATTTCCACAATAGTCAAACGATGCTTTAGTAGTTTGGGCATACTACCAAAAGGAATAGAGAGATTGGGCGTTGTTGATGGGCAATGCTTTTTTTTGCTGGGGTCAACCGGAGATGGAAAAGGAGCCACGTGGACGGATGAAAGTAAAGTTGGTGGAATACTTTGGAGGGGTCAAATGTTGAGGGCTTCATCGGACAGTACAGCTTTAAGGGAAAAAAATTCCTCATTCTTAGCCTTCATCTCCGCAATAGATGGGAGGTCAGACTTCTTGATGTCACCCACAAACTCTATGTCATCATCATCTGATTCGAGATGGATCGCCTCTGGTTCCTTCGGAGCATCGGTTACTTCATCATGACCGCCAAGGACAGTGATGGGATCCCTCTCTGGTGCTATAGCATTTTCCCCAGTGACTTCTTCAGTCAATGGAGTACCTATGACAGGAAGAACAAAAGTTATGGATGAAGGAACACATGATCGATGAACTTAAGAAGGAAGGAGTGAGTTACCCTCGGTTACAAAGTGGGTTACCCTCGGTTACAGACTCCGCCGTTGATCTAAAGCCTTTATTTCAAAAGCCGAGGCCACTTAACTTTTCTTGGGCAAGGGGAGAAGAGGATCATATGCACTATGTTCCTCCACTACACCAGAGGATTGATTTAGGGGAGGAGGAATATATGACTAACTTACCTCGACATATGTAAATGGGAGATATGCTCCCGTCTTACTTGTGTCTGCCTCAAGGACTGACTTCCCTTTGGCCTTGTATGGTTCGGCATCTCTTAATGTCTTTAGCTTTTTTTTTCCTTCAGCCAATACCTCTTACTCATCATCATGCAAATATTGAGTGATCAAAACTTCCTCGTCTACTGGATTACGCTTTGCCACCTCAACCTCCTCTCTCATAAACATCTCTCATGCATCGGTTAACACCCACTAATAATCTCTCATCGGAGACAAGTTTTGGTGGGAGGACACGGGAGAAAAACCGCAGAATGTTGGCGCCAAACCTCTTGCTTATTTCTCTTTTCTCAATGACGTGTTTGGCTTTGATCAAATGGACTTCAATTTCATGTTGGAGATGAGCACTGCCAACATTTTCGATTACAGCAACGGCGGGCCCCTTGGCCTGTTTTCTCGCAAGCTCGGACGAATCAAGATGGGCTTTAAGGTCATGTACCTCCCTATCCAATCGATCCTTGTCATTATGTACGGACTCGTTTTCAGTTCTTAAGGATGCACACTTCTGGCACACCGACTGACATCAAGCCTCTAAGCCCCTCAATATTTCTTGGTACTTTTCACTAAGAGCGACCACCTCAGAATCACACTCTTTTGTCCTCTTTTGGAGAAACTCAATAGTCCTCCTCCTAATCTCTAGATCCCTCTGCAAGCATTCATTTTCTTCTGTTCTACTCCTAACCACTTCACACACTTGTCTTGCGTGTGCATACATCGCATTATATTGGGTTAGGGTGAAGTCAACATTCGATCTGGTTTGATCAAGGTTCGAAAGGAATGGTTGCACCATTGGGGAATGATCAATTTCGGTAAAATAAAGATCTGGGAAGATCTCCTCCATCTCCCTGACTCGGTCGGTGGTGGCCCTCTCTTGATCCGTAGAAACCGGAACTGGGGAACTTTTTCCAAGATGGCCAGGAGGAGGGATAGAGTCATATCCGTGGGGTCCAGCCGACAGCGCCTCGGGAGAAGGGTTGACAGTAAGTGTGGGATAGACTGGAACAACTTTATTAGAGGCTTTATCATTGTCTTTAGGGGTCTCATCCTAAGGACGGGATGAAGATCGATGCTTGGAAGATTCAGGTCTTCCTCCTTTCCAGGGTACATACTCCCATTTGCTTTCTTCTCCTTATGTTCTTGATCTCCGTTCTCCCTCCTTTTTCTCTTTCGAGATTTTTCTTCTTTCGTTTTCTTTTTCCTCTCTTTCTCTTCGTTCTTTCTGCAACCATCGTCCCCATGCTTACCCTCTTGCCTTACTTGTTGTGGGGCCGACCCAACAGGTTCGCCTTCCTCCAAAAAAGACTCAAAGTTCTCAAGATAAAACTCTTCATCTAAAGCACTTGTAGTATGTCAAAGAAATTTTGGTTAATATTCAATATACACAAGAGAAAATGGTGTTGGATGTGCAATGTATTCTCTAAAGAAGTTCTCCTAAACTAACCAGAGCTTGAAACTTGGTGTGTATCTCTGATGTCTTGAAGATCGGCTAGTATGACATCTTCCCCGGACTTAGTATGGAAGAACGATTCCGGGTCAAAGTTTTGAGAAGGAATGATTGTATCCAGCATTTCCACATTTTGTAAGTCGCGGAAAGGAAAATCCGATTCTTCCTCTTGGGGATCATGAACAAAAGGATCTCTTCTAACATCAGAGTCTTTCGGTCGGAGGTCGGCAAGCTCCACTCCAACTTATTCATGACTCACCTTACCTGGAGCATCTCTAACCTGGTCCTCCTGCATTATTAGCAGGTTAGACTCCTAAATTATTCTTTTCAAGGCAGGCCTTTTTCCCCTTTCTTTGGGACGAGCATTCTTTTTCCCTTCGGACGAGGGCGGGACAGATGACCCCTCAACTGGGGGCACGACCGTGGCAATTGTTGGTGTCTTTTGGGAAAGAGAAACCTCATCCTAAGTGTTGTGCAAAGAAGAAGATCGGTCAACTAAGGGTCCTACGATCGTCCCCTTATTCAGGAGATGATAACGGCCCAGTTTTGTATCGGTCAAAAGCTTCTTGTAGTGTTGACTCTTCTCAAGAGCGGCCAAGGTATCATAGCGCTTTTGGAACATTCCCCATTTGATCCTTTTTGGCTCATTACCTACATGGAAAAATTCGTACGAGAAGCTTACTTGTGATTAATTCAACTAAGATGAAAGACTCACTACATTGGAGCCAGCGGCAAACACATCCTGGTTGTTGTTTAATATAGAACCAATCATGCTTATTGTCACCAATTTCTCTAGGGATTCCCTCGACTATTTTTGAATTACGGACGAACTCAAAGAAAAGAAAAGAGGGGGGACTTTTGCTCTTGATGTCTAAAGTTGAAGAAAAACACTATGTCATCAAGTATTGGGGGTTGGTTAAGATACTTCATGTAAAGGACATATAAGGACAATATGTTGGGTATGTGGTCGGGTGAAGCTGCATAGGAGCTAGATTCATTTTCCTTAGAATGGCAAGTACAAAAGAGAAGAAAAGGGGGGATAGCCCTGACGGAGCACATTGGGTGAGTGAGTGAGTGCCATTTAGCCACTCGACGGATTAAGAGGACGATCCATCTATGTGGGAGCAAGGTAATCAAGCCATGGAATCTTATGTTTTGCACTTAAGTTTCTTAGTTGTCTCTCGCTCATTGTACCGGGACAAGAGTCGGGGGGGAGCTTTTAGAAAGTTAGCCCCGGGAAGGGTATCGGGTGTGACTTCTGTCTCGCTTGATTCTCCCATTTCAGCAATAGGAGGCGGATCGGTTAATCGACCATGGGTTTTGATGTTAAAATCGGACTTTGGATCAGTCAGATTGATGAGATCGTAACATTTCGACATAAGAATTTATGTGTGTATACAAAAGAAGGTGACAGTTTAAGTCAAAAGCTATAATCGAGAGTGTGTTCTACTTTATGACTTTCAATCGAAAAAGAAGCCGACCAATAACCTCACCAACCTAAGGCTGGATACGGTCCTCAAACATGATGAAGGCGATCATTTATTCTACAACGTTGGGCTACAAGCACCGATTTAAGGTCATCCATTATCTCCTTCTACCTGACCATGTCAAGAGCCATCATCATTGCCTAAGCACTCCCGTATAATCACACTCTCTCTTCCACTGCCATGTGTCCTGAGAGTTGATGGCACCTTGAAATTTTAAATGTTTCGAAAGCGAGATATCTCTTCTTCCCCTAACTCTTCATGGATACAATTTTTTCCTCACCATCGATTATCACCGCTTATGCCATCAGAAGCATATACGATTGTCGCCTCACCATCTGGCCAAAATTACGGCGAGTTCAACGCCGGCGACTTAGACTGTAAGTCATATGGAATATGAATTGAAACAGAAAAAGGAAAGTAGGGAGGATTTATATGCAAAATCATAGGGTTTTAAAAATGAGGAAAATAACATCAATACCTGAGAAGGAATCGGGGAAGACAATCTTGATCTTCGTCAAAGTTTTCAAAAATAACTGAATCAGCTGCAGTTAAAACGTGAAAGTAAATAAAGAAGGTGGGCTAGCCTCTTGTGATAAAACAAAGGGACTCTTCATTTTCGTTGACATGACTTCTGAATTTACTACTGGAGCTGACGCATCAATACATTACTTAGCCAAGCCTGACTGAATAGACGCACGACTGCAGAGCTCGATTTTCTTGCAGTAGGAATGATTCCAAATAAAATATACAAAGCATACCCTATTCTTAACATGACATACTTGGGGGGGGGGGGCAGAGTGTTGGCCAACCTTTTGGTAAGGCAATCAAAATTCATTGACGTCGCATACTTCGGCCCATTGATGAATCGACTTAAATCTAATAACACAAGTCAAACACCAAAGCCAAATATGCGGTCCAACTAGAGCCCATTATATTCAAACTGACTGGGTCAGGTTCCGCCTAACTCAATTCAAGATACTCTCCTAAAGATTTGGTCTTACTCTGACTTAACCGCTCCTACCTCGATGATCAGATATTAGATGCCATCTATCACTGTGAATTCAAATCATGCCGCCATTCATGAAAAGAACTCCTCTTCGGGATCTCCTAAAATCTTGGATCTGAGGACACATATCTCAGCCAATTTGAATGTTATTGCACCTATAAATAGACCTTCTGGGCTCAGAAGAAGTTTTTTTTTGAAAATTCCTGATTATATCGTTATTGTGTCTGTTATTTTGTAATAGATCATTTGATATAAGAAGATTATAATGTGGGCGTAGGCTCATTAACGCCGAACCACTATAGACTTGTGTTTGATTATTTTCCTCTTCATTTTTCATTTATCTGTCTTCATTTTACTCTCTACAATTTTATCTCTTGGGTGTTGTGCCACATTTTGGTGTCAACAATATCCAACTAAGGAGATTGTACATTTATTTTTACTATTACACATAATGTTATCGTACTATGAAGCTCTTGTGCATATCCCTTGTGTGTGTATTTAAATCTTCGATGATATTTCTGTATTCATGTATATGCTGCATAGTTGGATAGTGTATATATGTTGTATATTACGGTTGTATAGTTGTTGTCATTAAAATCATGAATTAGAGATCTAATATTCTCACCCTTTTTGATGATGACAATTATAAAATCACAATTATATAAGTACTCCCCTTGAGTTCGTGATCCCTATATTTTATCTCCCCCTCTGGCACTATCAAAAAGTACAAGAGTCATGTACAAAGAAAATGTCAAACCAACCCAAATAATCACACAACACACATAATACATGTGTCTTAGAGTTTGATACAGACCAAGTAAAAAATAGTGTGAATAAGTTAATTATTAGAACGACAACTTATGAATTTGTGAAGTACCCCTATAAGTCAGAAGATTGATCGTTGTAAGCGGAATTTGGCCATTGTGATTCGTCATGATATTCAGTATTCTCTTGAATAGACAAACCATGAAATGATTAATAATGGTCGTAATGGGGTGCATCCTCTATAGGCCATGAGCTCTCTTCTTCCTCTTCCTCCTGTAGCACAGTTATAGGTCCTCAGGATCCTTACCGGGTGCATTCTTCTATAAATATTCTATAGTAGCACTAGGACCTGGTGGATATTGATGAGATGTAGGAGGTGGAGGTTTTTTTTAGAGAGTGAGAGGAAGACCATGACGACGAATAACTGCGGGCTTTTCTTATAAATTTTCAAAGAGAGGAGACTAATATGTCCAAAATCTTCTAACCTTGGACATTCGGGTAGAAAAGGAACATTCCTAACAAGTGACTTTCTTTCCTAAGATCTTTTGATTAAGGGATAGAATTCTTTGACTATGAAGATTAACGTCATGAATATTTTCTCCCGTCTTAGTAACAATTCGAGCTTCTTGAATTTCTTGATCGAAATAATATTATGTGGGTTCAGTAGGTTCAAATGAGGCTGAAGTCATTGTTGTCATAGTCGTCATCGTTGATGTAAAGGAGTTGGTTATCCATAGCTATGTAACCAATCCACAAAAGGTATAATTCTCGGTGGTGACTTAGGAAGATTAATAAGGAACGCAAAAAGAAATCTGCTTTCTTTAATTTCATTTTCTTCATATTAGATAAATACAAAGTAATTCCTTGTAATTTACGAATCCACATAACATACCCCCTATATGGAATAGTTCGTTTTATCGATGTCCAAAAGCTTTTGATTTATTTGAAAATATATTGAGTCCAAATTACCTTTTCATTTCTGACGATGGCATATAATGCTGTATGATTGTGATCATATACTTGTTCGTGACTGCCAAGCCTCGTAGTAACAGTATTAATCAGAATTCGATTTAGTAAATTTTCCCTTGCAAAAAAATAGAGAGGAGTCAATCTAAGAAATTCATCTTCCCATATAAGGTAAGTGATAAGATCTCTTAGCTTAAAACACATGACATCAATATATTCTAATCGTGTTCCAAAGTAAGGACATTGCAATATTTGATCGAACGTTTTAATATTGAATTTTACAATTTGGCCGTAAACGCTTAACTAAATCCAATTCTCTCCAAACATGAATCGAGCATAGATTAATGAAAAACAAATAGATTGTTAAAGAATCTATAACTCCTTTATTTGATTCATATTCAATTAAATCCCTAATTTCGACATTTGTAATCAAGTCACGAATTGTCATATTTTCGTAAATGACTTAAAGAGTTGAATGGATCTATATGTATGTTATTCTTCTCCAATTCTATCAATCATTCTTTTCCATCTTACTCAAACATTCAAACGTTAATTTGATCTTGGGAGGCTTTCCTTTCTTCATTTTGGGAAGATTCTCCTTGTTGAGTTATTTTATAGTGTTTGTAAACTAGTTTCTTAGGAGCCATGAGTTTGAAAATCGATTTGAGGTTTAATTTGGGGATTAGGGTTTGGTTAAGGAAATGAGTTATTGTAAAAAGTGAGTAAAATGTGAATTTGGTAGAGAGGAAACTGCTAGAAATGATGATTTTCTGATAGATCAGACGTCTGAGATTATTTGACAGACGTATGTGGTTGCTGGGATCAATATCCCGAACCATCAAACAGACGTTTGTGGGGTATTGGCAGACGTCTGTGATTACATGAGGAATTTCTCGATCATCTGAACAGACGTCTGTCGTGTGGTGTTAGACATCTGTGGTTTAGGAAAATAAACCCGAGACTACAGACATAAGTCTGTTAAGTTTTTGTCAAACGTCTGTTGTTTCAGGGAAAAATTTCCAAAAGTTACGACAGGTGTCTGTTGTTTTTTACAGACATCCATACTGAAAGGAGTAGAAAATTTCCTTTTCCTTAAGTTACTTTCAGACTTTCAAGCAGAAATAAATTTTATTAATAATTCTAGAATATTTAATATTATTATAAAAATAAAACAACATATTTATTTCATCAAATAGGATATATACTCATATTATGTATATTTAGATGGATCGCATGAATAATCAGCCTTTTTATCGCATGAGTCCTGCTTGCATTCCATGACTGGCTTTATTGGCGACCATTCAGAACGTTTAGGACTTTGGTGAGATGTTCTTCTTCTTGCCAGAGGTTTTTATGAGTAATGTCACAAGGTGAAGTTGTCTCTTTAAAACATGGTGACTTTTTTATGAGTGCAGTTTTTCATTGGTGAATGACTGCAAATCAAAAATAAGCTTTTTTCAAGAAAACGTAAATGCATCCCTTATCCTTTTTGTTAATAATACTTCTCACGTTGAAGTTCCATCATTTCTTTTTGGTAATTCGATATTTCATCCAATTTTTCATGAATAGATTCATGAGTAGCTAGAGACTTATCTTTCTTAAGTTTCTTAAGTACAGGTGAAAGGCTCCATCGATTTTTGGGAGAACACTACAACAAAAACAATCTATTACAACGTCATTTTTACAATGAGTATCGGCTGCCCATTGTAATAGAGGGATATTACAACGGTCCATTAAGGCATGTTGTAATAGATGCCCTGTACAACACCTTTTTTACAACAGGTACTAGAAGCCTGTTGTAATAGGTCTCTATTACAATGGTTCTTTCTGGCCCGTTGTAATAAATATCAATTTTACAACGTTCACAAAATGCCCATTGTAATAGATGTCAATAGGTGCCAATTTTACAATGGCCAAAATATGCCCATTGTAATCGTTATAATGAATGTCTGCTGTGAATTTTCAATAATAAACAATTAATAATCACAATGTTTTCTTAAAATTAATATTTATTATTTATTAGTATTTAATAATTTATCATTAATAATATTATATATATTAGTCATATGTTACTAATTACTAAATATAATATTGGATTACTAATAATATTTATCATATTAATCATATGTTACTAATATTAATAATCATTAATAATATTACATTAATCATGTGTCACTAATATTTATTATTTACTAATATTTAATAGTTAATCATTAATAACTAATTTACTACTATACAAATTGGTAAAAGTTTTCGAGGGAATCTTCGCCATATGAAATGATCAAATCAACATGATTTTTTTAATATGTGTGCTATATACATTTAAGCAAGAATGACAGGTGAATGAAGTATAAGTTTGCAATTATGAATAAGATATTTGAGAAGAGTACTTAATCAAGGGAATTTAATTCATGATTTTTAATTCAACTAATTTATAATTAATTGATTATTTATTTTTAATTGTGTAATATGCGTTTAGTAATTGCGAATTACATGAAAAAATTGCAAAATTTCATTAAAATAAAAAATTATTTCAAATAAATACATTGTAAAATTTTAATTTGCTCGATTTAGTTCAAAATTATAATTAAGGACTGGTAAATTATAGTTAATATTTATTAATTGCATTAGATAATTAATAAATATAATTAGGGGAGAATAATTATAGTATTAAATATCACTATTAAATAGTTTTCAATTAATATTCAGTATTTAATATTCATTATGTAGTAGTATATAATTGATAATTAAATATTACTATTAAATAATTTAAAAGCGCTAACTAAAAGTTGTGACAAATAATAAATAAATGATATGCATCTATCTAAAAACAAGAGTTATACTATTAAAAATATATTTTATAATCAAGTGGCTCTGTTTATTTCTTAGAATTTAATTTTAAGAATTCAAGATTTCACAAACCATACTCAATACTGATGTGCTAAAAACAAGGGCAGTGATATAGTCACTAATTTAAAGCACTAGATTTAATTTAACCATTGTTGCTATCCGTCATTCACAAAATTAACCCACACGGAAGGAGTCAGTGACTCCCAATTCCTTTCTTCTCACGTTCTTCTTTTCACTTTTTTCTTGGTTTTCTCATTCTGAATCGCGAATCTACAACTAACTTTTCATTGATTTTAGTTTATGTCAGATGAATCTATTCTTCATCGATTTTTTTGTGCATCCCATCAATCGATTGTTGGGTACGGAAGCAGGGCGCAGATCATTGTGGATTTCAGATCTGGTAGTAGTCTGATGAGTATTCAAAGTAGGAAGAACACATGCAGCTATATACTAGTAAGTGTTAACCAGCTTTTTGGTCCAGTTCCCAGGAGAGCATCAGACACGCTCAACTCAACGTACCTCGTGAAGCTGAGGCAGAAAAGGAACACACAGGAGTAAAGGAAACAGGATCAAGAAGGGAGTACACCGCCTGTGGCCTCATGGCATGCAGAAGACGTCCGTAATCCAAGGCCTCGGACCCCGAAGGAGTTACGAGCCTCGACCACCTGGTCCCGGGACCCTCGCGCTCCTCGGAAGAACTGCACCCGGGCATGACGCGGAATTCGTACCCAACCGAGTGCAAATTCTCGCACCATGCCTGGGTTCGAGATTTCGAACCCGGCCTTGGTTCGAAATTTTGAACCCAGTGGTGCAGGGCCTCTAGCCCAGTGGGTGCGAATCTCGCACCCACAGCTGGGCTCGAGATCCCGAGCCTAGCGGGCGCGAAATCTCGTGCCCATGACTGGGTTCGAAATCTCGAGCCCAGCGGAGTGAGATTTCGCGCCCACATCTGGGTTCGAAATTTCGAGCCCACCAGGTTCGAAATTTCAAAACCAGAGGTCTCAAAATTTCGAACCCGTACCCTGGTTCGAAATTTTGAGGCTCAAGGGTGCAGGCTCGAATTTCCTGCATATGGTCACCCTTTTCACCTAATCCTACCTACTCCCACTCCTATTAATATCCCATGGCCTCACACTTCAAAGGGCTTGGATTTACTTCACTTAAGACCTCCATAAAGCTTCATGAGGTCCATTAATGGCATCTCCTATTTGAGGAAGAAGGAGAATTAAATATTCTTTTTCCCAAATACCTAGCATATTTCAATTATGAAAGTGAATGTAATGAGCATGGCTCCACCTTGTAATTCTTGAGTGATTAATAAAGTTCAACATCCTTCTAAAGCGGACGTAGCCTAATCTGCAGCTGAACCACTATAAATACTTGTGTCGTTTACTGCTTTCTCTTACCTAGTCTTGCGACCAAATTAACTATTCCTAATAATAGGAATATTTGGTGTTTACGACATTTTTTGCCGTCAACATTTGGTGCTTTCATTGAGAGCGCGAATTCAAGATTTGCGTCTTTCTTCCGCGTTATCATCTCGACTTCGACAAGCATAGGGTTCCTTGCTCAACCCGTTGTCGGGTCCGCTTACGATGGTAAAGAAGTCAAAGAACGCAATGGTCGGCTCTTCAGCCGTAGCCGAGGCCGACACCTCCCAACAACCTCAACCGGTAGATGCCCCGACCCCTAATGAAACTGTCCCTCTTGTTGTGGACCCCGATAAATTCGCACGCTTAATGAAAGATATGAAAACACTGTGGTCGAGCTCAACCAAGCACTGAGGAATAACATCGACCTTATGCGGTAACTTCAAAAAAATCAGCAAGTTGTCGCCTAACTTCAACTAACTCAGAACAATGCTTGACCCCGACCAACCACCTCGGAAACTTCCTCTTCTGAGTCAAGGGGCCCACACCAAAAGAGAAGATTCACCCTCATCAACCATGTTGTCGCTCGTACCAATGCCCTCGACAACGGTGACGGTCATACCAATGGGCATGGGAACAGCAACGGCGACCGGACCACAGTCACATACAGCAAGGGGGCGCAGTACGAGACCACTCTCGCTTAAATATCAATGAAGGACCAGATTCTGCAAACCAACCTTCTTCTCGACACAACCCAATGACTGCTAATCGGGGTGAAGGGCCCGTTATTCCAACGGCCCGCGCTCCTGCAGAACACGATCCCCGTCACCCTTCTTCGCCTCACCAAACATAAGACCCAATCATAGAAATCGAGGACATGGAGGAAGATGATCCGGACATCCATCATAGAAGACAGCCTCGCAGAAGGACTCCGGAGCCGCGTCAAAACCCATGGATCCCAATGGTGGATCCCCATCCAACTTACCTCCCAGACATGATACGAAGGGTCATGAGGGAAATGCGAGCGGGCGCTCATGGCGCATGGGAAGTGCACATCAGGCATAACCCCATCACAAGAAGAGTGAATGAAGACGAATGGCCAAGACACTTTAGCATGACACAAATGCCACTCTATGATGGTACCAACGACCCTTGTGCCTTCTTGAATCGCTATGAATGGAAAATGGAATCAAGCCGAGGTTACGACCTAGCCAAATGCAAATGCTTCCCGGTCTTCCTGTCTCGTACCGCTCTACTTTGGTTTTCCCGCCTCCCTCTTGATCCCATTAACAACTTCGGGAAATTAGCAACAGAGCTGGTCAAGCAATTCAGGGTGCATATCCCGACTCCGAAGAATGCCTTCACCTAATCTAACCTATACCAGGGGCCCGCCGAGACGCTTAGGAGCTACTTTTCCTGGTTCAACACAGCTCTCGCCGATGTCGAAGATCCGGATCCTCGCACTATACTCTTTCAACTAGCAAAAGGAGTCCTTCCTACTTCAGAATTCGGGGCCTGGATCGATCAAAAATAGCCAAAGAGCCTCGACGCCTTCTATGAGAAGGCGGATCAGTACTTATGCCAAGAAGAAGCAAGGCGAAACCAGCTTTCCGCGGCAAGTTACCCCAATGACCCACTAGTCGATACCGCCAACAACCACTTCAGAGGTAGGCAAGGAGGGGATCCCTTCGACCAAAACAAGGGGGCAGGTCCCATAAGAAAAAACCAAACAAAGGCAGGACGGATGGACGGAACAACGGGCAAGCCCCAGCTGACTTAAGAAAGCCCGACCCTTGCTAAGATTTCGAAACCTACACCCCGTTGAATGAAGACATAGAGATGATCTACTTGGAAATATGTAACACCTTGCCATACAAGAAGCCATGCGTCAGAGAATCAACTGACCGCGAGAAGAACACCAGGAGGTACTGTAGATACCATGACGTATATGGGCACGACACCAACGAATGCCGCCGGCTTAGGGATGCAATCGAGAAACTTATACGCGAGAAGCGGCTTGAGCAATATGTCCAAGAGCCCTTTCCTGCCGAAGAAAACTAGCATCCTCCGGCGCCAGCTCCACAAGCAGCCCCTAAGGGAGCTCTAGGACCATCTAACCCGAGACAAGGAATTGTGATCAACACCATCTGTGACGGACCTTACCCCACGCACAATAGCTTTCGAAAAATGGAGGAATATGTGAGTTCCATTAAACATGCTACTTATGAAGCCTGCTCCGCTCTCCCTGAGTCCTTCCCCTCCAAGCTACAAAAAACCATGTGGGACAACATCGTCTTCCGAGAAAGGGAACCGACAAGGGCAGAAATACTGACCACCGACCCCCTAGTCATCACTGCCCAAATCGATGCCGCTTCGTTGCGGAAGGTCTTAATCAACTCGGGAAGCTCAGTCAACATCATCTTTAAGGCTGCTTACGACCAGATGAAGTTGGAAAAAAATGACTTGAAGCCATGTCATACCATTCACGGCTTCAATGGGCCTCTAGTTCCCTCGTAGGGATGATCGACCTACCCGTATGATTGGGCGAGGGGGACCGAAGCCGTGTCCAGATTCTCACTTTCATGGTCATAGACATTGACTCCCCCTACAACGCTTTCCTAGGACGCCCCTTCCTCACTGAATTCTGAGTTTACATGGTGTCATGGTCTCCCCTAATGAAATTCCCGACGGAAAATGGGATCGGAACCGTCAAGGGCGATCAAGTAAGCGCCAGGGAATGTTACGCAATAGAATGGAAGAATGCATGCAATAAGGTTAAGGGAAGAGTCGTGCCTACTCCTTCTTGCACCAAGAACGTCTCGGCATAGAAATCAGCAGCATCTGGGCCCTGGCTCAGACGCCACTCCTGTCTTTGTGATGATCTCGACCCACGGAAGGACGAAGAACCCGAATACGAGAGGGCTACCGCGGTCGAATCCACAGTGGACATTCCCGTCAACCTCGACAACCCAATGAAGGTGTTGAAGGTAGGGTTACAACTCCATCCAGTAGTTAAAGAAGACCTCATATGCTTCCTGAAAGCCAATTTAGATGTGTTTTCATAGACCCACTCTGACATGAAAGGCATCGACCCATCAATTGCCTTCCATTCCTTTGGCTTAGATCCAGAATACCTCCAGTCATACAGAAACGCCGCTTTTTAGGGCCCGAGAGGTCCAAGGCACTCAAAGAAGAGGTGGACCGTCCGCTCAATAATAACTTCATCCATGGAGCTAACTACCCTGAGTGGGTTTCCAATCCAGTTCTGGTTAAAAAGGCCAACGGTAAGTGGTGGACATGCATCGACTTCTCCAATCTGAACAAGGCATGTCCCAAGGACAACTTCCTGCTCCCAAAGATCAATCGACTAGTCGACTCGACCGCTGGATACCAGCTATTATCCTTCATGGATGCCTAATCAGACTACAACTAGATCCCGATGAGCCTTCGCGACCAAGATCATACCTTTTTCATAACCGACCTTGGGCTATACTGCTACCGTGTTATGCTCTTCGGCCTTAAAAATGTTGGCACCATTTATCAGCGAATGGTTAATCAACTCTTTAAAAATTAGATCGGAAAGTCCATGGAGGTATACGTGGATGATATGCTAGTAAAATCTAAAATATCGGGCGACCACATACACAACCTCTCCGAGATGTTCGATGTCCTTCGCCAATGCGACATGAAACTCAACCCCCTGAAATGCTCCTTCAGAGTCGCCTTGGGCTAATTTTTGGGTTTCATTGTTAAATCCCAGGGAATCGAAGCTAACCCTGAAAAAATCCAAGCTATTCGAGATATCCGAATCCCTGAGAACATCAGGGATGTCTAGAGTTTGAACGGAAAGGTCATCGCTTTAAGTCGGTTCATCTCTAAGTCCATCGATAAATGCATCCCCTTCTTTGATTTACTCCGAAAGGGGAAACGCAACTTCGTGTGGACCTCCGAATGCCTCTCCGCATTCAAGGAACTTCTGGACCACTTAGAACGACCATCTATCCTCTCCAAGCCTATAGACCATGAGAATTTATACATTTACATGGTTGTTTCTGCGCAGGCAATCAGCGGCACTAATACGCCTCAAGGATCACACTCAATGGCCCGTTTACTATATCAGCAAGTGGCTGACGGAGGCAGAGAAGAACTACCCTAAGTTAGAGAAGCTGGCATTCTGCTCATTAATTTCCTCTAGAAAGCTCCGACCGTACTTCCAATCGCATCCCATAAAAGTTTTCACCAACCAGCTGCCACGCCCGGTCCTACAATGACCCGAGGCGTCAGGACGATTACTAAAGTGGAGCATAGAGTTAAGCCAGTTCGAGATAACCTTCATACCCCGATGAGCCATCCTCAGCCAAGCCCTTGCCGACTTCATCGTGGAATTCACAGCCCCGAAGGAGGAACCCGCGCCAAACGCTGGAATTCCCAATGCCAAGTGGAGATTATTCATAGACGACTTCTCTAATAGAAAGTGCTCCAGGGCCGGAGTCGTGCTCATCACCCCTAAAGAACGCCTGATGTATTACGTGCTAAGGCTAAATTTCCCTGCCACCAACAATGATGTGGAATACGAGGCCTTAGTCGTCGGGCTAAGAATCGTGATCAAAATCAAGCTTGAGACTGTCCATATCTTCTCTGATTCACAGCTTATCGTCCGACAAGTACGGGGAGAATATCAAGTGAAAGAGGGATGACTTGCCCAATACCTGGCTCGGGTTCAGGGGCTACTCGTCTGCCTCCAGCATTTTACCATTACCCATATCCCACGTGAGGAAAACGAAAAGGCAAATTCCCTTGCTAGAATGCAAGCTCAAAAGTCCCGCAACTTAACGGATTCTCCCTAATTGAAGTCCTCAACTCTCCAAGCATCAAGCAAGGGCAAGACGAGACGATTATGAACATTGAACTCGAGCCCGAATCCTGGATGAAACTAATCAGAAATTACCTGCAGCACGAGATCCTACTTAAGCACTATTAGGAAAGGCGCGTGCTCACTCACCCGTCCACTCGTTACCTTCTTATGTACGGGATACCCTATCGCAGAGGTTTCTTCATTCCTTTGCTCCAGTATGTAGCTCCCGGCGACACCCTCCGAGTGCTAAGCAGTGTGCGTGAAGGTGAATGTAGCGATCACATTGGGGGTTAGACCCTAGCCAGAAAGATTCTCAGACATGGTTATTACTTGCCCACACTCGATCAAGACGCCGCGGACTACGCACGCAAATGCGATAAGTGCCAGCACTTCTCCAAAATTTCAAGAGCCCCGCCTACCGAGCTATCTCAGATGGTCAGCCCATGGTCGTTCGCCATGTGGGGAATCGACATCATCAGAACTCTTCCAATGGCCAGAGGTGGGGCACGGTACGCCATCGTCGCAGTGGAATATTTCACTAAGTGGGGAGAAACTGAAGCTCTCGCCACCATAACCATGAAGAAGATGATCAACTTTGTTGTCCGCAACATCATTACCTGCTATGGAGTGACTCAAGCTATCATCTCTGACAACGGCACACAGTTCGAGAGCACCGAGTTTAAAGTTTTTTGTCAGCGCCATGACATCGACAAAAGATTCTCAGCGGTGGCCCATCCCCAAGCCAACGAGCAAGTCGAGGCGGTTAATAAGGTCATTAAATCTATCATCAAGAAGCGTCTGGAAAAGGCTAGGGGCATGTGGGCAGACGAACTCCCTCTAGCTCTATGGGCTTACCGCACCGCCCATAAGACAGCAACCGGCCATACTCCTTTCGCCCTCGCATATGGATCTGAAGCCGTCATTCCCATTGAGCTCAAGTTGCAATCCCATCGCATCACGTACTTCGACCCAAAGACAAACCGAGATCTACTTCTGGGATCACTCGACTTGCTGGAAGAAAAGAGGAATGAGGCTGATATCAAATCCGCCACCTAAGGAGAGTGAGTGACCCTATGTTGATCTAAAGGCTCTTAATAATCCTAGACATCTATATATACACTCATAACCCAACCCTAATTCTATTGCTCAAAGGCTATGGCGTCGTCATGCTGTTCATCCCCAAACTAGCCTAGCCGTCATTCTTCAACCTAAATTCAAGAAGAAATTTAGAGAGCCTCAAATCAAATTAGAAGATTAGTTTTGCTACAACAACAATGATTCAGTTATCTTTTCTTAATCCTAGCAATGTAAGTTCATGTTATTTTCAGGTTTGAATACTTGATTGTAATCTTGACATGTAATAAAATGAATCGAAGTCTATGCCTGATTGTAAGATAATCTTTTCAGATTTATCCCTATCCTTCTATTGAATCTATGTCTTTACATGCCTTAGAGGCTATTTTTATTGATTAAATTAGGCCTACCTTTGTTGTACATCAGGTTTATAATCCTCTTTGGTTTGTGTTGTTATTCTTATGCCTTTGATAATGATTGTATCAGTTTATTCAAGAATCTATCTTTGTTGGATCTAAATCTCTTGTATTAGGTCTATTGTTACATGCCTATTCTTATTTTATGCTCGTTCGCTCTCTCTCTTCCCCTATTTCCTTTTTCTTTTATGAATCTGGGTTACCTTCGAACCTAAGCTGAAATCGCGAAATACGAACGATTGGAATACATGGAATATTTTGGGTAAATATTAGGCACAATGTATTCGATGAAATAATTGGGCATAACATATTCGGTGAAATTGTTGGACATAATTTGTAACTTGTGATTTGGGGTACAAATGTTATTGTTGCGAACTTGGGGTAAATTGAAATATTAAGTCTAGATTGGGCGGAAACTATAAATTGGAATATTAAATCTAGATTGGGCATAAATATTGGTTGGGACGCCAAGCATAATGTATACTGCGATTTTGGGGCATGACTATTATTGCAAATTTGGGAAGATTGGTTGTAACCTATTTTGAGTAATAACTTGTAATTGAATTTGTTGGACATATCTTGGGAATTGGAACATGACTAGTTTGGTGAATTTGGGATAATTAGCATATAAAATCTGGACTTGGACATGTATAGTATAGCATATATGTAATTTGGCTAAAGATGAACATGCCTAACCCGAGGTTAGATTGAATTGAGGTGTAAGACTGCCCGGAACCACCCGGCACATCCAGCGACCGCAACAATATAGATCTAATGTGAGAGGTTAGCGCATTGAGCCCAAAACCCGAGGTTAGAATGAGTTTACGGTAGAAGTCTGCCTGGAACCATCCGGCACATCCAGCAACCGCAAACAACAATTCTAATGTGAGAGGTTGAGGCTTTAATGAATGAATTAATGCTAATGAACGGACATGCTAAGAATGGTAGGGTTAAGTTAACACAAGAGGGTAACACTTAACCAATATAACGACATGTGTGATAGGGCAACACTTAACCAATGTAACATGACAAGTGGTAGGGTTAAGTAACACAAGAAGGAAACACTTAACCAATGTAACATAACAAGTGGTAGGGTTAAGTTAATACAAGAGGGAAACACTTAACTAATATAACATGATGAACAAGAGGAGTTACGTTAATGGGAAACACTTAACCAATATAACATGATGGACGAATTGGGTTAAGCTAAGGGGAAACACTTAACCAATATAATATGATGAATGAACAGGGATAAGTTAATAGAAAACACTTAACCAATTACAACATGATGAATGAGAAGGGTTAAGTTAATAAGAAACACTTAACCAACATGACATGACGTGTGGATGGGTTAAGTTAACTGGAATGAATGGATAACACTTAGCCAATTTAGGTGTATACGAATAGACCCTAGGAAACCCTAGTAACGGGGACCCATTTTAGCAGTAACCCACATAGATGTATAACGGTACCCTGAACTAGGAAGGGTAGGGCACGATTACTGGACTGATTATAAACAGTCAAAATAGCAGCAGGGGGTATGTCAGTGTAGGTTCCGACGGATTACGGGCGTGCACGTACTCCGAAGTGGAAAAAGCAGGCACTGAGTACCAGTAATTGTACACTGTGCATTTTGAATCGTGTCGGGTTGCTATCATAGGGATTGATAAACCTTATGGTGGGACCAGCACAGGGTATCTACACGCAAGAGAGGGCCGATTGACACAGACACAAGGAAAATTAATACAAGTAGGGAGCCGGTCGATAGGGTAGTAAAGGTACATCTAACATCTTCATGGCAATTAGGCTGACTGAGGTAAGATCCTCATACTAGATGTACACCTGAAGGCTACTAGGGAGCCGATCGATAGGGTAGTAAGGGTACAACTAACATCTTCATGGCAATTAGGCCGATTGAGGTAAGATCCTCATACTAGATGTACACCTGAAGGCTACCACAATTGTTGGGTTGGGATCACCTTATTATATAACATAGGATACTAGTTGGGACACTAGTAGGGGATACAGATCCTTTTTCACAGGATACTAGTTGGGACACTAGTAGGGAATACGAATCGTTCTATAAAAGACACTAGTTAGGATGCTAGTTAGGTGGTGCAGAGAAAATAGGAAATCAGAGAAAGAACCAAAGCGCATCCAGTGTATCTTACCTTGTCTAACGATCATCATTTGTTGTCTTACTATGCTTATTATCATGGTTATGACTGATATCCAGTTTATTCATGTCATGATGATTTTACCTATTTACATGATGAAAGTCACTGCACTTAGCAAACTTTATGTCTGACTCTGTTTTGTTTCGCTCTCTTTTCTCCCCCCCCCCTAAGGTTCACAGGGAGGGAATATTACCACTTAGCTCAGTTCTGTTTACAAGCTTGAAGGTAGACGGTGTATTTCTTTGGACTCTCCTTTCCACAACTATGGCTGGCTCATGCTTTATTAGGGAATATCATTGTCATTTCATGCTTCTTTATTTTGTTAAACAAGACAGATGCTTTGTCGTAATGGGTATTGGTGTTTTGGTGCTGGAAAACAATCTTTATACAAGCTGTCTTACCAAGTTGTTGTTTTATCAATAAAGTAAAGTTTTATTTATTTTCCGCTGTTTAAATTTTGTCTGTTTTGTAATTTATCTGTTCTATACACTTATGATGATCCATTGAAGTTAATGCATTCGCTTTGTGAGTGACCTTAACGGAGGTGGGGTGTTACACGGTCCCAGCTCCCTCTTTTGGCACACTAATAGCCACCGCGGGCCTTATCACAGCCCGGTTGTCCGGCAGTAGCCCAACACGGAGGAGGCGGTCTAGAATTGTCACGGTACTGGTATCATGAAGATTCTCCGGTATCACTCGCAACGCCATAAGGCAATCTCGATTTTCGTCTCCAGTAGGCGCCTTCATATTTCCTACAACACCCCATTTTAAAACCATGAATAAAGAAGGGAATCCTAAAACTACGACAAGGAACGGAGTTAGAGAAACACTTACTTCCCTCAATCCACCTTCTGGCGAATCCGGGAGGGCAGCTGACAAAGAACCATTCATGCTTAAACACAGACAGCCTGGGCCAAGTCCCGACGAAGAATTTTGTGGGAGCTGTTGCTTCCAAAGAGCATTGAGAGGGAGAGGTCGCACTCGTTTTCCTTAAATGGAAGAATTATCAAATATCTTCCCCGATGGGCTCCCTATTCAAAAACTCACGGAAGAGAACGTAAGTCACCAAGAGAGAAGCATAGGCATTGTGGTGTAGCTGCGATGGCACGAGACGAAAATAGAACATCATGTCTCGAATGAAGTTGTTAGCTAGGGGCACGCACCCAGACAAGCAAGCTTGTCGGTTCCAGGCAGTAAGACCCTCAGGCGGTGCATGGGCCATGTCATCTCTCCCGGGGACATGTGCATCACCCGCTGGTATCTTAAATCGAACTGCCATTTTCCTAACCATGGAGGCATCCAGGCTCGACTGCACTAAGTCGATAGGATTCTCCAAGATTACCGTGTCGGGCAGCATGCCCGGAGCCACTGGAGGTACGGACGATATCTACATTCTCGGTCTCTTCAGTCGTGACCGGGGAGTGTCGTCATTCAGGTTGCTCCCCGCGCTCAGACGCTTCGAGCGAGCTAGTCGAATAAAAAGAAGTCGAACATTCGGTGGTGGTCTCAAGCTTGCTACCCGACGAGTCACCTTTAGGGGCTGGATCAGATGTGCGCAAGGTGGGCTGGGAAGCCTCGGATTCCACAGTCTTTTCGGTCCTTGATCGGGTTTGCATCTTTAGCAATACTTTAACGCATCAATATTAGTACGGGCTGTATAGTGACCTGTACCCTCATGTTGGTGACGTGTAATGCTATGCAAGGATAAGCTACATAAAGAAAGTTCGGAACAACTCGTAACAGTCCAAGTCCCAGTCCGGTTGTATGCTCTACCCTATGTGTATAGTGCTAAAGCCCCGCTCGCGCGGCTAATAATATATGCATCTACGCTAAGCATGCAAATCCAGAAATGAAGATTCAGAAGTCAAAGTCCAATCGGCATGGCGGATCGGAAGCTCGACAGCGGCCATGTCCCCAGGCTCGAAAATTCGAGCTCCAGGTTCGAGATTTCAAATTCGGAAGGGTTCGTAGTTCCGAACCAACCTAGGTTCAAAATCTCGAGCCCCTCTGGGTTTGAAATTTCGAACCCAGGCCAGCCTCGGAAGTTCGAACCCACGGGTTCAGAAATTCGAACCCAGAAGGGTCCGAAGCTTCGAACCCCCATGGTTCGAAAATTCGAACCCGCGAGGGTTCGAAACTCCAAACCCCGTGGGTTCGAAAATTTGAACCCACTGGGTTCGAAAAATCGAGCCTACAAGGTCTCGATGCCTCCGCCGTGGCCCTTCGAACTCCTCCTCTTCTCGACTCCTCGACTCGATGCCCTACCTAGTTCAGGTTTGGAATTCACTGGATTCGAATTTCTGGGTTCGAAGCTTTCAAGCAATGGCACGTTCTCCAACGACGGCTCGTTTGCACCGCCAGGAGGAATGGGCCTTACGTCTAACACTTATTTTATCTCTTGAATTACAGGAAAGATTGACAACTTCGCCACTCCTTCAACCTACGCAAAGCACATCATATCAAAGACAAGACGTACTTTGGGGGGCAAATGTTAACCGGCTTTTTGGTCCGATTCCCAGGAGAGCATCAGACATGGTCAACTCAACGTACCTCATGAAGCTGAGGCCAAAAGGAATGCATAGGAGTGAAGGAAACATGATAAAGACAGGAGTACACTGCCTGTGGCCTCACGGCATGGCGAAGACATCCGCAATCCAAGGCCTCGGACCCCGAAGGAGTTAGAGCCTCGACCACCCGGTCCGAGGACCCTCGCTCCCCTCGGAAGACCGCACCCGGGCATGACATGGTATTCGCACCCAACTGGGTGTGAATTCTCGCACCATGCCTGGGTTCGAAACTTCGAACCCCGCCTGGGTTCGAAACTTCGAACCCAGTGGTGTGGTGCCTCGAGCCCAGTGGGTGCGAAATCTCGCACCCACAGCTGGTCTCGAGATCCCGAGGCCAGCGGGCGCGAAGTCTCGTGCCCACGGCTGGGTTCGAGAATTCGAGCCTAGCGGAGCGAGATTTCGTGCCCACATCTGGGTTCGAAATTTCGAACCCACCAGGTTCGAAATTTCGAACCCAGTGGTCTCGAAATTTCGAACTAGTACCCAGGTTCGAAATTTCAAGGCGCGAGGGTGCAGGCTCGAATTTCCTGCATGTTGTCCCTCTTTTCACCTAATCCTACCTACTCCCACTCCTATAAATAGCCCATGGCCTCACATTTCAAAGGGGTTGGATTTTCTTCACTCAAGACCTGCCTAAATCTTCATGACTCCATTAGTGGCATCTCCTATTTGAGGAAGAAGGAGAATTAAATATTCTTTTTCCTAAATACCTAGCATATTTCAATTATGAAAGTGAATGTAATGAGCATGGCTCCACCTTGTAATTCTTGAGTGATTAATAAAAGTTCAACATCATTCCAAAGTGGACGTAGGCCTAATCCACGGCCAAACCACTATAAATACTTGTGTCATTTACTAATTTCTCTTACCTAGTCTTGCGACCAAATTAACTATTCCTAGTAATAGGAATCTTTGGTGTTTACGACATTTTTTGCCGTCAACAGTAAGGATCTGCTGATAGAGTTGGATGGAGAAGGCTGTCATCAATGGTTACCAATCATGTATTTTATATTTCCAATTATATCATTTTTTCTAATCTATAAGTTGAAGTTTTTTTGGGTAAATTTTCCATTTACATATTGATTCCAATAAACCTTGCGATTAGAATTGTAGGATCAATAATTTTTGGTTCCTTTAATATTAGTTGAGAATTCAACCCCGATCTCGAATCTAGAGTTATGAAACCTTAGATTTGCTATTCTTCGTCCTTCCGGTTTTAGAAAAATACGAGTTTTGACTCAGAAATTTAAATGGCTGAGAAACCATGTGAAATGTTTCTCTCTAACCAGTTGCACATTCAAATTCAATTATTGGAATACACCATTTCATGTTTGCTAAGTTGCCTACTGTATACTTTAATGCTAACATTTTAACATTTAGGTTATAATAATCTATTTACTTAATACATTTTAATTTTCAAATTCCCTTATTTGTATTACATGTTTCACATAAGTGAAATCTCCATACTTTAGAGATAACTGGAGTTATACTTCAAAGTAAATAACTACATCTTTAATGCATTTATATTTTGATTCATGCATACTTATAAATAAGAATGCATTCTATATTGGTTATGATTTTTTTTCACTGTTATGTGTGGTTAGAACTCAGCTTCTGGTTTCAACAAAGAAAATCAGCAGTTAGCATGTTAAAATTTAAAATGCATAAATCTTCAAAAATAAGCCAGCATGGTTCTAACAAAAAAATCAACAGTTGACAGTTGTCTTTTATTTTTGCAGGACATGATTTTGTAATTCAATATGCTTGTAAATCCATCGGCACTCAATTGAGCCTTATTAGGCAATTGGCATCACATATGGAAAAAGATGATTCTTATTGTAGAGAAACAATCTTGCAATCTCATGGATGTCAACACCTTCATATGTTAATAAGAAGAGAATCACAGTGTCTTCCTTTGACAGCAAGTTTTTGGTCCTATGCACAACATCAAGCGTCGATGGTACAGTACTTCTAAAATTAGACATATTTGGTTTTTAATGTTTTTACAATCAAATTGAGCATTAGGACATGCATCCATTAAAATTTACAAAATTTGATCAAATTGAGCGTTAGGCACTTTGAGAATAGACCAATGTTTTCACTGTGCAAGAAGATAGAACAAAACTTAAAAGATGCAAATGCTGAGGGTATTTCCAGAATAAAGTGGAGCATGAAAAGGACCTGTATGTTATGTGCTATTCATAAAAATGTCAGGGTGAAAAAGAAAGATAATTGTATGGCAATAGAATTAGTCTAGTTCTGTGATCCATTTATGAAGTTGCATATTTTGAGATCCCATTTCATTTTCATGGCCCATTTGACTTGCACAATATATAGTATTAGCATTTAGTTCTATTATGTTTATCATATGAAGTATCACATACCTAAAAAAAATTTAACAATCTACTGATTGAATTCCATAATGTGCAATGCACCAGGTCATCAAACATATAATTGCCATGGAAAGGGGGAAATTGAAATTAACATGAATGAAAACACACAAATCGACAAGTTACTTTTTGCAAAAGGTGGAATGGATTGATGAAAAAAGCTTATGAACTTACTGTGCTTTGTGATGCTGAAATTGCTTTGCTTGTTTTTCAAGTTATGCAGCCTCATTGAATACTCAAATTTAAACGGGTCAGTTGCCTAGCTATTCTTGATTTAGCTTAAGTTCTTCTAACTTTTCTTATATATCATTAATCTTTCATTACGTGACCTAGATCTAGCTTGTTGTATTCTTCACCTTTTTTTCTTTTTTTCTTATGATTTATTTTGTTGGATTTAGTTAAAGATTAACAAGATCAGGTCGACAATAAAACTTTTACGCTGTTGTTGAACTACGGTTCAACCGATTTCCGTATTTCGGCAGTATAATGAAATTACATTAAACAAACATGTGCATATTGGGTGGATCGTTGTAGTACTACTATAATAGCTTCAAAATATGCATATACATGCGTCGATTAGCTAGGACTTGATAAATGAGACATGAGATACTTAAATATGAATGTACAGTATTTATACCATTGTATCCTTGATGAGATATGAGGTACTCAAAATATGAATGCACCGTGTTCATACCATTACACAGTCAAATACGGCTGAAACTAACTTCATTGACAATCAGTATCATACCATGTGCCCTTATAATTCAAGTTTCTTTGAAATTTTGGATTCTTGATCCATATATAAGTAATATTGGAAGTTATATGCTTTTGTATAGCCTAGCCTACACCAATCCAAAAGTCTTCGATTTTATTTCTTTTTCACTGAAAGGATTTACCGAAGTTTGAAATTAACTTAGCCCAAAGAAACAGTTTTGTATTGTACCACATTAAGCGGTCTTGTATTGAACCATTGAATTGAAGTCCAACCAATGAGATGGAAAAGAACAAAATATGTCAGCATGTTTGTACTCTTACATCAATCTGGTTAGCCTTTCTCAAAAGTCCCAAAACCTGACAAACTATACCGCCTCCACAGTAAAATACAACTGATGTTTTAGCATGTAAATATCAGGTGGAAGACATACACTTAGTTATAATCCCCTCTTCAAAAAAAGTCTTTATACTCAAATAAATCATACAACATGTGTGTGTGTGTGTATGTAAAATATACACATACATAGAGATGCAAATCATATATATGTATTATGTATTTTAAATAAAATTTAAAATACATTTCTTTTAACAAAGTTATGCTAACGGCCTCATGGCCAAGTTTTACAGGCATTTGAAAAAAAGTAAAAAGTCCTTATTGTATCTGTGCACTTCGAGTATTTATTATTAATTATGTTCCTTAGCTTGGGAGCATGTTCCTTACCTGTTCTGTAATTTGTGCTCAGTTAAGTTTGACCATTCATATCAAAGAAAACAAATGTATGCATGAAATTGTATAACCAATGCACCCATGGAATTTGATATATTCTTATAATATTTTATGCTACGTATTCTGAACTGTACATTCATACCTAGTCTTGCTATATGAAACCTATTAGTTCACTTAAATATTCGCTCAGGTTGGACCCAAAGTGAGCTTCTTCTTTCCTTTTAGTCTGATCCGTGATTCAACGCTTTTTTTCATGGCGGCATAAGTTTAGTTCCTGGCAGGTTGGAAGTCATAGAGATATAACTGTATACACTCAAGTCTACAACAGTTGTTCTTGCGATGCAAATAATCATATGAACTTGCATGTGCATACAATACACCCCACCCCCCTATTTGCACATAGAGATAGTATATATAAGTACATTTGATATTTATAAAAATAACTGCAGTGTGAATAGCAAATTAAAATGACTGACAGGTCATTTGTTAGACATAAACTTTAGTTCAAAAGAGAGTTAGACAAAATCTCAGTTAGTTTAATGATTGATTACATGGTGATATTCTTATCCACTTATATTTAACCTAGATAAATTGACTGTGTTAGGGAAATTGCACCTTTGCGGAAGCGATCTGGATCTTATTCACCCAATTACTTTAATATGATTTCTATGGAAAACAGCATAGATATGAAATTACACGTACAAATACAAGATATTTCACCCAACCATCCTCTTTATTGATTTAAAAATAAATTTTTTTGTTTACATACAATGGATCAACAACCAAAAAATAAACAAAATACAATGAATCAATAACCTTATTGAGAAAGGGAAAGAATATCTAGATGACTGCAACTCTTGTTGGAGAAGCAAAACAATGAAGAACAGCAACAACCTTTGAATTAACTATTTCGGTCTCAATCCCATGCACTTAATCCAATCCTAGATGCTGCTAATATAGGAGAATAGAAGGCCTACGTAGATATCTAATTTTCCCCTTAGAAATATATCTAGAATACAATCATTCATTTCTTTCCTTCTATAATAAAATCAATCAATCAATTAACCAATCAAGAAATCAACCAATCAATTAGTCAATCAATCAAATCAATCAACCAACCAACTAATCAATCAATCTTCATTAACATATGTGATTTCATGTCATAAATCACAACACTCCACCTTGATATGAAATCACATCACATCAAATGAATTTCCAACACACAAGTCATCTAGCTCTTTCAATGACGCCTACTCTCAATTAAACCATTACAAACACAAGCCACCGTCTGCAAAAAAAAATGCATCTTCCTCCCGAGATGCACCACACAATACTAATAGTCTAAAAGTGCTTGTAATACCACAAGGATATCCACCTTGTGGATTTTCCACATCGACACCTGTCTACCACTTGATCTGAGTCCCTTCCTTGATCATTTTGGATCCCTCGAGTATCATCAACTTGAAGACCACTATCTATACCATTAGCAATGACTAAATTAACCTCTCCACCTTGCCAAGGACTAGGTTCTTCAACTATCACTCGCCTTCCATAGTTGACCACAGAACCAACCAATCTATACAGATTTCCCTCCTCCAAGACACCTCTCATCACAACACGACCACCCTTCTTCACTCTCAAAACTCTACCTTGAGTCTCATAAGTGCAAACTGACATGAGAAATGAGGTTATGTGAACTCGCGGGTACATGTCTGACTCCAGAGACTTCTCTCACCACGCCGTCATGCATACGAAACCGGATAGATCCAATACCACAAACTGGTAGCTCTACTCAATTGGTTGTTCTAATCACATCAACATTCCTCTCATAAGAAGAAAAATACTTCACATCCTTACAAATGTGAAAACTGGCTCGCGAATCCATCTTCCAAGGATTAACTTCGCTAAACAGGACATCACAAGAAACATCACTAAAGGAACCTGCAGCAAGACCTGCCTGTGCCTCATCACTACTATTGTCACTATCCGCAACCTTCTTCTTATCCCTCTGATAAGCATGGCAATCTTTGCATATGTGACCTTGCTTATTGCAATAGTAACAAGTGATGACACCTTTACCATTAGCCCCTTTCTTCTTCCTCCTTAGTTCTTCATTCAAAAGGCTGCTTTGTATCATTTCCAAAAAGATAGCTCCACTAGCATTGGAGTTACTCAATGAAACAACTAAAGTTTCCCAACTTTCTGAAAGCGAACTCATCAGCAAAAGAGCCCGCAACTCATCATCAAAATTGACCTTCAGATTTGACAATTGATTGATCACATCTTGAAATTCATTCAGGTGCCCTGCAACAGACTTCTCCTCATCCAATCCCAGCTGAACAAGCTTTCGAACCAGAAAAACCTTACTTGTAGCACTCCTTGACTCATACAAAGATACCAACTTGTCCCACAAATCCTTCGCGGATTCACAACTAGCCATATGATGAAATATCGAATCATCAAGGTATTGCTGAATCAAGGCAATCGCCTTCTTATCCATCTTCTTCCACGTTCCCTCATCCATACCCGAGGGCTTCATCCCATCTCCATCAATCGGATCATGAAGATCATCCATACCCGAGGGCTTCATCCCATCTATAGCCTTTACTTAGATCTGAATAACCAATAAATATTCATCCATCGGCTTTTGGGTCAAATTTTCCAAGATTATTTTTTGTGTTTAAGAAAAAATATTTTGAACCAAAGGTTCTAAAATATGATACTTTAGGTCTCTTTCCGTAAAACATTTCGTAGCAAGTAGTTTTAGTCATTGGACGTAGTGTTACCCTATTTAACACATAACATGTCCTTGCTATAGCTTCGGCCCAAAATTGCTTGGGTAACCCTCTATTATTTAATAATGTTGGAGCATATTCTTGTAATGTTCCATTTTTCCTTTCAAGAACTTCATTTTGTTTTGGTGTTCTTAGCAATGAAAAATTATGGTTTATTCCTTTCTTATTACAAAAATTAATAAATAGCTCATTTTCGAATCCATCACCATGATCGCTACCAGTATTTTTTATTTTTAAATCCATAAGATTTTTTGTACTTTTAGCAAAAAAATAAACATAACAAAAGCTTTGCTTTTATGTTTTAAAATAACGTCCATGTGTATCTCGAAAAATCATATACAATTACAAAATCATACTTACTATGATTTAATGAACGAATTTGTGTAGGACCAAATAAGTCTAGATGTAACAACTCTAATGAATGTTTTGTTGAAATATTATTTTTAGAATTAAACGAACTCTTCTTTAATTTTCCCAACTGACATGCATCACAAATATTATCAACTTTGTAACTAATTTTTGGTAAATCTCTTACTAGTTCATTTTTAGCTAGTTTATTAATATACTTAAAATTAATGTGACAAAAACATCATGTCTTATCCATGGATCATCATGTTTTACAGTTAGACACAAGTCGGAACTTTGTTGAATATTCGTATATATATATATATATATATATTTCTTTTCCTAAATCCTTCGAAAATTAATCTTTTATTATTATCATCAAGTATGTTGCATTTATTTTATTTTTAAATTAATTTGAAAACCTTTATCACCTAGCTGGCTAATGCTTAGAAGATTATGCTTTAAATTCTTAACTAACAATACATTAGAAATAATAGGAGAGTTAGATATACCAATATTGATGACTTCACCAATGCCAATGATGTATCCTTTTGAATCGCCACCAAAAATTACTTTTCACCTTCCATGTATGTTATATTTGATAACATGCTTTTGTTTCCCGTTATGTGCTTGGAGCATCCACTATCTAATATCCACTTCTCTTTTTGTTTTGATTTGGGTATCTGCAAGATAAATTTAATTGGTACTCACTTCCTCCTTTAGGGTACTAAATGTTAGGCTGGGAAGGCAGCCTTACCCAAGTGGGTTTTGAACCTTTAAAAATATAATTTGTGTTATAAACTACATTCTTTAAAAAAATTAATATGCTTTTTTCTAATAAGTTTATTATTGGATTTAGGAGTCCATTTTTTTTACTTCTTTGATCTCAAATCCTTTTTGTTGAAAGTTTTCTTTTTGACCTTTTTATAGAGAAAGTTATAGTTTTTGGGTTTTAAATCTTTTTTAAAACCTAGTCCATTCCTGTTTCCATAAGGTTTGGAATTTTTAATTATACTATCTAAATTTTGTTTGTCTTCATTAAATTTTGAAACATTTGAAGTAAATATTTTCTAACTCATTTTGAAATTTCTAGATTACTTTCTAAAGTTATGTTTTATTGAGAATAACATTATTTTCTAGTTTAACTTTTCCAAATTCTTTTGATAATAAATCATTTTCTAAAGAAAACTTTTTGCATTTGTCTTGAATATTTTATCGACAGAGCTCACTCAGGTAATCAACCCTTTCCCGTTTATCGTTTGGGTAATAGAAATTATTGGAATCTTGCTAATATCAAAAGAAGGTGCAAAGTATGTGATCATGTCGGTAGACTACTTTACAAAATGGGCGGAAGCCGAACAAATGACCACGATCACTCCAAATGAGTCATCAATTTTATTGTCAGGAATATTATATGTCACTTTGGCTTGCCCCGGACTATCACAACTGACAATGGGAACCAACTCGATAGCTCAGAATTCAGAGACTTCTGCGAACGATATCGCATCGAGAAAAGTACACAACAGTTGCGCACCTGCAATCTAATGGACAAGTTGAAGCAGTTAACAAAACTATTAAATATATCTTAAAGAAACGATTGGAATGAGCCAAAGGCAAATGGTTTGATGAGCTTCCCTTAGCCCTTTAGGCTCGAACCACCCACAAGACTGCCACCGACCATACTCCTTTTGCCTTGTCTTACGGATCAGAAGTTGTCATTCCCATAGTGTTTGAAGTTCCTTCGTATAGAACAACGTACTGATCCATTATCAAACAAAGCCCTTCTCTTGGAATCATTAGACATAATTGATGAAAAAGAGAAGAAGAAAACCTCCTTACCAAAGCTCACCGGCGGAGGGTCGCTCAATATTATAACAAGAAGGTTCGACACAAGACATTCGATGTTGATGAACTTGTCCTAAAATGGGTCTTCACGACTCCCGTTCATATGGGCTCCAAGTGGGAAGGGCCCAACGTCACCCAACAGAAGCTTGATAATGGAACCTTTAGGCTATCGACTATTGATGGCGAACCTTTTCAGAGAGCAAGGAATGCGGAGCATTTACGACCTTATATTTCTAGAACTTTTGTTTACTTATTATTTCATCTATTTTAGTACTGTAATAAGATGTGTCTTATCACCCATAGGCTCCTTTCTTGCTCTACCTCATTACTGTAATGATTGTATGTTGTGATCTGACCTGCATTAGGACAAATGCTAACCCCCCAACCTACCGGTCCATGTCAAGACGAGTCAACCTCGCTCAAGAATCGGAAGGGAATATGGGAAGACTAACTGTTTTTAACAACTATGATTCTCTTGATTAGGGAAGGAGTATAAAACTATGGATGAGTCTAAAATGGTGCACACCAACTAAAAACCACTCGATCCTTGGAACTATAACCCTTAACGACTAGAGGGAGAATATAGAAGACTTACTTACTCCTAGCCATGATTGTTCGATCCTCGAACCAGTCGATCAGATCTTATGATCGATATGAAAAATTGATAACCGAACCGATCCCCCACGACATGTGGGCATGTGGATGGATAAATGATCCGAATACAAGTTTCACTTGAAAATGATCCTCAGAGTTTGGAGTGAACTTGGGACGTTAATATTTCACCCTTAGGACTTTCACAAATACTTAGACACATTACAATACAAGTATTTGAAAGCGATAAACATCGTTAAACATCAATACGAGTTTTTATTACAAAGACAACATTGTTTACATGTACATCATAAGACTTCTAAACTCGGGGAGGCTTGCTACCAGACTTCTCCATTTCCTCCTTTTCTCTTTCCCTTTTCCGGATCAGCTCTTGCATTTCCTCGGTAGTCAAACGGTGCTTTGGTATTTTGGGCATACTACCAAAAGGAACAGAGCAATTGGGCATTGTTGATGGGCAATGCTTTTTTTTGCTGGGGTCAACCAGAGATGGAAAAGGAGCCATGTGTACGGATGAAAGTAAAGTTGGTGGAATACTTTGGAGGGGTCAAATGTTGTGGGCTTCATCGGACAGTACAACTTTAAGGGAATTTTTTTTCCTCGTTCCTAGCCTTCATCTTCGCAATAGATGGGAGGTCATACTTCTTGATGTCACCCACAAACTCTATGTCATCATCATCTGATTCGAGATGGATCGTCTCTGGTTTCTTCGGAGCATCGGTTATTTCATCATGACTGCCAAGGACAATGATGGGATCCCTCTCTATTGCTTTAGCTTTTTCCCCAGTGACTTCTTCAGTCAATGGAGTACCTGTGACAGGAAGAACAAAAGTTATGAATGAAGGAACAAATGATCGATGAACTTAAGAAGGAAGGAGCGAGTTACCCTTGGTTACAAAGTGAGTTACCCTCAGTTAAAGACTCCGCCGTTGATCTAAAGCCTTTATTTCAAAAGACGAGGCCACTTAACTTTTCTTGGGCAAGGGGAGAAGAGGATCATATGCACTATGTTCCTCCACTACACCAGAGGATTGATTTGGGGGAGGAGGAATATAGGACTAACCTACCTCGACATTTGTAGAAGGGAGATATGCTCCCGTCTTACTTGTGTCAGCCTCAAGGACTGACTTCTCTTTGGCCTTGTATCATTCGGCATCTCTTAATGTCTCTATCTTTTTCCTTAGCCAATACCTCTTACTCATCATCATGCAAATATTGAGTGATCAAAACTTCCTCATCTATTGGATTACGCTTTGCTGCCTCAACCTCCTCTCTCATAAACATCTCTCATGCATCGGTTAACACCCACTAATAATCTCTCATCGGAGACAAGTTTTGGTGGGAGGACACGAGAGAAAAACCGCAGAATGTTGGCGCCAAACCTCTTGCTTATTTCTCTTTTCTCAATGACGTGTTTGGCTTTGATCAAATGGACTTCAATTTCATGTTGGAGACGAGTACTGCCAACATTTTCGATTACAGCAACGGCAGACTCCTTGGCCTGTTTTCTCGCAAGCTCGGACGAACCAAGATGGGCTTTAAGGTCATGTACCTCCCTATCCAATCGATCCTTGTCATTATGTACGGACTCATTTTCAGTTCTTAAGGATGCACACTTTTGGCTCACCGACTGATATCGAGCCTCTAAGCTCCTCAATATTTCTTGGTACTTTTCACTAAGAGCGACCACCTTAGAATCACACTCTTTTTTCCTCTTTTGGAGAAACTCAATAGTCCTCCTCCTAATCTCTAGATCCCTCTGCAAGCATTCATTTTCTTCTGTTCTACTCCTAACCACTTCACACACTTGTCTTGCGTGTGCATACATCGCATAATATTGAGTTAGGGTGAAGTCAACATTCAATCTAGTTTGATCAAGGTTCGAAAGGAACAGTTGCACCATTGGGGAATGATCAATTTCGGTAAAATAAAGATCTGGGAAGATCTCCTCCATCTCCCTGACTCGGTCGGTGGTGGCCCTCTCTTGATCCGTAGAAATCGGAACCGGGGAACTTTTTCCAAGATGGCCAGGAGGAGGGATAAAGTCATATCCGTGGGGTCCAGCTGACAGCGCCTCGGGAGAAGGGTTGACAGAAAGTGTTGGATAGATTGGAACAACTTTATTAGAGGCTTTGTCATTGTCTTTAGGGGTCTCATCCTAAGGACGGGATGAAGATCGATGCTTGGAAGATTCAGGTCTTCCTCCTTTCCAGGGTACATACTCCCATTTGCTTTCTTCTCCTTATGTTCTTGATCTCCGTTCTCCCTCCTTTTTCTCTTCCAAGATTTTTCTTCTTTCGTTTTCTTTTTCCTCTCTTTCTCTTCGTTCTTTTTGCAACCATCGTCCCTATGCTCACCCTCTTGCCTTACTTGTTGTGGGACCGACCCAACAGGTTCACCTTCCTCCAAGAGAGACTCAAAGTTCTCAGGATAAAACTCTACATCTAAAGCACTTGTAGTATGACAAAGAAATTTTGGTTAATAATCAATATACACAATATAAAATGGTGTTGGACGTGCAGTGTATTCTCTAAAGAAGTTCTCCTAAACTAACCCGAGCTTGAAACTTGGTGTGTATCTCTGATGTCTTGAAGATCGGCTAGTATGACATCTTCCCCGGACTTAGTATGGAAGAACGCTTCCGGGTCCAAGTTTTGAGAAGGAATGATTGTATCCGGCATTTCCACATTTTGTAAGTCGCGGAAAGGAAAATCCGATTCTTCCTCTTGGGGATCATGAACAAAAGGATCTCTTCTAACATCAGAGTCTTTCGGTCGGAGGTCGGCAAGCTCCACTCCAACTTTTTCATGACTCACCTTACCTGGAGCATCTCTAACCTGGTCCTCCTACATTCTTAGCAGGTTAGACTCCTAAATTATTCTTTTCAAGGCAGGCCTTTTTCCTCTTTCTTTGGGACGAGCATTCTTTTTCCCTTCGGACGAGGGCGGGACAGATGACCCCTCAACTGGGGGCACGACCATGGCAACGGTCGGTGACTTTTGGGAAAGAGAAACCTCATCCTAAGTGTTGTGCGAAGAAGAAGATTGGTCACCTAAGGGTCCTACCATCGTCCCCTTATTCAGGAGATGATAACGGCCCAGTTTTGTATCGGTCAAAAGCTTGTTGTAGTGTTGACTCTTCTCAGGAGCAGCCAAGGTATCAAAGTGCTTTTGGAACATTCCCCATTTGATCCTTTTTGGCTCATTACCTACATGGAAAAATTCGTTCGAGAAGCTTACTTGTGATTAATTCAACTAGGATGAAAGGCTCACTACATTGGAGCCAGCGGCGGGCACATCCTGGTTGTTGTTTAATATAGAATCAATCGTGCTTAGTGTCACCAATTTCGCTAGGGATTCCCTCGACTATTTTTGAATTACGGATGAACTCAGAGAAAAGAAAAGAGAGGGACTTTTTCTCTTGATGTCTAAAGTTGAAGAAAAACACTATGTCATCAAGTATTGGGGTTTTTTAAGATACTTCATGTAAAGGACATATAAGGACAATAGGTTGGGTATGTGGTCGGGTGAAGCTGCATAGGAGCTTGATTCATTTTCCTTAGAATGGCAAGTACAAAAGCAAAGAAAAAGGGGGGATAGCCCTGGCGGTGCACATTGGGTGAGTAAGTGAGTGCCATATAGCCATTCGGCGGATTAAGAGGACGATCCATCTCTGTGGAAGCAAGGTAATCCAGCCATGGAATCTTATGTTTTGCACTTAAGTTTCATAGTTGTCTCTCGCTCATTGTACCGAGCCAAGAGTCGGGGGGAGCTTTTAGAAAGTTAGCCCCGGGAAGGGTATCGGGTGTGACTACAGTCTCGCTTGATTCTCCCATTTCAGCAATAGGAGGCGGATCGGTTAATTGACCATGGGTTTTGATGTTAAAATCGGACTTCGGATCGGTCAGATTGATGAGATCGTAACATTTCGACATAAGAATTTATGTGTGTATACAAAAGAAGGTGACAGTTTAAGTCAAAAGCAATAATCGAGAGTGTGTTCTACTTTATGACTTTCAATCATAAAAGAAGCCGACCGATAACCTCACCGACCTAAGGCTGGATACGGTCCCCAAACATGATAAAGGCAATCACTTATTCTACAACGCTGGGCTACAAGCACCGATTTAAGGTCATCCATTATCTCCTTCTACCTGATCATGTCAAGAGCCATCATCATTGCCTAATCACTCCCGTATAATCACACTCTCTCTTCCACTGCCACATGTCCTTAGAGTTGATGGCGCCTTGAAATTTTAAATGTTTCGAAAGCGAGATATCTCTTCTTCCCCTACCTCTTCATGGATACAATTTTTCCCTCACCACCGATTATCACCGCTTATGCCATCAGAAGCATATACGATCGTCGCCTTACCATCTGGCCAAAATTCCGGCGAGTTCAACGCCGGCGACTTAGACTGTAAGTCATATGGAATATGAATTGAAACAGAAAAAGGAAAGTAGGGAGGATTTATATGCAAAATCATAGGGTTTTAAAAATGAGGAAAATAACATCAATACCTGAGGAGGAATCGGGGAAGACAATCTTGATCTTCGTCAAAGGAAGTTTTTCCAATTGTTTTCAAAAATAACTGAATCATCTGCAGTTAAAACATGAAAGTAAATAAAGAAGGTGGGCTAGCCTCTTGTAATAAAACAAAGGGACTCTTCATTTTCGTTGACATGACTTGTGAGTTTACTACTGGAGCTGACACGTCAATATATTACTGAGCCAAGCCTGACTGAATAGACGCACGACTGCAAAGCTCGATTTTCTTGCAGTAAGGAATGATTCCGAATAAAATATAAAAAGCATGCCATGTTCTTAACATGACATACTTGGGGGGGGGGGCAGAGTGTTGGCCAGCCTTTTGGTAAGGCAATCAAAATTCATTGACGTCACATACTTCGGCCCATTGATGAATCGACTTAAATCTAATGACACAAGTCAAAGACCAAAGCCAAATATGCGGTCCAACTAGAGCCCATTATCTTCAAACTGACTGGGTCAGGTTCCGCCTAACTCAATTCAAGATACTCTCCTAAAGATTTGGTCTTACTCCGGCTTAACCGCTCGTACCTCGATGATCAGATATTTGTTGAAAGTTTTCTTTTTGACCTTTTCATAGAGAAAGTTATAGTTTTTGGGTTTTAAATCTTTTTTAAAACCTAGTCCACTCCTGTTTCCATAAGGTTTGGAATTTTTAATTATATTATCTAAATTTTGTTTGTCTTCGTTAAATTTTGAAACATTTGAAGTAAATATTTTCTAACTCGTTTTTTAGTTTTGAAATTTCTAGATTACTTTCTAAATTTATGTTTTATTGAGAATAGCATTATTTTCTAGTTTAACTTTTCCAAATTCTTTTGATAATAAATCATTTTCTAAAGAAAACTTTTTGCATTTGTCTTGAATATTTTCTAATTCTTCTTCTAGAATGATTTTATCATCTATCAACAAACCTATCTTAATTTCCATGCATTCTATTCATTTTAGCTATATATTCTTTGTTTAATTTTTAAGTTATTTATATTTATCATCTAAGTCGATGCTAAGCTCTAACATTTCATTATAAGCAATTTAGGACATACCTCATCCATATCAACCATGAAACATACATTAGCTCGTTCTATATCGCTATTACTATCCGACAACGAGGAATCCAAATCATACCAAGTAACTTGAAAAGATCTTTTTTTTTGAATTTTTCGTTCTTGCTCTTCTTCTTGTCATTATTGAGTTTTGGACAGTCTGTAACAACCCAGATTCCGAAGGATCGATTTTTTATTTGAAAATCCAATCCCCCGAAACCCGAGTTGGTTGCTCTGGTATCCTGTAGAAAAAGACAGAGAAAAGAGATATGTCAGAGTTTGGAAAACACCTCACAGCGGAAGGAGTAAAATATAATATATTTAAAACATAGCTTTACCTTAATCACAATATTGCAATATCAGTATTCCCAAAGCTATAAGTCTCTGTCTAACCTACGAATGTTATAAGGAGGGGGTCAGAACATAAGTTCTGTGTGAACGAATTTAAACTTCACTTCTTGAATAATCCTACATATACCGTTCAATTACACTTTCTTATTTATTAGGTTATACGTGTTAATAGCACTCAAAGCTTACACACACGTTGCACCCATTTACCCCCTAGTAGATTAACCTAATATAGTGTATATGTAGCTACCCCCAAACTGAGGTACACCCCGTGATACCCCACTCGCACGGTCTCCTCCGTATCACCACAGTAATATGCGCAGTCCCTCATCCTATGCCATAGTAACGTACAACACTACGTCCACATAGAACCACTATAGTTGTGCTATGTAAGCGTACTGACTGCTATCCTCGAACTGTTCGATTGAGATTGGTTCCATCACAGAATAAGGCCTTCTAGTCTATAATACACCACCCAGAGCAGACATGGTTGTACCTAGACTTTCCCACGTACGTATCATCAATTATACTCGATGTTTCTACTGGACATAACCTCTACTTGTGCACCCAAGTTCCGTGGCAGGTCTACACCAGAAAACACTGAACTCGGTCGGGAGCTTTTCTATATCTGTACGGGGCCGCCTCTAAGAGTGTCCACTACAACAAAAAAACACTTTTCGCAACAGGCGATATCTGTTGCAACAGACCTACTGCAACAGGCCTACGCCCGTTGGTATAGCCAAAGTTGCTAAAAGTTCGCAACATTTTTTGCCTGTTGCAATAAGATGTTGCGGTATACTTTTTTGCAACAGGCTTTTGCTGTTGCAACAGATCATTTTGCAACAGTATATGCCTGCTGCAATAGATTCATAAATTTATTACAAAAATATATTACAACTTGTACATATTACATATTAAATGTATTTGTTTTAGTAATAGTGCATATCAAAGAATGGAATAAACAAATAAAAATTTTATTTTAACAAAGTTTTAATAGTACAAACAATTACAACAAAAATTTCTGTAATTTTCATACATCATTCATATATAACAATTTCTTCTCTCACACAACACATTTATTTCGAATAGAGTATTTTCTAAACAATCTTCAGACAAATCGGTTATATATATTAAAAAATAGGCAAGTAATTACCTCCTTCCATCAACAGCCCTTGGATCAGAACGATCTTCACATTTTCTGCCACAAAATTTGTTGTCGGAATTATAATGTTCACAGTATTCTGAGAACTTATCGAGAGCGTCTTTAAACCAATTGTCGGTGCATTTCAGAGCTGCATCGGGAATTGTGAGCCATCCTCTACTTTGACTGCTTTGTTCAAGCCAGGATTCTAGTACTTCCACATGCAAGGCAAACATGATGTGAGCTTTGCAACACCCTTTAGGGCTGAATTCAACTTGATGGCTTTTACTTATGAATTCATATTTTCCCAAAAATTCCAATAGTTCACCTTTGATGCCTGCTTCTTCCATGCAGAGCATGCAGGCATGTGTTTCTTGTTTATGAACCTTGTTATATGCAACTTAGTGTCATCAGGTTGGTTAATATATACATGTCCACTGTAATTTAACGTTAAAATACCATATGTAGAACGAATGCAATTTGGGAACAATACCTTTCACTGATAAATAGCCTACCAGCTACGAAGCCTCTCTCTTCAGCGGTTTGATAATCCTTTGATTGAGTAAAATTATATGGCCAACTTCTCACTTTAGTTTTCATCTGAAATACATAATAATTAATATTAAGGACACGCATTAACATTAATGATACCTGTATGTATTCACAGATATACATATCATGATAATAAATTTTCAAATTCCATAACATGTTAAAATCTGTGTTTATACTACAATATTTATAAAGTTGTACAGCATGCAGACTAATCATTATTTACACGCAGTGCCTACTTTCACAATTATAAACAACATGTGTGTTTATGAAAGTACTAATATATGCTTTCAGTAAAATCCAATATAGTTCAGTGTTGTACAAGCATAATTTACAAGTACCCTACACTTATGCCATATATATTGCTTCATGAAAACACGTTGAAAATGGTTTTAACTATATGATTCAATCACCACGTAAATCTAATACAAATATTGTCTCACTATTGACACCTTCATTTACACAGAAATGCTTAATTAAGACACTTAAACAATAAGTGGCACAGCTTAGCTTTGAAAAATTATTATTATATATTGTTTATATAACATGATCTACCCATCAGTGCCAACAAGGGATTCCATATACAAATTATACCGTTACGGTAACATGAAAATTACTTAGACATTAATCAAGTCCTCAGTATAGAAATGCTTATTACTCTTTATTTTGAATCCAAATAATTCCTTCACTCGGTTTACAAAAAAATAAATTACAAATACAGTGGGACTCAGCATGTCTAATACAATTGCAAGGTTCATCAATACTTATTTAAAATAATACTAAACCTTGAAGTACATATATAAGACCATGACTCGTTCAGCATTTATAAACTTATACAGTTTTACCAGTTTTTAAAAGTCACCAACATATATCTTTACAGTTTACAAAATACACCAGATGACAGATACCTATCCATTCAAGTATTAGAACAATGAGGCAGATGATCCAATATACACATACATACAGATGTATATGCATATCCATTCAAATTCAGGTTTTCTATAATTGCATCCAAAATGAATCATCAGCACAGCCATACATCCAGCATTCAAACGCACTCATTCAACCAAGAAATGCATCCATAACATTATTCATATGGCATGTTATATGTTGCTATGTGTATATGACAAAGATGCTAGGGGTACCACACACAATCCTCCCTAGATCTGTTTACAGGTTTCAAACTAGGTTTTATCATTATTCATGTTGCTATGTGTATATGACAAAGAAATGCATCCATAACATTATTCATATGGCATGTTATATGTTGCTATGTGTATATGACAAAGATGTTAGGGGTACCACACACAATCCTCCCTAGAGCAAAATTGTAAATCCCACTTTCTCATATTTCTTTCTACTCACTATCATTATTTAAGCAAAGAGATCGAGATCTTACCTCTCCTATCATTGTTTCAGTGAAAGAGGTTGTGGTTGGTCTTTTCTGCAAGATTTTTTTCAGCAAGAATATTACAGGAAAAGGAAAAAAAGGAATCTTCATTGCAGGAATACAATGACTATGTTTTATGTTTGCTGATGTTGTTTATTTTCAGTTTCTTTTTCCAAATCATATAAGACTGCCATTGACCAGACTCTTACATATTCCAATTTGTAATCGATATTTAGATAAAGCTATCAAATATCATACTGCAACAGCTAAGAACCATTAGAAAATGTTAATTGCACCTATAGAATATAGAAAAACCAATTGTGCATGTTGAATATTTATAAAGATGACTTTCATTATTCGATGTAGTGTATCTTGTGAGGTTAACTACTAAGGTTTAACAATATATATGAAACAAGCAAAACAAACAAACCTGATGCTTCTCTTTCCATCTTAGAAAAAAAAAATCTAAAAGTTGAAACAAGTGATCCCTCATTTCATCATTCATAACAAGCAGAGATTTCAAGTGGACGGCTGCATACAACCAGTACTTGCAAGTAATAATTTGGTGAACTCAGTGATTTATGAAGAATTTAGAGATGAAGCATATTTATTTTTTCAATAAACTGCATCCACTAAATAGCACATAGTACTTGCATTAAAAAGAACTAGCTTACGTATGATTGATTACCTAAAATTTTAGACAGTATGTACCAGCCCTATAGTGATGTAAAATAGAAAGTTCATATTAAAATCCATGTTGCTTCTCTAAAGCAAGTCAATGGACATAGTTACCAGTGAATCCTTGAAACATAAAAGGGTTAACAATTCCAACACTGCTGAGCTATTCATCTACTTTGGATATATTAAATTTTTGCAAAGATGCATAACTTTCGCATATGGTACACATGGCATAAATTACAAGCCAAAAAATCGATAACATATAACATACTTCACAGAAAATACGATTCATCACTGGTCTTTATATATACAAACGTCATGCCATATGTGTACATTATCGAAGTATCATGGCATAATTTGGAATATATAGCTCGGAGATTGTGTTTCTTTTTTATGACAAGCATGATACTTCATCCAAGAAAAGCACTCATTTTATGTCTTGGAGATTCTAACCCAAGACCTTCACAACCTAAATTTAGACTGTCTTACCCCTTGTCACTTGAGTTAGCCATCCTTGAGAGCTCGAATACTATATTTATTCCTACCATATCATTCTATAATAATTTATACAAGATAATACTTAAAAGAAAGCTCATAACAACACCTCAATGGTTCAGATAGAATGGAACTTATAGTGCTAAAATAAGCATATTATTATATGGATGGTACTATTAATGGGGGAAACACCCATGAAAGGATAAAAATGTTGCATTTAGACATTGATCATTGTTAGGGATTGTTGAATGAATCATTAAGGCAAAACAAACACTAGAGGGAGGGGTGAATAGTGTTTGTGAGAATCAAAACAAAATCTAAAACTTATGTGAATTACAGAATGAATCAAACACCACAAACACAATCACGGACACAGATTCAAACACAAATGAAAAATAAACAGAAATAAAAATGCAGAAAAGGAAATAACACATCGGATTTTATACTAGTTCGGATTGCTCCTACGTTCAGTCCCGCACAACGCTGGATTGCACAGAGTTTTATTACTATATCAATAGTCAAGTACAACCTCCTTGATTTCACGGCTACGAGGGATACCACTGATTCCAACCTCCTTGATTTCACGGCTACAAGGGATACCACCGATTCAAACCTCCTTGATTTCATGGCTAGAAGGATACCGCTGATTCAACTCAAATACAGCCCAAACAATTACAAATAACCCTATAACTCTTCAATAACACTTGATTCAGAGAAAGATTAGAGAAGATAGTGTTGAGAGAAGAAGTTTGATCAAGACGGAATTGAATTCGGCAGGGTATAAGTGTAGAAATCATAAAACTGATCAAGAATAGTTTTAATGAGAGAGAGTGGAAGTGGAGAAGAAGAGATTATTAAAAATTCGAATTCAAGCCCATTTTATAGTGTGTGAAAGGTTGCAATGTTTCTGAAACGTTGCAAATTGTGAAAAGACACTTGCTTTCAAATTTAAATTTCTGACAGCTATATGTCGATATAGCGTTTTCTGTATGTCGACATAGCGTTTTCTGTATGTCGACATACTCTAGTGCAAATTTGAATTTTAAACATTTTTTTCAAGTGTTTTGATATAAATATAATTTTGGAAATTCTTGAATAAAAATATAGTGTTGTAAATTAATATTATAAAGTAGAAAAACATATGAAAACATAAATTTAAACTATATAAACTTATTTATAAAATAAGGTTTTAAACTATATATAAATATAAAGTATAGAATTATAAATATATAAAACTTAAGTTTGAAAAAAAAGAAAACAGAAAATATAGAAAAAATAAAATAGAGAGAATTGAGGGTAAAATTTGAAAATCGGAATTTGAAATTGAATCTGGAGTGCTATTTAGAGTCTTACAAAATCTAGACTCTATAACAATATTAATCATGAACTCTTGAAATCTTTAATACTCATGAGTCTTGATATTTCTCTGAATTTTGAATCTCTATCATCTTTAAATTGTACATTCTTTAGTAATATTTCCTATATATAAATCCTGCATATGTGTGTGTATATATATATATTCTATACAAAAATGTTAGTATATATTTTATAATCAATTAATATTGAAATAAGGTTGTTGTCATCAACACTCCATTCTCCAACAATCTCCCCAATTTTGATGATGACAGCCTTAGTTTATAAAATATCATACCTTTATATACATGTTGATGATAATCCTTCAAATACTCCCCCTGTCTATATGAATTCTATATTTTATAATTTCTCCCCCTTTGGCATTATCAATAAGAAATTCTAAAACTACTCCCCCTGAGTTCTAAATCTATAATCATAAAATAGTCCCCCTAAATTCTACATATATTTATACATATCCTATTATAATATTCTTATAGTACTAACTATCCCTGATTCTATGATATCCTTATATCTCCATCAAACCTAAAATTCTATGCTTATAAGAATATAACTCCCCATAAAATTATGACTATACTAGTCTAATAGAAGGACACTAAACAAAGCAATCCAATCAATATTTACAATAAATTCAAACAATCAATTTAAACAAATAAACAATTCAAACAATCAATCTAAACAGGCAATTCAAGAAAGCAATTCAAGCAACCAATTCTAGCACTCATCTCAAGCAATTAATCAAATTAAATAATAAACACTTCTTGTGTAATGACCCGCATTCTATGTACGGAGGATCGTAGAATATTTATTTTATTTTCATACGAAGTTGTATGGTCGTGTTACTTTGGGGAACGACTATTGGGGTCATTTCCCACGTTCACGTTTTTTGCCAATTTTTAAATGATTGTTTTAACCCTGACGAATCTTGTTTTGTCTATAACTTTTGAAGGGTAAGGAGTTTTGACCTGAAACAACTCACATTAGACTCGAATTATGGCTTACCTTTCCGAAGAGTGGTCACACTAATCGAACGGACTTACCGTTTGGAAGATATGGCTGAAATAAAGTTTGGAAGGTGAAAAACAGCTTAACCGGGCTTAATATGGTAATTAGCAGCTAGACCCATAACCCACTTTAGGATTACGGTTATGGGAGGGCTGAATTGAGTTAGAGAATGGTTCCTTTTCATTTTCTCGACCGCCATAAACATTTCTTCAAACCTAGCAATGGCCTCCATCTTCTAAATTCATCCTAAATCACTTTATAATTACATATTAGCCAAATCAACATCAAATTAAGGCGGATTAGCATAGAAATCAAGATATAGCTGCTGGAATACATTAGGAACCATGCCAAATCAGTTAGAGTTTCAGATTCGAAATTTATTTGTAGCTATGGTGAGTGATTTGCACTTTTATTCACTAATTATGGCTAATTAGGTGTGATTAGTGATAATTAGCGATATTATGCATCATAAAAATCTAAAAAAATATTTAGAGTTCTAAAATATTATTTTATGTCACTAGTGAAAATTTGGATTAATTTGGATTAAGTTTGTTGATCTTATAGTTAAATAATGCTTAAGGGGATTAAGGGGAAAATCATGCTTTTTGGGTATGTTTGATCTAAAATATTTCATGTGATTGATATTTTGGTGTTTTTGGTTGATTCACATGTCACTACTATTGTTTGGTATGTTTTATGACTTCATAGTAAGGTTAGAATGGTTGGAAACATCGTCGTTTGGTGAAATTAGCTCGTTAGAAAGACTGCAGAAAAATGATTCCTGAAGGGGAGTATGCTCACGATTCCTAAAGGGGGTATGCTCACGATGCCTGAATGAGGGTATGCTCACGATTCCCAAGGGGGTATGCTCACGATTCCCAAAGGGGGTAAGCTAACGATTCCTGAAGGGGTGGATTCTCACGACTCCTGAAGGGGGTATGCTCATGATTCCTGAAGGGGGTATGCTCACAATTCCTAGAGGGGGGTTTGCTCACGATTCCTGAAGGGGGTATACTCACGATTCCTGAAGGGGATATGCTCATGATATCTGAAGGGGGTATGTCACGAACCGAGAGCGGGATTCCGAAAGCGGGATTCCGAGAGTGGGATTCCAAGAGCGGGATTCCGAGAGCGGGATTCCGAGAGCGGGACTCTAAGAGCGGGATTTCGAGAGCTGGAATCCGAAAATGGGATTCCGAGAACGGGATTCTGGGAGCGGGAATCCGTGCTTTCCTATACTTTATCACGTCATCCAAAATGATGACTTCAAACTGAACCTGATTCGTACTTCTACCACGCGACGACAATTGTGAACTCTTCTGAAGATCAAAACCAATTCAACCAAAACATGAGATGCAAAGGAGGTCCAAGTGAGAAGTTATTACTCAGTATGCAGCTGGGAACCAATGAGTTAACTTTTAGAGTTGGGGCTTTGCGGGGGACGTGTGCAAAGGGGTTATCAGTATCCATAATTTTGGTTCACAACTGAGAGACGGATTATGGGCTATGGATCAGTGTAATGGGGTTATTGTGACTCCCAAAAGCAAAGCGATCGTAGCAAAGGACTGGGTGATCGAAGTGTTGGATATCATATGCTTTACGCACTGAGTGAGAGATGTGAGGATTATTGCTATGTTTGATGTTTGCTATCACCATGACATGTGCACTTCCACTTTACACTTTATATTAATGTTACCTTAGAGTACTGTACATCTTGTTGTGCTAAATCTTTAGTTGCAGGTCCAGGTTCAGGTATGATTATTTATACCTTTTATTGTTTTATTTTGCTGCTATCGCTCATTCCAGACTTTTGTCTGACCCAGAGTTTTATGCCTCTTCTTATTACATTGGATGCTTCTAAACAAGCAGACTAGAGACTGGTTAGGTGGTTATGCACAAGTAGCTATCCGGAGACAAGCAGGAGGCTTCCACGTACTATTTACATATATTCTCCCTGTGTTGTTGATTGTCACTGCTTTGGGCATTAGTAGTGCACCTTCTTTATTTCCTTTTTAGAGTTAGTATTTTAAATTTGTAATAATGGTTTGGATCATAAGTTGTATTTTTTGGATTCCGCTACTCTGATGGACATGCTTTAGTTTTCAGCTTATTCACTGTCTCGCCTGTTTTATGTCAAGTTTTGTTACTATTATATTTTATTCCGTACGCTGTGAGATATACTATAGGTTCTTGGTGATTCAAAGTTTCAAAACCCTTCCATTTTTTTACAACCGTCCTGTGTTGGTCGGGCATTAACACAGCGCATTTCGGGGAAATGTCAACTGGTTCGGGGCGGGCTGTCACACTTGGTATCAGAGCCTAGGTTGCATAGTTAACCTACGGCAAGACACCAGAGAGAAATAATATACGTATACGAGAGCGTATATTTTTGATATTTTGGTTTTCAAAAGCTAGATATATATATATGTACACACACACACTGTTAATATAGCTAAGGACGAAGTCGCATTATACTGGCACCGTTAAGGAGATGGTTAATCATTTTCTCTTTACAAATTGAATGATGAGCCAATATACGAGGAGTACGGGTTCAGCGGCTAACAATGGGAATGTCCTTGATACGAGGACGATGTTTACTGCCTTCATGCGTGAAATGCTCAGGGATGCTCAGGGAGCAGTTCCTAATGCTGCTAACAGTGGTGGTGCAGCGGTGCAGGCGCCTAGGGCCGATTTCGCCAACCTCAGCAAGGATTATACTAATCTTGGTGGAAAGCCGTTCCACGGAACGAAATCGGTGGAGGTTCAGATTAAACGCATCTTCGAGGATTTGGGATTGATGATGCAATGAAGAGAAAGTTAGCATCGCGTTAGCTTCAAGGACGGGCTATGAATTGGTGGAATGCCATTAAAGCGGCTACTCCCGAGGATCAAGTTACTTGGAATCAGTTTAAGATTCGCTTCAGTGACAAGTTTATTCCAACTGCTCAGAAATCAGAATTGTTTAGGAAATTTTTGTTGCTTAAGCATAATGGTAGGGCAATCTCGGAATATATTGTTGAATTCGATACCTTATCGAAATATGGATTGTCCCTTATCGATATTGTCGAGAAGAAGAATGAGAAGTTCATAATTGGCTTAAATGAGTCTTGGGGGAAAGACTTATAAACCACATCGATGAGACATTTGAATCTATTATGGGAAAGGCATTGAGATCTGAGAGCCTTTACCCCAAGTCGAAGACCGAGGTTTCTATTACATCTGTAGAGGAGCCAAAGCCGTAGGCAAGCGATGGAGGCAAGAATAATTCCCAGAATAAGAGGAAACAAGACCAGACCAAGGATGATCAGAAAAAAAGAATAATAAAGATGGCGAGTGCTTTAGTTGTGGCAAGAAGGGCCACTATGCCAGAGATCGTCGGGAAAAGCCTGGGGAAAGGAAGTGTTACAATTGCAGCTAAGCGGGACATCACAAGGATAAATATCTTCAACCCCCTAAATAGAAGCAGATCGTGAAAGCATATGCTATCAACGCTGTTCCTTCTTCATCGAATGCCGCAACTGCGGCTTAAAGGGAAAGGGTGTCGTTATTCAAGATATGCTTTCTATTTATGATGTTCTTGTTCGAGTAGTGAGTACTGTTTGATACCGGGGCTTCCCACTCCTTCATATCTAGTGACTTGGTAGATATGTTAGGATTGGAACCTGAGACAGTCAATAGACCTTTAGTTGTGACGAGCCCAATCGGTAGTTCAACTATCCTTTGCATGATTTGTCGTGATTTGGTCTTATCGAGTCATGGATGTATGTTGCTTGTGATTGCTTGGTTTTGGGCTTTACTGGGTTTGGCATTATTTTGGGAGTCGATTGGCTCCAAGGTTATAGGGTGGTATTGGGTACCTACCTAGTGATGGAAATAATAATGGGAACTTGGGGAACAAAGAGATTCGGGTCGGCCATGACTCGTGAAGGAAGGGACTTTGGAAGCATTTTTAAACGCTGTGTGAATAGCATGAGCATTGTGGTATTCCGTAATAAATGAGTGATTACTATGGATTGTTTAGGACTTTACGTTGATGTTCCCTTTGGTTCAAGAATGGCAATAACTTCGGAGTAAATTCAATGGAGAAATCTCGAAGCGATAAGATATGTTCGTTGATCGTGGGGATGCAACGAAGGTTAGGACGATTCAAGTTGGAATTTAACTCGTAGACAATGGTTGTTCGTTAATGTAGGAGATGCAACGAGTAGGGGGAGGACTCATGTTGGACTTGAGTTTGTGGGTAATGGATACTCAAGACTAGGTCTGAGTTTATGGATAGTCGCCGGTGATGCTGATAAGAGTTATAGAGAGATTATCGTTGTCGTAAGTTCTAGTAGTCTCTGGGAGGCAAATGTACGTTGGATGTGCAGTAGTCTGGCTAGAGCTGGGGTCGCTATTTACTCTTGACATATGGCATGGGCCGTCATGCGATCAACGATAGTTTCGAAGAAGGATTGGCGAGGATAGCTAGAGTTAATTATGAGTGCTCGAGTGTTTGGTTGTTTTGTTCATATCATCTCACATAGATTGTCTGGATCCGGAGGAGATGTTCCTTGAGTGCTTGTCTGATATTGGTTTAGGACTTTGGCGCTTGTGCTTGGGAATGTCGAGTTTGATTAGGATGGTTTGCATGAGATATAATTAGTTTTTGTGATTTCCATTGAATGATGTCTTGGTTTACTCGAGGAGTGATGGACAGCCGTGACATGATAAGATTGTTCAATGATGTGGATTTCCCTGAGTTGGACTCGATAGGGCTATGAAATGACTCGAGTGGGACTCGAGAAGGCTAGAAGATAATGGTGTAACAACCCTGAATTTTGGGGCGAATTTAAAATTTTATTTTAAGTTATTTTAATGAGTTTTGGTTATGTAAAATAATTTATTTTAAATAATAACGAGTAAAAAATTATTTTTATTTGAAGCAAAACAAATGGTCTCCCATTCTATTTATGCGCATGGTTACAAAATCTTTCCATCCTCTCATCTTGAGCAGCATATACTTTATATATTAAAAAAGAGGAATTAATGTACTTAAAATCTGGATAAGCTGAACGTTTTCACCGAACGCATAAAGACAATTCTTTTGTCTCTCTCTAAATATAATTGTGCATGTTTCCTCCCTTTTCAAATTCTTATTGTGGTAACTGTGCATTCATTTATTCACCACATAATATGCCACTATTTGTTCCATTCAACACATTATATGTTTGCAACTTTCCATTTTTTATTCCATCCTAATTCTCTCCATTAATTACGCATGTATTTCTTCCTTATTCCTACCATGTTTGAAGATGCATCAACTGAAAAAAATAGTCAAACTTTTTTCTTTAGGTATCTTGTGATATTTTTGAAAATAGAAATGAAAGAAAAGGAAAAAAATTTTAAATCATATATCTATGTATTGCAGGATGGAAATTTGAAACCTTCTATATATATATATATATAAATAATTTTTTTTTGAAATTTAATATTTATACAAACAAATAAGATTTGGAATAAGTATGTAACTGCACGAAATTTAAGACAGTGAAAATGGACCAAATTATAAATAAAATATTAGGTTTTAAAAAACACACAGGGGCCTAATTGAAATAATTATCTATCACTATATTATATCCTAATCCTAACCCCAAACCATTTCTCATAAACCTAATTGTTTGCTCATAAAAAGAGAGAGCCGCCACTTTCTTCTACTCCAATCCATGGCCGCCATTCCTTTCCCCTTCTCTTTCTCTTCCTCTCTAATTACTCAATCCTTCTTCCTCTAAATAAAAAAAAGAATGGTGTTCTGAGACCTAGACGTGGATAAGCATGTTGGTGGTGCAAGTGGAGGAGGTTGACAACGACTTGGTGGTGCGTTCAAATCTGGCGCCGGTCGATTCTGGTGATGTGTGTTTTGAAGAAGGAGCGGTTTACAGAAAGGATTAAGGGTAACGATTTAATTAGGATAATATAATTCAAATATGTAATTAAAGTATTGAATGATTAAAAGGCCATATCTTATCCAAATCAGAATGGAATTGTGCGATTTTCAAAGCGTTGAAATTGTGAAGAAAAGATCTGCGAGATGGAGTTGAATAGATCTAAAACAGAGCATTTTGGAAATTCAGGAAATTTCAAATCTGAATTATTCGGTGAGAAATTCTATTCTTTCATTTTACAATTAAAATTTGTTAATGATAATTGTAGTATTCTTCATATGCCATAATACTCTGCTGTTTTCTATACGTGATTTGATCTGTGTATTATTAGAATGTTGAAATTAACGTTTATGTTAATTAGAGAATTCAATCAAACAAAATTATCATTTTGTTATTAGAATGTCGAAATGAATGTTTATGATAATTAGAGAATTGAGTTGCAAAAAAATTATCATCTTTTCCAAATGTAAGAGTTGCGAAAAAAATAAAAAAATTTAGAAGTTTGACATGAGACTTGGCACCCAATTATGCATTGTTATCCTATGTATTGACATGAAAAACTTACACCAAAACAACATGATTACATGTATTATTATGAGAAATGGACATCATAATTGACACCAAAATATTAGTTGTTTCCATATATAGGAATTGTTATGGAAACATTGACACCAAAATATTAGTTGATATCATATGTAGAAATATGAAGGTGATATGAAATTGACATAAAATAAAAACAATTTTAGTGTCGTTAAGTTTTATATAAAACAAACATAATTTTGGTGTCGTTAAGATTCGTGAAAATGAGCATAATTTTAATGTCATTAAGTTTCACCAAAAAAATGAAACATTATTTTTAGTGTCATGTTGATTCAACTAAAAATGATATATTCTTAGTGTCATTTTGTTGCAATTTGAAATAACATATTTTTGTTGTCATTTATATTACAATAAAAAAAAATCATGTTTAATGTAATATGGTTCATTAGAAGGATTAAACAAAAAGAAGAAAAAAATGTTTAATTGGAATAAACATGGCATTTTTATTAGGAACATGTTATGTATGATAAATTTGTCATTTATGTAAAAAAATGAATTTATTATTTATGTAAAAATTAAACTTGCCAATTATGTAAAAATTAGACTTGCCATTTATATAAAAATTAAACTTGCCTTTTATATAAAAATTGAATTTGTTATTTATGTAAAAATTAAGCTTGCCATTTATGTAAAAATTAAACGTTCCATTTATGTAAAAATTGAATTTATTATTTATGTAAAAATTGAATTTGTCATTTATGTAAAAATTAATTGGCCAATTATGTTAATATCAATTTGTCATTTATGATATAAATATGTCAATTAAGTTAATATCAATTTGTCATTTATGATATAAATTGGTCAATTATGTTAATATCAATTTGTCATTTATGATATAAATATGTCAATTATGTTAATATCAAATTTGTCATTTATGATATAAATTGGTCAATTATGTTAATATCAATTTGTCATTTATGATATAAATACGTCAATTATGTTAATATCAATTTGTCATTTATGATATAAATATGTCAGTTATGTTAATACAAAAGTTGTCATGTATGAAAATATATAAAAGGTTGTCTTTATGTTAAAAAAAAATTTTGTCTTTATGTTAACATAAGAAAAGGTTGTCATTATGTTAATATAAAAATATGTCATTTATATGAGTATAAAAAGTTGGATTGATTTCATGTATTTTAAATTTACATGTTAGTAAACAAAAGTTGGATTAATTTTAAGAAAAAGGAAAGTAAAGTTAGCGTCATTTAATTTACGGTTATTATTTATTTTCATAAATGTATATAAATGTTTGTGAATTATTTCTGTGGCATGCATGATATGTTGTGAATTGACGTTTGGATGTGATACAATGTTTGTATTTTGAAAATAGGTAGCATGCTAATTAATGTTAATTTATTATTATTTATGATAATTCAAATATGTTACACTGCCATATACAAGTTGCCTGACTTGTATATGTTGATTGGGCTGATATTTTCACACATCGCCTAAGTGCACAAATAATATATTATTATTTGGATTTTATTTGAATGTCATTTGAATGTTGTGTGAATGTTATCTGAATGTTATTGGAATGTTAATTTGGTGATAAAGTGTAACGACCCAGAAAATCTGAACCAATTTAAAATTTTTAAATTGGCTAAAATAATGGATTTTAAATATTTAAAATAAATATTTTAAATAATGGCGATGAAAACTGAGTTTGAATCGACATTTGAAAACGAATATAATTAATTATAATTATATATAGAATTGAAAATGGCGCGGTAGTTCGATAATTCGATTTCAAACTTCAATTGAATATACCGGGTGCAAAACAATCCGGATTTTAGTGAAACCAAAAATATTTAAATCTATTAGTGAATATCTTTCTAACGAATCCGACCAATCGAAATTTGATAGCGAGAATCAAAAGATATGTCCAGTTGAAAATTCTGAATAGTCGCTATGGAATTCAGGCCCTTAAAAATGGACATTTTGCAAATGACCTCGGATTTCGACGAAACCACTTTTGTTGGATCCGCAGTGTCAAGTTATTGTTAGGTTTCAAATTTCATAATTTTTCGAATCAATATGTGAGCGTGGCAAAGGAAAACGCGTTTGGCCGGTTTCAGTTGATTTCAATCGACTGGAAATTGGCCATTTTTCAAACGGTCTCGGAATTCGACGAAACTAGTTTTGTTAGGACCGTATCGTCAATACGAAGCTAGAAAATATTTTTCTGCAATTTTTAGAGTTAGTATGTGACCGCGGTAATTTGAAATGTACGTTTAAAATTCAATATAGTGATTTAAAGGAAAATTCAACGGAAACTGATTGTAACGATCAAATCAGCTTGCGATACATATCCCATGGTGTTCGGAATGGGGGTTAAACGCTATGGACGACAGGCGGTGGGCCTCGTTTAGAGGTCGTATGTAAAAGTCAACTTTTTGCAAAATTAAATAATTAAATAAAAAAAATTAATTCCCTCCCTTTATCTTTCGTTCTGGCCCCCCTCTTCAAAATTAAATCGCTCAGATATAAAAAAAAAAACCCCAATGACCGCTCTGCCCTAGGCGCCGCCGATGCCCAAACTCCGCCCCCTGGCATCGCTCAGCGCCACATCCGACCTGTGCCCCTCTCTCCTCAATTTCTGTTGCCCCAGCTCGAGGAACGAGCCCTCCCTGAATTCGCGAGCACCCCGCCTCCGCCGCCCCCTCGAAGCCAGCTCTGCCCTGACGAGACCCACCGCCGACCCTGACATCGACCCCCCCTTCTTCGCATCAATGTAAGTTGTTTTGATTTTATTTTATTCTTATTTTTAATTCTAAAGATACTGATTTTATTTTGAAAAGAAAACTGAACTGATTTTATTTTAAACTTTAAAAAGAAAAATTGATTTTATTTTAGAACTTTAAAAAGGTTTAAAACTGAACTGATTTTATTTTAAACTTTAAAAAGAAAAATTGATTTTATTTTAGAACTTTAAAAAGGTTTAAAACTGAACTGATTTTATTTTAAACTTTAAAAAGAAAAATTGATTTTATTTTAGAACTTTAAAAAGGTTTAAAACTGAACTGATTTTATTTTAAACTTTAAAAAGAAAAAGATTTGAACTTTAAATAGAAAAAGGTTTAAACTTTTAAAAAGAAGAAGATTTGAACTTGGACAGAAAAGATCATATTTTTAAAATGGAAAAGACGGAATTTTTATTAAGATGTAAGATATGATTTTTATATATTGAACATCGAAGAAAAAAATTCGATTTTTATATATTGAATAGCGAAGTCAAAATTCGATTTTTATATATTGAATAGCGAAGTCAAAATTCGATTTTTATATATTGAATAACATAGTAAAAATTCGATTTTTACATATGTAGAGAATACGGGCAACGAAAGCGACAAAAGGCGAGAAAGGCGAAGATTTCTCTAAGTGAAGTGTCGTGAAGTTGGATAACTATTTGTGAGAATTTCTCACTCTTCAATTTCTTTTTCTAGTTATATATATATGTGTTGAAATAAAAGTGAATTGCTATATATAAATATATATCTATATATATACGCCCCCTCGTCCACAAACCATGGACGATATTTATTGATTGAAATTGTTGTGAAAATTGATTGATAGCGAATGATTGTTTGGGATTGTTTGTGGTTGATATTGATTGATTGTGGTTGAAAAATACTCGTTTGTGGTTGTGAAATATTTGGTTGAAACCACATAGGATTAGTTTGTGGAAATGAAATAAATATATACATGCCGCCTGCGTGCGAACTAGATGCATGATCCCCATTGTCAAAAACCGCGAGGTTTTAAGGTAGAGCGAGGAGCCGTACTAGGGACGGTCCCGGTTTTAACTACCCTGCCGTTATGCTGCCGAAATTTTGAATAATATTCGTATGTTTGAATTATTTTCATCTGCTTAAACTATATTTATTCATTGTATAGAAAACATTCATGTGTTGAATTGATATTCATTCGTTGATTAGAAATTCATGTGTTGAATGGTATTCATATTTTGAAATAAATTGTTTGATAATAAAAATCACATTTTTATCTATATATAGAAACTATAGAAAACATTCATGTGTTGAATTGATATTCATTCGTTGATTAGAAATTCATGTGTTGAATGGTATTCATATTTTGAAATAAATTGTTTGATAATAAAAATCACCTTTTATCTCGTTTTAAAATAAATTGTTTTATGATAAAAATCCCATTTTTATCACCAACATGAACTATATAGAAAAATAGTGTTTTGAAATGAATTGTTTTACAATAAAAATCACATTTTTATTGTATGCATAAATCGTTGAAATGTGAAGTGTTAAAAATAGCCACTTGTTCAAAATAAACATATATGAGTTGAAATATTCATTAATTAGCTAATGAAATGATTTGCACCTATTTATGTAACATTAGAATGAATGGTGTTTTTAAACCAAATAGAAATCAAATATGAAGTTGTATAGAAAATGATAAATGATAAGAACTGTATATATATGTACATGCATATTCATTGAACAGGTTATAGCAAAGGGGCTAGAGAAGAGGAATAAAATTTTGTGCCCGACAAATAGGTACACATTTACTGCTTTGTTTGGGTGATGATTTTATGAGCCTGTTGGCTAGCCGCTTGGCTTTTTCTTTTTCTTTTTGAGATTAGAAGGACCGGGAAAGCTATTTGCGATTTCCCGATGCCCCCGGTGCAGGGGAGGTTATGGCGAAATTTTCCAAAATTTTAAGGCATTAGTGAAATTTTTGAAGTGAAAACGATATTGAAATCATTGAATGAACTATATTTATATAAATATATAAATATAAATAAAATTAAAATGAAACGAGGCCGTGCAGTTCGCATTTTGAAACCGTGATTTCAAACAACTAGTACGGGGAATTCGACCATTGGATTTTCCCGAAACCACAACCGTCGGGTTCGCCTTGGAAAAATTTTCCAACGGCACCAACTTTGTAAAGATCCAACGGTTGGATTGTCTGGAATGTTTAATTCAAATCTGAAGAAAAACAGCGCCAGAAACGATTATATTTTTATATATATAAATATAATTATATTTAATCGAATAATGACGCTGCAGTTCGTATTTTGAAATCGAAACTTCAAACGATTGTACCGGGAGATCCGACCGTCGGATTTTCCCGAAACTGGAACCGTTGGATTCGTTTTGAAAAGACCTTTCTAATGATGTAAATCTTGTGAAGATCCAACGGTTAGATTTTCAGATATGTGTAAATCAAATCTGAAGAAAAACAGCGCCACAGCCGCTTTATGGCCCGAAGCGTCGTTTTGAATAAATTAGCTATTTTAAAATAAATAAAAATAGCGATAAATAGTTATAAAATATCCTAAGCGACATGGAATGGAAATAAACTGAATTTGCTCGATTTATGTGACTTTTGATGGCTGAATGTGTTTGGTGTGAAAATTACATTAAAGAACAAGATTGGCGTTGTCAAATAATTTAACCATTGAAATAAATTGATTTGAAATTCTAAATATACGTGAATTATTTGAAAAGGCCGAGTTAATTCTCATTTCGAATAATTGACCGACGATTAAAAGTCGAAGATGAAGACGATGGTCGAAGACCGGAGATCTTCACCTCGTTTGGATGGTAACCGAGGTTCTGATTGGGAGGCATCCCGAAATATGGATAATGAGTGGTGATCGTCCAGGCGTACGTGGTGATCGATGGGTTTGCGAGGTATTTAGTGCCTCCGGTTTCGTTCAGACCCAGAATGGAATTGTAAATGGACTGTGTGTCTGACATTGGAGTTTATTCTGTGTTGATTGATTTCTGTTAAATATACATCTGTTTGGCGGCGGAGAATTTATTCTTTTGCTTAACGCCCTTCTCTGAGACGCACGAGCTCAGAGGTTGTATATCGATGGACATCAGTCGCATGGCATGAATTGCCTGTGTGGCATGCTAAGATGCAGTGATCAGGGCTTCTGTTGAAAAGCAAAGTCTTGTGGTGATGATCAAAGCACCGCCTGTGTGGCGTAGCTTTGTGTATAACGTGAATTCGCGAGCCTCACACCCCGGTATGAACCTAAAACGGGAGAAGGACCTCAGGGAGGGCATGCGTTTCTTTCTAGCTAAGGTTGTGTCAGTGACCTACCAGCCCTAACATTTATATACTTTTCACCTACGTGGTTGTTGCTGTTGCGAGGCGCCTCGGTTTGATCGGACGATCCGGGTCCGATGGAGTCATTCGTTGGCTCGTTTACGCCCCAAAGGGCGGGGAAACGTATTGTTCAGGCATTTTAATCCACATCGGTGGACCGGCCCTGACGATCCAAGGGTCGATGCGCTCTGACCCTGTGGCTCGGGCTAGAGAGTCACGAAGTCGGTAAGGACTATCTTTTGCCTTGGTTCATGACGGAAATCCAATTTCCAAATACGACATCGTGCAGTTTTGATTGTATACCTATATATGGCGACATAGTGGTATGGGGCATTAATGCCGTCTATGATTGATAGTTATGATTTGAAATTGTTTTCAAAACATATAAACACTAGTAATAATATCAAATGCCTTTGTTTTATTCGTATCAAGCATATCTTGGCCGTTATAAGGTAAAAATTCTATCCTCCGGTTTGCGTTGCATTGTGTGATGGGAACCGAGTCTTATAACGGCTTCATTTTTATAAAAAGCATAGCGATGTTTAAAAGAAAGATTTGTTTTAAAGCACTGGCAATCCAATGGAGTAAACCCGTTCCACGAAAGTGGCGTGGTCCTGTGATTAGCCAATTATATATGTGTTGGGTGGATTTCTCATACCAGTCCCATGACTGACTCGTAGTTTGTTTCACTTTCAAACTCGGGTGCCCTTTTTTCTACACGGGCAGCCTTGTATTCAGGTTTAGCTGGTTCTTTTTCTGGATAGCTGGAGCTGAAGATGGATTCTATCATTTATTTCTTATTATGCTGTTCAGCTCCTAGTGTACATATTTTGTTTATTTCCGCTGTAGACATTTATGTATAGCTGAACTGTATTTGTACTAAGTAAGATCCTGTATACTGTGTAACTCTGATGATTACTTTTATCCAGTATATTCTATTGTTCATTATCTGGTGTATTTATTTAATTATGTTCTGCTATTATCTGTTTCTGTGTTATATTCCTAAGATAACCCTGTTTCCGTGAGAACGGGATTTCGGGTCTTCTCATAAAGGAATGTATATCATTATTTCACAAATGCGTTGTATGAATCCATTAATTAATGGTATTTGATTTGAGTCTCATTCCAATGCAGAATTTTCTAAAGTTATCAAGAATAAATGTAGCAATAAATGACTAATTAATATTTCAAGTTCGAATTTCAAAATTATACATTTTGAAAATATTATTCTAATATTATTTTTATATTATAAGAATATGGAAAGATACAATTTATATTAAGATACTTGAAATCAAGATATTTAGAAATAAAGAATATCTTAAAATTAAGATTCCTTAATGGAAAGGATAATTTCAAATAATATGTTTTAGAAAAAATAATTATAATTATAAATTATAATTGTGCTTGGACACGAGGTTAGGTTACATTTGTGGTGGAAGTCTACCCGGACCCGACCGGCATATCCAGCAGCCACAAATGTTGAACCTAATGTGAGAGGTCCAAGTGCACAAATACGAAACGGGCCATGACACGAGGTTAAGCCCAACTGGTGGAATAAGTCTGCACGGAACCGACCGGTACATCCAGTATCCATAAGTCATAGGCTTAATGTGAGAGGTCTAGCCCATTATAAAATACAAATGGATAAGAAAATGAGTTGGGCTATTTAATCTGTTTAAAAAAAATAGCAACGCATTTTAAAAACCCAAACGAGTTTATCGATTTATTTTATCCATTTTATAATGAATATTAAAAGAGAAATTTCATAATTAATATTTTGGAAAATAATATTATTATAAAAGGATAACCTATAGAATAATCAATTTTTAGATTATAGTTGGAATAAAAGTTGGAATCGTCTTGGAAAAAAATTTATAAACGTTTTAAAATACGTAAAAATAAGGAAAATCTTTTTATTAAGATTTAAATGAGATTCTCAATTATTAAATATAATTGAAATAAAAAGGAAATTGATTATGGGTTGTTTGTGAACAATGTTTTGAAGGACATTAGTTCTTGAAACTCAAATCAATAGTGAAATTTTGATTTGTTATCAATTAATATTTTAATTAAGATTAAATGAAATTTTCTAAAAGAAGAGATGCCTAATATTATATATTAAATCAGAAATTAATGAAACATGAAATGGGGTCTCTCATGAACTATGTTTTATATAACATCAGTTCTTAAACCCGGATTAAAAATAAGATTAATTCCAGAAAAGTGATTAGTCATTTAACAATGATTTTAGAGGACTAAAACTTAATAAAGTTTTAAATAAATCTTTAATTAGATTGAAGATAAATAAAGGAAGATTAAAGAATAAGTTGAAAGATTTATCTTTGATAAAATTTATGAAAACCTTTCCCTAATAATGTGAATACTTTATTAAAAAGAATATTCAGAATTGGAATGAGACGTTGATGTGGTTTATATATAGCTCCTAATTTTAAATCATGCGAGTTATTCGGAAAGACCGGGTTTAACCCATTCTGAATAATGGTACAACGTTCGAAGAATTGAAGATGGCGATTGAAGACCGACGATCTTCACATCGAATGGGTAACTAGTGTTGAGGCCCTCGATTGATTTTCTCCCAAGACGGGGCTAAAGATGGTAGTTATCCGGATGTGGTGTTGATTTGTACGGATTTGGCTTTTGCTCAGACCCAGAGCATAGGCTTATAAATGGAATGTGTGTCTGACATTGTACTCCTTTATATTGTATTTATTGATTTTCTGCCGAATGTATGAATGATTGGTGGCAGAGAATTTATTCTCTTGCTTAACACCCTTTCATATATTTCAGCAAAGGATTGGTAGTGTGATATGGAGTGACAGCGTGGCATACTAAGATGCAATGATCAAGGCTTTTGTTGAAAAGTAGGCCTTGTGGTTTATGATCAAAGCACGACCTGTTTAGGCATAATTTTGTGTATAGCATGACTTCACGAGCTTCACAACCCGGTTGGAGTCTAAAACGGGAGAAGGGAACGCAGGGAGAGCAGCATGTTTCTTTCTAGCTAGAAGTGGTGTCGGTGCTTAAATTGGCTGATATTTACTTATGTGGATGATGGAATGAGGCGCCTCAGATGATAGGTCCTATAGGATTGGGAAATGTGTGTTCAGGAATAACAAATCCACAAACCACAAGTGTGGATCGGCCCTGCAGGGTCCAAGGGTTCTCTGCGGGGAATCCTGAGACATTAGCTAGAGTGTCTCGAATCGGTAAGGAGCTCCTCCCTAGCCTTGACTCATGATGGAAACCCAATTTCCAATACGACCTCATGCGGATTTGATTGTAGAACTAGTATGGCGACATAGTAGGAAGGGGTACTATGCCGTCTAGGATTGATACATTATGATTGAAAATGTTTTTAAAACCTATATACACTAATAATAATATCAAATTCGTTTCTATCGTATCAAGCATCTTTTGACCATTATAAGGTAAAACCCTATCCTCCGGTTTGCGTTGCATTGTGTGATGGGACTTGGGTCTTATAATGGTTTCATTTTTCTAAAAAACATTACGTTGTTTTACGATTTACTTATTTATTTTTTCAGTCACCTTAAGTTATGCACAGCAATCCATTGGAGTAAACCCGTTCCGCGTTAGCGGCGTGGTCCTTGGATTTGCAGTATTACTATTGATTAGTTTAGAATTCTCACACCAGCCCCATGACTGACCCATTGTTTATTTCCACCTTTGCAAACTTGGGTGCCCTCTTTCCCACACGGGCAGTCGAGTAGTTTGTCTACAGGTCCTTATCTCGAGCAGGATTCTGGATTGAAGCTTAAAGCTGTGTCCAGAGCATAGTTGTTTTCCGCTGCAATGTATTGTATTAAAATACTGTAATTTATCTTCCGCTGTAATTTTATTCGATGTACTCTGATATTCTGTACTCTGATGTAACATTATTGTAATGTTTATAAAAGTCTGTTGTTATTGTTCTGATGTGTTGTTGTATTCCCAAAGTTAACGTATTCGGGTTTTGAACGGTCTTGGTCGATTTAACGATCGATCGGGTCGGGCGAAACCCGGGCCGTTACAAATGGATTGACTTGGGTTGGACTCAAGTTGAAGATGGAGTTGTGGATAGCTCTTCTGATGAGGTGCCAAGGAATCGTCGATAGTTTGGAGTTTTCTAGGAAGACTTGAAGCAGGGGTATCTGGGGAAGCCCATTTACCTTGGATCTGTTGGACGTGATCTTGTTATCCTTGAAGGATAAATGTACGTCGGACGTGCGGTAGTCCGTTTGGGGTCGGGGCTTCCATTGGCCCTTGATATTGGTTGGACCAGTCATAAAGGTATCAACGTATTCATGGCTTTAGCAGGTGATAGATAGGAATTGTTTGATGGATGCTATGATTGCTATGTTTGTTCCTATTTTCTTCTCTTGAGTAATCACTTGTAGGATTCTGGCGATGGGAAATGAAGAGATGACGGTATACATGGATGCCCGTGGTACCAGAATAAATGTGGTGGCTGATGCATTGAGTTGGAGACATGCCAGTTCAGATGCTATGTTTCTTGAATGGAAGCAACTAGAGTATATCGCGGGATATGATTTCAGACCTAAGTATGGATTGGGTCAAGAGATTTCGCAAGTTTGACAATTAGGCCGACTTTGATTGAGCAAATTGGTTCCAGTCAGAAGGACGATCCTAACCTAATAGAAATCATCTCCAAGGAAGAGATGAATATCGATGGTGTGATAATGAGAATGACTGTACTTGGCGAACCGAGAAGAACACAAGGAAGTCATATCCAGAGCTTTTTGTCTGGTAATATTTTAACAATGATAGTACTACCTTGTTAGTAAACCGCATGCAAGGATAGGCTTGTTATGTATGTTTGATAGTTTGTAAATGGTTGATAGGCATGCAGGCCACCTTTGTATGTTGTGATTAAGGAATTTCGGGAGCGAAAATTCTTAAGGGGGGAGAGTGTAACGACCTGCATTCTACATACGGAGGATCGTAGAATATTTATTTTATTTTCATACAAATTCGTATGGTCATATAACTTTGGGGAACGACTATTGGGGTCATTTCCCATGTTCATGATTTTTGCGGATTTTTAAATGATCGTTTTACCCTTGGCAAGTCTTGTTTTGCCTACAAATTTTGATTGGTAAGGAGTTTTGACTTGAATTCACTTCCATTAGATTTGGAGAATGGTTTAACTTTCCGTAGAGTGGTCACATTAACCAAACGAACTTACCGTTTGGGAGATATGGTTGAAATAAAGTTTGGAAGGTGAAAAACAGCTTAAACGAGCTTAATATGGTAATTAGAAGTTAGGTCCATAACCCATTTCAGTATTAGGGTTATGGGAGGGCTGAAATGAGTTAGAGAATGGTTCCTTTTCATTTTATCAACCGCCATAAACATTTCTTCAAACCGAGAGTGGGATTCCGAGAGCGAGATTTCGAGAGCGGGATTCCGAGAGCAGGATTTCGAGAATGGGATTCCAAGAGCGGGAATCCGAGCATTTCTATACTTTGTCACTTCATCCAAGATGATGACTCCAAACTGAACCGGATTAGTACTTCTACCACGCGATGACAACTGTGAACTCTTCTGAAGATCAAAACCAATTCAACCAAAACCCGACATGCGAAGGAGGTCCAAGTGACAAGTTATTACTCAGGATCCAACTGGGAACCAATGAGCTAACTTTTAGAGTTCGACTTTGCTTCGAGATGTGTGCAAAGGGGTAATCGATATCCATAATTTTGGTTCACCACTCAGAGATGGATTATGGGCTATGGATCAGTGCAATGGGGTCATTGTGACTCCCAAGGGCAAAGTGATTGTAGCAAAGGACCGGGTGATCGAAGTGGTGGATATCATATGCTCTACACACTAAGTGAGAGATGTGAGGATAATTGCTATGTTTGATGTTTGCTATCACCATGACATGTGCACTTCCACTTTACACTTTATGTTAGTGTTACCTTAGAGTACTGTACATCTTGTTGTGCTAACTCTTTGGTTGCAGGTCTAGGTTCAAGTATGATTATTTATACCTGTTATTGCTTTTTTGCTACTATCACCCATACTAGACTTTTGTCTGACCCAGAGTTTAATGTCTCTTCTTATAACTCTGGGTGCTCCTAAACGAGCATACTAGAGATATGTTAGGTGGTTATGCACGAGTAACTATCCAGAGATGAGCAGGAGGCTTCCACGTACTATTTACATATATTCTCCCTATGTTGTTGATGGTCGCTGCTTTGGGCATTAGTAGTGCACTTTCTTTATTTCCTTTTTAGAGACAGTATTTTAAAGTTGTAATAATGGTTTGGATAATAAGATGTATTTTTTGGATTCCGCTACTCTGATGGACATGCTTTAGTTTTCAGCTTATGCATTGTCTCGCATGTTTTATGTTAAGTTATGTTACTATTATATTTTATTCCATGCGCTGTGAGATATACTACAGGTTCTTGGTGATTCATAGTTTCAAAACCCTTTCCTTTTTTACAACCGTCCCGTGCTGGTCGAGCATTAGTACAGCGCATTTCGGGGAAATGTCGACTGGTTCGGGGCGGACTATCACATCTTGAACCTTCAATTAATGCTAGAAACTATAAAATCCCCCTTAATCTAATAACCTTAATTTAATACAAGGATAAACCTATCCTATACTCTAATTTCCTTAGAACTATAATAAGATTTTAATCTAGACTAAGAAATAACTCTAATATGATATCTTAAAATTATGATATAAGCAAAGCAATTTAATCCAAAAAGTCAATCAATTCAAACATAAAACAAAACATTTCTTGTACTTTTATTTATCCTAAAACTTAAAAAGCTCCTATCAATCCACTAACGAAATTTAACCATGTCAAGTAAGTCAATCAAGTTATTCACGTTAAACAAATCAAACAAACCAAACAAGTCAATCAATTCAATCAAGCCAAATAAGTCAATCAAATTGATCAAGAAAAAGTAAATATGTTATGTATACTTGTTATGTGTGGAATTAAAGTTAACATGTAATGCAGTGTGTTAGTAATAATGCAGCATGATATATGCAAAACTATATGAAGTGATATATTGAATGAAATGCAATTTGTGATGTAAATGATTTTAACTTGAGATGCATTGTAATGATGTCTGATATGAAATAAGATGTGTAATGATATTATAGTAATAATATATAGAATGATTTGATGATGACATGTATTTCTATAAAAGATACTTAAAGTAGTATCAAACTATTATGCATATAATTATTGAATCAAACAAGGATAATGTTAATTTCTAGATTAGGTTAATTATACTTATGAAAGATATTGAAAGAATAGTATAGACGATTGAAAATATGATATGTATAGTAAAATATTCAAAATAATTTTATGAGAAACATGGAGTTATATATTAATATAATATTAGTAGGGTAAATATAGTAAAAATTGAAAATCCTTTTTAAAAAGAATATAAAATTTGAATCATATAAAGTAAGCTATATAAACATATATTCATAAGTACATATAAAAACTAATTTAAAAAGAACTTAAAATTTAATTTATTATGAGATATACATCAATATTTTGATACAAGTGACTTTTAAATTTAAACTTTAGAAATCAAAATATATTAAATAATCATTTGTACGTTAAAATTTTAAAAGAAATCTATAGTTATAATAAAATTATTTTAATGAAATCTGATAAAATAAAGTAAACTATAGATCTATAATTTCCTAATTTAAATTATATATTTAAGACATAAAAATCATATATTATATATACCAAAATATTAAGTTAAAAGATACAAGTTTTATATAAATCTTAATAAACCAAGAAATCAAAATTAGTATTTAGTTTCAAATAATATCTATGATAATGTAACCTAAAATTGTTACAAAAATACAAGTTAAACTATGTATGTTTAAACTACATGTAAAAGACATATAAATTTATATTTTATAATAATATAAAGTGTTTGAAAAATTTATGTACTATATATAATTTTATTAATTTATATAATTTTCAATGTATGCTTTTGAAACAAAATATTGAAACATAAGTAGATGAACAAAATATATAATTAGAGTTGAATTGACATTTTCATATTGAAAAGATGTCTCTTTAAAGCCAAATCAAAGAGTAGTTAAATTTTAAAGTAAGAAGATATTTTAATTAAATTGGTACATTTAATATGTATACTATGGTGTGTTGACATATAAACTAAAATATCTTAGAATTATAAAAGGGATGAATTTCTATTCTTAACTATGGGCATAGATATATATTCCTAAATTCTATGGTAATTACGAAGTAATTGTAAGGCGTGACTATTTTTGCAATCCTTCTTTTTGTTGTTCTTCCATTGTAATGAATATCTTCCAGAATTTGATGATGAAATCTTCTCTATTGCGACGGTCTCGTTTTTCTGATCAGGATAGTATATTCATTTGCTGAATTTGAACACCGCATGAGAAATATATTAAAGTTATAGTAGATCAAACCAACTTAGCACCAAAATTTGAATTTGAGTTTTGAATTTTGAATGAATGGACACTTCAACTACTATATAAAGGCCCAAAAGTGACGTCTCTTCACAATCTCTTCTCTTCTTCTTTTTCTTCTCATTTTTCATTTTCAGTCAAACTTGTAGGAGATATAACTTCTTTGTTTCTTGATAGAATTGGGTGAAATCAACGGCAATTTGAAGGGGAATTCAAGGACTACGATCTAGTACTAGTTTGGGATGAATTTGGATGGTATTGGGGTGTAGAAAGTCGAAACAGTAAGAGAGATGCATGAAATCCCGTAATAGTTTTTTAGTTTAGCATAGCCAACTTCAAATGGTCATATCTCACTCAATTTTGATCAGAATTTGACGAACTACCGTCAAAACGATCGCAAGAACGAGAACTACAATCTGGAAAAAGATTTGGACAAAATAGTCTATCTTGTGGATGCAATTTGAATATTCTTGCCGACAGATTTGATTTCCTTCTCTCTTTATTCACCAAAACTTCATTGATCATTACTTGATGAATTCTTGAAGAATTTTCATGAAACAGGCGGCATTTTGAAGAAAATGAGGAGAAGTACAGTATTGAATCATCTTGTGGATGAGTGTCAAGAGTTTCTATTTATCTGGTACCCATTTCTTTGTTGATTTACATTGTATATTTCCATTTCTTCCTCTTGATGTCTTTTCACCAATCATCATTACTCTTCTTCAATTGTTCTTCGGAATTTTAATTCTCAACACCCATGTACACCAATTTTGAATTTGAATTTCCAACAGGCACTTTACCCATCTTTTCAACTTTTGAATTTTGAAAAGCCATATAATACATCTTTTCCTGTAAAACAACACAACTTTTCAAATATTCAAATGACTTTTTAAAATAACTAACTACAATAATATCATGATGGTTTTATAGCATGTTCATATATCAAAGATTTCAAAATTAAAAAATTCAAAAATAAAAATTTTAAATTTCAAAAATCAAATCATAGTAACTTAATTTTTCAATAAAATTAAATGCAGACTCATCTAATACTGATGCAATACATAAATTTAAACTAGTATTCAAAAAATTTCATTTTAATTTTTTTTCAAAAATCAAATAATACTTTTTGAAAGACCTTGCTCTGATACCAGTTGTTAGGGATTGCGGAATGGATCGTTAAGACAAAACAGACACTAAAGGGGGGGGGTGAATAGTGTTTGTGAGAATCTAAACAAAATCTAAAACTTATGTGAATTACAGAATGAATCAAACATCACAAACACAATCACAGACATAGATTTAAACACGGATGCAAAATAAACAGAAATAAAAATGCAGAAATGGAAAGAACACACCAGATTTTATACTGGTTCGGATTACTCCTACATCCAGTGCCGCATAATGTTGGATTGCATAGAGTTTTATTACTGTATCAATAGTCAAGTACAACCTGCTTGATTTCACGGCTATAAGGGATACCACCGATTCAACTCAAATACAGTAGAAACAATTACAAACATCCCTATAACTCTTTAATAGCACTTGATTTATAGAGAGTTGAGAAGAGAGTGTAGAGAGAAGAAGTTTGATCAAAATGGAATTGAATTCAGTAGAGTATAAGTGTAGAATCATGAGAGTGAAAGTAGAGAAGAAGACATGATTTAAAAATCGAATTCAAGCCCTTTTTATAGTGTGTGAAAGGTTGCAACAAATGGTGAAAAGACATTTACTTTCAAATTTAAATTTCTAACAGTTATATGTCGAAATATCGTTTTCTGAATGTCGACATACTCTAGTGCATATTTGAATTTTAAACATTTTTTCAAGTGTTTTGATATTAATATAATTCTGGAAATTATTGAATAAAAATATAGTGTTGTAAATTAATATTATAAAGTAGAAAAACATATAAAAACATAAATTTGAACTATACAAACATATTTATAAAATTATAAGGTTTTAAACTATTTATAAATATAAAGTATAGAATTATAAATATATAAAACTTAAGTTTGAAAAACAAAGATAAAATAGAATATATAGAAAAAATAAAATAGAGAGAATTGAGGATAAAATTTGAAAATCAAATTTGAAATTGAACCTGGAGTGCTATTTAGAGTCTTACAAAATCTAGACTCTACAACTATATTAATCTTGAACATTTGAACTCTTGAAATCCTGAATACTCATGAGTTTTGATATATCTCGGAATTCTGAATCTCTATCATCTTTAAACCGTATAGTCTATTGTAATATTTCCTGTATATAAATCCTGCATATGTGTGTGTGTGTATATATATATATTCTATACAAAAATGTTAGTATATATATTATAATCAATTAATATTGAAATAAGGTTGTTGTCATCAAAACTCCATTCTCCAAAAATCATCTCTATAACTATCAGAGAGACAATCGCAAAAGAAGAGATAGATAACACATAGTTCAGTCATAAGTATGATGTTCTACAGTTTGGCCTCGTTGTAATAGGGAAACGATATTTGTTAGGAGGAAGTTAGAACAATTACCAGTCATCATTTGATCCAACTGGAGTAGAATAAAGTGCTCCCGCTCTCCACAAGTTTTTAAGTATCTTCTTGTGATTTGGATTATTGGCTGTTGATACCGAAAATTGGTATAACAACCAAAATGGGATCTCGAAACACGTTACCTAATCGGAGGCGAGATGCTTAGAAAGCACGTCACCTTTTCAGAGGCGGGGCGTTAGAAAACCATTAGAGTTGTGTGAGGCCATATCTAACATTCAAAAGCATCAAAATACCAAAATAAAGAAAGAAGACAAGAATTTTATAGTGGTTTGACTCTTATTCGAGCCTACGTCCACTTTGAAGATTGGATTTCATTAGTAGCCACAAGATTACAATATTTGCTCCATTATACATTCATACAAGCTTCTTTGACATGCATTTGTGCTTACAACCAATTGAAAGAACGGATAAAAGCTTGAAGTATTTTATGCTAATCCCTCCATGAAAGCCATAGATGAAAGCTCCTTAGATGATCAAGAAGAGATGAAGAAGTGCATAGAATGCTTATGCTCGTTCCTCCATGAAAGCTATGCTCCACATGCTCCAAAGCTCCATAGATTTGATAGAGAAGAGATGTAGAAATGCTTGGAGAAATCCCGAAAGCAATTGGATAGCACCTCCTCGTTCTTCCTGGAAAGTCCCTCTAGAATGATGGAGGTAGGGTCCTATTTATAGGCGGAGAAATGGCTGAAATCTTGTATGCAGGGGTCTGGTCGGTTTTTTCGGTATTTACAGAAATGCCACTGCCAATTGTCACCAGTTGTCTCCAGCTGTCACGCCATCACAGGTCGTTCCTAGTGCTTTGGCTGACCAGGAAGCCAGAATGCGGAGCGGACCGACCAGGAGTCTAGAATGTGGAGCGGACCGACCAGGAGGCTAGAATGTGGAGCGGACCAGAAAGCCTTGAAGCTTGTTGGCGCGATCAAGAGCTAGTAAACGACCGGATATCTTGTATATTTGGAGCGACCAGAGATCTTCTGCACTCTGGTGCGACCAGGAACTCTTCAGTATCTTGGATTGACCAAATCTCTTTAGTAGTCTGGAGCGACCAGGAGCCTTTGGCTTCTGGAGCGACCAGCGCTAGAGAGACCAACTTTCTTTATATATTCTGATGCGACCGAGAATCTTCTGTGCTTTTGGGATGATCAAGAGCTTTGGTATGTTTAGAGCGACCAACTATCTTGAATATTTGGAGCGATCGGTAATCATTGGCCTCCAGAACGACCAGAAGCTTTTAGTTCTTTGGCATGATCGAAACAACTTCGTGTTCGAAGCGGCCTGAAAGCGACCAGCTTTGGGACGACCAGGACTCTTGTGCTACGACCGCCCCCTTTTTATCAATGATAGAACCGACCCCTTCTTCAAAAATGCTTAAACCGACCCATATTCATTTGGATCGATCAGATGGATAACATTTTGCCCCTCGAAGTTTCATAGTTTTAATAAAAACTGTGGGCTTCGAAACATTAGTGGATCGATCTGCTTTGATTAAGGGTCGGTCTTGGTCGCAGTATTCTCATGGGTCGGTTCTGAAATTAGCTTGAGGGGTCGGTTTTAAATATGGCAAGTAGAGGTCGGTCTTTTCTCCAGTTTTGGAGCGCACGAAAAAGCCAAATTCTGGAAGGCGAGGAGACAATTCCTAAAAATCCGGAGAGACCAAATTAAACTTATATAATTAACTTGACCCGTCATTTCCTTCTTCACTTCTTCTCGGTAAAGGTCTTCATTAATGGTAGCTTCCCCTTATTTAAAAAACAAATTGCTCGATCTTTAGCTTACTTCCTTCCCGATTCAAGCTGCTGCTTTACCAACCTGAACTATTCTTCCAAATCTCAGGTACGTTGTATGCATTCTAACATTGACTTTGAGTTTGGAGCAATCTCTATGCAGCGATCGCGACTTGTTTGTGCAAACGCTTGACTGACTGATGCGTATGAAATCGTTTTGTGATGCATGTTTTGATTTTCCTTCTAGAATCATCTCTTTGTTAATTTGAGAATGATCGACGCCGTCCTTTGAATTTGGATGGATTTTTCGGGGTTAAACCGTATCTGGATTAGTTTTGATGTATGATTGCAACTTGATTGTAAAATCCTTGAATTCGACACTCTTTGCATATTGGAATGCTTAACAGTAAGGTAGAAGCCAATCTTTGCAGTTCTTTCTTATTATGATGATAATCACAATGTAAATGCTTGAATGGCTCGCGCATACTTGATTTCTTTTTTAATCCATCATTCTGCGATATAATGCCTTTGTGTCATATCTAGTTTCTAAGATACAACCTACCTGGTTGATCTTGTGCCGTGTCAATCTTGGATGATTTTTCATGGCCCTATTGGTCAATTTCCGGTTCAGCCAACCATTTTGTGTGGACCAATCAGCTTTATTACCGACCCAAGTTATGACCAATTTAACAACGACCAAGTCTTGTATGACTTAGAATCATCCAGGGCTGAATTGGTTCTTTGGTCGATCAGGAATTGATCGTTACTAGACCGACTAGGATTGGGGTTAGCTTTGGACGATCGGAATTTCGCTAATTTTGAGCGACCAGGGCCTGACCAGCTTTGAGTGACCAGATGCTTTATCCGTTTTAAGTGATCAGGGCCTGACCAGTCTTGGACCGATCAAATCTCTAGCCTGCCATGAACGACCCTGCCTGCACTTTGTTTCCTCAATGTACTTGTTTGATGTTCATTTATTAACTTTAAATATACGAACAATGTTTTCTTTTTTACACAGGATGGATTTAACACCTAACAAGATGAAAAGACGTTTTGATCTGGATGAAGAGAATACTGGCCAGCCCTCAGTGACTTCTCCTGTGCTCGTCGGCCCCACCTATTCAGAAATTCAATCAATTATAAACAAGCCTTCTTATGCACTGAGGGCTTGCAATTCCAAGCTGGCTAAACGGCTCCCTGATTGGGATTTATATGGGGTTTCTTCCAACTATGAGATATCTCATAGTGATCGGCCGATGACATCCTGTGATATTATGGTGGCAAAAACCAGGCTGATGGGGCGCATGGACGACGCCTTGTGCCAGTTTGAGAAGCAAATGGATTTGCTCAAAGACCATACTGCGAAGAAAATTCATGATTGGCATGGTTTGGCTGAAGATCTTCAAAGACTTCATCGGGAAAGCCTTGATCGTATTGTTGCTCTGGAGGCTGATAAGGTCAAGCTGATCCGTGCTTTGAGGAACCGAGATGTTCTTGTTGTTGCCCTTCCAATGGGGAACATTGAATTGGTGGGACCTTCAAAAAGGGGATCGGTTGGTGAAGCTTCCACGTCTGGGTCTGCCCCGGCGAAAAGGAAGGTAGGACGGCCCAGGAAGAACCCAAAGGCATAGCTTGTTACCTCTTGACGACTTTTGGCTTGGTGGATTTTATGTCTAGACCGGTTGTATTAAGCGAGTCCCGGTCCTCACATTTAACTTCTATGTTTATCTTGTGTTGATACACTACGATCTCTATGACTGTGATGTAGGTTGACTTTCTGTGTTTGAATATGATATGGCAATGCTCTGTGCTCTTGTATTTTGAACCTTGTCGTTACACTTTCTGCATATTCTGGTTTGTACACCATGCTTGCACATCACATTTTACCCGTTTTGCTTGTTCATGGATTTTTCTCATACATATTGTTGTGATGATCTTTTGGTATGTGAGAAATCAAGGAGCTGCTTTTGCTATATGCCCCCGCACCAATGGGATATTTCAACTTTAACACATTGAAAATGGATTTGAGATTTGGATGTTTTTAAGCTGTGATCAGAATTTAGAAAGCGTATGTCATTGCATTGTGACATTTGGAGCTTTTTCATTCTTCCTACGGCCTTCGCATGTGTTACCCATAATCTCCTATCCTTTGTATCTGAATGTATTAGATATCTGAGAGGTGATGAAGTGCTTCTTGAAGGTGTCTTAAGTTGAAGACTCAGTAATATCGTAGTCAAGTATTATCTGACTTTGATTTATTGACTGAGCACTCCAGGAGAAGACTCAGTTTATTATTTGACTGAAAATCCTCGGAGAGGGTTTGGGTTAAGAAACTCGGTTATAACGCGATCAGATTTTGTCTGACTTTGGGTTATTTGACCGATCACCCCTGGAGAAGACTCAGTTTATTATTCGACTGAGAATCCTCGGAGAGGGTTTGGGTTAAGAAACTCGGTTACAACGCGATCAGATTTTGTCTGACTTTGGGTTATTTGACCGAGCACCCCTGGAGAAGACTCAGTTTATTATTCGACTGAGAATCCTCGGAGAGGGTTTGGGTTAAGAAACTCGGTTATAACGCGATCAGATTTTGTCTGACTTTGGGTTATTTTACCGAGCACCCCTGGAGAAGACTCGGTTTATTTTTCGACTGAGAATCCTCGGAGAGGGTTTGGGTTAAGAAACTCGGTTATAACGCGATCAGATTTTGTCTAACTTTGGGTTATTTGATCGAGCACCCCTGGAGAAGACTCAGTTTATTATTCGACTGAGAATCCTCGGAGAGGGTTTGGGTTAAGAAACTCGGTTATAATGCGATCAGATTTTGTCTGACTTTGGGTTATTTGACCGAGTACCCTTGGAGAAGACTCAGTTTATTATTCGACTGAGAATCCTCGGAGAGGGTTTGGGTTAAGAAACTCGGTTATAAAGCGATCAGATTTTGTCTGACTTTGGGTTATTTGACCGAGCACCCCTGGAGAAGACTCGGTTTATTATTCGACTGAGAATCCTCGGAGAGGGTTTGGGTTAAAATTGCGCCTGCTTTTGGACCATACTTCTTCAGTAAAGCTATGGCGAGTTTTATGCCGAAAAATAGGATGACGGAGGTATTGTGTCCTGTAACCATAGCTGTGCATCTTTTGGATATATGATCAAAGGCATGCGAATATGAAGCTTTGACAGAGTCAGAAGTGCTGCTGGATTTATATTCATGTAATTTCATACAAAGTATTTACTATATTCATAGAAAAATACAAAAGTACATGAGTTAGAGAATCATTTGAAATAGCGACGAAGGTGATCACTGTTCCAGGCCCTTGGGAGTTCTACTCCATCTGTAGTTTTGAGCTTAAAGGTACCGTCGAGGAGTTTTTGGTCGATGACAAATGGACCTTCCCAATTGGGACCAAAGACTCCTGTTGCGGTCATGATTTTCTTTAACACCAGGTCCCCCATTTTGAATGTTCTATGCCTGACCTTTTGATTGAAGTGTCGAGCAATTCTTCTCTGATGGGCGACCATTCTAAGTTCTGATTCGGTCCTTTTCTCCTCGAGTAAATCAAGAGCCTCAAGTTGCAACTTTTCATTCTTTTCTTGGTTAAAATGAATTCTGCGGTGAGTTGGAACCTCTAACTCCACAGGTATCATTGCTTCTGAACCGTATGCCAAGGAGAACGGAGTATGCCCAGTTGCAGTTTTATGAGTCGTACGATAAGCCCATAGGGCGAGTGGCAATTCTTCAATCCAGTTGCCCTTAGCTTTCTCGAGACGCTTTTTGATGGTGGATTTCAGGATTTTGTTGACTGCCTCAACTTGCCCGTTGGCCTGCGGGTGGGCAACTGCTGCAAAGCTTTTCTGAATATGATATTTGTTGCATAAATCCTTGAATTCATCACTTTCGAATTGTGTGCCATTGTCGGTGATAATTTTCAGCGGGACCCCAAACCTGCATATGATATTTTTCAACACAAAGCTGATTACCTTCTTCGATGTGATAGTTGCCAATGGTTCAGCTTCAGCCCATTTGGTAAAGTAATCCACGACCACTATAGCATATTTGAAGCTTGATTTTGCGGTAGGTAGTGCTCCAATCAAGTCTATGCCCCAGACAGCGAATGGCCAAGGACTCAACATCTGTGTTAACTCAGTTGACGGAGCTCTTGGAATTTTTGCAAATTTCTGGCACCGGTCGCATTTCTTAGTGAATGTCATTGAGTCGAAGTTCACATCGGGCCAAAAATAACCATATCGAAGGACCTTTTTGGCAAGAGTCTGTCCACCAATATGACCTCCGCAATCTCCTTCATGTAGCTCCGCCAAAATCGCTTTAGATTCTTCCTTTGTCACACACCGTAGTAATGGCGTTGAATATCCTCTCCTGTATAAATGACAGTCTTGGACGAGATATAGGCGAGACTTTCGGAGCAGTTTTCTGCGATCCTTTGGTTTCTCAGGAAGTGTTCCGTGAAGTATATAGTTTTTTATAGGAGTCATCCACGAGTCGGGCTCGTTGGTTGCTTCCATAACCCAATCTATATCGGATTCCTCAATGCTAGAACTAGATAATACTTCCACAGGAACTAGATCGAAGATTTGAGGATCTCCGGTGCTAGCCAGCTTTGATAAGGAATCTGCCTTCCAATTTTCTCTGCGGGGAATATGAGAGATAGAATAATATTCCAAGTTGTCGAGAAGTTCTTTGGCTTTAAGCAGATATGTCGGAAGCCTTCCCATCTTAGTCTGAAATTCACCTTTGATTTGAGAAACCACTAGCTGTGAATCACTGAATATTAGTAGACTTTTCAAGCTTAGTTCTTTTGCAACCCGCAATCCTCCAAGTAAAGCTTCATATTCGGCCTCGTTGTTGGTGATGGGAAATTCAAATCGCAGAGCACAGCATACATATCGTCCTTCTGGGGTTTCGAATACTATCCCTGCCCCAGCACAATATTCATTCTTAGCGCCATCGACAAAAAGTTTCCACCTAACGGCCAATTCATTAGTTTCCCCCATTTCCTCTCCCCTGTCAGTGAATTCAGCGATAAAGTCGGCCAGAGCTTGCCCATTTATTGCTTTTCTAGGATAATAAGTGATATCATATTGGCTGAGTTCAATATTCCATTTCAGGAGTCTCCCTGAAGTTTCTGGGCGGAACAACACCTGTTTTAAGGGTTGGTCGGTAAGGACTTTAATAGAGTGGGATTGGAAATAGGGTCTGAGCTTTTGTGATGCAATGAGCAAGGCATATGCAAGCTTTTCTATCCTTGGATAATTCATCTCCGCCCCGGTAAACCTTTTGCTGATGTAGTATACTGGCCATTGCACTTTGTCTTCCTCCCTAACGAGTGCTGCGCTCAATGCATGGGATGACACTGCAAGGTACAAGAGCAAGCTTTCTCCATCCCTAGGCTTCGATAGCATCGGAGGGGATTCCATGTGCTTGATGAGATCTTCAAATGCTTGCTGGCATTCAGGAGTCCACTGGAAGCTTTTCTTTTCCTTTTTTAATGCATCAAATAGGGGAATGCACCTGTCCGTTGCCCTTGAGATGAAGCGGCTTAATGCTGCTACCTTGCCGTTTAAGCATTGGAGTTCTTTCTTAGTCCGTGGAGCTTGCATTTCCCGTAAAGCAATCACATGTGCTGGGTTTGCTTCAATGCCCCGAGCATTTACCATGAAACCAAGAAACTTTCCTGATGCTACGCCGAACGAGCACTTAAGCGGATTGAGCTTCATGCCATATCTCCTCAGGATTTGGAACATTTCATCAAGATCCTCTATATGATTCTTTGCTTCTTTGGATTTTACCAGCATGTCGTCAACATAAACCTCCATAGTCTTTCCAATTTGAGTTTTGAACATCGCGTTCACCAAGCGTTGGTAGGTGGCACCTGCATTTTTCAAACCAAACGGCATTACCTTGTAACAATATAAACCACGATCAGTTATGAAACTGGTACTATCCTGGTCTGGCTCATGCATCATAATCTGATTGTATCCAGAATATGCATCCATGAAAGACAATAGTTCATGCCCCGCCGTTGCATCAACAAGTTGATCAATTCGAGGTAGGGGGAAACTATCTTTTGGGCAAGCCTTATTTAAGTCAGAATAATCAACACACACTCGCCATTTGCCGTTTGATTTTTTCATAAGGACCAGATTGGACACCCAATTAGGATAGGTGGATTCTCGAATGAAATTATTCGTCAATAGCCTATCCACTTCATCTTTCAAAGCTTCAGACCTTTCCGGGCCCTGTATCCATCTTTTCTGCTTCACCGGGCGCACGTTGGGGTCAATATTCAGCTTATGCACTATTACATCTGGAGGTATCCCGCACATATCTGAGTGATTCCAAGCGAAAACATCCAAATTTGCTTTCAGAAAACTAATCAATTCCTTTTGCAGCATATGGTCCAATTGGGAGCCTATCTTTATTAGCTTATCTGTATCACTATCATGGATTTCTATGGAAATGGTAGCTTCAGCTGGTGCTACCTTTTCATCCCCTGCACTGATTTTTCGTGGGTCCACATCTTCCTGCGTGTCGTTATATGTTCCAGCGCAGGGGATGGTCATTAATTGCTATAAAGGAGCTTCATGGATGCAGAGAGGAGTCTCCGCATCCTTCCGGATTTCGTATTTCCGAGCTTCAATCAGCTCTGCCATATAGCATTCTCTTGATTCCTGAGGATCCCCTTTGATAACTCCCACCCCATTTGCGGTCGGGAACTTCATCATCAAGCACCAAGGAGCAAGAGCTATCCTGAAGTCGGCAAGTGCTGGCCTTCCCAAGAATGCATTGTACCCAGAAGGTGAGTCAATTATAACGAAAGATTGTATCATGGAGACTTGCCTCTCTCCCTCTCCTAGTTCTACAAGGAGATCAATCACACCTATTGGCTGAGTTGGTATGCCAGTGAACCCGTGTATTTTGTCTTTGCTAGCTCGCACATTGTCCATGGATAGACCTATTTTAGAGAAAGTACTGTAAAACAGGATGTTCACGGATGCTCTGTTATCAATCAACACCTTCTTTACTATTGCTGGACCCAAGCCAATGGTGAACACCATTGGGTCAATAGTTGGAACCAATATTCCGTCGGAATCCCGATCCCGGAAGATAACATCTTCGCAGGACGTTTTAGGCATTTTTCGACGAAGAGAATTATTGCAAACCTCAAAACCGTCTCCTTTTAGAATGCTTCTTGGTTCATTAGTATACCTGATCATATCCTCCCAAGTATCCCCTGCAGGGTGAGGTCCACCACTGATTATACTGATAACAGGTCGAGGAATATTCGCAGGTGTTCTTCTGTCTTGACTTGGATGGACCTGCTGCCCCTGGGCAGGCTCGGTATCTGATGAATGCTTTACATACTCCTGGAGACGATTTTGCCTTATCAATTCTTCAATCAAGTTTTTCAGGTGTCGACATTCATTAGTGTCGTGTCCCGGTCGATTGTGAAATCGACAGAACCTCCCTGAGTTTGCAGCTTCTTCGGACACCTTTACTGGCTTCGGGCTCGGATAGCCCTCTGCATCTTTTGTTGCCATATATATGTGAATGGAGTAAAATCCGTTGGCTTGAAGAAACGCCGTTTCTTGGAATCCTTATCATTTCTAGCATCATTACTGCTTCCTCTCTTTTGACCTTCCCCAAAATTTTCTTGACTATTCTTTTTGGGAGCTTCCTTCCTTTCCGGGACCACCTTAGCTTTGACATTGCCAACGGAATAGATAGGATCGTCTTCAAGACACATGTATTCCTCGGCTTTGTCATAAAAATTTTCTAGCGTCTCAGGTTTCTTTTTTTTTAGCCACCTTCTGAATTCAGACAGCTTATCAATGCCCCCCTTTAAGGCCATTAGAATTAGCCTTGGCTCTTGGGTCCCTACTTCTGCAGCAGCAGCATTAAAACGATTCAAGAAAGACCTTATCGTTTCACCAGGAGCTTGTTCTAGTTCGTTGAGGGACATGATATCTCTGACCTTTGTTGTTTGGAGGCGGAACTGGTCTCGGAAGCATCTTGCCAATGTGGCAAAGTCATCAATAGATCGGGGAGGCAACCTTGTGAACCATAATGACGCAACCCCTTCCAAATACACCGGGAAGTACAAGCACTTAAGTTCGTCAGTTGCTTGTGCCCCATCCATGTGCTGATCATATCGAAACAAGAACACGTTGGGGTCGCCTGTCCCGTTATAAGCTTGGATTGAAGGAGGTTTGAATTTGCGTGGGAAAGCTGTTGGACCATTTTCTTGAGGCGTTCCTTCTCAGGGAGGCTATCTGTGGGGCGGACACCTTTGTCTTGACCGGAGTATTGCCTGAGCAAACCATTGCGGTTGAGACTTAGGGGCCCTGGTCTTTCCTGGTTGGAAAGTGCCCCTTTGGCAGAATTGGCCGCTTGATGAGAAGTGATCCCTGCAGTGCGGTTCCGATCAGCTTGCTTCGAAACCTCATGCTTTCCCTTATCTGGATCAGAGATTTCTTGAAAAGATTTTTTCCGATTTGGACTAGAAGAAGAAGAACCAACATCCTCTGCACGAATGGGCTTAGAAGCCACCTTTGTCGTAGCGGCCTGAAGAGCAAAGAGAGAATCAAGTTTTGTCAACATGGCTTTGTTAGCTATCTCCAGCTGTTGCGTCAATCCAGCGACAGCCTGATCAAGCTCGCCTCTTGTGACATTCACACCACCATTAGATGTCTCTCCCACTTCAAATCGGTTAGCCACGGGGGTTTCATCCCGATTTTCTCCGTTAGAGATTCTAATTCTAGCTTCCTTATTTGCTTTTGGCGGCATTATTTCAGAAAGCAATTTGAACTTTGCAGAAAATCCGTCAGAAGGTCCAAATCGCAAACTGGAGCGAGCTATTTGAAGGCTTAGCTTCAAGATCTCAAGATCTTTGCAGTATACATGATGCCAGAAAGTAGCTCTGGCCCCACGGTGGGCGCCTAATTGTTGATACCGAAAATTGGTATAACAACCAAAATGGGATCTCTAAACACGTTACCTAATCGAAGGCGAGATGCTTAGAAAGCATCTCGCCTTTTCAGAGGCGGGGCGTTAGAAAACCATTAGAGTTGTGTGAGGCCATATCTAACATTCAAAAGCATCAAAATACCAAAATAAAGAAAGAAGACAAGAATTTTATAGTGGTTCGACTCTTATTCGAGCCTACGTCCACTTTGAAGATTGGATTTCATTAGTAGCCACAAGATTACAATATTTGCTCCATTATACATTCATACAAGCTTCTTTGACATGCATTTGTGCTTACAACCAATTGAAAGAACGGATAAAAGCTTGAAGTATTTTATGCTAATCCCTCCATGAAAGCCATAGATGAAAGCTCCTTAGATGATCAAGAAGAGATGTTGAAGTGCATAGAATGCTTATGCTCGTTCCTCCATGAAAGCTATGCTCCACATGCTCCAAAGCTCCATAGATTTGATAGAGAAGAGATGTAGAAATGCTTGGAGAAATTCCGAAAGCAATTGGACAGCACCTCCTCGTTCTTCCCGGAAAGTCCCTCTAGAATGATGGAGGTAGGGTCCTATTTATAGGCGGAGAAATGGCTGAAATCTTGTATGCAGGGGTCTGGTCGGTTTTTTCGGTATTTACAGAAATGCCACTACCAGTTGTCACCAGTTGTCTCCAACTGTCACGCCGTCACAGGTCGTTCCTAGTGCTTTGGCTGACCAGGAAGCCAGAATGCGGAGCGGACCGACCAGGAGTCTAGAATGTGGAGCGGACCGACCAGGAGGCTAGAATGTGGAGCGGACCAGAAAGCCTTGAAGCTTGTTGGCGCGATCAAGAGCTAGTAAACGACCGGATACCTTGTATATTTGGAGCGACCAGAGATCTTCTGCACTCTGGTGCGACCAGGAACTCTTCAGTATCTTGGATCGAGCAAATCTCTTTAGTAGTCTGGAGCGACCAGGAGCCTTTGGCTTCTGGAGTGACCAACGCTAGAGAGACCAACTTTCTTTATATATTCTGATGCGACCGAGAATCTTCTGTGCTTTTGGGATGATCAAGAGCTTTGGTATGTTTAGAGCGACCAACTATCTTGAATATTTGGAGCGATCGGTAATCATTGGCCTCCGGAACGACCAGAAGCTTTTAGTTCTTTGGCACGATCGAAACAACTTCGTGTTCGAAGCGGCCTGAAAGCGACCAGCTTTGGGACGACCAGGACTCTTGTGCTACAACCGCCCCCTTTTATCAATGACAGAACCGACCCCTTCTTCAAAAATGCTTAAAACCGACCCATATTCATTTGGATCGATCAGATGGATAACATTGGCAGGGCTACCTTTCACCCTCCTAGTATGCAAAATAACTAGAGGCAATCTTTGTGATTGACTCATTTGTCGCAATCCATTTACAATGGAATTCAACTGTCATTAAGTTGAAAAAAATTCATAAATACTTTTCGTCAGTTTTAAGGTAAATTAAATTTTCAATATACAAACTTGGAAAATGTTGAGGTTATTCTTCTGATTATACATTCCAACATTTGCTCAATCCACAACAACATCATATGGCCTATGCTGCTCAAGCCATTTCTGATTATACATATGATTTTTCCATATCAACCATCTTCCACTGTACTTGCTTAAATAGAACTCTCTGAATATATCTCGTTGTAGACACAAATTGAGACATATCAAAGGTTGAACATGCCAGATGAGCCAAACTATGAGATTTATATGTTCTTCTACTAATTAGTTAATGAATAATCAATTGTTCTGAACTTTTTTATTGTTGTAGAGATTTGGGTGTCTCAATACCAACAAAAATATGACCACAAATCAGCACTCTTCTAAAGTAACGAACCTAAAATAAAATAACTTGTAGACAACATCAAAATCTTTGAACAAAAGAGACCACTTGCTTATAATTTATGTAAGATGTTTTCAATCTACGAATACTGAATCTCAGTTGTTTCATATCCTAAAAAATAATTATGTATGACAGATTGTTGTTTAGGCACAAATGATATTGAATCTCAATTGTTTCATATCCTAAAAAAGTTTGTAGCAACATAGTAGTTAAACAAATATATCTCATTCAACAATAAATTTTCAGCTATAATAGTATACCATAGGAAAAAAAATCTGTCTTTGTATAAGAAATTACGATTTGTCTACTTATAATTTAAGGGTTAGACATACCAGTAGCAGGGACCCAGATGATATTTTATACAATATTTCTGCTCTTCAATTATTTGTCTATTTTTTCATGTAAATTTCAATTTTGTAGTTCCACATATTTATTATACCAATAGCAATACGTTTTCTAAATTTACTAAATAATACCAAAACATAACCACTACATGGTTTCAGTTGAAGTATATTTGTAGAGTAACTACTATGAATCCTTATGCGCATGCATGATTTTACAAAACTATATACATTATGGCCCCATTTGATAAGATGATTATGGTCTTTGCACCTTTATTTCGTACATCTCGAGGCATACTTTCATGGTTCAAAAGGTCTAAAGTTGCCAATGTTGCATCCAATGTATAGCTAATGTTGCATACCAAATAAAAGCTGCGAACACCATAAACTAGGACTGTCAATTTCCTACACTACCTGAAACCCGACTCAAAACCCGACTCGAAACCCGCACGGAAATTAGCAGGTCATCCCGACCTGTTTAGTTGTTGCGTCATTTTCGGGTCAACCCGAACTTGACCTGTTTATAAATGAGTGGGTTTAGGTTTGACCTGCTAACCCGTAATTGACCCCCTAAACCCATTTTAACATATTAAAAAAAATTGGAAATCTTAAATTATTTCGTGCTTTCGAAACTTAGTTAGGGCTTAGAGGTCACTTTCTCTTTTAGACGCTGTAACTTAGGTTTCCCACTTTTTATTTTCATTTTTCAATTGATACGCATCTTCTCACGTTCCCCTTTCAAATTTTTTAATCTTCTCACTCGATCTGCTACGGTCAATCGGTCCTCAATCGATTTACAACATAAAGTTATAGGGCATCGATTCAAAGTCATTGCCGATCTTTATCGTCAATCACCCCAGTCTCTATTGTCGTCCAATGATTCTAACCTCGAAGTCATTTCTGTTCATCGATGTGCCTCATGTGAGTTCGATCTTCCTGTTATTAATAGAAAATTTTGCTTTTATTTATTCAAATTCGACTGTACATTTTTTTTACAAATTTATAGTTAACGATTAAAGTATTAACGATTATATTGATAAGATAAGATGTTATGATAAACTACTGCAGATGCTCTTACCTTGCGTTCTATGTTAATTAATGAACACGGTTTTTATCTCCTTATAAAATGAAAGTGCACTTTTTTGGTAGGCAATAGAATCAAAATGAAACCGATCTAATATAGTATAAATCCCCTACAAGCATAGCATACTTATGTCAGCATTTTCTCTTTTGTTGTTCTTTAGTATGGCTGCATTCTTTGTCTTTCGCAAGATTTTCATCACTAGGTGACATAAACAAATTTTGAATTGGAGGATGTTTACTAAACATCTCTTTTAATTACATATAGCAAGTTTCAATTTTTTGGTGCAATTTTAGGTCTTTTGATGCAAACTCCCATATTCAGTGTTGTGGCTTATAAAATGAAACAACACTTTATCCATGTTATGCATTTGATTGTGGTTATGGATTTGAATCCCTATGTTAATGGTAATACATGTATCGAAGTGTATCCATAGTAATATATATATATATATATATATAAGATTCTTGTTTATTTATCAATTTGAGTATAACTATAGCAAATGATATTATGTTTGAACAATATGTTACTTTCTCCTTTATACTCGTGTATGGATTGTAATGGGTTTTTTGTTTTTAGTTTTGCGTAAAAGTGATGGAAGCTTTTATACCAAATAATGGAGAACAAGTTGGAGATGCCAATATGGAAGAAGTGGGAATATAAAACATAGAAATAACAAGTGTAAAAGTTGTCGGCAAGAGACGTTGAAAGCTTACTTTTGAGGTATGGACTAAGTTTGAAATTATTCCATCGCAAGATAATGAAACGCAAAGAGTGAATTGTGTGAAATGCGGTATTATATATTTATGTGATAGTTCTTATGGCACTGGAAACCTAAAACATCATATTAAAACTTGTTCCAAAACTACTAGTCAAGATTTAAGTCAGCTGCTTATAAGTCAGGCTAAGGGCTCTATTATAACGAGGTCTTCTAAATTTGACCTAGAAAATTTTAGAGAATTTTTGGTAATGTCAATATTGATGCATGATTTTCCATTTCAATTTTTTGAGTATGCTGGAATTAGGCTATTATTTTCTTATGTTTGTCCCGACATTAAGTTGATTTCTAGAAATACTGCTAGAGCTTATGTGATGAAAATGTACCAAAGGGAAAAATCAAGGCTTAAAGACTTGTTAGTTTCATTTCCAAGGAGAATTTGTTTGACTTCTTACTTATGGACTTCTATAACAACTGATGGATATATTTGTTTGGCTTCTCATTTTATTTGTGCTAATTGTGTCCTTCAAAAAAGAATCTAAATTTTAGTTTTATGCCTCCTCCACACACCAAGTTGATTTGCCCGAAAAGATTTATAATTTGTTGATTGATTGGGGCATTGACAAAAAACATTTTCCATTACTTTAGACAATGCGAGTGCAAATGATATATTGTTATACTTTGGCTTAGCACTACTTATAATATAAGTGTACAACAGTACAAGTAGTTTAATAATTCTATTACTTTTAAAATAAATTAGAGTACAGTAACAAATTAGTGTGGTGCACAATAACAAATTAGTGTGTAAATTAGTGCAGAGTGCATATTACTTTTAATAATTCTATTGTTATCTCATGTTTATATCGTGCTTAATAATTCTATTACTTTTATATTATGCATAAACTTACTATAGCAATCAATTTCAATATATTGTTATGCATAAACTTAACACTGTAATAAATTAGTGTAAAGTTAATAAAAATTCAACATTTATAGCCTTATAACAGTGTTGCCAACTTGTTGTATTTCTTTGGCTAAATGTACAAGTATTCAATCTATTATAACAGTGTTGCCAACTGGTTATATTTCTTTCGCTAAGTATAAGTTGATACACATTCAGTCTATTATACGTTTATAACCAATAAAACTTTGGCTAAGTGTACAAGCTTGATGTCAATGTGCTACTTGTTGGTGATTTATATTAACCATACTAAAAATTTATAGCAGTATTGACTATTAAACTATGATTATGTATGCTACAAGGGCAAGCTATATTCACAACACACATTTGTAAGTATTTAGTGAATCTAACTATAGAGTATAGACACTAGTTTTCAACAGTTAAGTATTATCTGTTTTTCAACATGCAAGTTTTCACTATGATTATGTAAAGACAGTTTCATAGGTTAATGTACACGCAAGTTTCCAACATTGATGGTATTCTACTTTCAGTCAGTGAGTCAACCATACTACAGGGGTATGTTGGTGCCTGGTGGTCATCTTTTATTTTATTTTCACATGCAGATTGCAGTTAATTGTATTTGAATGAATCTATAATACTATTACTTTTAAATTGTTTTGAAATACTTATTGTTACTTATAAAATATGTAATATGCTGGACTCCATGCTTATCTATGTGGTGCCTGGTGGTTATTTTGATATTTTATTGTTTATAATTTTATATGTTGGTGATTTTTGGATATGGTGTTATATATATGCTACATCTTGGCTTTTTTGTTTTTTTGTTGTCCATACGTTGGTGATTTTTGGATATGAAGATACTTGTAACTTTTAAGTTATAACATATGTTAGTGGTTTTTGGATTTTTTTTCTTTGACTGTTTATATTATTGAACAATATTTGCTAACGGGTCGACCCGACCTGACATGACCCATTTAGTTAAATATTACATGGGTCGGGTCGGGTCAACCCGTTTATAAACGGGTCGGATTAAGGTTAGGAAAAAATGACCCGTTTAATAAACAGGTTGACCCAACCCAATTATAAATCAACCCGACTTGACCCGCCCAAACCGACTGACATGACCCATCGACAGCCCTACCTTAAACGCAACTGAAAGATATCTTGGTAGGGAGGAACTAAGTTATTTTCACTTGTGACACAATTGAACCACCAATAGGATCCAAAGCAATTAAATACTATCATGTACTCAATTTTGATAATTGTTATCTTAACATAAATTGCCAAATTTTGTTAAGATAATCATAATTTGTTACATGGTATTCTACTGCAAGCATGGTCCCTAGTTAGAACCTTATATACTGAAAAATAAAAGTAAAAAAATAAGTGTAACTCTCATATCCAAGAAAATAAATAATCATATGTGTATCAATTTTTTATGATGCTACTATGAGAAAGAGCCTATGCTTGTCGAGTAGAAGTACGAATTTTTATTTTACCCAAGTGCAACGGCAAAATTTTGTCCTAATTTAGAATTAAAAAGGAAAAAGATATAAAATTAATGACATAATAACTTAATAAACTAACAACTTTTAGTTGTAATTTTGTTTCCGTGTTATAGTTATGAGGTATAACCATTACCAAGGTAAAATATAATGACATCTTAACATCCTATTTTACATTAGGCGAGCTGTAAGGTTACATGTTCTCATTAACTGAAATTTACCATCCATTTTTTCATTCTCAAACATATGGAATAAAAGATGTTAAGCCACCAATTATTCTAACCTATAGAGTGAAAATTTTAATAGAAATGAACCTCAATTCTAGCTAATAATGATAAATAATACCTTTCCATTTTTGATCAGTTTTTTTGTTATCGTTGTTGCTTAAGCATCTAATAAGTGATAAGCATACCCTAAAAGAGAATCATTACATTGAAAGTGTGATTGTAAGTAAAGACAGATTCGTCCTTATTGGACAGTCAAAGACGATGTAAAGCATTTGACACTTCAGAAAAGAGATAAATGGCAAACCTAGTATTTCCCATTTCATGGTCAGGTTGGATTGCCAGATTGGATACTTTAAAAGAAACTAAGGAGAAAAAACACCTCTTTTTGTAGAGATTTCAAGAATTGAATCCATGATTTGCTTTTTCTCAGGTTGAACTTTGAAAATTGCTTGGACCCTAGATCTTTCATTGGGGGAGGGGGGTATCCGCACCGACTAAGGTAGGAACTTGGCATATAACTGCTTAGCTTTAGTTTGTAAAATTTAATTATGTTATACATGTTAAGTAGTTGGCTTTGATGCCATAGGTTCACAAGCACTAACTGAAAGCAAATAAAATAGTAACAGGATAAGCTTATCACGGAGTTTTAACAAATGATAGAATTGAAAAGTAGAATGGGGATAATGTTGCAAAATTACTTTATTTTCTATTCTTCGAGATATTGCCTCCCAGTGTAGCTGTGACATTTAGCCGAAATTGTTCATGCATAATTTTCTTTTCCTAGATACACCATGCTTATCAGTTTAGCACCTTTAACGGCGCAAAGTTATATTAGCTGGAATAACAACTTGACTGCAAGTGTGATCAAAATTATCGATGAATCAGTGACTTATACATTTTTTTGTCAAATCCTTTAACAAAACCCATCCAACAAACATAGTTTAGTGTATAAAAAGAATCTAAAATTAGCATTCAATGTGAAATAATAAATTTTTGTTTTGCTTAAACAATGTCTAATTGCTAATCGGTAAGTAGCAAAAAAAACAACAAATACAATTATGCAAATAGCAGTGCCGAATCTTGTTGAACCCTAGATCTATGCAGAAGAACTAAATGAAACCAATAGAACGCTGAATTGATCTAAATAAATAAATTAAAGCGAGGAGATTGTTACCTGGATCGATAAAATCAATGAACAAAATAGGAATAGAGATAAGAAATAAGGAGCAACCTTGATTCGTCTTCGTTAAAAATATATTGAGCCAAACAACAATGGTGGAACCAAGTACTAAAAGCTAGTATCGTTGAAGACGAAGCCAAATACAAAGAGAATAAAGCAACTAAAATGACACCAAAGCCTTTATATAATGCAAACACCCAAGCATTTATGAATTGCTGGCACCGAAGCTTCTGTAACTTCGTCACTTAAACCAAGAGGCATAAGAGTGGATCGACACCGAAACCATGGCACCGAAACAAAGAAGCATAGGCTGAAGCCGATAACGAGAAGACGCTACAAAAGGGGGACCAAAACCTCTATAAATAAGACCCTAGGGGTCTCATTTTGTGGACTTCTCCTCAATCCAATATCTTGTACTCTATTCTAAGAGCCTAGAGGCCAATTTGGAAATCAAATTCGGGATTTCTCATGTAACCTCCACCATGAATAAAATCATCAAAGCCCTTAAAATGGACGTAGGTTCAATCCGAACCATACCACTATAAATTATTATATTCTTTACCTTTCCGCGTATTATACTGTATATTATTATACTTATGGATGTCATCACTTTCCAATCCAACATTCCAAGTAATTACCAAACCATCCCTAATGCGTATTCTAACTCCAATTAGCAACAACTGTTGAAGCCCTTATCCGAAGATAACTCTTTCCCTAAGTATTGCAAGCGTGATACTCACCACTTGAATGAAGAGTAACTAATCGTCATACGTGGGACATTAATATTTAAGAAACAGTGAATTTAGTCAAACTTAAAAAGGACTAGATTACCCTAGGTCCACAATCATAATCCTATATTTTGGTATTGACCAAAAATATTGTCAACAATTTGGTGCTAGAAGGAGTGCTTGAACCTTCACCCTTATTTCTTATTTCATCATAACAAGGTATTTTAGAAATCAATCAAAGATGGTTAGATCGAGAAACAATGGTAAACAAGGTTCCACCACATCATCCGCTCTAGAAGATAACATACTTTCAAATTTCAACTCAGCAAAATTGGAAATTGGAGAACCTTTGATCTTGGCGAAACTAGCTAGTAATGAATTGGAAATACTACACTTGTCTTTGTGGACTGATACCACTAGAATTTTTATTGAAGAAGACTTGGACCAATGGTCCTCTGAAGTAGAACCCTATGAGGTGGAAGAAAAAACAATAGCACCTCGAGAGTTTAGCTGAATTAGATCCCCATCAAATCTACAGAACAATCCAGTTTTGCAAAGAAACAATCAAACATTGAGAGAGGTGGTCAATTCAAAAGAAAATGGAAACCTAATGTAGCCAGAAGATAAGCAATTACAGGGAATCTCCTTCTCTAGGAAGATAATGATGGCTAAAATTCCATCTGGTATAAAATTGTCACAACTTATGTATGATGGGACTACAAATCCTAAAGACCACCTCTCTATCTTTGAGAGTTACATGGATTTGTATAATGCTTCTGAAGCACTTTGATGCAAGATATTCCTGTCAACTCTTCGTAAAGTAGCTAACAAATGGGGCAGACATTGTCATTGCTCGGTCATCACTACTTAGAAATAATTATCCACTGCATTTAGTACACAATTCTATATACGAAAGATTTAGCAATCAACAATTATGATCTAGCCAGCATTAAACAGAGATGAGAAGAAACACTTTACCTCTATCTGAAGAGTTTTTATACCAATTCACTTGAAGTAAAAGAGGCGACGGATAGAGAGAAGCTAACATCCATGCGATCAGGATTATCTGTACCCACCCCCTTTTGGATGGAGCTTTTTCTAAAGGAATATGGAAGCTCGAATGATTTTTATTCTAGATCCAACAAATTCATTTGTATGGAAGAAATACTTGACACGAAGAAAGGCTTAAAGCAAGGTCAAAAGGCATAAGAGTTTGGTTCCAATTCCTTTGTAGACGGCTCTTCAAAATCTAGCAAAGAAAAAGGCTATTGTTCCTTTCACAAGATAGAAGGATACAAAACCAGTCCATGCTGTGATTTGATAAAAAGAAACGAAGCCAAAAATAAAGAAAGTTTATTTAGGAAGTTTGGAGGATGACGATTGGAAAAATGGTTAGAGACACTACAACATGGGATTAGAATTTAACGATAAGTTTCCTATCTCAAATGATTACTTTCATTAATCATCTAAATTTGTCTTTTTTTCTTACAATTGAACATATATTAATATAAGTTTATAAGCTTTATTACAGGTAAAAGCCAAACATAGAGAAAAGGCGAGTCAAATAAAGCTTTCAAGAAGAGAGACTAAGAATTTACATCTTCAACAAGTGGAATGTCTCCAGAGTGAGGCTAATAATAATATTTACACCTCCAATAAGTGGAGTACCCCCTAAGTAGGGCTAATAATAATAAGTGAATTTTCTTGTACAAAGGGATAAGTGTCACTCTCTTAGAGAGTAATCATTCGTTTGCATATCCTATGGGTTAGGAAAAGGACTAGATGTTAGAAGCCCAATAGCCGAGTAATCGAGCGTAATTATCTAGTTGAATGGTGGGATGGCTAGATGACCTAACGAAACTAACAATTGAATAGTTGGATGATTCTCATTTTGGATTACCCCGTAAATGGAACATAAGCTACCAATAAACAAGATGCTAGGAGGATTAAGAGACAAGCCCTAACATTTGTTATTATGGACAAGACCCTCTATAAGAAAGGGTATTTGCTCCCCTACATGAGATGTGTAAGCCTTGAGGATGGTCTCAAGTTGTTAAAGGAAACACATGAGGGTTTCTGTGAAGACCATTCTAAGGGAATCAAGTTGGAAAAAAGGGTTATGCGACAAGGCTTTTGTTGGCCACAAATGGTTAATTGAGTAATGGAGTATGTCAAGAAATATGGAAATTGCCAAGGATATTCTGGGTACCTTGATTACACCCAAGTGACTTAACAACCATCTCAAGCCAATGGCCTTTTTGGTGTACGAGGAATAGATTTAATTGGACCCCTACCTATATCCAAGAGAGGAGATAAATATGTGGTTATAGCAATCGGCTACTTTACCAAATGGGTAGAAGTGGAACCACTTCCGAACATCACATCTAAAAAGATGTTAAGATTTGTGATAAAGAATGTCATCACTTGATTCAGAATCCCATATAAAATCATATCAGACAATGGCATGCAGTTTGAAAGTGAAGAGTTCACACAATTTTGCAACAAAAATGGAATAATAAAGAGTTTCACTTCTGTAGAACATACAAGGGAAAACGATGCCGTCAAGGTTGCAAATAAGCCATAAAGAATATCTTAAAGAAGCGACTAAATCAGGCCAAGGGAAATCGGGTAGACGAGCTGTCACTAGTACTTTAGGCATATAGAACTTCTGCCAAAATAACAACACGACACATTCCATATTCTATAACATACGGATGTAACGCTATGCTTCCAATCGAAGTTGAAATTCTTTCACACAAAATAATAGCTTATGCATTTGATCCAAATCAAGAATTGAAGAAAGATTCCTCAGGTCTAATTCAAGGGTTAAGGGATGAAGCTAGTATTAGAAAAACTGAATATCAAAGAAGAATCATCAAGTATCACAACTCAAAAATAATAACGAGAACATTCCAAAAGGGAGATTTAATCTTATGAAGAGTGATGGCAAATACCAAGAATTCGATGGATAGACCCCTTGGTCCAAATTGGGAAGGACCCTTGATCATTCACCAAGAATTCAAACCTGGAACATATTAACTCTACAAACCAAATGGTGATCTAGTACTTAGAACATGGAACGCAGAACATCCGAACCATACTTTTCAACGGAGAATGGATAAAGAAGGTCTTCTTAAGAAAGTCCATATGATCAGGAGTACGGAAACTCCTCAAAATTTGAAACTACCCAAAACCGGTAAAGCTACCTACGATGGTAAGAAAACTTATCATTGCCAAGATAGCCAGGGCAAGGCACCTTCGGAGGGAGGTAGTGTGTAAGCCTATAGCCGCGCCAAAACCAGAAAGGGCCAAGTTAAAGAATAAAAAACATAAGCCTCTGATCCATGCCGGTAATGGCCGGGACGGAGCATCTAAATAAAGCATGCTTTGTCTCTACTCTAAGATGAGCACGCCCTACTCTTCGTAAACTAAGAATGTCCTGCCTCTGCTCTAGAGATGAGCGCGCCCTATCTCTGCTTATGTCTTCGTCCCGCAGAAGGTAAAAAAAGCTCTAGAGAAGCACTTTAAGCATGCCCCACCTCGCTTTGTCTAGGTACATCCTGTAACAGCCCACAAATCCATAACCTTTGAGTTGACTAGTAACACCACATGTCCAACCCAAATGACAAAGAAATATGAATCATTATTAGAAAGAAGTTAGAGGATGAGAAATAGAAAGAAAGAAATGTTAGAATAGAAGAAAATGAAGAAGACAAATCTCACAGTGGAATGAATAAAATATATTATATAACATAACTTTTGAAATACAAATCAGTGACTGTATATACATACCATTATCAGAGCACAACAGTTATTCCTGGAACAGTTATAAATACCTGTTTCTTGATACAACACAGTACAAAGCGGAAATATGATAGTCTATAGCTAACTGGTGAAGCCTCCTGCTTCCAGCTCCTCCAAATGAATCTATAAAATCCCGACTACTTTACTGCCCGTACAAATTTGGGCACCCAAGAGTTTAGGGAAAACAACAAAATAAACTCTGGGTCAGTCATGGGACTGGTGTGAGTAAACTCCAACCATTTGTTTAACTTTCAAAATCCTTTCAAAAGAAAGGATAATAGTAAGACCAGCCCACACATAAACATGTACGGTTTTTACCTTACTATAACCCAAAACACTTTAATACGAAAATCCAGTGATATTATAATAGTGTCTAAATCAAATAAATAACAATCTAGTGGAACGCTTGCATCTCACGCTCCATATATAATATAAAATCAAAAACCACAGGACGCTTATTGGAAATTGGATTCCGACTATGACAAGGTATGGAACCACCTTCCGATAGTGTATCTCTAGAGAGGAATACACTGGGTTCAATAAGAACGTCTTGCAACCCGGCCCACACATGACCGATCACTCATTTCGCTTGAGTGTATCGAATGTATATCACCAACGGTTAGGATCAACAACCGTTTCCCTAAAAGGGGCAGCATTGATAGATTAAAGAAGTAAAAGGAATTTCTATAGATAGGTGATTATACACCCTAATAGGAGCGACCCACATAGCCATGCTGTCTGCCCGATTTTTTTCATTTCCCAGTTGTTGAGGCCGTAGGCTACGATTACTTTCCATCCATTGATAGCACAACCACTTTGAATGCCACATTGTCAGATCCGTTAATCACTAATTGATTTGCAAAAATATATTCTGGATATTATGCTAAGAGAGTAATTTCTCCGCCACCTTATATATTTGTACAGAACAATCTATGCGATCATTGGAAATACTCTGCCAGAAATTCGTCCATATACGCTCGTTCTGGGATTGAACGAACCCAAAGGCACAATTTCTATTAATAGAAAAAGTCCTTGCAGTTTACTCCATCTTCGATTATCTTCATATAATCTGATTCGCAACGTTGCTGCCAATACAGAGTGGTTCTTAGATAATAATCCAACCGGTCTCTCCATATTGACAACGATATTGGCAAATAGTTCGATAGTCGGTTATTTAACTATCGAAGAAAAATAAACAAACATCCATTCAAAACATCAAACAATCACTGGGCCTATTAATTAATATTTCATTAATTAATTAACTTCTTCATTTCCCTATCAATATTTGTTAACCAAATATTTTCAGTAATCATATTGGTCTCTTATGCTATTTGGAAAATCATTTCCGTATATCGACTTCTTTTATTTTCTATACTTAGAAAATATATTCTATTTATAATTGGAAACATTCCAATTATTTATCTCTCTCATGACATTCATTTATTTCTATACTTAGGAAATATTTATTATTATATTTCCAAATTTCCACTTATTTGGGTTAAAACGAATGTTGTGTAAAACATCGTTACAGCAACCCAAAACACTGCATTCAACTAACTCTTATTCAAACATTTCTCTTCGAGACTGGATCTTGCTATTTATCGGTTAAAATGAAATCAATCAAGTTGGGGTATAATTACCTCTCAGACCTTGACTGAAATCATCATTAATTTCAAAACGGACAAGACCACTTACTCGAATAATCAACACCATATAAACCAATTATTTATTTTAAAAACATGTATATGGTTCGCTTTCTATTTAAAAAAAAAAATCTAATTTACAGATTTCCTTTTTGTTTACAATATTCTATTTTTAATTTCGTTTCCTTATCGAATTCTATGTATATCGATATATAGATTTCTAATTATCAAATCATCATAAAAATATTCTAACTCCTTAAATTTCCGGAAAATTTCGCCATAACCTCCTTTGTACCGGTCGATAGTTCAAACCTCAACTCGCCTCTCTAGGCCCTTTTCATTCAAAAAGAAAATCAAAAAGCCAAGAGGCTTGCCGATTCGGCGCATAAAAACCCATATGAAATTTAAACATGTATCTTATTATCGGGCACACGAATTATAACCTTCATACACTTCAATCCACACCTGTTTAACACATATCCAAATATTTCCATTTGTTTTGAACTCAGTCCATTCGTCTTAACACAATTCGCTAATTTATTTTCTAATTAGCTATATTTTCCTATTTCACTTCTTATTTGAACATATCATGTTTAAATATAATATCACCTTGCTTATAAACAAATTGAATTCCATTTTCGATTCAAATTGCATATTCGATTTCGAATATAAATTTACCAACCCATTTACTTATCCAAAGCTTAATTTCAATTCAAAACTCCAATAACTAATTATTCTTCAAATTAGTTAATTCTATCCAATAATTAACAAAATCTGATTTTTGTTGCAAAAATCATTTCATTGCTCCACTTGAGTTCAAATATATTTTATAACTCAAATCTGGATTTTTCTAATGAAGATTTGGATTTTATTTTCTTAAAATCCTTTTCATTTATTTAAATAAACCGTTATGGTTTTTAAATGGTTATGGCGCTGTTTTTCTGAAAAATTGATTTTGACATAACTCAAAATCTATAAGACGAAATCTAGATTTTTCTCTTCCATTATAAAACTATTATCTAATCGGCCCTGAGATTCTTGTTTCAAAGAATTCCGATTTAAATTGACTTCTATTATACTCAATTGAAGTTCGAATCGCCAATTTACGAACTGCAAGGCTGCGACGAGTTCGTTTTAATTATATATATATATATATATATATAAATATATAAATATATATATATATAAACGTTTAAACTTCGTTTATAATAAATTCCACTCAATTCTGATATATTTTTAATATATATCAAATCAGTTTCCCAATTCAACATAATATTTCTGATTATCAATAATCGTCGATTTTTCCTTACTCGGTTATAAACTTATTTATACTCAATTTGATAAATTAAAAATCCCAATTCCTTTTATAAATAAATTATAAAATTCGATATAATTGAATTCCAATTACAACTCCTTCGGACTTTCTCAATTCAGTTTATATTCTGAATTACGAAATATAATCAATTGTTCTATTTTAAACTGTTTTTCCCAATTCGCTTTTTAAATTCATACTTGAATTTAAACTTCTGAATTATCTAATGATAATTTATTTCAGCAGGTTTATAAACAAAGTTTATAAATTCAACTTTCTTGTTTTATATAAAAACAAGTTCCATTTCGAAAACTATGTAAAACTAAAATCTTATTTTGAAATATTCTATTTATTTTAACTTATATATATATATATATCACCCAATTTATTTTCATATTCAATTTAACTTCTATTTAAATAAATTTGAATTAATCGAATTCAAATCATAAATCCTTACGGATTTATTTTAGTTCAATTTATATTCTAAACATCAGAATAAATTCCATCGTTTATTTCTTAAAAATGATTTCTCCATTTCTATTTTTAAATTCACATTTGAATTTAAATATTCAAATTATCCAATGATAATTCTTTTCCACTACATTTATAAACCCCGTTTTTAAATTCATTTCGCTTCTCTGCGTTATTAATTTATAAACCACGTTTATAAATTCATTTCAAATCCTGCATTATCGATTTATAAACAACGTAAATAAATTCGTTTCAAATCCCGCATTATCGATTTATAAACAACGTTTATAAATTTCAATAACTGTTTTATATTCAAAACAAGTTAATATTTTTAAAGCCCATTCGAAATTCAAATTTTATTTTAGAAAAATAGATTTTCCATTTTAAATCTAAAAACCCCTTTTCACGATATTTTTATAATCAACATTTAGGGCCAGTGATATTCAACCAATCAAAAGCACACAATAATCAACCACAGGTTTTCTAACACATCATATATGATAATATATGCGAAAACAAACAAACAATAATATTTTTGAGGAATCCAGTTCGATCCCTCCAACCTGTTTTCCTCCATCCACAGACGTTAGCCAACATAAATAATACCCATTCTGCTTCATGGCAGAATATCGCGGTATAGAAGGTCATCCACTATCATAGTGCGGGGCGTATAGGGTCATTCGCTAATGATACCGCGGGCATCCGCTAATGGTACTGCGGGAAATATCCAATCACCAATATCTATATAATAGCCACAAACACCAAGCCTAAATAACTAATATATATATATATATATAACCAATACTGATAAATAATTTATAAATGCATCCAAGCAGCCAATAATTTATTTTAAATGCTAAAATAAATTAATGACTGAGATTTACTCACCGTGATATTTAATTGCAATCTGTTCTGATTACACTTTAATTCCTGATTTTGTTATAGAAATAAATTCCAATCTGATTTCGATTTACTCACAAATCCCATCATGACTCATTTGTCCCCAGCGGACCTCGTATGACAAACAAATAATGTTTTTTAAATATTTACCCATTTAAAATATTTAATGTTTTCTTAATAAAAATTTAACAAATTTAATTACCTTTTAAATTTCTAATTCTGCTACAAACCAAAAATGCTGCTGCTATTCACTTCTAACTGCCACCATTTGATTGCCAGCGCCCCCATCATCCATTCATCCATGAACTGTCAGCAAACCCATACGGTAAACTCAAGCAACCCCATATCGTACCCCCCCATAGTTAACTTTGCATTTTCTTTTTGTTCAAAAACAAAGGACAAGCAGCTTAACCTTCTTCTTTCAGTTCGAACAATAGGACCCGACCATTCACCATCAGCATTATTCCGATATCCCCATCCATCCTCAATAACACACCATCCCAATTCGTTCATCGGTTTAATGAACTCCAACACACCAGACTTCTTCTCCCCTTACAATTTCACTCAATCTTCTTTCTACCCAACCCATCCAGTACAATAACTGTACACGTGAAATGCACTTCACAACTCACTACGTCACTACAGACCCTACTAAAGTACCATCAACATTCGAACTCCTCTAGACTGACCTCAACAAACCCATGACAGAATCCCTATTTGAACCCTGGTCATCATCTTCTTCCCTGAAATTCGATTTTGTTTACTGTGTTGCCAAAAACTATGAATCATAACGTTTGCGACTTGGTGCCCTTACTGTTACAACCTCTACATCGCATAGAGAAAAGAGCTCGCATCATTTTTCTGTTTGGCAACGTTGCGCCCTCACATCGTTCTTCTGAGATCGAGAAAAGGAATCGTGATAGCTTACATCGATTTCCCTAAAATCGCGATTACCTGAAGGAAATCGCAACACCCAATACTTCTCCCAAATCGAGAGTCACAACCCTATTCGACAGGAACAAAAATCGAGATCCAACAAACTCGCGTCGCATCCATCTATTACTGGAAATTATCAGCTCGACATAAAACTGAAGATCGAAGCTTTCGATTCCCTTTTTTATTTCGGTTTCGAGTTGCGGAAATGGAACAAAGGAGTCGCCTTGGATTTTATCTGAAGCTATTACGTTGATATAAAGGAAATAAAGAGGAATGCGATTTTAAGAGAAGGAATGGCCATTTTAATTGTGTTGAAGTCTCCGATTTTGCTAAAGAAAATAGCAGAGGATGTCGCGTTTAAATAGATGGAGGATACTTCATGCTGAAGGAATTAGTCTGTGTATAGTACATATAATTAAATTCGATTTGATTTTGATTTAACTGCGATTCGGTATAAAGAGATTTTTATTCTTTTTAGATGGATATCGATTTGACTTCGAGCTTGTCCACAATCAAATATCTCGGGGTCCATTAATATAAATCACGAACCGATATTCTAGTGTACCGACTGAGATTTCAATATAATAACTCTATTCTGAACTCAACAGGATAGACTATATAATTTAATTTGAATGTATATATAAAATAACCATATTAAATCGATATAATATAATTTAAATAAAGAAACAAACCAATTTCTTGATAATATATTATTATTATTATTATCAATTATATTCACGCAAAATTTGTATTCATTATCTGAATTGTTTTGATTCAGTTTTTTACTTTGATTTGAATTATTTTTCGTAATACGATAATTTAATATGTTCGATATTAAATCAAAATCGATAGCTAAATATAAAATTCATTTATATTATCAATTCAATATTTAAAATCATGTTAAATATTTAAAATAAACTGTTTGAAAAATCCGGGTCGTTACATTCTTCCCCCTTAAAAGAATTTCGTCCCCGAAATTACTAAGGTAGAAAAGTGCTTCAAACCCTTTAACTTTTCAAAACTCATTTATGTTGAAACTCAACTTTTTGTCTTTCAACAAATTTTGTTCAACCAAAAGTTTTGGTTTTTATTAATTTAATTTGAATGATCTACAATCAACACATTTACATCCAATCTGTATTTCATTAATCTATTCAAATTGATTCTGATCGATTTATTCACTTCGATCCATTTAACTTGCTTAGGTAAAATTTAAATTTCCAGAATTCAAATCCCTGGGTTTTCATTTCAAATCCTTCTGGAATCAATAAATATACACATATATTTATTTCCATTTCAAATTCAAAACATTTGAATTTTCAAATTAACTTGTTTTCATTCAAACAACTTTCTAACAAAAACTTTTCTAAGGTAGCAATCCATCACTTAGAAACTCAAAAATGAACACTGATGATGTCGCGATTATCATCAGAATTATTTTCCAGCCATTGAAGTGAGTTCAGTGTTTAAACAATTTCAAAACCAAATCAAAAAAATCTATTTTAAAACAAAGTTATATTATTCTAATATACTTCAAAAATATTTTCCAACTTCCCAGGATTTAAATTCCAAATTCTGGTTTGAACTTAATTTTAATTCATCTCATTTGTATATATTTCATTTTTATACAAATTCTATTTGGTTAGATATAACCATTTTATAATCTCATTTGATTATAATATTATCAACCAACACATCCAATTATTTTCAAAAAGTATTATTTCTATATAAAAATAGAATTTTGGGTAAAATTATTTCATTTACTCACTTTAAAATAATACTGTGTCGAATTTCTCTGTTCAAGTGTTTAGAGATTCCTATCGACTATGTGGCATCCCACAATTCGACTAGAAATCATAAACCACTCAACAAACAAACAAACAAACATAATATAAAACAATTTTATATCAATTAACAAATACACGCACTCGTATATATATACAATCAACTCGTTATAGGGTGTTACTGACCCTATCTATAATGAGCACATCTTACCAAAGCCTAAGTATTCACTCAAGCTAAGCACTGATACCAACTGTAACAGCCCGCAAATCCGTACTCTTTGAGTTGACTAGTAACACCACACGTCCAACCCAAATGACACGGAAATTCAAATCATTATTAGAAAGAAATTAGAGGATGAGAAATAGAAAGAAAGAAATGTTAGAATAGAAGAAAACGAAGAAGACAAATCTCACAGCGGAATGAATAAAATATATTATATAAGATAACTTTTGAAATACAAATCAGTAACTGTATATACATACCATTATCAGAGCACAATATGATAGTTTATAGCTAACTGGTGAAGCCTCCTACTTCCATCTCCTCCAAATGAATCTGTAAAATCCCGAAACTTGACTGCTCGTACAAATTTGGGAACCCATGAGTTTAGGGAAAACAACAAAATAAACTCTGGGTCAGTCATGGGACTGGCGTGAGTAAACTCCAACCATCTGTTTAACTTTCAAAATACTTCCAAAAGAAAGGATAATAGTAAGACCATAACACACATAAACAGGGATGGTTTTTACCTTACTATAACCCAAAACACTTTAATACGAAAATCCAGTGATATTATAATAGTGTCTAAATCAAATAAATAACAATCTAGCGGAACGCTTGCATTTCATGCTCCATATATAATATAAAATCAAAAACCGCAGGGCGCTTATTGGAGATTGGATTCCGATTATGACAAGGTATGGAACCACCTTCCGGTAGTGTATCTCTAGAAAGGAATACACTAGGTTCAACAAGAAAGTCTTGCAACCCGGCCCACACATGACCGATCACTCATTTCGCTTGAGTGTATCGAATGTATATCACCAACGGTTGGGATCAACAATCGTTTCCCTAAAAGGGATAACATCAATAGATTAAAAAGGTAAAAGGAATTTCTCTAGATAGGTGATTAAACACCCTAATGGGAGCGACCTACATAACCATGCTGTCTGCCCGATTTTTGTCATTTCCTGGTTGTTGAGGCCTGAAGCTACGATTATTTTTCCATTCATTGATAGCACAATCACTTTGAATTCCACATTGTTAGATCCGTTAATCACTAATTGATTTGCACAATTATATTCTGGATATTATGCTAAGAGAATAAATTCGTCCATATACGTTCGTTCTGGGATTGAACAAAACCGAAGGCACAATTTCTATTAATAGAAAAAGTCCTTGCACTTTACTCCATCTTCGATAATCTTCATATAATCTGATTCGCAACGCTACTGCCAATACGGAGTGGTTCTCAGATAATAATCCAACTGGTCTCTCCATATTGACAATGATACTAGCAAATACTTCGATAGTCGGTTATTTAACTATCGAAGAAAAATAAACAAACATTCATTCAAAACATCAAACAATCACTGGGCCTGTTAATTAATATTTCATTAATTAATTCACTTCTTAATTTCCCTATCAATATTTGTTAACCAAATATTTTCAGTAATCATATTGGTCTCTTACGTTATTTGAAAAAACATTTCCATATATCATCTTCTTTTATTTTCTATACTTAGAAAATATATTCTATTTATAATTGGAAGCATTCCAATTATTTATCTCTCTCATGACCATTCATTTATTTCTATACTTAAGAAATATTTATTATTATATTTCCAAATTTCCACTTACTTGGGTTAAAACGAACATTGTGTAAAACATCGTTACAACAACCCGAAACACTGCATTCAACTAACTCTTATTCAAACATTTCTCTTCGAGACAGGATCTTGTTATTTATCGGTTAAAAATGAAATCAATCAAGTTGGGGTATAATTACCTCTCAGACCTTGACTGAAATCATCATTAACTTCAAAACGGACAAGATCACTTACTCGAACAATCAACACCATACAAACCAACTATTTATTTTAAAAACATGTATATGGTTCTCTTTCTATTTTAACAAATCTAATTTACAGATTTCCTTTTCGTTTACAATATTCTATTTTTAATTTCATTTCCTTATCGAATTCTATGTATATCGATATATAGATTTCTAATTATCAAATTATCTTAAAAATATTCTAACTCCTTAAATTTCCGGAAAATTTCGCTATAACCTCCTTTATACCGGTCGATAGTTCAAACCTCAACTCGCCTCTCTAGGCCCTTTTCATTCAAAAAGAAAATCAAAAAGCCAAGTGGCTTGCCGATTCGGCGCATAAAAACCCATATGAAATTTAAACATGTACCTTATTGTCGGACACACGAATTATAACCTTCATACATTTCATTCCATACCTGTTTAACACATATCCAAATATTCCATTTGGTTTCAACTCAATCCATTCGTCTTAACCCAATTCGCTAATTTATTTTCTAATTATCTATATTTTCCTGTTTCACTTCTTATTTGAACATATCATGTTCAAATATAACATCAACTTGCTTATAAACAAATTGAATTCCATTTTCGATTCAAGTTGCATATTCGATTTCGAATATAAATTTACCAACCCAATTTACTTATCCAAAGCTCAATTTCAATTCAGAACTCCAATAATTAATTATTCTTCAAATTAGTTAATTCTATCCAATAATTAACAAAATCTTATTTTTTTCAAAATTCATTTCATTCTTCCACTTGAGTTCAGATATATTTTACATCTCAAATCTAGATTTTTTCCAATGAAGGTTCAGATTTTATTTGCTTAAAATCCTTTTCATTTATTTAAATAAACCGTTATGGTTTTTAAATGGTTATGGCACTATTTTTCTGAAAATTTGAGTTTGACATAATTCAAAATCTATAAGACGAAATCTATATTTTTTTTTCTTGCATTAGAAAACTATTATCTAATCGGCCCGGACGATTCTTATTTCAAATAATTCCGATTTAAATTGAGTTCTATATACTCAATTGATGTTCGAATCGCCAATCTACGAACTGCCACACTGCGGCGAGTTCGTTTTAATTATATTTATAAATATAAACGTTTAAACTTCATTTATAATAAATTCAACTCCATTCTGATATATTTTTAATATATATCAAATCAGTTTCCCAATTCAACATAATATTTCAGATTATCTATAATCGTCGATTTTTCCTTACTCGGTTATAAACTTATTTATACTCAATTTGATGAATTAAAAATCCCAATTCCTTTTATAAATAAATTATAAAATTCGATATAATCGAATTCCAATTACAACTTTGGACTTTCTCAATTCAGTTTATATTCTAAATTCCGGAATATAATCAATTGTTCTATTTTAAATTGTTTTTCCCACTTCGCTTTTTAAATTCATACTTGAATTTAAACTTCTGAATTATTTAATGATAATTTATTTCAGTAGGTTTATAAACATAGTTTATAAATTCAACTTTCTTGTTTTATATAGAAACAAGTTTCATTTCGAAAACTATTTAAAACTAAAATCTAATTTTGAAATATTCTATTTATTTTGACTTATATATATATAACACATAATTTATTTTCATATTCAATTTAACTTCTATTTAAATAAATTTGAATTAATCGAATTCAAATCATAAATCTTTACGGATTTATTTTAGTTCAATTTATATTCTGAACATCAGAATATATTCCATCATTTATTTCTTAAAAATGATTTCTCCATTTCTATTTTTAAATTCACATTTGAATTTAAATATTCAAATTATCCAATGATAATTTTTTTTCCATTGCATTTATAAACCCCGTTTTTAAATTAATTTCACTTCTCTGCGTTATTAATTTATAAACCATGTTTATAAATTCATTTCAAATCCCGCATTATAGATTTATCAACAATGTTTATAAATTCATTTCAAATCCCGCATTATCGATTTATAAACAACATTTATAAATTCATTTCAAATCCTACATTATCAATTTATAAACAATGTTTATAAATTTCAATACTTGTTTTATATTCAAAACAAGTTAATATTTTTATAGCCCATTCAAAATTCAAATTCTATTTTAGAAAAATAGATTTTCCATTTTAAATCTAAAAACCCCTTTTCAAGATATTTTTATAATCAACATTTAGGGCCAGTGATATTCAACCAATCAAAGGCACACAATTATCAACCATAGGTTTTCTAACACATCATATATGATAATATATATGAAAACAAACAAATAATAATATTTTTGGGGAATCCAGTTGGATCCCTCCAACCTATTTTCCTGCATCCACAGACGTTAGTTAACATAAATAATACCCATTCTGCTTCGTGGCAGAATATTGCGTTATAGAAGGTCATCCACTATCATAGCGGGGGGCGTATAGGGTCATCCGCTAATGATACTACAGGCATCCGCTAATGGTACTGCAGGAAATATCCAATCACCAATATCTATATAATAGCCACAAACACCAAGCCTAAATAACTAATATATTTATACATATATATAGCCAATACTGATAAATAATTTATAAATGCATCCAAGCAGCCAACAATTTATTTTAAATGCTAAAATAAATTAATGACTGAGATTTACTTACTATGATATTTAATTGCGATTTTTTCTGATTCCACTTTAATTCCTGATTTTGTATAGAAATAAATTCCAATCTGATTTCAATTTATTCCATAAACTTCGAACAAATCCCATCGTGACTTGTTTGTCCCCAGCGGACCTCGTATGACAAAAAAATAACGTATTTTAAATATTTAATGTTTTCTTAATAAAAATTTAACAAATTTAATTAACTTTTAAATTTCTAATTCTTCTTCAAACCAAAAATGTTGTTGTCATTCACTTCTAACTTCCACCATTCGATTGCCAGCGCCCCCATCATCCATTCGTCCATGAACTGTCACCTAACCCATATAGTAAACTCAAGCTACCCCATATCGTACCCCTCCTTAATTAACTTTGCATTTTCTTTTTGTTCAAAAACAAAGGACAAGCAGCTTAACCTTCTTCTTTCAGTTCGAACAATAGGACCCGACCATTCACCATTACCATTATTCTCATATCCCCATCCATCCTCAATAACACACCATCCCAATTCGTTCATCAGTTTAATGAACTCCAACATACCAGACTTCTTCTCCCCTTACAATTTCACTCAATCTTCTTTCTACCCAACCCTTCCAGTAGATAACTGTACACCTGAAATGCACTTCACAACTCACTATGTCACTACAGAACCTACAAAAATACCATCAACATTAGAACTCCTCTAGACTGACCTCAATAAACCCATGACAGAATCCCTTTTTGAACCTTGGTCATCATCTTCTTCCCTGAAATTCGATTTTGTTTACTACGTTGCCAAAAACTCCGAATCATAATTTTTGCGACTTGGTGCCCTTACTGTTACAACCTCAACATCGCATAGAGAAAAGAGCTCGCGTCATATTTTTGTTTGGCAACGTTGCGCCCTCACATCGTTCTTTTGAGATCGAGAAAAGGGATCGCGATAGCTACATCGATTTCCCTAAAATCACGATTACTTGAAGGAAATCGTAACACCCAATACTTATCCCAAATCGAGAGTCACAACCCTACTCGACAAGAACAAAAATCGAGATCCAACAAACTCATGTCGCATCCATCTATTACTGGAAATTATCAGCTCGACATAAAACTGAAGATCGAAGCTTTCGATTCCCTTTTCTATTTCGGTTTCGAGTCGCAGAAATGGAACAAAGGAGCCGCCTTGGATTTTATCTGAAGCTATTACGTTGATATAAAGGAAATGAAGAGGAATGCGACTTTAAGAGAAGGAATGGCCATTTTTATTGTGTTAAAGTCTCCGATTTTGCTGAAGAAAATAGCAGAGGATGTCGCGTTTAAATAGATGGAGGATACTTCATGTTGAAGGAATTAGTCTGTGTATAGTACATATAATTAAATTTGATTTAATTTTGATTTATGTGCAATTCGATATAAAGAGATTTTTATTCTTTTTAGATGGACATCGATTTGATTTCGAGCTTATCCACAATCAAATATCTCGGGGTCCAAATCATGAACCGCTATTCTAGCGTATCGACCGGCATTTCAATATAATAACCCTATTCTGAACTCAACAGAATAGACTATATAATTTAATTCGAACGTATATATGAAATAACCATATTAAATCGATATAATATAATTTAAATTAAGAAACAAACCAATTTCTCGATGATATATTATTATCGATTATATTCACACAAAATTTGTATTCATTATCTGAATTATTTTGATTTAGTTTTTGACTTCGATTTGAATTATTTTTCGTATTACAATAATTTAATACATTCGATATTAAATCATAATTGATAGCTAAATATAAAATTCATTTATATTATCAATTCAATATTTAAAACCATATTAAATATTTAAATAAATTGTTCGAAAAATCTGGGTCGTTACACATCCTGCCTTTACTCTAAAGACGAGTACGCCCTACCTCTGCTTATGTCTCATCCCGCATAAGGGAATGAAAGCTCAAAGAGAGTTATTAAAGCACGTACAACCTCTACTTAAAGAACAAGGTTGAAACGGCCAATCAAAGCCCAAGGAAGTGGCTCACCAAATCAAATCAAAGACTAAGGTAGTGGCTCATCAAACCAGGTTAATGCCCAAGGAAGTGGCTCACAAATCAATCGAGGCCCGAAGAAGTGGCTGAAAAACCAAAACAAAGTCCATAGAGTGGCTCACAAGGCTGAAACGGCAACTCAAGAAAAGGCTTTTAAATACCAAAATCTAGTTTTGGTTCAGGACTTCTATTATTGCTAGATATGGATTTTTGGTCTTCTATTAAATATATGAATCCGAGTTTGGTTCAGGACTTCTATTATTGTCAAATATGGATTTCTGGTCTTTTATTAAATATCCTAATCTGGGTTTGGTTCGGGACTTCTATTATTGTCTGATATGGATTTCTGGTCTTCTATTAAATACTCAAACATGGGTTTGGTTCGAGACTTCTATTATTTCTAGATATGGATTTCCGGTCTTCTATTAAATACCCAAATATGGGTTTGGTTCGAGACTTCTATTATCATAAGATATGGATTTCTGGTCTTCTATTATTAATACCTGAATATGGGTTTTGGGATTTCTATTACTACCGAAGGTGGATTTCTGGTCTCCTATTATGTATGCCCAAATATCGATCTTAGAGGTTCTATCTGTTTTTCTAGAAGAGGATTTCTGGATTTCTATTTTAATACCCTAATCTGGGTCTTAAGACTATAATATCCATTTCCTGAGGAATGGGTTATTCGAATTCTATTACACAAAATCAAATCAGAGTTTTAAACCTTTTCCTCATATTGCCAAATGTATATTCTGGACTTATAATACCTTTGTAAATGAATTCTTATACCTGCATTATTTTGATGCCTAAATCAAAGTTAGGGATTCTATGTTTTCATTTCCAGGAAAGAATCGCTAGACTTTCGTTATCGTGCCCAATTATAAAATTCGAGCCTACTACCGAGTATCGAAAAGTGAACTTTTAGATCAATACTAGGGTTGGTACCTCATGTCTCCTATTTGAAAACTTGTAACTAAAGTTATGATTTCTTTAGCACCTCACACATGGAGATTTTCTAAACATATATGCCCAAATTACTATTCATTATTCTGGCACAATATAAAATGCAAATGATCGCAGTATTCTAGTGCAATTATCATTTATTGTTTGGTTACAATCCAGATGGGGTCTCGAATAAGATAAGCCAATCATTATATGTATCTTACTCTAAGCAAGAGACTAACACAAGGACATTATATGTTGGGTGCAGAAGGATGTAGAGGAAATCCTAGATGAGGGTACTCAAAACACAAACAAAGGTTATACATCAGGTGATATCTACACAATTTACAGATTTATTCACAAAGTCATTCCATAGATAGTCAAGTACAAAAGTTGGATCTTAACACTACCCTAGTCTCACTTACTATGTGAAGATCAAAAAAAGCTTGACACAACATGAGCAAAATATTAAATATTATGCAAGAAACTAACGCACAAAATGTTAATTGTTGTATTTTATGTAGAAAAATGCAAAGGAAATTCACATAAAGATCGACATAATTTTGTTGAAACTTCTATTATTTTCAGAAGTGGAGTTCTAGTCTTCTATTATAAGTGCCTGAATCTGGACTTCATGATTTCTATTATTTCCAAAAGGGGAGTTCTGGTCTTCTATTATAAATGCCTGAATCTAGGCTTTACGGTTTCTATTATTTACAGAAATGGAGTTCTAGTCTTCTATTATAAATGCCTGAATCTAGGCTTTAGGATTTCTATTATTCCAGAAGTGGTTTTCTGGTATTTTCTCCAAAATATTCGAATATGAGTTTTTATTCCTCTGTTTATGTAACACCCCACCTCCGCTAGGGTCACTCACAAAGGGAATGCACTAGGTTTGGTGAAGCATTATCGAGGTAAACATGCACAGAATTATTACAAGACAGAACATATATAAAACAGCGGAAGTAAAACAAATTTCATTACCTTATAAAATAAGGTCTAAAGCCTTTTACATCAGAATACATCAAAAACCTGTCTTGCAATAGTAAAGAAGCATAAAACCTCTTCATGAATTATTTCCCAAAATAAAGCGGTGAAGCAGCCATAGCCAAGAGAAAACCAAGCTATACATGATGACCTTCAAGCATAAGAGGTCTGAACTAAATAACATTTCCTCCCTGAAAACTTGGGGGGGAAACGGAAGACAAAGAGGCGAAAGAAAACGGGGTCAGTCATAAAGACTGGTAAGTCCTATCTACTTCCAGCATAAAAACAGGTAAAGGTAACATGACATGCATAAACTGAAAGTAAACATAAGGATGACGACAAGATAGATAAGCTAAACCAAGATAACCGGAAGAACTACTGTATCAAGATAAACTAAGGTATCATGATAAACTACGGTGTCAAGATAAATCAAGGTATCACATCATCAGGTTTCTATCAAGTATACTATCCCAAGGTATCTATCATGTATAACATCCCACGGTATCTATCATGTATATTTCTCATGGTTCTAACATGTATATTTGCTCTGCACCTCTCGTACTAGTATCCCAATCCGAGTCATGTGTTAACTACGAATGCCCCTTGCCCAATGTCATGTAATGGTCCATGTCAACCTAATATATAGCATATGTAGGTTTTCCTAACTCGTATGTCTCTTTCCATGTATAAGTTCAGCCCTTTGTCATAGGCCATACGAGCTTCCCCCATGTAAATCTATACCGCCACAACGTAGTACCATTTTATCCTCGAAGTTGTTTTGGACTGCTACCCTTGATCTGGTTATGTTTTCTTACCATGAACTATCGCGTGTTCACTTAGGATTTATGCCACCTAGGACCACTAGGGATTATGCTACCTAATGAACGTTTCCGTGTCTCGGTTTGGGTTCAGGCCACCTAGGGCCCCTAGGGATTATGCCACCCGTCAACCGCGCCCTTTATCCCACGTATGTACCGTGAATCGTTTTCCATGTCTAGACGCACATGTATCTCAATGTGCCACCCGAGTTCCGTGCCAGGGAAAATCAAGAAATACGGAACTCGGTCGGGAGTTTTAAGTCGTCTGCTGATGCAGATATCAAGGTCTGTTTTTGTATCCGTGGCTATGGTCCCACGTGACCCCTCCCTCAACTACTGAAAGGCAATCCAAGAAAAATCATGTATGAGAACTACATCCCGGCCCCACTATAGCCCCACTTTCCTATGGGCCAACCTCACCCATGACTCGATAGCAAGAACATGGTCTGTTGGGAGTCCTCTGCCTTTCCGTTTGTACACGATTGACTAAAGATGGTAGGTAGTCGGCGACGTGCTATCCAGGGCAAAAACAAGTATCGTCGACTCCACACTAATCCATCCCAGTCTTTAGGTCGCTCGCATAGCAACCAAGGCATACTCTTGGCTCTTCTACCGCAGACCTTAACCTCTGTGAGGCCGAGTTTCATGGACCATCTGCCACCTCACAGAGGGATACCAAGAGTACCCTCACATCCCCCGAAGCTACCGCTTCATCACCCAGTTCGTTGGAGCCTTTATCCAAGTCGGATAATTTGCTCCTCCTCGTGTGTTTAAGCGATGACCTACCGTATCGGGTTACTCATCTATCTATGAACTGGTCCAAATCTCTTGACTAAGAATTATTACTTAGTTTCCCAAACTAAGGTTTACCACTTAGTCTCCTTTCCCGTTATCCTTGTTAATCTCGGTTTTCCACCCAGTCCCCTGAACTAGGGTTTTGTCTAATGGGTTAAATATTGTCATTTAAGTTCATGACTTAACCCGCCTACGAATCATGTCAAGATTTGGCTAAGTATTCAAGTCCAAGACCTAGCCCTACAAGTTGGTTAAGTATACCAAGAAGCTCATGACTTAACCCTATTCAATCATCAAGTCAATTTGGTTAAGTATTTTTTTTATCTTAACCCTATCAGATTATCGTGTTAGATTGGTTAAGCATAGATTATCTTAACCTCATCGGATTATCGAGTCGGATTGGTTAAATATAGGTTAACTTAACCCCATCCACTAATCGTATTATAATGGTTAAGTATATTTAAACGGTCTCGTGACTTAACCCTATCAAGCTCTCATATTAGATTGGTTAAGCATGGTTGCTTAACCCCATCAAATCATCATGTAGAATTGGTTAAGTATAAGTTACTTAACCTCATTGAATTACCAAGTTTAGATTGGTTAAGGGTTTAACTTAACCCCATCGAATTACCGTGTTTAGATTAGTTAAGTGTAGGTTACTTAACCCCATCTAATTACTGTGTTTAGATTAGTTAAGTGTAGGTTACTTAACCCCCATCTAATTACCGTGTTTAGTTTAGTTAAGTGTAGGTTACTTAACCCCATCTAATTACCGTGTTTAGATTAGTTAGGTGTAAATTACTTAACCCCATTCCCTAATTGTCTTGTTTGGTTAAGTGTCATTAAGAAATCAAGTCCGATTCCACTTAACCTACCCATTCGTGTCATATCGGTTAAGTGTCACTAGTCAAAATTACTTAACCTTTTCATGTAGCATTAATTAGATTAATGCACCCCAACCTCTCACATTAGACTTTGTTGTGGTTACTAGTTAAGCCGGGCGGGTCCGGGTAGATTTACACCACAACCTAGTCTAACCTTGGGTCTTAAGTGCTATATGACAAACTACCCACATTGGGTCCTATTGTTTGTAGCCACTAGTTAAGCCGGGCGGGTCCGGGTAGATTTATGCTACAAACTTAACCCAACCTCGTGTTGGCCACTTTCATGTTTGGTCTATTGTCATATTACACTTACAACCCATACGTGTCTAGTTTCTAGTCCCATGTTTACCCCACATGTCATGTCCCCCATTTAGGTGTATCATGAGTGTCATATTTTCATGAAATCCCATGTCAAATTATCATGTCATAATCATGCTCGTCTATCCTACCCCAAATCGTGATTCCAACCTAAGTAAAAGTGAGTCAACATAGTAAGGATACTATGCTACATATTGGCCTCAAAATATGCACGATGCCAAAAAGGGGTTGGCCACAAATATGCATGGTATCATAAGTGGGTTTGGCCTCAAAATATGCATAGCATTATAAGGGGTTTTTGGCCACAAACATGCATAGTATCATAAGGGAATTTGGCCACAAACATGCATAGTATCATAAGGGGATTTAGCCACAAACATGCATGATAACATAAGGGGTTTGGGTTCATTTACATGCATAAGCCCCAAAGTCGAATCTTTGCTAATGTTTCACAAGTCAAATGGTTCCCAAAGGTTCATGCTAACATTCCATAGATAAAGATTCAAACTTGCAAGATAAACTAGGTGAAACATAGCATGAGTGGCATGATTAAGTCGCTAAAACTTAGCCCAAGGTCATAGATCATAGAAAAGGGGCAAAATTAGGTTCACATAGGCTAGCATACTTATGTTTCAACGCATTTTATTCCATGTCACATTAGAACCACCGTTAGAATCTACAAGTAGCTAGAACTTACATAGCGAGGCTTAAGGAAGGATCATGCATCGTCTTGATGAAGAAAGGTGGCTCCTTTGTTGAAGAATCGTCATGAAACTTGCATAGCAACGTTGATTCACTCCCTTGATTTGATGTAGCAAGCTAGCACCTTTGATTCGGATCCGATTTGAATGCATGAGCTCTTGGAGTTGGAGATGGAGGCCATGATCAGGATAGATTTTGGCGGCACTTCGTGGCATGAGTGATTTGTGAGGGTTTAGGGTAGGCTTAGGGGTCTTTTTATAGAGATTAGGAGTAGTTTAGGCCATAGGATAAACCCTAGGATAGATCTGAGCCCTCAAAATTCGTCACAAACCTCCAAACATGTCTTGAGGAACAAGTCAGGTGCACCCAGGCCAAACTGGCCGACCACCCAAGTCGACAGGGGTGTCGACTGGGCAGTTGACACCACCTGGGGTGTGTCGACTCCCAAGTCGACTCCCCAGTCGACTTGGGGGTGGTGGGAATTTTTCCTGCCTCTTCTGCTTGGCTGAATTTGAAATCTGAATTCAAATTTGAACCGTTTTTGAACTTGAAATTTTCTGAAAACTTTGACGGGCCATAACTTGGTCATACGGACTCCGATTTTTGAAAACTCGGACTCTATTTCGCGTGTTTTTCCGAGACGAACGCAATGGCATATCCCGTTTCCCTTGATTCAGATTTTATAGTTAAATTCTGCCTTTATTCTCGTCTTAGCATGTTGTAAAAATCCGGGTTGTTACATCCTCCCCAACTTAAAGGATTTCGTCCCCGAAATCTCCAAGTTAGGAAGAACGTATCCTACCATCCATCATCCATCTACTCAAAACATCATCCACAGGCATCCATGGTCCTTAGATGATTTCTAATGCCATATGAGCATATGCAGAACGTGTGTGTGTATATGCTACTTAGCTAATGCTAATGATCAGGCCTGAATGATCTTTCTAATGCAAGATATGTTTAGTGCCATGAGTCCAACATGTATGCAAATAGTCCTAGTCATATAAGTACTATATGTGTGCACAACCATTCATCCACATGCAACATCCACATGATAACATATTCAATTTCATCCATAAACAAGTACTGATACTCGTGCATATGCAACATGAAACGTGACCGCATCAATCTAGTATCTAATGTGTATTCGCGCATCCACGAGCAACCACTTGCAACCATTTGCAGCCATATCAATCATAACATGTTTCAAATACATGTTTACATCCATAGGGTTCTACCTAAGGTTCCCAAGAGAGGATCGAGAAGATAAATAAGACAAACTCCTTACGGGGTTTGCAACAGAACAGGACCGAGAGGATATCCACCAAGCGATAATCATGCAAGCAAGCTCTATAGGAGAACCAGGGATCAATGATATCCTCTTAAGAAGAGACATGATGCACGCGTCTAAGCCGCATTTCCTTGAGCTTAATTCCATTGTGCCTTGACCGCCTTTGACTTCATGACTTCGTAGCTCCCTGATTCCTATTTCCATGGTAGGAGTCGGAACTCATTTCACTGTCGCCTCTTGTTCCACTTTCACTTATTCTTTCCCTAGTATACTTGGCTCAACCATATCTGCGTACTCGTGCAAGCTCTCCAAAATTCACTAGTGAATTCTGGATCTCGTTTACCGATGCCAATCCATGTTACCAAGTGTACCTACTAGGGTGATTCCTATAACCCATGCTTAAGCGGAATGAATCATCCGTCCTATTGGCGAACGTTACTCGATTGGGTCAGAGATTTCCGATAAATGCATCAAGAGATTCTAGGTAACTAACCATGACAGAACCCAAAAGGTTACACGAGACTTCGAGGGTATTACCAAAGCAAGCCAAGAGTCTGACTACCCTTTTTCCAAAACTGAGAATGGTATCCCTTACCGGATAACCACTTTACCCCTAGAATCTATCCATAGCCCAACAAGTCTTGAATAAATGGACCGATCTTCCAACCAGGTTTTGGGACTAAAGTGGGATCTTCTACCATGCTAGTACTAAGGTGCAGAGACTTAACTATCGAGGCAGACTTAAATGATGCGATGATCAAAACAAAGTATAGACGGGACGATAGAAAAGAAAGGCTAAGCCTTTAACAGAAACGGTACCATTCCTCTTAGGTACGCTAGAAATGAGAGCATACAACTGCCCTCTCGCTGATATTGCCCTTATCTATCTTTGTGGATCAAGCCATACCAACAAGTTGCTTATTCTTAAGCTCGTGTCCTTTATCCTTGCTCTTATTATCCCTTCTTATAACTTTGGTAACAGGTCTCTCGAGAACTTCCTCCATCGCACGGGAAAACACTTACGTAGCTAGACAAGGATTAGTCGCAGTTAAAACTACTGTGGCTACAGATGGAGGAAAGAAAGGAAAATAGATTTAATCAAGGAAACAAAGGATAGTGCTAATGGCTTTTGGGGAATAGCCTTTAAAAACTTTTCTTGAAAAATGCTTCTTTGTAAAACGGTTTCTCAAATAGTTTTCAGAAGGTTTTAAAAACTTTTGCCCAGTCTGGTAACCTTCTGCTCTGATACCAAATGTAACACCCCACCTCCGCTAGGGTCACTCACAAAGGGAATGCACTAGGTTTGGTGAAGCATTATCGAGGTAAACATGCACAGAAATATTACAAGACACAACATATATAAAATAGCGGAAGTAAAACAAATTTCATTACCTTATAAAATAAGGTCTAAAGCCTTTTACATCAGAATACATCAAAAACCTGTCTTGCAATAGTAAAGAAGCATAAAACATTTTCATAAATTATTTCCCAAAATAAAGAGGTGAAGCAGCGATAGCCAAGAGAAAACCAAGCTATACATGATGACCTTCAAGCATAAGAGGTCCGAACTAAATAACAGCATTTCCTCCTTGAAAACCTGGGGGGGAAACGGAAGACAAAGAGGCGAAAGAAAACGGGGTCAGTCATAAAGACTGGTAAGTCCTATCTACTTCCAGCATAAAAACAGGTAAAGGTAACATGACATGCATAAACTGAAAGTAAACATAAGGATGACGACAAGATAGATAAGCTAAACCAAGATAACCGGAAGAACTACTGTAGCAAGATAAACTAAGGTATCATGATAAACTACGGTGTCAAGATAAATCAAGGTATCACATCATCAGGTTTCTATCAAGTATACTATCCCAAGGTATCTATCATGTATAACATCCCATAGTATCTATCATGTATATTTCTCATGGTTCTAACATGTATATTTGCTCTGCACCTCTCGCCCAACACGTGTCATGTGTTAACTACGAATGCCCCTTGCCCAATGTCATGTAATGGTCCATGTCAACCTAATATATAGCATATGTAGGTTTTCCCAACTCGTATGTCTCTTTCCATGTATAAGTTCAGTCCTTTGCCGTAGGCCGTACGGGCTTCCCCATGTAAATTTATACCGCCTCAACGTAGTACCATTTTATCCTCGAAGTTGTTTTGGACTGCTACCCTTGATCTGGTTATGTTTTCTTACCATGAACTATCGCGTGTTCACTTAGGATTTATGCCACCTAGGACCACTAGGGATTATGCTACCTAATGAACGTTTCCGTGTCTCGGTTTGGGTTCAGGCCACCTAGGGCCCTTAGGGATTATGCCACCCGTCAATCGCGCCCTTTATCCCACGTATGTACCGTGAATCGTTTTCCATGTCTAGACGCACATGTATCTCAATGTGCCACCCGAGTTCCGTGCCAGGGAAAATCAAGAAATACGGAACTCTGTCGGGAGTTTTAAGTCGTCTGCTGATGCAGATATCAAGGTCTGTTTTTGTATCCGTGGCTATGGTCCCACGTGACCCCTCCCTCAACTACTGAAAGGCAATCCAAGAAAAATCATGTATGAGAACTACATCCCGACCCCACTATAGCCCTACTTTCCTATGGGCCAACCTCACCCATGACTCGATAGCAAGAACATGGTCTGTTGGGAGTTCTCTGCCTTTCCGTTCGCGCACGATTGACTAAAGATGGTAGGTAGTCGGCGACGTGCTATCCAGGGCAAAAACAAGTATCGTCGACTCCACGCTAATCCATCCCAGTCTTTAGGTCGCTCGCATAGCAACCAAGGCATACTCTTGGCTCTTCTACCGCAGACCTTAACCTCTGTGAGGCCAGGTTTCATGGACCATCTGCCACCTCACAGAGGGATACCAAGAGTACCCTCACGTCCCCCGAAGCTACCGCTTCGTCACCCAGCTTGCTGGAGCTTTTTATCCAAGTCAGATAAGTTGCTCCTCCTCGTATACTAAGCGATGACCTACCGTATCAGGTTACTCATCTATTTATGAACTAGTCCCATGTCCTTGGCTAAGAATTATTACTTAGTTATCCTTAACTAAGGTTTACCACTTCGCTTCTTTTCCCGTTATCCTTGTTAATCCCGGCTTTCCACCTAGTCCCCTGAACTAGGGTTTTATCTACTGGGTTAAGTATTGTCGTTTAAGTTCATGACTTATCCTGCCTACGAATCATGTCAAGATTTGGCTAAGTATACAAGTCCAAGACCTAGCCCTACAAGTCGGTTAAGTATACCAAGAAGCTCATGACTTAACCCTATTCAATCATCAAGTCAAATTGGTTAAGTACTTGTTTATCTCAACCCTATCGGATTATCGTGTTAGACTGATTAAGCATAGATTATCTTAATCCCATCAGATTATCGAGTCGGATTGGTTAAGTATGGGTTAGCTTAACCCCATCCACTAATCGTATTACAATGGTTAAGTTTATTTAAAAGGTCTTGTGACTTAACCCTATCGGGTCCGCATATTAGATTGGTTAAGTATAGGTTACTTAACCTCATCAAATCATCATGTATAATTGGTTAAGTATAAGTTACTTAACCCCATTAAATTACCATGTTAAGTTGGTTACGTATTGGTCACTTAACCTCATTGAATTACCAAGTTTAGATAGGTTAAGTATTTAACTTAACCCCATAGAATTACCGTGTTTAGATTAGTTAAGTGTAGGTTACTTAACCCCATCTAATTACCGTGTTTAGATTAGTTAAGTGTAGGTTACTTAACCCCATCTAATTATCGTGTTTGGATTAGTTAAGTCTAAGTTACTTAACCCCATCTAATTACCAAGTTGGATTAGTTAAGTGTAAATTACTTAACCTCATCCCCTAATTGTCTTATATGGTTAAGTGTCATTAAAAGATCAAGTCCGGTTTAACTTAACCTACCCATTCATGTCATATCGGTTAAGTGTCATTAATCAAATTTACTTAACCTTATCATGTGGCATTAATTAAATTAATGCACTTTTAACCTCTCACATTAGACCTTATTGTGGTTACTAGTTAAGCCGGGCGGGTCCGGGTAGATTTACACCACAACCTAGTCTAACCTCGGGTTTTAAGTGCTATGTGACCAACTACTCACATTGAGTCCTATTGTTTGTAGCCACTAGTTAAGCTGGGCGGGTCCGGGTAGATTTATGCTACAAACTCAACCCAACCTCGAGTTGGCCACTTTCATGTTTGGTTTAGTGTCATGTTACACTTACAACCCACACATGTCTAGTTCAAGTTCCATGTTTTCCTACGTGTCATGACCACATTTAAATGTATCATGAATGTCATGTTTTCATGTAACCCCATGTCAAGTTTTCGTGTCATATTCACGTTTTTTCCTAAGCTACCCAAACGTATTTCCAACCCAAGTGGAAGCTAGTCACATAGTAAGGATACTATGCTACATATTGGCCCCAACACATGCACGAAGTCAAAAAGGGATTGACCACAAACATGCATGGTATCATAAGGGAATTTGGCCACAAACATGCATAGTATCATAAGAGAATTTGGCCACAAACATACATAGAATCATAAGGGAATTTGGCCACAAACATGCATAGTATCATAAGAGAATTTGGCCACAAACATGCATGATAACATAAGGGGTTTGGGTTCATTTACATGCATAAGCCCCAAAGTCAAGTCTTTGCCAATGTTTCATAAGTCAAATGATTCCCAAAGGTTCATGCTAACATTCCATAGATAAAGATTCAAACTTGCAAGATAAACTAGGTGAAACATAGCATGAGTGGCATGATTAAGTCGCTAAAACTTAGCCCAAGGTCATAGATCATAGAAAAGGGGCAAAATTAGGTTCACATAGGCTAGCATACTTATGTTTCATCGCATTTTATTCCATGTCACATTAGAACCACCGTTAGAATCTACAAGTAGCTAAAACTTACATAGCGAGGCTTAGGGGAGGATCATGCATCGTCTTGACGAAGAAAGGTAGCTCCTTTGTTGAAGAATCGTCATGAAACTTGCATAGCAACGTTGATTCACTCCCTTGATTTGATGTAGCAAGCTAGCACCTTTGATTCAGATCCGATTTGAATGCATGAGCTCTTGGAGTTGGAGATGAAGGCCATGATCAGGATAGATTTTGGCGGCACTTCGTGGCATGAGTGATTTGTGAGGGTTTAGGGTAGGCTTAGGGGTCTTTTTATAGAGATTAGGAGTAGTTTAGGCCATAGGATAAACCCTAGGATAGATCTGAGCCCTCAAAATTCGTCACAAACCTCCAAACATGTCTTGAGGAACAAGTCAGGTGCACCCAGGCCAAACTGGCCGACCACCCAAGTCGACAGGGGTGTTGACTTGGCAGTCGACACCACCTGGGGTGTGTCGACTCCCAAGTCGACTCCCCAGTCGACTTGGGGGTGGCGGGAATTTTTCCCGCCTCTTCTGCTTGGCTGAATTTGAAATCTGAATTCAAATTTGAACTGTTTTTGAACTTGAAATTTTCTGAAAACTTTGACGGGCCATAACTTGGTCATACGGACTCCGATTTTTGAAAACTCAGACTCTATTTCGCGTATTTTTCCGATACGAACGCAATGGCATAGCCCGTTTCCCTTGATTCAGAATTTATAATTAAATTCTGCCTTGATTCTCGTCTTAGCATGTTGTAAAAATCCGGGTTGTTACAGTTTATATTACTAGGAGTGGATTCCTGAATTTCTATTGCAAGTGTCCAAGTCTAGATCTTAGATTTACTATCCCACATTTTCAAGAATGGATTCTTGATAATAAATACCTAAATAAAAATTACCTGTTTCCTATTCCTACTAAGAAATTAGATCTTAAATTTATGAATTTTCATCATAAAGGCCCGAGTGAATACATTATTGGATTCACACATTATATATTCAAACTCATGGAAAGTTCATAATTTGGGGTTTAAACTCTAATACTTCCATCTACGAAAACCTAACATTCTTTCCTATACCATTATTTTGGATTTTACAAAACTAATAATGAAAGTTTCTCTAATGTTCCTTGGGTTACAGGAAGGAGGTGCAGGAATCATAGGAATTTTGTCCTAAAGAACAAAACCCTCTGTATACTAGAGGGCTAAATTTTAATACTAAAATATGCATTGATCTAATGAAATGAAGTAGAGGCTTCGAAACCATAAAACGATACTAAGAATAGGTTTCTTGAGGAAATAAAATCGAAATCAAGAAGGACAGGCCATGGGAACAGCTAGATCAACACCAAAAGCAGGGCATGAAAGCTACGCAAATGATATCAATAGCGAAAGGCATAAAAGGAATAGAGCCGGAACTGATACCAAAAGATATAGAGAAAAGGCCAATGAGATCAACACCAAAATAAGAGCCTGGGAAGTGTTAAAGCCGACACTGATCATAAAAGGTTTAGGAGGGACCAAGCCAACATCGATGGTAAAGGGTTCAAGAGGAAGCGAGTGGAGCCGACATCAATAACAAGATAAGGAACAACAACAATGAAACCAAAATAGTAAGAAAACATGAGAATGAAGGCATGGCATCGATACCAATGGGCAGTGAGCAATTAGCTTGGTATCGACACCAAAACATGGAGGAAACTTTATAAAGCCAACACTGAGAGAGCCGACACCAAAAGAGAAATGAGGTTAAAGCATGGGACCGATACCAGAACAATGAAAGCATCATATGTGCAGACTGATACCAAAGGAAAGAGACACAAAACTGAAGGCTCAAAGGTGGAAACATGAATTTGATGTCCCAAGAGAAAGCAATAAGGACAAAGCCAAATGCTAAAGAGCCAGTACCGTGGGAGGTGATACTGGGCACTAATTGAGACCAACACCAGATACTAAGGAAGTCAGGAGACCGAAATTAAACTCATGAAGGAAAGTGAAGAGCTAAAAACAAATATGATGGAGCAATAGAACGCCATCAATAATAATAACTTGATGTTGATATCAATGCGCAAGGTCGACACTCACTAGTACAAACAAGAAAGGTGGAACCAAGTACTAAAAGCTAGTATATTGAAGACAAAGCCAAATACAAAGAGGAGAAAGCAACTAAACCGACACCAAGTCCTTTATATAGTGCCGACACCGATGCATTTATGAAGTCCCAGCACCAAAGATTCCATAACTTCGGCACCTAAACCAAGAGGCATAAGAGCGGGTCTGCAGCGAAACAAAGAAGCATGAACCAAAGTCGATACCAAGAAGCCACTACGAAAGGGAGTCTAAAATATCTATAAATAAGACTCCATAGATCACATGTTTAGGGGACCTCTCCTCATTCCAAAATCTTGTACTCTATTATAAAAGCCTAAACACCAATTTGGAAATCAAATTGGGGATTTCTCATGTAATCTCTGTTGGAGAATGCAGTTTTATCGACAACAACCTTATTTCAATATTAATTGATTATAAAATATATATATACACTAAAATCTTATCTAGAATATATATATACATACATATATTCAGGATTTGTATACAGAAATTAATACAGAAGACTATACAGTTTTAGAGATTCAAGAGATTCATAATTAGAGAAGATTCAAGACTCATGAGCAATCAAGATTTAAAGAGTTCAAGATAAATATAGTAGTAGAGTCTAGTGTATGTAATACTCTGAATAACACTCCAGGTTCAAATTCAAATTCTATTTTTCAAGTTCAGAATTCAAATTCTATTTCAAAATTCTACTTAAGTTTTTCTATTTTACTTTTGATTTTAAACTCAAGTTTTAAAGTTTATATAGTTATATACTTTTATATCTTTATATGTATGCAGTTTTAAACGTTATAAATATAATTATATAGTTTATATTTATGATTTCATATGATTTTCTACTTTATAATACTTATTTATATCACTATGTTTTAATTCAAGAATTTCCAGAATTATATTTATAGTAAAACACTTTAAAAATATTCAAATTTCAATTTTGCAAAGAGATATGTCGACATACATATGTATATACGTCGACATATAACTGTCATATTTTCAAAATTGAAAGGAAGTGCCTTTTCACTATTTGTAACATTCCAGAAGCATTGCAACCTTTCAAATCTTATAAATAGGGGTTGATTTCAATTTTTTTAACCATTCTTCTTCTCCATCTTCATCCTCTTTCATTACACCATTAATATTTCATATTTTTATGATTTATACACTTTTACTCTGTAGATTTCAAGTCTAATTATATAAAACTTCTTATTTTCTCACTCTCTACTCATTACTCTCTGAATCGAAGTGTTATTGAAGAGTTATAGGGCTGCTGTAATCTTTTGGGATAATTTTTGAAATGGTGGCTCCTTGTAGTCGTGAAATCAAGGAAGGAATCAGTGTTAACCTTGTAGCTGGGAAATCAAGGTGAATATACTTGATCAAGGGCGTTTTGAATTGGTGGTAATCTTGTAACCGTGAAGTCAAGAGTGTTTGAATCGGTGGTAACCTTGTGGCCGTGAAATCAAGGGTGTTGTACTTGGATATCGATATAGTAATAAAACTCTGCGCAATCCAGCGTTGCACGAGACTGAACGTAGGAGTAATCCGAACTAGTATAAAATCCAGTGTGTTCTTTCCTTTTCTGCATTTTATTTCTGTTTTTTTTGTATGTTTGTGTTTGATTCTGTGTCTATGACTGTTTCTGTGGTGTGTGATTCATATAGTAGATCATATAAGTTTTAGATTTTGTTAAATTTCTTAAAAATACTATTCACCCCCCTTTATTGTTAGTTTTGGCTTAACGATCCATTCCGCATTCCCTAACAACATCCACCATGAATAAAATCATCAAATCCCTTAAGGTGGACGTAGGTTCAATCCGAACCGAACCACTATAAATTATTGTGTTCTTTACTTTTTCACATATTATACTATATATTATTATACTTCTGGCAACATTCCAAGTAATTGTTAAACCATCCCTAATGCATATTCTAGCTCCAGTTGGTAACAATTATTAAGCTCATATCCCAAGATAACTCTTTGCCTAAGTATTGCAAGCGTGATATGCACCTCTTGAAGGAAGAGTAACTAATATTCATACATGGGACTTTGATATCTAAGAAATGGCTAATTCAGTCTAGCTTAAAAAAACTAGATTACCCTAGGTCCACAACCATAACTCTATATTTCGGTGTTGGCGAAAAATACTATCAACATTTTATGTTTTGGATTCTTTTTATGTAATTTATCTAACAACAAGTCATGTTCATTGATCATAATTTATATGTACTAATCTATTTTTATTGTGTTATTTTTTTGTTTTAAGCATATCATGATTTATGAATAGGAATGTTCTTTCATAAATTAAGAATGATGAGGTGATTTTCAAGTTTAAGTTACTATTTTTATAATGGCATTCATGAAATTATTGTGTAAGAATATCGATTTTTAAGATATCATATACCTTTAGATTGTTCTGATATAAGCTTCCAGACCCGAGATGGAAATCCGAGACAAACCCTCGAGTTGGAATCATCTCATCTAAGATCTCCCTCGATATGAGATCAAGTCTATAAAATCTCCGAGATGAAACGTGACTGATATCTAATATTCATAACCTCCCTCGATACGACAATGTTTTTAATTCTTCAATTTAAGGATTTAAATGAACATCGATTCCTTGTGTCGGATTATCAGGGCCATGGATGACAACTGTGAGAAAATTATATAGAGTTTTCAGACACATCCATGGAAGTAAATTATAAGGTGCAATAATTATAGGACATGACGAATATTTAGAATCAAATTAAGAAAATGGTGAAAATCCATCCATACATAAACCAAGTCTAACATTAGAACTCTCAAATGCAAAATCAGGATATTTCTAGTCAAAATGCTTCCATGCTTCTGTATCAGCCGGGTGTATTAGCGTACCTTCTTCCCCACGTTCTCACACTATGCAACCTTTAATGATGCACGTTCACAGAAGATGCATATAACCTTTGAAGCCTAGGGGTAATAGATAAATAATGCATATGTTTATATGATACTTCCTTTCCTTTTTCTTTCTTGGTTTGTACCGTTCATGATTACATATTTTTACAATTCCTAAGATTGATATCTTCTTTTAAAACAATATGCAACCGTTAAGACATGACTCTATTTTTTGATAGGTAAACCAAAAGTCGACATCAATTTTTTCACTTCATAATGATTTTCGCACATTAAATTATTATGAGGCATATGCCGCTTCACAGCTTGTACATTAGCTGTAAATCCAGCTTCTATGAGGTTGTATTTAGATTTCATCGCAAAGTAGTTGATAATTGGGTTCCGCTTGTACAGCCATCCCAAGGAGGTTTCTTTGCAGCATCTAATACGTCATATATTTTTTGCTCTAATATTTGGTTCTTATTCATCATTACAATCATCATCAGCAAATTGAGCAGCATGGAACATTGAAGGTGCAACATCTTCAACCATATATTCTATGAGATTCATTGTAGTAATTTTATTATTCACCACCTTCTCACCTTGTACAAGATTGGATGCTAACATTTCTCGTTGACAATCCCAAACCATATAGTTTAGCACGAAACTGTACCAACGCAAATAAACTATATCAAATACTTTAACAATTTACATCTACTACATAGACAACCGATTTCTTCGTCGTTTCCGTTATTACTTAAAGCAAAATCATTAAACAGGCAAACTCCATTATTAAAATGTTCACATATTAAGCCTTCAATTTCTCATCGTTGTTGATACATCCAACCCCGATTAGTAAAATAATTGTTCATTTTCCCTATGTACTAATTAAATAGTATAATAATTAAAATTGCATTGATAATTTTTTAAACAATTTTCTAGGTGAATGTTATATTGATTGATCATTGACATTTTGCTGACGAATCATCTTACCTTCAATTACAAATACAATATTAACGTAATTAAATCGCATAATCTTTTCAATTTAAATAATTCAACAAAATTTCGGCAACACTTCGCTTTAGTTCCCTGAATAGTAAACAATTGTGTATACACATGGAACATAAAGGAAGTGCTATTGAAATTTTTGTGAACTGTTTAAAATGAAATGCTTCACGAGATTTTATTATGTTATTATGTTCGTAACTTGTCCAATACAGGGACAAATCAAACAAATAATGTATATGATGAATACATATATCTGTTCTGTTAAAAGAACGAATATACATATAACAATCATATATAATACTTATCAGATGGGGCAGAATAACACTCTAAGTGTTTTATAAATACAATATATTACATATTTTACACTTATTAAATAAATTAGATTTCGACTTATATGAAATAATGGAAATTTTCCAAAATTCAAAATCATGGTTTCTTTTCTCTTCTATAGTTTCCAATAATTTAATAACGACGATGTGTATATTAAAAATGAACTTATAAGATGGACGCTCTTGTTTTCAAAATTTTAAACTAAATAAGCCTTGAATGGTTTAATTCCAATCTAACTGTACGTATATGGAGTTTATCACATATACACACATATTTTAAACTTAATCAACTAACTGTGCGTTATATAGAATTAAATATCGTTTTCAATTTTTTTTTAAAATATATACTAAATTACGCTCTTACACACTAAATCTACTCAAACAAGCCTAAAAGCACCAAAATATTTAACTCATATGCACAATGCTTTATTATCACAAAAATTATAAACTTGCAATACGTAGTTTAATAACAATAATTAGGCTTCAATAAACTACACTACACATATAATAAGGCAATAAAAATATGTAAACTAATAAACTAACTCTAAATAAGGTTTAGGGTTAAATACCTGTTTTAGAGGAGGTTAGAGAGGAAGGGAAGCGTGTTTGCAGTTGGAGAAGCTAAGGGAGAGGGATGGCAGTGGGTGGCGAAATTGGGGGTGAATTTAGGGATTAGCTGAAAAATTTAGAGGCAAGCAAAACGAGGAAGATAAACCAGGTCCTGGCTATTTCCTCACGATTTAGCAATGGCTACCAACGACCGCAAACAACAAATTATCAACGATTTTCAACGTCTAGTAACGAATAATTTTTTCAAATTAAAAAAAAAATCCAGAAAACATCAACAGTTGATTGTCGTTGATACTGGGCAGTTGGCGACCGTTTCCCAGGTCCATTGGTATATAATATTTGTTTAATAGTGAATATTTTTATTGAATTATTCAAGTTTATAAAAATATTTGATTAACATAATTAGTATTAGCGATTATATTTTTTGTTATCAACCTGGATAATGTTTTTTTATAAGTAATTTTATCAAATACAAACAATAATAGTCTATGACTTTTAGTCAATCGAATAATTTTTTTTGGATGAGATCTATGATCTGTAAAAATTTAATGAATTTATATTATAAACATTAATATGATTAATCATAGTTTAAATTTTAAATTAATTTGAAAAGATATGAATGTCTATTTCTTACTCGTTGATTTATAGTATAAACTATTCTTTTATAATATAAACTAAAATTTCCAAATAATTTAACTTATATTATTCTATTAATTTTAAAGAGGTAGAAAATTTAAAAAACAAGTATATAGCGACCGTTAGAAAATGAGGCCGTTAGCGATCATAGGGAAGTCGCGACTATACTACATCCAGAACTCGAAACCTGCATCACTCTCATTTTCCCTCAATTATCTTACAATTTCTCAATCCTTCACCACCAACCTAAAGCCGTTATTGCTCTTTCTCCTTCCCAAAATTCAACAAATTCACCATCTTCCACTTTTTACAAGCTTAGCCATAAGTGTTATAACCTGGGTTTTCACCCTAACCCTGATTATGTTCAATTTGTCAAATTAGGATTAGTTAGCATTTTTACATGTTTATACTACCCAATTGATTACTTACTGTTCTCTATTGATCGCTAATTATCTTTGTTAGGGCATAAATCCGAAATTTAAGGGTTAATTCAACCTATGTTTACATGTGTTAATTACTCTAAATGTTGGTATTTTAGTGTTTGTGGCTAGCTAGTTTGGGTTGATTAGTGTACATCGCATAATTTTGTTTATGTGCTTTGTAAACTATTAAGAATAAAAAATTATATAATATATTGTTTATTAGTGAACAAGCTTAGTTATGCATACATCCTAGTTTGTAAATGTGCAATATGCAATGTCCTATTATATATCGTAGTTTATTCTAGAAAATGTTTATATTCATAAATTGTTAAATTTTAAAACATAAATGAGTTTATAAAAAAAAATGGAAGTTATGTAATATAACCTATAAGGAATAAAACATTAAAATATAAACAAATTATCATAAAGATGTTAATATGTCATATCATATCATAACTAAATTAAAAAGTAAAATGTATATTATGATTTTTTTTAAACCTTAGTAAGGTTTTGGTCTTATCTGACAGGTATTGTAAACGATCGTTATACAGATATCCGTTTTTGATAAAAAATGGACATCATTCTTCATTTGATACAACATTTGTTGAATGTGGCTTTGTATGTGATAAGTTACGAAGACAAGAAAATAATTACATTTTATAAATCATTTTATTTTAAATGGTTTGAAAAATTTTGACTGTACATCCTTTTTATTCCCTGTGTACACATATTTGTATAGGATACAAAGGACAAAAGGGTTATGCCAAAATTTTGTAGAATCATTTAAAATGAAATGATTTACAAAACGTAATTATTATTGTATTTGTGATGGTAAGTAGGATTTGAAAGTGATGAGGATTAATGGTCTTAAGGATGAATTAACATTAGAAGGGGGTGAATATCGTTTACTTAAAATTATGAATCTTTTATAAATATTTTCGAGTATAATTATGAGTATATATATATTGAATGATCACAGAATCAAATAAGTAACTAAAAAAGAAATAAAACTAAAAAGAAGTAAAAGAAAGAACACACTGGGAATTTCTATACTGGTTCGGAGTTAATTATACCCAGTTATGTACTACGTATGGTGTTTGTTAATATCAACAATTACACATCGTGATTTCGAGATCATAAGGAGACACCCTCCAGAATACCAACCACTAGGTAGGTCAATCTGATTTATGAGTCACATAAGTCACACAACTTGATTTTCGGACAAACAAATCATCTCAATTGCTTTGGACTGGTATAATCAGATCCAACTAGAATCAGTGCTACCTAGTTACACCCTTATAAATTTTGAGTAGTTTATACAATAAATACAGACTTGGATCTTTCGATTTTGATTACAGTTACCTCTATCTCTGATTTGCACTTTGATCCCGGTAGAAATGGAGAGGGTTTGATGTAGAATCAAATTGGAGAAGAAATAACTTGATTCAGTTGATAAATTGATAGAACAGGAAAATATTTACAAGGACAAAAGCCAAGGCCTTTTTATCCATAAGGACAACCCACTAAAATTTTACTCAGAAGGACAATACACTATTTCTCTTCTCCCTCACGTGCGCTCTATTTTCTCCCTTCGCAATCGATTCTCGTCCGCTCCATCTTCTTCCTCTGTCGCTCTTATCTCAAATCGTAAATCATAAATCCCGAAAAACAGAAGAACATCAGAATCGAAATTAACGTTTGAACCCAAAAATTCGAAACCCTAAATCGCTCGAAACAGGAAAAAGTTGACAACATAAAAACGACGAACAGCAAAAATCGATTTGTAGATCCTAATTGAATGGAATAATAATGTTTTACAGACGACGTAAATCACATTTGGAGAACACGAATTGGTTGAAACAAATTTTTCTGGTTGGAAATGTTTTTTTTTTTTAACTGTACAACAGTTCGTAGGTATCATTTTTCTATTTTTTTAGGTATCATTTTTCCTATTTTAACTTTAAAACATAGCAGCAGTTTTTAGTTATTATTTTTCTATTTTTCTAGGTATCATTTTTACTGCAGTTTATGTGTTGTGTTAAACATCACAGCAGTTTTAAGGTATCTTTTTTATATTTTTTATGGTATCATTTTTAATGTAATTTCTTTGTTATGTTACACATCACTGCAGTTTGAAGGTATCATTTTTATATTTTTTAAGTTATCATTTTTACTGTAATTTATGTGTTATGTTAAACATCACAGCAGTTTTAACGTATTATTTTTATATTTTTATGGTATCGTTTTTACTGCAGTTTATGTGTTATGTTAAACATCATAAGAGTTTGAATGTATTATTTTTATATTTTTTAAGTTATCATTTTTACTGTAATTTATGTGTTATGTTCATATACGACTTTTTTTTTATGTGATAAATTTTGTGATGGTGTACTGTTGCAAAATTAACACAAGAATAAAATCACATGGAAAAAACACATAACACAGTTAAAACATGAAAACTGATAATTGAAAAAATAGAAAACTGATACTTACAAACTCCATCAATGTTTTAAACAAAAACCAATGCAAAAAAATTTTACATCACTGTTTGATTGAATATAATGAAATAAATTCGACTGAGTTACAAAGTTGATGCAACAATATAACTTCAAAATTAACACAGCAATAAAATTGCATGGAAAAAAAAGCATAACACAATTAATAATGTAAAACTGATATCTAAAAAATTACAAAATGATACCTATAAACTGCAGCAATGTTCTGAAGGAAAACTAATGGAAAAAAATTATATAACTGAAACATAAAATGATAACTAAAATATATAGAAATGAAACATAAAATGAAATAAGTTGGACTGAGTGACGAAGTTGATGCAAAAATATAGTTTCAAAATTAACACAGCAATAAAATCACAACAAAACAACACATAACACTGTTAAAACAGAAAAAATGATACCTAAAAAATTAGAAAAATGATACCTAAATACTGATGCAATGTTTTAAAGATAAAATAATGGGAAAAAAATTTATATCATAGATTTATTGATTAAAATGAAAAAAGTTCGACTTAGTTTCAAAGCTGATACAACAATATAACTTCAAAATTAACACAGCAACAAAATCTCATGAAAAAGAAACATATAACACAGTTAAAACGATAAAATTGATAACTAAAAAAATAGCAAACTGATACCTAAAAAATGCTGCTACGTTTTAAAGTTAAAAACAAGAAAAGTGATACCTAGAAAAATAGAAAAATGATAACTAAAAACTGTTGCTATGTTTTAAAGTTAAAAACAGAAAAAATGATAACTACAAAAATACAAAAATGATACCTACGAACTGCTGAACTGGTAAAATGAAAAAAAAAACATTTCCAACCTAAAAAAATTGTTTCAACAATTTCGATTTCTTCAATTGTGCTTTTCATCATTTGTAAAATATTTTTATTCCATTCAATTGTGAATTCCACTTGGATTTTGTTAATCGACATTTTTTATTTTTTATTTTTTAGGGTTTCGAATGATTTTCTTCTCGATTTTGATTTCGTGATGTTTTTCTTATATTTCGAATTTCGATTTTAGTATTTTATGAAATTCGTGATTTCTCGTTTTCTGATTTTGCGATTTCATGATTTCATGATTTAAGATGAAATCGGGAATGACGTGAGAGAGGGAGAAGTTGAAAGCAACGGCCCAATTTTTTTTCAATGTAATGTCCTTTAGGATAAAATATTAGACGGCTGTCCTTATGGATAAATTTTAGTGGGCTTTTGTCCTTTAATTTTTTTTTCCCTTGATAGAATATAGTTATAAGAATTAAGAATTTCAAGGGAAGAGTAAAGGGAGTAAAGAAATATAGAGGAAGTTAACAACGTTCATTTCGGAAAAAGGTATATATGGTGGGGAAAAGTTATGGTAGTTGAAACATCTTATCATGACAAGACACTTCCTTTCATATTTGAATTATGAAAACTTACTATTACATATCAACATGTATAAAACCCCTTTGTCGATATGTCTTAGTTAAAAAATAAAACTTATTTGTTTTGAAAATATTACATATATATAAAGTTGTGAAACTTGGTAAACATATTTAATCATAGTAAATGTATAATTCTAGCATAGTAGTACTCAAGGAAACATTCAAAAATATTTAAATTAGTTTAAGTAAAAGTATAATAAATAATCAAATACATGAACCTATAAATATTAAAACTCTAGTCTTATTAAATCATAACTTTTGAGTTTAAAAAGTATAGGTTAAATCTAAAATCTTAAGTAAAGTAAAATCTAAAGTATAATATCAAAAATTTATTTATTTTTGAAAAGCAAAGTATATAAAAAGTATACAATTGAAAATTAAAGTATAACTTTTGAAGTAAATATAAAATCAAAATTACTTTAAAAGTATAAGTAGTCAAATCAAAGTATAACAGTGAAGCATCAAAATCAAATTACTATAAAAGTATAAATATTAAAACCTAATAAGTATAAAAATGTTCCGAGCAAAAGCTAATATTAAATTGTTTTTTCGAATTTTTTTTTGAAATGATATTTTTAAAAACAAAGGTTATTTGAAATCTTTTTATAAAAAGAATTTGAAAGTAGAAATTGATTTAAATTATTTCGAAAATAGATTTTGTAAACATAAATATTTTCAAAAATCTCTTTGCAAAATGAATGAAGATCCAATAAGTACAACCTGAGTTTTAACCTAATTTCTAAGACTCTATAATATATTGAACTCTTAAAACTCATGAGTCTTCGTATACTTGAGTCAACATTCTGAATCTTCAATCTTGATATTGTACAGTTATAATTATCAATTGCCTGTAGAATGTCCTGCAAAATATCATGCACTATACAATATGTATATCTTGGATAATGATTAGCACATGTTAAATATAAAATATCCATTACTTGAGTTTATTATCATCAAAACCGCCATCCACGGTATGAACATGGCGGCCGACTACGATCTAGATAGAAAATAATAAATTATAATTTCAATATTATCTTCATCGTTTATTAAAACTAAAAATTTGTTAGATTTTATTGAAAAAGCAATAAAGAATAGTACATTATATAATTAATAAAATAGTAAAATGTGTAATTAACTCGAAAATAAAATGTCAATTCATAAAATTATCAAAAACTTTTTTAAATATGCATGAAAAATATTTAAATGGAGAAAACGATCAATTATTTTGTTGGTTAGGCTAATTGGATGTATAAAAGAAAGTGAAAGGGGTACTCAATAAAGGAATTTTTTTATTAGGACACACACATATTTATTGAGTTTGTGAATAATGGAAAAAACTAAGAAATTTGTTGTTCATTTAGTAATAGCAAACATTTGAAGTTTTTGATACTGCATATGGTGAAAATTCATTTGTCCCAAAAAGGTATCATATCAGATTATTTTATGTGGGATCATCATGGAGAATTTGTAGCATCTAGTCTTGTAGAGTTAGAGCAAAAGATGGCCGATAATACAACTGTCATGACCAATCCCATAGAAAATATGGTTAAAGTGTTAGGATTGCCTCGTATGTTGATAAAGAGGGATGATGGTTTAGAATTAATAGTCCCACATCATGGAATAAATTGAAGAAATTGTATACAAATATAAGTTGGTAGGCACGTAATATCAAGGATTCCTTTTGTTATATGGGAGTTGTGTGCTAGTTCATATGCGTGCAAGGAGGGGGCTTTGTTCCGACCGTCGTTACATAACAGTGGTATCAGAGCCGAATGTTACGGACTGGGCCATGAGGGCAAGACAGTGCTCTCAAAAGATACTCGTAGGATGCGAGTTAAGGGGGAGACTGTTAGGATTGCCTCGCATGTTGTTAAGGAGGAATTATGGTTTGGATACAATAGTCCCACATCATGGAATATATTGAAGTAGTTGTATACAAATATGAGTTGGTAGACACGTAACATCAGGGATTTCTTTTATCATATGGGAGTTGTGTGTCAGCTCATATGCGTGCAAGGAAGAAGTGCTTTGTTCCGACCGTCGTTACATAACAGTGGTATCGGAGCCGAAGGTTACGGGCTGGGCCATGCGTGCAAGACAATGCTCTTAAAAGATACTCGTAGGATGCGAGTCAACGGGGATATTGTTAGGATTGTCTTGCATGTTGTTAAGGAGGAATGATGGTTCAGAATTAATAGTCCCACATCATGTAATAAATTGAAAGAGTTGAGTACAAATATGAGTTGGTAGGCACGTAACAATAGGGATTCCTTTTGTTATATGGGAGTTGTGTGCCAACTCATATGCGTGCAAGGTAGAGGGCTTTGTTCCGACTGTCATTACATAACAGTGGTATCGGAACCAAAGATTACGGACTGGGCCATGCGGGTAAGACAGTGCTCTCAAAAGATACTCGTAGGATGCGAGTCAAGGGGGAGACTGTTAGGATTGCCTAACATGTTGTTAAGGAGGGATGATGGTTTGGAATTAATAGTCCCACATCATGGAATAAATTGAATGAATTGTGTACAAATATAAGCTGATAGGCACATAACATCAGGGATTCCTTTTGTTATATGGGAGTTGTGTGCCAGCTCATATGCGTGCAAGAAGGGGGAGGGGGGAGGGCTTTGTTCCGACCGTCGTTACATAACATAAAGATGCAATACAAATAATGTTCCGTATGTTTGAAGTTGATGACGACGATGTGAACATCCAAGAAAAACCAAATATTGAATTATATCTTTACGATTTATTGGATGTTGGCAAGAGCCTCTTTGTTAGTAACCGCAGAGTACGTTAACTGCAATGAAATTAAAATACAATCTCACAGAAGACGGTATAGTTGTTGTGTAAGCTGAAAAATGGCATATGTCATTCGACAATTTAGTATGTGAAAATCATTATGAATTTAGAAAGTCCATGTCTGCTTTCGATTTGTCATAGGCACATGTTCAAACGAGCATGTTGTTTTGGAAAGTTAACATCAATCTTAGAAAGTGTAGAATATACGAGGAAAAATAAAAATCAAGAATATTTTTTTTCTTCATACAAGCATATGTATTACTTATTCATCACCTATATGTTTTACAGATTATATGCATTTTATGTAACCACGGCCTATATGAGATGGCATAATATGGAAACATAGGAAGAAAATACGTTAAAACACTCAATTGATAGAGAAATAGGAAAACAATTCGATAAGGCTTACCCCATTCAAATGAAAACATAACTTTTACCAAAAATTTTGTTTGATCATTTTGTTCGAATAACGATTAAGGTATAGCATAGAGTTTTGGGGATTTTGATGTTAAACCGTAAATTCATGCATGTGCAAAGTTAATTTCAATTTTAAAGCCGTAGCGCTTTAAGATCGATACGAAGTCTAGCGGAGAGTTTTTGTTTTTGTTTGATTAATATTTGTAGAAACTAGAGAGGAAGAAATACACTATTTTACCCGCAAAGTGTAGCTCAATCGGCGAGGCGTATTTCCATACGGATAAATAAACGCTTCACACGGGTTTGAGCGAGTTTGTAAAAATTTCACATGTCAAACCGTGCTTGCTGCATCGAAGACAGTGTAAATTGACATTGAGGTTTTTCTATGATGATTATGGTAGATCTCATCCGTTTAGTTATAAGTTATAAGTAACTTACAGTAATTCAGGAAGAAGTAATGCAACTAAAATCAATAAATTAGTCTGCTACTATTCTTAGCATTTCACATGAGAGTTCTCTTCATTTCACTTGAAAAGTTTCTCCTTTTCTCTGCATTTATCATACATATTGAATTAGTAACCCATTCTGCCAACTACCTCATAACTTTCTGACAAAATTGAACTCAGCTGACAAATACCGTGTCTCTAGAACATCATTTATTGACATGAGAAATGCTAGGGACAATCGCTTTAAGGCAACTGTTCATGATACTCGCCATACAATTGGCTGTTATTGTGATAGTGGGGCCAATATATAACATGGAAAACTGCATAAAAATAATTACATAGAATCTTTGACCAATCAATGAGCGAGTATCATGGACAGTTGCCTTAAAGCGACTGTCCCTAGCATTTCTCTATTGACATTTCTTCAATCAACTTATGAGATATCTCCGCGTTCTCAACGTTTCTTTATACGTCGCCTTTGATGGAGTATCTATCATGTTGAAAATTTATGCAAATAAAAGCAGTTTTCTTGACCCAGCATTAACTATCAGACATTTCCGTTATGTTATCATCATATTTCCATCCAATCTAGAATACTTCTGTCTGTAGGCCATGCATATGTTCACTTTTGTTAATATAATCAACTAAACAACTGCAAATTGCCTAGCATATGTTATAACACTAAAATTTAGGGTTCACTACAATTCATTTCTTTACACTAAGAATTGTTTTTATAAGCAAAATTTTAATTTTTTGTTTTTATAGAACAATTTTTTGTTTATTTTGTCCTATTTACATGTTATTACGTTATTTTATAACAATGTATTTCTTAAGTTTTCTTCCTGTTATTTTCATGAAAGTGGAAGAGTTCTTTCTGAAATCTTGAAAAGAAAAATCTAATAAGGCAAGTCAAAGTTTTGATATTTTAAGAAACCTCGGGTATGAGTCATGATGACCAATACGAAGTCATCGTTATTTTATTTGATTTAATGTTGTTACCAAGAATTCGCTTGAGAATAATAACACGTATCACCGTTTGCAATAAATATATATAAATACTTCATTGAAGCCTCTACCAGCCACCACCCCACCTCTCTTTTCTCATTTTCATCTTCCTCTAGTTACTGCTATTCAAACGGAAATGAGTTTAACAAAATTCATCTGTATATTTATACTTATTTCTCCTACAATTTTACATGCTGCAGTTGGTGACATACTCCCTCCTTTGAGTCCCCTCTTGTCCCCTGTGTTCAGTATGGTTTCTTCTTGAATTTTTGCTTCCTGTTAATTGTATATTTTGTTAATGAACTTTGCTATACTACCCGAAAGAATTTATGGTACAATAGCCGAAATAGAGAAAAATAGATGAGATCCTACATCCTAATTTTAAGGTTGAATTCAAGCAATTCATGGATGATCCCTACATTTTTATCTTATATTCGGGTATTTCAGCCGATTTTCATTCGGGTAAATTAATATTTTCGTTTGTTAATTAATCATGTTAATGGGATGCTCTATTTGGAATTTAATTGTGATGCTCTACTTGGATTTGTTGATTTTGGGAGTTGGGTTTGGTTGGTGTTTGAAAATATTCCATTTGCTTTGCTTTTCATGTGAACTGTTTGGTACATGGTTACCTCAGATGGGAAGTGGTTTTTGTATTCTACTATATTCAACAGTTCCTGAAGCAGTATTTCCTCTCATGAATGCCACTAAAAGCACAAAAATGGATGCCTTTAGTTTTATGTGGTTATGTGATGCCAATGAACGCTCCGTTTTGTGTTTTTGACTATCATAGAATGATGTTAAAAAGCACAATCTGAGGTCTTTCTAGTACCACGTTGAGAAAATCGATCGATTCTTGTAAACATATTAGCTGGTATTTTTGTGATATTGAGCTTTTTCCTCTAGCAAAAAAGCTGAAAAAATTGCACATAATCAAACTCTTGTAAAAGCCAATAAATTAGTCTTTCATTGATTTCAATATATATAAAAAAATCAACTGTAATTAATTTAAGTTTCTTTAAAGGTTTTGAATATACGTTCACCTTAATAAAAACACATAGTTTGTCTTAATGTATCAATATACTCTTTAAGAATAAATCCTGGAACTTTTGTTATAATTAACCTCACATAGCTGCCAAGTAATTATGTTCAAGTGAGTAATCTTATTTTAAATTCCAACTTAGTTTATGTGAGTATACTTAGAGGTTTAAAATCTATATCTGTAATCAACCTAAACAAATTGATTGATTAATGTGTTATTGTGACATTTGAATTGTCATTTGAAAATAAAAGGGGAAGTAGGTTTCCTTAACTGTCTTAGTTGTTTGAAATGTTGAGCCTTAACTGATACAAGAGACTTTTTTCTATATGTAGATAGGATATGCGATGAAGTAGAATGTGGAAATGGGCAATGCAAGGTTACTTTGAACAACACATTTGGATTCTCTTGTGAATGCAAACCTGGGTGGTCCAAGGTGCCCCTTGGTGATCATTTTCAGTTCCTTCCTTGTGTTATTCCTAACTGTAATACTTCTTTACTCTACCTTTATTTTTTTGACTGATTTTCTTTTTTGTGTGCTCATATGATTTTAGATACTTCAGTTAGAGGTGTGGAAGAAAAAAAATACTCCCAACTCCTAGATGAAAAACACATACCTTAACTTATTCTTTTGGATAAGCCAGGGTCAACATTTATATGTATTTTTCCCTACCATACATCATAGAAAATATGCAAGATATCTGAAGCTTGTTACGCAGTTTGAAGCTCTATATGTATAAAGCAAAAAATGACTCCTTTTAACTGAACAATTACTTCCCCAGACAAACTTTTCTTCAGTTTTCTTTCATTAAATAGATAAATATCCAAATGGCAAATGAGAAGATGATACATATCAGTATATCACTTTATTTATAAAGATCAACATTATGATATCTCTATTACATAAAGTAATGACATAATATATATATGTTCTCAGGTACCGTTGACTACTCATGCACTAAAAGCTCAGTGGCACCTGCCCCAGCACCTGCTCAGGCACCTCCAAAAGATCTTTCATTCTTTGATGGCAACTACTCTTCTCATAATTATGTTTCTATAAATAGCACCTAACATGTTAGAACTACCAAATTTATATTTCGTGTTTAATACAGTGTGCAAGTGGTCCTACTGTGGTGGAGGCAAGTGCGTTGCTGCTAGTAATAATACTTATGAACACAAATGTATATGCAATGAAGGCTACAGCAACCTCTTCAATTCCACTAGTTTCCCTTGCTATGCCGACTGTAAGAAGTTCTTCCTATTCTCGCATTTAAGAAGGTAAAAAACAGTGCATTAGAGACACTATTAAATTTTTTGGTTTGTTACTTTTGTAGGTTCTTTAGGAGCAAATTGCGCAAATCTTGGAATCACTCTGTCTAATTCCACTGCAGCCTCTCCTGGAAATTTATCTGATAATGGAAGTTCATCTGCTGCAGGTAAGGGATTGTTTTTTCAAGTTCCATTAATCGTGTTTTCCTTCCCTTTTATGATGCTTGTTAACATGTGGTTTTTATTTCCTAGATTCGATAATGACAAAGAGCACTCTATGGTTGTTTATCGCGGCCATTTCTGTTGCAGTGGTGCAGCTTATTTAGGATTACTTGGTCGATGAGGAGCTACGTACACTCTGTTATATTTTACAGTTATCTGATACATGTGTGATTTTGTGTTGAGATTGTTTGTGATAGCATTTACATTGAGAGCCAGCATAGGTGCAGGTATAGTGAGGATAATTTCATACTTGGGTTTTAACTTTGAAGGACCGTTTCATTGGGTACTTCATTTTAATCAATCATTGATGGGTTAGACATGTAGTATTGTATGTGTATATAAAATTACAGATGAAATAAACATTTTATATTGTTTATAGAAATTTTGATATGTCTGTTTATTGGCTTTGATTATGTTAAAAGTTAAAACTTGCACATACACTGTTCAGTTTAAATTCTAAATTATGCTTTCCTCCCTGTTTTTCTAATGTACCATAGCTCTAATTTTTCAAACTGTAATTTCGCTCCATGAATTTTAAAGTGGTTCCATGCTATACATTTATTTTCAAAAGGCTCTCTATTATGCATTTCAATACATATGTAAAAGTTTGTAATCATAGAAAATACATTCATGCGAAAGGTTTTGTTTCAATTGCAATTTCATATCTTATGCCATCAAATGAAATAATGATTGATATTAGGGGTGTTACGGTTACGTCAACCGTCAATTTTACAACCAACCGTAACCGCATCCATTGTTGACGGTTAACAAATTTTATAACGTTACCGTAACCGTCTAACAGTTATCATAAACATTACCTTAAATTTACATTGTTATCCATAAATAATTCAAAATCTAACTTTTTTCTTAAGAATTAGTTTGTTTATCTATAAAACAAATCATCCATGTATGTAACACCCCACCTCCGCCAGGGTGGCTCTTGCAAACACTCTGACTTTAGAGGGGCGTTTGTACCGGGTAAACATGCATAATGATATATCAAGGCAGAACAAGAACATATGTATATATGTAAACAGAGTAAATAAGATAAGTAAAACAGCGGAAGATTTCAAACTATTTCAAAACAAGTCTGGTACAACATAATGTCAACTTTCCAAATACACAAGTCTAGATAAAAACAACATCACTGAAAAACTGAAATACATAAGTACTATCCCCAAAATAAGTGATAACCATAGCTAGCTTCATGTCAAGACCGTACATGAGCTAAAATCCCACAAGCAAGCGATCAGAAATCCAAGCTAAGCTCCAATATTCCCTCCCTGAGAACCTGGGGGGGGGGGGGGAGGGGAATGGAAGAAAAGAGGCGAAAGAAAAACAGGTCAGTCAAAAAGACTGAGTAAGCCCTACTACAATCAATGTAAACTGATAAAGTTAACTGGCATGAGGAACTGAGATGAACATAAGGATAATTACATACTAGCATGGTGAATATCTAACAGAAAGTTCAAAGGAGTCAACGCATAATCAAGGTGAAGTTTTTCACCACAGGTGTACCAGCATTCTAACATGTCATGTATAAACAAGAATTTATCCCTTGGCCTAAACTTGGCCCAGTACCAGGTGTTTGACTTAAATCAAGATCCAACTTCTTGGTACCAATTCTAGTATAACAGGATTAGGTGTTACCCCAATGTTTACATCGAAACAGGACGGAACAGAATGGTCCATACAGAGATAGAGTTTGGGAAAAATGGGCTTTTACCACCCTAACAGATAAAGTACAGAAACAGAATGCTAACAATAATGGGCCTTTACCACCCTAACAGAACGGTACCACGCAGAAACAGACGGGTGTTACCACCCAACAAAACAGACGGTACCAACAGAATCAGACAGAGCTAAGTGTGCCCTAAATCCTACCCAAGCGATCGGCTCCCTAATACATAAATACCCTATGTCGGTCCCACAATAGGGTGTATCACTCCCTAAAGTGGCAACCAATTGGCACAGGCATATTTACAGATGTCACGGCGTCTTACATCCTCAGAGGCAGACCGGGATCCATGCACGCACATGACCCGGTTGGAACGCACCATCAACACCCATCGCCATTATCAGAATGAACCACTTATAATTAGTTCAGTAAGCGTGCCCGGACCCTACCTACAGTTGGGTCAAAGTTTTGATACCAGAAAGGGTTACTGACTAATATGGGTCCCAAACAACAAATGACACAAGTATTCCCCCTTGTGTCCCCAGACTATTAGATTCAGATTAACTTATTAACAGAGTTCAGACATACAAAGTTCAGACGATCAGTTTTCAGACTAACGGATCAGATAACAGATTTACAAACTTGCCTAACTTGGTGTGGGTCCTACAGATCCGCAAAACAGGTTCGTTTAATTTATCAATCAGGTTAGTTTATCCAGACCAGGTATCAAATCGGTTCTCAGCCTTATCAAATTACTGAGTTGGATTGGTTAAGTATAGTTCAACTTAACCCCGTTAAATTACCGAGTTCAGATTGGCTAAGTGTAGGTTAACTTAACCCTTTTACTAATCATGGATTAACTTGGTTAAGTGTAACGATGGGTTCACGACTTAACCCCGATTAATCCACCAAGTCCAAATTGGTTAAGTATTAAGTGGACCATGACTTAACCCTAATCATGAGGCATTAATTAATTAATGTGTCTTAACCTCTCACATTAGACTTTGTTGCGGTTATTAGTTAAGTCGGTCGGTTCCGGGTAGCTTTACTCCACAACTTGGTCTAACCTCGGGTTCAAGGTACAACATGACCAACTTCTCACATTGGGTCCTATTGTTTGTAGCAACTAGTTAAGCCGGTCGGTTCCGGGTAGTTTTACGCTACAAACTCAACCCAACCTCGAGTTGGTCACACTTATATTTTCTAAGTGTCATGTCCATTATGTTTACCAAACATATTACAAGTTTTCAAGCATTTGGGTAGTCCTAACTTAATAGGTAAATTCCCAATGGGTAGACCTAACTTAATAGGTAAATTCCCAATCTCATGTTTTCATGTCTTTTAAGTTTACCCAACCCCAAACGCAATCCCATCGCTTACATATCGCAATAGCGCATAAAGGATAGAAAGAGGGAACTTGGCATAATCATGACATAAAGGTGTTGAAGCCACAAGTTTAACATGGTGGCATATGAAATGTACATATGTTCATATACTTGCATATTACATTTTTAGGCCTCAAAAGCATGCATAAAACCAAACTTAGCATATTGGTGATACATGGTGATAAATGACATGTAGAAATGGCCATAAATTCGTATTTAGCCTCACATGCAAGTTATCATAAGAGATATGATAACTTACATGTTGCCAAAATGCAACCTTTAACATAAAGCTTGAAGCTTTACGTTCATATACTCAAGGTAAGCTTGCATAACATGATAACATGAGTAAAATGATCCACCCAAACTTGCATACATAACATGACAACTTGCATATCATAACATGGCAAACTTGCATAACATAACATGGCAAACTTGCATATCATAACATATCAAACTTGCATAACATGACATAGTAAACTTGCATATCATGGCAAACTTGCATATCATAATGATCAACCAAACTTGCATCATTCATTTAACTTTAGAGTTTAAATATGAAAGTAGAAAAGGGCTTACAATGCTTATGGAGACACAAAAATATATATAGATTGAGACAAAGCCCTTATACAATCAAATAAACCCAAAATGCAAGTTCCAATAGAAAAACCCTTGAGCCAAAATGATCAAAACCCTTGCTTTATGATGTAAATATGGAAACTTGACTTGAATGCAAGCTAATGACACTCATACAAGCTTGAAAACACTTCTATGCATGGAAAATCTCTCATAGAAATAACTTAGTATTTTATGAAGAGAGTGGAGGCCATGAGAGGAATAATTTTGCCATAGTTTAGTTGTATGAATGAATAATGATGATTTAGGGTTAGGTTAGGGTCTTATTTATAGAGATTAGGATTAGTTTTAGCCTTAGGATTAAACCCTAGTTCCAATCTCAGCCCTCAAAACCGAATCTGGCCCCCAAACTCAACACAACTCCAAAATGGTGCACCAGGCAAAACTGCCCGGCTGAACCAAGTCGACAGCCAAGTCGACAGGGCTGTCGACTTGGGTCCAACCAAGTCGACTCCCAAGTCGGCAGGGCTGTCGACTTGGGTGCTCTAGCGGGAATTTTCCCGCCTGGCCCAATCTGACCCTTTTTCGAATTTTGAACCCGAAATTCGAAATCTGTTTTGAACTTGAAATTTTCTGAAAACTTCATTGGGCCTTAATCGGGTCTTACGGACTCCGATTTTCGAAAACTCGGACTCTATTTCGCGTATTTTTCCGAGACGAACGCAATGGCACAGCCCGTTTCCCTTGATTCAGATTTATAAATTAAATTCTGCCTCGATTTACGTTATAACAGGTTATCAGAAATACGGGTTGTTACATTCTCCCCTCCTTAAAGGATTTCGTCCTCGAAATCTTCAAGTTAGGAAGAACGCATCCTACCATCCATCATCCATCTACTCAAATCATCATTCACGAGCAATCATTGTCCTTAAAGATTCTAATGCGGTATGAACATATGCAAAAGGTGTGTGTATATGTTCTTATCTAATGCAAAGATCATCAATGCAAAGTATGTTAGTGAAATGAATCCATTATGTATGCAAATAGTCCTAATCATATAATACTATATGTGTGTACAAACATTCGTCCATATGCAACATCCATGTGCTGAATTAACCATCTTGCAACCATAAGAATTGAAAATGTACACACGTCCATATGCAATATGAGAGTGTATTTCAAGCCGATCTAGTGCCTAGTGTGTGTTTATGCATCCACGAGCAACCACTAGCAACCACTTGCATCCACTTGCAACCATCAAATATAACATGTCTCAAACACATGTTTACATCCATAGGATTCCTATCTCAACAAGATACAGTCGAGTGATGGAAGCGAGTATAGATAAAACAAAAACTTGGTACATATACTTACAGACTACTAGTACAGATCAGATTTCCCCAAATCATTCTTAGGAAACTAAGCATGGTAGAAACCCAGAATGTATTCGTCATAGTCACCCTCATGCCCAACACAGATACTTCCAAACCCCAATTTATCACAAACAGATGAGTTATAACTCTCAGGGAGTTTGAGACTATTACCAGATCAGAAGCAAGACTAGCATTAAAGTATCGAGTTTCCATTACAGAATCAAAATACCAGAAAAAGAGTTTCAAACTGAAAATCAGACAAGGAAAATTAAACATCCTACAGACAAATTATTCTAGCCCTAATCTATTCACTCGCCATGCGAGTATTCACCGTTCCTTCCGATGTAGTCCCTTTCTTCTTCGGGCAGTCCCTAGTGAAGTGTCCCATCTCTCCACAGTTAAAGCAAGTGCCCTTCCTCTTTCTACAATCCTTGTTTAGATGAGTTGAGCTTCCACAAGTAAAGCACTTCTTTTCCTTCTTATCTTCAGACTTCTCCTCCTTCTTTTGCATTTCCTTTTTGGGCCCCGTTTTCTTGTTTTGAGACTCATTCACCTTGACCTCCTTCTTTGCACTCTTGTTCTCTTCATTGAGTAGGGCCATATCTACCAAACTCTCAAACGTGGCCCCCATGGGCACATGAGACATAGCTAACTCCTGTAACGGCTCATTCAATCCTCTAGCAAAACGAAGAGCCTTCTTCTGAGTAGTACTCACCATATCCAAGCCAAAACGAGCTAACTGATTGAACTTGTTCACATATTCTTTGACAGACAGGTCTCCTTGCTTCAAAGCAATAAACCTCTCCATTTGCAAATTCTCTTCAGCAGAAGACAGAAACTTAAGCCCGAATCTTGTCCTGAAATCGGCCCAAGTCTCAACAGGCCTAGTACCATTGGTGACTTCCCACCAATAAGCGGCTTCATCCTTCATAAGCCAAACCGCCAACAAGATCTTCCTCTGATCGTCTAACCCAAAGATAGCAAATAAATCCTCGGTCTCTTTCAACCAATTTCTGGCCTCTACAAAAGTCTCAGTGCCTTGAAAGTTCTTGCCACCCATTGCTTTGAAATCTTTGCAAGTCTTTGCGAAGTCAGCTTGAGGATGCTGAGGGGGAGGAGGAAGAGGAACCTCAGCGACAGGAGGAGGAGGAACATCAGCGACAGGAGGAGGAGGAACATTAACTACCGGAGGAGGAGGAGGAGGAACATCTGCGGGGCCGGCTTCGGTCGCCCTAGCCTCCAAAAGTCTCCTATACCAAACAGGTACGTGTACTCCCTCCGGAATAGCAAAGTTATTGGCCATACTGAAAACGAAGAAAAAGACAGATTCAGAATGGAGAAAAACGAAGGAATTTTGCTAATGGCTTTTTGGGGAATAGCCTTTAAAATAAACTAGACTTTTCTTTGGAAAATAATTTATACTTGGTTTTGAAAATAGTTTTCCAAAAGTTTTAAAAAAACCTTTTTGTTCCTTCTCGTAAACCATATGCTCTGATACCAAATGTAACACCCCACCTCCGCCAGGGTGGCTCTTGCAAGCACTCTGACTTTGGAGGGGCGTTTGTACCGGGTAAACATGCATAATGATATATCAAGGCAGAACAAGAACATATGTATATATGTAAACAGAGTAAATAAGATAAGTAAAACAGCGGAAGATTTCAAACTATTTCAAAACAAGTATGGTACAACATAATGTCAACTTTCCAAATACACAAGTCTAGATAAAAACAACATCACTGAAAAACTGAAATACATAAAAACTATCCCTAAAATAAGTGATAACCATAGCTAGCTTCATGTCAAGACCGTACATGAGCTAAAATCCCACAAGCAAGCGATCAGAAATCCAAGCTAAGCTCCAATATTCCCTCCCTGAGAACCTTGGGGGGGGGGGGGGGAGGGGAACGGAAGAAAAGAGGCGAAAGAAAAACAGGTCAGTCAAAAAGACTGAGTAAGCCCTACTACAATCAATGTAAACTGATAAAGTTAACTGGCATGAGGAACTGAGATGAACATAAGGATAATTACATACTAGCATGGTGAATATCTAACAGATAGTTCAAAGGAGTCATCGCATAATCAAGGTGAAGTTTTTCACCACAGGTGTACCAGCATTCTAACATGTCATGTATAAACAAGAATTTATCCCTTGGCCTAAACTTGGCCCAGTATCAGGTGTTTGACTTAAATCAAGATCCAACTTCTTGGTACCAATTCTAGTATAACAGGATTAGGTGTTACCCCAATGTTTACATCGAAACAGGACGGAACAGAATGGTCCATACAGAGATAGAGTTTGGAAAAAATGTGCTTTTACCACCCTAACAGATAAAGTACAGAAACGGAATGCTAACAATAATGGGCCTTTACCACCCTAACAGAACGGTACCACGCAGAAACAGACGGGTGTTACCACCCAACAAAACAGACGGTACCAACAGAATCAGACAGAGCTAAGTGTGCCCTAAATCCTACCCAAGCGATCGGCTCCCTAATACATAAATACCCTATGTCGGTCCCACGATAGGGTGTATCACTCCCTAAAGTGGCAACCAATTGGCACAGGCATATTTACAGATGTCACGGCGTCTTACATCCTCAGAGGCAGACCGGGATCCATGCACGCACATGACCCGGTTGGAACGCACCATCAACACCCATCGCCATTATCAGAATGAACCACTTATAATTAGTTCAGTAAGCGTGCCCGGACCCTACCTACAGTTGGGTCAAAGTTTTGATACCAGAAAGTGTTACTGACTAATATGGGTCCCAAACAACAAATGACACAAGTATTCCCCCTTGTGTCCCCAGACTATCAGATTCAGATTAACTTATTAACAGAGTTCAGACATACAAAGTTCAGACGATCAGTTTTCAGACTAACGGATCAGATAACAGATTTACAAACTTGCCTAACTTGGTGTGGGTCCTACAGATCCGCAAAACAGGTTCGTTTAATTTATCAATCAGGTTAGTTTATCCAGACCAGGTATCAAATCGGTTCTCAGCCTTATCAAATTACTGAGTTGGATTGGTTAAGTATAGTTCAACTTAACCCCGTTAAATTACCGAGTTCAGATTGGCTAAGTGTAGGTTAACTTAACCCTTTTACTAATCATGGATTAACTTGGTTAAGTGTAACGATGGGTTCACGACTTAACCCCGATTAATCCACCAAGTCGAAATTGGTTAAGTATTAAGTGGACCATGACTTAACCCTAATCATGAGGCATTAATTAATTAATGTGTCTTAACCTCTCACATTAGACTTTGTTGCAGTTATTAGTTAAGCCGGTCGGTTCCGGGTAGCTTTACACCACAACTTGGTCTAACCTCGGGTTCAAGGTACAACATGACCAACTTCTCACATTGGGTCCTATTGTTTGTAGCAACTAGTTAAGCCGGTCGGTTCCGGGTAGTTTTACGCTACAAACTCAACCCAACCTCGAGTTGGTCACACTTATATTTTCTAAGTGTCATGTCCATTATGTTTACCAAACATATTACAAGTTTTCAAGCATTTGGGTAGTCCTAACTTAATAGGTAAATTCCCAATGGGTAGACCTAACTTAATAGGTAAATTCCCAATCTCATGTTTTCATGTCTTTTAAGTTTACCCAACCCCAAACGCAATCCCATCGCTTACATATCGCAATAGCGCATAAAGGATAGAAAGAGGGAACTTGGCATAATCATGACATAAAGGTGTTGAAGCCACAAGTTTAACATGGTGGCATATGAAATGTACATATGTTCATATACTTGCATATTACATTTTTAGGCCTCAAAAGCATGCATAAAACCAAACTTAGCATATTGGTGATACATGGTGATAAATGACATGTAGAAATGGCCATAAGTTCGCATTTAGCCTCACATGCAAGTTATCATAAGAGATATGATAACTTACATGTTGCCAAAATGCAACCTTTAACATAAAGCTTGAAGCTTTACGTTCATATACTCAAGGTAAGCTTGCATAACATGAAAACATGAGTAAAATGATCCACCCAAACTTGCATACATAACATGACAACTTGCATATCATAACATGGCAAACTTGCATAACATAACATGGCAAACTTGCATATCATAACATATCAAACTTGCATAACATGACATAGTAAACTTGCATATCATGGCAAACTTGCATATCATAATGATCAACCAAACTTGCATCATTCATTTAACTTTAGAGTTTAAATATGAAAGTAGAAAAGGGCTTACAATGCTTATGGAGACACAAAAATATAGATTGAGACAAAGCCCTTATACAATCAAATAAACCCAAAATGCAAGCTCCAATAGAAAAACCCTTGAGCCAAAATGATCAAAACCCTTGCTTTATGATGTAAATATGGAAACTTGACTTGAATGCAAGCTAATGACACTCATAGAAGCTTGAAAACACTTCTATGCATGGAAAATCTCTCATAGAAATAACTTAGTATTTTATGAAGAGAGTGGAGGCCATGAGAGGAATAATTTTGCCATAGTTTAGTTGTATGAATGAATAATGATGATTTAGGGTTAGGTTAGGGTCTTATTTATAGAGATTAGGATTAGTTTTAGCCTTAGGATTAAACCCTAGTTCCAATCTCAGCCCTCAAAACGAATCTGGCCCCCAAACTCAACACAACTCCAAAATGGTGCACCAGGCAAAACTGCCCGGCTGAACCAAGTCGACAGCCAAGTCGACAGGGCTGTCGACTTGGGTCCAACCAAGTCGACTCCCAAGTCGGCAGGGCTGTCGACTTGGGTGCTCTAGCGGGAATTTTCCCGCCTGGCCCAATCTGACCCTTTTTCGAATTTTGAACCCGAAATTCGAAATCTGTTTTGAACTTGAAATTTTCTGAAAACTTCATTGGGCCTTAATCGGGTCTTACGGACTCCGATTTTCGAAAACTCGGACTCTATTTCGCGTATTTTTCCGAGACGAACGCAATGGCACAGCCCGTTTCCCTTGATTCAGATTTATAAATTAAATTTTGCCTCGATTTACGTTATAACAGGTTATCAGAAATACGGGTTGTTACATTCTCCCCTCCTTAAAGGATTTCGTCCTCGAAATCTTCAAGTTAGGAAGAACGCATCCTACCATCCATCATCCATCTACTCAAATCATCATTCATGAGCAATCATTGTCCTTAAAGATTCTAATGCGGTATGAACATATGCAAAAGGTGTGTGTATATGTTCTTATCTAATGCAAAGATCATCAATGCAAAGTATGTTAGTGAAATGAATCTATTATGTATGCAAATAGTCCTAATCATATAATACTATATGTGTGTACAAACATTCGTCCATATGCAACATCCATGTGCTGAATTAACCATCTTGCAACCATAAGAATTGAAAATGTACACACGTCCATATGCAATATGAGAGTGTATTTCAAGCCGATCTAGTGCCTAGTGTGTGTTTATGCATCCACGAGCAACCACTAGCAACCACTTTCATCCACTTGCAACCATCAAACATAACATGTCTCAAACACATGTTTACATCCATAGGATTCCTATCTCAACAAGATACAGTCGAGTGATGGAAGCGAGTATAGATAAAACAAAAACTTGGTACATATACTTACAGACTACTAGTACAGATCAGATTTCCCCAAATGATTCTTAGGAAACTAAGCATGGTAGAAACCCAGAATGTATTCGTCATAGTCACCCTCATGCCCAACACAGATACTTCCAAACCCCAATTTATCACAAACAGATGAGTTATAACTCTCAGGGAGTTTGAGACTATTACCAGATCAGAAGCAAGACTAGCATTAAAGTATCGAGTTTCCATTACAGAATCAAAATACCAGAAAAAGAGTTTCAAACTGAAAATCAGACAAGGAAAATTAAACATCCTACAGACAAATTATTCTAGCCCTAATCTATTCACTCGCCATGCGAGTATTCACCATTCCTTCCGATGTAGTCCCTTTCTTCTTCGGGCAGTCCCTAGTGAAGTGTCCCATCTCTCCACAGTTAAAGCAAGTGCCCTTCCTCTTTCTACAATCCTTGTTTAGATGAGTTGAGCTTCCACAAGTAAAGCACTTCTTTTCCTTCTTATCTTCAGACTTCTCCTCCTTCTTTTGCATTTCCTTTTTGGGCCCCGTTTTCTTGTTTTGAGACTCATTCACCTTGACCTCCTTCTTTGCACTCTTGTTCTCTTCATTGAGTAGGGCCATATCTACCAAACTCTCAAACGTGGCCCCCATGGGCACATGAGACATAGCTAACTCTTGTAACGGCTCATTCAATCCTCTAGCAAAACGAAGAGCCTTCTTCTGAGTAGTACTCACCATATCCAAGCCAAAACGAGCTAACTGATTGAACTTGTTCACATATTCTTTGACAGACAGGTCTCCTTGCTTCAAAGCAATAAACCTCTCCATTTGCAAATTCTCTTCAGCAGAAGACAGAAACTTAAGCCCGAATCTTGTCCTGAAATCGGCCCAAGTCTCAACAGGCCTAGTACCATTGGTGACTTCCCACCAATAAGCGGCTTCATCCTTCATAAGCCAAACCGCCAACAAGATCTTCCTCTGATCGTTTAACCCAAAGATAGCAAATAAATCCTCGGTCTCTTTCAACCAATTTCTGGCCTCTACAAAAGTCTCAGTGCCTTGAAAGTTCTTGCCACCCATTGCTTTGAAATCTTTGCAAGTCTTTGCGAAGTCAGCTTGAGGATGCTGAGGGGGAGGAGGAAGAGGAACCTCAGCGACAGGAGGAGGAGGAACATTAACTACCGGAGGAGGAGGAGGAACATCTGCGGGGCCGGCTTCGGTCGCCCTAGCCTCCAAAAGTCTCCTATACCAAACAGGTACGTGTACTCCCTCCGGAATAGCAAAGTTATTGGCCATACTGAAAACGAAGAAAAAGATAGATTCAGAATGGAGAAAAACGAAGGAATTTTGCTAATGGCTTTTTGGGGAATAGCCTTTAAAATAAACTAGACTTTTCTTTGGAAAATAATTTATACTTGGTTTTGAAAATAGTTTTCCAAAAGTTTTAAAAAAACCTTTTCGTTCCTTCTCGTAAACCATATGCTCTGATACCAAATGTAACACCCCACCTCCGCCAGGGTGGCTCTTGCAAGCACTCTGACTTTGGAGGGGCGTTTGTACCGGGTAAACATGCATAATGATATATCAAGGCAGAACAAGAACATATGTATATATGTAAACAGAGTAAATAAGATAAGTAAAACAGCGGAAGATTTCAAACTATTTCAAAACAAGTATGGTACAACATAATGTCAACTTTCCAAATACACAAGTCTAGATAAAAACAACATCACTGAAAAACTGAAATACATAAAAACTATCCCTAAAATAAGTGATAACCATAACTAGCTTCATGTCAAGACCGTACATGAGCTAAAATCCCACAAGCAAGCGATCAGAAATCCAAGCTAAGCTCCAATATTCCCTCCCTGAGAACCTGGGGGGGGGGGGGGGGAACGGAAGAAAAGAGGCGAAAGAAAAACAGGTCAGTCAAAAAGACTGAGTAAGCCCTACTACAATCAATGTAAACTGATAAAGTTAACTGGCATGAGGAACTGAGATGAACATAAGGATAATTACATACTAGCATGGTGAATATCTAACAGATAGTTCAAAGGAGTCATCGCATAATCAAGGTGAAGTTTTTCACCACAGGTGTACCAGCGTTCTAACATGTCATGTATAAACAAGAATTTATCCCTTGGCCTAAACTTGGCCCAGTATCAGGTGTTTGACTTAAATCAAGATCCAACTTCTTGGTACCAATTCTAGTATAACAGGATTAGGTGTTACCCCAATGTTTACATCGAAACAGGACGGAACATAATGGTCCATACAGAGATAGAGTTTGGAAAAAATGTGCTTTTACCACCCTAATAGATAAAGTACAGAAACGGAATGCTAACAATAATGGGCCTTTACCACCCTAACAGAACGGTACCACGCAGAAACAGACGGGTGTTACCACCCAACAAAACAGACGGTACCAACAGAATCAGACAGAGCTAAGTGTGCCCTAAATCCTACCCAAGCGATCGGCTCCCTAATACATAAATACCCTATGTCGGTCCCACGATAGGGTGTATCACTCCCTAAAGTGGCAACCAATTGGCACAGGCATATTTACAGATGTCACGGCGTCTTACATCCTCAGAGGCAGACCGGGATCCATGCACGCACATGACCCGGTTGGAACGCACCATCAACACCCATCGCCATTATCAGAATGAACCACTTATAATTAGTTCAGTAAGCGTGCCCGGACCCTACCTACAGTTGGGTCAAAGTTTTGATACCAGAAAGGGTTACTGACTAATATGGGTCCCAAACAACAAATGACACAAGTATTCCCCCTTGTGTCCCCAGACTATTAGATTCAGATTAACTTATTAACAGAGTTCAGACATACAAAGTTCAGACGATCAGTTTTCAGACTAACGGATCAGATAACAGATTTACAAACTTGCCTAACTTGGTGTGGGTCCTACAGATCCGCAAAACAGGTTCGTTTAATTTATCAATCAGGTTAGTTTATCCAGACCAGGTATCAAATCGATTCTCAGCCTTATCAAATTACTGAGTTGGATTGGTTAAGTATAGTTCAACTTAACCCCGTTAAATTACCGAGTTCAGATTGGCTAAGTGTAGGTTAACTTAACCCTTTTACTAATCATGGATTAACTTGGTTAAGTGTAACGATGGGTTCACGACTTAACCCCGATTAATCCACCAAGTCCAAATTGGTTAAGTATTAAGTGGACCATGACCTAACCCTAATCATGAGGCATTTATTAATTAATGTGCCTTAACCTCTCACATTAGACTTTGTTGCGGTTACTAGTTAAGCCGGTCGGTTCCGGGTAGCTTTACACCACAACTTGGTCTAACCTCGGGTTCAAGGTACAACATGACCAACTTCTCACATTGGGTCCTATTGTTTGTAGCAACTAGTTAAGCCGGTCGGTTCCGGGTAGTTTTACGCTACAAACTCAACCCAACCTCGAGTTGGTCACACTTATATTTTCTAAGTGTCATGTCCATTATGTTTACCAAACATATTACAAGTTTTCAAGCATTTGAGTCGACCTAACTTAATAGGTAAATTCCCAATGGGTAGACCTAACTTAATAGGTAAATTCCCAATCTCATGTTTTCATGTCTTTTAAGTTTACCCAACCCCAAACGCAATCCCATCGCTTACATATCGCAATAGCGCATAAAGGATAGAAAGAGGGAACTTGGCATAATCATGACATAAAGGTGTTGAAGCCACAAGTTTAACATGGTGGCATATGAAATGTACATATGTTCATATACTTGCATATTACATTTTTAGGCCTCAAAAGCATGCATAAAACCAAACTTAGCATATTGGTGATACATGGTGATAAATGACATGTAGAAATGGCCATAAGTTCGCATTTAGCCTCACATGCAAGTTATCATAAGAGACATGATAACTTACATGTTGCCAAAATGCAACCTTTAACATAAACCTTGAAGCTTTACGTTCATATACTCAAGGTAAGCTTGCATAACATGATAACATGAGTAAAATGATCCACCCAAACTTGCATACATAACATGACAACTTGCATATCATAACATGGCAAACTTGCATAACATAACATGGCAAACTTGCATATCATAACATATCAAACTTGCATAACATGACATAGTAAACTTGCATATCATGGCAAACTTGCATATCATAATGATCAACCAAACTTGCATCATTCATTTAACTTTAGAGTTTAAATATGAAAGTAGAAAAGGGCTTACAATGCTTATGGAGACACAAAAATATATATAGATTGAGACAAAGCCCTTATACAATCAAATAAACCCAAAATGCAAGCTCCAATAGAAAAACCCTTGAGCCAAAATGATCAAAACCCTTGCTTTATGATGTAAATATGGAAACTTGACTTGAATGCAAGCTAATGACACTCATACAAGCTTGAAAACACTTGTATGCATGGAAAATCTCTCATAGAAATAACTTAGTATTTTGTGAAGAGAGTGGAGGCCATGAGAGGAATAATTTTGCCATAGTTTAGTTGTATGAATGAATAATGATGATTTAGGGTTAGGTTAGGGTCTTATTTATAGAGATTAGGATTAGTTTTAGCCTTAGGATTAAACCCTAGTTCCAATCTCAGCCCTCAAAACCGAATCTGGCCCCCAAACTCAACACAACTCCAAAATGGTGCACCAGGCAAAACTGCCCGGCTGAACCAAGTCGACAGCCAAGTCGACAGGGCTGTCGACTTTGGTCCAACCAAGTCGACTCCCAAGTCGACAGGGCTGTCGACTTGGGCGCAGCGGAAGCGTGGTGGGCCCATAACCCACAGGTCCCAGGATCGAAACCTGGCTCTGATACCAAATGTAACACCCCACCTCCGCCAGGGTGGCTCTTGCAAGCACTCTGACTTTGGAGGGGCGTTTGTACCGGGTAAACATGCATAATGATATATCAAGGCAGAACAAGAACATATGTATATATGTAAACAGAGTAAATAAGATAAGTAAAACAACGGAAGATTTCAAACTATTTCAAAACAAGTCTGGTACAACATAATGTCAACTTTCCAAATACACAAGTCTAGATAAAAACAACATCACTGAAAAACTGAAATACATAAGTACTATCCCCAATATAAGTGATAACCATAGCTAGCTTCATGTCAAGACTGTACATGAGCTAAAATACCACAAGCAAGCGATCAGAAATCCAAGCTAAGCTCCAATATTCCCTCCTTGATAACCTGGGGGGGGGGACGGAAGAAAAGAGGCGAAAGAAAAACAGGTCAGTCAAAAAGACTGAGTAAGCCCTACTACAATCAATGTAAACTGATAAAGTTAACTGGCATGAGGAACTGAGATGAACATAAGGATAATTACATACTAGCATGGTGAATATCTAACAGATAGTTCAAAGGAGTTATCGCATAATCAAGGTGAAGTTTTTCACCACAGGTGTACCAGCATTCTAACATGTCATGTATAAACAAGAATTTATCCCTTGGCCTAAACTTGGCCCAGTATCAGGTGTTTGACTTAAATCAAGATCCAACTTCTTGGTACCAATTCTAGTATAACAGGATTAGGTGTTACCCCAATGTTTACATCGAAACAGGACGGAACAGAATGGTCCATACAGAGATAGAGTTTGGAAAAAATGGGCTTTTACCACCCTAACAGATAAAGTACAGAAACGGAATGCTAACAATAATGGGCCTTTACCACCCTAACAGAACGGTACCACGCAGAAACAGACGGGTGTTACCACCCAACAAAACAGACGGTACCAACAGAATCAGACAGAGCTAAGTGTGCCCTAAATCCTACCCAAGCGATCGGCTCCCTAATACATAAATACCCTATGTCGGTCCCACGATAGGGTGTATCACTCCCTAATGTGGCAACCAATTGGCACAGGCATATTTACAGATGTCACGGCGTCTTACATCCTCAGAGGCAGACCGGGATCCATGCACGCACATGACCCGGTTGGAACGCACCATCAACACCCATCGCCATTATCAGAATGAACCACTTATAATTAGTTCAGTAAGCGTGCCCGGACCCTACCTACAGTTGGGTCAAAGTTTTGATACCAGAAAGGGTTACTGACTAATATGGGTCCCAAACAACAAATGACATAAGTATTCCCCCTTGTGTCCCCAGACTATCAGATTCAGATTAACTTATTAACAGAGTTCAGACTTACAAAGTTCAGACGATCAGTTTTCAGACTAACGGATCAGATAACAGATTTACAAACTTGCCTAACTTGGTGTGGGTCCTACAGATCCTCAAAACAGGTTCGTTTAATTTATCAATCAGGTTAGTTTATCCAGACCAGGTATCAAATCGGTTCTCAGCCTTATCAAATTACTGAGTTGGATTGGTTAAGTATAGTTCAACTTAACCCCGTTAAATTACCGAGTTCAGATTGGCTAAGTGTAGGTTAACTTAACCCTTTTACTAATCATGGATTAACTTGGTTAAGTGTAACGATGGGTTCACGACTTAACCCCGATTAATCCACCAAGTCCAAATTGGTTAAGTATTAAGTGGACCATGACTTAACCCTAATCATGAGGCATTAATTAATTAATGTGCCTTAACCTCTCACATTAGACTTTGTTGCGGTTACTAGTTAAGTCGGTCGGTTTCGGGTAGCTTTACACCACAACTTGGTCTAACCTCGGGTTCAAGGTACAACATGACCAACTTCTCACATTGGGTCCTATTGTTTGTAGCAACTAGTTAAGCCGGTCGGTTCCGGGTAGTTTTACGCTACAAACTCAACCCAACCTCGAGTTGGTCACACTTATATTTTCTAAGTGTCATGTCCATTATGTTTACCAAACATATTACAAGTTTTCAAGCATTTGGGTAGACCTAACTTAATAGGTAAATTCCCAATGGGTAGACCTAACTTAATAGGTAAATTCCCAATCACATGTTTTCATGTCTTTTAAGTTTACCCAACCCCAAACGCAATCCCATCGCTTACATATCGCAATAGCGCATAAAGGATAGAAAGAGGGAACTTGGCATAATCATGACATAAAGGTGTTGAAGCCACAAGTTTAACATGGAGGCATATGAAATGTACATATGTTCATATACTTGCATATTACATTTTTAGGCCTCAAAAGCATGCATAAAACCAAACTTAGCATATTGGTGATACATGGTGATAAATGACATGTAGAAATGGCCATAAGTTCGCATTTAGCCTCACATGCAAGTTATCATAAGAGATATGATAACTTACATGTTGCCAAAATGCAACCTTTAACATAAAGCTTGAAGCTTTACGTTCATATACTCAAGGCAAGCTTGCATAACATGATAACATGAGTAAAATGATCCACCCAAACTTGCATACATAACATGACAACTTGCATATCATAACATGGAAAACTTGCATAACATAACATGGCAAACTTGCATATCATAACATATCAAACTTGCATAACATGACATAGTAAACTTGCTTATCATGGCAAACTTGCATATCATAATGATCAACCAAACTTGCATCATTCCATTACCTTTAGAGTTTAAATATGAAAGTAGAAAAGGGCTTATAATGCTTATGGAGACACAAAAATATATATATAGATTGAGACAAAGCCCTTATACAATCAAATAAACCCAAAATGCAAGCTCCAATAGAAAAACCATTGAGCCAAAATGATCAAAACCCTTGCTTTATGATGTAAATATGGAAACTTGACTTGAATGCAAGCTAATGACACTCATACAAGCTTGAAAACACTTGTATGCATGGAAAATCTCTCATAGAAATAACTTAGTATTTTATGAAGAGAGTGGAGGCCATGAGAGGAATAATTTTGCCATAGTTTAGTTGTATGAATGAATAATGATGATTTAGGGTTAGGTTAGGGTCTTATTTATAGAGATTAGGATTAGTTTTAGCCTTAGGATTAAACCCTAGTTCCAATCTCAGCCCTCAAAACCGAATCTGGCCCCCAAACTCAACACAACTCCAAAATGGTGCACCAGGCAAAACTGCCCGGCTGAACCAAGTCGACAGAGCTGTCGACTTGGGTCCAACCAAGTCGACTCCCAAGTCGACAGGGCTGTCGACTTGGGTGCTCTGGCGGGAATTTTCCAGCCTGGCCCAATCTGACACTTTTTCGAATTTTGAACCCGAAATTCGAAATCTGTTTTGAACTTGAAATTTTATGAAAACTTCATTGGGCCTTAATTGGGTCTTACGGACTCCGATTTTCGAAAACTCGGACTCTATTTCGCGTATTTTTCCGAGACGAACGCAATGGCATAGCCCGTTTCCCTTGATTCAGATTTATAAATTAAATTCTGCCTCGATTTACGTTATAACAGGTTATCAGAAATACGGGTTGTTACAATGTGTATGTTATCTATAAATAAAAATGCAAATAATTTATACATATGTTATTTCTCTAACTTAAGTTATTAAAAAAAACATATGTATTTTCGTGCAATACTACAAAACAATCATATGTGATTGGTATGGTTTACAGCGGTTATCAAAATCCACAACTGTTACCATCACTGTTACCGTACTAGACGGTAACCATGTAAACGGTTGAACGGTTCAACTGCAACAAACCTAGTTGATATATATTATTAAAATTTCAACTTGTTATCAATAGCGTAATATTCTGGATTTACATTTTATGTTACGCTTTTACAGTGGAGGCAATGCAACCGGAAACTTCTGAATTTATCTATTTTTACAAAAATACCACAGATTATGTATTTAGAATATCATGTTAACCAAAGGTAATGTTACAAACTAGAATGTGTTCATTAAAAAAAAGTTTGTTTTATGTTGCATTTTTATAGTAAAAAATATCTATTATTGCTTCATTTTATTCTATTCTGCCATGTAGAAATGCATAATGATTAATATTTGTATTTTCTTTTCCGTGTATGACATGTATTATATTTAAATAACCAAGTCCATGTAATTAATGATAAGTATTCTACATGTTCCATGTAATTATTGATATAACGGAAAGATCAAATTCAAGAACTTTACAGCCACAATCTATACTCAGATTAAGCTAATGGTTCTGATCACTACTAAATAACCGTATATACCAACGGACAGGAGCAACGACTACCAACGTCCACTACATTCTGAAATTTTAGTACAAATTAAAAAAAAGTCTATTTAAACACAAAGATTTGACACAAATTTAAAAACACAAAATCTCAACAATTAGATTACCCCTGATTTTCATTCCTCGTATAAAGAGAAATTGATCCAACGGTTGTGATTTTGTGTACTCTAATTTGTGTCAATCCTTTGTGGTCAAATAGTCGCTCCCTTAGAAAATATCCGTTGAAAGCCCTTGATAATATGTCGTTTGCGACTGTTAAAAGCCGTTGCTAAGTCGCAAACAAACAGTCCCATCCTACTTCTTCCTCATTTCATTTCCCACCATCAATTCCTGCCAAATCTCCTTCCTAAATTACGCCACCTACTACCTTCCACTCCTCCATTAGCCTATCAAAAACATGGAAATCTACCTCTCTTCCTCTATAGTCTACTAATCTCCTCCAGAACAGTTATAAACCCTAAAATCCTATTTGCTTACATTTGTTAATCTAGGGTCGGTTGTTTAATTTACATGATTATATGGCCTTATTATGTGTAGCATAGTTTATTGAAGCTTAATTACTATTATTAACCCAAGTACTGCAAGTTTGTAGTTTATGTTATAATAAGGTGGTATGCATATAAATTGAATATTTTAGTGCTATTATGCTTGTTTTAGGTACGTTTAGTATGTATGAGCATAATTTAGTTTATGTATTTTAAAAAATATCGAAAACAATATTTAATTTTATATAACATACGATTAGTTGATTAAGTTTTAAACATGTGTGTATATGTGATATAGTCCGTATACATATGGTTAGATTGGAATTAAGTCGTTCAGTGCTTATTTAGTTTAAAATTTTTTGCCTCACGCAGATGACTGAAAACAAGAGCTACCATCGTATAAATTGATTTTTAATATACACATCCTTATTATTAAATTATTGGAAACTACAGAAGAAGAAAATTTTCTTGTGATTTTGATTTTAAGAAATTTTCCATTATTTTGTATTAGTTGAAAGCCAATTTATTTAATAAACATAAAATATGCAATATATTATATTCATAAAAACCCTTAGAATGTTTTTCGGCCTCGTCTGATAAGTATTATATATGATCATTATGTGGATATTCGTTTTTTTTAATAGAATTGGCATCTGTATTCATCGTATATAATATGTTGAATTTGTCTCTGTATTAAACAAGTTACGAATACAATAACGTAATTAAATCTCGTAAAGCATTTTATTTTAAAAGGTTCACAAAATTTCGATCACGCTTCCTTCATGTTCCGTGTGTACACGCAATTGTGTACTGTTTATAAACCAAAGCGAAGTGCTGTCGAAATTTTGTTAAATCGTTTAAATTGAAAAGATTACGCAATTTAATTACGTTTTTGTATTTGTAATAGGAGGTTGGATGACCCATCAACAAAATGTCAATGACAATTAATATATAATTTCACCTATAATTTTTTTTAATAAATTGTCAATGTAATTTTAATTATCATGCTATTTAATTAGCATATAGGGGAAATATACATTTACTTCACAGATCGGAGTTGGATGTGTCAACAACAAAGGTAAATATGAGGCTCAATAAGTAAACATTTTAACAATGGTATTCGTGTATTTATTGATTTCGCTTTAAGTAATAATGGAAACGACGAAGAAATCCATTGTCTATGTAGTAGATGTAAATTCTTAAAGCATTTTTTTAAAAGGGAAAATAATATATAGAAAAAGGGAGAATAAAGTCATTCTCCAACAGCTCACAAAAACAGAAATGTAGTTTATAGACGACTACAATAACTGTGAAACAAAAAATACAACGAACAAAAAGACACCACTCCCAGGGTTAAGACCTCCCCAAATGCAAGAGGTGCTTAACCGCTGAGAACAAATCCAACATGACCACTAAAAGTCACTCTCGAACACCTTCAAACACTGGAAGATCCAGTCCTAAGAGAGACAGCTGCTACAATGATCCTAATCCAGGACAAAGCACTAGCTCCGTCAACAAAGCATGTCCTTGAGATCCCTGAATACCTAGAATCCAGAAAACCCTAAAGCAAGAAACTCAACCAGTACCAGCTAATCCAACACCTGCACTATGCACCAACAATTGCTAAAGCATTTGATACCAGAATGGTTAGAGTTCATTTACATCAGTACAGTTTCCTGCCGAACTATTCGGTTTGGGACCATCATGGAGAGTTGTGAGCATCTAATCATGTACAAGTTGAGGAGGTAGTAGGTAATGAAATTTCTTTGACGAATCTCGTAGAGCATATGGTTGAAAATGTTGCATGTTCAATGTCCCCTGCTGTTCAGTTTGCTGATGACGTTGGTAATGTTGAAGAAGAACCAGATACTGGGACAAAAATATAATTTATTAGATGCTGTGAAGAAACCCCTTTGGGAAGGTTGTACAAGCGGAACTCAATTATCAGTTTCTGATGAATATATTGCGATGAGATCTAAATATAATCTCATAGAAACTGGATTCACAGTTGTTGTACAAGCTCTGAAGCAGCATATACTCCCAATAATTTAATGTGCGAAAATCATTATGAAGTGAAAAAACTGATGTCAGCTTCTGGTTTACCGTATCAAAAATTAGATACATGCCTAAACGGTTGCATGTTGTTTTGAAAAGAAGATATCAACCTTAGAAATTGTAAAATATGTAATCAGGAAAGGTACAAACCAAGAAAGGAAATAAGAAAAGGAAGTCTTGTATAAACGTATGCATTATTTACCTATTACTCCTAGAATTTAAAGGTTATATTTATCTTTTTTAAACACGCTTCATATGAGGTGGCATAATGTGAGAATACGAGAAGAAGGTACGTTAACACACTCAGCTGATGAAGAAACATAGAAGCATTTTGACTAGAAATATCCTCATTTTGCATCCGAGAGTCGTAATGTTAGACTGTATTTTTGTATGGATGGATTTTCCTTATTTTCTCAATTTGGTTTTAGATATTCGGTCTGACATATAATTGTCACAGCTTATAACTTACCTCCATGGATGTGAATGAAAGCTCCATATATGTTTCTTACAGTTGTCATCTTTGGTCCTGATGATCCAACACAAGGAATCGATGTTTGTTTACAATGTTTGATCGAATAATTAAGAACATTATAGTACAAAAGAGTAGAAACATATGATATTTCAAAAAAAAAAAAAAAAAACTTTCACACGTTTTCTTCTTAGTTATGGACATATAGCGCTTTTTCATGCCTAAGCAATGTTTTCATGTTGAAGTATGGCTGGTAGTTTAACTTGCCCTTTTTGCATGTAAGAAACACGGGCATTTTCTTTATCTTGTGGAAAGAAAATTTCATGATTTGACTGTTATCGATGTTTTCTTCATATTAATCATCCTTTTAGAAGAGATTAAAAAAATTTACTGCTAACATGAGACTTTGCAACCACCAATCGTATGGTCAAGCGAAGATATTTATGAACTTATCAAGGATTATTCAAAGATACATGAGACCGAAAAATAAATTGAAATTCAAGGTAAATCGTCAATTCATAATTGGTGCAAATAAAGCATATTTTGAGAGTTGTCTTACTGGAAAAATCTCTTTATTCATCATAATATTAACGTGATGCATAACGAAAAAATTATTGGGTACAAAAATGTGTTGTATGATTTTTTGTTTAATGATAACAAACATATGATATTATTTAAATGTGTTTTTAATTGTACTATTTTATATTACATCGTTTCACAGAAATAAATATTGGTTGAATAATATACTATTGTACACAACTGAATAAATTCGCATTATATTTATTCAATCAAATATTTTATTTCAACATCTGAAATAGTACAACATTCAGACTCCACTATTGTATATTCACAGTTATAATATTTTACATCAAATTGTACTACTGAATTAATTTTAATACGATAGACAATTTGATTTGAGCACAATAAAATGATATTTTATTTCAATCAAATTTATCTATTACAAATATCAATACAATTTTCTCATTCTGTAAAACTGTCACTCATTACAACTCTCATCACTCGGTACATTCATTGCCTCTCTACATATTCACTCATTTACATATATTGCCTCTCTACATATTCACTCATTTACATATTTACAAACACTCACATGTATACTTGTCTCCATGTGCTCCAAATCCAGTCCAGTCATCTTCATACATTTACATATTTACAAACACTCACATGTATACTTGTCTCCATGTGCTCCAAATCCAGTCCAGTCATCTTCATACCTGTCACAAAAGCATACACTGTAAACAGGAACAAAAAACAGAGTTAAATAGAAGCAAATATAAATTTATTTTTTAAATTTTATTTGCCTTAGAATTTTTGATGTATTTCTCATCATTTTTCTAGACTTATTCTTATATATATATATATATATATATATATATATATATATTCTAGACCACTTGTAATATTCACAGTAAAACACTGTAATACTACATGGCAGACTGTATACTCTAATTCCCATATATCAGCCCCGCACAACTACACTGGTTTGTTGATCAGAACCAGCATAATAAATAGCTGATTCTGAATAGCGCCAACACAGTGTAATAGGTCTGCTGATTACAAAAGTCCATGTCTATCATCTGAATAGCCCACAAATATAAAAATCATACATGCACGATACATGTATATACTCACTTGTTTATATATATACACATATATTTGTGCAAAAGCAAAACCGGTCCAACCGACAACAAAGTCAACCAAATGCACCATGAGTCATAGCTACTGCAATGCCGACACAGCACAAATGTTAATGAAACTAAACAGAAATTTTAAGTGGAAAACACAAGTTCGAGCTTAGGTAGACATGGCCAAAACAACACATGCACAAAGCAGTTTGAAACAGGGTGCATCATTCAAAATAGTGCAGACTTCAAGCAACATACACAACAGTGCACAAAAAGGTTTCCAGGTTCACATGCATACTCAGTCAAGCCAAGATCAACACATTTTAACATTGGTGCAACTAGTGTGAACATAGTCGAGTATAATGGAGTCAATAGAGACAAGGCTACAAGAATGTTATATATTCAAGTACTCAATTAAAAGCATGCCAATTTCAACTACAATATAATCTGGACACATGCAAGTGTATATATGGCAGCATAATCAAAACTATACAACAATATACAAGACAATGGAACAGCTTAACCCAAGATAAAAGCATGAATGAAGCAAGCCATTTGTAACGACCCGGGTTTTCGCGATCCTGAGTAACCGACATAAACTCAATGTCGACTATTCGAGCATCGGAAATACCAGATAGTTAATGAAAGAAAATAGAGGATGAGAATAGATAAGATAGAAACTTAGAATAGAAGAAGAAGAAGAAGAAGAAGAAGAAGAAGAAATACAACATCAAAGTAAACACGAATCTCACAGCGGAACGAATAAATATATTTCATAACATAACTTTGAAATAAAGTAGTATATGTATATAATACAATTACCGAAGTACAACACTTACAACACAACGGAAATAAACAATAGCTATTTAATCCTGAAGCCTCCTGCTCCAGCAATTCAAGTATCTGTAAAAGCCCGACTAATTGACTGCCCATACAAAATTGGGCACCCAAGAGTTTAGGGAAAACAAAACAAAAATAAACTCTGGGTTAGTCATGTGATTGGTGTGAGTAAACTCCAAACATTTTTTTAACTTACAAAATCCTTTTAAAAGAAAGGATAATCGTAAGACCGATCCACACATAAACACAGATGGTTTTTACCTTACGATAAACCACAAAATCTTTTTAACATCCATACTCTTCTGATATTATAATAATGTCTAAATCAAATAAATAGAAATCTAGTGGAACGCTTTCATCTCACGTTCCACATACATAATATATAATCAAAAACTGCGGGCTCTTATTGGGTAATGAATTCCAACTGGCAAGCTATGGGACCACCTTCTGACAGGGTATCTCTAGAGAGGAATACACCGGGTTCAACAAGAACATCTTGTAACCTAGGCTAAACATGACCGGTCACTCATTTCGCTTGAGTGTACCGAATGTATTATCACCAACAGTTGGGATCAGCAACCGTTTCCCGAAAGGGACAACATCGAAATAAATTATAGAAGTAAATGGAATTTCTCTAGATCAGGTGACAATACACCCTAATTGGCAGCTAACCACTTAGCCATGCAACCTACCCGATTTTATACCATTTCCTGGTTGTGAGGCTAGATGCCATAACGAATAGATCACACCTTTATTTACTTTGAATGTCACATCATCATACCCGCCAAATCACAAATTGATTTCCCTAAAAATACCACGGGTATACAGCTAAGAGGAAAAAATTCCTCCACCACCAAACGTAAATACGTTTGAAGTGATCAACTTACGCGATCTATTAAATATACTATGTCAGTCATTCTTCCATACAGGTCGTCCTGGGACCGGACAAACCGAAGGTACTATTCTGTAAACAGGACAACCCTTGCATAACTTCGTCTTCAATTATCTTCATCATATTTGATTTGCAATGCTAATGCCATACGGAGTGGTTTTCAGATAATGTATCTGATCCCGGTCTCTCCATATTGACGATGGAAAAATGGTCAAAAACTTTGATAATCGGTGATTTAACTATCAAAGAAAAACATGTGTGCAAACAATGATATTATTTCCAGATGGAAATTCTATCGATAAATCATCAATCAACATTTATTCATTTACCCATTTCTCGTTTCCATATATTCATCAAATCCTTATTTTCTAATTTTAGAAAATATACGTTATTAACTTAGGAAAACGTTTCCATTTTTGATTCACGCATCACTATCTTCTCACATATATCAGTCTCTTACTGCAAACTAGTAAGAGAGAAAACCCCTATGTATTAACCACGAAGGCCGAAACCAACAACAGATCAATACCTAGACAACTGTTCAACTTAACTAATCTCCAGTCAGTTTCTAATTCCTTTAACTCCATTTTAAATTCCTATTTCAAATCCTATTTACTTTATAAATATTTTATTAGCAAAATATTTACTTTAATCTAATTTTCACATAGAATGTGAAAAATATTTCTTTATATAATCAAAACAGTTTGATTTCGTATTTAAAACAAAATATCCAAGTTCTATTTATATTTTTATTTGCAGAATTATCCATACAAATCTTATTTCATTTCCAACACTTAAATCTCATTTATAATTCCCTTTATATAATTCTATTTATTTCATTTACCTTTATATAATCATCCTATTTATTTCATATAAATCCTTTTATACAATTCTATTTATTTTATATAAATCCTTTTATATAATTCTATTCATTTCCCAAATATTTCCTTAATTATATTTCCAATATTTGTTTTCCAAATATTACCTTTTATAATATCCTATTTATTTCATATATAAATATTTCATTTTCAATATTCACTTTGAAAATTTCCTTTTTACATTCTAGTATTTCATATGGTATTTAAAATATCAAATAACATGACCAGTGTCATCATAATATCACAGATTATATATCACATCATATATCAAAATATATGAAAACAAACAGTATTATAATATTGAGGAATCCAGTTGGATCCCTCCAACCTGTCTCCCTGCATCCACAGATGTTAAACAATATAATTAACATCGATTTCATTTCAATATGAAATATTCTGGTAAACAGAATCAATATTTGACTAACGATTTATATATATATATATATATATATATATATCGTTACCTACAAATTCAACCAATAAATCAGCAATTCAAGCAAATAATCAACACACGGCAATCAATCATCATTTATCAATACTGGATTATATTTATAAAAATATAAACTGTATAGAGTTAGTGAGATTTAATCACATTGGACGATCATCGTTAAATAACGATAATTGTCGGTTGATTCAGACAAACAATTTATTTTGCTATAAATTGTAACGAGCTCCAATTCACTCCCAGTCAGTTCCATTGTGTAGCCACCGTCCGTACGATCCCAACGGATATTGTTTCGTGTAATTCTGATAATGTATGAGTAAGTTATGGGGTTTATAATTTAATATGCTATTTAAATTAAAATTAAACACATTAATTAACAATATCGGGCCTTACTATTCTTCTTAGCCCAATCCAATACCCCTGCATTTCCTATCTGCTCCTTGGCCCATCTCTCCTCTTTGCTGAAGCCAATTTCGAACCTGTATTCACTTGTTATTCCATGGATAATTTATACACAAGCCATTCTCCATCTTTACTTCCCCCAAGACCTCATTAACATAAATAAAAATATAATTTTGACCTCAATAATACTGCTAATCCGCATTTACTGCCAAATGACGCAGCTCATTATCTTCTTCCAGGATAATACTGGAACGACTCCTTGCCATTTCGACATCTTCATTCCAACCATCCGCACAACTTAAACCATGATTTAACTAACAAATACCACCGACATCATCCTCTTCGAACCCTCAATCACAATTTCCCTATTTTTATTCACTCGCACTAACCCTAAGGATTCCGTCCTCGGCCACTAAGCAGAACTACATTAAAAAGTAGCGAACTATTTTGACAAGGCAACCTCCCATTTTTTCACATCAGACGCCTAAAACCACCAGGAAGCCGAGTACGACCTCCACATCGCCAACAAACGATCACAACCACCACGGATTCGAACCCTAGTTGTTGTAAAAAGTGGATCTCCCAAAATAGCTGTCACACCCTTCAAAACTAGTATCAAATTGAAGAGAAATCCAACCTTACTCCAACTACATACATATAATGATTTATCATTTTTTCTTTCAATTGATTTAAATTTTTAAAGCTTCACGATTTGGGTTTTCTAAAGAAAAATGTGGCGGCCACTATGTTTGACCAGAGAAAAATAGAAATAAGGGTTAAGGGGTGTAAGGGGTATTTATAGAATAGGTTATATAATTATTTAATCGATTATTATATTTATTATATTCAAACACTGCTTATAATTATCGTTAAAAATCCCTATGTCCACATACAATATCCAAATTTGATGAAAATGGACATACAGCTACAGTTCGACATTACGGACCCAACGAAACTTGTTTCATTGAATTCCGAATCCGTTTGCTCACACAGCGTATTTTTAAAGTCAAATTATCGACTGTTTTTCACATTAAAATCCCGTACGGCCACTTACTGACTCCAAAAATCATGAAAATTGAAATCTAACAATAATTTTGTATTCCGGATCAAACAAAATTAGTTTCGTCGAAAACGGAGTTCGTTTGCAAAAATGGCTATTTTTAAAGCTCTAAATAAACCAACTTAAATATTAATATATGTAAAAATAATTAAATTTAATATTTATAAATAAATATTATCGTATATATATTCACATACAATATCATACAACTTCAAAATATTCCTATCTGAATTTATAACTCGATATTTCAAATCCAGAGTTAAATCGATACCCAATTTATATAAAAATCCTTTTATAATATAAATAAATCGATATAAATTATAAAGGAATTCCATAGCGACTTTTAGAAATTTTGATTTGATCATAAATCAAAATCTACACGATGAAATCCCGATTTTTCTCTTCCATTAGAAATATATACTTCACCAGCTCTGATCGTTTCTTGTTTCACAGAAATCCGACTTAAAACAGATTCTGTATATATTCATTTAAAGTTCGAATCGCCAAATTACGAACTGCCATGCCATTTCGAGCTCGATTTTATTTATAATATAATTATATGTTCAACTGTCGTTTATATAATTCAACCCTAAACGGAAATATATATATATATATATATATATATATATATATTATAAATGATCCAATTCACACAATATTGTGAATTCCACTATTTCCGACTATTTCGGAAATTAAATATATTATTCTATTATTTAATTTAATTAAATATTCACTATTATTCAATTCTGGTCATTTTAAATTACCAAACCATTATATAAATAATTAAATAAATTATTTATTTATTATCCGTAAAAATACGGGTTGTTACATTCTTCCCCCCTTAAAATAATTTCGTCCTCGAAATTGCTAAGGTAGAAAACAAACCCTATTAACCGGGTTAAAAATTATTTGTTTACTTCTTTAATTTCTGTTTCAACTGAACTGATTATTTCAATTAAATTCTTAATTCATTCTCGATTAACGATAATTTTCTAAAATTCTGAAAATTTTCTAACACCTTAAATTTTCGGAAAATTTTGCTAGCACCTCCTTTGCACGGCTCAATCGGTACAACTACAACTTGCCTCTCTAGGCCTTCTCCAACCCAAAAGAAAATCAAACAGCCGAGCGGCTTGCCAATTCGGCTCATCAAAATCTCAAACCCATATATAAATATAAACTGATACCTTTTTGTCCAGCATATCAATATATCCTTTCCATCTGCTACCAATTCAGCATATAACAATATCATTCCAATCAAACTCGGATCAATTTATCCTCAACATAGTTATTCGCTTCAATCCAAACCAAATCTCATTCCAAACTTGAGTTTCATTCTCAATTCCAAACTCCTAACTCACCGATCCAATTTTTCTCGATATCATTCAAATACAATTCAGTTTCCATTACCACTTAACTGGCTTTACTTTAATTCCAATTAGCTTTTAGAAATTCTACTTTAATTTGTTTTTATTTCTAACAATCTTTTCCTTGGAGTTTTTAAACAGTTTACTGTATCAAAAACAAGACTTTCCTTTTTAGGATCCAAAACAACTCATTTCGTCAAAACACTTCAAAAACAAAACCTTGGGTAGTAATCCGTCACTTAGAAACTCGAAAATAAACACTGATGATGTAGCTATCATCATCGGAATTTATTTTACAGTGATCGAAGTGAGTTCAATACTATATTACTTTCAAAACCATATTTAAACATTTTCACTTTGAAATATATTTCAAAATACCATTCACAATGCTTGTAAAACAATTTAAAATCTCCTTGGATTTTAAAATTCTCATATATTTAATCCAGATCCATTTACAAACACCTCTCCAACTTTTAGGAATTTTAATTCCAATTCTGATTTAATTTTAGATTTAATCCATCTAATTTTTATATACTATATTTATTCAAATTCTGATTTGTTATTTACATAACCATTTCTATTATAATCTTATCGATTCTAATAACAATCAATACATTCAATATATTATCATAATTCGAATATTAACACTTTGTTTATATCAAAATATAATTTGGATAAAATTATTTCATTTACCCTCTTTTCAAGACATACTATGTCGGTCCATCGTATTAAAGTGTTTATAAATGCATACCGATACAATGGATCAAACTGATCGATCAAAACTTATAAACAACTCAACCAATAAATCGCCACAATATAAAATAATTTTTATAAAATCTACAAATACCTCACTCGTATATATACACTCAACTTTATCTAGGGCATTACTAACCCAATCTCTACCGAGTCACACCACAGAGCCAAGGTAATCACTTAACCTTATGCTCTGATACCATTGTAACGACCCGGGTTTTCGAGTAGGCTTTTCAACCGTCCTCTCACCCTACGTAGCAGGCTAACATCCCACCGTGGCTTACAGAGGTACCCCAGCACCATGTTTTACGGCCAGCCTCTTAACTAGACCAACCCATATTTTTGGGACATGTAGGGGTAAGAGTCTCCCGTTCGCCACCTAACCGCGAAGCGAGAACCCCCTATCATGCGTCTTCTAGCTTATGCCAGCGACATGGACTGGTGCGAGTAAACTCCAAACATTTTCTTAACTTTTAAAATCCTTTTAAAAGAAAGGATAATCGTAAGACCGATCCACACATAAACACGGATGGTTTTTACCTTACGATAAACCAAAACATTCTTTTTAACATCCATACTCTTCTGATATTATAATAATGTCTAAATCAAATAAATAGTAATCTAGTGGAACGCTTTCATCTCACATTCCACATACATAATATATAATCAAAAACTGCGGGCGCTTATTGGGTAATGAATTCCAACTGGTAAGGTATGGGACCACCTTTCGACAGTGTATCTCTAGAGAGGAATACACCGGGTTCAACAAGAACATCTTGTAACCCAGGCTAAACATGACCGGTCACTCATTTTGCTTGAGTGTACCGAATGTATTATCACCAACGGTTAGGATCAGCAACCATTTCTTGAAAGGGACAACATCGAAAGAGATTATAGAACTAAATGTAATTTCTCTAGATCAGGTGATAATACACCCTAATAGGCAGTTAACCACTTAGCCATGCGACCTACTCGATTTTATACCATTTCCAGGTTGTGAGGCTAGAGGCCATAACATATAGATCACACCTTTATTTACTTTGAATGTCACATCGCCATACCCGCCAAATCACAAATTGATTTCCTCAAAAATACCACGGGTATATAGCTAAGAGAAACGAATTCCTCCGCCACCAAACATAAATACGTTTGAAGAGATCAACTTACGCGATCTATTAAATATACTCTGTCAAACATTCTTCCATACAGGTCGTCTTGGGACTGGACAAACCGAAGGTACTATTCTGTAAACAGGACAGCCCTTGCATAACTCCGCCTTCAATTATCTTCATCATATTTGATTCGCAACGCTAATGCCATACGGAGTTGTTTTCAGATAATACATCTGATCCCGGTCTCTCCGTATTTACGACAGAAAAATGGTCAAAAACTTTGATAATCGGTGATTTAACTATCAAAGAAAAACATGTGTTCAAACAACGATATTATTTCCAGATGGAAATTCTATTGATAAATCATCAATCAACATTTATTCATTTCCCCATTTCTCGTTTCCATATATTCATCAAATCCTTATTTTCTAATTTTAGAAAATATACGTTATTAACTTTGGAAAATGTTTCCATTTCTGATTCACGCATCACTATCTTATCACATATATCAGTCTCTAACTGTAAACTAGTAAGAGAACAACCCCCTACGTATTAACCCCGAAGGCCGAAACTAACATCAGATCAATACCCAGACAACTATTCAACTTAACTAATCTCCAGTCAGTTTCTAATTCCTTTAACTCCATTTTAAATTCCTATTTCAAACCCTATTTCCTTTATAAATAATATATTAGCAAAATATTTACTTTAATCTAATTTTCACATAGAATGTGAGAAATATTTCTTTATATAATCAAAACAGTTTGATTTCGTATTTAAAACCAAATATCCAAATTCTATTTATATTTTTTTTTGCAGAATTATCCATACAAATCTTATTTCATTTCCAACACTTAAATCTCATTTATAATTCCCTTTATATAATTCTATTTATTTCATATAAATATTTCCTTTATATAATCATCCTATTTATTTCATATAAATCCTTCTATATAATTCTATTTATTTTAAATAAATCCTTTTATATAATTCTATTCATTTCCCAAATATTCCCTTAATTATATTTCCAATATTTGTTTTCCAAATATTACCTTTTATAATATCCTATTTATTTCATATATAAATATTTCATTTTTAATATTCACTTTGAAAATTTCCTTTTTACATTCCAGTATTTCATATGGTATTTAAAATATCAAATAACATGACTAGTGTCATCATAATCAATCACAGATTATATATCACAATATATGAAAACAAACAGTATTATAATATTGAGGAATCCAGTTGGATCCCTCCAACCTATCTCCCTACATCCACAGATGTTAAACAATATAATTAACATTGATTTTATTTCAATATGAAATATTCTGGTAAACAGAATCAATATTTGACTAACGATTTATATATATATCGTTATCTACAAATTCAACTAATAAATCAGCAATTCAACTAAACAATCAACACACAACAATCAATCATCATTTATCAATACTAGATTATATTTATAAAAATATAAATTGCATAGAGTTAGTGAGATTTACTCACATTGGACGATCATCGTTAAATAACGATAATTGTCGGTTGATTCAGACAGACAATTTATTTCGCTATAAATTGTAATGAGCTCCAATTCACTCCTAGTCAGTTCCATTGTGTTGCCACCGTCCATACGATCCCAACGGATCTTGTTTCCTGTAATTCAAATAATGTATGAGAAAGTAATGGGGTTTATAATTTAATATGCTATTTAAATTAAAATTAAACACATAAATTAATAATATCGTACCTTACTATTCTTCTCAGCCCAATCCAATACCCCCGCATTTCCTATCTGCTCGTTGACCCGTCTCTCCTCTTTGCTGAAACCAATTTCGAACCCGTATTCACCTGCTATTCCATGGCCGATTTATACACAAGCCATTCTCCATCTTTACTTCCCCAAGACCTCATTAACATAAATAAAAATATAATTTTGACTAAACAATAGTTCTAATCCGCGTTTACTGCCAAATGACGCAGCTCATTATCTTCTTCCATGATAATACTGGAATGACTCCTTGCCATTTCGGCATCTTCATTCCAACCATCCGCACACCTTAAACCATAATTCAACTAACAAATACCACTGACATCATCTTCTTTGAACCCTCAATCACAACATCCCCATTTTTATTCACTCGCACTAACCCCAAGGATTCCATCCTCAACCACTAAGTAGCGCTACAGTAAAAAGTAGCGAACTATTTTGACAAGGCAACCTCCCATTTTTGCACATCAGACGCCTACAACCACCAGGAAGCCGAGTACGACCTCCACATCGCCAACAAACGATCACAACCACCATGGATTCGAACCTTAGTTGCTGTAAAAAGTGGATCTCCCAGAATAGCTGTCGCACCCTTCAAAACCAGTATCAAATTGAAGAGAAATCCTCCCTGACTCCAACTATATACATACAATGATTTATCAATTTTTCTTCCAATTGATTTAAATTTTTAAAGCTTCACGATTTGGGTTTTCTAAAGAAAAATGTGGCGGCCACTGTGTTTGACCAGAGAAAAATAGAAATAAGGGTTGAGGGGTGTAAGTGGTATTTATAGAATGGGTTATATAATTATTTAATCGATTATTATATTTATTATATTCAAACGCTGCTTATAATTATCTTTAAAAGTCCCAATGACCACATATAATATCCGAATTTGAAGAAAATGGACTTACAACTACTGTTCGACATTACGGACCCAATGAAACTTGTTTCATCGAATTCTGAATTCGTTTGCTCACACAACGTATTTTTAAAGTCAAATTATCTACTGTTTTTCACATTAAAATCCCGTACGACCACATACTGACTCCAAAAATCACGAAAATTGAAATCTGATAATAATTTAGTATTCCGGATCCAACAAAATTAGTTTCATCAAAAACGGAGTTCGTTTGCAAAAATGGCTATTTTTAAAGCTCTAAATAAACCAATTTGAATATTAATATATTTAAAAATAATTAAATTTAATATTTATAAATAAGTATTAAAGTATATATATTCACATACAATATCATACAGCTTCACAATATTCCTATCTGAATTTATAACTCAATATTTCAAATCCAGTGTTAAATCGATACCCAATTTATATAAAAATCCTTTTATAATATAAATAAATCGATATAAATTATAAAGGAATTCCATAGCGACTTTTCGAAATTTTGATTTGATCATAAATTAAAATCTACACGACGAAATCCCGATTTTTCTCTTCCATTAGAAAAATATACTTCACCAGCTCCGAACGTTTCTTGTTCCATAGAAATCCAACTTAAAATGGATTCTGTATATTCATTTAAAGTTCGAATCGCCAAATCATGAATTACCGTGCCATTTCGAGCTCGATTTTATTTATAATATAATTATACGTTCAACTGTCGTTTATATAATATATTCGTTAATATAATTCAAGTCTAAACTGAAATATATATATTATAAATGATCCAATTCACAAATATTGTGAATTCCACTATTTCCTACTATTTCGAAAATTAAATATATTATTCTATTATTTAATTTAATTAAATATTCACTATTATTCAATTCTAGTCATTTTAAATTACCAAACCATTATATAAATAATTAAATAAATTATTTATTATCCGTAAAAATACGGGTCGTTACACCATTTTCATGTGCAACAAGGTCAAAACTGCATATGGTTGCATGTACAAGAACCATGGGTATCAACTAAACACAAAAGGCATGCAACAGTTTTAACAAGAACCCAAAATTACAAGTACAGTATTTGTCCATTACAAAAGCATATAGGAGCAAAAAAGTTCAGATAGCTCAAGTGAACTAAGGCATAACCAAGCGGTAATAACTGTTCTTATCAAAGTCAAGGCTAACTGAAGATGTAGTATCAGCTCTTATCAGTATTCTATCAGTTATTGCATACAAAGATTCAAGTGAATAATTATAAGGGTAGTAAACCGCAAGGGATCTGTTCAAATCTGGAAAGTTCAAAGTTTCATAGCATCAGTTCTTATTTTTCGGCAAAACAAAATCAAGATAGTATTCGCACTTATCAAATCAAAAGCATTTGTTTATATTAGTTTTTTAAGGAGCGGTACTGGAAAAAGTCAAGCCGTAAATAAGAAATCAAATTCCAGATTTCACACACAATAGGTCTAGAATGTTTGTATAATTCAAACTTCATCAAGTTCAAGCCGTGGATTTCAAAAGCCCGAGAAATACGCAAATATCAACTTTAAAATCCTCGAAATCTATCAAAGAAATTCCAGAACATACGAAGATTTCAAGCTCCATAATTCACGCATGTATCAATGACCAAATTCTAAGATGAAATCAGAGATTATCTCAGATTTAAAATCCTATTTAAACACCCATCATCACTGGCAATAAATTATCCAAGTTAGAGCAAAAATCAAGCAAAAATTCATATTGAAATAACATACCAGAGGACGGTAGTAACTTGGATCGAATCATCTCGATCAAACAATTAGGGCAAATGCAAGCACACAAATAACCATATTCAATTTCCAATTTCAGAACAGTATGGGTTGAGATTTGGGACAAGAGGAAGAAACTCTAGCTAAATCGCCTCCGCCATTTTTCCAGAAAGAAAGAGATATCAGGCCACAAGCTAAAGTGGTTAAAGCAAGATAAAGGGGTCGGCTTAGTTAATAAAGAAGCTTAGGGAATTTTATTTTAAAACTAGGGTTTTAAATTTTGTTTGTTTTTTATTTTAGAGTTTTTAATTTTATAATCATGTTTAAGGTTTTCTAGTTTGTCTGTAAAACTAAGGAGTCAAATTACGGGGTTGTAATTTGGGGAAATCTGATTTCGGGGATAGAAGTCAGTGCTGGGTTTTGAGCGTAGGATTAGTGCAACTAGAGCGAGATTGTGAGGCCTTTTGTGTAGTTCCTTGTAGAAACTTGGGGATATGTTTTGAGCATAAGGTTAGGACAAATAGGCTAGGAATTGTCGCAAGTTTACAGGTGTTGTAAGCATTGTAACAGTTGACTGATACCTAGTAGAAACATTAGGGAATGCAGTAGTAGGCAAGGTTTTGCCTAAGCTTGGTATATCTGTATGTTATTTATTTTCTACATTTACTTTGATAATTATCTGTGATTGATATTATTTAATTACTCAACAAAAACTGCAATAAACCCTATTCTCCCCCCTTCTAGAGTTAATTTAGAACCTATAAGTGGTATCAAAGCAGATATTTTTATTTTAAAATAACTTTAGAGTCATGGATTTCCCTAATGGTGAGTTTTCTAGTTGTCAATCTAGCGAGAATTTTTCCAGTATAACCCCGACTATTTTTGTTGGAACAGATTTTTAAATTGGAAATTAAAAATGGAATTTTATTTAAAATCTGTTAATACTAGATGTTGGGATATTGTTAAAAATGGATGTGATATGGTCCATAAGAATGACATTATAATTAATTCTTATGCTACACACATTTTATATTCTTATATTAAAGATGATCAATATAACCATATCTCCCATTGTTTGACTGCACAGGAAATCTGGAAAACTCTCGACGCGTTGTATGGAAGAAAAGACAACAATAGCTCAAAACCCTCGAAAGCCAACTCAAATTCAGAATTATGCTTGACTGGATTTACAAAAGATGGATCGCTTGATGACAATGATGAAGAATCAACAGATGATGAGCATGGTGAATTTCCTTTTAAAAAGTTAATTCTTCTTTGTGATAAATTAACTAAAATTGTTGAGAGTCTCAAACTGACAAATAAAATTTTAAAATGTTGAATTGTGCAATAAAAATCATGATTTGGAATTAGAACTTAAAAAGGCTAAAAAGATTGAAAACTCGAATTGCAAAAAATGTTTAGATTTGGGAAATGATTTAGTTAATCTCAATGAAAAGTTTCAAAAGCTTGAAAAGGGAATTGTGTTTCCAAAAATAAACGAAATTGAGCTAAAAACGAAAAACGATCTTTTACAAAAGTAGTTGGATAGATTTAAGAAAGTTAAAAATTCCAAACATAAAATTTAGAGAAAAAGAGTTTATTGAAAACCGAATCGATTTTGAATGAGCTTGAAATTGAAGCCGAGAAAATCAAAAATCTCAAATGCGAAAAATGCATGACTTTTCAAAAACAATTGTTTGAAATAAAAGAAAATTTCAAAACCCTTGAAAATGAAAACATGATTTTAAAAAATTACAAATCTGAAATTACTCGTATAAATCACGATTTGGGAAAAGAAATTGAAAAATTCAATGATTTTGAAAAACTTGAAATTGAAAAGCGTAAATAGTTTGAAAGTGATATTTTTGAGTCCAATGCAAAAATTAAAATGCTTAAAAACGAAAATATGGTTTTGAAACAAAATGAATTTGAAAAGAGAAAGATCACTATAAATCGTTATTCGATTTTATTGAAATAAAATAGTGATCTTAAATATAAAATTCAATGACTTGAATCAACTTTGAAAAAATTTCTAAAGGAGAAAAATCATTAAATATGTTGTTAAAAAATCAATTGTTAAGAATAAGAAAGGACTCGGTTTTGATAAATTTGATCAAATTGAAAAATGTCATTTCAATGATTTTAAAAATCCTACAAATAGCTTTAAAAAAGGTCAAATTGAAAATTTGGATTTTAATAATTTCGAAGGATTTTCAAATCATAAACGAAATGAAAACCCGTTTAAAAACAATTCAGTTAAACGTGTTTGGATCCCAAAAGATAATAAAATGAATTCGATTAAAACTAAACGAATTTGGGTTCCTAAATGCACTTGAGTGGATGGTAATGGATTGTTATATAAAAGGGCTTGCGTACCAAAATGTATGAACGGAGCTAAGAGTGATAAAATAGTCTTTGTTAGACCACTCGATACTATAAATATTTAGGCACCGAGGGAGGCTAAGGAACAACTGTGCTTAAGATAGATAAAATTCAAGTTGTTCCATATTATTGAATTATTTGGAGTTCCTTAGCCATAGATTTCAGAGTTGGAGATTCCTTGGTTCACATCGATTATAGTAAGTCAGGTATGATCTGTAAACTCGTGATTTTTATTTTCTTTTTCTTTTTTGATTTTCTTTTATGTTGATTTATACTGACATTGTCATAATATTTTGAGCATATCATGAACACTGTTTTTGGAATTTTAAAATTTGTGATGTTCTGAAAGGCTAATGAAATATCACATATCTTTGCTATTTTGAGTTTCTTCTAATTCACTTTGGAAAATATTAAAAACTGCACTCAATTCAGCGTATTATTTGAAAGCTATAATTGACTAGTTGTGATAATTTCATACTTTTTTTTAAATTGGCATGATTATATTGATTTTAAATCATTTTTGATTGATTGTTGAATTTCATGGATTATAATTCTTGGATTTGAATTCTGAATTTTTTTTCTTATGTGATTTCAAATAATTTGGCTTTGATTTGAATCATTGCCTATTTCTTATGCTTGTTAAGATACACTGAAAAATTCTCTTATAACTCTTGCTTCAAAAATGATTTTGTCCTTCTCTGATAAAGGAAATTGGTTTGTTAAAATTTATTTGAGTGACTTTGTGATTGGACAATGGGTTGGAAAATTAGTGACTAAATTTTCCTTAAATTCCATTGGCAATTTGAATTACGTATACGAATTTATTTATAAAATTGTCTAGAAGCAATCAGTCTTAGAAATATTAGAAAATTTCATATTCTATTGATTGATTTTTAAAACTAATCTTTAACTTACAATAATATTTCAAAAAATCCCTTATGAAATCGATATTTTCAATTTTAAAACTATTTTTGATTATTTATTCAAAAATTGAAATTATTGATCGATTTAAACCTTTTTTGGAACTCATCAAAATTATAAATAGATTTGTGAAATTGTGATGAGTTGTGACTATGATATATTTCATAACAAGAGAAAATACTATTTAAATTCTCATGATGATTGGACAAATTTTATAATAATTTTGGATTAGTGCTTATTTCACGATCATCTTATATTTCTATCATATTTCTATCACTCAGCATGGTTTTATATAATGTGGGGAGTATAAATTATATTTGGTAATAAGGAAAATTTTGATGAAATTATTAAATAAATAAATAATTATCCTTGGTATTCTCTCTCATTTAAAAGTCCTCGCTATTATGCATGGGTTAATCACCTTAATCTCTATGTGCTTCCATTCTCATTTAAAAGTCCTTGTGGTTTTGCATAGATGAAACTCATAAGAGAGGATAAAATTTAAGTTACTATTAACCCCATTTAAAAGTCCTAGCGGTTATGCATGGCTACGAAGTGCTTAAATAATTCTAAATTATTTCATGCTTAAATTTGAAATCTATTTGAAAATTATTGAAATCATAATCCTATATTTGAAATGTAAAAATTATCCTCATTTTATAAAATCAATCGTAAATCCATCATTCTGAAAAGTGAAATACACTTCTAATTTGAAGAATATTATGATTTTTGTTTGATTAAATGAGATTTACGATATATATTTTCCCTCTTGAATTGAATATATATATTTTAAGTCTATGTTCATCATTGTTTCAATGACTATTATTCTTTTGATGATAACAAAAGGGGGAGAATGGTTAAGATTTTGATTGATGTGTGCATAATTCAAGAATATTTTAATATTGGAAATTCAATTAAGTTTTTAATCACTCATATATGCACATATATAGGGGGAGTTCAGTTGTAGGGAGAGCACACAAATTGAGGGAGTAATATATTTCATGTTCAAGCACATTTAACACATTCAAAATCTTGTATATGTTTGACATCATCAAAACAGGGAGATTATTAAGTACAACAATGTGTTGTATGAGTTTTTGTTTGATGATAACAAACATATGATATTATTTAAATGTGCTTTTAATTATGCTATTTTATATTACATCGTTTCATAGAAATAAATATTGGTTGAATAATATACTACTATACACAATTGAATATATTCGCATTATATTTATTCAATTAAATATTTTATTGGCTAATTCTATTCATACACCTATAATTCCTTAACATACACCGTAAAATGAAATAAAATAGCATACACCAAAAATTTCTTTTCATACACCATGTCTTTCACAAAATTACCCTTTTATATTTTTATCACATTTTCTCCCTTTAACCTTAAAACTAAATTACATAAAACTAGGAATCGTTGCAATATATTTACCTAAAACTTAAAAAAAACTTTTATTTCTACACTACTATCTTAAAATATTTAATTGTTTTATTTTTAAATCACTTTTAATTTTAGATGATGGAAATTTGAACTTATTTTTTTGAATATTAGAAAGTTAAAATAGTTAAATTTTGGTGTTAAATTAAAACATGATTAGATGTGAATGAAAGATTGAAGAATTTAGTACTCTGTATAACATTAATTTTAGTAGTTAGTTTTAAATTAACTATATATAAATGTTGCTTGTAACGATATGAATATATTTTAATCCTCAAAAGAAATATAAAATTAATTTAACTAGTGATATAAATTAATTTATAATATACTAACTTGACAAGATAAATTATATTGAATATACATAATGCAAACAAGGGAGAATTTTATATATTTTCATTCTTTAATATTGATTCCTTTTTAATAAGGTCATTTTGGTCTGAAATTTTATTTAAAATCACATGGTGTAGGTAAAGCAATTTGCAGTGTTTGAATAGAATTTGCCTATTTTATTTCAACATCTGAAATAGTACAACATTCAGACTCCACTATTATATATTCACAGTTACAATATTTTACATGAAATTGTACTACTGAATTAATTTGATTACGATAGACAATTTGATTTGAACACAATAAAATGATATTTTATTTCAATCAAATTTGTCTATTACAAATATCAGTACAATTTTATCATTCTGTAGAATTGTCTCTCACTAAAACTCTCATCACTCAGTACATTCATTTCCTCTCTACATATTCACTCATTTACATATTTACAGACACTGACACATATACTTGTCTTCATGTGCTCCAAATCTAGTCCAGTCATCTTCATACCTGTCACAGAAACACACACAGTAAACTGGAACAAAAACAGAATTGAATACAAGCAAATATAAATTTATTTTAAATTTTATTTGCTTCAGAATTTTTGGTGTGTTTCTCATCATTTTTCTAGACTTGGTATGATATATATATATATATATCTGAAGTCTAGACCACTTGTAATATTCACAGTGAAACACTGTAAATACTACAGGGCAGACTGTATACTCTAATGCCCATATATAAGCTCCGCACAACTACACTGGTTTGTTGATCAGAACCCACATTATAAACAGTTGATTTTGAACAGCCCTAACACAAGGTAATAGGTCTGCTGATTACAAAAATCCATGTTTGTCATCTGGATAGCCCACAAATATAAAAATCATACATGCACGATACATGTATATACTCACTTGTGTATGTATATAAACATATATTTGTGCAAAAGCAAAATAGGTGCAACCAACAACAAAGTCAAAGTATACCAATTGCAACATGAATCATAGCTACCGCAATGTCGACACAACACAAATTTTAATGTAACCAAGTAGATGTTTTAAGAGGAAAACACAAGTTCGAGCTTAGGTAGACATGGCCAAAACAACACATACACAACACAGTTTGAAACAGGGGTGCATCATTCAAAACAGTGCAGACTTCAAGCAACATAAAAAACAGTGCACAAAAAGGTTTCCAGGTTCACATGCATACTCAATCAAGCCAGGATCAACACATTTTAACATGGGTGCATTTTTTAGAGGTCCCTATTAAGTTTCAAAATATAAAAAAAAACCCGGTCGTAAACTTATTGTAGATTAGGTCCCTATTTTCTGAAAAATCATCAAAAAAATATAAAAAAATCACGTAAATTCGTATTTAAATAAAACATGTAAACACTAAAAAATTCAGAACAAAAAACCATCAAAGGAGGCATCAAAAAAAAAAAAAAAAAAAAAAAAAAAAAACGAAATTTCCAGTTAAATGCATAATAGTATGCACATTTATCATTTTCCTGCATACATCCGTGCATATTTTTCACTACATACATCTTCGTTGATTTTTATTCATACAAAAACATGCTTACATGTGTGCAAATATACCCAATATTTGCACACATTTATGCAGGTTTAGTTTCAAATTTTCAAACCGAACACAGCTTACGGAAAAGTTGCATACATATATGCAATTATCAGTAATAATTGCATAAATGTATGCAACTATTTTTTTATTTCCGTAGAATCCTGAAATTATTTCCATATTTTAGATATTTTTTTTATGAAGGAACGCACTTTTTTTAAAATAAAAATAAAAAAAGGCGGAAGTAATAAAATAAGGGGCGGGTTTAAATTTTTCAAATCTTTTTTTTTATATATAAATTAGGTCCCTACTTTTAACCAGCGTGTTATCCTATAAAAATGTTGCACACATGTGTGCATTTTTTCGAGAAATTTGCACATTTGGATGCAAATAAAAATGAACTGAAAAATTAAGTTAAATCTATCTGCTGGAAGAACTGCAATAATTGCATATATGCATGCAATAAAATCAAAAAGGTGCATAATATTATGCATTTAACTGTAGTTTTTTCTGTTTTTTTGCCGTTTTCTTCTTTTTGACATTATTTTTGTTGTTTTTTAAACTGAATTTTTTGTATAATGCATAATTTATTTTATTACCAATTTACGATTTTTTTTTTTTATATTATTATTTTATAAGTTTTGAAAACAGGGACCTAATTTATATTAAGTTTATGACCGGATGTGAGCCTAATTAAGTTTCAAAATAGGGACGTGAGCCTAATATTCACTTTTAACATTGGTGCAATTAGTCTGAACATAGTCGAGTATAACGGAGTCAACAAAGACAAGGCTGCAAAAATGCTATATATTCAAGTACTCAATTAAAAGCATGCCAACTTTAACTACAACATAATCTGGACACATGCAAGTGTATATATGGCAGCATAATCAAAACCATACAGCAGTATACAAGACAATGGAGCAGCTTAACCCAAGATAAAAGCTTGAATGAAGTAAGCCATTTTCATGTGCGACAAGGTCAAAACTGCATATGGTTGCATGTACAAGAACCAGAAATTATGGGTATCAACTAACCATAAAAGCCATGCAGCAGTTTTAATAAGAACCCAAAATTACAAGTGCAATATTTGTTATTTTCAAAAGCATACAGGAGCAAAACAGTTCAGATAGTTCAAGTGAACTAAGGCACAACCAAGTGGTAGTTACTGTTCTAATCAAAGTCAAGGCTAACCGAAGATGCAGTATCAGCTCTTATCAGTATCCTATCAGTTATTGCATACAAAGATTCAAGTAAATAATTCTAAGTGTAGTAAGCCATAGGAGATCTGTTCAAATCAGGAAAGTTCAAAGTATCATAGCATCAGTTCTTATTTTTCTGCAAAACAAAATCAGGAGAGTATCAGCACTTATCAAATTAAAAGCATTTGTTTATATCAGTTTAAGTAGTAATATTGGAAAAAGTCAAGCCGGAAATAAGCAATCAAATTCCATATTTCACATACAATAGGTCCAGAATGTTTGAATATTTCAAACTTCATCAAGTTCAAGCCATGGATTTCAAAAGCCTAAGAAATACACACAAATATCAACTATAAAATCCTCAAAATCAATCAAAGAAATTCCAGAACATACGAACATTTCAAGCCCCAAAATTCATGCATATATCAAAGACCAAATTCTAAGATTAAATCAGAGATTATCTCGGATTTAAAATCCTATTCAAATACATGTCATCATTGGCAATAAATTATCCATGTTCGAGCAAAAATCAAGCAAAAAATCATATTGAAATAACATATCAGAGAACGGAAGTAACTTGGATCGAATCATCTCAACTCGATCAAACAATTAGGGCAAACGCGAGCATATAGAGAACCAGATTCAATTTCCAAATTCATAATAGTAGGGGTCGAGATTTGGGACAAGAGGAAGAAACCCTTGCTAAATCGCCTCCGCCATTTTTCTAGAAAGAAAGAGATATCAGGCCACAAACTAAAGTGGTTAAAGCAAGAGAAATGGGGTAAGCTTAGTTAATAAAGAAGCTTAGGGCATCTTAATTTAAAACTAGGGTTTTAAATTTTTTTTTATATAGTTTTTAATTTTATAATCGTGTTTAATGTTTTCTAGTTTCTCCGTAAAACTAGAGAGACAAATTACGGGGCTGTAATTCGGAGAAATCTGATTTCGAGGATAAAAGTCAGTGCAGGGTTTTGAGCGTAGGATTAGTGCAACTAGAGCAAGATTGTGAGGCCTTTTTTGTAGCTTCTAGTAGAAACTTGGTGATAATTTTTGAGCGTAGGATTAGGACAAATAGGCTAGGAATTGTCGCAAATTTACAGGTGTTGTAAGCGTTGTAATAGTTGACTAATACCTAGTAGAAACCTTGGGGAATGTAGTAGTAGGCAGGGTTTTGCCGAAGCTGGGTATAGCTATGTGTTATTTATTTTCCGCATTTTACCTGATTATTATCTGTGATTGATATTATTAATTACTCAGCAAAAACTGCAATAAACCCTATTCACCCCCTCTAGGATTAATTTAGATTCTACAAAAATGTGTTTAGTAATGTGTTTGATACAATTTTAAATGTTATTGGGAAAACGAAGGATGATTTGAAATCAAGACGTTATATAAAAGTAATACATAATTGTAACACTCCTAAGTCCCACATCGTGGAAGCCTGTGTGAAGTGGGTACTTATATAGTAGAGCCCATCTCTTACTAATGCCGAGGCCTTTTGAGGAACAAAACCCCACACCTATATGGTGGCTAAGTTGGGGACAATATCTTGCGTGAACGAAGGTGCGGGTTGTTACAGTGGTATCAGAGTCAATACCCAGCCGGAATTGTGGCTCCTGTGTGGAACACAGTGCTTGGGGGAGGTGTTTGTAAGCCAACGGGGACGTTGGGCTCTGTAGGAGGGGAGAATGTAACACTCTTAAGTCTCACATCGTGTAAGCCTGTGTAAAGTGGGTACTTATATCGTAGAGCCCATCTCTTACTAACGTCAAGGCCTTTTGAGGAACAAAACCCCACACCTTTACGGTGGCTAAGTTGGGGACAATATCGTGCATGAATGGAGGTGCGGGTTGTTACAATAATTGTCATGAGCTTCATATAAAGCCAAATGACACAAAAAAATCAAAAGCGCGCTATGAGCTAGACAATAATCAATTTAAAGTACTTTTAAAATGGGTGGAAGGATTAAGATTACTGGATGGTATATCTTCTAATCTTCGTAGATTGGTAAGCTGTTTTTTAAATAAAGGCAAGGTTTACATTTAATGGACAAAATGTTCCCAATGAACAAGCTTACCAAGTAGATATCGAACAAAACAAAGGAATAATAATAACTGACGGTTAAACCGAATTTGGACCTCTAAACGATGAATTAAATGCGTTGGTCGAAGCATTTAAGACTATAGAGAAACAAAATACAGAGAATGAAACAGAGTCTGAATCTGAAAGTGTCAAGGACTTATCAATAATCTACATTTTGAGAAGGTAATTTTATGTTTTTTTCCTTATACAGTTTTCATTAAAAATGATATGCTATGCTAATATGACATGTATCACATAGTCCTTTTATGTTCTGCCATAATGTATGTTTTGCATAGTCCTTTTGTGTTCTGCCATAATGTATGTTTGTAATAGGTGTTATATATATGTCATTACATAGACGTACCTCTTATCATTCTGGTTCTCTCTCTTTCTCTCAGAAAGGGACTATTCCTCCTCCAGTAGGTGGTGATGGCAGTGGTTAACTATAGGAGCTAGCGCATCCTGTGGTGTGGTTGCAACCTAAAGCCAATGGAGGTAAGTATTACGCTAAAAAAATTAAATTTCATTTCTGTAACCCATTATATATATAGTAGTCATGAAATATTAAATGTTTTCTTTTCTATTTAACATAGTGGTTTTGAGCTAGAGTCTTCTATCATACTTCTTGGTATCTCAGGATATAAGTCGCATGACGACATGTTGGCCGAAGTGGTCGAAGATTATAGAAAATGTGAAAGAGACTATTTTCCAAGACTTCTCAGTATGTGTGAATTTACAAAATCATGATATATCAATTATTACATTATGTAGTCATGCACACTGATTTGTTGTATATCTTACTTCCTAGGTTTAATTATCAATTCGTGTATATAAGGAACATTTTGTAGGACACTGCCATGTTATTTATAGAACACTTTATACATTGTTATGTTATATATAGAACAATTTATATAATGTTATATTATTTATAAAAACTGCCATGTTTATAAGGAACATGTTATATCACTATAAGAAATTTGCCCATTCACAACGTTGAAAAAACTCTATGATAGCCTTTAAAAACATTTTGATGAACGATGTCCACCAACAAGTTGTTATAGGTCATGGAAATATCACAACATATACCAAAATGTTGTAGAAAATTGACATACTACATCGTTTTAAATGGTGTAGTCCTTATGTCTGTACAGCGTTTTATATTGCTTCGAAAATGTTGCCATCTTCCCTTTTCTACAACGTTTTGTCACATATCAAAGCGTTTACAGAAATTCACATGTTCTTTATTCTACCGCATTTTGCCACATGTCACAACATTTTTTTACATCTATCACAACATTTACATATCGTTGTATCAAAATATTCATACATTAGGGCCGTCAATTTCTAACACGACCCAAACCACGACTCGTAACCCGCACGGGAAAAATTCGACCCGACCCTTTTATAAACGGGTCAATTTTGGGTCAACCCGCTCTAATCCATTTAATAAACGGGTGGGTTTCGGATTAACCCATGAACACGTTTTTGACCCGCTATGACCCGTTTAATATAGATTATATTTTTATTCATCATATGGAATGTGCAATTATACATACATGGATCGAGCTGAGCTTGTTAGGCGTATTGCTTTTACTTTTATTTACTATCTTTGTGAATTCTGCGTACAAACACAATTACGGATTACCCTAGTTTACACTTTACACCAAGCCGCCACTACGTTAAATGTTGTAATATGTATGATGTCGTTTGTATTGTATTATCTTATGTCAAGTGTATGCATTGATGTTGCTGGATGCTCATGTGAAATGTGGATTTGAATGCTCATGTATTGTATCTTATGTTTATATTTTGCTAAATGCATTTCCAAAATGCGGGTTGTTTTTAAGAATACATTTAAGTAAACGGGTTTATGGGTTCATGGGTCAACCTGTTTAACCCGACCCGACTCGACTCGACCTATTTAAATAAACGGGTTACACGTGTCGGGTCAGCTCAACTCGTTTATAAACGGGTTGGGTTTGGGTTGAGGAAATATGACCCGTTTAATAAACAGGTTGTCCCGACCCATTTAAGAATTGACCCGAACCCGAGTTAACCCGACCTGAACCCGAGTTAACCCGACCCGAACCCGACCCGAACCTGACCTGAACCCGACCCGATACAACCAATTGACAACCCTAATGCATATACATATCACCAGCATATAAATATATATCAACCAACTAATATCAATAACATGTTCGAATCAAATACAAATGCTATCATATAAACACATACCTGTTAATCATTTACAAAAATTATATAACACAATATTCATATACAAAGACATCATCAATAAACCAACTTTACATAATTTCCATAAAAAAAAATAACAAGTAAATTTACACAGTATGCATCGGACAAAGTCACGATATCTATAAATAAAATCAAATATCCACAAAACAAGTTTGCGTTGAATACCAACAAAATTAACAACTAAAAGTTACCGCTTTCTCCATAATCAGCGGTCACTAAAATCTATTTGTGCCAAAGGTACCACTGCAATCCTTCAATAACCTTCTATCATTATATATGCCATTACTATAAAACAGCTATTATGCCTGTGCATCAAATTTGACACACGGTCAAGGTACATATACTGTTGAATAATAGCTACAGTGTTCAAATTAAGTGACGTACAATGTTGTTAATTTCGATGTTTCCCATTATTTCCAAAGATTGACCAAATATTACCAATGATTCAATCATATTTAGTTTCTTGAACAATTTTTTTAAACAACTAATGTGATATTGTGTTACATCAGAGTGTAATTCACGTAGATCATGAAGAGCACAATCAGGAAGGAATATCGCTTTTAAGATTAAGTGTAATTATATCAGAGTGTAATTCACCTACTTATTAATACCAAACTCAAAACCGATAAATATAATTTAAAGTTACTCATAATAGACTAACCTATTATCATCAAGTCAATTACTATCCTGTAGTAATCCTCTCAGTTACAGAAAAAACTGGAAGAAAACAACAACAAATTATAAATTTTTACAAGGAAAACAACAACAAACGTCGATAGAAGGAAAACTAGAAACAACAGCAAATTTCAAATGTATAAACCTATTTTCAAACTCTGACCTTGTTCAGATGACTGAAAATAAGTTTCAAACGTCTGAAATGGATTTCATCCAACACCCTGAGACCATTTCAGGCATCTGAAAATGTTCTCGGGCAATTCTTATGCCTGATTCAGATGTTTGAAATTTATTTCATACGTTTGACTGCTCTGATATTTTTTTCCACATCAAACTCACTATAAAACCCTGTAGACCACAAACAAACCACAAATTCTCACTATCAATCCTTTCCTCATAAATTCTAACATAGGTGTTATATGTCAGATAAAATGTCATTTTAAATAAATAAAATAATAATTTACAAGTTGATATATTCAGCTGGAAAAGAAAAAAATTGAAAAAATAATATACCTGCATGCTTGTTAAATATGTTGATGCTCATACTGTGAATGTCCCAATTGTTCCAAGGTTTTATGTCAAAAAAATTGCACCATCAAATATGGAACTGACTTCATACGTTGTTCATGCTGAAGAGTTTCTTGTATCGCTTGCCGAGAGCATTCTTTGGTTCTGTCAGCACCTGAGACAAGTAGCGGCATAGTGAATAACCAAATAATTTGTACGTTGTATTAATAATGATTAACATCGAACTAATAACATATTAATAATTTCACGAATTAAGCGAAATATATGTTCAAATTTGGAAATGATAAAGTTAGGTATTCATGCCAAACTGTATAAGTGCCAACAATGGTATAACAATACATATGCAATTATGATGACAGAATGTAGCATCAATTTAAGATATAAAATAAAATATAAGATGAATGGTAATATAAATCAATAGTAGAATATATAAACTATAAATCATACATTTCGAAGAGTGATCTTTAGGCTGGTTGGAGATGCCTTCTTTAGTGACTCAGTTGCTTCTATTACCCACTTAAAAATGTAGAAATGCAAAAAGATGAGAAAATTTTCTCCCATGGGACATGATGGAAGAAAATGAAAAAAATACCTTATGAAAATTAAAGATCAACTCCAACTTGCATACCTGAAAAACATATGTCAACCTCTCCAATAGATATACCAATCAACATGATTAAATGTAGAATAATCTTACACTGCCAAAGTAGCAGTCTAATATCTCGACATAGTGGTGAATGATTTGAAGCATTTCCAACTCATTATCATCTGCATCAATTCACATGCAAAAATAAAGGCTGGCATATTTGCATAAAGTATTTCATTAATTTATCTACATTATTATACGAGTATGAACAACAGAAAGCTTAACAAAATCTGAAAGCACAGGGTGGTAATATTAAGTCCTTTACAAACTGATACCGTCTTTATACAACCTTAAACCCCTCCATTCTGAAAGCAAGGTGGTAATATTAAGTCATAATCACATGATCGACGGACACAAGAAAACTGAAGTATATAAAAGTTTACAACTTGTAACAAAGAAGCACTAAACTGAGTATGAACAAGTCATAGATGTGAGCGCAAAGAAGCACTATAGTTTACAATTTGTAACATCAAATTTGGAAATAAAGCACAACAAAATTCAGGGATTATTTGAGCTTTTTAGAACAACCATTAATTTTGAAAGATGATATACGCATAATCTGTCTTCAGTTGTTCATTCTCAGTCCCCAGGGATATGATGATATATGCATATACAGGAATACGATGATTTATGGGCAAAAGATCTTATGTACACGCGAACTTTGAACATTCTGAAGTAATGAGATTAACAAATTAGAGTGAAAAAATAATAATATCAAGAGTCATGTTTGCTATTTAATTTAATGAAAAGGTTGCAGAAAATAAACATGGTTTCATCCAAGGAAAACAAAATTTAGCCAGCAAAGGATGATCAAGGAGTCAACCGAGTTAAGAACTGATAGGAAAACAAAATTTTCTTACATAGGATGCCTACAGGTGACATCGCTTTCTACAAGCATGAAAAAATTATAAATAATTTTTTAGCCATTCAAACTTTCATTTTAAAAAAAATAATAGAAATTAAAAGAATTCATTTTGAAGAGGAAAAATGAAAGTAAGCTTCCATATTGTCTATTTGGCTCTTGCATTATACTTGTACATCATTAATCCAAACAGTCTTGCTGGAACCTTATGAGCACGCTTAGACCTATTGACAGCAAGGTCATGAAGCGAAGTAGAGAGAAAGTGTAACAACCCGCTCATTCGAAGATTTTAGATTTAGATATTTTATCTAAATATATCATCATATCTTATGTGTTACTGAAAATGTCGTTTTTCACAAATGATAAAATTAGGATTCAGGGCCACTTCCATGGAGTCCGGATCATCGTTTACAACCTTTTTGACTATAAGCATCGATATGTTTCGAGTTCGTGAAAATTGTCACCTTGGCTAGGGCTTGGTTGAGCTAACCTAGCTCATCATATAACCCTCAATAGTTCCCTCCTCTTCATTCATTCATTCCAACACTTAGAGAGAAATAAAAATGGAGAGTGGAAAGGGAAATAGAAATTCCCTAAGCTAGGGCCTTCAATCTAGAGCTCAATTCTTGTGCAAATCCAATTCTATGACATGGGTAAGCTCTCTACTCTCCCTCTCTACCTTTCTATCCTCTCAATTTCAGATTTTTATGATGTTCTAACATCCATGAGTTTGTATGTGGGTTTATATGGCGATTAGAGAGGAGTGATTGAAGAAAGAAAGCTTCTTTGCTTGGATTTGTGCTTGTTCTTCCTTGTTGGAGCTTGTTCTGGTCATCCAAGAGCCAAAGGTGAGTTCTTTGATGAACTCACATCTATGCCTCAAGATTGTATGCTTGTAAAGTGTAATTTAGGCCCATTTCATGTTGAATTGGTTAGGAGAGTTTACACTTTCCGGTTTATTAGTTTGAATTTCATTTGAAGTATAAATTATGACATATGTTATTCATACGACCTAATGCATATGCTAAGAGTTGATTTGGTGATGTCGTGAAGCTCCGTTGTCCCCTGACAAAGTTCTAAGACATCACAATTCACTTATATCGGATTTATTCGTTTTGGTTTGGAAATTTGGTACGTTTAGAACCTATAATCGAATTCTTTGCATTCGAGCTTTGCGAGTCGATATGGTGGATCAGAGAGGTCTCATTGATGTCCCAAGGAAGTCATGAGCCTTAACGATCGACGACGGACGCTCACGGGGGATGAATCCCCCTTGGTTTGGCCTGGGCAACTGCCTAGGCCTAAATCGGTCGACTGGTCAGAAATGAGGTGGTCGACCGGTTCTGCTTCTTGGCAAAAATGGTCGACCGCCCGTATTGACCGATCGACCGGTCACCCAGAACCTGGGCTATTTTGCCTAGGTCCAACCCAATTACGGTTGTGTGCCTCCACACACGATCACGTTGGTTTCTGGACTCCTCCTTGGCTCTTCTGTGCAAGTCGACGGTCTTCGAATTCACCGAAGATCATTGTAAAGCCGTGCGCTCCTTTTTGGTATATCGAATTTATTCGATACTCTTGTTAAGATGATTTACGCCATTAAAACATGAATTATCGACTCGATATCCTTCGAGCCTATTCCAATGTTGTTTAAAACCTTCGGGTGCTAGTTTGGGATCTCGACTCATTCGTCGATCGAAATTACAGTCGTTATCCCTTTAATTTCCTGTATGTTGTTGTAATGTGAATTACGCATTAGCGATCACCTTGGTGATCGCTTTTTGATCTGCAGCACTTGATTTTGTGTCTTTATTTCCTGTTGCTCCAGGGTGATTTCTAACTGCTTCTTAACGTTATTGGTTTCACTAACGAGCTATATGTATATTCGATTTATCGAATTTACATCTGATGATTTATGATTTGGATTTATGTCATTATGACGCGAATCCCCTTAATCGATTTGCCTTGCCAATCGTACTATTGTTTATTGCCACTTTGAAATTATATAAAGAGGTTTTATGTTATTTAGTAGATATCAAATTCTTGTACTAAAATGGTTTCCAATACGAAGCTAATTTACGAGATCGTTTTATGAACCTTCTTCAAATCTACTAGTATGTATTTTATAAACCTTTTATAGTTCATATGAGAAATCTAATTAAATGTCTTAGTAAAATCTAGGACTATGAACCCTTGCTTTTGCTTCGATGGTTAATTCTTGGACTCGTACGATCGAAAACCGTGGCAATGCTCCTTCTATGATTTTCTCTATTTTGAATAGGAACCAATTATGGGATCGTAAATATTCGAGAATAACATATGGTTATGGGAAATGTTGCTATTTCCTTATATTTACTAGCTCGGAGTAATTTCTACTCACTGGATCAATGCGGTCCATTTATGACTTGTGTTTTGTGGTCCTTGATCGCCCTAGTGGGATTTATGATTCTTGGATTTCACTTCTGGGACTTCGGTCCAACCTTTATGATTTATGTTTTGTGGTCCTTGATCGCCCTAGTGGGATTTACGATTCTTGGATTTCACATCTGGGACTTCGGTCCAACCTTTATGATTTATGTTTTTATGGTCCTCGATCGCCTGAGTGGGATTTACGATTCTTGGATTTCACTCTCCGGGGCCACGACCCGGCTTCGTGGGGAGCTTCGGCTCAAACAAATAGGTTCGCTACATAGAGATCATTTCTCATCTATGAACAGACCTGCCCCCTCTTTATGATGTTTTCCAGAGATTTCATGATTTATGTGTTTTCACTCTTTCAGGATCACGACCTAACTTCGTGGGGAGCTTCGGCTCAAACCTATGGGTTCGCTACCTAGAGATCGTATCTCATCTATGAACAGGTCTGCCCCTTTATGATGTTTTCTGGATTTCGAGTGATTTCTGGATTCTTGATTACTTTGACGTGATGTGCATTAATTTGAGAAATGATTTATGATTCATGATTTACTTTAACACGATGGTCATCAATTTGATGTGTATTTGGCATTCCACTGTCATTCATGTGTTTAGTTTATTTGGCATTCCGTTATCATTCATGTGTTTAGTTTATTTGGCATTCTGCTGTCATTTCCTGTTGTATGCTATTATTTGAATGTTGCATTTTATATTAGCTAGGAGATTATTTAGAGATATTTGTGTGCTGACATTCCATTGTCATTTCCTGATTGTGTCGACATGCCATGTTCTTGTCATCCTGTGTTATATTTCTTGTTATCTCAGTTTATTTGATAAGTACAGCTAGACTGATCCGTTTATTGTTTATTTCCTTATAAATAATACTTGGGTCAGGCCGAGTCATTTTAGGTACTCCTCTGGGACTCATCGCAGGATTGATCTTCCGCTTTCAGCTTGCTACTCTATCTCCGCAGCTTTATGTACTGTTGTACCTATGACATTATCTATCATTCTGTTCATATTCTATTATTTGGGTCATGGTACATGTATCTATTCTTTTGGGTTTAGTGGAGCTTTGTTGACCACTAGCTTATTGTACACATTCTTGGTTTATTCATATCTATTTCGCCTTTTTGATATGATTATTTAGTGTCTGGCTTTGAGATATACCATATTTATATTATTGTTGCTATCTATTTTATACTGCTTTCCGGATTGCATATAGCCGTTGTGTAGTTACCCTATGTGCTGAATGGTCATGTCGAAATTTTAATCGGTATCAGAATTCGATGTGCATTCCTCACATGGAGTAATCATACAATCGGTCACCCTTCACAAACCTCATTCTCCGTTATGGTCTATGACATTTCTCTGAAATGAACTGGACGATAGTGGGTATAGAGGCGGAGCGTTACAGTTTGTATTAGAGACACTTTCCGGAATAGTGTAAAGTAGTATGACGATGGTATTGTCTTAAGCCTCTCTTGGGAATCATGATTTAGGGTTTTAGTTAGAGTCTTAAGACCCGTCATAGCTTATCTTCCTATACGATTCCATTTTGATTGAATTCGCATCGTTTGAATTCAACTTGGGACAAACTTTGTCTTCCTTCTTTTTCCTTAAAGAAGCGAAATAGTTGGTCGCGGCTGTGCAAGTGCCGGTTCACCCAGTGTACCTCCTACGAGAGGGGTGATTATGTCTCAAGTGGCCTATTCTTAGTCTTTTAGAATAGTTATCGACTTGACTCCTTTGGGTTGATTTCCATAGTCCATCTAGGGCTCGTGTCCTTAGTGGTGCTTCTGTTTCATTCTTTGACTCGAGTTGCCAATCGATGTCTGTTTGGCCTATTGTGTATAACAATTATCTTGTTGATCATTAATGATCCTTGAAGTTGATTAATCATTGGATATTTTTCTCGTGCGTAGTTACGCACGTCATGAGTGCCTTTGATCCTGATGTTTCTTGATTTCTAGTTAAGATTGTTTCGTATGTCGTTATGTACCTAACATGGTCTATTGATCAGTTGTCGATCGGTATGGAGATACCATGTCGTTGTGACTAAATCTACTCCCTTGTTGTCAGCTATGTAGTTCTAGTTTGGTGTGAGATCACCAAGCCTTCGGGCTAAAACAACTCATTTGTTACCTCGTTGGGCCGGTGTGAGTTACCAAGCATTTGTGCTAAATTAACTCAACGAATGCGCAACGATACATTTGTGTTACCTCGTTGCGTTCCAAACTCAAGACCAAGAATGAGGGAAAGCATCCCGCTTCTTGTGATCCCTATTCTTGGGTCAGGGTACATGTCATTGATTCCTTAATGTCATTTACCTTGTTCAGAGATTATTTTATTTATGTTCTTTTGATATACGTCGACCGTGTTCTTTGTTATCAAAAGATATCAATTGTGTTTTATTCGTAAGTTGATAAAGGAATTTTATTTCCTTTATGCCATTTCGAATGATTTATTGAATTTTTATATTTTTGCGAGATCTGCGTGAACGTTAGAAATTGTGAGGACTTTCTTGTGTTAACTTGTCCATCGGGTGCATTAAAGATCTCAAACAAGATATGGGACGCCATGTTGAAGTTCGGAATTCCTAAACACCATTATGTGACAACCCGACATTTGAAATGATCCCTAAAATTTAATTAACCTTTTTTAAGTTAGTCAAAATAATAATATTTTGGATTTTTGCGATTTTTCGTAATCGTTTGTTATCTTTCTAGATAATTTATTTCTAGATTTCCTTGAAGCAATTTCAAGAATTTGAGTGGTTCAAGATTTTTAATTAGAAATTATCTTGAATCTTTTCTTTGAATAAATTAAATAACTCCAGGAACAACCCAAAGAGTTATTCATTTATGTCTCTTGTTGCTGGATTTCAGATATTTGATTTTCGGGAATTCTTAGTGATTGAGAATCTCGTCTAATTCTTAATCCTTATTTTGATTTGCTAAAGAGAATTTAGTATTCTTGTGATTCCATAGGTCTTCTTATTTTCTCTAGTGAACGATCACTCAAGAGAATGGGAGTTCCCGTTGGGGAGGGAAATTTGAGTTTTTGCGATCCACGGCAAACTCAATAATTCCTTTCTTTGAATCTATGATCTAGTCGATCATCCGGAAGTGCTATAGTCAATTCACTTATGGACTTAGCCTTGCGTTGGTCTTAGAAATGAATATCGAAAGGATGAGCTCTTTTGATATTCCTCCTTTGTTTGTTTGAATCATTTGGATTGACAATTGTCTCTGCACGTTTGTTAACCCTTGTCAATCAAATCTTTGGGGATTATGACCTCTTTGGTTTAATCTCATCTTGTTAGAGGAATTGTCTATTGCTTCTTTGATTAATTGTTGATGTTTCTGCGATTTGAGATTTTTGGCGGAAAATTATCTTGAATCATGTTGTTTCGAAGTGATAAGTTGTGTACTACTTATCCATTATCTTCTCGATGTTTATGGTTTTCTAAAATCGATACTCAAGTTTCTGAATATTGGGAATTTCGTATAATTCCTAATGATTCTTCCTTATGGTCACTAAATGAGATTTAGTACCTAGTTAGAAATCGATTTCTCCAAATAGTTCACTAGTATTCCGTTACCAATATTTGTTATCGATTTCTAGTTCATTGGTATTTCGCTACCAATATTTGATTATCGACTTGTAGTTCATCGGTATTCCATTACCAATATTTGTTTATCAGTTTCTAGTTGGTTGGTATTTCGTTACCAACCTTGAATCATTGATATTAAAATTGATTATTCCTTCGAAAATTGCTTTCCTTAGCTAAATTCTTTGGAATCTTTGTGTTGTGCTTTTGTTGGTGTCAGCCACCTTATCCCAGGACTAAAGCTCTGGGGTTCGATGTTCGCTACATCGTCGTGATTGAGTTTGGGGATGGATTAGTCAACCATCGTAAATTCCTATCTCATATCCTAAGAGAAATATCTGCTATTGATATCTCGCGTCTGTAGGACGCTGTCCCATTGCTTCTTGAAATTCCAAATTAGATTCGCTTGGGTTTTGTACATTCTATCGATTCTCATTCCCTTGAGAATCATACGAAGAAAGGCAAGTATATTTGAATTCATAGCGCTTATGAATTTTTCTGGAATTATTTTACCCGTTTGGGATTACTACCTTCATGGGTAATGGAGTTCGAGATTGAACTCTAGCTTTCATGATCTTGCAAGACGAAATTGGGATCTCACCTAGCCGTTGGTGTGATCTTTCGATTTCGTGTTGGTTCTTGTGGTACCACTCCATGGTATTGTTTTTGGTTGTTACTTACTACTTCATTCTTAAGGAATTGCGGGGACGCAATTCTTTTAAGGGGGGAAGTTTGTAACAACCCGCTCATTCAACGATTTTAGATTTAGATATTTTATCTAACTATATCATCATATCTTTTGTGTCAATGAAAATGTCGTTTTTCACAAATGATAAAATTAGGATTCGGGACCACTTCCATTGAGTTCAGATCATCGTTTACGACCTTTTTGACTATAAGCATCGATATGTTTCGAGTTCGTGAAAATTGGCACCTTTGCTAGGGCTTAGTTGAGCTAACCTAGCTCATCATATAACCCTCAATAGCTCCCTCCTCTTCATTCATTCATTCCAACACTTAGAGAGAAATAAAAATGGAGAGTGGAAAGGGAAATAGAAATTCCCTAATCTAGGGCCTACAATCTAAAGCTCAATTCTTATGCAAGTCCAATTCTATGACATGGGTAAGCTCTCTACTCTCCCTCTCTACCTTTCTCTCCTCTCAATTTAGGATTTTTATTATGTTCTAACATCCATGAGTTTGTATGTGGGTTTATATGGCAATTAGAGAGGAGTGATTGAAGAAAGAAAGCTTCTTTGCATGGATTTGTGCTTGTTCTTCCATGTTGGAGCTTGTTCAGGTCATTCAAGAGCCAAAGGTGAGTTCTTTGATGAACTCACATCTATGCCTCAAGCCTGTGTGCTTGTAAAGTGTAATTAAGGACCATTTCATGTTGCATTTGCTTGTTGAATTGGTTAGGAGAGTTTATACTTTCCGGTTTATTAGTTTGAATTTCATTTGAAGTATAAATTATGACATATGTTATTCATACGGCCTAATGCATATGCTAAGAGTTGATTTGGTGATGTGTAGCTCCGTTGTCGCCCGTCAAAGTTCTAAGACTTCATAATTCGCTTATATCGCATTTATTCATTTTGGTTTGGAAATTTGGTTCGTTTAGAACCTATAATCGAATTCTTTGCAATCAAGCTTTGCCAGCCAATACAGTGGAACAGAGAGGTCTCGTTGATGTCCCGAGGAAGTCACGAGCCTTGACAATCGACGACGGACGCTCGCGGGGGACGAATCCCCCTTCGTTTGGTCTGGGCAACTGCCCAGGCCTAAACTGGTCGACCGGTCAGAAATGAGGCGGTCGACCGGTTCTGCTTCCGGGCAAAAACGGTCGATCAGTCACCCAGAACCTGGGCTATTTTGCCTAGGTCCAACCCAATTACGGTTGTGTGCCTCCACACACGATCACGTTGGTTTCTGGACTCCTCCTTGGCTCTTCTGTGCAAGCCGACGGTCTTCGAATTCACCGAAGATCATTGTAAAGCCGTGCGCTCCTTTTTGGTATATCGAATTTATTCGATACTCTTGTTAAGATGATTTATGCCATTAAAACATGAATTATCGACTCGATATCCTTCGAGCCTATTCCAATGTTGTTTAAAACCTTCGGGTGCTAGTTTGGGATCTCGACTCGTTCATTGATCGAAATTACAGTCGTTATCCCTTTGATTTCCTGTATGTTGTTGTAATGTGAATTACGCACTAGCGATCACCTTGGTGATCGCTTTTTGATCTGCGGCACTTGATTTTGTGTCTTTATTTCCTGTCGCTCCAGGGTGATTTCTAACTGCTTCTTAACGTTATTGGTTTCACTAACGAGCTATATGTGTATTCGATTTATCGAATTTACATCTGATGATTTATGATTTGGATTTATGTCATCATGACGTGAATCCCCTTGATCGATTTGCCTTGCCAATCGTACTATTGTTTATTGCCACTTTGAAATTATATAAAGAGGTTTTATGTTATTTAGTAGATATCAAATTCTTGTACTAAAATGGTTTCCAATACGAAGCTAATTTACGAGATCGTTTTATGAACCTTCTTCAAATCTACTAGTATATATTTTATAAACCTTTTATAGTTCGTATGAGAAATCTAATTAAACGTCTTAGTAAAATCAAGGACAATGAACCCTTACTTTTGCTTCGATGGTTAATTCTTGGACTCTTCCGATCGAAAACCATGGCAATGCTCCTTCTATGATTTTCTCTGTTTTGAATAGGAACCAATTACGGGTTCGTAAATATTCGAGAATAGCATGTGGTTATGGGACATGTTGCTATTTCCTCATATTAACTAGCTCGGAGTAATTTCTATTCACTGGATCGATGAGGTCCATTTATGACTTGTGTTTTGTGGTCCTTGATCACCCTAGTGGGATTTACGATTCTTGGATTTCACTTCTGGGACTTCGGTTCAACCTTTTTTTTTATATTTTGTGGTCCTTGATCGCCCTAGTGGGATTTAAGATTCTTGGATTTCACTTCTGGGACTTCGGTCCAATCTTTATGATTTATGTTTTGTGGTCCTTGATCGCCCTAGTGGGATTTACGATTCTTGGATTTCACTTATGGGACTTCGATTTAACCTTTATGATTTATGTATTTGTGGTCCTCGATCGCCCGGGAGAGATTTACGATTCTTGGATTTCACTCTTCGGGGTCACGACCCGGCTTCATGGGGAGCTTCGGCTCAAACAAATAGGCTCACTACCTAGAGATCGTTTCTCATCTATGAACATACCTGCCCCCTCTTTATGATGTTTTCTTGAGATTTCATGATTTATGTGTTTTCTCTCTTCCAGGGTCACGACCCGGCTTCGTGGGGAGCTTCGGCTCAAACCCATGGGTTCGCTACCTAGAGATCGTATCTCATCTATGAACAGGTCTGCCCCTTTATGATGTTTTCTGGATTTCAAGTGATTTCTGGATTCTTGATTACTTTGACGCGATGCGCGTCAATTTGAGAAATGATTTATGATTCATAATTTACTTCAATGCGATGGTCATCAATTTGATGTGTATTTGGCATTCCGCTGTCATTCATGTGTTTAGTTTATTTGGCATTCCGTTGTCATTCATGTGTTTAGTTTATTTGGCATTCCACTGTCATTTCCTGTTGTGTGCTATTATTGGAATGTTGCATTCTATATTAGCTAGGATATTATTTAGAGATATTTATGTGCTGACATTCCATTTTCATTTCTTGATTGTGTCGACATGCCATGTTCATGTCATCCTGTGTTTTATCTCTTGTTATCTCAATTTATTTGATAAGTACAACTAGACTGATCCGTTTATTTTTTATTTCCTTATAAATAATACTTGGGTCAGGCCGAGTCATTTTAGGTACTCCTCTGGGACTCATCGCAGGATTAATCTTCCGCTTTCTACTCTGTCTCCGCAGTTTTATGTACTATTGTACCTATGACATTATCTATCATTGTGTTCATATTCTATTATTTGGATTGTGGTACATCTATTTATTCTTTTGGGTTTAGTGGATATTTGTTGACCACTAGCTTGTTGTACACATTCTTGGTTCATTCATATCTATTCCGCCTTTATGATATGATTATTCTGTGTTTGGCTTTGATATATACCATATTTATATTATTGTTGTTGTCTATTTTATACTGCTTTCCGGATTGCATATAGCCGTTGTGTAGTTGCCCTATGTGCCGAATGGTCATGTCGAAATTTTAATCGGTATCAGAATTCGATGTGCATTCCTCGCATGGAGTAATCATACAATCGGTCGCCCTTCACAAACCTCATTCTCCGTTATAGTCTATGACATTTCTCTGAAATGAACTGGACGATAGTGGGTATAGAGGCGGGGCATTATGCAAAGCGTTCGATTTGCTAGAAATACCAGGACCCTGATAGCTCATAATGACCCTGATGGCTCATAATAACATAGTTTCAAACACCATTATAAACATAAAAACAGTGCCCAGGAAAGCACTCAAATAAGAAAAAGCAGAGACAAAGCAAGCACCAAAAAATAACCAACTTGAGACATCATTCGTAACATCATCCGAAATATTGTAATTATATGTTGCTCCTAAAAAGTTATATACCTTACAATTTAACATACAAATTAGCAAAGCAAAGTTATACAATGATCATTATCAATAAATGTCACCTAAACGCACCTATGCAATCCTCTTGGATGGTTATTAGGGCATGTCATCCAACTCGCTTTTAGTGACCATATCTTACGAAAATATTGGCTATTAACATGTTGTTATAGCTTAAGTATTAATATGTAGCTACTAACATGTTATTATACCTTAAGTATCAAAATTTTAAATGAATAAAGAAAATTATGCACTTAATGAGAAAATGATAGGAAGCAATATAAAAAAGAGTGCTATCATATTACAAATATGCAAAAATGAAATTCAGTTATAGAAGAATGAAAGCATGCAGAAATACGAAGAGCGAAAAATAAGAGTGTGGGATATCAAGTAAAGAGGATAAAAGAAGAAAATTAAAAGGGAAAAATTTTACGAAGAAAAACCATGAAATAAATTGTTGAAAGATTTCCTCGTCACCTTTTTTGTAGCCATATTCTCTTCACTGAGCTCCCCCCGAGCATCTAAGATTTTTGTTTTGCCAATTTCCATTAGCCTAAGCGGCTGCCAAAATAGATGCACATAGACATACAACACTGTATTCAATTGAAGTCAAAATAAAGCATGTTTTTAAATTTAGTCAAATAAATTTGTAAAATAAATAGAAAGCTTAAGAAACATACAATACGCTCTGAATAAATCTGTGAAACTTACAAGTATTATTATTTTCTTGAAAAATTAATATAAGTATTATTACTATTTTTTGCGCAGCATAGTAACCTCATTTGATATGAAAAGGGCATGTCACATATGCATGTTTATAAGTGAACTATTGCTACTTGAACGGTTATTCAAACTTGCATCTAAAAAATAATAAATATTTGTTAGGACTTAAGAAAGATGTCTTCATTTGCTTTTACTTCTGGTCAAGGCATCTATGAATTAATAGGACAAATATTTATTACAACTTGCACTTATTTTCTGCAAATTTTGGTACCATCAAGTGGACTAATTCCATCAATATTAATTGGCATTGCTTTACTGATAATTGAAACTCTCACATCAAATATCAATCAACATTTTATTTGGAATTTGGCCCATTCCAACCTAGATTTGATGAAAATAAACTAATATGCTAAATTCACCAAATTTTGCGATACTTTAAGCATTAAGGTTCTAACGAGTATAAACATTCGTCATCTACAACACTTAAACGCAAGGAAGTAATGTGGCACATTGTACTATTTGTTATCACGTTACCGCCGATAATCTAGTTAACTAATGATCACATTGGTCATGCCAAACAAAATTTAAAAGGACAACAATAGACCTACATAACTTTCTGGAAATAACGTCACACACATAATATTTTCCTGGCATACTTGTCATGATAACAATAGGCCAGCACAACAAATAATAAGTAAAATGGTATATGTAATATGAAATCAATAGGCCGACATAACTTTCTTTATACACATACATGGCATATATAATAATATAGCATAACTTGTATGCATAACAGTGTATAAAGATCAATAAAATTTAAAAGAGCAACAAGAAGCCAACATAAAATGAAAACTTCCTAGTATAAGTAAATTTCAAAAGTTCAATGTATAAAGACACAGTTTAAGGTGTTTGGCATGTTGAATGTTTTCCTTTTAAAATTTGAACTAGTTTTGTTGACGCTACAAATTGTGAAATATAGTATTACATATTAAAAATAATTTAATTTACAGTACCGTTTTTAGTTAAGCTACACAGGCAACACTGTTCACAACTAACCATAACCTATTCGTAACCAATACCTTTTTAAATAAAACTCATAAAAAAATACTTTTAAGGAATGCTGTTAAAAGTACCATACAGTTGTCATATTATTTATTTAAGGAACACTATTAGGAATATAGATTCAACCAAAACATTTAATGTGGAGAATTTTACATAAGAACACCCATATGTAGCAAGTGGGTAGATAAAGGATGTAGGTACCTATAGATGACCGGTGAGCATGCTTATGCTTCTGCCTGTGATGACGTATGCTCGGTTGAGGCATCACACTGCACAGAAGTTTCAAACAAAATTACATGTGAGATAGTGATGACAGACTCCTCTATTTTGGCATAAAGATACCTATAGTGATCAATAATGACTAAATCAGTATTTTTATTTCTCAAACTAGTAAACATTCAGTGTTCTACAACACAATACGACCCACGATCCTGGTTCACTAAGGGCTTGATGCCATTACTTCAGAACTAGATTCAGCAGCAGTCTTTGAAGCTTTTTCTCCACCGTTTTCATTCTTCGATTCCATTTACTCGTCTTCTGCACAACCATTTAGTGAAAGATGCATAGTAAGACAAATAAAATACAAACTCCCACAGTCTATAATTTTAGAAAGAACAAGATTGAGAAACACTAACCACCATCCTAGCTAGCATCAAGATCGATATCTACATTATCGTCAAAGTCATCATCATCATCTTCCATGCCCGTTTTCTGCAAATGAAAATCAAAACAAAAAGGTCACATTTGGGGATGAATTCTGAAATTAATTTCTGAAATTGATGATACCCAAATTGTACCCATGAATTCACAGCCTCTTTCTTCACCAGAGTCATGCAATGATACCCAACTCTTAGCTATTGATTAAACGCAGAATTTGATTCGTCGAAGATTGGTGGTTGTTGGAGGAATTAGGGGACGAACGAAGTTTCATTGGAATTCATGGAAACTTTGGATTTTAATTTGGGTTTAAAGAATTTTGGGGAAAATTTGGTAGTTTACTGTGTCTAACGAAGTTAAAAGAGGGAAAACGCGGTCGAAATTAGCACAAGTGGAGGAAAATAAAATAATTTCCTGCTTTAATTTATTAGTGTTTTTAACATTAAAATCACATATTAATGTTTGTTTTTGACAACAAAGAGGGGAAAGGGTATTGTTATTGACACTCTCTTTTTGGTTAAGGGGAATCACATCCAAAAATGAAAATTCGGTACAGTCCCACCGTTTTTCGATTTTTATCATTTGCGGTGTTCCTTTTTCAACTTTCAGACCTAAACTTGACAACCCCCCCTCCCCCCACCGAAGACTGCTGAAAAGTTCAGTATCACCTTATCGAATTTCAAACGTGATACCCCTTAACCAAAAGTGAAGTGTCAGTAGCAATACCCGAGGGGGAAATGTTGTCTATTGATGCTGAGAAATCTAACATTTCTTGTAGTGTATTAACTCATGCTTATAGGATATAAATTCATATTTATACTATTTATAAAAATGTATAGTTCTTATTTTCTCAAACATACAGGGTAAAGTGGACTTTCAAGAGGCTGGTCTTACCAAAAAAAATCGCAAAGAACTATAGGGAAATGACAAATGGCCTCAAAAAAGGGGGAAGAAGCCAAATTGGATGGGCGCTGCTATGTGGGATGACTTTATCAGATGGTGGGGCAATGAGAAGTTCAGAAAAACTTATCACATATTTAATTTAAATTGTTCTATGTAATTAATACATAAATTAGAACCGTAAAACATCATTTTTCAACTTAAATTTACAGAGGGAGTCAGAGAGGAATTCGACAAATATGAGTAAGAACCCGGTCATACATTGCGGTGGCTCCAAGTCATTCCAACATCACCATGAGGACTTGGTAAATTTATTAATTAAGATAAACAGTTATTACATTTTTAGATTTTAACTTCTAAATTTTTAAAAGATAGACAATTTAATCATATATAATGTATATTTATATGTGCATATTGAGAGAGAGAGAGAGAGAGAGCGGTGCTCCTGTGTCTTATTTGGAAGATTTCACGCATATCCACGCCATGAGTCAGACGAACAATTCAGGCACAGTTTCACACTCTTGGGAGCATAATGATAAAGCAACTACCACATACGTAAGTATAATATAATTACCTGAAAGTTATAAAATAATTAAAATAACTCTATTTAAATTCAGCTGCATTTTGTATAACATCATAATCTCGAACAAGCACGGGCATAGCTACTCGAGGACACTGGACGAACTGATTTGACTGCTAATGAGAAGGATGTCATTTTTGAGGCAGTCATCGATCCATTGACCTGCAACAGGCGCTGTGGATTTGGGAATCAAGTAGTAATTTTAAATTGAATTTTAAAATAATTATTATACTACATGTTCAAAATGGTTGCTATGTTTATACATGATCTTAAAATAATTTTAATCTACATGATTCATTCAAACAAGCTATTGTTTTGAATTTTCTAAATGTTACACCTAGATTTGTTCTTTATGTCTTTGTGTTTAAGTCAGAATTGATTGGAGTAACATTCCATCTTAATTACTAATTGAATATAATAAATATTAATCATAGTAAACATATATTATATTTTCTTTGATATTTAATGGAAATGGAAATTTACGTGAATTACAATTATGATACTGGAAACACTGATAATTTAAATTTATTTACAGGCTAAGACAGCTCAGAAGACGTATTAGATGGCTCAAGACAAATCAGAGATTGCACAGCTACAAACCAAGGTCGCTGAGCTTGAAAAGCGCGATCATTACCGTGATGCGCAGATAGGGTAGCTGAACCAGCGTTTGAGTGAGTTCATAGAGCACTATGGGTGGTTTCTTTCATCTAGTGATTTTGGAGGGGACAATGTGTGATTTGAGTTTTGTTATGTTTTGTTGTTATGTACCTATACACTTTGAATGAGTGAGGATTTGGTTAGTACATTATGATGGATTGTATATATTGTCTCTGGTTTGGACGTTGTTTTAGATGTCGTTTGGATGACGGTTTATGTTGGCTTGGATGATGTTGGTTTGTTATGTTTTGTTGGATGTTGTATATGTTGGATTATGTTGTGTATATTGGATTGTATGTGTATGATTTGGGTTTAATATTATGTTTGGGTATATATGTGAGTATTGTTATTGTATATATGATCGAAATGGAGCTGTTTGGTATATATATATGATTGCGGACAGTTGGAAGTAAGCAGGTCAAAATTCTAAAAAAAAACTACCTAGATTTTCAATGACTATCGACGACTTACATGTCATTGATCACCAACGGCTTTCAATGGTTTTTCCAATGTTTTGTAGTGGCTTCCAACAATTAATTAGTCAACAAGTTCTGCTACGTGCCCATATTAACCAGGATGATGCTACAGTTCCCAACCGAAAAACTGGGTAAAACATGCAAGCTAGTACAAATTGTAGATATCAGGGGCGGTTTGGTAATTGTGTATGAGTTCATATTAGGAACATCTGATTTTTTTTTCTCTTACCTCTGATTTTGAAAAAAACCAAACTGGGTATTGAAGCAATTTTTGATATTTACCATTGGAAGCCGTTGGGAATACCCCATTAATGCCGTTGGAAAGCTTCAAGAAATGTTGGTACGTATACCAACAGGCTTTCCAACGGCTGGCGTTGGAGACCACTGTTCTTCTTATAGTGCATGTTCTCATCTCATCTTGTCATACGCTTATGTAACAGCCCGCATTTTACGTATCGTAAAATCGTAAAATATTTTTATTGTATTCCCTAAGGGTTGGATCATTCTCATCTTTTAATATGTTGTTTATGGGGATATAAGACATGTCTATAATTTTTACCAATTTTGTTTGTGACCATTTTGCCCCTATCTGTCTTGTACAAGGAATAACTTTTGACGCAGGTCGAATTAGAGGGTGAGACCTATGCAATTGGAAAGGAATTGATGATTGCCTTTCCGTAGAGTGGTTACATTAAAATATTTGGCTCAGCTGTTTGGGAGGAATCACTGTTTTAAGGTTTAACGGTTGGTTGTTCATGTTTTAAAGCCTTAGTGGGCTGATTTGGGAAGACCCATTAGTGGGCTGGTGGAATCCTATAAATAGGGGGTGAGAGAGGAGGGAAAAAGTGTACTTTCCCATTCTCTCATTTGGAGGCATTGATCTCCTTCTTCCTCTAACACCTTTCCACCATTAAAAATCCAAATTCATGGAGGGAAATCATAGATCTACACCATTGGAGGCTAGATCTACATCAATTAAAGCAAGGATTCATCAGATCAAGGTGTTAGGTGTGAGGTGCTTTTTATCTGAATTCTTATTTCTACAATTTTAGCTTGTTTTGGAGAACAGGTGAGTGATTTACATCTCTCACATGGATTCAATGAAGTGCATGAGTAGTAGATCATGTTTTTCATCAAATTCAAGTGTTTTTCCTTAGATCTATGCATTGATAAGTTCATTTTCATATAGATCACCCAAGGATCTGATTTAGCAAGTTTAGATAGGCAATTTCTATGATAATTCATACAAATGTGCAAGCTAGATCCATGGTTTTTGTTCATATACATTTTATGGTGATTTAGGTGAATTTGACATTATCGTTGATAGAATTGTCATATTGATGATATTGTTGATTTCATAACATGCTTATAATCCTTTTGGATGAATTGGATGAGTTAGTTTCGTCGGATTTATTGTTTGGCGGAGTTTTGGTCGAAATCGGAGTTGAATTGCAATATGCAGGTTTTGGGTCGGCCATAAGTTGGTTCGTCCATAAGTTGGATCGGCCATAAGTTGGTCGGCCTAATCACTAGAAAGTTGGTCGGCCTAGTCACTAGAAAGTGGTCGGCCTAGTCATTTCAAAGTCGGTCGGCCTAGTCATTTAAATGTGGGTCGGCCTAGTCTGCACAAAGTGGGTCGGACTAAAGTGGGTTGGACTAAAGTTAGGTCGGACTAAAGTTGGGTTGGACTAAAGTTGGATCAGGCTAAAGTTGGGTCAGACTAAAGTTGGGTAGGCCTATTCTGGTTAGCCATTTCTCGTCGGCTATTTCTGGTCGGGCATTTCCGGTGATGATGTGACTTCAAAGTGAATTCAATTAGGAAGTTTTGAAGTGTTGAAAAGTGTTCGATGATCGGAGTAGAACAACGAATGGCATGACGAATCAAGGGTGTATTGAGTTCGTGTGGAGTGATAGCTCTAAGGTATTCAGAGCTGATTAATAGTCGTAATTGATAACGACTAGAGATGAGAAGGCCGAGGAACTGTAGTTGTCATAGGTTCTAGATGATCCAAAGCAAGGGGTACAATTGAAGACCAGTTGTAGGTCGAGTGCCCTGGGCGTCGTGTATGGCCTAGACACGTATTGAGTATAGCATGTGGAGTTTTGCTAGAACCGAGGCGTCGTGTATGGTCCTTGACAAATGATGACAAGTTGTTAGCCAGTCATATGATAACTAGGGTTCTAAAGCAAGGTTGGTGGTGATAGCCAGAGTCATTCATGGACGTTTGAATGCATGTTGTGATCATGATTGAGTTGTTATTGCTATGTATGAATGGTTATTCTGGTTTCTATGGCTGAATTGTTATCCCTTTTGGTGTATGGATCGTAATGGCTATCACTGTCATGTTGTGGGGAAGGCGGGTGTAAGTTCTTCTCCAGAGCTGGGTGGATTAGTTATTATTTACCCCATTCTCATATACTTTATTGATGAAGTTTGTTAGTTATTTTATCGCTCACTAAGACTGTTGTCTGACTCAAGGTTTTATGTTTCCTCTTATTACCTTAGGTTGTTCATCCGGTTGTGGATGGGCAGACTGAGTAATAGGTGGCAGGTATTGCTTTAGTGAGGACGATGATGCTGATCGATGGCGAGCAGGAGGCTCATGTACCAGTTTTATTACTATCTAGTATTGGTTTCCGCTGTTTTTTTCCTTAAGTGATGTAGTGAGGCAAATTTTATAAACTCTATTATTGATTTCCACGTGTATGGGAAACACTTTCTAGTTGTCAAGAAAGCTTATTGTTTTTCTGCTTCACTATCACTACCTGTTGTGTATGTTCTATTATATTTTATCCTTGCGCTGTGAGTTTACGACAGGGTTCATTTATCAACCATACCTTGATGATCGTCCATAGCTGCCTGATACACCTTTTAGCGCATTATTCCTCTTTTTTAGTGCAGGGGTTATGGGCAGTTGCAACAACCTAGGATTTTAATAAGTTTAAATGGAATTTCTACAATATAATTTAGGTTTCCAAATATAAGTTGGATTCAACAAGAATATAAATACCACTATTGATTTAATAATCTTTTGTATGTTAGTTTGAATAAATTTTAATTTGAATTTTTAAGATATGTTTGATCTATAAAGTTATAATTTTTATAAGTATCTTGTTTTAGGATTTGGTAAAAGAAGACTTATTTTAGGATATGTTTTATAAGAATTTATAGGTAATGATATTATTTAATTTCGATAATATATTGATTTGGTAAGATATGATTTAATATAAATAAATAAATTTTAATATTTAAAAGATTTATAATGATTATATTTCAAAGATGTGAATTACATAAATATTTAAAATTTTATTTTGTTCAATATTGGGTTTAAATAATCGTCTGATTTCAATACACGCAGTCTTAAAATATTTTATAGAGTTTTATTATGATTTTTAATTTGGTAAAATAAACAGATATTTTTCTAATGTATTTTAGGGTAACTGTGGTCATTTCGACACTTTACAGAACTCAACAAACGGTCGATATTATTTTGTTTTTAGTATACATTTTTGTACGCGATTATAATTTTGTTCTGTGTCATTCGTAAATAATAAAAAAAAAAAATATATTAGATTTTATACCAAGAACAACGATATTCTTTTGTTTCATAATATTCGATCATTTGTCGTTGAAATCCTTAATTGTGAGTTAATCGTGAGCCGAATACGCATAAGTTGTCAACATTCATTTTTGTGTCATTCGCATCCTAGCTTGCGCAGTCATATATACATATAACATAATTGTATATAAATATTCACGTGATAAAAGAATAGAAAATTTATTCAAGTACACTTGTTAACATTCAAAATAGGCAAATGGACATTTGTATGCTGTCTTGGGTTAAAAAAAAAATCAACAGTTGTCCTTTGTTGAGATTCATTCAACCACGTTACTCTTCTCTTCTCTTTCCTCTAAAATCATCTTCTTCCGCAAGGATCAACGCAAAGTTAGATCGAAAAGTTTTCTCAGAAAAAAAAAACGAAACATTCAAACTCAAAGTAAAGAAAAAGAGAACCAAAGAATTCCAACAGGAAGTTGGCAAGAAGAAGAGAAATAGAAGGGAGCAAATGCAAACAACCTGTAGCTTTCCACTTTCAACGCATTGCATTTTCATGCATGGCCTAATCTAGTTTCCTTCCCACAGCCCTCCCTCTTTGCCATTCCTTCCTCCCTCACGCAACTCTTTCTCTTCCCATTTATGTTTCTTTTATTTCCTTTCATGCATGCGCCTAAACTAATGACCTACTCCCCTCTTTGCATTTTCATGCATGGCCGACACGTGAGTCTTGTTGAAAGTGCGGTCTGCCTTTGGTTTCGGTTTTGGTTTTGTGAGCTCGTATTGCTTACTTGCTATCCAAATTGTGAGTGCGGATGAATTCATTTTGGCTCGAAGCCACGTTGATTCATCGCGTTATCCGTCCGTCAATTGGTTTGCGGTTGATGACAATAAAGAATTGGAAGCACTTAGCTGAGAACTCATATTCCATTTAATTTAAATTTGATGGAGTAATTAGTTATAAAATTTACTTATAATTAAAATGAGTTGATGATTGGTTGTTTGCTGGTATTTATGGTTATATATGCAGTGTGATGGATGCTCACCTAGTTATAATACACTAGACACTAAGCGTTATTGATCGAAATGTTTTGTGCACAATGGAATAGGTTGATGTTGATTATATGGATGGATTTTTGTTCATATGATTGTTTATGATCGTGTCTATGCTTGTATCACACACACCGTAGTTGTGTGATTGTACGGATAATCGATCTGAATCTCCTTGCCATGTAAAATAATGATTTGATTATTAAAATTAACAATTTGAAAACTCAGCTTTGGATTTCATGTAATTTGAAAATTAACAAATTGTTTATGTTCGCAAAAGATAGCGATTTTGAAAGAAACTATTTTGTATTTATAAAGAAATGGATTCTGAATTATGTACACAAACAATAGATTTATGAAATAGTTGATTTTATAACAATTATCGAACGAGTTTTAAAGAATTATTTGATTTAACTTAAAAATGAATATTCAGAAATTAATATGAAGTTCAAAATCAAGTTGTTTTAAATGGAAAAATTATTAATTTGAAAGGTTTGGAATAAGATTTAAATAACTTCCGTAAAGGACAAAGCAATTTCAAAGTATTTCAATAATCATTTTAATGGGTGGTTTATTATGCAAGGAAATTTAATTTTAAATTTAATTTGAAATTATTTGAAAACATAAAAATGATCGTTCATAAAAACGAGTTTGAAATCGAATTAGTTTTGAAATGTTGGCCGGATAATGTTTAAAGTATGTAAACATTGGTTTTGTACAATGATTTTTAATGATAATCATGAGAAATTCAACTAGTATTGGGAAATGTTGTTTTATGACTTTGATTAAATTTAAAGTGAATATTTCAGATTTGAAATGATGATTTGAAGTAAAGTGATTTCCGGACTAAAATGTAAATATAATATGTTATTCGAAGTATGCAACGATACTTGAAATAGTTCGAGATTTGGATTGGATATGAATTTAAAATTTGAGAGGTCGGATTTGAATGTTGTTGAATCGAGATATGGTTGAAATAAACCTTATCGGAGCTGGAATATAAATTTTAAGTTATTGAAATTTGGAAGAAGGAAAGAATGATGGTTCTAAAAGAGTCAAATATATATATACACACACACACACACACACACCCCCACCCCCTATAGATTGAAATAAATTATATTATATCATTTATTATTTAAAGACTATTTGTTATTTAAAGATTATTTTAGTAAAGCAATTAATATATATATAGTGGTTTGAATTATTTTATTTTACTTTAAATTATTTTAATATATATATATATATTCGTAAAAGGGTTCAATTTAAAATTTTCTATTTTTCAGGTTATTCTAAATATTTGTAAATTATTCCTAAATTGGAATTGTTCTCGATTTAAACCCGTTGATTCGAGTTGAAATTTGAAATAAAAATATATTCATCTTTGAATATAAACCAATTTTGAAAATACAATGGTATTATGATTAGAAAGAATATTCTATTTGAATATAAAATCGACTTTGAAATGATTATGATAACTCGATATGAAATATATTATATTTTGTATTTAAACGTGTTTTATGAATTGTTGGAATTACCCTGAATGGAATTTAAACCAATTAAGATTTGGAAATTTTGAAAACTTATGGAAGGGTAACGACGAATAAAAGAACTACGGTTTGAATATAAGATTTGGAATATAAATAGTGAAATTCAAGGAAGGGTTAAAGCGATAACCGGGTGTATGGAAACTGGAATAAATCCAACCTTGAGTGAATTAATAACGATTTAGCAGGAGATTTAAAATGAGAAATCCAATATGATTCGTAACCATTATTTTGAAATGCTCTTATTACTTGGAAAGACCGGGATTGAATATTTCGAAAACCATTCCAAGTAATAATACAACGTTATAAAGAAATTGAAGACTTGGAAATCGATAAGTGAAGACTGAGAATCTTCGAATTGTTTGATTGATTGCTGATGTCTTGTTTGGGCCGATCACACAATACAAGGTTATAAGTGGCATGAGATCTGAATATATTTATAGATTTTCGGATTGTTGTTCCGTTCAGACCCAGAACGAACTTGTATGGATTGTGTGTCTAACATTGAGATTGACTGCGTAGCATGGTTTCTGTTAATATATATCGAACTCGTGGCAATATATTATTCTCGTCTCTAAGACATACGAACTTAGAGGGTATGTATTGATAGAAATCAGTGGCATGTCATGAATTGTCAATGTAGCATACTCGAGTTATGAAACGAGCTTGTGTATATTGTGACCTCGACGAACCTCACACCCGGATTGATGGTAAACTGGCGGTTATGTTGCATACATAATCTCTAGTGAAATCGAAAAGCTGCGGTGGTAGATCTACTTCAAAACCTGAGGGAATAAAGTATATATGGCGTCCGATGTCTGGATGTTAACGGATATATACTTTCGTGCTATGTATTCGGTGTCCGTTGTCTGGATGTTAACCGGGAGATACTTAGCTTCGTGTCCTCGATTGATCTTTCGTGTCAGGAACTATCATATTGGAAACCCAATAACCAATATGAACCATTCGATTTGTTTGTAACTATGTATGTGGGCATAGTCACTATGCTTGCTAAGATTTATATATTTATTTGCAAAATGGCTTTCAACACTATGCACTAATGATAGTACTAAAAGAGGATTTTCATGTATTAAAGCATTTTTGGTTATCATAAGGAAAAGTCGCCCATTTTGTTATGCGCTTGCATTGTGTGATGTGGGACAAGCTTATGATGGCTTCATTTTTCAAAGTCATTGCGGATTTCTATGCACAGGAATTCACATGGAGTAAACCCGTTCCGCGTTAGCGACGTGGTTCTATGAATTTTCCAAACTTTAAAATAAACCCGAAATAATAACTGCTTTGAGTTATCACGCCAGTCTCACGACTGACTTGGAGTTTATTGTTCCTATACCTAAACTTTGGGTTCCCATATATTGCATGGGCAGCTAGTAGTTTAATTTGGAGTTGGATTCTGGCTGGAGCTAGAGTCTTATTTTTGGTTTTACTTCTTCCACTGTGAGCATTTTGTCTTCCACTGAGTTTATGTTGTACTCTGATCCATTGTAACTCTATTGTAAATTTTCTATGATGAAATAAAAAGTTCTGTTAATTTTGTTCAAATATGTTAGTACCCATAACCGTCCTTCTTTGTGAACGATTTAAGTTGTTTTGATTACCGGCGAGAATCGGGCAAAAAGGCGGGTTGTTAAAGCGGTCGTCACATTTGGTATCAGAGCGTTGGTCAACGATTGTGGCCAAAGTTCAAAGATGTAATTACGTATGAGAGACGTATTTGTAGATTTCAGTTGGATGCTTACTATATATATTAGCATATATAGTAGTAGCGTTTGTACTTCCTTTAGCAGTTTTTTTGAAACTGGCTAATCATTCCAAATTGCAAATTTAGAATGAGTCGACGTTATACGAGACATTCTTCTAGGGAAGAAGCTATGCGTAGAGGGGGTAATGGCGTGGCATCTGATTACCCGGCTATGTTTGAAGCTATGATTGAAGCATGTCTTCGAAGGAACCCCGCTCCAGTGGCAGTTACGGTTGATGTTGAAGTTCCAGTGCCTAGAGCTGCAGAATTTGCAAAGTTATGCATAGACTTTACATCATTGGTAGGGAAACAGTTCAAGGGCACTAAACCAATTGAAGAGGTTCAAAGGTGGATGGATACTTGTGTCCGAATCTTCAAGGATATGGGTATTGATGATGCAACAAAGAGAAAACTTGCATCAAGGCAGTTAGTGTGCAGAGCAATGGACTAGTAGAACTCTGTCACACTTGAAACCCCTGAAGAGGATATCTCATGGGAGCAGTCCCAAGCTAAATTAAAGCAAAATTTATCTCCACCGTGCATAAGTATGTTTTGTTTAAGAGATTCGTGGAGCTTAACCAGAATGGTCGTCTAGTTCTTGACTATATTTCTAACTTCGAGGCTTTATCGAAGTATGCTCGTTCATATATGGATACTCCTTATCAAAAGAACGAGAAGTTTGTCTTAGGATTGGATGAATATCTTTGGAGTCAGCTTGTGGATCACCTCGATGATAGCTTTAAGAAGATCGTCAAGAAGTCTTTGAGACATAAAAGTCTGTTTGCTATGAAGATGTCTGTTATTGCAGCTAAAGAGGAGCAGAAACCACAACAGGGTGGTAACAACAAGAAGAGGAAGCAACAACAACAGCAAGGAAAAGATGGCCAAAAGAACCAGAAGGGAGAAGTAACTTGCTTCAATTGTTGGCAGAAGGGCCATTTTGCTAGTGAATGCAAGAATCCTAAAGCTGAAAAGAAGTGCTTCAAATGTGGGAAGCCGGGACATGAGAAGAAGATTGTCCAGAATCAGCTCAAGGGAAGCAGGTGGTTAAGGCTTATGCTTTAGGGGCAGTACCGTCTTCTTCAAAAGCTCATACTACAGAGGAGAAGGGAAAAGGTGTCCTGGAGCAGGTTACTCTTTCTATTCATGGTGTTTCTGTTCGAGTTTTGTTTGATACTGGAGCATCACATTCATTCATTTGCAATGAGCTTGAAACACCCCACCTCCTTTAAGGTCACTCACAAAGGGAACGCATTAACTTTGGTGAAACATTTTAGGTAAAAGGCACAGATAATTTACAAGATAGACATATAAATAGCGGAAAACTGAAATCATTTCATAAATAGCGTGGTTCAGTTAAAACATTACAAGCATTGACTCAAAACCCAACTTCTAAATTACTACAATAAAACATCTGTCTTGATTAAAAACTCCAAGTACATAAGAAGCATAAAACAGCAGCATAAATCCCTAATAAAAGTGTAACCACAGCCATAGCCCAAGAAAAGAGAATCCAAGCAATACATCTACTCTCTTCAAGCTGGAAAAGGTTTGCACTAAGCTGAAGTATTCCCTCACTGGGGACCGGGGAGGGGGGGGGGACGGAAGAAAAGAATGCGAAAGAAAACGGGTCAGACATAAGCCTGGTAAGTCCAGTGATTATTCAGCATGTAAACAGGTAAAAGGATCATGACATGAATAAACTGAACATAGGACAATACCATGGCAATAAGATAACATAAGATAAGGCAAGATGAACTGAATATACCATCGCACTCATTTTCATTTCTCTGCACCTACTAATGAATGTTTCAACTACCATCATGTGTTCATAACAAAGTGATCCCTTTTTCCGATCAGCTTCTACTCGCATGCATTTATTACTTGTGTCATTCAGCCCCGCTTGATTGTAGATACATGTGCTGGTCCCGCCATAGGGTTTATCAATTCCTATGGTGGCAACTCGAGACAAATTATAGATGCACAGTGTATACTACTGATGCCCAGTGGCTGCTTTATCCACTCCGGAGTACGTGCACGCCCATGCTCCGCCGGAACCTACACTGTGCACCACCCGCCGCTATTTTGACAGCTTATAATCAGCCTAGTAATCGTGCCCCACCCTGCCAAGTTCAGGGTACCGTGATACATCTATGTGGGTTACTGCTCCGTTACTAGGGTTTCCTAATCAACATGTTATAATGGTTAAGTGTTCTCACATTCACCTAACCCCACCCATCTGTTTAACTAACATGTTGTATTGGTTAAGTTTGCCTTAATTAACTTAACCCTACCATTTTTAGCCTATCTGTTCCTTAGCTTTAATTCATTCATTAAAGCACCAACCTCTCACATTAGATCTATATTGTTGTGGTCGATGGATGTGCCGGGCGGTTCCGAGCAGTCTTACACCGCAACTCAATCTAACCTCGGGTTTATGGGCTTAATGCGCTAACCTCTCACATTAGATCTATATTGTTGCGGTCGCTGGATGTGCCAGGCGGTTCCGGGCAGTCTTACACCGCAACTCAATCTAACCTCGGGTTAGGCATGTTCATCTTTAGCCATTTTACATATTTGTCATATGTGTCCAAGTTTTATGTCAATATTTCCCAAGTGTAGTCAGTACAACTTTTATGCTACATTCACATGCTATGCCAAAATTTACTCAATTAAATTACACCCAATTTTCCCACATTATAATCGCATGTACGACGAGATTCAATCTAAGTTCCGAATGAACTTAGTATTCACAAAAGAAAATAAAAAAAGGAAAAATAGAGAAGGAGCATAAGAATTGACATAAGGAAAAATAGGCATGTAAAGGTATACCTAATTCAAGAATCATGTTTCAACAGGCATGTTGTACATTAATAATAAGTGTGGGCAAGCTAAGCAATTTATACCACATCTATAAAGATTAGATAGGAGTGGACTTAAGAAAATCACTAGTTTTGATGTACAACATGATATGTCCCATTATATCAACCACAATAGTCTCATAGGCATAGGATGTACAACATGATAAGTTCCATCATATCAATCACAATAGTCTCATAGGCATGATAGGTTCCATTATGTCAATCGCAACAGTCTCATTGGCATGATAGGTTTCATTATGTCAGTCACCATAGTCCCATAGGCATGATAGGTGTTATTACATCAATCACAATAGTCTCATAGGCATAGGCAATTCAGATTTGACAAAAGGATAAGCATGAATTACAATTAGGCACAGTTCTAAATCCGATTATTACAGTCATGATTTCTATTAGGTGTTTAAATCGGAATAATAATTGAACTTACAAAAAAAGGATGGATCTTGTATTCTGGGATCTGATTTCTGAATTTGTTAAGCTAATCCTTTGATGTAAACTTTTGATTTGAAGTTCTTCTAATCGATTTCTAGTTTGGATTTGATTTTCTAGTTTGGAGAAGATGGAGGCTAGGCTAGCTTGTAGATGAACAACATGACGGCACCATAGTTTTAGGGTTATGAGGTTAGGGTTTAGGTTTAGCTATGTATATATAAATGTCTAGGATGACGGCACCATAGTTTTAGGGTTATGAGGTTAGGGTTTAGGTTTAGCTATGTATATATAAATGTCTAGGATTAATTCTAGCCTTTAGATTAGTCTAGGAGAAATCAGAGCCATCCAAACCAAAGATATGTGTCATCCAGCCAACCATAGCATGGCACATAAGCCCTAATACCTCAGAATTTGTCATCAGGCCAATCAGTGAAGGCCATATCAGCTCAGGGCTATAAAAATTCGTCACAGGAATTGGATCTCAAAGGGGTCGACTCCCTACAGGGGGTCGACACCTATGTCGACACCCTTATAGGGGGGTCGACACCTATGTCGACTCCCCTTGGGGGGGTTGACACCTCTAAGCGGGAAATTTCCCGCTCAGCCCGCTCTGATCGAATTTCGAATTTTGAACAGTTTTGACATTTAATTATTATTTTAATTTAATTTCTGTTTAGACTTGAAATCTTCTAAACTCCATAACTTCTTCATACGGAGCCCGATTTACGCAAACTCGGACTCTATCTAAAGAAGAATTCCGAGACGAACGCAATGGCATAACTCATTTCACCCAATTCTTCTTCTAAAAATTAAGTGTTCTTAAATTTGTTAATTTAATATTCATAGAAAATACGGTGTGTTACATTCTCCCCTCCTTAAGGAATTTCGTCCCCGAAATCTCTAAGTTAAGAAGAATGTATCCTAACATCCAACATCCATCTACTCAACCATCAATCACAGGCATCCATTGTCCTTAAAAATATTTCTAATGCTTTCATGATCATATGCATAGTGTGTGTATATGTCCTTATCTAATGCAAAATCAGGCGGTCTACTAATTCAGTTGACCTCCTTAATGCGAATCATGTCGGTGCTATGAGTCCATCATGTATGCAATTATTCCTAATCGTATTTTATAACTTCTACATGAGTGCACAATCATTCATACAAATGCAATGTCCACATGATAACATATCAAGTTTCAATCCATATATAAATACATATATGCATATGCAATATGAAAGTGACTGAGCCGATCTAGTACCTAGTGTGTGTGTGTATATGCATCCACTAGCAACCACTTGCAACCATCAATCATAACATGTTTTCAAATATATGTTTACATTCACTGGTTTCTACCTAAGGATCAAGAATAGGACCGAGGATATATACTTAAAAGATAGATGCAAGCATGCATAAACTTATGGAAAAAGGAGATCAAGAATGTACCCTCAAAAAGATAAGAGTAGGTTGCGCGTATCTTGTCCTAAGTCTCCCAAGTCGCATCTTCCCCAGCATCACTCCATTGTACTTTAAGTAGCTTGACCTCACGGTTGTGTAGCTTTTTAACTTCTGTACCCAAGATACGAGTTGAAACTATTATCACCGTTGCTTCTCATTCCACTTCTATTTCCTCTAGTATGCTTGGCTCCACAACTTCCGCAGACTCATGTAAGCACTTTCGTAGATGAGAGACATGAAAGACATTATGTACTCCATCCAATCTTTTGGATAGCTTTACTTTATAAGCCATCTTCTCAATCCTCTCAAAGATAGGAAATGGCCCTACAAATCTTGATGCCAATTTTCCTATGGACCCAAAGCAAATGACATTCTTCAAAGGAGATACTTTAAGAAAAACTCTGTCTCCAACCTCAAACTCAAGGTCGGTCCTTCTTTTATCAGCGTAGGACTTCTGTCTATCTTGTGCGGTCTTCATTCGTCTTCGTATCAAGTCCACCTTCTTTGAAGTTTCTCCGATCATCTCAGGCCCAAGTACGAGCTTGTCTGTAGACTCCCACCAACAAGTTGGTGATCGCATGGTCTCCCATACAAGGCCTCAAAGGGTGCCATGCCTATGGTGGCTTGATAGCTATTGTTGTAGGCGAACTCCACGAAAGGAAGGTGATCCTCCCATGTTCCCCCAAAATCAAGAATTCACAATCTCAAGAGATCTTCTAATACTCTTTTCACCCTTTCCGTCTGACCATCGATTTGAGGGTGATAGGCAGTGCTTAAGCATAGCTATGTGCCTACAGCCTCTTGAAAACTCTTCCAAAACTCGCTTGTAAAGATATGGTCTCGATCACTTACTATGCTAAAGGGTATTCCATGCAGTCGAACTACATCTTTAAGATAAATGGATGCTAATGATGAGGCAGTCCTCCTACTCTTAACAGGTATAAATGAGCGCTTTTAGTGAGCCTGACCACTATTACCCAAATACTGGTATTCCCCCTTCTTGACCTAGGCAACCCATCAATAAAGTCCATCGAAATGATATCCCATTTCCACTGTGGGACCTCTAGAGGATGAAGCAGACCACCAGGATTCTTCTGCTCTGCCTTGACTTGCTGGCATATCAAGCATTTAGAGACAAACTCAGCTACATCCTTCTTCATGCCATTCCAATAGAAAACCCTTTTTATGTCTTTATACATCTTGTCCCCACCTGGGTGTATGGTCAACTTAGAATGGTGTGCTTCTTCGAGAACGGTTTTCACCAAATCCCTTGCTTGTGGGACGCATAGTCTTCCATCCCGTCTCAACCAACCCTTGTCATCGATGAAGTATCTATTGAGGTGACTAGAAGTCTCACCTCTAACTAGCTTATCCATCACATCAACTAGCTGAGGGTCTTCATGTTGCGTGGTTCCTATTGAGTCCAAAAGAGTAGGCCGCACCTCTAGCGAAGCTAACAAACCAGGTACAAATTCAAAGGAGGGTCTAAAGTCAAAGTTTGCCATGTACTCCAAGCTTTGCCTTTCTACAAAGAGAGGACTTAAGGTCAGCTTTTTCCTACTTAAGGCGTCCGCTATCACATTTCCCTTTCCAGGGGTATAAGAAATCTCAAAATTGCATGAGGCAAGAAATTCCGTCCACCTTTGTTGTCTTAAGTTAAGATCTTTCTATGAGAAAAGGTACTTTAACGATTTATGTCCAGTAAACAATTCAAACCTTTCTCCTAGTAGGTAATGACGCCATGACTTAAGAGCGAAAACAATGGCAGCTAACTCTAAATCATGAATTGGGTAGTTTTTCTCATGTACCTTCAATTGCATTCCCCCATAACAAACTACCTTGCCTTCTTGCATCAAGACAACGCCTAGTCCGGTACCGCATGCGTCTGTGTATACCGTAAACATCTTACTCCCATCAGGCAATGTTATAACCGGGGCTGTTGTTAGATCCTTTTTCAATCGTTGGAAAGCAACATCACAATCCAAATCCCAGGCAAAAGTTAGGTTCTTCTTCGTCAAGCTAGTAAGTGGGGCTGAGATCTTCGCAAAGTCCTTAATGAACTTTCTGTAAAAGCCCGCTAGCCCGAGAAAACTCCGTACTTCGGTTGCATTCCGTGGAATCTTCCAATCTTGCACCGCAACTACTTTTGTGGGATCCACAGCTATTCCCTCTTTGGACACCACATGTCCAAGAAACCTTACTTCTTCTCTCCAAAAATGGAATTTGGAGAATTTTGCTTTCAATTGATGTGCACGAAGAGTATCCATAACTTCCCTTAAATGCAAAGCATGTTCTTCCCCACTTTTTGAGAAAATCAAAATGTCGTCCACGAAGACCACTACAAATTTATCAAGGAACTCTCTGAACACCCTACTCATCAAGTCTACGAAATAGGCGGGTGTGTTTGTCAAGGTGAAAGGCATGACAAGCCATTCGAAGAAACCATCCGGGGTCCTGAACGCGGTCTTATCTATGCTGTCTTCAGCCACTCTTAGCTGATGAAATCCGGTGGCCAGATCTAGTTGGGAGAAAACCGAGGCGCCTACAAGCTGGTCGAAAAATTCGTCTATTCTAGGAAGTGGGTGCCTATTCTTCTTGATCAGCTTGTTTAGCTCCCTATAGTCCATGCACAGGCGAAGTGAACCATCTGCTTTGGTTGCAAACACCACTGGAGCACCCCATTCAGAAATACTCCGCCTTATGAACCACTTTTCAAGCAACTCTTTAAATTTCTTGCTGAGCTCTTTCCTTTCCCTTGGAGCCGTGTGTCTAACGGGTAAAGCAACAGGTTTTGTATTATAAACAAGGTATATGTGGAAATCTATCTCTCGCCTTGGAGGCAAACCCTTCACCTCTTCAAAGACATCCGAGTATTCATGGACTACTCTAACAGATTGCAAGTTTTCAAAAGACGCATCAAGAGATTCTAGGTAGCTAAGCATACCATAATTCATGGGATTACAAGAGATTTCGAGAGTGTTACCGAGGCAAGTCATAAGTCTAACCACTCTCTTTTCACAATCGAGGATGGCACCATTACTGGATAACCAATCTATGCCTAGAATCAACCCATAGCCAGTGAAACCCAAAACATAAGCATTACATCTAAACCCAACGCTTAGTATAGAAATTTCCAAATCCAAAAAAATCATTGATAAATAGGTCGAACCCCCAATTGGATTTGAAACAACCATGGGATCCTCTACTATACTGGTATCTAGGTGCAGAGATTCAACTAAAGCAGTAGATATAAAAGAGTGCGATGCGCCAGAATCAAAAAGACTACGAACTGGATAATCAGAAAGATAAACTAAACTCTCAATAGAAATATTTCTACCTCTTTCTTGCGGAGGTGCAATGAGAGGTGAATCTGCCCTCCAGAAGTAGATCCAGTCCTCTGCCCTTGCCCTTGCCTTTTTGGCCAATCCTTAGCCATATGTCATGTCTCGCCCCATTGAAAGCAACCACCCATCTTCCTCTTCTTCTTCCTGCAGTCTTTAATTAGATGTCCAGGTATGCCACAAAATTTACGCTTCCTCTTGTCACGGGGTTTGTTATTCTTCCCGCCTTTCTTGGAATCCGTCTTCTTATTCTGCAATCCCTCCACTTTCTAGTTTAGAGGTTCTTCCACCTTTGCCTCTTTCTTGCCATCCTTGTCTTCCTCCTGTAAAAATGCCATGTCCACCAGTCTCTCAAAAGTCACTCCCATAGGTATATGGGACATAGCTAGGCTGTGTAGTGGCTCATTTAACCCTTTAACGAATCAGAGAGCCTTTTTATGTGGAGTGTTTACTAACTCCAGTCCGAATTTGCCAGGTGGTTGAATTGGTTGACGTATTCCTTAACCGATAGGCTTCCCTGTTTGAGTGCTAAGAACTTCTCCATATGTAGACTTCATTCAGCTTACGAGAGGAACTCCATTTCAAATCTCATTCTGAAATCCTCCCAAGTTTCAACTGGTCTCTCAGCATTAGTAACTTCCTACCAGTAAGAGGCATCGTCCTTAAGTAACCATACAACCAATTGTATCTTCTGCCTATTGTCCACTTTGAAGATAACAAACAAATCTTCTGTTTTTCCTTGAGCCAGTTTCTTGCTTCCACAAATGACTCAGTCCCATTAAAATTCTTTCCACCCATAGCTCGAAAGTCTCTACATATCTTCGAGAAAGCATTCACACGCGGAGGAGGAGGAGGAACGGCTGCAGTTGGGGGAGGAGGAACGTCTACTGGGCCTGCACCATTAGCCCTAGCCTCCAGATACCTTCTGAACCAGCCAGGTATCGGTATGCCCTCGGGAAGATTGAGATCCCCAGACATGCTGAAACGAAAAGAAAAGGTTCGAAACCAAGGATAGAAAGATAGTGCATATGGATTTGGGGATTATGCCTTTAAAATAAAACAACACTTTTTCTTGAAAATGCTTCTTTAAAATTCTTTTTGAAAAAATAGTTTTCAAAAACTTTTATCTGATCTGGTAAACCATCGCACTGATACCAAGTGAAACACTCTACCTCTGTTAAGTTCACTCACAAAGGGAATGCATTAACTTTGGTGAAGCATTTTAGGTAAAAGGCACAGATAATTTACAAAACAGACATATAAACAGCGAAAAACTGAAATCATTTCCTAAATAGCGCGGTTCAGTTAAAACATTACAAGCATTGTCTCAAAACCCAACTTCTAAATTATTACAATAAAACATCTGTCTTGATTTAAAACTCCAAGTACATGACGAAGCATAAAACAACAGCATAAATCCCCAATAAAAGTGTAACCACAGCCATAGCCCAAAAAAAGAGAATCCAAGCAATACATCAACTCTCTTCAAGCTAGAAAATGTCTGCACTAAGCTGAAGTATTCCCTCCCTACGGACCTGGGGGAGGGGGGGAACGGAAGAAAAGAAGGCGAAAAAAAACGGGTCAGACATAAGCCTGGTAAGTCCAATGATTATTCAACATGTAAATAGGTAAAAGGATCATGACATAAATAAACTGAACATAGGACAATACCATGGCAATAAGATAACATAAGATAAGGCAAGATAAACTGAATATACCATCGCACTCATTTTCATTTCTCTACACCTACTAACGAATGTTTCAACTACCATCAGGTGTTCATAACAAAGTGATCCCTTTTTTCGATCAGCTTCTACTCGCATGCATTTATTACTTGTGTCATTCGGCCCGCTTGATTGTAAATACCCGTGCTGGTCCCGCTATAGGGTGTATCAATTCCTATGGTGGTAACCCGACACAAATTCTAGATGCATAGTGTATACTACTTATGCCCAGTGCCTGCTTTTTCCACTTCGGAGTGTGTGCACACCCATACTCCGCCGAAACCTACACTGCTGCACCACCCGCCGCTATTTTAACCACTTATAATCAGCCCAGTAATCGTGCCCCACCCTGCCTAGTTCAGGGTACCGTGATACATCTATGTGGGTTACTGCTGAAATGGGTCCCCGTTACTAGGGTTTCCTAATCAACATGTTATAACGGTTAAGTGTTCTCACATTTACCTAACCCCACCCATCTGTTTAACTAACACGTTGTATTGGTTAAGTGTTGCCTTAATTAACTTAACCTTACCATTCTTAGCCTGTCTGTTCCTTAGCTTTAATTCATTCATTAAAGCCCCAACCTCTCACATTAAATTTATATTGTTGCATTCGTTGGATGTGTCAAGCGGTTCCGGGCAGTCTTACACCGCAACTCAATCTAACATCGGGTTTTTGGGCTTAATGCGCTAACATCTCACATTAGATCTATATTGTTGCGGTCGCTGGATGTGCCGGGCGGTTCCGGGCAGTCTTACAACGCAACTCAATCTAACCTCGGGGTAGGCATGTTCATCTTTAGCCATTTTACATATTTGTCATATGTGTCCAAGTTTTACGTCAATATTTCCCAAGTGTAGTCAGTACAAGTTTTATGCCACATTCACAGGCTATGCCAAAATTTACTCAATTAAATTATACCTAATTTTCCCGCGTTATAATCGCACGTACGACGAGATTCAATTTAAGTTCTGAATGAAGTTAGTATTCACAAAAGAAAATAAAAAAAGGAAAAATAGAGAAGGAGCATAAGAATTGACATAAGGAAAAATAGGCATGTAAAGGTATACCCAATTCAAGAATCATGTTTCAACAGGCATGTTGTACATTAATAATAAGTGTGGGCAAGCTAAGAAATTTATACCATAGGTATAAAGATTAGATAGGATTGGACTTAAGAAAACCACTAGTTTTGATGTACGACATGATAAGTCCCATTATATCAATCACAATAGTCTCATAGGCGTAGGATGTACCACACGATAAGTTCCATCATATCAATCACAACAGTCTCATAGGTATGATAGGTTCCATTATGTCAATCACAACAGTCTCATAGGGCATGATAGATTTCATTATGTCAGTCACAACAGTCTCATAGGCATGATAGGTGTCATTACATCAATAACAATAGTCTCATAGGCATAGGCAATTCAGATTTGACAAAAGGATAAGCATGAATTAGAATTAGGCATAGTTTTAAATCCGATTATTATAGTCATGATTTCTATTAGGTGTTTAAATTGGAATAATAACTAAACTTACAGAAAAAGGACGGATCTTGTATTCTGGGATCTGATTTCTGAATTTGTTAAGTTAATCCTTTGATGTAGACTTTTGATTTGAAGTTCTTCTAATCGATTTCTAGTTTGGATTTTATTTTCTAGTTTGGAGAAGATGAAGGAGGCAAGGCTAGCTTGTAGATGAACAGCATGACGACACCATAGTTTTAGGGTTATGAGGTTAGGGTTTAGGTTTAGCTACATATATATAGATGTCTAGGATTAATTCTAGCCTTTAGATTAGTCTAGGAGAAATCAGAGCCATCCAAACCAAAGAGATGTGTCATCCAGCCAACCACATCATGACACATAAGCCCTAATACCTTAGAATTTGTCATCAGGCCAATCAGAGAAGGCCACATCAGCTCAGGGCTATAAAAATTCATCCTAGGAATTGGATCTCAAAGGGGTCGACTCCCTACAAGGGGGTCGATATCTATGTCGACACCCCTATAGGGGGGTCGACACCTATGTCGACTCCCCCTGGGGGGGGGGGTCGAGACCTTTGAGCGGGAAATTTCCCGCTCAGCCCGCTCTGACCGAATTTCAAATTTTGAACAGTTTTGACCTTTAATTACTATTTTAATTTAATTTTTGTTTAGATTTGAAATCTTCTGAACTCCATAACTTCTTCATACGGAGCCCGATTTATGCAAACTCGGACTGTATCTCAAGAAGAATTCCAAGACGAACGCAATGGCGTAACCCGTTTCACTTAATTCTTCTTCTAAAAATTAAGTGTTCTTAAATTTGTTAATTTAATATTCGTAGAAAATATGGGGTGTTACAGAGCTTGTGTGCCGTTTGGGTTTGGAATCCGAGATATGTGATAGGCCTTTCATAGTAACCAATCCAGTTAGGGTTCGTCAAATCTTTGCATGATTTGCCATGGTCTAGTGTCGTCGAGTCATGGTTGCTCTTTTGTGTGTGATTTCTTTGTTCTTAACTTCGCTGGATTTGGGATCATCTTGGGCATGGATTGGCTCAAGAGGTATGCAGCAAGGGTGAATTGCGAGAAGCTAGAGGTGAGAGTTGGGGATGTGGAAGGGCGAAAGGTGTTGATAAAGTGTAAGAGCGAAGAGGGTGTCTTCGTTAGCTATCTATATTCGCTTGTTATTGCATAAGAAGACTTGTCATCTGTGCTGATCGCAAATGAGTATGAGGTTGTCTTTGATGAGGTCAAAGATTTGCCGCCACATCATGAGATCGAGTTTAGGATCGATTTGGTCGAGGGTGCTAGACCAATCGTTATGCCTCTTTGGCGGATGGAGCCTAAGGAACAACGAGAATTGGGGGTGCAAGTTCGTGACCTTTTTAGGAAGGGATTCATTTGGAGAAGTGTTTCTGAATGGGGAGCACCAGTCGTGTTTGCAACCAAGGAAGATGGCACGTTTAGATTGTGTGTGGACTATCATGAGCTGAATAAGGTGACTAAGAAGAACAAGTATCCATTGCAAAGGATTGATGACTTGTTCGATCAGCTTCACGAAGCCAAAGTGTTTTCTCATATGGATTTGGCAATGGGATTTCACCGGTTGAGGGTGGCAAAGGATAGTGTGCAAAGACTGCTTTTAGGACACCGTCCGGGTTCTTCGAATGATTGGTGATGCCATTTGGGTTGACTAACACGCCGACATATTTTGTGGATCTTGTGAATAAGGTATTCAGAGATCAGCTGAATAAGTTCGTACTTGTGTTCGTGGCTGATATTTTGGTTTACTCTAGGAATGAGGAAGAACATAAGACACACTTGAGAGTTGTGTTAGAGATCTTGCGGAAGCACAGCTTAAGGCCAAGTTCTCGAAGTTTCACTTCTGGAAGAGTGAAGTGAGATTCTTAGGTCATGTAGTCTCCGGTAGTGGGTTAGCAGTTGACCCCACTAAAGTGACAGCAATCCAGGATTGGGATAGACCCAAGAGTGCGACAGATGTGAGAAGTTTTCTTGGGTTGGCGGGTTATTACCGACGGTTTATCAAGGATTTCTCCAAGATAGCTGCACCGTTGATAGGATTGACTAAGAAGAACCAAGTGTTCACATGGGATGTGAAGTGTGAACAAGCATTCAGAATCCTGAAAGAGAGACTAAAGAGTGCTCCTGTGTTGACCATTCCAAGTGGGAATGAAGAGACGGTGGTATACACGGATGCATGTAGTACTGGACTTGGAGAAGTACTGATGCAGAAGGATAAGGTTGTGGCCTACGCAAGTCGACAGCGGAAGCCGCATGAGAAGAACTACCCAACTCATGATTTAGAGTTGGCAGCGATTGTGTTTGCATTAAAGATGAGGAGACATTACCTGTTGGGAGTGCGGTTCGAGTTGTTTGTGGACCACAAGTCGTTGAAGTATCTTTTCTCCTAAAAGGATTTGAATCTTCGGCAGAAAAGATGGTTAGAGTTTCTGGCATCGTATGATTTTGGTATATCCTACACTCCGGGCAAGGGAAACGCAGTTGCATATGTGTTAAGTCGAAGACACGCAAGTTTAGGAGCAATGTTTTCAGAAAGGAAGACCCTCGAGTATTTGGCAAGGTTCGATTTCAGGCCACGATGTGAGCTGAAAGCTGAAACGTTGGCAAGCTTATCGATAAGACCTATTCTTATCGAAAGGATTGGCGAGAGCCAAAACAAGATATGAAGCTTTTCGAGTTTATCCAGGGATTGGAACCAGAGGATAAAGAGTTCGAAGTCGATAGAGAAGGTTGGTTTCGAAAGCAAGGACGATTGGTTGTTCCTGATATCGATGGATTAAGAGATGAGGTTCTGAGCGAATGTCATCACTCGAAGTTGACGATTCATCCCAGTGGTAATAAGATGTATCAGGACATGAAGCGAGTTTACTACTGGGAAGGGATGAAGTGAGATATTGGAAAGTTCATTTCCAAGTGCATGAATTGTCAGTTGGTGAAAGCTGAACAGAAGAAGCCGAGTGGGTTACTTCAGCCATTAGAAGTTCCTACATGGAAGTGGGAGCAAGTATAGTTGGACTTCATTGATGGGCTACCTAGAACCAGGGCAGGAAATGAAGGGATTTGGGTCATTGAAGATCGCTTGACCAAAAGTGCGAGATTCATTCCTTTCAAGTCGACTAGGATGACGTCGAAACTGGATGAACTTTATGTGAAATGGATAGTTCGATTCCATGGTGTCCCAAAGAGTATAGTGAGTGATCGAGATCCCTTGTTCACTAGCAGATTTTGGAGGAGTTTGCAAGAAGCTTTGGGAATCGAGTTGTGCTTGAGTACGGCCTATCATCCCCAAACTGATGGTCAGACCGAGAGAGTCAATCGAGTTTTGGAAGATCTCCTGAGGGCTTGTGCATTAGACTTCGGAGGATTGTGGGAAGACCATCTACATCTGGTTGAGTTTGCATATAATAATAACTACCAGTCGAGCATTGGGATGACACCATATGAGGCGTTGTATGGAAGACCACACAATTCTCCAACATGTTGGTTAGAAACTGGAGATAAGTTGGTATTTGGGCCAGAAATGATAAGAGAGACCTCGAATTGTATCGAGATCGTTCAGCAACAAATGAAGGCAGCTCAAGATCGTCAGAATAGTTGTGCCCATAAGCGTCCTAAGGACTTGGAATTCGACGTGGGCGATATGGTTTTCGTGAAGGTTTCATCCTTGAATCATATGGTGAGATTTGGAAGTAAAGGAAAGTTAGCTCCTAGATTCGTTGGACCATTTCCGATAGTCGAGTGAATTGGAAAGCTCGCATATAGATTGGAGTTACCCGAGAAGATGTCGGGTGTGCATAATGTGTTCCATATGTCGTTTCTACGGAAGTTCGTGCTTGATTCGAACGTGGTGGTATCTCCAGAGCAGTACGAAGACCTAGAAGTAGAGACCGTAGTTGCGAGACCTCGTAAGCCACTTCGTGTTGTGGGAAATGACACGAAACAGCTTAGGAGGAAGACGGTTAAGCTTATCAAGGTACAATGGATTAAAGATGGTGACGATTGTACGTGGGAGACAGAAGAGAGCATGAGGGCGACTCATCCAGAAGTCTTCGTCGGTAGGACTCTTTGATATCGTGTAATCGCTACATCATTGTATCTTGTTGTTGTTTGATAGAATTCTGTGTGCTAGGATAAGGCTATGGATGCATGGCTTGATGGTTGCTAGTTTGGATGATAGAATTGGCTTCTCATGGATGATAGGTATGCGGAATTACTGTGATTGCTTATGTTTGTTTAGAATTTCGAGGGTGAAATTCTAAAGGGGGAAGAATGTAACAGCCCGCATTTTACGTATCGGAAGATCATAAAATATTTTTATTTTATTCCCTGAGGGTTGGATCATTCTCATCTTTTAGTATGTTGTTTATGAGGATGTAAGATATGTCCATAATTTTTACCAATTTTGTTTGTGAAAATTTTGCCTCTGTCAGTTTTGTACAGGGCATAAATTTTGACTCAGGTCGAACCAGAGGGTGAGACCTATGCCATTGCAAAGGAATTGATGATTGTCTTTCCGTAGAGCGATTACATTAAAGATTTGGCTCAACGGTTTAGGAGGAATCACTGTTTTAAGGTTTAACGGTTGGCTATTCAGGTTTGGGAGCCTTAGTGGGCTGATTTGGGAAGCCCATTAGTGGGCTGGTGGAATCCTATTAATAGGGGTGAGAGAGGAGGGAAAAAGTTTACTTTCCCATTGTCTTATTTGGAGGCATTGATCTCCTTCTTCCTCTAACTCCTTTCCACCGTTAAAAATCCAAATCCAAGTAGGGAAATCATAGATCTACACCATTGGAGGCTAGATCTACATCAATTGAAGCAAGAATTCATCGGATCAAGGTGTTTGGTGTGAGGTGCTTATTGTCTGGATTCTTATTTCTACCATTTTAGCTTATTTTGGAGAATCGGTGAGTGATTTACGTCTCTCACGTGGATTCAATGAAGTGTATGAGTAGTAGATCATGTTTTTCATCGAATTCAAGTGTTTTTCCGTAGATCTATGCATTGATAAGTTCATTTTCATATAGATCACCCTAGGATCTGATTTAGCAAGTTTAGATAGGTAATTTCTATGATATTTCATATGAATATGCAAATTAGATCCATGGTTTCTATTCATATACATATTTGTGGTGATTTTGGTGAATTTGACATTATCGTTGATAGAATTATCATATTGATGATATTGTTGATTTCATAACATGCTTATAATCCTTTTGGATGAATTGGATGAGTTAGTTTCGTCGGATTTATCGTTTGGCGGAGTTTTGGTCGAAATTGGAGTTGAATTGTAATATGCAGGTTTTGGGTCGGCCATAAGTTGGATCGACCATAAGTTGGATCGGTCATAAGTTGGATCGGCCATAACTGGGTCGGCCTAGTCACTAGAAAATGGGTCGGCCTAGTCACTAGAAAGTGGTTCGGCCTAGTCACTAGAAAGTGGGTCAGCCTAGTCATTTAAAAGTGGGTCGTCCTAGTCATTTAAAAGTGGGTCGGCCTAGTCAGCACAAAATGGGTCGAACTAAAGTGGGTTGGACTAAAGTTGGGTTGAACTAAAGTTGGGTCGGACTAAAGTTGGGTCAGACTAAAGTTGGGTCAGACTAAAGTTGGGTCGACCTATTCTGGTCAGCCATTTTTGCCATTTCTAGTCGGTTATTTCTAGTCGGGCATTTTCGGTGATGATGTGACTTCAAAGTGAATTCAATTGGGAAGTTTTGAAGTGTTGAAAAGTGTTCGATGATCGGAGTAGAACAATGAATGGTATGATGACTCAAGGGTGTATTGAGTTTGTGTGGAGTGATGGTTCTAAGGTGTTCTGAGCTGATTAATAGTCGTAATTGATAATGACTAGAGATGAGAAGGCCGAGGAACTATAGTTTTCGTAGGTTCTAGCGGATCCAAAGCAAGTGGTACAATTGAAGACCGGTTGTAGGTCGAGTGCCCTGGGCGTCATGTATGGCCTAGACACGTATTGAGTATAGCGTGTGGAGTTTTGCTAGAACCGGGGCGTCGTGTATGGTCCTTGACAATTGATGGCAAGTTGTTAGCCAGTCATAGGATAACTAGGGTTCCAAAGCAAGGTTGGCGGTGATAGCCAGAGTTAGTCATGGACGTTTGAATGCATGTTGTGATCATGATTGAGTTGCTATTGCTATGTATGAATGGTTGTTCTAGTTGCCATGGCTAAATTGTTATTCCTTTTGGTGTATGGATCGTAAAGGCTATCACTGTCATGTTGTGGGGAAGGCAGGTGTAAGTTCTTCTCCGGAGTTGGGTAGATTAGTTGTTATTTACCCCATTCTCATATACTTTATTGATGAAGTTTGTTAGTTGTTTTATCGCTCACTAAGACTGTTGTCTGACTCAAGGTTTTATGTTTCCTCTTATTACCTTGGGTTGTTCATCCGGTTGTGGATGGGCAGACTGAGTAACAGGTGCCAGGTATTGCTTTAGTGAGGACGATAATGTTGATCGATGGCGAGCAGGAGGCTCACGTACCAATTTTATTACTATCTAGTATTGGTTTCCGCTGTTTGTTTTTTCCTTGAGTGATGTAGTGAGGCAAATTGTATAAAATCTGTTATTGATTTCCACGTGTATGGGAAATACTTTCTAGTTGTCAAGAAAGCTTATTGTTTTTCTGCTTCACTATCACTACCTGTTGTATATGTTATATTATATTTTATCCTTGCGCTGTGAGTTTACGACAGGTTTCGTTTATCTACCATACCTTGATGATCGTCCATAGCTTCCAGGCACACCTTTCAAATCATTATTCCTCTTGTTTAGTGCAGGGGTTATGGGCGGTCGTTACAGCTTATGTATTAATTAATATAATGTAAATGGGTCTGGATGGAAGTATTTGTGGCATAGATTGCACATATAAATAGTTTGTTGAACTATACATTTGTTTTGTATAATAACTTGGTAAATGTTTGAACATCAATTTATTTTTCTGGAATGTGGGTGTAGTTTGTTAATGCATTTGGGATAAGCTCAATTTTCAGATAAAAGTGATGAATTATATAAGCTAGATTTAATAAGGTTTTGGTTAAATATAAGGATATATTGGTTAATAAGGTTATTATAACGAGTAGAACACATGATATTGGATGGCCAAAATACACATGAATATTTTCTAGCCTAAATAAAAAGGGAAAACATTATTATATCAGCTCACAAAAATCGATTTTAACAATTTGTGTGTGATTTAAAATAGTTGATATATATGATTACCTATATCTAACAATTTAGCTTCACAATGCACCTTTCATAAAATTACGGAACTAATTTATGATTCATTTTCAAAAAGTATCTCCATGACCACTTACTGGCGATTGCAATTTTACGCATATTCTTCATGCTTATATCTTAGCATAATAGTACATCTAAATGTGTATTAAACTTTTAGGTGTTTATTTAAACTTTCTAAATGATACAAATAATTTAGATTTGCAAGTAGATTAGATATGGACATTTACAGTATAACTTTTCCATAAGATTGAAAGATGTCTCTATTTTTTCTCAACATGGGAAAACATAGGCATTTTACTTGGTATCTTTACCACTATAAAAATAAAGCAATAGATCAAATTAACACAGTTCAAATATATAACCTTTCCCAGACCGTGCTTTTATACACATTTGTTTTATTAACATTCTCCATCTTAAGTCAAAGCAATTTAGGAGACTGCCAATATCAAATGATCATGATTGTTAGATTGTAGAGCATCATCATAAATAATTGCCACAGTGGTCTTAATTTTCATTATTGTACTCATTTTCACTCTACCGTTTGGAAGGAGCTCTAGCATTTCTTAACTTTATAGTTAGCTTACCACCGTCAATATTCTGTAGGCCATGAAATTAACTAATTATAAATATATATAGTAATAGAGTTTGCTAACATCATTATTAATTTGCCTGTGTTTAGTTTTCTACCAATGGTTAAATTTATCTCACTGGATTACATATTCATTGCCCTATAGTATTAACGATTAAGTATTAGGATGTAAAGCACAGATCAAGTCCATGAGACATGAGATATAAATATGGAAGAATTAACAATATGAAAGATTTGATAAACGATTAAATTAATAATGCTCATAGATTAACAAAAGATGATGTATTGGAAATCAAGTCTAACCTTATGTTTACATATTAACTTGCTAAACATTATAAAACTCTGCCGTTATTCAAATATAAAATGGTAGAGATGTGACTGAATGCAAACTTATATTTTACATCATTAAGTGGAATAAGAAGCATTATGTCAAGTAAAATAAGCATGCACTTGGATATATATATATATATATATATATATATATATATATATATATATACGACAATAAAACATCAATACGGGGACAAAACATTTAAGGACTTTTATCTTTCGTTAATTGGTTATGAAGGATGAAACTATACACATACATGTGTATATATATTTACATGGTCGTCCCTTTGCCAAATCCAGTGAATCAATCGCTTAGGTCCACATAAAAGTTAGCGCACCATATTCATATGCAATCACTCTTTCCAAAAAATTCATGTTAGAATCTTAGAATGATAGAGCATGATCAATTAGAATGGCCAGCGACAACGATTTCATCTTGCTAGGCTCAGTCTCGGCATTTGATCGCAAAGACAAAGTAGAGGGTTGCGAACGCCAACCTCCAAGCTTTGCAGTTGGAAAATCTAATTATGATCTAGGGCATGCCATAGTGCTAGTGAAATTAGGTTGTTGACATTGGCATATTAAAAATTGGGATTGTGGTTGTGGTTAAATTGAAACTTTCTGCTTATGGTTTTGGTTGAAATGACTCTTGAAAAGATAAATTTTAATTATTCTAGTTGTATATTTTAGCTTATTTTGAATTGAATCCTTACTTGGAAGTCTATATATTCCAGCTTTTAGTTATTTCCAATTGTGCTAAAAATTCTTCTGTCGTCTCAGTTTTCCATATTAGTGCATGATCTCAATATGTCATCGCTAATGTAGGTGTAAGGAACAATAGGCAGTGAGCAGTTTAAATTAAATTGTATAAACTATGGTATTCATTTGTAATTTGAAATAAAAATTAATGAGAACTTATGTGATTGTCTTTAAGAATAGTATATGTATGTGATATTTTTTAGCTTATGCATCGGTAAAATAAAGAACAACAAAATATTGGTTTGAAAATTTTGGTTAAATAGATGCAGATATGCAGATTAAAATCAGAACTAATCCTCACAAACTTCTACTGGTTATGGAGTCACTATATCCCGTGTTAATAGAAATGTTGGTTTTGAGATTGGTCAAAATAAAATAAAAAAGTTAACTTCCTGTAACAATCAGAAATTCTCCGGTCTTCGAAGAGACGGAAAAAGACAGATTGTATTGAGAACACGACTCATCAGAACACAAACAGTAGAACATTTCATTGCTATTACATCAGAGTACAACAATATCAGAGTATGAATAAATATTACACAACGGAAAAATAATATTAGAGATTAAATTACATAGCAACGGAAATAAAATGTATAAATACAATATACAGCGGAAATACATCTATAACCACAACTGAAAGAAATACACGGATACAAAGCTTTCCGAATATAGCTCCAGCTATAAACTAGGATCTTGTTAAAATAGAAATCTGCAAAACCAAAACTACTAGGTGCCCGTGTGGAAAATATGGGCACTCAGAGTTTAGGTTAAAACAATAAACTTCGAGTCAGTCATGGGACTGGTGTTGAGAACTAAAACAGTTATTAAATATTTACTTTAAAAGTTGGGAAATCGTTGGACCACGCCGTATAACACGGAATGGGTTTACTCCACATGAATCTTAGTTTAAAATAAAACAACGCAATGCTTTTTGGAAAATGAAGCTTTTATAAGACTCAGGTCCCATCGCACAATGCAACGCAATCCGGAGGATAGAGTTTTCCCTTATAATAGCCAAACATGCTTGTTACATTTAAAACAAATCATTTTGATATTATTATAAGTGCATAGTGTCAAAAATAACTTCAAATATAAATGTATCAATCATAGACGACATGGATACCATATATCATGTCGCCATACTATTCTACAACTAAAACCGAAAAATGTCATATTGGAAATTGAGTTTGCATCATGATTCAAGGCTAGGGATGGCTCCTTCCGATTCGAGACACTCTAGCAAATGCCTCAAGACTCAGATGCTGATGATCCCTGTGAATGGTAGGACCGGTCCATACATACTTTAGTGGATTAATTATTCCTGAACAATACGTTTCCCGGTACTATCGGACCTATCACTTGGTTAGTAATGACCAATATCCGAGGCGCCTCGCAATCCATCATCCACGTAAGTAAAAAAGGTCCGGGCTCCATACCATGACACCACTTCTAGCTAGAAAGAAACGCAAGTTGTCCCTTCGGTTACGATCCCGTTTTTGACTCATACTAGGTGTGAGGTTTGCGAATTAACACTATACACAAAGATATGCTACTTAAAGCTGTGCTTTGATCATCAACCACAAGGCTATGCTTTTCAACAAAAGCCTTTATCCATGCAACTCAGCATGTCACGCTATCAATCCATACCGTACCACTGATTTCCACCAATATATAACCTTTAAGCTCGTACGTCTCAGAGAAGGGTGTTAAGCAAGAGAATAAATTCTCTTCCACCAAAAAGATATATATTTAGCAGAGATCAATGAATACAGTATAAAGGAATACAATGTCAGACATACCATCCATTTGCAAGTCCGTTCTGGGTCTGATAGAAACTGGAGGCACCTTATTCCTTGCACCATATGTCCAATACAGGAGAGAGGTCCTCGCATATCCGGTTGATCTCCAAGTACATCTGGACGATCACCACTTATTACCTTGTCTTGCATGTATAACCCACTCAAGACATCGGTAATCATCCAAACGATGTGAAGATCTCCGATCTTCAACCACCGTCTTCATCGTCGACTTTTAGTTGCCATATTCATTATTCAGAATGGGTTAAACCCGGTCTTTCCAAATAACCCTTGTATTTTATAATCAAGTGCTATATATAAAAAACACATCATATGCCTCATTCCAATTCAGAATATTCTTTTATTCAAATATTCACATTTTTAGGGAAAGGTTCCCATTAATTTTATCAAAGATAAGTTCATTTAAACTATTTCTTTAATCTTCCTTTGGATATCCATTTTAAAAGATTTTATCATATCTTTTCACAATCTAAACCAAATTAAGGTTTAACAAGCTAATCGGGATTGACGAACCTTACCGAAGTAATCAATTATTTTATTTATCCAATCCCAACCCATTCATCCCATGGAGCAAAACTAGTAGTACTCCATATCTAACACCCACGGTGTTATCGGTAAATTTAATTACCATTTCCCATTCAAATCTATTTAAAGATTTAACTATTGCCTGGAGTAAAACTGGTGGTACTCCATTCTTGATCATTTATGAATTCGATAACTTTAATTATCCTATTCTCATTTTAATCAACTAAAGATTCATTAAAACTCTAGTTTAGTTTTAATATCAAGAATCATTACTTAATGATTATCCAAATTTAAGAAATTGATCTTGCCTTTAACTAGGTTAAAGAACCAATGTCATTTAAAACACAGTTCACGATAAACCTAAAATCATCTTCCATTGAAATGGAAACTTTACGAAAATCATAACAGTATATAATCAATATAAATTTCTGTATCAAATCAATACAATAAATGGAATAGCGGCAAGGCCTTTTAAATTCCATATATAGTAATGGTCTTCATTCACATAAGCTCATTTCGATTATTATTAAATCGAGTTTCATTCAATTACAGTTTATTTTATTAAATTGGAAAACTTTTACTTTGGAAAATTTCAATAAATCTTAATTAAAAGAATTCCAAATCATAACTTTACTGATAATTGGGTTAAAGAACAAATGTTGTTTAAAACACTGTTTACGATAAACCCAAAAATCATTACCGTTTAATTCCAATTATATCAATTGATTGGAAAACTTCATTAAATCTTGATTAAAAGATTTATCCTTTCTCAACTGGATTTAAGAACAGTGTTATTAAAGACACCATTCACGACAAACCCAAAATCTGATTTGATATTAAATACAAGGCTCTAAATAGAAAATAATGTCGGCTTATATTCAATATCAAATTCTTAAATAAACAGATATCGCATTGGGAACAACGATATCTGTATCTTCCAAATTCCTCACAATATCCGTATAATCACGGAGTCCAATATCAAAATATTCCAAAGATTATTTCTATCCTAAATCCATTCAAATTTACACATTGGAAAATACTGGTTATATTAAAACCATTTTAATCCCATTTATTACTTTTAAAAATAATTGGATTATTGTTCTAGTTATTAACTAGTTCATTTCAATAAAATTATATTTTATATTTTCAAACTTGTAATTTTTCATCCAAAATCTTCCAAAATAATTTATTATGATTTTACACAATTTTTCCATATTTTTAATCATTTTATTAAGGCCCTTACAGTCGGTTTCCAATAACGACCACCGAACTGCATTTACAACAACCTTTTCTGAAATTGATTTGGATATATTTCAAGATCTAACCATTAGATTTAAAATCTCTTATTATCATTGGAAATCTCTTTTCGATACGAACCCAATGGTTTCGGTTTTAGGAGAATCGGACGGTTGGATCTCCAGTTACGTCAATTTGAAGTTAATGGTCGAAATTCGTGAACGGTCGCCGCGCGGTGCGTTCTATTCAGGCCATTAAAATATATACATATATATATCATCAATTTCTATTTAAAACGTATTGTATAAATCGTTTATAAATTCATTTTAAAACGATTTCAACTTCATTTTCAGTTTTAAATCGAAATTGAATATTCCATATCATTATAATATTAAAATGATAATATTATCAAAATCACATATTTTGAAATCAATTCTTTTCGATATTCATTATAAAGTGAATAAAATCGATCGATAAACCCTTTCAGGTTAAAATAGCATTTAACTACTCAACTCGGTTTCATATTCATCACAGTTATGAATATTTCAATATTTTTGTGTCCAACTAAAATCAGACATCAAAATCATATTTTAATTATTTACTGAATATTATTTTAAAATATTCTTTTTTCTGAATCGAAATACGACTCAACCAATTACCATATAATTTTAGTTATATGGATTTCATACATCATATGTATTCAACAATAATGATAAATAATAATCAAACAGTCCATTCACATACAGAGTGCCATTTACAACTGTATAAGCATTAAATAATTAAATAACGCTCATCACAGTCTTTCGATCAATCGATTGAAATATAATTAAATTCAGGGGAGATGTGAATAAATTATCATCCCCAGACCCGTGTGGGGTTTCCAAACAACAGCAATCTATTCAAAATAATCACTGGTTAATAAATTTAACTAGTTCTAATACAATTTGAATTTTTTTTACTTAACAAATTTTCACATTTTAAAATTATAAATAAATATTATTATTTAATTTCGACCACCATATTAATGTTAACATTATTTTTAATATGCTAAACATTTCACATCACAAAGAAAACACAATACAGCCAATTAAATCGTCCAAGGTCTGTGGATGAGGGAGGTGAGCTATCAGGCACCATATACAATTTATAATGATTAAACTGATAAAAATCTACACTGGAAATTCTATATATTTTTATACATGAATACAATAACATGATAAAATATAATTTTGAGTGAGAAGGAGTTCTCACATTAGGTTCCAATCCGTCAGTTTTTAATTCTGAATTATTTTTAATAAAATTAAACCGATCGTTTAATTTTATCAAAAACTGCAACTGCTTTTGTTTCCATCCTAGTCAGTTCTGAAATGTAGTGCTCGACTCAACGATTCCAATGCACTTCGTTCTATCCGATTCTATGTCTGTTTGCAAAATTTATGGACGTTTATACTCTAATTACTTTAAAAATTAATTAATTAATTAAATTTATTAATCATCCTTAGCTTAGTCCTTCTTCCCGATTCCCTTCAGTGAAAACGACGAACCCACCTTCACAAGCAAACCTCGCTTGCGCAGATCACCAGAGGTCGTTGGTCGGGGATCCGAGGTCACCACCTCACCGGGCTTCCCCAGAGCCTCCACCGTTAGCAGCGATGGCCAGCTCGGTGGCCCCACGTAGCGGGAAATCGACCTCCAACGCCGACGCTAGATATGCAGAAATTGAGCAAAATACCTAGTAAAATCCATCTTGTTGACATCAACTTGAAGAGCTCAAGCAGTACAACAATTTTTGTTTTATAATCAATTTCCAATTCGCAATGAATTAAAAGAAATTTGGGATTCAAATTTCAAAATTTTTGGCCCTTTATTTCTCTGTGGCGGCGCATTTTCTGAATGTAGAGGTAGACTAGGGTTTTATGATTCCTAGGGTTATATATAATTAAATAATAATATTTAATTCATAAACTACTTGTTCAATGCCACGAAATCCAATTCAAACCCAATGACTGTTGTCCCTAGCTAAATACGCCCATTCAGGACACAATGGAATATGTTTCGTAAGCCAATTCTATCATTTCGATCAGTTTTTATCAAAATTAAAATATAAATCAACATATATTGAATTTAAACGTACATTTTAATTTACCGGGGCCAAATAATGACTCCAAAAAATCCAGAAAATTAAACCTAGCTATGTTTTGATGATACGATCCTAACAAAACTAATTTCATCGAATTCGGAGGCCGTTTGAAAAATGGCCCTGTTTCTAGTCGATTAAATTCAAACTGAAATTACCAAACACATTTAAATTCACCACGCTCACATATTAATTTCAAACATTATGAAATTTGAAACCTAACAATAATTTGACATTACGGATCCAACAAAAGTGGTTTCATCGAAAACAGATGTCGTTTGTAAAATGACTATTTTTAAGGGCTATATATTATAAAAATATATATATAAATTCCATAGCAACTATTTTAAAATTTAAACTGGACGTAACTTTCAATTTATATTATGAAATCTCAGTTTCTTACATTCGTTAGAAAGATATCATTAAACAGCTTCAAATATTTCTCGTTTTACTGAAATCTAATTTATATTGAATTTTGTACATTCATTTGAAATTTAAAATCGAATTTTCAAACTACCGCGCCATTTCAGGCTCATTTTTATTAAATATTAAATTAATACATTCTAATATCGATTTAAATAAATTTTAAATCGTTGTTATTTAAAATAAATCTTTTTAAATACTTATAATACATTAAAATAGCTAAAATAAAAATTTTAAATTGGTTCAGAAATTCCGGGTTGTTACAATCTCCCTCACTTAAAATCTTTTCGTCCTCGAAAAGGAATGGAGCTGAAAGTTGTTTAATTAACCAACTCAACTTTCATTCTGGCTTTCTTTCTTCAACTTTTCAGTTTCTAAGAATTTCCTAAATTCACAAAAATTTGGCTAACACCCTAAATTTTTGAAAAATTTCGCCATAACCTCCTTTGTACGGGTTGATCGGCAAAATCGGAACTTGACTCACAGGGCCCTTATCAAAACAAAAGAAAAAGGAAAAGCCAAGCGGCTAGACAATCCTCTCATAAAATCATCAAAACCCAATGAATACAGTAAATATGTACCTATTTGGCGTGCATACAATTTTATTCCTCTTCTTTGCTTCCGTGCTATGACCTGTTCAATATATACATGTGTATGTATGCAATTCAAATTAATTTTCAATTCGGCTCAATATTTTACTCGATTTGTCTTAATTTACCTTTCATTCGCATATTGGTTTTATTATTCTAATATTTTAATTAGTTGAACTAATAATTAGACAACACAACCATCAATCAATTAGTTGATTAGATTTTCAAATATATATAATTTTAATATACTCAAAAATCATATTTTTAAGGTTAAATCACAAACAATAAACTCTAACTAAGTTTTGGTTCTCACACCAGTCAATTGGAAATATATAGATATCCACTTCCGAAACTTGAACATAGACACTAATGATGAGGCCTCATCATCAGAATTATCTCCGGGAGACTAGAGTGTGATTCTATATCTACGCAGTATATTTGAGACTTCGAATATACGTTCATGACGCGTATATGCAAAATCTTCATATACTCGATGGTCCAAATTCAATATAAAATAAAATACTCTAATACATATAATAAGATATAATTATCAAAACTAAATTTATTTTTATAAATAATACACTTCTAACTCGTTCTAGGATGCTACTGATCCTAGATCTAATGAGTCATTCTTATAGTTTATTACTAACCCTATCTCTAATGAATTCTTTCATTTGGTTCTCACGTGTCTTGTTCTCTAGCTTTGTAAATCAAAGCTCTGATACCAACTGTAATGATCCGAAATCCCCCGGTCTCTAAAGAGACGGAAAAGGATGGATTGTAATGAGAACACGACTCATCAAAACACAAACAGTAGGACATTTCATTGCTATTACATCAGAGTACAAGAATATTTGAGTACGAATAAATATTACAAAACGGAAAAATAATATCAGAGATTAAATTACATAGCAGTGGAAAAAAATGTATAAATACAATATACAGCGGAAATACATCTACAACCACAACTGAAAGAAATACAAAGATACAAAGCTTCCCAAGTATAGCTCCAACTGTAAACCAGGATCCTGCAAAAATAGAAATTTGCAAAACCAAAACCACTAGCTGCCCGTGTGGAAAATATGGGCACCCAGAGTTTAGTTTAAAACAATAAACTTTGAGTCAGTCATGGGACTGGTGTGAGAACTAAAACAGTTATTAAATTTTTATTTTAAAAGTTGGGAATCATGGGACCATGTTGTATAACACGGAATGGGTTTACTCCACATGAATCTTAGTTTAAAATAAAACAACGCAATGCTTTTTGGAAAATGAAGCTATTATAAGACTCAGGTCCCACCACACAATGCAACGCAAGCCGGAGGATAGAGTTTTCCCTTTTAATAGCCAAACATGCTTGGTATGTTTAAAACAAATCATTTTGATATTACTATAAGTTCATAGTGTCAAAAACAACTACAAATATAAATGTATCAGTCATAGACGGCATAGGTACCATATATCATATCGCCATAATAGTTCTACAACTAAAATCGAAAAATGTCGTAATGGAAATTGGATTTGTATCATGAGTCAAGGCTAGGGATGGCTCCTTCCGATTCGAGACACTCTAGAAAATGCCTCAGGACTCGGACGTTGGAGAGCCCGGTGAATGGTGGGGCCAGTCCAAACATAATTTAGTGGATTAATTATTCCTGAACAATACATTTCCCGGTCCTATCGGACCTATCACTTGGTCAGTAGCAACCAATATCCAAGGCGCCTCGCAATCCATCATCCACATAAGTAAAAAGGTCTGGGATCCATACCATGACACCACTTCTAGCCAGAAATAAACACAAGTTCTTCCCACGATCACGATCCCGTTTTTGTCTCATACCGAGTGTGAGGTTCGCGAATTAACGTTGTACACAAAGCTATGATACTTAAAGTCGTTCTTTGATGATCAACCACAAGACTCTGCTTTTCAACAAAAGCCTTGATCCATGCAACTCATCATGCCATACTATCAATCCATACCGTACCACTGATTTCCACTAATATATATCCTCTAAGCTCATATGTCTCAGAGGAAGGTGTTAAGCAAAAGAATAAATTCTCCGCCACCAAACAGATATATATTTAGCAGAGATCAATGAATACAGTATAAAGGAATACAATGTCAGACATACCATCTATTTGCAAGTCAGATTTGGGTCTGAACGAAACTAGAGGCACCTTATTCCTCGTCCCATATGTCCAAAACAGGAGAGAGGTCCTCGCATATTCGATCGATCTCCAAGTACGTCTGGAAAATCACCACTTATTACCTTGTCTTGGGTGTACAGCCCAATCAAGACATTATTAATCATCCGAACGATGTGAAGATCTCTTGTCTTCAACCACTATCTTCATAGTCGACTTTTAGTCGTCGTATTCATTATTCAGAATGGGTTAAACCCGGACTTTCCGAATAACTCGCGTATTTTATAATCAAGTGCTATATAAAAAACACATCATATGCCTCATTCTAATTCAAAATATTCTTTTATTCAAATATTCACATTTTTAGGGAAAGGTTCCTATTAATTTTACCAAAGATAAGTTCATTAAAACTATTTCTTTATTCTTCCTTTGGATATCGATTTTAAAAGAATTTATCGTATCTTTTCACAATCTAAACCAAATTAAGGTTTATCAAGCTAGTCGGGATTAACGAACCTTACCGAAGTAATCAATTATTTTATTTATCTAATCCCAACCCATTCATCCCATGGAGAAAAACTGGTAGTACTCTATATCTAACACCCACGGTGTTATCGGTAAATTTAATTACCATTTCCCGTTCAAATCTAATTAAAGATTTAACTATCTCCTGGAGTAAAACTGGTGGTACTCCATTCTCGATCATTTATGAATTCGATAAATTTAATTATCCTACTCTCATTTTAATCTACTTAAAGATTCATTAAAACTCTAGTTCAGTTTTAATCTCAAGAATCATTACTTAATGATTATCCAAATTTAAGAAATTAATCTTGTCTTTAACTGGGTTAAAGAACCAATGTCATGTAAAACACCGTTCACGATAAACCCAAAATCATCTTCCATCGAAATGGGATCTTTACGGAAATCATAACAGTATATAATCAATATAAATTTCTGTATCAAATCAATACAATAAATGGAATAGCGGCAAGGCCTTCTAAATTCCATATATAGTAACGGTCTTTATTCATAGAAGCTCATTTCAATTATTGTTAAATCGAGTTCCACTTGATTCCAATTTATTCTATTAAATTGGAAAACTTTTACTTTGGAAAATTTCATTAAATCTTAATTAAAAGATTTACAAATTCCAAATCATAACTTTGGGTTAAAGAACAAATGTTATTTAAAACACTGTTCACGGTAAACCCAAAATTCATTACCATTTAATTCCAATTATATCAATTGATTGAAAAACTTCATTAAATCTTGATTAAAAGATTTATCCTTTCTCAACTGGATTTAAGAACAGTGTTATTAAAGACACCATTCACGACAAACCCAAAATCCAATTTGAAATTAAATACAAGGCTCTGTATAGAAAATAATATCGACTTATATTCAGTATCAAATTCTGAAACCAACGGATACCGTATTGGGAATAACGATATCTATATCTTACAAATTCCTCACAATATTCGTATAATCACGGAGTCCAATATCGAAATATTTCGAATAATATTTCCATTCCAAATCCATTACAATTTATACGTTGGAAAATTCTGATTATACTAAAACCATTTCAATCCCATTTATTATTTCTAAAAATAATTGGATTATTATTCTAGTTATTAACTAGTTCATTTCGATAAAATTATAATTTATCTTTTCAAACTTGGAATTTTTCATCCAAAATCTTTCCAAATCATTTATTATGATTTTACACAAATTTCCCATATTTTTAATAATTTTATTAAGGCCCTTACAGTCAGTTTCCAATAACGACCACTGAACTGCATTTACAGAGACCTTTTCTGAAATTGATTTGGACATATTTCAATATCTAACCATTAGATTTCAAATCTCTTATTATCATTGGAAATCTCTTTTCGATACGAACCCAATGGTTCCAGTTTTAGGAGAATCCGACTGTCGGATCTCCCGTTACATCAGTTTGAAGTTAATGGTCGAAACTCGCGCACGGTCGCTGCGCGGCGTGTTCTATTCAGGCCATTATAATATATATATATATACCGAAGATTTCTATTTAAAACGTTTTTTATAAATCGTTTGTAAATTCATTTTAAAATGATTTCAACTTCATTTTCAATTTTAAATCAAAATTGAATATTCCATATCATTATAATATTAAAATGATAATATTATCAAAATAACAGATTTTGAAATCAATTCTTTTCGATATTCATTATAAAATGAATAAAATCGATCGATAAACCCTTTCAAGTTAAAATGGCGTTTAACTATTCAACTCAGCTTCATATTCATCACAATTATGAATATTTCAATACTTTTTTGTCCATCTGAAATCGGACATCAAAATCATATTTTAATTATTTACTGAATATTATTTTAAAATATTCTTTATTTTTGAATTGGAATTCGGCTCAACCAATTACCATATAGTTTTAGTTTTATGGATTTCGTACATCACATGTATTTAAAAATAATGATATATAATCATCAAACGGTCCATTCACATACAGAGTGCAATTTACAACTGTATAAGCATTAAATAATTAAATAACGCTCATCACAGTCTGTCGATCAATCGATTGACATATAATTAAATTCAGGGGAGATGTGAATAAATTATCATCCCCAGACCCGTGTTGGGTTTCCAAACAACAACAATCGATTCAAAATAATCACTGGTTAATAAATTTAACCAGTTCTAATTCAATTTGAAAATATTTTTTTTACTTAAAAAATTTACATTGTTTAAAATTATAAATAAATATTTATAATTTAATTTCAACCACCATATTAATGTTAACATTATTTTTAATATGCTAAACATTTCACATCACAAACAAAACACAATATAGCCAATTAAATCGTCCATGGTCTGTGGACGAGGGAGGTGAGCTAACAGGCACCGTATACAATTCATAATGATTAAACTGATAAAAATCTACACTGGCAATTCTATATATTTTTATACATGAATACAATAACATGATAAAATATAATTTTGAGTGAGAAGGAGTTCTCACATTGGGTTCCATTCCGTCAGTTTTTAACTCTGAATTGTTTTTAATACAATTAAACCGACCATTTAATTTTATTAAAAACTGCAACTGCTTCCGTTTCCATCCTAGTCAGTTCTAAAATGTAGTGCTCGACTCAACGATTCCAATGCACTTCGATCGTTCTGTCTGATTCTGTGTTTGTTTGCAAAAGTTATGGACGTTTATTCTCTAATTACTTTTAAAATTTAATTAAATAAATAATTAAATTTATTAATCATCCTTAGCTTAATCCTTCTTCCCGATTCCCTTCAGTGAAAACGACGAACCCACCTTCACCACCAAACCTCGCCTGCGCAGATCACCAGAGGCCGTTGGTTGGGAATCCGAGGTCGCCACCTCATCGGGCTTCACCAGAGCCTCCACCGTTGGCCAGCTTGGTGGCCCCACATGGCGGGAAATCGGCCTCCAATGTCGGTGCTTCATGTGCTGAAATCGAGCAAAATACCCAATAAAAATCCATCTTGTTGACATCAACTTGAAGAGCTCAAGGAGTACAACAATTTTTGTTTTTACAATCAAGTTCCAATTCGCAATGAATTAAAAGAAATTTGGGATTCAAATTTCGAAAATTTTGGCCCTTTATTTCTCTATGGTGGCACGTTATCTGAATGGAGAGGTAGACTAGTGTTTTAGGATTCCTAGGGTTATATATAATTAAATAATAATATTTAATTCGTAAACTACTTGTCCAATACCACGAACTCCAATTCAAACCCAACGACTATTGCCTCTAGCTAAATACCCCTATTACGGACATAGTGAAATATGTTTCGTAAGCCAATTCTATTATTTCGATCAGTTTTTATCAAAATTAAAATATATACCAATATATATTGAATTTAGACGTACATTTTAATTTACCAGGGCCACATACTAACTCCAAAAATTACAGAAAAATAAATATAGCTATGTTTTGATGATACGGTCCTAACAAAACTATTTTCGTCGAATTTGGAAGCCATTTGAAAAATAACTCTTTTCCCAGTCGATTAAATTCAAACTAAAATTACCAAACACATTTAAATTCACCACGCTCACACATTAATTCCAAAAATTGTGAAATTTGAAACCTAACCATAATTTGATATTCCGGATCCAACAAAAGTGATTTCATCGAAAACGGAGGTCGTTTGCAAAATGATTATTTTTAAGGGCTATATATTATAATATATATATATATAAATTCCACAGCGACTATTTTAAAATTTAAACTGGACGTAACTTCCAATTTACATTATGAAATCTCAGTTTCTTACATTCGTTAGAAATATATCGTTAAACAGATTCAAATATTTCTCGTTTTACTGAAATCCGATTTATATTGAATTCTATACATTCGTTTGAAATTTAAAATTTAATTTTCAATCTACCGCACCATTTCAGGCTCGTTTTGAATAAATATTTAATTTATACATTCTAACATTGATTTAAATAAATTTTAAATCATTATTATTTAAAATAAATCTTTTAAATCCTTAAAATACATTAAAATAGCTAAAATAAATTTTTTAAATTAGTTCAGAAATTCCAGGCTGTTACACTGCGTATCTCAGTTACATATTATCCTCAGCGCCCATCTCTAGATTGATTGGTTCTAAAATTTTATTTTATAGGTAGTGTGATTCGATACTTTCATACAGATCGCTCAATGGGCAGAAAGAAATCAGAAGGGTAATTAAGAATCATCTTCTTCTAGGGGTAGTATGAAATTTTTATGGTGATTTTACTTATACTTTATGGTCAATTAATTTGTATATAAAAGTATTACTACTATTTTTGTAAGTCAGAAAACTAGAAAAATGTTTATAAGCAATTAATTTTAATTTGGTTATAACTAAATTATTACGGTGAAAAGAGTTATTTTTTTCCACTTCTTATTGTTTGTTAACATAAATTACTTTTATTATTTAGTCTACATTATATTTTAAGTTTCTTCATATGGTCACTGGTTTAAGATTGGCTTTAAACATCAAACATCCTAGGACCGACCCTATGTGTGTATATGAATATATAAGACAATAAAACATCAATATCGAATTAAGGCTTGTGATTTGTTAATTGGTTATCCAAGGATGAAATTGTATATGTATATTTTTTATGTATACATACATATGCATGTATACATGTACGTACGTGTATATATATGTGCATGCATATTGTTAGCCCACATTTTTAAAAGGATGTTGCATATGTGATTTGGATACCAGGGCTTTACAACCATTAATGTGGATAGTCTGAAGAGATGGTTAAATCATTCAAGAAACAAGTATAAAAAAAACATGAAGACACGAATAACTAAATTTACTCGGATAGCACTCTATAATTGACTAGGAGCGAAAGAGACTCTGGGAAGGTTTTGGATCGGTATGGATCCAAAGTGTAGAAACTCAAACTTCAAACTACGTTCCTAACTCAAAATTTTGGGTCAAACTTGGAAAACTAAGCATGGGTATAAAAGGAGACAGGTAAAGGGGTCCCACTTTAGTGATCATACCTTATTTTGGGCAAACCTTATCGGCACCGATCTTCAATTGCGGAGGATTGGCCCCCTCTCCTATGAGACCTTAGAGTTCGTATTACAGATTTTTCTTTGATGATTTTGGGTCGATCCGAGAGCTTATACGGTTATAAATAGACCATGGTTTGCCTTGGAAAAACAATCTTCTTCCTCTCCGCGCGTAAGACTTGTCATTCTTTGAAGACGACGTCTTCTTCTCTCTGCATTCATACAAACGAAAAACTATATTTATAATCTATAGTATGGTAAAAGATTACTTCAAGAAGATGTAGACTAAAGTTGCCAATTGTTAAAAAAATTGTATGTTCATTTACTATTTCTGCATTTTATAGCAGTGAATTTTTTATTATGCTCATCTGGTGTTAGTGCTTATTTTTTCATCAAAAAATGCTAATATTTTGACAGGTCAAGTAGGGGCATGCTTGAACAAAAGATCTAAGAATTTGGATCTGCTAGTGCTTGGAAAAGAACAAAATAGCTAAGAGAAAAACAAGATAAAGCTTCTGCATAAGAAACTAGACAACAAAGGGGTCAAGAGGCTTCCTCTGGTAGTAATCCTTCTGTCTACTTGATTGGGGAGGACATGGATGATGTTGTGAACCAACAACAAGCTAGATTAAAGTGACAAGAGGACATGTGAAGGAGAATGGAGGAGATGATGAAAAATTTCCTCCAACAAATTGGATAAGCGAGATATGTTGAAAACTAGAATCGACCCACTAAGAAGGAAAATGAAACACACGGAAACTGACCGACACCCAGAGTAAAACTATGGGCCAATATCGATCCCTTTCTAAGATTCGGCACCGAGCCCAATCTAGCCGGAGGCATGATCCCGACACCTGTGGTAGAATTACTGAAATTTGGAAGTAGGAATTTGTAACACTCTACATTTTAAGTAATAAAATTATCAAAATAATTACATGAGTAATGTGCATTTGAAATTCGAAAATAAATGCATGTTACAAAATGAAATAAATAAAAATTTGTCATTATGCAAACATAACGTTGCAATGATATATACAGAATGAATTAAAAAGAAACAGAAGAATGGTACATTGAAAAATAGTCGGAAAATATATGTGCATGTTAATTTTATAAACAAGAGCGTTTGAATTTAAAAGTAACGGAAGACGATTAACGTAACATATTAATAAACTTAGCCATTTAATAAAATAGGAAAACAAATGTGTGTGATAGAAAGGATTAAATCAAGGAAGGGAAAGTAATTAATATTAAAATGGAAACATTTCCTTTAAATTGATAATGCATTTCATAAAGGACATAAAAACAGGAACAGTGGAAAAAAATATCAAAAACGGAAAATAGATAACTAATTCAAAAGTGTTGACACGCATGTGAACACACATATATTGATATATTAAAATAAATATATTTAAACATAAATTACAAAAGTAATGCGCAAAATAAATGTGCATCATAAATGGTATAAAACCATGTAATAGAAGGAAGTTCAAATGATGTTACTTAAGTAATGTTTTAATTTAGAATGCATATTCATGTATTAATAATACGTGTTTGAAATTGAAAATAAAATGCATGTTAAGATGGTAGAAATAAACGTTAAAAAAATAACGTTTATGGAATTAAAAGAATTAAGCACGCAAAATTTTAAAAAGAAAGAATTATTAACGCGTGCATTGATTACATGTTTGAATTTGAATGCACATCAAAAATGGGAAGAAAATATTATAAAATATAGAAATAAACAAAATGGTTCCAGAAATAAATACGCCACAAATCAAAAGAAGTAAGAAATAAACCAAGAACCAAAAACAAAGACCTGGCTATTTAAAATCATTGTGGGTCGATCCATGGCTCGAACCATATGGGGTTTGGGTCGACACATAAGTCGACCCAGGCATGGGTCTGGGTCGACCTATATAAGCCAGTGAACTTTTTTTTAATTTCATGGGCTTCAGACTTGGTTTGTTTAAATGGTGTGATTTATTTAAGTTTAGATCAAATGGAAGGACTTATCTGGACATCTATAAATAAATTTGCAGGGCCTAGCTTCCAACTCATATTTTCTGTAACACCCCGCTTTTTTTAAATAATAAAGATCAACAAAATTATCAAAATAATAATGGAAAAGTATGCGTTCGAAATTTGAAAAAAACGCATGTTATAAATTGAGAAATAAATAAAAAGTCACCAGTGTGTAAACTAAATGGCAACAATATTTAAAGGTAATTAAATAAATAAAAAGAAGCAGAAGAAAGAATGTAATAAATGGTATGCACATTAATTGTATAAATAATGTGCGTTTGAATTTAACATAACAAAAGGCTATTAACGCATTAACAGATTTAACCATTTAGTAAATATAAACTTCCAGTATTGTTGAAAATTCAAAACAAATGAAGCAAGTACATATAAATATGCGTTGATATATTTCAAGAATTAATGCACACATATAATTTCAGAAATGAGAACATCTAAAATTGAGATTCAATACGTGTTAAGAATGAAATAAAATTTATATGCACAATAAATACACGTTTTAATTTGAAACTGATGGGCAAATAAGTGGAAAGGAATAAATTTAAAACGTTAAGAGAATAATAACGTTCACAAGATTATAGGAATTAAACACGTCGGAATTTGAGAGTAGAGGAAGAATGAATGCGCATATTTATTTATGTGCTTGAATGCACATTTTAAACTGGAAATAATAATTAAATAAATAGGCAAGATAATAATGTTAGAGCAATGTTTTAATCAACACAAAAATCACGTAAAGGGGACCCAATATACGATTGTAATAATCGTATATGGATCGACCCACCTGGGGCATGGGTCGACCCACTACGGGTCAGGCAACGTGGGTTGTTTCAATTCTGAATGGCATGGATTTATTCATTTTAAATCGTACGGACCAGGTTCTTTTGAGCAGCTATAAAAAAACTGGTAAGGCCTATCCTCTAACTTATATTTTCTAAGTGGATGCCAGAGCTCTGCCATTACTTTTCTCCGCTAAACGCTTCTGAATTATAAAATATTAGTTTAGGAATTCAAATTTGTGATTTGGAATGGAAAATCAAAGATTTAGGTTGTAGATGCTCAGATTTCTCTTCCGTACGAGGTAAGTTCCATAAATTTGAACCCAGTTCTATCCTTTTTTATTCTTTTAAAATCAGATTTGTAAATCCATGGTAATTACAGTAGTTGTTGACGTCAAAAGTTAGTCTATTGAGCCCCCAACGTGTGTTGAATACACACGAAAAACAATCACAGAGATGCAAGAAATAGTAAATGAATAAGGGAGACACAATATTTTATAGTGGTTCGGCTTATATTGGTGTCTACGTCCACTTATAATCTTTGTTTATATTGTCGATTATATGATATAGTAGTTTTTCAGTGGAGGAAAATAGAGATTAAAAAATCCTTGTTGTTTGAAGAGCACGGTTGGATGTTTCCAGTATAGTGAGCATAAGTTGTTGGTTGAGAATTCAACATCCCTTTCCCTTTTTAGCCATGGTGTATTTATAGGTGAAGAAGGTGGGCTGAGCCGTATGCCACGTGGCTTGCCTCTTTTTTAGAGTTTGGACACGTGGGGCTGGGTCCAGTAAAGTAGATGCGGTGGAGGGACCCGGTCTACTATTGATGAATAGTTCTCCTCGGAAATTGTTGTTGATGTGGAGCTTTATATTTGGCATATAAAAAGGAGAGCCATTCAAAAGCTGTAACACCCCTAAGTCCCACATCGTGGAAGCCTATGTGAAGTGGGTACTTATATAGTAGAGCCCATCTCTTACTAACACCGAGGCCTTTTGAGGAACAAAACCCCACACCTGTATGGCGGCTAAGTTGGGGACAATATCTTGCATGAACGGAGGTGCGAGTTGTTATAGTGGTATCATAGCCAATACCCTGTCGGAATTGTGGCTCCTGTGTGGACCACAACGCCTGGGTGAGGTGTTTGTGAGCCAACGGGGACGTTGGGCTCTGTAGGAGGGGAGAATGTAACACCCCTAAGTCCTACATTGTGGAAGCCTGTGTGAAGTGGGTACTTATATAGTAGAGCCCGTCTCTTACTAACGCAGAGGCCTTTTGCGAAACAAAACCCTACACCTATACGGTGGATAAGTTGGGGATAATATCTTGCATGAACGGAGGTGCGAGTTGTTACAAAAGCTAATCTAATTCAACGACTTCGGGAGTAGGACTTCGTCCGGTAGCGTATAAATCTCCAGATACTTCCGGTGAGATCCAAGACTTTAGGCTTGACCAAATATTATGGGATCGACCCGATCCACTGGTTTCTAATCGGTCGATCCATTGATAAGTCAGTCGATTAGTTTGTTGTTGTGGTTTCGGGTCGACTCTATGATTACTCGACCTAAGGTAACGAACATGAGCGTGGGTTGGGCATATATCAGGCAACGACTTCGTTTATTGGTTGGAACGCTTTTTGCTAAAAAGTTTGTCAACACTTTGTCCCCCGAAACACATCTTCTTGAAGAAAGGAGGTGTGTTTTGGATCTTCTGAAGAATGTTGAATAGCAGAAAGTCGGTAAATCATGGTTATACTGAACCATATTGAGGCCCGAAAATCGACGATTGACAATAGTTGTATTAAGGCCAGAAGTCCAACGATCGCTAAGGATCGTATTAAGGTCGGAAAATCGATAACCATCGACAATCGTATTAAGGCTAGAAACTTGCGAATACCAGACGATAAGTCGACCATTCTGATTGGTCTTGTGAGAAACAGAAGAACCGGGATCCCGCCAATTAAATGATATCTGCAAAGAACGGGAGTACGAGCATAAACAATGCTCGGTTTCTTTTGGTAAGACGGTATAGTCTGAGGGACGAGCATAAGCCATGCTCAGTTTTACTTGGTAAGACGGTGCAGTCGGTATTTCCAGGGTTTCTAAGGTCGGACTTTGACCATGTTTAGAGAGTGATCAGTAGGTTTTTAACATAAACCATACTCTTGAGTTGACAGTTTTTACTATCAAAATCCTGACATGGTTTTGTGAAGTTGGCGAGTATCTAACTTACTCAACTATAAAGAATTGGCGAGTATCAACTATACTCGGTGCAACAACCCGTATTTTTGGACCTAGTTTAAAATTTATTTTTAATTCATTTTCATAGAAATTAAATATTTTAGATGAATTATTTTGAGAAGTAACAATTTGAATTTTATTCAAATCGAAGTTTGGACGTATAAACTTAAAATTTAATTAAAACGAGTTTGAAATGATGCGGTAGTTCGAAAATTCGATTTTAAACTTTGAATGAATGTATAAAATTCAATATAAGTCAAAATTTAATAAAACAAGAAACATTGGAATATTTTGAATTGTAATTTTCTAGCGAATGTAAGAAATTGAGATTTCACTTCATAAATTGTAAGTTATGCCTAAATTAAAATTTAGAATAGTCGCTACGATTTTTTTTAATACTATATATAGCCCTTAAAAATAGTCATTTTGCAAACGACTTCCGTTTTCGATGAAACCACTTCCATTGGGTTCAAAATGTCATTTGTGACTTTTAAAACTATAAACATCGATACCTTTGGAGTTGGAGAAATTTGGTCCCTTTCATTCGATATATGACCAAAATATCACTTTTTTACATATGGATGAATTTGGACTCAAAATCATTTCCATTGAGTTCGAAACGTTGTTTCAGTGATGGAAAAGTATAAGCTTCAATATATTTGGAGTTCACGAATTTTGGCACCTTAATTGGGGCTTGGTTAGCCAACCTAGCCCATTCACTTAAGTGCTCCATAGCTCTCTCCTCTTCATTCATTCTCCAAACACTTAAGTAAAATGGAAATGGGGAAGGGAATGGGAAATAGAAATTCCCTAAGTTAGGGTCTTCAATATCGAGCCCAATTCTAGTGCAAATCCAATTCTAAGACATTGATAAGCTTCTCCATCTTCCTCTTCATCTTCTCCAACTTGTTTCCTCTTCAATTTGTGATGATTTCCTAAGCCTAATTCTTTGGAAATGTGTTCATATGATCATAGGTTGTTGATTCTAGTGTTTATATCAAAGAGAGGCCGTTCTAGCGGTCATTGGATTGATTTCTTGCTTGTAAGCATCAAAGGTGAGTTCTTTGTGAATTATACATGAACCCACATCTATGCCATAAGTTATTAGCCTGTAGGAGGAAATTTAGTGTTCATTGGGGTTTACATATGCATGTGAATTGGTTAAACAAGTATACAATTTCCGGTTCATTAGTTTATGTTCCACTGAATTGAAATTTATGATTAGAATTGTCCACACAATCTAATTCATAAACTACTAGTTGATTTGGCGATATTGTGAAGCTCTGTTGCAGCCTCAGCAAAGTTCTAAGTCTTCACAATTCACTTATATCGCATTTGATTGTTTTGATTAGAAAATTTGCCCGTTTTGGAATTTATAATCAAAGATCGTTGCAAATCTTTCGTATGAATGTTTGCGCATGTGAATTTGGTGTTATGAGTTGCTTTAGTGAGTTATAGAAGCCTCATTTGCATGTATATAACATCATAGGCCTTCAGGTATTGGCCGATATCATTCCGGACCTATTTTCAAGGCAAAAATGTAAAAAAAATTGGGGTTTAACAGCCATTCTTCCATTAATGGCCGTGGGAATGGCTTCTACTCGACCATTAATGGCCGAACAGTGAAAAAAATCTTAATTTTTAAAATGGTCATAGCTTTTTCATACAAACTAGGAATTCAACGAAACAAGATGCGTTAGAACCATATCGACGAGAGCTTTGCAATGAAACTAATTGGGATTGATTTGGAGCTCATAATAATTTTTGGTGGAGGAAAACATCCAATGTAAACAACCGAACAGACAAAAACAATGGGTGAAATAATTAATTTATTTTAAATGACCATAACTTTTTAACACATTACCAGAATTTAGCGAAACAAGATGCATTGGAACCGTTTCGACGAGAGCTTCAGAATGAAACTAATTTGGAGTGATTTGGATGTCGTATGAAAAGAGTTGCATTCGTTCACATAAAGACCGACGGAGTGGAAACCAATGGTGAGAACTCTCTCACTCAAATCTTTTGTACAGTTATTTATCTTTATAACTGAATATGTACTGATTGCCTGTGTTTGCAATATTTGTTTAGTGATTGATGGATGTTCATAGTTGTATTGTTATCATTATATTAAACTATGAAAATAGTAGATAAGTTCACATGGATTGTGATGTAAAACCCTACACGGGTATGGGAACGATAATTTTACACGTCGTCCAATTTTGAAAATAATGATCATTGGATGTTGATTGAAAACCCCACATGGGTCAGGGGATGATAATAACTTCACACATCTCCCTTGTGTTTAGTTGTATGTCAATCAATTGATTGACAAGCCGTTATAAGTGTTATTTAATTATTTAATGCTTATACCGTTGAATATTGCACTCTAGATGTGAACTGAATGTTTAATAGTTGTTTGCTATTTTTGAATACATGCGATGTATGGAATCCATATAAATAAAATTATATGGTAATTGATTGAGTCTAATTCCAACTCAGAGATAATGAATATTTTAAAATAATATTCAGTGAAGAATCAAAATATGACTTTGATGTCCGATTTTGGATGGACACAAAAATATTGAAATACTCCAAGTTTGAAAAGATATTTTCATCTGAATGAACTGGTTAACAACTAAAATAAAGAATTGATATGGTTTTAATATAACCAGAATTTTTCCAACGTATGAATTCAAAAGGATTTGAATGGAAATAATCTTCGGAATATTTTGATATTGGATATCGTGATAATACGGATATTGTTGAGGAATTCGGAATATATATATATCATTATTCCCAATACGATATCCGTTAGTCTCAGAATTTGATATTGAATATAAGTCAATATATTTTCTATTCAGAGCCTTGTATTTGATATCAAATTGGATATTGGGATTGTCGTGAACGTTGTCTTCAATAACACTGTTCTTAAACCCAGTTGAGAAAGGAATAAATCTTTTTATTAAGACTAATGAAGTATTCCAATTAAGTGAATATAATTGGATATTAAACGGAAGTTGATTTTTGGATTCATTGTGAACTGTGTTTCAAATGACACTAGTTCTTAAAGCCAATTAACTGTGAAGATATGATTTGGAATTCATAAATATTTTAACTAAGATTTAACGGAATTTTCCAAGTAAAGTTTACCAGTCTAATAAATTAAATTAGAATTGAATGGAATTCAATTTAGTGGTAATCGAGATGAGCTTCTGTGACGGAAGGCATTTTCTATTTATGGAATTTAGAAGGCCTCGCCGTTATTCCACTTATAGTATTAGCCCGATACGGAAATTTATATCGATTATCAATTGTTCAAATTTCCGTGAAGATTCCATATTAAATGGAAGAGTATTTTGGGTTTATTGTGAACAATGTTTTACATAACATTTGTTCTTTAACCTAAGTAAAGACAAGATAGATTTCTAAAAATTTAATAATCATTAATTAATGATTTATGAAATTATAATTGAACTAGAGTTTTAATGAAGCTTTAATTAGATTTAAATGTGACCGAAGTAATTAAATTTACTGAATTAAAGAAATGATCAAGATATGGAGTATCACCAGTTTTACTCCATGCGGTAGTTAAATCTTTAATTAGAATTGAAACGTGAAATGGTAATTAATTTTACCAATAACACAGTGGGTGTTAGATATAGAGTACCACTAGTTTTGCTTCATGGGATGAATAGGTTGGGATTGGGGTAATAAAATAAATGGTCACTTCGGTAAGGCTCGATAATCCTGACTAGTTCCATAAACCTTAATTTGGTTTAAGTTATGAAAGGATATTACAAAATCTTTTGAAATATTGTCCAAAGAAAGATTAAAGAATAAGTTTCAAAGAACTTATCTTTGATAGAATTAATGGGAAACTTTCCCTAAAGATGTGAATATTTGAATAAAAGAATATTCTGGATTGGAATGAGGCGTGTGATGTGTTATTATAACACTTGATTATAAAATACGCGAGCTATTCGAAAAGACAGGGTTTAACCCATTCTGAATAACTGATATGATGACTAAAAGTCGAAGAAGACGATGGTTGAAGACCAGAGTTCTTCACATCGTTTGAATGATTACCGATGTCTTGATTAGGCTGTACACTCAAGACGAGGTACTAAGTGGTGATCGTCTAGACGTACTTGGAGATCGATCGGATATGCAAGGACCTCTCTCCTGTATTGGACATATGGGACGAAGAATAAGGTGCCTCCGGTTTTGTTCAAACCCAGAACGAACTTGTAAATGGACTGTATGTCTGACATTGCAGTGTGTGCTATATTCGTTGATCTCTGCTATATATATATATATATATATATATATATATGTTTGGTGGCGGAGAATTTATTCTCTTGCTTAACACCCTTCTCTGAGACATACGAGCTTAGAGGTTATATATTGGTGAAAATCAATGGTATTGGTATGGATTGATAGTGTGGCATGCTAATATGCAATGATTAAGACTTTTGTTGAAAAGCAGGGTCTAGTGGATGATGATCAAATCAAGGCTTTAAAATAGCGTAGCTCTGTGTATAGCATTAATTCGCGAGCTTCACACTCCAGTGTGAGTCAAAAACGGGATGAGGACCTCAGGGAGGACATGCGTTTCTTTCTAGCTATGGGTGATGTCATGGTATGGAGCCCAGACATTTTTACTTATGTGGTTGACGGATTGCGAGGCGCCTTGGATATGATTGGTCTCCAATGGCCAAGTGATAGGTTCAATAGGACCGGGAAACGTATTGTTCAGGAATAACCAATCCACAAACGTAGGTGTGGACCGACCCTGACGCTAACCAAGGGTTACCCAAGTGTGTGATCCTGGACATCTTGCTAGAGGTGATCCGAAACCGGAGAGGAAGATCCCTTGCCTCGACTTATAGATGGAATCCAATTTTCAATACGCGACTTTTTGGTTTTAGTTGCAAAACTATATGGCGGCATAGTGGCATGGGATGCTCATGCCGTCTATGATCAATACATTTATATTTGAAGTTGTTTTTGACACTATGCACTTATAGTAGAATCAAAAATATTTGTTTTAAAGCATACCAAGCATATTTGGCTATTATAAGGTAAAACTCTATCCTTTGGTTTGTGCTTGCATTGTGTGATGGGACCTGAGTCTTATAATAGCTTCATTTTTCCAAAAAGCATTACGTTGTTTGTTTATGGTATTCTTGGGAGGAAACCCGTTCCATGTTATACGGCGTGCTCCTTTGGTTTACCCAACAAAAAATCAAGTTAATAATAACTTTTTTAGGTTCTCACACTAGTCCCATGACTGACCTGGAGTTTATTTTTTCTACCTAGACTCTGGGTGCCCATATTTTTCACATGGGCTGCTTGTAGTTTTGGATTTGCAGATATTTCTTTTCATAGGATCCTGGATTACAGCTGGAGCTATATTCGGAAAGCTTTGTATCCGTGTATTTCTTTAGGTTGTGCTAGTTGATCTATTTTCCGTTGTACATAGTATTTATACATTTAAATTTGTGTATTTTAATCTCTGATAATTTTCCGCCGCATATTATTTATTCGAACTCTGATATCTTGTACTCTGATGTAAATTGTTGTAACAGCAATGAAATGTTCTCAAGTTTGTGTTCTGATGCGTCGTGTTCTCAACACAATCCGCGTTCACCCATCTCTTCAAAGGTCGGGCGAATTCGGGGCGTGACGGCTTTGTATCAGAGCTTTGGTTTACAAAGCACAAGAACATGACACATTAGAACCGTATGAAAGAATTCATCAGAGATAGGATTAGTAACATCCTACAAGAATAACTCGTTAGAGATAGGGTTAGTAGTATCCTAGAATGAGTTTGAAGAGCACTATTTCTAAAAATGAGTTTTGGTTTGAAAATTATATCTTATTATACAAATTTGAGTATTTTATTTGATATTTATTTTGGGCTATTGGGTATAAGAAGATCTTTGCATATATGCATCATGAACGTATATTCGAAGTCTCAAGTATACCGAATAGATATAGAATCACACTCTAGCCGCACGGGGATGATTCTGATGATAGCAGCTGCATCATCAGTATTGATGTTCGAGTTTCGAAAGTGGGATATCTATATATTTCCAATTAACTGGTGTAAGAACCAAAACTTAGTTAGAATTTATTTTTTGTGATTTAGCATTGGAATATGATTTTTGAGTATATAAAAGTTATATACTTGGAAGGCAAATCAACTAATTGATTGCTAGTTGTGATATGTGATTATTAGTTAACTAATAAAAATATTGGAATAATGAAATCAATATGAAAATGAAAGGTAAATTAAGCCAAATCGAATCAAATATTGAATTGAATTGAAAAAATGATTGAAATCAGATACATATACATGTATATATATTGAACAGGTCATAGCATGGAAGCTAAGAAGAGGAATGAAATTGTATGCTCAACAGATAGGTACATATTTACTATATTGGTTGGGTTTGATGATTTTATGAGCTGATTGACTTTTGGGTTTTCTTTTGATATATGAGAGCTTGTAGAGGGCATTTATAGTTGTACCGATCAACCCGTACAAAGGAGATTATAGCGAAATTTTTCGAATATTTAAGGTGTAAGCCTAATTTTGAGAAATTAGAAAGTTCTTAGAAATTGAAAAGTTGAAGAACTTGAGTCAAGCGAAGGTTGAGTTGGTTAAGTAAATGACCTTCATTTCCTTCTTCCTTTTCGAGGACGAAAAGATTTTAAGTCGGGGAGATTGTAACAACCCGTAATTTTGGAACCAATTTTTAATTCATTTTCATAGAAATTAAATATTTAGATGAATTATTTTGAGAAGTAACGATTTAAATTTTATTTAAATCAAAATTTGAATGTATAAATTTAAAATTTAATTAAAACGAGTTTGAAATGTAGCGGTAGTTTGAAAACTCGATATTAAACTTTGAATGAATGTATAGAATTCAATATAAGTCAGAATTTGATAAAACAAGAAACATTGGAATATTTTGAATTGTAATTTTCTAATGAATGTAAGAAACTGAGATTTCACTTTATAAATTGTAAGTTATGTCTAAATTAAAATTTAGAATAGTCGTTATGAAATTTATATATATTTTAATATCACATATAACCCTTAAAAATATTCGTTTTGCAAACGACATCCGTTTTCGACGAAACCTCTTCCATTGGGTTCAGAATGTCGTTTGTGACTTTTAAAACTATAAACATCAATACCTTTGGAGTTATAGAAATTTGGTCTCTTTCATTCAATGTATGACCAAAATATCGCTTTTTTACATATAGTCGAATTTGGACTCGAAACCATTTCCATTGAGTTCGAAATGTCGTTCAGATGCTTGAAAAGTATAAGCTTCAATATATTTATAGTTCACGAATTTTGGCACCTTAGTTGGGGCTTGGTTAGCCAACCTAGCCCATTCACTTAAATGCTCCATAGGCCTCTCCTCTTCATTCATTATCCAAACACTTAAGTAAAATGGAAATGGGGATGGGAATGGGAAATAGAAATTCCCTAAGCTATGGTCTTCAATCTAGAGCCCAATTCTAGTGCAAATCCAATTCTAAGACATGGTAAGCTTCTTCATCTTCTCCAACTTGTTTCCTCTTCAATTTGTGATGATTTCCAAAACCTAATTCTTAGGAAATGTGTTCATATGATCATAGGTTGTTGATACTAGTGTTTTTATCAAAGAGAGGTTGTCCTAGCTTGTCATTGAATTGATTGCTTGCTTCTAACCGTCAAAGGTGAGTTCTTTGTGAATTATATATGAACACACATCTATGCAATAGGTTATTAGCTTGTAGGAGTGTAATTTAGTGTTCATTTGGGTTTACATATGCATATGAATTGTTTAGACAAGTATACACTTTCTGGTTCATTAGTTTATGTTCCATTGAATTAAAATTTATGATTAGAATTGTCAACACAATCTAATTCATAAGCTACTAGTTGATTTGGCGATATTGTGAAGCTCCGTTGCCGCCCCGGCAAAGTTCTAAGTCTTCACAATTCGCTTATATCGCATTTGATTGCTTTGATTAGAAAATTGGCCCGTTTTGGAATTTATAATCAAAGATCATTGCAAATATTTTGTATGAATGTTTGTGCATGTGAATTTGGTGTTATGAGTTGCTTCAGTGAGTTATAGAACCCTCATTTGCATGTATATAACATTATAGGCCTTCGGGTATTGGCTGATATCATTCCAGACATGTTCTCAAGGCAAAAATATAAAAATTATATCATTCCAGGCATGTTCTCAAGGCAAAATATAAAAATTTAGGGGTTTAATAGCTGTTCGGCCATTAATGGCCGTAGGAATGGCTTCTGCTCGACCATTAATGGCCGAATAGTGAAAAAGAAAAGAAAATTCTTAATTTTAAAATGGTCATAACTTTTTCATACGAACTCGAAATTCAACGAAACAAGATGCGTTAGAACCGTATCGATGAGAGATTTGTAATGAAACTAATTTGGAGTGATTTGGAGCTCATAATAATTTTTGGTGGAGGAAAACATCCAATGTAAACAACCGAACAGATAAAAACAAAGAGTGAAATAATTAATTTACTTTAAACGATCATAACTTTTTCATACATTATCAGAATTCAGCAAAACAAGATGCGTTAAAACCGTATCGATGAGAGATTCACAATGAAACTATTTGGAGCAATTTGGATGTTGTATGCGGACTATGGAGCCAAAGGGTTGCATTTGTCCGCATAAAGACTTACGAAGTTGAAACCAATGGTGAGAACTTTCTCACTCAAATCTTTTGTACAGTTATTTATCTTTATAACTGAAAATGTATTGATTGCCTGTGATTGAAATATTTGTTTGGTGATTGATGGATGTTTAAAGTTGTACTGTTATAATTATATTAAACTGTGAAAATAGTAGATAAGTTCACATGGATTTTGATGTAAAACCCCACATGGGTATTGGAACGATAATTTTACACGTCGTCCAATTATGCAAATAATGATCATTGGATGTTGATTGAAAACCCCACATGGGTCTGGGGAAGATAATAACTTCACACATCTCCCTTGTGTTTAGTTGTATGTCAATCGATTGATTAACAGGCCATTATAAGCGTTATCTAATTATTTAATGCTTATACGGTTGTAAATTGCACTCTGGATGTGAAATGAATGTTTAATAGTTGTTTATCGCTATTTTTTAATACATGCAATGTATGGAATCCATATAAATAAAATTATATGGTAATTGATTGAGTCTGATTCCAATTCAGAGAGAACGAATATTTTAAAATAATATTAAGTGAAGAATCAAAATATGACTTTGTTGTCCGATTTTGGATGGACACGAAAATATTGAAATTCTCCAAGTTTGAAAAGATATTTTTATCTAAATGAAATGGTTAACAACTAGAATAAAGAATTGATATGGTATTAATATAACCAGAATTTTTTGAACATATGAATTGGAAAGTATTTGTGGAAATAATCTTCGGAATATTTCGATATTGGATACTGTGATTATACAGATATTGTTGAGGAATTTGGAAGATATATATGTATATATATCGTTATTCCCAATACAATATTCGTTAGTCTCAGAATTTTATTTTGAATATAAGTCGATATGATTTCTATTCAGAGCCTTGTATTTAATATCAAATTGGATATTGGGTTTGTCGTGAACGGTGTCTTCAATAACACTGTTCTTAAACCCATTTCTTTTTGTTAAGACTGATGAAGTTTTCCAATTAAGCAAATATAATTGGATATTAAATGGAAGTTGATTTTTGGGTTCATTATGAACTGTGTTTTAAATGACACTAGTTCTTAAACCCAATTAACCATAAAGATATGAATTGGAATTTATAAAATTTTCCAAGTAAAGTTTTCCAATTTAATAAATTAAATTGGAATTGAGTGGAATTCGATTTAGTGATAATCGAGACGAGCTTTTGTGAAGGAAGGCGTTTACTATTTATGGAATTTAAAAGTCCTCGCCGTTATTCCACTTATAGTATTAGCCCGATACAGAAATTTATATCGATTATAAATTGTTCAAATTTCCATGAAGATTCCATATTGAATGGAAGAGTATTTTGGGTTTATTGTGAACGATGTTTTACATAACATTTGTTCTTTAACCTAAGTAAAGACAAGATAGATTTCTAGAAAGTTGAATAATCTTAAGTAATGATTTGTGAAATTAAATCTGATCTAGAGTTTTAATGAAGCTGTAATTAAATTGAAATGCGAACGAAGCAATTAAATTTACTGAATTCAAGAAATGATTGAGATATGGAGTATCACCAGTTTTACTACATGCGATTGTTAAATCTTTAATTAGATTTGAAACGTGAAATGGTAATTAATTTTACCGATAACACAGTGGGTGTTAGATATGGAGCACCACCAGTTTTTGCTCCATGGGATGAATAGGTTGGGATAAGGGTAATAAAATAAATGTTCATTTCGGTAAGGCTCGGTAATCCCGACTAGTTCCATAAACCTTAATTGGGTTTAAGTTGTGAAAGGATATTACAAAATCTTTTGAAATGATATCCAAAGAAAGATTAAAGAATAAGTTTAAAAGAACTAATCTTTGATAAAATTAATGGGAACCTTTACCTAAAGATGTGAATATTTGAATAGAAGAATATTATGGATTGGAATGAGGCGTGTGATGTGTTATTATAGCACTTGATTATAAAATATGCGAGTTATTCGAAAACACTGGGTTTAACTCATTCTGAATAACTGATACGACGACTAAAAGTCGAATAAGACAATGATTGAAGACCAGAGATCTTCACATTGTTTGGATAATTACCGATGTATTGATTGGGCTGTACACCCAAGACGAGGTAATAAGTGGTGATCGTCCAGACGTACTTGGAGATCGATCGAATATGTGAGGACCTCTCTCCTGTATTGGACATATGGGACGAGTAATAAGGTGCCTACGGTTTCGTTCAGACCCAGAACGAACTTGTAAATGTATTGTATGTTTGACAATGTAGTGTGTGCTATATTCGTTGATCCCCGCTAAATGTATATATGTTTGGTGGAGGAGAATTTATTCCCTTACTTAACACCCTTCTCTGAGACATACGAGCTTAGAGGTATATATTGGTTGAAATCAATGGTATGGTATGGATTGATAATGTGGCATGACAAGATGCAATGATTAAGGATTTTGTTGAAAAGTAGGGTCTTGTGGATGATGATCAAAGCATGGCTTTAAAATAGCATAGCTTTGTGTATAGTGTTAATTCGTGAGCTTCACACCCCGGTGCGAGTCAAAAATGTGATGAGGACATGTGTTTCTTTCTAGCTATGGGTGATGTCATGGTATGGATACCAGACATTTTTACTTATGTGGTTGATGGATTGCGAACCGCCTCGGATATGATTGGTCTCCAATGGCCAAGTGATAGGTCCAATAGGACCAGGAAACGTATTGCTCAGGAATAACCAATCCACAAACGTAGGTGTGGACCGGCCCTGACTGTAATGACCCGCAGAGCCGCAACATCAGAGTTGACTATATACATCATACGTCCATCCCAAATATCACGAAAATACAAAACATTTTTTTTTTGAAGAAAGAGGTAGAAGAAGAACATAAATAATAACATAGAATCTCACATCGCAGCGGAACAAAATATAATATATCATATCTTTGAAATACAAAATCTTAACTGTATAACATACACTTATCAGAGTACAACACTTACAACACAACGGAACAACACTATAACTAGATAACGCTGAAGCCTCTTGCTCCAAGCTCCTTTAGATATATCTGAAAAATCCTGAACTACTTGACTGCCCGTACAAATTTAGGCACCCAAGAGTTTAGGTAGAACAAAACAAATAAACTCCGGGTCAGTCATGGGAATGGTATGAGTAAACAGTTTTAAAACAGTTTCAGAAACTAAATGATATCTCATAAGACCACGCTGTATAACACGGAACGGGTTTTTACCTTATGAGAATCCAAACACTTGATTTAACTTTCAAAAATCCCTTTTGAAAGGAATAATAATCTTTCTATCAAAACTCTTTTGATATTATAATAATGTCTAATCAAGTTAATAAGAATCTAGTGGAACGTTTGCATCTCACGTTCCACATATATAATGTACAATCATAAACCGCAAGCACGTATTGGGTAATGGATTTCCAACTATGACAATGTATGGAACCACCTTCCGCTGGTATATCTCTAGAGGAGAATACACCGAGTTCAACAAGAACATCTTGCAACTCAGCCACACATGACCGACCATTCATTTGGCTTGAGTGTATCGAATGTATATCACCAACGGTTGGGATCAGCAACCGTTTCCCGAATGGGAAAGCATCGACAATAGATTTTTAGAAGTAAATGAAACTGTAGATCAGGTGATTATACACCCTAATAGGTGCGACCGACTTAGCCATGCTGCCTGCCCGATTTCTGTCATTTACCGGTTGATGAGGCTTGAGGTTACGCTTCATCATCACACCAGATTCACTTCGAATGCCACATTGTCAGATCCATCGAAAATCACAAATTGACGTCTACAACAGTACATTACGTGTTAGCTAAAGAAGTTTCCTTCTCCACTTCCACTCTTGGTACGGTTGAAGAAATCAATGTACGTGACCTTTCTGGAAATACTCTGTCAGACATTCATCCATACCAGTCACCCAGGAACAGGATGAACCGAAGGCACTATTCAGTACATCCATCTTAGGCACTATTATCTAAGACTTATACAATAGCCCTTGCACTTTACTCCGTCTTCAATTATCTTTGGCATATATGGTTCGCAACGCTTATGCCAATACAGAGTGGTTCTTTGGATAATAATCCAACCGGTCTCTCCATATTGACAACGATGGTCAAAACTTCGATAGTCTGTGATTTAACTATCGAATAAAAACAAGTGTTTCGATAGTCGATGATTTAACTATCGAAGAAAACAAGTGTTCATCCAATTATCAAACAACCACTGAGCCCTTAATTAATATTCCATTAATTAAATCACTTCTCTATTTCTTTATCAATATTTGTTAACCAAATATTTTCAATAACCATATTGACCTTTTACGTTATTTGGAAAACATTTCCGAATATCGCCTTCCTTTATTTTCTAAACTTTAGAAAATATATGCTATTCATAATTGGGAAATATTCCAATTACATATCTCTTTTCCGATCCCGTTTATTTCTATACTTAGGAAATATTCTTTATTATACTTTCAAGCTTACACTTATTTGGGTTAAAATGGATGTTGTGTAAAACATCGTTACGACAACCCAAATACTATATTCAACTAACTCTTATCCAACATTGATCTTCGAGCCTGAAATCTTACCATTTATTTGTTAATAATGAAATCAATCAAGTTGGGGTATAACTACCTCTCAGACCTTGACTGAATAACATTTATAACGTCAAAACAGATAAGACTACTTACTCGAATAATCAATACCATACAACTAATTCTTCACTTAAGAACACATATACACCTTCTCTTTCTATTCTTACGAGATTTTATTCTTATACTTCCTTTTTGATTATACTATTCTATTTCTAAGTTCGTTTCCTTATCGACTTCTATATATATTGATACGTTGATTTCTAACTATCAAATTATCTTAAAAATATTCTAACTCCTTAAATTCCCGGAAAAATTCGCCATAACCTCCTTTGTACCGGGAGCATCGGGATATTTTAAATAGCCTCCCATGGCCCTCATCAATCCAAAAGAAAAAGAAAAAGCCAAGCGGCTAGCCGATACGACGCATAAAATCTCATATATGAATTAAATACGTACCTTTTTGTCGAGCATTACATTTATATCTCTTCTAACACTTTATTCCAAACCTGTCTCCTGTATATCTATACCTGCCCAATCTATTTTAACTATACCAATCGTTTTAACTCAATTTGTTAATTAAATTTGTTAATTAACTCCTTAGTTTATTCCACTTCTATTTATCCAAATCTATTTCACTTCTATTATTCAAATCTATTATCTTCTATTATTCAAATTCTATATTATAAATCCCATTTGAATTTCTATATTCAAATTATATATTATAAATCCCATTTGAATCTCTATATTCAAATTCTATATTATAAATCCCATTTGAATTTCTATATTCAATTTCTATTCAAATTCTATATATTCAAATTCTATATATTCAAATTCTACTTCAACCCTATTTGAATTCTATATTCAAATTCCATTTTAACTCTAATTGAATTCTATATTCAAATTCCATTTTAACTCTAATGGAATCATATATTCAAATTCCATATTTGAATTCCCTTTGTATTTTCTATATTCAAATTCTATATTTGAATTTCTATATTCAATTTCTATTTTAATTCAAATTCTATTTCAAACTTTCTTTATTCATTCTTTAAATAAGTCTCGATTTCAATTCCTTTTGAAATCGATATTTCTACTTTTGGAAAATAGATTTCCCTTTCAATTTCACACTTGTATTTTTATTTCTGAATTATCCAATGATAATTCTTTTCACTTCATTTATAAACTTCGTTTATAAAAGAACTATTTACAAACTTCGTTAATAAAGGAACCACTTGTTTTATTTCTTTAAAACAAGTTTATATTTCAAATCTATTTAAAAAATTCATATTCTATTTATTCTAAAATAGAATTTCCCTTTTCAATCTAAAATATCCCTTTCAGGATATTTTTATAAATTTACACTTAGCCCAGTGATATTTTAAACAATCAAATCAACCAATTTTCAATCATTTGATTTTTAACACATCATATATGAATATATATGAAATCAAACAAACAACAAACAGATAATATATTTTTGAGGAATCCAGTTGGATTCCTCCAACCTGTTTTCCTGCATCCACAGACGTTAGTCAACATAGTAATACCCATCCTGCTTCGAGGCAGGATATCGCGGTATGAAGGTCATCCACTATCATAGCGTGGGGCGTATAGGGTAATCATCCGCTATGAAACTACGGGCATCCGCTAATGAGACCGCGGGAATCCAACCAATCATCAACCCAATATACATATATATCCTAAATAACTAATATATATTTTAAAACAATCAGATAGCATTCAAACAAGCACAGACAATTATTTTTAACTATATAAAAATAATTCTAAATAAAAGGTGAGATTTACTCACCGGAGTTGCAGTTGTCGAATATCCTGTTTATTTCCCAATCATCGACTATGGATCTTCTTGAATGAATTCGCACCTACGATAATTTTATTTAAATTTACCGATTAAACATTTATTTAATTAAATTAACTACTGCCAAATAAATTAACTAACCTTAATCGATATACTAGTTAAATCCTAACCATTCCCTAATTATTTAATTTATACTTCATATAATGATTTGCTAAATAATTTCTTTCAGTTTCTAAATTCAATTTAGCAGAAAAATGGTATTCCCTGTCTAACACAGTATGAATGTTTTTAAATGACACATAGATCAAGCTAAAACAGAAATTACCTTAATTGTTTTAAATTCTCTTTTCTCATATAAAATCCTTTAGTGATTTGGACGAGATACCACAGTTTCCAGTCTTCACGATTTCCATCATTAGAGTATTAAATCCTTCTTCATTAACCTGTCAGAGTTGTCGTCCCTTTGCCAAGCTCGAGATTACCTGACTCCCTCTTCACCTCAGCTTGCTCTCAGACCATCGAGATGTCACCACGACTTTGGTTCTTTCTGGTTCGTCGCTATTCCCATCACGATGCTCTATCGCGTCCTTTCAGAGTCTCCCCTCCAGTTTGCGTCGAGCAACCCCATTCGACCATCACCAGTCAAGTCGCGACACCAAAACCAACCAAACCCCATCTACACGCTCGCTTCCTCCTCCTGTTTGCTATGCCACATCCTTTTCTGCTCCGACATTATCGAGTTGTTATTGAACCCCAGCAAATTGAAATCGAGTTCAACCCTAGATCCACGTTGTTGGAGTTGATTTCGAGAGACAGGGGATACTCGCAATTTATCAGAAACGATTTCCTCTCTCTGTTCGATTTCTCAGATCCCATCAGAACTCCTCCTGCCGACGTTAACAACAGCGTGAAACCATCGCGCCCTTTCCCTTTCCTTTTTGATAATAGTTTGAACAAAAATCGAGAGAAGGCTCGTGATGTTGATGGATTTAAATCGAATTGGGGAGGCCATTTTTCTGATTTCGACTTGGGATTTAATCTGCAAATGAAGATATGAGGGGTGCTTTGATTTTTATAAAGGAATGAATGGAAACAAAAAAGCCACGAGTTCTTTTCCTTGCTTGCTTTTGTGTGGTAGACAATGAAACAATGATACTAAAAATACATGGATGGAGAACGCTTAAGGAGAAATAAAACTTTTATTTATTTATTTTTATTTTGTTTTTGATCCGTTGTCCTTTAATTAAAATACTCCACGACTCTGATCTTCTTTCTGAACCTAACAACAGACATTTCTATGGTTTAACCACTATTCCGGACACACTGGGATAGGTCACGAAGTCTAATTTTATCATCTGAAGGAGATATTAATTTAAACCATATAGATTAAATTCAGTACAATTTATTCTGCGATAATAAATTAATATTATCGTTTCTAATTCCAACAGAAGTCTGAACTGTATTTAATTCAGTTGTAAATCTCGAACTGAATTATTTTTCGTATTACGATGGTTTAGTATATTCGATATTAAATCAAAATTGATTATTAAATTAATAACTTAATATAAAAATTCACTTATATTACCAAACCAATATTTAAATTAAATATTCAAAAATTAACCCAAAAGGATCCGGGTCATTACACTGATGCTAATCAAGGGTTGCCCAAGTGTGTTATCCTGGACATCTTGCTAGAGGTGATCCAAAACCAGAGAGGAAGATCCCTTGCCTCGACTCATAGATGGAATCCAATTTCCAATACGCGACTTTTAGGTTTTAGTTGTAAACCTATATGGCGGCATAGTGGCTTGGGATGCTCATGCCGTCTATGATCGATACATTTATATTTGAAGTTGTTTTTGACACTATGCACTTATAGTAGAATCAAAAATATTTGTTTTAAATCGTACCAAGAATATTTGGCTATTATAAGGTAAAACTCTATCCTCTGGTTTTTGTTTGCATTGTGTGATGGGACTTGAGTCTTATAATAGCTTCATTTTTTTCAAAAGCATTACGTTGCTTATTTATGGTATTCTTGGGAAGAAACCCGTTCTGTGTTATATGGCATGATCCCTTGATTTACCCAACATAAAATCTAGTTAATAATAACTGTTTTTAGTTATCACACCAGTCCCATGACTGACCTAGAGTTTATTGTTTCTACCTAAACTCTGGATGTCCATATTTTCCACACGGGCGGCTAGTAGTTTTGGATTTGCAGACATTTCTTTTCACAGGATCCTGGATTACAGCTGGAGCTATATTTGGAAAGCTTTGTATCTGTGTATTTCTTTCGGTTGTGCTAGTTGACGTATTTTCAGCTATACATAGTATTTATACATTTAAATTTGTGTATTTTAATATCTGATAATTTTTTGCTGTATATTATTTATTTGAACTCTGGTATCTTATACTCTGATGTAAATTGTTTTAATATCAATGAAATGTTCTTATGTTTGTTTTCTGATGCGTCGTGTTCTCAACACAATCCTCGTTCACCTGTCTCTTCGGAGGTCAGGTGAATTCAGGGCGTGACACTCGGCTTAAAGTGGGTGCGAGTATTAACCATACTCGGCTTACGGAGTTGGCGAGTATTAACCATATTCGGCTTATGGAGTTGGCGACTATTAACCATACCCAGCTTTTGGAGTTGGCGAGTGTCAATGATACTCGGCTTATGGAGTTGGCGAATATTCATACTCGGCTTATGGAGTTGGCGAGTATTAACCATACTCGGCTTACGAATTTCGCGAGTATCAACTATACTCGACTTCTGGAGTTGGCGAGTATCAACCATACTCGGTTTATGGAGTTAGCAAGTATTAACCATACTCATCTTATGGAGTTGGGTTAGATATGGTAGCAGGCGTCGACCATGTTTGGTTAAGAGATGGTGGCTAGCACTGACCATTTTGGGTCTGCGGGCGTCAATCATGCTTGGCTTGAATCGTTCAAACATAATCCATGTTCAAAAAAGAATTTTTTTTGCTACTAAAGAGCTAATACAGAAAAATGAAAACAAATCCTACGAGGGTGATAATTGAATCCAAAGCACGCCTAGGAGCTAAATCCTAGCCCCACATGTGTGTACTTCAACATAATCACATTATTGAAAGAAATAACAAAAGTGCATTTCTTATATCCTAAGAAATGGGTAAAATCCACGATGATATAAACTTTATTAGTTAATGATGATGTCGCGATTGTTGGGCTCAGGTTCCTTTCCATTTCTAGGAGCTCGAGGACCGACTTAAAGAGCTTGGGCAGAAGGTTGTGGCGGTATGGCCTGTGTAGGCTTCTTGACGTACTCGGGTATTTCTCCACGCTTAATGTTATTCTCGATGAGATTACGTAAATGTCTGCACTCGCTGGTGTCGTGTCCAGCCATGTTATGATACATGCAATGCTTTCCAAAGTCGATTTCTTTTTTAGTCGGCTCTCTTCGAGGAGGTTTAGAGAAAGGTAGAGATCCTCATACGTCAAGATAGATGTCGAGCAGGGATGAGTTGAGCCTGGAGTATTGATCATATTTTTTCTCTCTCTGGAGTCGTACATTGCGATCATTCTTTTTTGAGACTTTTCCTTTTCCTTTGTTCCGGTCATTGGTGTTGGATGGGACTCCGTCCTAGGTGGAAAGCATCTCGAGGCTTTCCATCTCGACGCTAGCGACTTCCGGTCGGAGGAATCTATCGGCTTCGACATAGAAATATTCAATGTCCTTGGTGGGATCTCTGGTTAAAGAGATCCTGAATTCTGATTGGTTCTGGACACCAACTATGGCGGCCATGAGCACCATCGATGGCTCGGGTCGATCGAGTGATGCTACGACTGTGTTGAATCTCTCCGAGAAGCATCAGAGGGTCTCACCGGATCGCTGCTTGATGGAGGTAAGGAACATGCCGCTCTTTGGTCGGGAGATGTGAACTCTGAACTGCTCGATGAAGCGGGTGACTAACATATTCCAACTGTTGTCAGTTGTCAACTGCCGGAACCACATGCCAGGCTATATCGGTGAGGAATAGATGGAAGAACTTGGCCATGACAATGGTCGATGTAGAGAGAACTTCCATGTGACGCATGTATTGCATGAGATGAATGGTCGGGTCGGTCCTGCCATTGTAGGGATCCAGGACTAGAAGCTTGAAGTTTGGAGGATTTTGGGAATTCCTGATCTCCCGTATGAACGGATTGCAATGGATGTCATCCACATCCTGCTGAGAAGATGTACCCCGTTGAAGCATTTGATAATGCTTGCAAGCTGGCTTCTATCTCCGAGGAGTCGTTGCCATGAATCCAATTCTGCATTGGGGACGTCCTTGAGAATCCCAGTACTAGGATCCAACGAAAGCATACATGGAAGGCGAAAGGTCGGCCGGGTTTGACCTCCAAGAGTTGAGTAAAGGTGAGGGTGTATCCTAGCCTAGGGTATCAGTTTGGTCATAGCTAAAGTTGCTTGGTTATTTTTGGATCGAAAAGTATCCGCTCCTGTTGGAAGTGATGGGTTCAGTGAGTGGTACCCATTTGGGGCTCGACACTGCCCCCGCTCAAAACGATGGTAGAAGGGTTTACAGTAGTGTTTCCCTCTGCCAAATTATGCATCGATATGGTAGAGTGGTCTTGGTTACACAGAGGGATGTCAGCTCTTTGTTGAAGGGGAGGCGACATAAGACGGGTTTTCGTAAGACATCGGGTCGAACCGGATGTAATAATGTTCCTGGTTCTGGCCGATCCGCAGGTTGCCCTGGTTCTAGAGCTATCTGTCCAGGGAGTTGAGTCGATCCCTGGGATGGAGGCAAACTGGTCGGCTAGTTATGGTCTTGGCTAGGGTCGACTGAGAATCTGCAATTAACAAAGCTCTGCTTAACGCTGGAAGTTATTCCCCTGGCAGTGGCCGATCCGGTAGTGGAATTGAGCTAGGAGGAAGCAAAGTATGGACCAATCTGGGGCTTGGTTCTCCGTAGACTGAATATCAATTGTTGCCCTAGCCTCGCTTGGTGTAGGAAATGATACTGGAATGTGAGATCCCTTTTCTATCCGAGCGAGGAGGTTATTCATCACTCCCTGGTGATGTTTGAGAAGTTAACCCTGAGATGCCATCTGATTTATGAACTCATCCAAAATTTTATCCATGTCGTCCCTGGTGAGATATTGGGACGTGTCTTCGTGGGAGGAAGCCTCAGGGCTCACCTCCGTTGTTGTTTCGATAGGTAAAGGACAGAAAGATGAAGTACCCTTCTTCCACTTGATTGTCGTTGTTGGCTTAGAAATTGCTGAAGGCGGTCAAAGGTCGTAGGGTATGTCTGCGTGCCCCCTACTTGGCGCGCCAAAATGTTGACATCAAAAGTTGGTCTAGTGACGATCAACCCACAACGCGTGTTGTGCACACACGAAAAACAATCACACGGATGTAAGAAAAAGTAAATGAACAAGGGAAACACTATATTTTATAGTGGTTTTGCTTATATCGGTGCCTACGTCCACTTATAATCTTTGTTTATATTGTCGATTACATGTTACAATAGATTTTCAATTGAGGACAATAGAGTTTACAAAATCCTTGTTTTTTGAAGTGCATGGTTGGATGTTTCCAGTATACCAAGCATAATTTTTTGGTCGAGAATTTAACATGCCTTTCCTTTTTTCATCCATAGTGTATTTATAGGTGAAGAAGGTGAGCTGAGCCGTGTGCCACGTCGCTTGCCTCTTTTTCGGAGTTTGGACACATAGAGCTCAGTCCAGTAAAGTAGATGCGACGGAGGGATCTGGTCTATTGTTGATGAATAGTTCTCCTCGGGAATCATTGTTGATGTGGAGCTTGATATTTGGCATATAAAAAGGAGAGTCGGTGAAAAGCTAATCTGATTCAGCGACTTCGGGAGTAGGATTTCATCCGGTAGCGTATAATACTCCAGATACTTCCGGTGAGATCCGAAAATTTAGGCTTGATCAGATATTATGGGATCGGCCCGAACAACTGGTTTTGGGTCAGTCGATTAGTTGATCTTGTCGTGGTTTCGGGTGGACTTTATGGTTAGTCGACCTATGGTAACAAATAAAGGCCGGGGTCGGGTCAATATCTGGCTACGGCTTCATCTATTGGTTGGAACGGCTTTTTGCCAAAAAGCTGGTCAACAGTAACAGATTCAATTAGGGAGACCACGGATGATCGATCTGAATCAAATTTCTAAATCTGAGAGAATTCAGGTGAGTGCAATTAAATTATATTTTTCATATAGTGGCATATTATATTGTTTGATTTCTGTTAAGTTAATAAAATATTCTTTCAGCCCTCTTTTCCTTCTTTCTGCATTGGATTTTATAGTCTTAATAAATCAAATTTTGGTTATGCGAAAAATAATTGAATTGTAGTAAGATGTAAATTAATCGAATTGTTGTTATGTACAATATATTTGAATTGTGGTTAGATGCAAATTAATTGAGTTACAGTTATGTGCAAAATAATGAACAACAGAGGGAAATTTGATGATTTGGGGCTAAATGAATATATTATGTCAAAATTGTAATAAAAAGGGGAAAATTGATGATTTGGGACTAAATAAATGTATTATGCCAAAGTTGTAATAAAAGGGAAATTTGGAAGTAGGAGAACTTGGTAAGGCTTACTAAATAAATGTGACACAAATTGACATGACATAATTAAGGTTATATGCAGTAAATTTGTAGAAAAAGGCTAAATCTGAGAATTTTCATAATTAACTGGGAAATGGATAAGAGATATGAAATAATAATATAACTAATAAAAAGTGGAAAATTAATAATGGACTAAATTGGTTGGTTATGGAAAAAGGGATGCATTTCCATAATTAAATTCTTATTAAATACAGAGAAAGTAATTGCAAAAAAAATGTGGGTTAGTGCAAAATAGGGATTTTTTTTGTATTACGCACTTACTAATCACCTAAAGATAATATACTAAAGAGTAATACCTTGCAATTAAGGGTCTCAGTTAGTTTATATTATGGAAATAGATTTTAGCTCATTTTCAATAACCAACTAGATAAGGTGTGTGAATTATTTCCTGTAAATGTGTAAACTTACAAATAGGTAGGTAGATTAGTGTCATAACTGTAAGAGTTATGTTGAATAATAAGAAACCTGTGAAATATGTAATGAACGGAGAAATACCCTACTATAGTAAATTATATAAGACGAGAATGTAATATAATAGGTAGACTTGTCATAGGGACAAGTAGGATTATAACATATATGTTATAATTAAAAGATGAAATGGAAAGTAAGAGGCTTATTATAAATGAACTTAAATTATGGGAAATAAGATTGATAAGCAAACCCGCAATTATAGTTATGGTGACATTATAACATGAGGTTATAATTAAATGGAAAAGAGTAGAGTATGCTCATTATTAATAAACTTGTAATTGAGGAATAAAGTTTAATGAACATAATAATAAGCAGTGGTCCGTTCTGATAGCGAGAGATGATTAAGGAAAAAAGTGGTCAACTAAAGCTAATAAAAAAATAACTTGAATGCAGGATAAACAAGTGAATGTTTATGTTAACTAACAATGAGGTAAGTAAAACAAGCGTGTAGTTAAAGATTAGACGTAGGGTCTAGTGACGTAATAATGAGATGTGCATGGACCAGTCCATACATATGTTGATGAAGAGCTTAACGGGGCAGATCATCATAAGTGTTTGGAGACACGAGGGAGGCATGTCCAGCTTATTATTAGACGTGACTGGAAGAAAGTACGGGACTACTACGGGACGTGAGGATACTTCGAGATGTCCCTCTGTGGTGGGCCTAATGTAGTTGTACCCATAGAAGCATGGTGTATACGGTTCCATATGGTGAGTATGCCTTGGCTGCATCTTTGATGGTGGGAAGCCTAAAGACTGATGGGGTTGATCTTAGGATGATTCGGCGGCTGCCTTAGGATGAGTGCCTTCGTGGTCAGGACCTAACAAAGGATATTAGGTCATCAGAAACCTGTCATTGTCTAGCGAATGTGTGCAAGAAAGACTAGAGCTAAGAAAAGAGGCCAATGATCATTTACTATTGAGTCATAGGATGAGGGACCAAATGTTTGTGCAGATTGGATGGTAGGGCAGTCATTTAGCTATTTGAATTGTATTTCATTAGTTAGGGGTGGGCTGGGTGGGGCTTTGGAGAGCCACTGAAAGAGACAGACCTATCTTGGTTATCTGTAATGTAGGCCTAAATAGGCTTTCCTTTACAGATAAGTACAAAGCCCCTGATCGATTTATGTGGAAGAACTTGGGGATTAGGACGCCTTTGTGGCATAGCAGTTGAGGAATAGGCTTATTCGCTTTCGCAGCGTAGCCTAATATGCTTCCGTGGCGTAACGTTGGAGACTTGGTATGCCTTCGTAGCATAGTCTAATACACTTTAGCAGCGTGAAGATGGAGGTACAGTATGTTTACATAGTACGACGATGGGCAACACTCGAGGAGGATATTACGAGGAGTACCTCGATATGTCGGGAATTTAGCTACATATATATATATATATATATGATTTATTAGGTAAATCTACTAGGAAGTAGATGGGTACGATTTATGTGGAAAAAACGAAAGTATATTGTGAAATAAACCCGAATAACCTAATAAATATGAACCAGTGATAAAACGGTATATGTAGTGTTATTTTTAGAAAGTAAAATTTGTCCATTTATCGGAACTTTTGTTCTGACCACCTCCTCATAACAAACCCACAGGTTAGACAGGTGATTGAGATTCTACAACTTAGAGACACTTGTTAGATAGTGTCATTATATGGGTAAGTATTTAACTACTATTATATTTTATTCCCTTCCGCTGTGAGATTTCTATTATGAGCTCTGATATATTTATCTTTGACTTTCCGCAGGATACTAAACAAACCAACTCGAGCTTAGACATATTTGGATTTTTGTTTCAGGTTGTTATGCCTGGTATTAGAGCTCAGGTTTAGGATTCCTGTATATATAGTGAGTGAATGTATTTGTATTTTTGAAATATAAATATTATATATATATATATATATACCTAGATCCATAGAAGAATTAGCTAAATAGGAAGAGCGACGTACGGAAAGAGATGGATTATCAATTTGTACACTAAAGAAATGGTTATGGAAATTTGAGAATAACAGGCCCTTGAGTGAGAAGTGTACAATATATTTTGAAATGAAACTATGGATTCCATATGCTAGTATCCGAAATTTTAGTAGTTCAGATTAATGGGTTTGGTAGTGGAGCCTTATAAGTTGGGAAAGAGAAAAAAGTAAAGTGGAATAGGAGTGTGTGTGTGTGTGTGCACGTGTATATATATATACACACACATACACATTTGGTGCAAAAAGGGGTATTAGGCTTAGGTTCCAGTTCAGACATAGTTTTGGAAGCAATTAGTGTGAAAGAGGACGTGGATGAAGAGATTTTTTTGCGTAAAAGATTTGGAAATGTAAAATTAAGAAACCACTTTGTACTTAGTCCCACAATTAAACTTTTGGTTAAACTTAAAAAATAAATCTCAAGAAGAGTTTTCCAAGTTTCAAATTTAAAAGGTTTTCAGTTTTCAGAAATTTAATAGTAATATTGAGATTTGCATTAAAATAATTTTTGACAAAATATGTTGATTTGTTTTTGAAAGAATAAAGTGAGTAAGCCAGTTGTGGGGTTAAGTAACATAATTGATTAAGAGAGAGTGTGTAACATCAGAATCGTTTTGAAAAGAAAATAAAAGTGTTTTTGATCAAGAATGGGTTGTGGCACATTTTAACTTATTGGAACAAGAAAGATTATAAGATAAGTATTTTGAACCAATAAGTTAGTAAGCAAACATGTTTTGTTAAAGTGACAAAGAAGTGTGCAGTGAAAGTGCTATACAAAATATAGGTGAAACACCATAATTATAATCTACTTATTTCAACAAATAAAGGAAAATATTAAAATAAAAAATTTCCTTGTTACTTTTCACAGAACACAAAAGTCCTCTAGAAAAGATTCGTAGAAACTTAATCTTATTAATTCCTCTTGGAAAAGAAATGTGTACTAATTAGATAAGAGCCCCAACTAAGTAAATGTGTGTAAACTTTGAGGAATTGTTAGAGAAGTTAAACAAAATCTTAAAACTTGTACTATTTGTGTAAAAGAGATATAGAGAGATGGATTTTGTATAAATATAGATTCTATCAAGGGTACTAGTTTAATAGAAAAGGTAGGATAATTCATATGAGAATTAGGTGTACACGACACGAGTTTGCAGATATGGGTAAATGGAAAGGAGGAGCGTTACGGTTGGTTGGATTTAGTGATGGGATTTTTTACGTCAAGAGAGGCATAGTCCTAAATCTCCTTGTCCTATTGGATAGCCACATTTAACCGTTGTACTTTTACCAGGTAGTGTGTAACATTTGAGAATTTCGCTCGATCCGAATCGATCGCTAAACCGACCAAGACCGTTCTAAACCCCTGATTGTTTTGAGAACACGACAAATTGGAACACAAACAGAAGAACATTTCATTGCTTATTACAACGATTCCATCAGAGTACAAGAATATACAGAGTATGAATAAATATTACACATTTGATAAATATCAGAGATTTAAATTACATTTAAATACATGGCAGCGGAAAAATAATACAAAACATAACTGAAAGAAATACGCGGATACAGAGCTTTCCGAATATCACTTCAGATATAAACCATGATTCTGTGAATATAAATCTGTAAAACCAAAACTACTAGCTGCCCGTGTGGAAAATAGGGGCACCCAGAGTTTAGGTTAAAACAATAAACTCCAGGTCAATCATGTGACTGGTGTGAGAACTAAAACAGTTATTAATTTGGTTTTAAAGTTTGGTAAATCAAGGGACCATGCCGTATAACACGGAACGGGTTTTTACCCCAAGAATACCAGTGCATATAACAACAGCGCAATGCTAAATAAAGAAAATGAAGCTATAATAAGACCCAGGTCCCATCACACAATGCAATGCAAGCCGGAGGATAGGGTTTTACCTTATAATAGCCAAAGAACGCTTGATACGCTAAATTTCATCTTTTATTATTACTATAAGTGTATAGTGTCAAAACAATTTCAATCATAAGTATCAATCATAGACGGCATAAGTGCCCCATACCACTATGTCGCCATACTAGTTCTACAATTAAAACCGCAATATCACGTATTGGAAATTGGATTTCCGTCATGAGTCGAGGCAAGGGGAAAGCTTCTCTCTGTTCGAGACACTCTAGCAAATGTCTTAGGACCACACACAACGATCCTGGATCTTCAGGGCCGGTCCTCTCTTACTTTTGAGGATTAGTTATTCCTGAACACACGTTTCCCGGTCCTATCAGACCTATATCCGAGGTGCCTCGCATCCAACAACCACACAGGCAAAAAGTATATAAATGTCAGAGCTGGTAGGTCACTGACATCACCCATAGCTAGAAAGAAACGTCGTGCTCTCCCTGCAGTCACTATCCCGTTTTTGACTCATACCGAGGTGTGAGGCTCGCGAATTAATGCTATACACATAGTTGTGCCACATAGGTCGTGCTTTGATCATCAACCACAAGAATTTGCTTTTCCATAGAAGCCTTGATCATTTGCCACTTAGGCATGCCACGCAGACAATTCATGTCATGCAATTGATATCCATCAATATACAACCTCTGAGCTCGTACGTCTCAGAGAAGGGCATTAAGCAAGAGTATAAATTCTCCGCCGCCAAACAGATATATATTTAAGAGATATCAATCACACAGAATAAAATCCAATGTTAGACACACAGTCCATTTACAAGTTCGTTCAGGGTCTGAACGAAACCGGAAGAACCTTATTCCTCGCATATCCATCGATCTCCAAGTACGTCTGGACGATCACCAACAAATTCCCTTCTCTTAGGTGTACAGCCCAATCAAGATCATCAGTAATCATCCAAACGATGTGAAGACCTCCGGTCTTCAACCACCGTCTTCATCTTCGACTTATTGTCGAATCAGTTATTCAGAATGGGTATAAACCCGGCCTTTCCGAATAACTCGCGTATATAATAAACAGTTGCTATACAAGCACAACATACGCCTCATTCCAATTCAGAATATTCTTTTATTCAAATATTCACATTCTTAGGGAAAGGTTCCCATTAATTTTATCAAAGATAAATTCTCTAAATTTATTCTTTAATCTTCCTTTAGATATCATTTCAAACCATGTTATGGTTTTCCAAACTAGTCGGGATTAGCGAACCACACCGAAGTAATTATTTATTTTATTTCTTAATCCCAACCGATTCATCCCATGGAGCAAAACTGGTAATACTCCATATCTAACACCACAGTGTTATCGGTAAATATTAATTACCATTTCACGTTCAAATCTAATTAAAGATTTAACTATCGTTTTGGAGCAAAACTGGTGATTCTCCATTCTCGATCATTTCAATCTAATTAAAGATTCATTAAAACTCCACTTAGTTTTAATCTTCCCACAAATCAATATCCTGTCTTTAACTGGGTTAAAGAACCAATGTCATCTAAAACATGGTTCACGATAAACCCAAAATCACATTCCATTGTTAATCGGGTTAAAAAACAGGTGTTATTCAAAACACCGCTCACGATAAACCCCAAAAACCAATTTAAATTCAATTCCAATTAAATACTAATTAACTGGACGATTTCACAAAATCTTAATTAAAAGATTTATTCTTTTCTAAACTGGGTTCAAGAACAGTGTTATTTAAGACACCATTCACGATGAATCCAAAATCCCATTTGATATTAAATACAAGGCTCTGAATAGAAAATATATCGGCTTATAATCAATATCAAATTCAAAAAAGAACAAATATCGTATTGGATATAACGATATAAATATATCTTTCAAATTTCCCCAACTATATCTGTATAATCACGAAATCCAACATCGAAATATTCCGAAGATAATTTCGTGTAAGAACACGTAACTTCCCCGGTAAGGAAAGAGCGGATACTTTGAGGACAAGAAAGATCAGAACGCAAACAGAAGAACATTTCATTGCTTATTACAACAATTCCATCAGAATACAAGAATATACAGAGTATAAACAAATAATATACATTTGATAAATATCAGAGATTACAATACATTACATAGCAGCGGAAAAATAATACAAAACACAACTGAAAGTAATACATGGATACAGAGCTTTCCGAGCATCGTTCCAGCTGTAAATCAGGGTCCTATGAATATAAGTCTACAAAACCAAAACTACTAACTGCCCGTGTCAAAAATAGGGGCACCCAGAGTTTAGGTTAAAACAATAAACTCCAGGTCAGTCATGGGACTGGTATGAGAACTAAAACAGTTATTAACCTTTATTTTAAAGTTAGGTAAATCAAGGGACCACGCCGTATAACACGGAATGGGTTTCCTCCCAAGAATACCAGTGCATAAAACAACGGCGCAATGCTAAATAAAGAACAATGAAGCTATTATAAGACCCAGGTCCCATCACACAATGCAACACAAGCCGGAGGATAGGGTTTTTACCTTATAATAGCCAAGAATGCTTGATATGCTAAATTCATCTTTTATTATTATTATAAGTGTATAGTGTTAAAACAATTTCAATCATAAGTATCAATCATAGACGGCATAAGTGCCCCATCCCACTATGCCGCCATACTAGGCTCTACAATCAAAAACGCAAAGTCACGCATTGGAAGTTGGATTTCCATCTATGAACCGAGGCAAGGAATCGTCCTCTACCGAATTCGAGAGCCTCTAGCCCGCCCCTCAGGTCAGAGCTCGAGTGACCTTTGGTTCGTCAGGGCCGGTCCACCGATGTTGATTAAAATGCCTGAACACGATGTTTCCCCGCCCTTTGGGGCGTAAATGAGTCCAATGACTCCATCGGCTCCACACAGTCACCGATATATCCGAGGCGCCTCGCAATCCAACAACAACATAAGTCAAACTCGTCAGGGCGTGTAAAACCACTGACGACACTCCTAGCTAGAAAGAAATGCATGTCCTCTCTGAGATCCTTCTCCCGTTTCTGGTTCACAACCGGGGTGTGAGGCTCGCGAATCAACGCTACACAAAGCTATGCCACACAGGCCGTGCTTTGATCATCAACCACAAGACTTTGCTTTTCAACAGAAGCCTTGATCATTTTCCACTTAGGCATGCCACACAGGCAATTCACTCCATGCGATTGATATCCATCAATATATAACCCCTGAGCTCATACGTCTCAGAGAAGGGCATTAAGCAAGAGAATAAATTCTCCGCCGCCAAACAGATATATATTTAATAGAAATCAATCACACAGAATAAAATCCAATGTCAGACACATAGTCCATTTACAAGTTCATTCTGGGTCTGAACGAAACCGGAGGCACCTAGTACCTCGCATATCCATCGATCTCCAAGTACGTCTGGACGATCACCAACTGATTCCCTCCTCTTGGGTGTACAGCCTAATCAAGATCATCAGTAATCACCCAAACGATGTGAAGACCTCCGGTCTTCGACCACCGTCTTCATCCTCGACACATCCGTCTGCATTGTGTGATGGGACCTGGGTCTTATAATAGCTTCATTGTTCTTTATTTAGCATTGCGCCATTGTTTTATGCACTAGTATTCTTGGGAGGAAACCCATTCCGTGTTATACGGCGTGGTCCCTTGATTTACCTAACTTTAAAATAAAGATTAATAACTGTTTTAGTTCTCACACCAGTCTCATGACTGACCTGGAGTTTATTGTTTTAACCTAAACTCTGGGTGCCCCTATTTTCGACACGGGCAGCTATAGTAGTTTTGGTTTTGAAGACTTATATTCACAGGACCCTAATTTACAGCTGGAACGATGCTCGGAAAGCTCTGTATCCGTGTATTACTTCCAGTTGTGTTTTGTATTATTTTTCCGCTGCTATGTAATGTATTGTAATCTATGATATTTATCAAATGTATATTATTTGTTTATACTCTGTATATTCTTGTATTCTGATGGAATTGTTGTAATAAGCAATGAAATGTTCTTCCGTTTGCGTTCTGATCTGTCTTGTCCTCAAAGTATCCGCTTTTTCCTTACCGGGGAAGTTACGGGTTCTTATATTTCGATTCAAAACCATTCCAATTCGTATATTGGAAATTCTGATTTTTTTTAAACCACTTCAATTCCAATTTATTTATTTAAAAACATTGGATTATAATTCTAGTTTATAACTAGTTCATTTCGATAAAAATATAATTTTATCCTTTTTAAATATGGGATTTTTCACCCCAATTCTTTCTAAATCATTTATTATGATTTTACACAAATTATTGATATTTTTAATAATTTTATCAAGGCTCGTACAGTCAATTTCCAATAACGGTCGTCGAACTGCACTTACAACGACCTTTTCCAAATTTGATTTGGACATAATTCCTAATCCAACCGTTAGATTTCAAATTTCTAATATTCATTGGAAAGCTCTTTTCGATACGAACCCAAAGGTTCCGGTTTCAGGAGAATCCGACGGTTTGGTCTCCCATAACTTCAATTCGAAGTCAATGGTCGAAATTCGCGAACTACCGCGGCGCGGCGCGTTCTATTCAGGCCATTTAATATATATAATATATATATTATATATATTTCATCGATTTCAATTCTAAACATATTTTATAAATCGTTTTAAATTCATTTTCAAAACAATTTCAACTTCATATTCAATTTCAAATCAAAATTGAATATTTCATATCATTAATATATAAATGATAATATTTTCAAAACGTTATATTTTGAAATCACTTCCTTTTCTATATTCATTATAAAAACGAATATAATCGATATAAATATCATTCGCGTCAAAATGGCGCAAAGCTAATCAACACGGCTTTATATATTTCAATAACTTCGTTATTCTATTCAACAAATGAATATTTTCTTCAACACATGAATATATACTATATTCAACACATGTATATTTATTCATTCTTACTTACAATAAAAATGTGAATTTTATTGTTTAAAGATTTTACTCAACACATGAATATTTTCAACACATGAATGGTTTCAACACATGAATGGTTTCAACACATGAATATTCTCAACACATGAGTATTGTCAACACATGATTATTTTGTTTATTCAACACATGAATATAATTTATTTTCTAAATTGGAATGAGACCCACTCAATTACCATATAATGTTATTTATATAGATTCCATACAACACATGTATATAATAGCAATGATAAATAATCAACCATCATCCAGAGTGCACCATACAACTGTCTGTCAACCTATCGATTGACATATAACTAAATAATTGGGATTAGTGTACGCCAAATATCATCCCAACACCCGTGTGGGGTTTCAAATCAACAAACACTGAATATTATTTGTGCAATTGGGCGATGTGTAAAATTTATCGTCCCAATCAATATCCTTCAAATGGGTGTACATAAACAAATCGTTCAATTTGTAAATGAATATTTATTTATTCACATTCACGTTAAATTTATGTTTTTAACGATAAATAATTTATTTCAACACATGAGTATATTTCCATTCATTCCACATCACAATCAATTTTCACACCACAACAAAATCAAACAAGTCGTCCATGGTTTGTGGACGACGGGTGTCGGGTGCTGCTAAGCACCGTCTGCATCCTAGTATATATTTTTAACTAAAAAACAAGAATTAAAGTGAGAAGTTCTCACCTTGGGGTTCCACTCCGTCATTCTTTATTTCTGAACGGTTCAGATTCGGATTTGTTTTCCACCCGTTCCATCGCAACCCTTTTCACGCTGTTCATAGTAAAAAAAATATCATATTTTCAATATGATGTTTTATATATAAAAATCATATCTTTATCGTTATGAAAAATCATATCCTTTTTAACAATAAAAAATCTCAGCTTTTCTCTTCATAAAAGAACGAATTTTTCATATGCTAAAACGTATATAAAAATTTGATTTTTCCTAAGCTATAACATAAATAAAAATCCTATTTTTATTATGTTAAAAATCCAATCTTTCTTGTTTATAAATAAACCCCATCTCTCATTACATTATATATAAATAAACTGATTTAATAACATGTTTCAAATAAACAAAAACTGATTTAAAACAGAAATTATACTTACAACGACATAGGAAAGGGATGGACTGTGGGGTGCGCCAGAGTGTTAGAGGGGGAGTCGGAGCTGTCGTGGAGGCTAGGGAGCGGGGCTAGGGTGGCGGTTGGTGCTGATGCATTCAGGTCTGGAAGGGGGCGGCGGCTGTAAGGGGCGCGGGTTTCGATTAGAGGAGGGAGGAGAGAGGAAGGAGGGGGTGCGACAGAAGAGGGGGCGCTCGAAGAGGCTGCGCGGTGGAGGAAGGCGGCGCGTTTGGAGACGAGGGCTACAGGGGTTTCTTCTTTTTGATTTGAGAGAGAAAGTGGGATCGGAGGAAATGAAAATAAGGGGTAGGGGCTGATGTGTAATTTATATTTATTTATTAATTTTATTTTCTTTTTCTTTCCAAAAGTTGTTTTTCATTCGAACTCTAATTCGAGCCCAACGACTGTCGCCTCTAGCTAATTACCCTCATTCCGAACACAATGGGATATGTCCCGCTAGCCAATTCGATTGTTTCGATCAGTTTCCGTTTAAATTAAAATTTAAATCTATATATTCAATTTTAAACGTACATTTCAATTTACTGGGGTCACATATTGATTTAGAAAATTCCAGAAAAATTATTTCTAGCTTCGTATCAACGATACGGTCCTAACAAAACTATATTCGTCAAATTCTGAGACTGTTTGAAAAATGGCCATTTTCCAGTCGATTAAAATCAACTAAAACTGATCAAATGTGTTTTCCTTTCGCCACGCTCACATATTGATTCAGAAAATTATGCAAATTGTAATCTAGCAATAATTTGACGTCCCGGATCCGACAAAAGTGTTTTCATTGAAAATGAAGGTCGTTTGCAAAATGGCAATTTTTAAGAGCTATATTTCCATAGCGACTTTTCTGAATTTTAAACTGAACATATCTTTTTATTCCCGCTATGAAATTTTTATTTTTCGGATTCGTTGGAAAGATATTTTCAAATAGATTCTAATATTTTTGGTTTCGCTAAAATCCTATTTATTTTGAATCCTGTACATTCATTTGAAATTTGAAATCGAATTTTCGAACTACCGTGCCATTTTCAATTCCTTTTATAATTAAAATAAATAATTATATTCTAACGACGATCTATATAAATGTATACTTATAATTCTATTCAAAATAAATTTCTCATCGTTATTATTTAAAATAATTCATTTTACATATTCAAAATTCATCAAAATTGCCAAAATAAGTTTTTTAAATTGGCTCGGATTTCCGGGTAATTACATAGTGGTTGCAGTAGAGCATGTTTCCTTCTAGTACAAATTTGCACTCGTATGTAGTGTTTTATTTAATTGTAGGAAAATTGAATAGTTTGGTATGACATTCTCTTTCTAGGTGTTTAAGATGATCACTAGAAAAAATATGGACATAGGATATTGTAAATAAAATAACAATTTAAGCAAAACATGAATAACTAAAATGAAAACATGCAAAATTTACAGGAAACAACAAAGACGGAAACAACAACAAACGAGAAAATAAATTATTCCATGGTAAGTTTGGGGAATCGAAAAAGAAATCGTTCTAATGTAAAATGTTCTTGAAATAAAGAATATGATTTTTTAGAAAATAACAATGGAAAGTTCCAAGTATGGGGGAAAAGTGCATAAATGTGGAATGGAAAATGTAGAATTTTCCATTTTCTACCTTTTTCTAACATAAGAAATCGAATTCGGAAAATTAGATTTTTTCTGAAATTCAAATTTTCTGAAGTTGGTTGGTAGGGTTTGTTTTCAAAAATTGGAATTACATTCTTATTTTGTAAGGGTGTGGGGAAAATTAGATGAGAAAACATTTTTTATTTTCAAAATCTTGCATTCACATAGAAATTGCCAGTATATTTACGATATGTGCATTATGTTTTCAAAAGGTTTTCAAGAAAATTAGCATTCATATAGGAGGTACCGCTTAGACATTCATATATTTTTATTTTGCGTTACACTTTGCACAAGTACACAAATGGTTGCAAAATTAGATGTACACATTATGGTTGCAAAATTAGATGTACACATTATGGTTGCAAATAATGCGAGGAATTACATAATGTTACACTTGCCAAATTTCGGGGATGAAATTTCCTAAGGGTGGGAGAATGTAACACCTCGCATTTTTTTTTAATAATAAAGATTAACAAAATTTTCAAAATATTTATAGAAGAATGTGCATTTGAAATTTGAAAAAGGATGCATGTTATAAATTGGGCAATAAATAAAAAATTGTCACTTTGTAAACTTAATGCGCAATAATATGTATATATAATTAATAAAAAGAAATGGAAGAAAGAATGGAACAAATGGTATGCACATTAATTGTATAAACAATGTGCGTTTGAATTTAAACTAGCAAAAGGTTATTAACATATTAACAAGTTTAGTCATATAATAAATATAAATTTCTGGTAATGTTTTAAATTCAAAACAAACAAAGCAAGTGCATATAAATATGCATTGATATATTTCAAAAAAATATGTGTGCATATTAATTTCAGAAATGAGAACATTTGAAATTGAGATTCAATACGTGTTAAGAATGAAAGAAAATTTATGTGCACAACAAATACATGTTTAAATTTGAAACTGATGGACAAAGAAGTGGAAAGGAATTAATTTAAAATGTTAAGGGAATAATAAGGTTCAAAAGATTAGAGAAATTAAACACACAGGAATTTGAAAGGAGAGGACAAATGAATGCACTCATTTATTTATGTGTTTGAACGCACGTTAAAAACTGGAAATAATAATTAAATTGATTAGAAATAAATTAAACTACAAGAAAAAAACATTTGGATGCAGAATTTTGTTGCGTTTAACTACAAGAGCATCTAATAATATTTCCAACTTTATACACACAACTGAATATTAGCCGCCTTAGTAAAATTTCGTGGCTCCCTCCTTTTTTTGTCATGATTCCCTCTATGTCCGTATACCGTAGAAATTCATTTTACCTCTCCACTTAATTCTCTTTAATACATGATTTTTTTTTCCTTCTTTTCAGTTCAATAAAATTCATCTCAATCGAATGATTCCTCCGAAATCAGTATCCTCATACCAGCGCTCTCCGTCGTCGTCATCATGCTAGCCTTTTCCGTACTTGTCGGCTATTTCAACCCAACACAATGTCTAATTGCTCGAGATTTATACATAAATCCTAAATAGGTATGAATTTTATGTTCCAATTCTATTTTGAGATGATTTTGCAAATCGACTATTTACAATCCAACCTTTTTGGTTATGTAGATTTTGTGATACTATAGTTTTTGCAATGTAAAATTCCAGAAGCTTTAGTCAAATGGAATTTGAATTGGAGTTCGGATTTTAATTAAAGCTAGGATTTGAAGACATTCAGCTAGGTTTTGATTGAAAATTTATGAGAAATGGAGTACATTTAAGATTTAGGTTGAACTGCAAGGATTGAACCTAGCTATAACATTCTTATTTTTTTGAATAAATTGAAATATGTGTTATACTCGGTCAAAAACGAGTAGATCCATGATTTATTTATACTTAAAACCAACTTAGACAAGATCTCTCTTGAAGATTTTTGTCTATTTTTAATTATGCCTATTGTTCAATAGTTATTACTCAAAAATTCAATATATGCTGGACTAATGTAAGGATGCGATTATACTGGCAACAACAAAAAATGACCTTATGCCTAAGAGACATGTCATACTCAAAGCACACAAAAAGACTAGACATATACCAGAAGAACTTGGAGCATAACAATTATATGACAGTAGCCTGGATTGTGCTTTTTTTTTCTTCTGACTATAGGATGGATTGTTAAAACCTTATGTGGTGCTAGATTATTAATTAAATTGAACATTATTATTCATTTATTCCTTGCAAAAACCCTTTACCTAAGAACTAATGGTTGTTGGCCTTTTTTGTTGAAATTATGTAGCAGTCATTGAAGTTTCATCTATTTGATGTTTATCTTTTAATATTGGCCTTATTACTTATCATAATTATATCACTTATAGAAATTACTGCCATATTAAGTGCAATGAGAGATGAACAAAGCAATTTACTTTATTGAAATACAGTAGTAGAACTTAAACTGTGTAACTTCTACTTCGATGCGTGATAGCAGTAAAAGTGAAGAGAAAAATAATGTATTTAAAAATAATGAAAAATAAATTATGTCATTATTCAAAAGCGGTAAAGAGAAACATTGTGAAATGGGAACGATTACTCAATTTCAATTGATTTTACCACTGATATTACTTCACCTTTAACGTCATAGTTTATGTTTAGTAATAGTGCTTTTTTCATTAACTAATTTCAACTGCTCTACATACATGGTATTAATAAACAGTGGATCCTCAATCAGATTTTAAGGGCTTAAGCTTGACAACTGTTAATAGAAAACAAAATTTTGTTTTAGATATGTGTTCATTATCTAAGTCTTAAATGAATTCCATTAAAAATTGAGTTAACTAAGTATTAATTAAGTTGTGTTTCATAAAGTTATCTTCCCTTTTACATATTTATATTAGTTTTGTTTCAAGGAAATGATTAATTACATCTTTTTTTAGATGCATTATAAATTCTGCTAATCTTAATATCCACCTAAATAGTGGGGGTAAAGGAACCTTATGTCATATCAGATATTGGTTATGGAGTTGCTAGCTTTGGAGTTTAACTTTGAAAGGGATCTGCTCACACTTTCATTTGCCCCAAGAGATGAGCATGAATTTGAAGTACAATTTCACTATGAAAGAGGAATCTGGCCACATCTGCCATTATGGACCCAAAGGTCCCGTTCCCAGGAAGACTTTATGGTGCTATTCACTATGCTCGTTGTTGAGTAGTAATGGTACGTTGAAGGTTTTTTTTCCATAAATAAATGCATTACCATCTATTAAGAGAATTTGATGAAGATTTATTGTATTGTCTTTTTTAAGTGTTTTTATTATCGTATCTTTTATTATATCGCATGTACTAGTATTGTTTAGAGTCTGTTGCTAGTTTGTTTGTAGTTGAACATCATGTTTCATGCTAAGTCCATCGCTATGAACTGTATTTTCATTTTTATAATTTATTTGGCTTGAAAGGTACACCAGTATAGCAGTTTCTTGGACTATTTTGTGCTGGATATATGCTTGCTTTTGTCTTCCTTTTGCATTAAAATAAACTTTCATACCCAAGTTTGATCTATGCTGAAGTTAGCGGGAATGGTACATTCTGCCAAGTACACCCGATTACCCATAGTCTTTTCTGTGATTTCTTTAGAACTTTTCCATGTTTTTCCTTTTGGACTAACTCTGGCTGAATTGTTTTGATATGTTCTAAGTTAGGGATTTACTATCAATACAACTATTATGTTCTTGTGTATGCACCCCCTCTGTGTTTGGAAATCATAAGATTGTGAACATCCACAAACTTTGCAGCACCGTACTGATAACTATCAATTTCTCCTTTTGATATGTTTTAGGTACTACCTTTTTTGGTACATCTAGTTATATATGTGGGCAACACAAGTGACAGGCTGACAGAGAAGCATAAAATGCTCTCGGAAAATAGAAGACATATTAGTTCGTGATTATTTTCCTGAGTATTCTCTAAAATCGACCCTAGCACTATTTGATTAAACACGAGTTGCAACAAAATAAGGCCTCCTGTTGTTTTGCCTTCATTTTTGAATCAGATGTCGGTGAGGAATAAACCTCTTTTATCCCACGAATGCATTGTTTTATTCATGCCATGATTTTTTTTTGATTTCTTATAGGTTTCTCAATGATTATGCTGTGAATTTAGTATTATGTGGTCTATAAATCTTACCATTATGCTTGAGATATTGATTGGACAACCTTTTCTCTGTCCCATGGAAACAATGGATTTGAGGTATTTTAGTTAATTTTCAAGCACATTTCCATTTAGGCTATATCTTTATTATTATTTTTTACTTTTTATTATTATTACGATAATCATTATTATTATTTTTCTGATGCTTCTTTAAAATCTAAATTTTCAGGTAAGTATCGTGTTGAAAGGGCTTACTAACGCATGAAAGGTAAGATCATAATATTCAATTATTTAATAAAGACTTTGATCTATTTAATTTTTATTTATCATTACATATATTAATTAATTTTCCAATAACATATGATATCCCATAAATGCCACAATGTTTAAATAATAAAATTAGGCCATACCAGCAATATCATTTTTTTCTTAATTTTTTTAGACGTAATAGCCCTGTGTTGAAGAGAAATACATCTTGAAAGTTACATAGAAAAAGGGGAATCTTCCATTCAATTAAAACAAATTCAAACTGCGAAAGAAAAATAAAAATAGGAACATGCGAGTGAAAAAATAAAAATTTCAATCTTTGAGTCCAAAATTGATTCTTTATCACGAATTGAGCGAGTCGTTGTCATGCTTTTGAGTTCAAATTTGAAACTCAAGGCAAGGACACCCGCTGCTTTGGAGAGGGAAGGTATTCAAGTTCTTGTATGGAGTTGGGTTGTCTGTTTTCAATTTGAAATTGCGGGCCCCCTATGGTAGTTTCTTGATTTTGTTTTGAGGCAATTAGATTATGGGTTTCGGTGTGGATTGATTTTGGTCGGAGAATAATTTGACTACTGCATTGAGGATGGATTGGAGGGCGAGGGCGAATTTGCTGTGTGGTGTGAATTGCAGTTGGTTCTGGTCGTAGTTATGGTTGGATATTGATTTGCACATGGTTGATGATCTGAATTCTGAATAGTGGTGACTCCACGTGATTTGAAGGAAATGTACTGGTTGAAAGTTTGAAGTAGGGAGGTAAAATTTGAATGATTGTGGTTCAGGCACAGAATGGAAGAGATTGGGTTAATGACCGTTGGCTTGAAAGTGGTGATTTTTGGCAGTGAAAGGAGACTGTTTTAAGTGATGAATGTAGGAGGTCAGGGTAGAAGTGTAGAGTGTTGGTGTTGATTGATAAAGTTGAAGAAGACGTGGTTGATAGTGGATGGTTGATAGCTGAAGGAAGAACCTTATTGTAACAGCCCGAATTCCGACAGACCGATTTTTTTTCAAAATTCTAATCTATCAAAACTCGTGTTGGCTTGTTTTGGTATACTGCAGAAAAGACATAGACAAAAATATGCCAGGGCTCAGAAAATATCTCACAGCGAAATGGATAAAATATAATATAATAAAATTATAGCCTTGCCGTATTAATCATACTACCTAACTAGTACCTAAAGCTATCATGTCCCAGCCACAAATCTAACCTGCGAGTATGTTATGAGGAGGAGGTCAGAATACAAGTTATGGTGACTGGATTTAAACTATACACTTTGGATGTTTCTACATATACCGTTCAATCACATTTTCTTATTTATTAGGTTACTTGGGTTGATAGCACTAAAGTCTTACACACACATCGTACCCATTTACTTCAATACAGTATATATGTTGCTACACCCCCAATATTGAGGTACACCCCTTAGTACTCCACTCGCACAGTCTCCACCGTAATGCCACAGAAATGAATGCAGACCCTCATCCTACGCCAGAGTGACATACGGATATCTTAATAACAATGTTACATTTCGCATATATCTGTCACTACTATGCTACGTAAGCATACAGACTGCCACCTTCGACCGAATCAGATTCCATACCAGAGTAATCCCCTCAAGTCTACGATACACCACCCAGAGCAGACATGCATGTATCTAGACTTTCCCACATACGTATTGTCAATCATATTCGATGCCTTAACCGCACATAATGTGCACCGAGTTCCGTGGCTGGGCTAAACCAGAAACACATAACTCGGTCGGGAGCTTTTCCATATCTGTACAGGCCCATCTTTAAGAGCCTCATAATACAGATATTCCTAGGGTCTGTTTTTCATGGTGGCTATGGCCCCACCTCGGTCCCTCCCTCAACTAGTAAAGACTACTAGAGCTAAGCGACTTTCCCCTAACAAACAATCTAAACATCCATTTTGTGTCTCCCCTCAACCACCGTACCTCGATAGTGAAAGGTGAATGGTTTCTTGGGTTTAGCTCTAGTCTTTTCGCATCCCATTGGCTGCCGATGACGGGCACCCGACGATCTACTATCATTACTAGTCGTGACCCCTACCTCCATGTTGAGGCAATCGCCGAATCACCCTAGTGTCACCCCGTCACAGCACTCTAACTACAAAACTACTTTTGCAGTCAAGGTCCACCCACCTGGTAGTTACGTGCAGACCCAACCTCTGAGGGAACAACCTAAATATCTGCCACCACACAGAGGACTACCAGGAGCACCTTACGTATCTCAAGAACCTGCGTGCTTTCCCTTCCAGTCCTTCGGAGCCGATAGAATAATCATATGAACATGCGCTCTCCTCGTACCTCATGACACCACGATGATCTATCCCATTGGGTTATTCACCCTCAAATGTGCGGACTGGTCCAAGCGCCTCATTTTAATATGTTATTAGACCCTATGTCTAAGCATTCTTTTATGTGCTTACTTTACCTCATCAGGTTCCATCTAACTTGGTTATTCTCATTCACATTGACTTCTTATTCGAGTTACCAAGTACCTCTTTCTTATTAATTTCGGTCTTATAACTTAACACATTTAAGCATATTAATAAGCCCCAAACTGTTACTCTCTAGATTGTGATTTAAGGTCTGTAATCCACAATCTCTTTATATTCTTGTTTGATTCAGTGTTACAATAACATATTCTACTTAATATGTAATTAAGTATATCTCAAATCACATGTTTTCTATTTATCGTGTCACTTATCATTTATGATTAAATATAACTTATTTCATTTCATAAGTTGCCACATTCTTTCCTATTTAATCATAACTTCCTCTTATACTGTCATTACAACTAATCGTTGTTCACTTATTAACTTAGTTCTTTTAACTAAGGTTTACTAATAAGTTTCCTCTCCATAAATATAACATATGTTATAATTCCCACTTATCCCTAGGACAAGCCTTAACATGTTATTCTTATCAGCAGATTTCAGATTCCCATGTTTACAGACTACTTAATTTCTAATTAAGTACATCCTCTTGCATTTCATAAATTTCCCCCTTTTTCTCTACTTATTACAAATAACTGGTTTCGGTTTTCCCCGTTTACTGATTACTTAATTTATAATTAAGTTCCACTTATATAATTTGACTCGTTATCTCATTTCCTTATTATAACATAAGTTTTAATCTTCACTTGTCCCTAGGACAAGTCTACCTATTATATAACATTCTCATTAATGTGATTAACTTATAATAGGTTATTATCATTCCCCATCCATTCCATTCCTTTTACTGTTGTAATTATCTTTCTATCTATTCCTTTCATTTCCATTAATTACAATTAATTTCATTTGTCAATCCTGCCATTTACATATATTTATATATATGTTTATGTACTAGACCTCTAACATTAAGCCTACACTTGTGGATGCTGGATTTGTCGGGCGGTTCCGGGCAGACTTCTTCCATAAGTCGACTTAACCTCGTGTCTTAGCACCGCTACATGTTTTATTTAAGCACTTAGACCCCTCACATCAGATTTACCACTTGTGGATGCCGGATATGCTGGGCAGTTACGGGCAGGCTTATACCACAAGCGTAATCTAACCTCGTGTCTAAGCGCGGTTACAGTTTTCTATTTACTGTAAATTTCCTACATAATTTAGACGTTTCCATTCTTCCAAGTCTATATCTTATATGTCATCATACTAACCCATTTTATGTCACATGTTCCTTTTAACATACAATAAACTCTATTCCAACATGTAATTGTTTATTCATGTGATTGTTCAAACCAAACAAACTAACATGTAATGTTTTCAATTTCTTCTGTTAATGGTCTAGGTACATTAATGTCACAAGTTAACATGAAATTGAAACAACAACAATTGCTACACATATTTTTGACAAGTTTATATTTCAACATATAAACTTTCCAACATATTAATATCTATATTCCAACATGTCATATCCGTCACTTTAATACTTTTAACATGTGTTTAACCATTTCGACATATCATATTTAAACATGTCATAATAACATTTCAATACTTCTAATTATTCTGGAAAATTCACATTGTACGATAACGGGGAATGTTAAACGATAATATATCATTATCAAAAATGATATAACTTGAATCCACTCACCTTATTTGCTTTCCAAATCTTGGATCTGGTCCAAATCTACAATTCCATGGTTTTCCCCTAATTGGATTTAGAACCTAACAACCATATATTCATAATTTTTACTAAAAGAAAAAAGGAAAAAAGAGGGAAAAAAATTGAAATAGACTAGATCTAGAAAATTACCTTACTTCGCATTTGATTCTGAACACCTTCTTATTAATTTTCATTCTTTTCCTCCAGTTCTTGATTCAGAATTTTCCTAAACTAATTATCTTATTTCCTGAAGAGATTTGAGGAGGAGGAAGAATGGCAGAGCTTAGACGTTATCTCAGAGAATGTGAGATTTAGGCTAGGCTCTACTAGCCCATTTATAGGTGTTCAGGATCTTATCGTACATGCAGCCCTGAGTCAGCAACGAACCTTTTTAAGAAAACAGTCCAGATTCGTAGACCAATCTAGCCAGATCTGGGGTGGGTCGACCCTTATGGGTGGGTCGACCCTCTATGGGTCACATGAGCTATTTTGGCGCAGAAGTTTGAATTTCGAATTTTCTGGAATTTATTTAAGCGTATACAATTCTTCCATATACATATACAATTTCACATGAAATTTTCTTATACGTATACAATTCTTCCAACGATCATTTTACCATATACATATATATATATATATATATATATATACATACATACATACATAATTTTCGTTTCGTTTTCAAAATTCAAACGGTGTTGCACCGTTATTTGATTCTTGCGATATTTCATCGATTGTAGCCTTATCTTGAACTTTTATCTCTTGTATATATTTCTGCACATATATATATATATATTCTTTATTTCCTTATATGCATATTTTTCCCTTATATGTGCGTTCTTATCCTTTCAAATTTTGAATTTGTATACGTACATATATTTATATGTTCAGTTGGCCCTCTCTAAAACAAAGATAAAAATTATATCGCCACCGAGGTTCGAACCCCAAACCTTTATGTTAGATATCCAATGCCTTAACCAACTGGGCTATGATGTCTTTTGTTAATAAGTTTAAAAACAATGGTAGCCATTGTTCTTCTTCTTTTACCTTATTTTCATGTTTTGTTACAATACTTCATTTAAAGGTATCTCTTTCATCTTAAATCAGTTTTCTGCAATCCATAGGTCTAAATTAACCAGAAAATCGTCACAAACGCAATGAAGCTAATCCCATGGACAAATTCTGTAAGCTCTTCAAAATTTTCTTTTTCTTAAATGTTTATGTCTGTGCATATATATACATATCTACATTATTTAATTCTTTAATTGTCATAAAATGCGGGGTGTTACACTTATAAACACAAAAGAAAAAAAACAATAGAATGCAATAGACATATTTGTGTTTTTTTAGAGAAATGAATGTGCAAACAAAACAAAAATTAACTTGGGAACAGTTTGAATTAAACCAAGAAAAAGCGAAAGGCAGAAATAAAATGTGAAATACAAAAATGCAAAACAGAATTAGGAAATATGTGAAAGATCTCCAAGTCCCAATGGTATTCCCGATTTAATCATTTCTTCAGTATCGTGGGGGTTTGGCTATGTAATAAATCTAGACAGTATAAGATAGTCAGAATTGCATTATATAACGACTATAGTGACTTAATTTTCAACTTGAATAATCCTGTTAAGTTCAAGTTTGTGGCAGTAGCATTTAGTTATGGGATTGATCGTAAGTGGAGAACACTTAATTTCAGTAAAATCGATAGAATGTGCAGTAGGAGGGGAATAACTTTTGGGGGTGTTGTGTACTGGAAATTCGATGGAAAAGAGTTGTGTTCTTTTGACTTGATGAAAGAAGAATTTGCAAGAATTTTGTAACGACCCAAAGATTTTCGGCCCCAAAAATTGACATAAATATAATTACCGTATCAAATGCCGACCTTCCAAACACCAAAAACACATGAACATTATTAGAAAGAAGTTAGAGGATGAGAAAAGAAAGAAAGAAATATTAGAACAGAAGAAAGAAGAAGAACAACACATCAGAATCTCACAGCGGAACGAATGAAATATAATATAAAAAATTTCTTTATACAAAAAGAAACTGCATACACATACTAACCATCAAAGTACAACATATATCAGCCACAACGGAAAAATATATGTATATAACTAACGGTGAAGCCCCCTGCTTCCAGCTCCTGAACTCCAAGCGGAAACCTAACCTGGAAATACACTCGGTCTGACCCGCACACATTTGAAGCAAAGCAAAATTCACCGGGTTAGTCTGGTATACTTTCAGTGATAAATTCACAGCACAAACAATCTTATTTAACATTGCAAAATCCTTTTTAAAAGAAAAGGATAATAGTAAGACTAGCCCACACATAAACAAAGATGGTTTTTACCTTACTATAACCCAAAACATTTTTGAAATCATAACTTATTCTGATATTATAGTAGTGTCTAAATACAAATAAATACTATCAAGCGGAACGCTTGCATCTCACGCTCCACATATAAGTATACAATCAAAACCGCGGGCGCTTATTGGAGATTGGATTCCGACTATGACAAGGTATGGAACCACCTGCCGATAGTATATCTCTAGAGGTGAATACACAGGGTTCAACAAGAACGTCTTGCAACCCGGCCCACACATGACCGATCACTTATTTCGCTTGAGTGTATCGAATGTATATCACCAACTGTTGGGATCAACAACCATTTCCAAAAAAGGGACAGCATCGATAGATTAAAGAAGCAAAAGGAATTTCTCTAGATAGGTGATTATACATCCTAATGGGAGTGCCCACATAGCCATGCGGCCTGCCCGATTTTTGTCATTTTTCGGTTGATGAGGCTTGAGGTAGAATTTATCTTCAAACACCGGGTCATCATTCACTTTGAATGCTACACTGTCAAATCCGTCAAATCACTAACTGACGTCCACAAATATACTCTGGGTATAAAAGAAGTGCCCCTCTTCGCCACCAACTCGGTATATTTGTAAAAATCAACGTACGTAATTTTTAGGAAATACTCTGTCAGACATTCGTCCCTACAAGTCATCCAGGAACAGGATGAACCGAAGGCACCCTCCTACTGCATCCAATGTAGGAATCACCCCATGGATCAGTAGCGATAAGTCCTTGCAAATCCGTAGATTTCAAACACGACAGAATCACAAACCAAATAACTCTAGTTGCAAGCCAGAGAAATTCGACAAGTAGTCCTTCCGGTTATGAAGATCTACAGTCTTCAATTGCTCCATCTTCAATTACCATCTTCACGTATATGTTGGTTCGGAATGGTTTTCGAATATAATTTCGATCCTGGTCTTTCCGTACCAACAATCATATGGTCTGGTTTGATAGTCGGTGATTTAACTATCAAATAACAATCGTGTAATTAAAATGATTTCACTGATTTAGTATTTGGCATTACTTGGCATGTTTAAAAATAATTAAACAAATGGTTAATCAACCTTTAATTCTTCCAATACAATTAAAACATTATATTTAATCTTAATCTTATTTTAACAAACTATTTTATATGTTTTAGAGTATGTATATATATATATATATACACATACCTTTCCGTTTCCTTTACTATTGGAAATATCGATATATTTCTACAAAACCTTTTCCCATTTCCCTTAATTATCGGGCATATCAATATATAATGGTATAAACAAATTACCAGATCTGATATGGCAAAGCAAATGCTGAGTTATATATATATTTAAAACCAGATATTCTTATTTACATCGAAACTAATATTGAAGTATTCTTTATTTTCCAAAATCCCGCACTCATGTTCAAAACTCCTCGTATGGGATAGTTAACTAATTACAACACCCTTTTACTCATTTCAAACTAATACCATTCCTCGACAATAGTGAAGCCGTTCAAATTGGGGTATTTTATTACCTCTCAGACCTTGATCGACCCCGTTCTTACCTTAGAACAATATTAGTTTGTCACTTAACCACTGATATTAAAATCTCGTTTGCCCCCTTGATTTCAAATCTAGTTTTATAAGCCGTTTCTTATATTTGAAATCCTCGTTCCATAATCTTTTTACTTAATTCCTTTAATTAAGTAAATATTCATTAAAATACAACTTTTAACTTAAAACAATATTTCACTTATAACCTTTGGACTTAAAATAAAAACCATATGTCAAATAATCTGCTTCCATCTATTCGGGCATTTCTTATAATGCTCTTTATCTTGGATTATGTAATTAAAATCTGGTTACCACCTTCTTTACGATAAGGCCTTATTACCTTGGATTTTATTTCCAAAATCCATTTACCAACTTTTAACCAAAATCACTATATGTATTTCCCCTTGCTTTTGAAATCCTTATTTCAATTATAATGTTTCGTTTAAACAATTCTTTAACTTTTCAACGTTATCGTTTTGGTTTAAAAACCCCTTTCTAAACCTCGCTTGGATTTCTTCCTAAATACTTATAATATTCCCTTAAGCAAAATTTAATAACTTCTTATATTTTATTTTAAAACTATTACCAATAACATATTCCAGTCTATTACTAATATATTTATCATCTCTCTTAAGCATTTCATTTCAATTAAATTCACTTTTACTTAATTTAACAATTAAGAAAAATCTTATTTAAATTTCTATATTTACTTGCCAATTCCATTTACCAATCTTGTTTGAAAACTTGGATTTATAAATCTCTTTTTAAACTCTTATCGCCCCTTTTTGATCCAATCTTATTACCACCTAAATCATTTGTACATTGAATTTCAATTGAAACCCATCGCCTTAACTATTATTAATTAAAATCATAATTAACTTTAATTTTAACTGAATTAAAAATAGTTAACTATGTTATTAACCAAAAATAGTATTATTATTTTGAAATGTTTATTAAATAAAAATTAACTTTATTAACACTATACAATTCAATAATTTCCTTAATTTTTAGTTAATCAGAGATTAACTCATATTTAACATTATTCAATAATTTCCTAAATTTATAGTAAATCAAAGATTAACTAATATTTAACACTATTCGAAAAATCCAATTAATTCCATTATCAATTTAGTTCCATTATCAATTTCCATTAAACACGGTTGATTTTGCCAACCGTACATATCAGTTAACGATTAACTGATTCCATTGTCATTTCCCCCTTTTTAAATTAATTAAATAACTTAATTAATTTAAAAATACTATTTAATTGTTTTTAAAAACAACAATCCTTTCATTTTACTAACCCGTAGGTAAATTCCTTGGCTTTCTACTTCTAAAACTGGTATAAACCATTTAAATAATTTCTTTAATAAACTCGATTTAAAATATTTATTTATAAATATTCTAATTCAATTATTTATATAAATAATTGAAAAACTTCAATTCAGATATAATATAATTTATAATTTTAAAACTACGTCAATTCACATGACGGTAGACCGATGTTTGAAACAATATATTTTAGGCCCTTCACTACCAATTACCCAATCAATATAGTCGATTGATTTCGATTACAACAATGATGAATATATATTCAACCATCAACATTCAAATGGGTTTTAATATCATTCAGGGTGAATAATTTATGAATAATATGCACAACAAATAATATATAGTTTATTTGAGGAATCCGGTCGGATCTCCCTAACCTGTCCTTCTCTGCATCACAGATAACAGTTTGACAATAATATATGAATAAAATTTCAATAATATATTATTTAAATCTTAAGAATATAAATAACAACATCTAATCAAATAGCCAATATCATCCATAGCAACCAATCAACCAATTTATACTGTTAGCAGTAAATTATATCTTTCTATGAATTTAACACATCACAAAATTCCAGAGGGGTGTGAGAATTAACTCACCAGTTTAATTTTGGTTGACGGTTGACACGTTGGTTCCATTTAATTTTAAACAACCATTTAAAATTATCAGAAATTCCAAACAGCCCCAATCAGTTCTCAGTCAGCACCATCGTCTAGGTCTCGTACCTGCGATCCCAACGGATCCAGTTTCGTGGAATTTCGTTATCGTTTGCGAACGTTACACCTAAATTAAGTTTACATATACGATTATTAAATGAACTAATTATTAATTAAATTATTAAAACTTAATTATCATCTAAATTTCAAATCCATGTCAGCTACCAAAAAGATGTTCACGCGGTTTCTCTTGTTTGGGTTTCTAAAACCCAATCCTTCCTTCCCTGATTCATCGTTCTTCCTGAAACTGCGTTTTTACATATATATTAATTAATATGGTTTTAACAAGTAATTTAACATTAGTCAAACTAACCTTAATTACCCCTGGCCACATTAAATGACCAAATGCGTTTTTCCCAATTCAAGTTGCCTATACCCGATTCCCCTTCGTTCTTCTTCAAACCGGCCTTCGGCAAAGAACACGAACGGAAAAACATCCCACGCCTTCCACCGTCGTTGAACCTAGGACCCACCTGACCCTTGTTTCGCCACGGCCCCATCGTAGGCCACCCTCGCCAGAAGCCCCCGGTCACCAAACCCCTCCAACTGCCTGATAATTGATGATGAACGGAAATTGCCTCGCACCACCTTTCTTCGTCAACATGCTGTATGAAGCCGTCGCACCACCTCCAATCGGTCGGCGCCGTTACCCCTCACCCTCGACCTTCAGTCCATCTTCACCAATAAGCCACCAGCTCGTCGGAAAAACCAAAAACCAAATGCCACCTTGAAAAATCAACCCAAAACTCATTCTCCGATCATCTCAGAAAATTCGGTGACTCCGACCACTGTAGGACTCGAGACCGCCACCATCTGAAAGCCCTCTCTTCCCTCTTTCATTCTCCCCAGACCTCCCCACCTGAAACTCGTCCAGCGTCGAGCAATTAGCCATAAACCGAAACTCATATCTCGCTGAAAATTGCAATTTCCGGTCGACTCAGCTAACAAAACCTTCCCAATTTTTTACAGCAGCTGGATGCTGCTGAGATCTCCAACTTTACTTTTAATTACCTCAGCAAATTCCTTACAGATTTTTAGGAATAAATTATTTTGTGAATTCAGGTTTAAATGCAAATTTACATACGAATTTGAGAGGAGGTTGCTGAAAAACTGGTTCGGGGTGGACGGGTATATGTAGGGAGAAAATATAATTAATATATTTTGATTTGACTAAGGATTTTTTTATTGACAACGACTAACGATTTTTTTTTCATGCCTATCACTAATTTGAACGTTGTTTATTGGTTACCGTGGTTACATACAAACTCCGTTCATGACGGGAATGGATGTCATGATATAATTTGATGTTACGGTCCTAACGAAACTTGTTTCGTCGAATTCCGAGTCCGTTTGCTCCAATGGCGCTCGTTCACGACCAAATGGTCGTTTTTTTGCATTTTACTTTTCCACACTCATAGAATAACTGCGATTTACGAGCAAATTGAAATCTAGCAATAATTTACTGTTACGATCTCAATAAATTTTGGTTCATAGAAAACGAACGTCGTTTGAATAATTTCCCTTTTGAACTGCCCAATTCAAATTAAAATCAACCAATTTTAAAATGCCTCAATATATCATAAATAAAATACTGTTATCGGCCATACACGAGCAGAATTTCATACACTACCAAAATAAAATATCCCGGGTTGAATTCCAAGCCAAATCGATATTCAGAAAAGTAAAAACCCTTTATTTTATATAAATAAATCGCTATAATATATAAAGGAACTCAATAGTGGCTATTTAAAATTTTGATTTGGACATAAAACAAAATCTATACTATGAAAACTGGAGTTTTTCTCTTCTATTAGAAAAATATTATCCAACAGATTCAGACGTTTCTTGTTTCGAGAAAATCCGACTTATTTTGGATCATGTACAGTCGTTTAAAGTTCAAAAAGCCATATTATGTACTACCGCGCCGCTGTAGCTTGTTGTATAATTAAATTATAAATTAAATATTCAATCGTCATTTCATAATAGAAATCATCACTGTAATTTCAATACAAACAATATTAAACAATTTTAAATTGCCCGACCACATTATATTTCGAATTCAACATTTTTTTCAAATATTTTGGAATTAAAATATTATTATATAATTAATATAAATAAATATTCAAAATAAAATAATTAAATTCAACTATTTAAATTCAAATTGATATTTTTAATAATAAAATAATTCGAATAATTCTCCAGAAAATACGGTACATTACATTCCTTCCCCCTTAAAAGAATTTCGTCCCCGAAATTACCAAGGTAGAAAGAACGTTATGACCCATTATCTTTGCAAAATATTTATTTTAAACTTAGTTTTATTTTTAAACTAACTCAATTGGTTATAAAACCAATTTATTTCAAATAATAGATTTTCCCAAAAATCTTCAAAAAATTTCTAACACCTTAAATTTTGGAAATTTTTTTGGCAGAGTCTCCCCTGTATGGAGGGACATCTGCAATATTACAGGTTCGATAAATATATATACATCGACTAACACGGTCGGAAAAATTAAAAATCCAAACTCAAAACCCAAATAAGACCAAAATTTTGTATTCTGCGTAGGCGTACCTTTTTGCGAGCATAATTATGCGATAAGCGATATATTATACACGAGCTTGCTAAATTATTGTGCAGCTCTATTCAAACTGGATTCGATTAACTCCAGAATTTCCTTGGGTGTGTTTTAAAGCTGAATTGGTCCTTCTGCACCTGTTCTCAACTCAAATGAATTCCATTAGTCCCCAAAACAATGTTAATTAGCTTCTAATATCCATATCATCCATTCTGACAAATTTTACACATAATTCAATCCACACAAGATTATAATTATTTATAACCAAGTTCTTAGAAATCAATTATTTTTTTAATTATCCATTCATATTCATTAGACTTTGATTCATCCATTGGTCCTCAATCAAGTTTCAAATCAATATCCTTGCAACCAACTATACAATCCAAACAATTCATTGATTTCCAAATATTTACTGTTTCCTAATCACAAGTCAAATTCTGACATTTCCAAGTATGATTATATCTTATATTGTTTACTTTAACATTGTAAGTTAGATTAAATATTAATATTTCCATATACACATCTCATAATTGAGATTTCCTTTAAATATCCACTCAGATTCATTAAATTCATTGGTTTCAACCAAGTCTATTCATGATCATATTTATATTCAAGCAATCGACAACAAAATCCAAGCATATCATTCAAATCAACATTAACCAATCCAATTTATTTCCCATATTATAACAATTTGATAAAATATCACTTTTATTGTTTTATAAAATAAATTGAGCAAAAATAAATTTCAAAAATAATTTATATCAAATTACAAGTATGCACTCTCATATATACTCAAACTCAATCTAGGGTATTGCTAACCCCATCTCTATTGAGTCACGCCACAGAGCCAAGGTTATCATTAAACCAATAGCTCTGATACCACTGTAACGACCCAAAGATTTTCGGCCCAAAAAATCGACATAAATACAATTACGTACCAAATGCCGACCTACCAAACACCGAAAACACATGAACGTTATTAGAAAGATGTTAGAGGATGAGAAAAGAAAGAAATATTAGAATAGAAGGAAGAAGAAGAACAACACATCAGAATCTCATAGCGGAACGAATGAAATATAATATAACAAATTTCTTTATATAAAAATAATCTGCATACACATACTAACCATCAAAGTACAACATAAATCAGCCACAACGGAAAAATATATGTATATAACTAATGGTGAAGTCCCCTGCTTCCAGCTCCTGAACTCCAAGCGGAAACCTAACCTGGAAATACACTCGGTCTGACCTGAGCACATTTGAAGCAAAGAAAAATTCACCGGGTCAGTCTGGAATACTTTCAGTGATAAATTCACAGCACAAACAATATTATTTAACTTTGCAAAATCCTTTTTGAAAGAAAAGGATAATAGTAAGACCAGCCCACATATAAACACAGATGGTTTTTACCTTACTATAACCCAAAACATTTTTGAAATCATAACTGATTCTGGTATTATAGTAGTGTCTAAATACAAATAAATACAATCTAGCGGAACGCTTGCATCTCACGCTCCACATATATATTATACAATCAAAACCGCAGGCCCTTATTGGAGATTAGATTCCGACTATGACAAGGTATGGAACCACCTGCCAATAGTGTATCTCTAGAGGCGAATACACTGGGTTCAACAAGAATGTCTTGCAACCCATCCCACACATGACCGACCACTCATTTCGCTTGAGTGTATCGAATGTATATCACCAACGATTGGGATCAGCAACCATTTCCTTGAAAAAAGGGACATCATCAATAGATTAAAGAAGCAAAAGGAATTTCTCTAGATAGGTTATTATAGCCATGCTGCCTTCCCAATTTTTTTCATTTCCTGGTTGATGAGGCTTGAGGTAGAATTTATCTTCAAACATCCGGTCATCATTTACTTTGAATGCCACATTGTCAAATCCGTCAAATCACTAATTAGCGTCCACAAATATATTCTGGGTATAAAAGAAGTGCCCCTCTTTGCCACCAACTTGGTATATTTGTAAAAATCAACGTACGTGATTTTTAGGAAATACTCTATCAGACATTCGTCCATACAAGTCATCTGGGAACAGGATGAACCGAATGCACCCTCCTACTTCATCCAATGTAGGAATCACCCCATGGATCAGTAGCGATAAGTCCTTGCAAATCCGTAGATTTCAAACACGACAGAATCACAAACCAAATAACTCTGGTTGCAAGCCATAGAAATTCGACAATTAGTCCTTTCGCTTATGAAGATCTATAGTCTTCAATTGCTCCATCTTCAATTACGATCTTCACGTATATGTTGGTTTGGAATGGTTTTCGAATATAATTTCGATCCCAGTCTTTCCGTACCAACAATCGTATGGACTAGTTTGATAGTCGGTGATTTAACTATCAAATAACAATCGTGTAATTAAAATGATTTCACTGATTTAGTATTTGGCATTATTTGTCCTATTTAAAAATAATTAAACAAATGGTTAATCAACCTTTAATTCTTCCAATATAATTAAAACATTATATTTAATCTTATTTTAACAAAACTATTTTATATGTTTTAGAGTATGTATATATATACATACACTTCCGTTTCCTTTACTATTGGAAATATCGGTATATTTCTATAAAAACCTTTTCCCATTTCCCTTAATTTTCGGGCATCTCAATATATACTGGTATAAACAAATTACAAATTCTAATATGGCAAAGCAAATGTCGAATTATATACATATTTAAAACCAAATATTCTTATTTACATTTAAACTAATATTGAAGTATTCTTTATATTCCAAAATCCCGCACTCATGTTCAAAACCCCTCATATGGGATAATTAACTAATTACAACACTCTTTTACTCATTTCAAACTAATACCATTCCTCGACAATAGTGAAGTCGTTCAAGTTGGGGTATTATATTACCTCTCAGATCTTGATTGACCCCGTTCTTACCTTAGAACAATATTAGTTTGTCACTTAACCACTGATATTAAAATCCCGTTTGCCCATTTGATCTCAAATCTGGTTTTATAAGCCGTTTCTTATATTTGAAATCCTCGTTCCATAATCTTTTTACTTAATTCCTTTAATTAAGTAAATATTCATTAAAACACAACTTTTAACTTAAAACAATATTTCACTTATAACCTTTGGACTTAAAATAAAAACCACATGTAAAATAATCTGCTTCCATCTATTCGGGCATTTCTTATAATACTCTTTATCTTAGATTATATAATTAAAATATTCTTACCACCTTCTTTACAATAAGGCCTTGTTACCTTGGATTTTATTTCCAAAATCCATTTACCAATTTTTAACCAAAATCACCATATGTATTTCACTTTGCTTTTGGAATCCTTATTTCAATTATAGTGTTTCGTTTAAACAATTCTTTAACTTTTCAAAGTTATCGTTTTGGTTTAAAAACCCCTTTCTAAACCCCGCTTGGATTTCTTCCTAAATACTTATAATATTCTCTTAAGCAAAATTTAACAACTTCTTATATTTTATTTTAAAACTATTACCATTACCATATTCCAGTCTATTACTAATATATTTATCATCTCTCTTAAACATTTCATTTCAATTGAATTCACTTTTACTTAATTTAACATTTAAGAAAAATCTTATTTAAATTTATATATTTACTTACCAATTCCATTTACCAATCTTGTTTGAAAACTTGGATTTATAAATCTCTTTATAAACTCTTATCGCCCCCTTTTGATCCAATCTTATTACCACCTAAATCACTTCTACATTGAATTCCAATTGAAACCCATCGCCTTAATTATTATTAATTAAAAAAATAATTAACTTTAATTTTAACTAAATTAAAAATAGTTAACTATGCTATTAACCAAAAATAGTATTATTATTTTGAAATGTTTATTAAATAAAAATTGACTTTATTAACACAATACAATTCAATAATTTCCTTAATTTATAGTTAATCGGAGATTAACTCATATTTAACATTATTCAATAATTTCCTAAATTTATAGTAAATCAAAGACTAACTAATATTTAACACTATTCAATAAATTTAACGAATATTCAGAAAATTCAATTAATTCCATTATCAATTTCCATTAAACACGGTTGATTTTGCCAACCGTACATATCAGTTAACGATTAACTAATTCCATTGTCATTTCCACCTTTTTAAATTTATTAAATAACTTAATTAATTTAAAAATACTATTTAATTGTTTTCAAAAACAACAATCCTTTCATTTTACTAACCCGCAGGTAAATTCCTTGGCTTTCTGCTTCTAAAACTGGTATAAACCATTTAAATAATTTCTTTAATAAACTCTATTTAAAATATTTATTTATAAATATTCTAATTTAATTATTTATATAAATAACCGAAAAACTTCAATTCAGTTATAAAATAATTTATAATTTTAAAACTACGTCAATTCACCTGACAGTAGACCGATGTTTAAAACAATATATTTTAGGCCCTTCACTGCCGATTACCAATCAATACTGTCGATTGATTTAAATTACAACAATGATGAATACACATTCAACCATCAACATTCAAATGGGTTTTAATATCATTTATGGTGAATAATTCATGAATAATATGCACAACAAATAATATATAGTTTATTTGAGGAATCCGGTCGGATCCTCCAACCTGTCCTTCTCTGCATCACAGATAACAGTTTGACAATAATATACGAATTAAATTTCAATAATCTATTATTTAAACCTGAAGAATATAAATATCAACAACCAATCAAATAGCCAATAGCATCCATAGCAGCCAATCAACCAATTTATACTATTAGCAGTAAATTATATCTTTCTATGAATTTAACAGATCACAGAATTCCAAAGGGGTATGAGAATTAACTCACCAGTTTAATTCTAGTTGACGATTGACACGTTGGTTCCATTTAATTTTAAACAACCATTTAAATTTATCATAAATTCCAAACAGCCCCATTCAGTTACCTATCAGCACCATCGTTTAGGCCTTGTCCCTGCGATCCCAACGGATCCAGTTTCGTGGAATTTCGTTATCGTATGAGAACGTTACACCTAAATTTAGTTTACGTATATTAGACGATTATTAAATAAATTAATTATTATTTAAATTATTAAAACTTAATTATCACCTAAATTTCAAATCCACATTAGCTACCAGAAAGATGGTCACGCGATTTCTCTTGTTTGGGTTTGTAAAACCCGATCCTTCCTTCCCAGATCCATCATTCTTCCTGAAACTGGGATTTTACATATATGTTAATTAATATGGTTTAACCAAGTAATTTAACATTAGTCAAACTAACCTTAATTACCCCAGGCCACATCAGATGACCAAACGCGTTTTTCCCAATTCAAGTTGCCTGAACCCGATTCCCCTTCGTTCTTCTTCAAACTGGCCTTCTGCAAAGAACACGAACGGAAAAAAATCCCACGCCGGCCACCGTCGTCGAACCTGGGACCCACCTGACCCTTTCCTCACCACCGCCCCACTGTAGGCCACCCTCGCCAGAAGCCCCCGATCACCAAACCAGTCCAGCTGCCTGATAATTGACGACGAACAGAAATTGCCTCGCACCACCTTTCTTCGTCCACACACTGTATAAAGCCGCCGCACCACCTCCAATCGATCGGCGCCGTTACCCCTCACCCTCAACCTTCAGTCCATCTTCACCAATATGCCACCAGCTCGCCGGAAAAACCCAAAAACCAAACGCCATCTTGAAAAATTAACCCAAAACTCATTCTCCGATCATCTCAGAAAATCAGGAGACTCCGACCATCGTAGGACTTGAGACCGCCAACATCTGAAAGCCCTTTCTTCCCCCTTTCATTCGCCTCAGACCTCCCCACTTGAATCTCCTCCAGCGTCGAGCGATTAGCCATAAACCGAAACTCAGATCTCGCTGAAAATTGCAATTTCCGGTCGACTCAGCTAACAAAACCTTCCCAATTTTTTACAGCAGCTAGATGCTGCTGAGATCTCCAACTTTCCTTTTAATTACCTCAGCAAATTCCTTAAAGTTTTTGGGAATAAATTATTTTGTGAATTCAGGTTTAAATGCAAATTTACGTACAAATTTGAGAGGTGGTTGCTGAAAAACTGGTTTGGGGTGGACGGGTATATGTAGGGAGAAAATATAATTAATATATTTTGATTTGACTAAGGATATTTTACTGACAATGACGAACAATTTTTATTTCGTGTCTATCGCTATTTCTGAACATTGTTTATTGGTTACCATGGTTACATACGAACTCCGTTCGTGACGCGAATGGATGTCATGATATAATTTGACGTTACGGTCCAAATGAAACTTGTTTCGTCGAATTCCGAGTCCGTTTGTCCAATGGCGCTAGTTCACATCCAAATGGTCGTTTTATTTGCATTTTATTTTTCCACACTCACAGAATAACTCCGATTTATGTCCAAATTGAAATCTAGCAATAATTTACTGTTACGATCTCAATAAAATTTGTTTCATCGAAAACGGAGGTCGTTTGAATAATGTCCCTTTTGAATTGCCCAATTCAAATTAAAATCAACCAATTTTAAAATATCACAATATATCATAAATAAAATACGGTTATTGGCCATACACAAGCAGAATTTCGTACACTACCAAAACAAAATATCCGGGGTTGAATTCCAAGCCAAATCGATATTCAGAAAAATAAAAACCCTTTATTTTATATAAAAAAATCGCTATAATATATAAAGGAACTCCATAGAGACTATTTAAAATTTTGATTTGGACATAAAACAAAATCTATACTATGAAAACTAGGTTTTTCTCTTCCATTAGAAAAATGTTATCCAACAGATTCGCACGTTTCTTGTTTCGAGAAAATCCAACTTATTTTGGATCATGTACAGCCGTTTAAAGTTCAAAAAGCCATATTACGAACTACCTCGCCGCTACAGCTTGTTTTATAATTAAATTATAAATTAAATATTCAATCGTCGTTTTAAAACAGAAATCATCACTGTAATTTCAATAAAAAAACATTAAACAATTTTAAATTGCCCGATCACATTATATTTCGAATTCAACATTTTTTTCAAATATTTTGGAATTAAAATATTATTATATAGTTAATATAAATAAATATTCAAAATAAAATAATTAAATTCAACTATTTAAATTCAAATTGATATTTTTAATTATAAAATAATTTGAATAATTGGCCAGAAAATGCGGGATGTTACGAATTTTATGCCCTATGTCGATTTTTTTTGGAGAAAAGCAGTATTATACACACCATTATACAGCTGAAATCAAATGAAAATACATATAGAGCAAATCAAACTTCCCTTAACTTACTTTGCACGTAAAACTACTTACAGTCTGATTTGAGCCATTACATTCAGTATCTATTAATGTACTGATTATGGAGCTGGCAACAACCATGCTATTATCACCCCAGTTATCAAGCTGCTGCACATGTTCATCATTCCATAGTAGGAGAAGGATCTTCATTGGCATGGTTGGAAATAAAGCAGACAAGAAGGATACTTTTTACAACAGCTGAATCACCAATCAATACAAAAGGTTCTTAAAATTGCTTGGAGGTAGAAAAATCATTCATACACAAGTCGATTTGATGAGGGGGAGCTGGTCTGCAGAAGCATTTGTGGTGGAAAGGGTGTAGTGGTGTCAGATCAATTGGTGGATGATGAAGATAGGACATCAACTGGGGTTTATGAAACATAGACTGAGATAAGTAGAAGAATTTAGATATTTCAAACTGATATCAAAGTACCCTATGTCGACTGAATTGTCAGTCATATTGGAGTTTAGAAAATTTCTAGGCATGTATGTTAGATCTGAAGTCAATGAAAATGCGTTTGATTTGTGGGTACAACAAAATGGGTTATGTTGGGAGTTGCCATTTACTGTTGATGAGTTTTCTCCATATACTGTGCAACTACGATTTTTGAATGATCATCAACTTCTTTTATATAACTTAGATGATACCAATGACGTGTATCCTATTTCTTTATGTGATATGAAATGCAAAGAAATCAAGCAAATTCCATTGGTATTAGCTCAATATAACTTTGAAGATCATAACTTTGTAGGGAGTATAGTTCCCTTACATGCGTCAGATGATAATTTGAGTCATGATTCATGAACTTTTTTTCCTACGTTTGAAGTCAGCTAAATAGCTAGACTTGTACACTTCTAAATTTTGTTTATCTCGTATAATTTCAAAGTTCATATTATTTGTATGCAGAGGCTACAACACTCAGAGTATTGTTGAGGATTCAGCTGAGAAAAAATGAATTTCCTGAATCACAACAGTTGTCCCAGGAATCGAAGGATCTATATCCAAGTTAGTATAACAGTCGCACAAGCTAATTGATGTCCATAATATTTAAATATGCCCATCAAACATTAAAGCATCTTAGCGTATATGGAGGCTTCCAGGTTAAAGAGCAATGAAGCAAAGTCCTTCGAAAAGTTTCTAGAAATTCTATTCTTTTGCAAAAACAACAAAGCATCAAAGCTAATTTTGGGGAACCTAACTTGTCGAACTCATTGTAACTTAATTTGTTCAAAGGAAGAAGTTTGAAATCAGTGAAAGCTACAGGTAATATTACTGAATAAGGAACTATATGTGTAATAAGTGGCATTTCGTTTCACTCTTGCTAACTCTCTTTCTTGTGGATACACCATTCACCTCCTCCTTGATTCTCCAGAAGACCTAGATAAAGTGCAACAAATGCAAACCTTTGGCTCAAGGAAAATGGAAACCAAAATGCCTACAGACATGTGAATGTAGTAAATGCATTGATTCGGGCTTTTCAGTACTATACTTGTGTTTTTCAGACCTCCCTTTATTAATCCTGCTGGCTTTTCTGGAGACCATGTAAGTCTTATTGTTTTCAGTAAAATATTTCTGTAACAAAAAATCATATGGAATAAGACATGAATTATAAACGAAATGCTACTCTTATGATAGTTTTGTTGTTTAAATCGAATATTGTACAAGTATTTAAAAGTAGTCCTGATTCTTGATAAACTTGGTATAATATGGTTTATGTTTATAGTGGTAGTCGACAAGTGCTTGTGAATTGGATGTATGGAAACCACATAAATTTTGTGACTTGAATGTACATATGCATTTTATAGGGAATGCTAAGTTCGGTAGTTAGAGAATGTGTTCACTTAGCGTTCCTTGGTTGTTAAGCATAAGTTCACTTGACGTTCTGAAAAAAAAGGATAAGCTTAGGTAACTAGTTTCCACCTATTTTTGGTCTAACAGGAAGCCTCAACTCTGATTTGTTCCTATAGGAAAATGGTAAAATGGCTGAATATATCACAAGTGTATGCCCATCAGATATTGTCACAACACATTGACACACATGATAGATATGTATGACACTTTGTATCTGTTGGAGCATTCCTAATCCGCTTGTTGCATGTCATCCTACCCTTGGTGGGGTCATGCATGTTTATGGGCAGCCTTGACAACCTGGGGTTTGCATTGTTATCCAGTTTTATAAAAGATGACTAACTTTAGAATGTGCCAATGATTATTTTTTGACCTTTCACATTTCATCTACGGTAAACTTTGGTTATTTACCATATTTTACCAGTTTTAACTGTTTCTTACCCAAATGTGGGAAGCTTTGGAAAATAAAGGTTGTTTTCTAGTGGAATATAATGAGATTTCAAGTGAGATAAGAGAATACATTTTTGAACTGATGGAAGCTTTGTTCGGTCTTACTGTTGAAACTTAGAAAACATAGAGAAATTAATGGGTGAAAAGGCTATTCAAAATTGATTTGTATATGTATGGAAATGTTTATATGAAAATTAATACATACTCTGAAACTCGGCCCATTTGAAACTGATATATAGTAAATTATACATGTATGTAAATTATTAGGTTTTGTATATAATTCTAATTATTGATTTTTATATGTGTTTATAGGTAATTAGCATTCCCGAAGTAAAGACCAACTACATCAAAGAACTGTCAGTAACTAAGCCATGAACACGGCTTTAACTATTATGTATTACAATATTTTGTTCATATAAGTTGTGTAGACTTGTTTATGAACGATTGTGGAATGTAAATTCGTTTATTTTGCCGAAATACTTTAATTGAAATTATTATGGATATTAAACTTTATTATGCGGTTAATGTGTTTTTTTTTTATTATTTGAATATGCAGATTATCGATGTTGGTTTGAAATGATAATTATTCGATTGATTATTGGTTTTAATATGGCTATCGTATTTAAGTGATTGTGGGAAATGATACAGGCCATTAATACTAAATAGTGGCGAAAATATAGTAGGAACGATAAAAAGCTGCGAAAATAGTATAGTAGCATAGAAAAAACGCTACAGAAAATTAAAAAAAAGAATGTAAATACCACTTTAGTTGTGTTTTTATAACGCTACCAAAAAACCTTCTGCTGGGTTTCAGAAACGCTACAATATGTTCAATTTTGGTAGCGTTTACTACAACGCAACTAAAACTTTCAGACTTTTAGTTGCATGTCGTAATGTAGCGTTTATCAAAACACTGTTAAAAGCTGTAGCAGCGTTTTTTCAACGCTATGAAAGGCCTTTTCTGGTGTAGTGTTAGGTAAGAGAATAACGCTAGAGCAACGTTTTAATCAGCGTAGAAATCACGTAAAGGGAACTCGATATACGAATGTAATAATCATATATGGTTCGACCCACCTGGGAGCTGGGTCGACCCACTTCGGGTCAGGCGGCGTGGATTATTTCGATTCTGAGTGGCTTAGATTTATTCATTTTAAATCGCTGGGAAGAGGTTCTTTTAAGCAACTAGAAATAAACCAGTAGGATCTAGCCTCCATCTTATATTTTCTAAGTGAACCCTAGAGCTCTGCCATTTCTTTTCTCCTCCAAACTCTTCTGAATTATAAACTATTAGTCTAGGACTTCAGATTTGAGATTTGGAAAAAAATCATCGATTTAGGTTGTAGCTGCTCAGATTTCTCTTCTGTACGAGGTAAGTTTCGTGAAACTTAATTATATTCTTTTTTAATCTTTTATAATCAAATTTGTAAATCCATAGTAATTATAGTAGTAGATTCATATAGGAGACCAGGATGATAGATCTGAATCAGATTCAGGAATTAGAGGGAATTCAGGTGAGTGGATTTAAATTATATTTTTCATATAATGGTATATGACAACGTTTGACTCCTGCAAAGTTAATAAAATATTCTCTTAGCCCTCTTTTCCTCCTTTCTACATCGAATTTTACAGTTTTAAATAATTGAATTGTGGTTATGCACAAAATAATTGAATTGTCGCTAGACGCAAATTAATTGAATTATGGTTATGCGCAAAATAATTAAATTATGGTTATACGCAAATTAATTGAATTATAGTTATGCGCAAAATAATTGGAATTATGAACAAAAGAGGGAAATTTGATTACTTGGGGGCTAAATGAATATATTATGTCAAAATTTTAATAAAAAAGGAAACTTGATGATTTATGGCTAAATAAATGAATTATGCCAAAGTTCTAATAAAAGGGAAATTTGGAAGTAGGAAAACTTTGTAAGACTTACTAAATAAATTTATCATAGATTGACATGGCATAATTAAGGTTATGTGTAGTAAATTTGATGAAAAAGGGTAAATCTGAGAATTTTCATATAGCTTGTAAGGAATCACCTTTCAGATTTAAGACGGAATAAATACAGAAATTGGGGAATGGGTATGCGATAGGAAATAATAATATAACTAATAAAAAGTGGGAAATTAGTAATGGTCTAAATTAGTTGGTTATAGGAAAAGAGATACATTTCCATAATTAAATTCTTATTAAATGTGGAGAACATAATTTCAAGAAAAAGGGAAATAATGTGGGTTAATGCGAAATAAGAATTTTGTCGTATTCTGCACTAATTAATAACCTAAAATAATCTACTAAAGAGTAATATCTTGTAATTATGGTCTTTGTTAATTTATATTATGGAGATAGAGTTTAGTATATTTCCAAGAACCAACTAGATAAGGTGCGTGAATTATTTCCTGAAAATGTGTAAACATACAAAGCGGTAAGTAGATTAGTGTCATGAATGTAAGAGTAATTTTAAATAATAAGAAACTTGTGAAGTATGTAATAAATGGGGAATATAAATTATATAAGATAGGAATGTAATATAATAGGTAGACTTGTCATAGGGACAAGTAGGATTACAACATACATGTTATATTTAAATGATGAGATGGAAAGTAAGAGGCTTATTATAAATGAACTTAAATTATGGAAAATAAGTTTAATAAGCAAACCCACGATTATAGTTGTGGTAATATTATAACATGAGGTTATAATTAAATGAAAAAAATAAACTTGGCATATTATTAATAAACTTACAATTAAGGAATTAAGTTTAATGAATATAATAATAAGCAGCGGTCTGTTCCAGCAACGAGAGCTGATTAAGGAAAATAAGCGTCCAACTACAGCTAATAAACAAATAACTTGAATGTAGAATAATGTAACACCCCGCATTTTTAAGTATAATTAAAAATGAAATAGAATATATGAAAATATGCTTATGATAGGTAAATAATGGTGATGCATAAGGAGAATTAATTAATACATGGAAGAGAAGAAAAATTAGTTCGATAATGGCGTATGTTACGGAAAAGATAGTAAAATAAGGATAACTAATTCAAGAATCAGGAACTAGGTAAAATGGACATCACCATTGCGTTTCTCTCGGAAAAATACGCAAAATAGAGTCCGAGTTTTCGAAAATCGGAGTCCGTATGACCAAGATATGGCCAAAACAAGATTCAGAAGGTTTCGGTCAGCACAGAACTGGGCAGGTCGACCTGGGGTCGACCTGGGGCCCAGGTCGACCAGGGGGTCGACCAGGGAGTCGACCCCCCCTGCAGGTCGACCTGGTCGGCCTGTTTTGGTCCAGAACGCATTTTTGAAGCCCTGGGATGATTTTTGATGGTCCGGATTGGTTTTAGGGTTAATCTGATGGCTGAAATGAGTTACTACACCTATAAATACACCCTAAGACCTAGCCTCCTCCACACACAATTCTATTCTTCTTCTTCTATGCCTCTGTTCTAAATAAAAATAAAAATGGCGTCGCTACTCTGCTGGAATCAAAACTAGAAGCTAATCAACATCAACCAAAGCAATTCAATTCAAATTAGAGATTAAAGCTTCTGCAATAATTTTGCAACAACTAAAGATCTTTCTTTAATCCAATCAAGGCAAGTACAGTTATTTTCCGATATAAAAGTTAATTCTGATTGTGACATGAATTATAAATATGAATCTGAGGTTATATCTGCTCTGTTCTGTTTGGATCTATCTTATTTTGTATCTCTTTCCTCTTTCTGTTTTATAGCCAGGCTACTACGAGCCTGAGCCAATCTCATAAGAGATTAACATACGCTAAGATGTTTGTGACAATAAAATGAATGATGCATGAATTGGGCATGACCAATAGGTGACTGATGTGAGGAAAGAACATGGACTGTAGCTAGAACAAAATCTGAGACATATGACTGGACATGTTATATTTATAATATAAATTGTATTGAACATATGATTTGAGATAAAGAGAATATGGCTTAGGCATAAAGATTTACATGAGAGTAGGGTATCTATTAATGTAAATAAACACCTAAGTAAGGGATCTTTGGGATATATGATATGCATAGTAATCGATGGCTATATTTGGTATAATTTATGTAGGGATCTTCTGTACTATGCAAGTTTAATAAAAATTTGGAACATATGATATATGGTAAATTTATGACCATAATCTGTGCTATGTAAATTTAATACAAACATAGGGTATATGATAATATTGTGAATCAAGACTATTATTTATGCACGTGAACTTAGGCAAGATTTATAATTAGGCAAGATATGAAACTTTAAGAAATGAATAAATTTGTTATATTTGCCTAATTTGCTAGTTTTGTTACATTGCCTAATCTGCTAGTTCCGTTATATTGCTTAATCTGCTAGTTCTGCTCTACTGCTTGGTCTGCTAGATTTGTTCATCTACCAAATCTGTCATCTGCTAAGTTTGTTGAAAATGCTAAATCTGCTAGTTTGCTTAATCCGCTAAGTCGCCTAATCTGAGAAATCTGTTATCTGCTATATCTGTTGAGTTGATATAATTAGTCCGCTACTGACATAATCTGAATTGGCTATAGTTATGAATAATTGACATGTATATTAGGCGTGGGTATAAATGGTAAATCATTAATTAATTGGCCGCAAAGATAAACATGGCTAACTCGAGGTTAGAATGAGTTTGCGGCGTAATTCTTCCCAGAACCGCCCGGCATATTCCAGTGGTCACAAACAATAGGTTCTAATGTGAGAAGTTAGTCATAACGTGCTTGAAACCCGAGGTTAGACTCAGTTTGCGACAGAAACCTGCCCGGAACCAACCGGCCTAACTAGTAGCCGCAAACTGTCAGTCTAATGTGAGAGGTTTGGGCAATAATATTTAATTAATGAAAATCTGAGATAATTATGATATCTAAAACGTGTTGGGTAAGGTTAAACCAATTGGACCAATGAATCTGATAAACCCGTTTCGTGAATCCGTAGGCCCAATACAAAGTTAGATAATCTGTAACCAGTTAATATGTAAGTCTGTTAATCAGAAACCAGATAATCTGTAAGCCCGTTAACCCGGACATCTGATCTGTTAGTCTGAAAACCTGTTAACTTGATTGTCTGATCTGTGAACTAGTTAATCTAAATTTTGTATGTCTGAAAACTTGTAGACAAGTTAAACTGAAATCTGTTAGTCTGGGGACACAAGGTTAGGAGGGGAATTACTTGTGTCATCTGTTGTTTGGGACCCATATTAGTCAGTAACCCTTTCTGGTATCAAAACTTTGACCCAACAGTAAGTAGGGTCCGGGCACGCTTACTGAACTAATTATAAGCGGTTCATTCTGATAATGGCGAGGGGTGTTGATGGTGCGTTCCAACCGGGTCATGTGCGTGCATGGATCCCGGTCTGCCTCTGAGGATATAAGACGCCGTGACATATGTAAATAGGTCTGTGCCAATTGGTTGTCACTTTAGGGAGTGATACACCCTACTGTGGGGCCGACACAGGATATTTATGTATTAGGGAGCCAATCGCTTGGGGTAGGGTTTTAGGGTACACTTAGTTCTGTCTGTTTCTGTTGGTACCGTCTGTTTCTGTTGGGTGGTAACATCTGTCTGTTTCTGCATGGTACCGTCTGTTCGGGTGGTAAAGGCCCATTACTAGTGTACACCTAATTCTACATTCTGTTTCCGTAGGGATTAATCTTTTTCTGCTTCTGTCTGTTTCTGATCGGGTAGTAAAGGCCCATTATTAGCGTTCTGTTTCTGTTTAATCATTCTGTACCCGCTTCTGTTTCAGTTTAGACATTAGGGTGACACCTAATCCTGTTAAACTAGTATTAGTGCAGAGAAGTGTAAAGAAATAGCTTATGTTATTATGTTCTTCTGTTTTATCTGCTACACCTGTTACAGTTATCTCTCATCCAGTTTTATGTTCATGTCATGTTATTATTATATGTTCATAACTGAAAATCACTGGACTTGCCAGACTTTTTGTCTGACCCTTGTTGTTTCGCCTCCTTTCTTCCGTTTCCCCCCAGGTTATCCAAGGAGGGAATACTTTAGCTTGATCCGGATTTCTTCTGCTTGAAGTGCTTAACGTATGGCTTGGCTCTGTATAGCTTCCGTTCTGTGGGGATTATGATTTTAATCTATGCATTCTGAAGGCTTTTGTACAAGATTGATATTTTGTACTTGAATTCTGATAATGTAATTTTAAGTAATCCTTCCGCTTATGAAGATCCACGGTCTTCATTGCTCCATCTCGACCGTCTTCTGATATCTTCACGTATTTGTTGGTCGGAATGGTTTTCGAATATAAATTCGATCCCGATCTTTCCGTACCAACAATCGTATTGGACAGATTTGATAGTCGGTGATTTAACTATCAAAATAAACAGTGTTTCAATCATGACAATCCAGTGAGTTCACTTGTTCAGTATTCAGCATCACTTGGCCTTTAAATTAGACAATTGTAAATTCAAACTCTTAAATATTTCGATCTTATAAATATAGTTTCCGCCTCTTATTTAACATAAGATTTTTATTTAAACAAAACCATTTATTACTTGGGAAAACCATATATCATATTCAGTTTCTTATTTCCCACTTTCAAAACATTAACCACATTGTTATCTAATATTGGGAAATTTGTTCAACTTATTACTCGTAAAACAACATTACGAAATAACTTTTATTCATCACTTGAAAACACTAATCCATGCCTATTCTTATCGAATAGAATTCGACTTTACGTTTCCTTTTCTAACTCGGAAATTCCGTTATAGTTTTTGCCCTCTTTATATTTCCCTTTTCTCACTTTGGAATTCTTATGATAAATATATATTTTCCCAATCTTCATTACACGTTGCAATATTATTTCTGTAATGGAAATAATAAATTATTACTAACTCCTTTTACCATTACCAACTCATATTCCCCCTCAGATAATTCCGATGTCGTTCAAGTTGGGGTATTTTATTTACCTCTCAGATCTTGATCAACATCGTTCATATCTTAAGGTAAATACGAGTTGTAATACCAAACCTGATACTACATTCCAACACCACTACAAATCCCATTTCACTAATTTATTCAAAATATGGTTTCATAAAACCTTCTTATCTTCTTGAAAATCTCCTTCTCGAATATAACGTTATTCCTTAATTTAATAATCAAGTAATTCCTTATAAAACACTTCTTTTTAACCATTAGATTAACTTCTATTCACGAGTTTACAAATCCGATTAACATCAGAAGTTATTTTATAAAATCAACTTATAATTAATTATATACTTAAATATTAAGTATTAAATATTTATTTCCTTTAAATAAACCTTTATTCAAAATAATATATTCAAAAATCTATCTCCAGTTATAAAATAAATTTTATAACTTCAGCTCTGTCGATTTGCCTGACGGTAAATCAACATTTATAAAACGATGGATTAAATAGGCCATATATCGCCAAATACTCAACCAATATCGCCCATTGGTTTTAACTAAACAAATGTTGAATATTCAGTCAATAATCAACAATCAAATCCATCACCCCAAACAGGAAAATTCATACGTTGATAATATGAAATAAATAATGTATTGAGGAATCCGGTTGGATTCCACCAACTTGTACTTCCCTGTATACAAATGGTTATCTCAAATCAGACCATTCAACCATTTAACTGATAATAATAAATAACAACCATTTTATCCAACCATACGCAATTCAACCAATTAAACACGTTTATTTTATAAACGTGACCAACAAGGTAAGTTACCTTTATTGGAACCAATCGTTAAAATAACGATTTGGTATTTCACTGAAATTAAACAACAGTTTAATTTCATCAACAATTAAATATATAACTAGCAAAACAGTCAACCATACCAAACAGAGCACACAAAATAAAAACCCAATTTATATAAAATATAAATGGGAAAACTGAGTGAGTTTAACTCACCTTGAATTTCCATTCGATGTTGAAATTGTTCGTTTCACAAGCTTTCATCTTCGTTCAATTCCGACCCGAACCGGTTCCAAAATACTACGTTCGCCCATACGGTCCAAACGCCCTTTGGTTTGTTTCACTCTGTGCACGAGTGACACAGTTATAATTTTAATACGGTATTCCTTTACACAAATTAATATTATATTATTAAAATTAAATAATATTTCGTTATCTAATATTTACTTATGTTATAAAGTTGGTCACGTTATATCCAAGACATACTTAGGCGTGCTGAACAGGTTACCGACTTGGGTACAAAAATAGGGTAGGCAGTTTAAATGCTTAACGCGACCTCGTTACCACTGTATTATCAAAACTTGATATATTATTTCCTAGACAATTTCTTATCCTTAATTAACCATAAAGGCATGATACACTACTTGGGTACGCCTAAATTAAACTATCATCAGGCGAAATGTATAAAAGGAACTGGGCGTACATACGTGGATTTGGCACTGCAATGTTTATTCCCAAGCACTCTTTATGTTGGTTTAAACCCATATTAGGCGGATCATATACATATACTGTTCACTAAAAAGGATAAAACAAACTTTCCGTTGACTTAATTGTGATTTGGCATTTCGAAACTAACACAAGCTACACTGTCCTTCTTATAATTTAACACTATTAATAACAATAACGTATACATATTAGTTTAACCCCTCTGAGTTAATTAAATCTGAGATTAGGCCCTTTTTAAATTAGACACACTAATGACAATTAGGAATGTTAAGATCATGATAAGGTATGTCTAATTAAAACACATATTTAATTAAACTTACTTGCGGTATGCACAACATGTGTATTACGCTATTCCTCTCTCCTCTTACATATATTTCTCCTTCCATCAAACCGGATGACAGTCGCCACCCTCCTGCACTACGTCAGCCCCATCGTCTCGCACTCTGTTCTCCTCTCATCTTTGATCTACTCAGCTCGACACTTCCTTTGCTGTTCAAAACAGCACACGTATTCCCCTTCATTTCCATGCAATGTTTAAACTTGATAGCTAGTTATCTTCCCAAAATAAATATGCTCCGCCTACTATATTAAATAATACGAACGGATCACAGTACCTCATCAACTCCTCACCCAGTGAACACGCCTCCTTCCTCTCATACATTTTATTTCCTCACAGCACATTCAAACCTCCCCCATGCATTCGGTTTCCAGGTTTCATATTCTTATTTATTTTTTCCTTTTTATCTTTTCGTTTACCTTTCTGATCTTTTTCGTTTCAACATATCTCTCACCTGCCTCGTTATACACTCTCACCAACTTCCTTACTCATATAAGCAAGGCTTCACCGTGTACCATTATCCGCAACCCCCCTCACTCTCTCTCCTGCTCAAATATTGTTATGCCACTCCTACCCAAAGTATTAGTACTCAAACCCGCATGAACTGTGCATGAACCCCAAATGAGATGCCAGAAACTCCTCCTTGCTACTGCTGTTAGAAACTGCTCCACCGTTTACAACACCGGACTCCGTCATCCGCTACTCCACAGCTGAAGTCACTAAGCTTCCTCCAAGCTGCACTCAGACATGCCCACGCCTTTACAAGAGTTGCACGAGCTCAAAGTTCGAGCTTTACAGTGGTTGAGTATAGGATTTAAGGGTGACCTTTAGATTTTATTACGGTTTTGAGTTCAGAGGGGTATGGGTTTCTTTTGTTTGCACCGGAAAAAGAAAACCTAAACATGTCATATTTATAGTAAAAGATAGTTTGGGGATCACGTGATATAGGTATACGGTAGGCTAGGGTAGAACATCAGACTTTGTCGGCACGTTTTGTGAAAGATGAAAAGAAAACGCAAATGGTAGGGGCTGCAGCTTATTCGTGATTTGAAATTCCTCTTAGGTGAGCTGCGTTTCACTTAGATCTACTAGGTGATATTTTCTTACGTGAAAAGACAGAAAAGAAACATAGAAAAGAAAGATCAACGAAGGGGGATGGTGACTGTGGAAATGAAAAGGGTAGGTCTGGGCACTGGAAGGTAGCAGTTGTGTGTTTTCTCTTTCAATTCAGAGAAAATCTACTGTATTGGGTAGATAGCTATATACACCGGGGAGTAGGACAGAAATTTTTAAACTTTGTCGGCAAGTTTCATAAAGGTGAAAAGAAAATGCATCAGGTAGCTGTGTTACCTTGTCTGCGTTACTTAGGGTAGGGAGGAAGAACAGCTGTGTGATTTGAACAATGAAGAGTGCATGTTTTAATTGTGATGGACGGAGTCTACATGTACTTGCAATGAGATTTACAGTACACAACAGGGTAATTTTCTAGGGTAGGCTGAGAACAGATGTGTATATATATATATAGGGTAACAAATATTATTATTTAATCCTTAACGAAACTTACAGGTAAAGTAGTTGATAAAAACCCCTACAAATGATTTCTGTCCTTTGATAAAAAAACTAATCTTGGGGTAAAAAGATATTCCGGATCCAATGGGACAAGTTTCGTTGAAATTCGAGGTCATATGAAAAAATTTACTTTATAAAACCAGAAATAAACACGCGTTTAATTTTTTCATGATCACCAGATAAATCGAATCAACTTGAAACTTTGAAATCCTATAATAATTTTTCAATACGAACCCAATGGCACCAGTTTCGTCGCATTCTGAGACTGTTTCCCCGGTAGGCCATTTTTACACGCACCGCAATGCCATTCTGAACACCAAATTTGCCGATCTCTAAAAATAACAAACTATATACCTATCCTGACTCTAATCGACGATACGAACTCAACGGAATTGGTTTCACGGCCTAATTCGGTCGTCTGCTCAAGTTACACTCGAATATCCCTTTATTATATTAATTACGCGCTATAGAAAATGAACGGGCGTTTATGACTACCGTGGCCACATACGACATCGGTTTGCCACGCCATTTAACACCGTGCAATAATTTAACGTTACGGTCCCAATGAAACTGGTTTCATCGAAAACGAAGACCGTTTGCAAAATGGTCATTTTAAAGGCCGATATTCATATAACGATTTTTCACAGTGACTATTTTAAAATTTGATTTGGCCATAATTAACAAACCGTAACACGAAATCTGGATTTTTCTCTTTCATATGAAAATTATCATCAACACGGTTCCAGCGTTTCTCGTTTCACAGAAATCCGACTTATATCGAATCCTGTATATTCGATTGAAGTTCAAAACTCCAATTTACGAACTGCGCGCCATTTTCAAGCTCTATTTATATTATAAATAAATTATCGTTCAAACTTCGTTTTAAATACGAATTCAATATCTGAAATCCACTAATATTTCAAATAAAATATTTAAAATAAATAAACAAATAAAATATTTAAATGCCAAAAATACGGGTCGTTACATTCTTCCCCCCTTGAAATAATTTCGTCCTCGAAATTGCTAAGGTAAGAAAGAACGTTACATACCCATTAATTTTCAAATTCCATTTAAATTTAAATCAAAAACCATTATATTATAATCAATAGAAATTTTCAAAAATATCGAAAATTTTCTAACACCTTAAATTGTTGATTATTACCATTCAAACAACTATCATCCAATAACAAACAATCACAACCAACAACCAATATACAACATAATCAACCAAATCAATTGAATTTTCATTCAATATTAATATTCTATTTTGATTTTTCAAATTTGATCATTTATTTATTAATATTCTATTGATTATTATTTATCCATCAATTTTCCAATTTATTTAATTTCAATATCATTATGAATTTTAATTATAATTAACTAAGTTAAATTGTCAATTTAGATTTCAATTCAATTTGAATTCCATTCAAATCAATCAAACACACTAATATATATCAATAATTTGACCAAATTATTTCTTTTCTATACAAAATATAATTTGGGTAAAATTATTTCATTTACCCTCTTTACAAAACAATACTGTATCCATTGCCAGTTTAACGCTTTTCAACACTTTAACCGATCAACTAACACAATACCAAAACATTTGTATATAAAATTTACAAATACGCTCTCATATATATACACTCAATCTCGATCTAGGGTATTACTAACTCCATCTCTATCGAGTTACACCACAGAGCCAAGGTTATTACTAAACCAATAGCTCTGATACCACTGTAGCGACCTGGGAAATTCGACACTTGAATCACGACACTAATACATCATGTGCCCAATAACTCAAGTACCGAAGATCCCAGAAGGCTATAAGAAAGAATTTAGAGGGTGAGATAAGAAAGATAGAAATATAAGAATAGAAGAAGAAGAAGAACCAACACAACACAGAATCAGAGTCTCACATCGCAACGGAACAAAATATAATACAAAAAAAAACTTTATTGAGAGCTTTAAAAATACTTACAATATCAGAGTACATCACACACTGGGACAGTTATAATAACCTGTTCCCATATACAACACACAGCGGAAAAGTAGCTATATAATATCATACGTCTGAACACCTCCAGCTCGTCTCTGGACTTCTCAGCATTCGATAACCTGAACCTGTACACCCCGGGTTAACCCGAGCATTTACAAAACACCGGGTCAGTCTGGTGAACCAGAGTGAGAAAAACTCGCATAGTATTAAGGATATCACACAACTTGATTTTAAAGTTCAAAATCTTTTCGAAAGAAAAGGATAATCGTAAGACCAAATCCACACATAAATACGAACGGGTAAAACCTTACAATAATCCAAAACAGTTTTGAAATCAATATCTTGTCTGATATTATGATAATGTCTAAATACAAGTAAATAACAATCTAGTGGAACGCTTGCATCTCACGCTCCGCATATATAGTATACAATCAAAACCGCGGGCGCTTATTGGAGATTTGATTCTGACCTTGACAAGGTATGGGACCACCTGCCGATCGTGTATCTCTAGAGACGAATACACTGGGTTCAACAAGAACGTCTTGCAACCCGGCCCTCACATGACCGACCACTCATTTCGCTTGAGTGTATCGAATGTATATCACCGACGGTTGGGCTCAAACTACCGTCTCCCGAAAAGGGACAGCATCGATAGATTAAAGAAGCAAATAGGAATTTCTCTAGATAGGTGATTATCACCCTAATGGGAGCGACCCACATAGCCATGCTGCCTGCCCGATTTTTTTCATCTCCCGGTTGATGAGGCTTGAGGCCAGAATTTACTTTTCAACCATCTGGTCACCATTCACATTGAATGCCACATCGTCAAATCCGCCAGATATCACTAATTGATGTCCACAAAAATATTCTGTGGTTTAGCTAAGAGAAGGTGTACGGCCTTCCCCGCCATCAACAGAAATACGTTTGAAGAAATCAACGTACGTAATTCCTTTGGAAATACGCGGTCAGACACTCGTCCATACAAGTCATCCAGGAACAGGATGAACCGAAGGTACTCTCCTACTGCATCCCATATAGGAATCACCCCATGGATCAGTAGCGAGAAGTCCTTGCAACCCGTAGATTCCAACCACGACAGAATCACAGTGTATCTCGGGCCGCGAAGCCAGAGATTTTAAGTAATCCTTCCGCTTATGAAGATCCACGGTCTTCATTGCTCCATCTCGATCGTCTTCTGATATCTTCACGTATTTGTTGGTCGGAATGGTTTTCGAATATAAATTCGATCCCGGTCTTTCCGTACCAGCAATCGTATTGGACAGATTTGATAGTCGGTGATTTAACTATCAAAATAAACAGTGTTTCAATCATGACAATCCAGTGAGTTCACTTGTTCAGTATTCAACATCACTTGGCCTTTAAATTAGACAATTGTAAATTCAAACTCTTAAATATTTCGATCTTATAAATATAGTTTCCGCCTCTTATTTAACATAAGATTTTTATTTAAACAAAACCATTTATTACTTGGGAAAACCATATATCATATTCAGTTTCTTATTTCCCACTTTCAAAACATTAACCACATTGTTATCTAATATTGGGAAATCTGTTCAACTTATTACTCGTAAAACAACATTACGAAATAACTTTTATTCATCACTTGAAAACACTAATCCATGCCTATTCTTATCGAATAGAATTCGACTTTACGTTTCCTTTTCTAACTCGGAAATTCCGTTATAGTTTTTGCCCTCTTTATATTTCCCTTTTCTCACTTTGGAATCCTTATGATAAATATATATTTTCCCAATCTTCATTACACGTTGCATTATTATTTCTGTAATGGAAATAGTAAATTATTACTAACTCCTTTTACCATTACCAACTCATATTTCCCCTCAGATAATTCCGATGTCGTTCAAATTGGGGTATTTTAATTACCTCTCAGACCTTGATCAACATCGTTCATATCTTAAGGTAAATACGAGTTGTAATACCAAACCTGATACTAAATTCCAACACCACTACAAATCCCATTTCACTAATTTATTCAAAATATGGTTTCATAAAACCTTCTTATCTTCTTGAAAATCTCCTTCTCGAATATAACGTTATTCCTTAATTTAATAATCAAGTAATTCCTTTTTATCTTTTCGTTTACCTTTCTGATCTTTTTCGTTTCAACAGATCTCTCACCTGCCTCGTTATACACTCTCACTAACTTCCTTACTCATATATGCAAGGCTTCACCGTGCACCATTATCCGCAACCCCCTCACTCTCTCTCCTGCTCAAATATTGTTATGCCACTCCTCCCCAAAGTCTTAGTATTCAAACCCGCATGAATTGTGCGTGAACCCCAAATGAGATGCTAGAAACTCCTCCTTGCTACTACTGTTAGAAACCGCTCCACCGTTAACAACACCGGACTCGGTCATCCGCTACTCCACAGCTGAAGTCACCAAGCTTCCTCCAAGCTGCACTCAGACACGCCCACGCCTTTACAAGAGTTGCACGAGCTCAAAGTTCGAGCTTTACAGTGGTTGAGTATAGGATTTAAGGGTGAACTTTAGATTTTATTACGGTTTTGAGTTCAGAGGGGTATAGGTTTCTTTTGTTTGCACCGGAAAAAGAAAACCTAAACATGTCATATTTATAGTAAAAGATAGTTTGGGGATCACGTGATATAGGTATACGGTAGGCTAGGGTAGAACATCAGACTTTGTCGGCACGTTTTGTGAAAGATGAAAAGAAAACGCAAATGGTAGAGGCTGCAGCTTATTCGTGATTTGAAATTCCTCTTAGGTGAGCTGCGTTTCACTTAGATCTACTAGGTGATATTTCCTTACATGAAAAGACAGAAAAGAAAGATAGAAAAGAAAGATCAACGAAGGGGGATGGTGGCTGTGGAAATGAAAAGGGTAGGTCTGGGCACTGGAAGGCAGCAGTTGTGTGTTTTCTCTTTCAATTCAGAGAAAAGCTACTGTATTGGGTAGATAGCTATATACACCGGGGAGTAGGACAGAAATTTTTAAACTTTGTCGGCAAGTTTCATAAAGGTGAAAAGAAAATGCATCGGGTAGCTGTGTTACCTTATCTGCGTTACTTAGGGTAGGGAGGAAGAACAGCTGTGTGATTTGAACAATGAAGAGTGCATGTTTTAATTGTGATGGACGGACTCTACATGTACTTGCAATGAGATTTACAGTACACAACAGGGTAATTTTCTAGGGTAGGCTGAGAACAGATGTATATATATATATAGGGTAACAAATATTATTATTTAATCCTTAACGAAACTTACGGGTAAAGTAGTTGATAGAAACCCCTACAAATGATTTCTGTCCTCTGATAAAAAAACTAATCTTGGGGTAAAAAGATATTCCGGATCCAATGGGACAAGTTTCGTTGAAATCCGAGGTCGTATGAAAAAATTTCCTTTATAAAACCAGAAATAAACACGCGTTTAATTTTTTCATGATCACCAGATAAATCGAATCAACTTGAAACTTTGAAATCCTATAATAATTTTTCAATACGAACCCAATGGCACCAGTTTCATCGCATTCTGAGACTGTTTCCCCGGTAGGCCATTTTTACACGCACCGCAATGCCATTCTGAACACCAAATTTGCCGATCTCTAAAAATAACACACTATATACCTATCCTGACTCTAATCGATGATACAAACTCAACGGAACTGGTTTCACGGCCTAATTCGGTCGTCTGCTCAAGTTACACTCGAATATCCCTTTATTATATTAATTATGCGCTATAGAAAATGAACGGGCATTTACGGCTACCGTGGCCACATACGACATCGGTTTGCCACGCCATTTAACACCATGAAATAATTTAACGTTACGGTCCCAATGAAACTGGTTTCATCGAAAATGAAGACCGTTTGCAAAATGGTCATTTTAAAGGCCGATATTTATATAACGATTTTTCACAGCGACTATTTAAAAATTTGATTTGGCCATAATTAACAAACCGTAACACGAAATCTGGATTTTTCTCTTTCATATGAAAATTATCATCAACACGGTTCCAGCGTTTCTCGTTTCACAAAAATCCGACTTATATCGAATCCTGTATATTCGATTGAAGTTCAAAACTCCAATTTACGAACTGCGCGCCATTTTCAAGCTCTATTTATATTATAAATAAATTATCGTTCAAACTTCGTTTTAAATACGAATTCAATATCTGAAATCCACTAATATTTCAGATAAAATATTTAAAATAAATAAACAAATAAAATATTTAAATGCCAAAAATACGGGTCGTTACAGTAGGATGGTTATCTAGCTCTTTGAATAGTCTTTCATTAATTTGGGGGTAGGCTGAATGGGGCCTTGGAGATCCACCGAAAGATACATACCTATTTTGGTTATCTGTAATGTATGCCTAACGAGGCTATCCTTTACAAATAAATGTAAATCCCCCGACTGTGTTCTGTAGAAGAACTCAGGGATTAGGACTCCCTTGTGATGTAGCAGATGAGGTAGAGGCTTATTTGCTTTTTCAGTGTAGTCTAGTATGCTTCCATAGCGTAACGTTGGAAACTTGGTATGTCTTCGTAGCATAGTCTAGTACGCTTTCGTAGTGTAGAGATAAAGGTCATGTACGTTTCCATAGTACGACGATGGGACCATTCGAGGAGGATAATATAGGGAGTGTCTCGATATGTCGGGCACTTAGCTACATATATATGATTTATTAGGTAAATCTACTGGGAGTAGTTGGGTACGGTTTATGTGAAAAAATCGAAAGTATATTGTTAAATAAACTCAAATAACCTAATAAATATGAACCAGTGATAGAAAGGCATATGTAGTGTTATTTGTAGAAAGTATGATTTGTCCATTCACCAGAACTCTTGTTCTCAACCATACCTCATAACAAACCCACGGGTTAGATAAGTGGTTGAGATTTTGCAACTCAGAGACACTTGTTAGATAGTGTCATTATATTGGTAAATATTTACTCACTATTATATTTTATTACCTTTCACAGTAAGATTTCTATTATGATCTTTGATATGTTTATCTTTGACTTTCTGCAGGATATCAGACAAATTAACTCGAGCTTCAATAGATCTGGTTTTTTGGAGAGAAAAATCGGGTCTATCAGAATTTGGGTTGTTGCATTTTCTAAGAGGACGCCAGAGCTCTGCCATTTCCTATCTCCTCCAAACTCTTCATAAATAAATAATTGTATTTTAGATTTAAGATTTCTGATTCAAGAATTTGAGGAAAAAATAGTAGATTTAGGATGTAGATGCTAGATCCCCTATCCAGAAAGATCTGTAAATCCGAATTGAAAAGAAAACAGAAAGTAAATGCAGATCCAAAACTTAGAGTGCATATCTCGGTGAATGGATTTAAATTACATTTCCTATAACATTATATGATATCTTTTGATTCTTGTAAAATTTATAATATGTTCTCTTCTTCCTTTATCCCCCTTTCTACGTCAGAATATATAGTCTTATGTTGAATTTTGGTTATATGTAAAATATGCATAAACCCGAAATGTGGATATATATATATATATATAAACACACACACACACGACCAAATAGTAAGCCTAATTTATACGACTGATTATAATTCCTTTTATTTGCGCGCATTGGAAAACATAATTTAATTTGAATTATGAACAAAAGAGGATTTGATAATTGTGGGCGTGGGATAATTAATATTATGGACAGTAAATTTGCGGTTAGACGGTAAATTCGAAAATTTCTACGTTATTTGAAAAGCTTACCTTTCAAATTTAGAATGGAACCAATATAGAAATTATTGGGATTGAAAAAGGGATATAACCCAATTGTATTCAAGTTTACGGTAATTATGTAAAAAGAGGAAAAAATAATTCAAAAACAAGAATTACTGTATACCAATTAAAATAGGAAGTCGGAAATAAAAAACATTGATTGATTAAGAAAAAGAGAATATACTCTCATAGTTTAGTTTGAAAAAAAGTGGAAAACATAATTGCAAGTTTAAAAATAAATAAGGGCGTGGATTAGTGCGAAATAAGGATTTAGCCGTATTGCGTACTATTCAATAGCCTAAAAATAATTGAAACAGATGTCTTGCAATTATCGGTTTCTATGGCAGTCATTACCTTAAATTATGAAAATAGATTTTATTTTTCTTAATAGTTTTTGTAACCAATAATTGGGAATAGTCCTAACTTCCTAAAAGAATAAATTGTAAAGATAAAAGAAGAAAAGGTAACATAAATAAAAGAGGTTACAAAATGATAAAGGCTTAATGTAAACTTATAACTGGAATATAATAAGCACAGTTCAGTGGGAGTATTATATAAGAAAGATTATAACAAAAGGGTTATAATTTGGAAAGTGAAAAGAAAAAAAAGCTTTTTATTAATTTGGAAATCAAGTTTGATAATCTTAAAGATATTCTATATTGGCCTTGTGATTAGACGATTCTATGGTAACTAGTAAAGTTGATTTATAAATAAATAATATTCAATTATTTCAAAAAAAAATCGATTAAATAGATTAATGAATATTGTAAATAAACATTAAAAGAAGAGTGAAACTCATAATGATAAATAAAACACAGGGTCAAATTAATATAATGATACGCGTTTGGTCTAGTCCGTAGGGATGAAGAGCCCAACGGAAAAAATCATCATAGGTGTCTAGAGGCACGATGGGAGCACGTCCAACTTATTTGATGGGACTGGAAGGAAGTACAAGACTTCAACGGGACGTAAGGATAGTCCCTGATGGCCCTCTTTGGTAGGCTTAGCGAAACTGTACCCACAGAGGCATGGTATGTACGGTTCCATCCGAAGAGTATGCCTTCGCTACATCTATGTGTAGTCAGAAGACTGGTTGGGATGATTTCTAAGATGATTCAGCGTGGGAGTCTTCGTGCTCAGGAACTAACAAAGATAGTAGGTTGTGGGACATTTATCATCGTCAATAGGAGCGAGTACGAGAAAGAATAAAGGTAAACCAAGATGCCAATGAGCTTTTACTATTAGGACATTAGATGAGGAACAATGCCTATTTGGATGCTAAGATTGTTTGTTAGGGGAACAACCACTTAGCTCTTTGGATGATCTTTCATTAGTTAAGGGGGACATAGCCACCGAAAGGGACAGAGCAATCTTTGATATCTATATTTTGGGCCTAGCGAAGCCATTCTTGGTAGATACAGAAAGCCCCCGACTGAGTTCCGTGGAAGAACTCTGGTTTTGGGCACCTTTATGGTGCAGTGGTAGAACCTTATTCGATTTCGTAGCGCAGCTTAGTACACTTTCATGGTGTAGTGAAGGAGACGTAGTACGCTTTTGCAGCATGGTCTTGCACGCTTTCATAGCATGGCGATGGAGGTCTTGTATGTTTTCACTGTATGGTGAAGGAGACCACTCGATGAGGGTACTATGGGGAGCACCTTGATGCACTACGCATGTAGCTACACATATATGATTTATTAGGTTAATCTACTTGGGAGTAGATGGGTATGATTTATGCGTGAAATCAGAAGCGTAATGTGTAATAAACAAAAATAACTTAATAAATGTTAATAAGTGAAAGAACAACATATGTATTATTATTTATAGAAAGTATAATTTTCCCTTCATTGGAACTTTTGTTCTGACCCCCTTCCTCATAACAAACCCGCATGTTAGACAAGTGGCATAGATTATAGCTAAGAGACACTTATTGGACAGTGTCATTATTAGTGTAAGTATTTACTTAGTATTATATTTTATTCATTCCACTGTGAGATATTTCCTTATGATCCCTGATATATTTTATCTATGCTTTTCTGCAAGATATCAAATATACCAACTCGAGTGTAACAACTTGAAATTTGGAACGAAATTAATTTTTTTTAAATATGAGTTTTTGAGAACTTAAAAATAACCGTGCAAAGTTCTGCAGACATACACTCATTTTTAAATACGATTTCGAAATGTGTAATGGTCAGAGAAGTTATTTAAATCAGTTTTAGCAACTTATTAGTTTAAGCGATTTTGGTCAAAAAACTATTCACCAAAATTATAAATTTTAAGTTAAGTATTTGAACACGACTTATTTAATAGCGAAGAAAAGATTAGTAAACTTTTAAAATTAATTTAAAAGTGAAAATTTTGAAAATAAGCAATTTAATGTTGTTTTGATGACCTGAAAAGGGACCATTTTTGAGATAGTCTTGGAATCCGACGAAACCGCTTTTATTGGATCCGGAATGTCAAAATATTGTAGGGTCCAAAAGTTCAAGTCAAATGAAGTTTGTATGTAAGAATACATAATATAATCGTAAGTTGAAAATTCAGTTGAAATTCGGTCAAAGCTAGAAATAAGGTGATTTTTCAAACGGTCTCCGAATTCGATGAGACTAGGCTCGCTAGAACCTTATTTGTGAAGTGTAGTAGATTTTCAAATTTCGTAGCAAATGGAGTTAGTATTTGGTCGTACGACTATAAATGAATTTACGTTGCATATTTAAATAAGAGAGATAAATACTCTTGTACACAAACTTCCACAACCCACAAGAATTAAACAACTCATGTACCCTTGTAAACTTGGCATTGCCTTCTCATGAAGTCATTTCCCTTGTGCTTATGTCATATGCCACTTCTTCTTTTCTTTTTCTTTTCCCTTTGTTTTTGCTTCTTCCTTAAGCTTTAAAACACCATTCCTCCTCTCTCTCCTTCTCCCTACATCCAACGCCACCCCCAACCAACGCCTTCCCTCCCTGAAGCAACCCCAAAACCCCACCAACAGCTCCCCTCTGGTCGTAGGCCCCTTCTTTTCTCCAAAACCCCTTCCCTCCTCTTTAAAATGTTAAAAATTGCACCTTTCTACCTAAAACCATGCCTACACCACCACAAATCACCTCATGTGGTCGCCACCTACCCACGCCTTGACCCCACCTACCCCCAATCAGCGTGCTGGGACCCCTTCCAATGCTTCCATTCCCTTCCCTTGGTCCCCGAGCCCTAACACCTCTTAAAAATCTCAATTTTCTTCTTGGTTTGCAAATTAAGTCATATTAAAGTAAATATAAGGGTATATATAAAATTTCTAGTTGATTTGGAGCAAAAAGGTGGAATCGTGGTTATATTGCAAGCTTGATAATCCTAAATTTGAAGTTTCATGGTGTTGGGATGTCTTTGGTGAGAACTTCTCACTTTAATCGGTTAACTAGTTTAGTTAAATCGTAGTTATACGACTTAATGTTTGATTGTTGTATAATTGGTTTGGTGTTGATTTGTGATATGATTTTGATGTTAAATTGGATTGATATCATGTAACACCCCACCTTGAGACCCACATTAACAAAGAGAATTACATAGTAATCCCATTTGCTAATGCGGAGAATAGGGCAAGTTAGGGGCGACCAACTATAACTGAATCTTAACTATACATTGAACACGTCGACAAATGCTATCTATTTTTTCTCTCAACATAAGTGGATCGACATATTCAACAAATAATTAACACAAAGCTATAGATGTCTATGGATCAATCAGAACAAAACATCATAACTAAATGAATAATTCATCACAGAACAGTGTAGATATACAAAATTTTACACATACAATGATACATCTCAATACAGTACAAGAGTGGCATAATGATCACTCAATATACATGGAGCAAAGAATATACAATCTGATAATGTCTCATAAGAAATATGACAATCCCAAGTAAATGACTTGATCCCAAAAGGAAGCATCATGTAACCGCTACAACCAAAAGGGAGAATAATACCTGAAACAAACTCGATCTGACCCGAATGAAAACACATGGGTCAGGCTGGCTAAACTTATCAGAGAAACATAGCACTCAATAAGGTTAAGTAAACGGAAGATATGATATCCTTTTACTCAAGGGATACCATGTCATAAGAGGTTACTTCCTTCTACGAAAGAATGATATCACTTCTTTGGAAGTAGAAGAGATAATTAGAATAAGGCTACACTCAAGTGGAAAAACTACACTTAAGAAAATAAAACGTCAACAGGCTAAGTCTTAAAGGAAAGGCTTAATTAACATAGCTTCCACCTCACATCATGAACAATGTGAATTAAATGTGGATAAAGACTTCAAAGGAAAGGTTCATCTCCCTAAAGGAGGGATTAGCATAACTGTACATCCAAGTATGTACCCTTCATATAAAGACGAACACATATAGATATGCCTCGTATTATTGGCATATGCTAGAATCTCAAAATATCATTCAACATATCATAAAAATCAGCTATAGAATCTTCTTAATTATTTATACCTCTTTTCATTGGTATAAATATGGAAACATCTTACATTGATTACTAAACTCATTATAAACAAATCTCATAACAATTTATACCTCATTCCATCGGTATAAATATAAGTACATCTTGCATCCACCGTTAAAACTCATTTTAAAAGAATAATCATAATTTATATCTCATCTTATTGGTATAAATATATCCCAGATCCAACAGCTATAATTCATTATAAAAGAATCTCCATAAATTGTACCTCCTCTCATAGGTACAATTATAAATATCTCTCAAATTCATTTTAATAGAACTAGTATGGAGTTCAAAACATCATATTAGAAACCACCATAAAACATGCATATAATAAGCCTTTTTCTTACATAAGGCAATAATAAAGTATCATCATCGAAATGGTGAAATCAAAACATCAAGAAACATCAAGAAATACAGCACGTGCTTACATCTTGACTAGTACTATACTTTTTGGTAACATACATCGTGATGACTAGGGACATAGACATCATCATCATCGTCGTGACGACTATAGCCGAGAACATCGTAATGTCCCAAAGTCACAAAAACCCGAGTAATAAACATCATGGTGATTGGGGTCACAAACATCGTGATCATCGTGATGGCTATAGTAAAAAACATCATGATGACTCCAATCGAGTACTCGTTCATAGTACTAGTAATCATCTTGAATGTTTCTCAACCTCTCGGATAGGAACCCATAACGCGTCAACATATGTCCCATACCATACGTTTACACCTAACGGTTTACTAGCCGTTAGTCGTTGCCACATTAGGAAACATCATAAAACATCATCAAATATACACTTCCTCATCTTGCGGCAAGTGTAAAGATACCTAACTCGCCTCATCTTTCTCTCTTTTTGACGAGTACTAAGTGGTAATCTAACTTGTCTCATCTCATTGACAAGTAAAAAATCTATCATAAACATCAAAACATCATAAATTTATAAACATCATGAATCCATAACATCAAAACTTCATGAATTTATCATATAATAGCTTACCTCATCTCATTGGCAAGCTTAAATTACATCGTGGTTGGTTCATCATCGAGCATACTCCAATTGAGTAGTTCTAGAACCAATGGCCTTCGCCAAAATTTGGCATCATCTCAAAACATCGCATCAAAAGGGTTTCGATCGTACAAGTCCGATATTAAGCGATAAAGCAAATCCATATGTCTCATACCACATGTTTTACTTTACTGTTTAATTGTCTTTCTCATGCGATCGAAATTCATAAAAATAAGTAGTTTTATTTATAAAATAATTATTTTTTTACTTAGGAAAACTTGAATTTAAAATGATTTCTGAAAAGTATTATTGTATAAATTCTTTTTATTGTAAAAATATATAATATATATAAATAGGTTGTAAAAAAAATCATTTGAAATTTCCAAAAATATTTAGTTAGAAAACCACTTTATTTTTAAAACCATTCTAAAAACACTTTAGAAAACACATGCATGAAATCACCAAGAATCTCATGAAATTAACAATTAGAAACCGTACAAAACTTAAAAATGGAACTTAGGGGTACAGCTTATGTAGCTGATTCGCCCTCTTAAAACTCAAGATCAACTAAAACATTAAAATAAAACTTGAAGAAAATTGTCATATCTTGAAAAGCCAAAAAATAAAGAATCATGCAATTTGGTTGAATCAAAACTTTTGGCAATTTCATTTTAGGGTATAAAATTACAACCCTTTGAATGATTTAAAATATTAATAGGGTTACGGAGTAAAAAGCCAATTGACCTCAATAAATCTCAGGATTGCCAAAACATAATACATGAAATTCAAAGATAATTTTCTTAACTTGAATTCAAAAAAAGAATCATCAAATTTGAAATTACAGGTCAAAAGTTATGGCCCAAAACAATTCTCAGATCTAAATTCTTTGCCACTGTCGATTTTCTCTTGGAACAGGGACAAAGAATGGAAAATTCAACCATATTAACATCATAATTTCACAAAACTCAAAACACGAATGTTCTAGCTCTATGTCTAAGCTTTTCAAAACATCTAAGATATTGAATTTGGTTAGGAAACGAAAAAGTTGTTGCTATATTTGTTTTAGCTTCATCAATGGACGAAAACCCAAACAATTCAAAGTGTAAACAAATGGCATAAAATCAAACACAATACGATCAATAGATTCAAGAGGCATATACACAGAAAAAAAATCACCTATTATAATTTAACCAGCATATGTGAGTGTTATTACTCACCTTAGCATCCCGAACAACCATGCATGTCTCAACTCATCGCCATTTTCCAGAAAAAACTGCATTTTTGACCTCTGTAGCAGCGTGGATTTGAGATAGAAAATCTAAGTATTATCTTGCAAGAGAAACAACTGAAAGGATGCAAGAATGGATCAAACGAAAAAATTCAAAACATCACCTCGCTTCCGTGGTGGACATTCTCTTGTAAGAATGATCAAAAAACTCAAATCTAGAAATGACATCAAACACAACATCTAATCGCCTGATGGAGACAAACCAAAGTGGACTCAATTAAATTAATTTTGAAGAAGTCTTCTTAAGAAAAGATATCATCAATAGACTTGGTATACTACGGAATAAAAATATTCCTAGACATGTCCCAAATTCTCAACCTACCAGTCTGAAAAAATGATGAGAACTCAAAGGTAAAGGATTAATAACACTTGTACTATATTCGAGTGTATCATTATATACGTTTCTGTTCTGCTTTTATCATATTTTGTTCTGTATCCTCGCTCTGATACCAACTGTAACACCCCACCCCGAGACCTACATAAACAAAGAGAATTACATAGTATTCCCGCCTGCTAATGCGGAGAATAGGGCTGGTTAGGGGCGACCAACTATAACTTAGTCTTAACTATCCAATGAACACATCGACAAATGCTATTTATTTTTTTCTCAACATAAGTGGGTCGACATATTCAATAAATAATTAATACAAAGCTATAGATGGCTATACATCAATCATAACAAAACATCATAACTAAATGAATAATTCATCACATAACAGTGTAGATACACAAAATTTTATACATACAATGATACATCTCAATACAGTACAAGAGTGGTGTAACAACCAGTCAATATACCGAGCAAAGAATATACAATTTGATAACGTCTCATAAGAAATTTGACAATCCCAAGTAAATGACTTGATCCCAAAAGGAAGCATCATGTAACCGCTACAACCAAAAGCGAGAATAATACCTGAAACAAACTCGGTTTGACCCGAGTGAAAACACACAGTTCAGGCTAGCTAAACTTATCAGAAAAACGTAACACTCAATAAGGTTAAGTAAATGGAAGATAAGATATCCTTTTACTCAAGGGATACCATGTCATACGAGGTTATTTCCTTCTAAGAAAGAATGATATCACTTCTTTGGAAGTAGAAGAGATAATTAGAATAAGGCTACACTCAAGTGGAAAAACTACATTTAAGAAAATAAAACGTCAACAAGCTAAGTCTTAAAGGAAAGGCTTAATTAACATAGCTTCCACCTCACATCATGGACAATGTGAATTAAATGTTGATAAAGACTTCAAAGGAAAGGTTCATCTCCTAAAGGAGGGATTAGCATAACTGTACATCCAAGTATGTACCCTTCATATAAAGACGAACTCGTATAGATATGCCTCATGTCATTGGCATATGCTGGAATCTCAAAATATCATTCAGCATATCATAAAAATCAGCTATAGAATCTTCTTAATTATTTATACCTCTTTTCATTGGTATAAATATGGAAACAACTTATATTGATTACTAAACTCATCATAAACAAATCTCATAACAATTTATACCTCATTCCATTGGTATAAATATAAGTACATCTTGTATCCACTGTTAAAACTCGTTTTGAAAGAATAACCATAATTTATTTCTCATCTTATTGGTATAAATATAAATATATCCAAGATACAACAATTAAATTCATTATAAAAGAATCTCCATAAATTGTACCTCATCTCATCGGTACAATTATAAATGTCTCTCAAATCCATTTTAATAGAACTAGTATGGAATTCAAAACATCATATTAGAAACCACCATAAAACATGCATATAAATAAGCCTTTTTCTTACATAAGGCAATAATAAAGTATCATCATCGAAATGGTGAAATCAAAACATCAAGAAACATCAAGAAATACAGCACGTGCTTACATCTTGACTAGTACTATACTTTTTGGTACCATACATCGTGATGACTAGGGACACAGGCATCATCATCATCGTGACGACTATACCCGAGAACATCGTAATGCCCCAAAGTCACAAAAACCCGAGTAATAAACATCATGGTGACTGGGTTCACAAACATCGTGATCATCGTGATGGCTATAGTCAAAAACATCATGATGACTCCAATCGAGTACTCGGTCATAGTACTAGTAATCATCTTGAATGTTTCTCAACCTCTCGGATATGAACCCATATCGCGTCAAAGCATGTCCTATACCATACAGTTGCACCTAACGGTTTACTAGCCGTTAGGCGTTGCCACATTAGGAAACATCATAAAACATCATCAAATATACATTGCCTCATCTTGCGGCAAGTGAAAAGATACCTAACTCGCCTCATCTTTCTCTCTTTCTGACGAGTACTAAGTGGTAATCTAACTTGTCTCATCTCATTGACAAGTAAAAAATCTATCATAAACATCAAAACATCATAAATTTATAAACATCATGAATCCATAACATCAAAACTTCATGAATTTATCATATAATAGCTTACCTCATCTCATTGGCAAGCTTACATTACATCGTGGTTGGTTCATCATCGAGCATACTCCAATTGAGTAGTTCTAGAACCAATGACCTTCGCCAAAATTTGGCATCATCTCAAAACATCGCATCAAAAGGGTTTCGATCGTATAGGTCCGATAGTAAGCGATAAAGCAAATCCATATGTCTCACACCACATGTTTTACTTTACCGTTTAATTGTCTTTCTCATGCGATCGAAATTCATAAAAATAAGTAGTTTTATTTATAAAATAATTAATTTTTTACTTGGGAAAACTTGGATTTAAAATGATTTCTGAAAATTATTATTGTATAAATTCCTTTTACTATAAAAATATATAATATATATAAATAGGTTGTAAAAAAATCATTTGAAATTTCCAAAAATATTTAGTTAGAAAACCACTTTATTTTTAAAACCATTCTAAAAACACTTTAGAAACACATGCATGAAATCACCAAGAATCTCATGAAATTAACAATTAGAAACCATACAAAACTTAAAAATGGAACTTAGGGGTACAGCTTATGTAGCTGATTCGCCCTCTTAAAACTCAAGATCAGCTAAAACATTAAAATAAAACTTGAAGAAAATTGTCATATCTTGAAAAGCCAAAAAATAAAGAATCATGCAATTTGGTTGAATCAAAACTTTTGGCAATTTCATTTTAGGGTATAAAAATTACAACCCTTTGAATGATTTAAAATATTAATAGGGTTACGGAGTAAAAAGCCAATTGACCTTAATAAATCTCAGGATTACCAAAACATATAACATGAAATTCAAAGATAATTTTTTTAACGTGAATTCAGAAAAAAGAATCATCAAATTTGAAACTACAAATCAAAAGTTATGGCCAAAACAATTCTCAGATCTAAATTCTTTGCCATTGTCGTTTTTCTCTCGGAACAGCGACAAAGAAGGGCAAATTTAACCATATTAACATCATAATTTCACAAAACTTAAAACATGAAAGTTCTAGCTCTATGTCTATGCTTTTCAAAACATCTAAGATTATTGAATTTGGTTGGGAAACGAAAAAGTTGTTGCTATATTCGTTTCAGCTTCATCAATGGATGAAAACCAAAACAATGCAAAGTGTAAACAAATGGCATAAGGTCAAACACAATACGATCAATAGATTCAAGAGGCACATACATAGAAAAAAAACACCTATTATAATTTAACCAGCACATGTGAGTGTTATTACTCACCTTAGCATCCCAAACAACCATGCATGTCTTAACTCATCGCTATTTTCTAGAAAAAAACAGCATTTTTGACCTCTGTAGCAGCAGGGATTTGAGATAGCAAATCTAAGTATTATCCTGCGTTTTCAGCTCAGATTTAACCCGAAAATTTCTTGAGAGAAGATGACTTTTGACCCATCAAACCTTAATCAGTTGCAACATAATTTGGTGTAGAAACACTGGAATCTGTTAACAGCAACATCTCCAAATTTGGGAATTTTAGAGATTCTATTTGCTTTTTTATAATTTTTAGAACAGCAGGGTTTTTTCAATTTTAGAAGAGATGGTCATTAGAACTCTCGGGAAGAAGAGATGTTGGGAAAGAAAAAGAACGTACCGCTCACAAACTTCTCTTCCCTTGGCTATTACAGGGATAATGGGCTTGGGTTTTCATCCTAATAACAATCTCAAAGCTCATTCTAGCATTTAGTTAAATTTTATGTTGCTGTGCACATATATGTTACAAATTTGTACATAACTTTCACATATAAATACATTATAACATGAGACAAATTGCTTTCTTCATGTTTTAATAAATCTACTTTAATGTATCAATAAAAAATTATTTTATCATTAAAAATATTATTTACACTTCAAACCATTAATACAATATATAACAACATTCTTTCCTCAAGGCAAAATCATCATTTTTGACATATTTCTTAGCCAAATAAAGCGCAATAAAATATTTTAAACTTCTGTTTTTTTAAAACATAAAAATAATGTTTATAATCAATATTACACTTCCTAAAAAATTTCTTCTCATTCGTCCTTTTATTTTGCAATAAAAGGATACCATTTGAATAAAATTTCAATATTACCAATTTGACTCAAGCTAATTACCATCTTTGTATATTCCCATTCCAAATCGCAAATAAAGTATTTGAAACTTTATTTCTCCAAAAATTCTTAGATTTATTAATTATTCCCTGAATGAACATTTTAAAATCTCAATTTATTGTCAATTAACTATGTTAAATTATAATCTCCATTATAATTCAATATAACACATAATCTCTAAAACCGGTTTGTTACATATCAAGTTAACACCATGTTAAAAAGATGGTAGTTGTAGTAGGGTTAGTTACTCGCTAACGAGTTAAAACGATTCATAAAATATCACTAGTTTAAATTAAGAAAAACCGAGTGACGTAGAATATGAAGCAAAGAGAAACCATTGATTTATTTGATATTGATTATTAATTGATAATGCAAGTTTATAATGATGTTAAGTAACGGGTAGTAAGATAAAAATATCATCTTTACTTGATATATGTGCATTTGATTGGGTATGTGACACTTGAAATTCAAACAGTGTCGATTTAAAAGTAGTTGAACCTTAAATGGTCTTGATGATGTAAAGTATCAATTATTGTTTATCGAATGTTGTAGCAAACCCCGTACGGGTATTGGGATGATATTTTATTTACACATCTCCCAAGTGTTTAGTTGGTAAGAAACCCCACATGGATTGTGATGTTAACCCCACATGGGTAATGGGATGATAATTTATTTACACATCTCCCAAGTGTTTAGTTGGTAAAAAACCTCACATAGTTTGTGATGTAAACCCCACACGGGTATTGGGATGATAATTTATTTACACATCTCCCAAGTGTTTAGTCGGTAAGAAACCTAACATGGATTGTGATGCAAAACCTCACATGGATATTGGGATGATAATTTATTTATGCATCTCCCAATCGTTTAGTTGGTAAAAAACCCCACATGGATTATGATGTATACCCCACACGGGTATTGGTATGATAATTTATTTACACGTGATCCAAGTGTTTAGTTGGTAAGGAACCCCACATGATTTGTGACATAAACCCCATACGGGTATTGGGATGATAATAAATCAACATGCTCCCAATTGTTTGATTGACTTGTGGCTAATATATTGATTGATGAGGGCCTAGTAAGGCCAGTTATAGTTGTACCTATCAACCCGTACAGAGGAGGTTATGGCGAAAAATTTCGAAAATATAAGGCATTAGCCAAACTTCGAGAATTATATGGTAATTATGGGTGGTAGTTGATATGAATGTTAATGATGGGTGATATCCATATAAATTAAATTATATGGTAATTGGTTGAATCTCATTCCAATTCAGAATAAAATTGAGTATCTTAATAATAAAATATTCTGTAAAAAACAAAGTTTGATTACGGTGTCTGATTTTGGATGGACACATAGATTGTAAAACATCAATGAATATTTCCAGTGGTTATTAAATAGTTTATAAAATATTTTTAGATGGATTTGATTCGATTTTTTTCAAAATAATATAAATCGAAGTTTGGTTCGTATAGAACTCGTTGCACAACGACAGTTCGCGAATGTCGAAGTTAACTTCAAACTGATGTACTGGGAGATTCGACCGTCGGATTCTACTAAAATGAAAAATGTTGGGTCCGAAATGAAAATATTTTTCAAATAAAATAAGAAGTTTTAAGATCCAACGGTTAAATTTTAAATTAAGCTTAAATCTATTTTGAAAAAGGTCGTTAGGAATTCAGTTCAGTGACTCGAAATTGGAAACCAACTGTAAGGGCCATATAAAATATTATTAAAAATATGGATAAATTATGTTAAAACATAATAAATGATTTGAAAAGATTTTGGATGGAATATTCCAAGTTTTAGAAAGATAAAAGATATTTTATATGAATAAGTTGTTTAACAACTAAAGTAAAGAACTAAAAGGAATATGCGATGATTCCTAAGAGTAGGTTTAGTACTACCTATGATATATAACTGGAAACTTTTCTGTTAGGCAAGGGGTGGAAAGAACCAAAAGGACGTCGGATATTTGACTAAGAAAAGACGAAGTTTTCTATAAATAGATGATCTAATGTTTTAAAATAAAATATTGGAATGAAAAGGGTTTCAAAACAACCAAAGTTTTCCAATATACTAATGTTATTGGATTTGAATGGAAATAATCTTCGGATATTTCGATATTGGATTCCGTAATTATACGGGTACTGTTTTGAGGAATTTGGGAGATGTAGATATTGCTATTCCTTATTCGGTATCTGTTGATTGTAGAATTTGGTATTAAATATAAGTCAATATGATCTATTTAAAGCCTTAAATTTTATATCAAATTGGATTTTGGGTTTGTTGTGAATGGTGTCTTCAGTAACACTATTATTAAACCCAGCTGAAATGGAATTTATGTAATAAATCTTTTAATTGAGATTTAACGAAATTTTCCAAAGTTAAGTTTTCAGTTAATGAATTAAATAGGAATTGAATGGAAATTGATTTAGTGATAATCGAGATGAACCTCCATGGAGGAAGACCTTTACTATTTAAGGTATTTAAAATGCTTTATCGTTATTCTGGTTTTTTATTATTCTGATACGAAAATTTATTTCATTTATGAACTGATATGATTTCCGTGAAAATTCCGTTTTGAATGGAATTTGATTTTGGGTTTATCGTGAACGATGTTTTAAACAACATTTGTTCTTTAACCCATTTAAAGAAAAGATGATTTCTCACATTTGAGTTTTAATAAATCTTTCAACAAAGATTTTATTGAATAAAATGGAGATTAAAACCAAGTTAGGGTTTTAATCAATCCTTAATTAGATTTGGAATGAAAAGAGGTAATTAAACTTGCCAAAACACGAGGGGTGTTAGATATGGAGTACCACCAGTTTTGCTCCATGGGATGAATAGGTTGGGAAATGGGATAACGATATGAGCGATTACTTTTGGTAAGGCTCGATAATCCCGATAAGGCTTATAAACCTTAATTTAAGTAAAGTTTGTGAAAAGAGATTATATAATCTTTTGAAATGATTTCCAAGGAAATATTTAAATAAGAAGTTTAAATGATCTAAATCTTTAATAAGATTTATGGGAATAATTCCTAATGTAAAAGAATATTCTGAATTGGAATGAGGATTATGATATATTTGTATATCACTTGACTGTAATGATGCGATAGTTATTCGGAAAGACCAGGTTTCAACCATTATGAATAACTAATACGACGATTAATAGTCAAAGATAATAAATACAATGGCTGAAGACCGGAGATCTTCACATCATTTGGATTATTGCTGATGTCTCGATTGGGAGGTACACCCAAGACGAGGTTATTAGTGGCGGTTGTCCAGACGTATTTGGAGATTGGCCGGATATGCAAGTGTCTCTCTCCCATAGGGGACGAGGAATAAGGTGTTGTCGGTTTCATTCAGACCTAGAACGGACTTGTATGGACGTATTTTTGACATCGTAATTAGTGCTGTATTAATTGATCTCTACTAAATATATATTTGTTTGGTGGTAGAGAATTTATTTTTGTAGCATAACCTCTTTCTCTGAGACGTATGAGCTTATAGGTTATACATTAATAGACATTAGTTGTATGGTATGGATTGACATTGTGGAATGCTAAGATGCTGATAGATCAAAGCTTTTGTTGAAAAGCAGAGCTTTGTGGATGATGATCAAAGCATGGTTGATATAGTGTATCTTTGTGTCGAGACGTGACTTCGACAAGCCTCACCGCCCGTGAATGGCCAAAAACAAGATCATGGACCGCAGATTAAGGACATACGTTATTTGCTAGCAAAAAGTTATGATATGGTATGGATTCCAGGCGATTTACTTAGGTGGATGATGGAATCGAGGTACCTCGGATGATGGTCAAATAAGGCCAGGTTTGCGGCAAATACGATAGGGAAACATTATGTTCAGGAGTAACCGAACTCATCGGGAATAGGTGGGTCAACTCAATCGATCTAAGGTTCATGTGCGCGTGAGTCCTGGACATCTTGCTAGAGATGCTCCGAATTGAATAAAGAAGATCCTTTGCTTTAGTTCATGATGGAATCCAACTTCCAATACGAGATTTTATGATTTTAGTTGTAAACCTATGTGGCGACATAATAGGATGGGGTATTATGTCGTCTAAGATTAATACATTTATTTTCGAAATTGTTTTCAACACTTAGACTCTAGTAATAATATCAAATGATTTAGATTTTTGCGTATCAAGCACGTTTGGCCATTATAAGGTAAAACTCTATCCTTCGGTTTGCGCTTGCATTATGTGATGGGACTTGAGTCTTATAGTGGCTTCATTTTTTCAAAAAAGCATTGCGACTGGTTTATAATTGGTATTCATATGGAGAAACCTGTTCTGTGTCATACGGTACGGTCCCGTGAATTACCCAACTTCAAAATAAACCCTTTTAAGCGTTTTAGTTCTCACACTAGTCCTATGACTGATTCGGAGTTTATTGTTTCCCTCCAAAATTCAGGGTGCCTATATTTCCCACATGAGCAGCTAGTAGTTTGGGTTTTGCATATATTTTTTAAACAGGATCCAAGAATATGGCTGGAGCTATGCTTTGAATTATTTTGTAATCTTCCGCTGATTATATTAATGTATTTATGTTTTCTGCTGCATTGTAATTTATTATTACCCTGATATTTTTCCGCTGTGTAACAATTATTTGTGCTCTGATATCCCTATACTCTGATGTAAAATTATTGTAATAGCAATGAAATGTTCTCTTGTTTTGTGTTCTGATGTTTTGTATCCTATAACAATCCGAAGATTTCCGACTTTTGGATCAAACCTGTGTGGCTTATGGTTGATTCGAAAGGCGACGATTTTCGGGTTTTCACATCTGGTATCAGAGCTTTGGTTTACAAAATTTAGGGGATACGACGCTTTAGAATAATATGAAAGAATTAGAGATAGGATTAGTAATATCCTATGAGAGTGGCTCATTAGAGATGGGGTTCATAATGCCCTAGAATAAGTTTGAAGAGTATTATATATAATAGAAAACGATTTGGTGTTCAGATAAAATGAATTTTATTTGATTTTAAGTTTGGACTATCGAGTATAAGAAGATTTTGCATATACGCCTCGTGAAGGTATATATGAAGCCTTGAATATACTTGATATATATAGAATCACATCTAGTCACCCGGGATGATTCTGGTGATAGCTCGAGCATCATCGATGTTTATTTTAGAGTTTCGAAAGTGGGATGTCTATATAATTCCAATTGACTGGTGTGAGAACCAAGAACTTAGTTAGGGTTTAGTGTTTTTAATTTGAATGTGAAAATAAACTTTGAGTATATAAAAGGTATACGTTTTGACAACATATAAATTTGGAAAGTTAATTAACCAATTGATTCTTGGTTGTGATGTGTGATAATAGTTTAACTAATTGGAATGATAAAACCAATATGAGAATGGAAGGTAAGTTAAACCAAATCAAAACTAACGTTGAATTGATTTAGAAGTTAGTTGGGCTTGGATATATATATAATTTGAACGAAGGGTGAGTTGGTTAAGTAAGCGACCTTCGGTTCCGTTTTCCTTTTCGAGGACGAAATTTTTTTAAGTGGGGGAGAATGTAATGACCTAAAATTTGAAATCAATTCAAAATTTTCAAAAATATGAGATTTTGAGAATTTAAAAATAACTATGCATGGTTCCAGATACACACACTCATTTTTAAGTATGATTTGAAAAAGTATAACGGTCAGATAAGTTATTAAATCAGTTTTAGCAACTTATCAGTTAAAGCAATTTTGGTCAGAAACACTATTCACCAAAATTATAAATTTTGAGTTAAGTATTTGAACACAACTTATTTAATAGTGAAAACAAGATTAGTAAACTTTTAAAATTAATTTAAAAGTGAAAATTTTGAAAATCAGCAATTTAATATTATTCTGATGACCTGAAAAAGGATTATTTTTGAGATGGTCTTTGAATCTGACAAAACCACTTTTATTGGATCCAGATCGTCAAAATATGGTAGGGTCCAAAATTTCAAGTCAAATAGAGTTAGTATATAAGCACACAAAATATAATCGTAAGTTAAAAAATTAGTTGATATTCGGTAAAAGCTAGAAATATGGCGATTTTTAAAATGGTCTCCGAATTCGACGAGACTAGGCTCATTGGAATCGTATTTTTGAAGTGTAATAGGGTTTCAAATTTCGTAGCAAACGGAGTTAGTATTTGGTCGTACGACTAGAAACGAGTTTATGTTGCATAATTAAATAAGAGAGATAAATACTCTTATACACAAACTTCCACAACCCACAAGAATTAGACAACTCATGTAAACTTATACACTTGTCATTGCCTTCTCATGAAGCGACTTCCCTTGTTCTTATGTCATAGGCCACATCCTTTTTTCCTTTTCTTTTTCATTTCCCTTTCTCTTTACTTCTTCCTTAAGCTTTAAAACACCATTACCTCCTCTCTCTCTCTCCTCCCCCCTACATCCAACGCCACCCCTAACCAACACCTCCCCCACCTGGCGTAGCCACCAGCAGCTCCCCTTCGGTCGTGGGGCCCTCCTTTTCTCCAAAACCCCTTCCTTCCACTTTAAAATGTTAAAAATTGCACCTTTCTTCCTAAAACCAAGCCTACACCATCCCCAATCACCTCCTACGGGCTGCACCTACCCACATCCTGACCCCACCAACCCCCACCAGTGTGTTGGTCCCCCTTATAGTGCCTCCATCCCTCCCCTGTGGTCCTCGAGCCCTAACACCTCTTAAAAATCCCATCTTTCTTCTGGGTTTGCATATTAAATCTTATTAAAGTGTGTATATATATATATATATAAGTGTATATATAAAGTTTCTGGTTGATTTGGAGCAAAAACGTGGAATCTTGGTAATGTTACAAGCTTGATAATCCTACATTTGAAGTGTTGTGGTGTTGGGAAGGCTTCGGTGAGAACTTCTCACTTTAATCGCTTAACTAGTCTAATTAAATCGTAGTTATACGAATTAATATTTGATTGTTGTATAATTAGTGTTGAGTTGTGATATGATTTGGATGTTAAATTGGATTGATATCAAGTTAACACCATGTTAAAAAGATGTTGGCAGTTGTAGTAGGGTTAGTTACGTGCTAATGAGTTAAAACGATTCATAAAATATCACTAGTTTAAATTAAGAAAAACTTAGTGACGAGGAATATGAAGTAAAGAGAAATCATTTATTTCTTTGATATTGATTATTAATTGATAATGAAAGTTTATAATGATGTTTAGTAATGGGAAGTATGGTAAAAATATCATCTTTACTTGATATATGTGCATTTGATTGGGTACGTGACACTTTAAAACATAACAGTGTCGATTTAAAAGTAGTTGAACCTTAAATGGTCTTGATGATGTAAAGTACCAATTATTGTTTATCGAATGTTGCAGCAAATCCCATGCAGGTATTAGGATGATAATTTATTTACACATCTCCCAAGTGTTTAGTCGGTAAGAAACCCCATATGGATTGTGATGTAAACCCCACACGGGTACTGGGATGATAATTTATTTACACATCTCTCAAGTGTTTAGTTGGTAAGAAATCCCACATGGATTGTGATGTAAACTCCACATGGATATTGAGATGATAATTTATTTACACATCTCCCAAGTGTTTAGTTGGTAATAAGCCCCACATCAGTTGTGATGTAAATCCCACACGGGTATTGTGATGATATTTTTTTTTACACATCACCCAAGTGTTTAGTTGGTAAGAAACCCTATATAGATTGAAATGTAAACCCCCCCCCCCCCCCACGTGTATTGAGATGATGATTTATTTACACATCTCCCAAATGTTTAGTTGTAAGAAACCCCAAATGGTTTGTGATGTAAACCACGCACGAGTATTGGGATGATAATAAATCTACACATCTCTTAATTATTTGATTGATTTGTGGTTAATCTGTTGATTGATGAGGGCCCAGTGAGGCCAGTTATGGTTGTACCGATCAACCCGTACAAAGGAGGTTATGCCGATTTTTTTTGAAAATATAAGGTGTGATCCCAACTTCGAGAAATTGGAAAGTTCTAAGAAACTTTATATGCGAATTGGATGTTTTTTGATAGATGGTAGTTTCTATGAATGTTAATAATAGGTGAAATCCGTATAAATTAAATTATATGGTAATTGGTTGAATCTCATTTCAATTTATAATAAAATTGAATATTTTAATAATAAAATATTCAGTGAAAAATCAAAGTTTGATTACGATGTCCGATTTTGGGTGGACACATAGATTATAAAATATCAATGAATATTTTCGGTGGTTATTAAATAGTTTATAAACTATTTCTAGATGGATTTGGTTTGATTTTTTTAATAATATAAATCAAAGTTTGGTTTGAATAGAACTCGTCGCACATCGACAGTTCGCTAATGTCGACTGTTAACTTCAAACTAATGTACGGGGAGATCCAACCGTCGGATTCTCCTGAAACGAAAAATGTTGGGTCCGAAATGAAAATAATTTTCAAACAGAATAAGAAATTTTAAGATCCAACAATTAAATTTTTAAATAAGTTTAAATCTATCTTAGAAAAAGGTCACTAGGAATGCAGTTTGGTGACTCAAAATTGGAAACCAACAGTAAGGGCTTTATAAAAGATTATTAAAAATATGGACAAATTATGTTGAAACATAATAAATGATTTGAAAAGATTTTGGATGGAATATTCCAAGTTTTTGAAAGATAAAAGATATTTCATTTGAATAAGATGTCTAAAAACTAAAGTAAAGAACCAAAAGGAATATGCGACGATTACTAAAAGTACAGTCTAGTACTACATGTGATATCTTACTGGAACTTTTCCATTAGGCGAGGGGTGGAAAGAACCGAAAGGACATCAGATATTTGACTAAGAACAGACGAAGTCTTTTTGTAAACAGATGACCCATTGTTTTAAAATAAAATATTCAAATGAAAAGAGTTTTAAAACAACCAAAGTTTTCCAATGTATGAATTTCATTGGATTTGAAGGGAAATAATCTTTGGATATTTCGATATTGGATTCTATAATTATACGTATATTGTTTTGAGGAATTTAGAAGATATAGATATCGTTATTCCCTATTTGGTATCTGTTGATTGTAGAATTTGGTATTAAATATAAGTCGATATGATTTATATTTAAAGCCTTACATTTTATATCAAATTGGATTTTGGGTTTGTTGTAAAAGGTGTCTTCAATAACACTGTTCTTAAACCCAACTGAAATGGAATTTATGGAATAAATCTTTTAATTGAGATTTAATGGAATTTTCTAAAGTCAAGTTTCCACTTAATGAATTAAATTGGAATTGGATGGAAATCAATTTAGTGATATTCGGGATGAACCTCCATATAGGAAGACCTTTACTATTTAAGGAATTTAAAAGGCTTTGTTGTTATTCTGCTTATAGTATTAGTTTGATACGAAAATTTATATCATTTATGAACTGATATGATTTCCGTGAAAATTCCGTTTTGAATGGAAATTGATTTGGGTTTATCGTGAATGATGTTTTAAATAACATTTGTTCTTTAACCAAGTTACAGAAAAGAAGATTTCTCAAATTTGAGTTTTAATAAATCTTTCAACAAAGATTTGATTGAATAAAATGGAGATTAAAACCAAGTTAGGGTTTTAATCAATCTTTAATTAGATTTGGAATGAAAAGAGGTAATTAAACTTACCGAAACTCGAGGTGTGTTAGATATGGAGTACCACCAGTTTTGCTCCATGGGATAAATAAGTTGGGAAAGGGGATAACGATACGAGTGATTATTTTTGGTAAGGCTAGATAATTCCGATAAGGCTTATTAACCTTAATTTAAGTAAAGTTTGGAAAATAGATTATATAATCTTTTGAAATGATTTCGAAGGAAAGATTTAAATAAGAAGTTTAAATGATGTAAATCTTTGATAAGATTTATGGGAGTAATTCCCAATGTAAAAGAATATTCTGGATTGGGATGAGGCTTATAATATGTTTATAAATCACTTGATTGTAACGATGCGATAGTTATCCGAAAAGACCGGGTTTTAACCTATTCTGAATAACTAATACGACGACTAAAAGTCAAAGATATTAAAGATGGTGGTTGAAGACGGGAGATCTTCACATCATTTGGATTATTGTTGATATCTCGATTGAGTGGTAAACCCATGACGAGGTTATTAGTGGTGGTCATCCAGGCGTACTTGGAGATTGACCGGATATGCAAAGGCCTCCCTCCCTTAGGGGACAAGGAATAAGGTGCCTTCGATTTCGTTTAAACCTAGGATGGACTTGTATGGACGTATGTCTGACATCGTAATTAGTGCTGCATTAATTGATCTTTACTAAATATTTTTCTGTTTAGTGGTGGAGAATTTATTCTCTTAGCTTAACACATTTCTCTGAGACGTATGACCTTAGAGGTTAAATATTAATAGGCATCAGTTGTATGATATAGATTGACAATATGGCATACTAAAATGCTGATTGGTGACGGCCCACCCCGCACAAGCAGACATTTCCAATGAAATACGTTGTGCCGATGTCCAACCAGCATGGGACGGTCGTCAAAGGAAAAGGAATTTGAAACTATGAATCATCGAGGAAAATGTAGTATATCTCACAGCACATGGAAGAAAATATAATAATAACATAACTTGATATAAAACAGGCAAGATAGTGCATAAGCTTAAAACTAAACCATCGTAGCAGCGGAAAATTCAAAATACAGCCTATAATCCAAACCATCATTATTACAACTTTTAAAACTGTCTCTAAAGCAAAATAGGAAGGTACACTACTAATGCCCAAAGTAGAGACCAACAACAAAACAGGGAGAATATATGGGAATGATACGTATAAGCCTCATGCTCGTCTCCGGACAGCTACTCGTGCATAACCAGCTAACCTGTCTCTAGTCGCTCGTTTAGGAGCACCCAGAGTGATAAGAAGAGACATAAAACTCTGGGTCAGACAAAAGTATGGTATAAGAGATAAGCAGCAAAAACAGAACAATAACTGGTACACATAACCATACCTGAACCTGGACCTGCAACCAAAGAGTTAGCACAACAGGATGTACAATATTCCAAGGTGACACTAACACATGGTGTGAAAATAATGGGGAGGGGGTGTGCATGTCATGGTGATAGCAAACATCAAACATAGCAATCATCCTCACATCTCTCATTCAGTGCGTAAAGTATACGATATCCACCACTTTTATCACCCAATTCTTTGTTACAATCACTCTGCCCCATGGAGTCATGACAACTCCACTGCACTGATCCGTAACCACTAATACTTTGCTATGTCTACTCTGCCCCCATGGAGTCAAGACAACTGCACTGGCTCATAGCCCTGCTACAATCACTTTGCCCCATGGAGTCATGACAACTCCACTGCACTGATCCACAACCAATATCCGTCTCTCAGTGGTGAGTCAAAACTATAAACACCGATAACCCCTTTGCACACGTCCCGCAGCAAAGTCCAACTCATGGAGTTAATTCGTTGGTTCCCATCTGGATCCTGAGTTCTATTTCCTATTTGGACTACCTTTGCATCTCACGTTTTGGTCATCGTCCTCTTGGTCGTAATCTCCAATCGGTTCAGTTTGGTCGTGATTACCCCCACCGAGTCGGGTCGGACTCCTCAATTCAAATCAGTTCATGCATGGCAACTCCTCCGGGTCCGATCGTGAGCACCCATTGGGTTCGGGTCGGGCTCCTTGGTTCGTGATGTCCTCTCCAGAGCATCGGGTCGTCACTCTAACTTCGGGTTGGGGTCCTCCATTGGCTCATGGGTCGAGCATTCATCAGATCGGTTTGTGGTGCTCGAGAAGGAGCGGCTCGGTTCGGGGTACTCTGACGCGAGCAGGTTAGGGTCGTAGGATGCTCCACGAGCGGGTTCGGGGGTCCGATCTGATCCCTTTTTCCTGCACTGTTTCCTGCAACTTTTCCAGCAATTGTTTACACCACATGACGGCATTTTTCGACCATTTTAACTGTTCTATGCAATCACAAATCATACCAAACAGTCACAACAATATGTATAATCAACTATAAACACCAAAACGATGAATAATCATGCCAATATGGATCAAACATACTCAAAACCCATGGTTTTCCCCTTAATTGTGTTTAACCATAACTAATGATAAGATTAGCAAAACATATCCAAATTACCCAAATTTCTATCAGAGCCATAAAAAAATATTTAAGAATTTTTTACATATTTTTCCAGAATTTTAACATGCATAATTTCGCTAATTAACAATAATCACCCCTAATTAGCCGTAGTTAGTGAAAAACAATGCAAATCACTCATCTTAGCCACAAATAAAACTTTAGATATGAAACTCTACTGTTTTGGCGCGGTTTTTCAATGCAACACAGCAGCTCCAACTCTGATTTGACACTAATCTTCCTTGATTTGACGTAGATCTTCTTAATTAATGATTAGAAGATGATTTGGGAGTGATTTAGAGGATGGAGGCCAATGCTAGGGTTTCAAGGATGTAAATGATGGCTGGAAAAATGAACAAAACTGAATTTCCTAACCCTATCAGCCCTCCCATAACCCTAATCCTGAAATGGGTTATGGGCCTAGCTGCTAATCACCCTAATTAGGCCCAGTTAAGCTGTTTTTCACCTTTCAAACCTTGTTTCAACTATATCTCCCAAACGATAAGTCCGTTTGGCTGATGTGACCACTCTACGGAAAGGTAAACCATCATCCAAATCCAATGGAAGTAGTTTCAGGTCAAAAGTCCTTGTCAATCAAAAGTTATAGGCGAAACAAGATTCGCCAAGGGTAAAACGGTCATTTAAAAATCGGCAAAAATCGTGAACATGGGAAATGACCTCAATAGTCGTTTCCCAAATTTACACGACCATACGACTTCGTGTGTGGAAGAAATAAATATTCTACGATCCTCTGATGCGTAGAATGTGGGTCGTTACACTCTCCTCCCTTAAAAAATTTTGCCCTCGAAATTCCTTAACCAAAACATACAAAGGTGTCCCGCATGCCTATCAACCATTTACAAGCAATCAAACATACATAACAAAACAACAAGTCTATCCTAGCATGCGGTTTACTAATAAGGGAATAACTATCACTATTAAAATCTTACCAGGCAAAGAGTTCTGGATGCGCCTTCCTTATGTTCTCCTCTGTTTCTCAAGTACAATTATTCTCATTATCACCCCACTGGACCTTTACTAGTTTCACCGTCTTCCTTCGAAGTTGCTTCGTATCGTGCGCGACAATATGAATCGGTCTGCAATTCCCAACCACCTTGGCCTCTACCTCGATATCATCCAACTGATCCGATGAAATAGTCATATCAGGGTCGTGTACGAACTTCCTTAACTGGGAAACATGAAATACGTTGTGAACTCCTGCCATCTTGTCAGGTAATCCAACCTTATATGCTGAATTCCAAACTTGCTCGAGAACTGGGAATGGACCCACAAACCTTGGTGCTAGCTTGCCTCTCCTGCCAAATCGAATCATGCTCTTTAACGGAGAAATCTGACAAACACCAAGTCGCCAATGGAGAATTTCAATTCTCTTCGTCTCTTATCAGCATAACTCTTCTGCCTATCTTGGGCAGTCTTCATTCGCTGTTGGATAACTTTGATCTTTTCTGAGGTTTCTCTTATCACATCTGGTCCAAGCACAAAGTTCTCACCGGTTTCTCACCAACATGATGGTGAGTTGCACGGTCTTCCGTATAAAGCTTCAAATGGAGCCATACCAATACTGGACTGATAACTATTATTATATGCGAATTCAACTAGATGCAATTGGTCATCCCATAATCCACCAAAATCCAATATACAAGCTCTCAAGAGATCCTCTAATACGCGATTCACCCTCTTCGTACGACTGTCGGTTTGAGGATGGTATGCTGTACTGAGATGTAATTTTGATCCTAAAGCCTCTTGTAAGCTCTTCCAAAACCAACTAGTAAATAATGGATCTCGGTCACTCACAATGCCTTTGGGTACTCCATGAAATCTCACTACCCACTTCATATACAGTTCTGCTAACTTAGCTGTTGTTCTATTCGACTTGACGGGTATAAACCTTACACTCTTGGTCAATCAGTCCACAATTACCCAAATGCTACCATGGCCCGATCTAGTCCTTGGTAAACCATCAATGAAATCCATTGAGACTTGTTCGCATTTCCATTCGGGAATTTCTAGCGGTTGTAACAAACCACTAGGCTTCTTTTTCTCGGCTTTAACTAGCGGGCAGTTCATGCATTTGGATATAAACTTCCCAACGTCTCTTTTCATCCCTTCCTAGTAGTAGGTTTGCTTCATGTCTCGATACATTTTATTACCACCAGGATGTATAGTCAGTTTTGAGCGATGGCATTATCTAAGCACTTCATCTCTCAATCCATTGACATTGGGTACAACTAGTCTCGCACTCTTTCTAAGCCATCCATCTCGATCAAGCACGTACTTGTTCATCTCCTCATTGATTCCCATTTCTAACTTGGAGATGACTTCTAATAGATTATCGTCCCTCTGACTGGAACCAATCCGCTCAATCAAAGTGAGTCTGGTCGTCAAACTTGCTAACATTTCTGGATCCAATTCGCACTTTGGTCTAAAATCATACCCAGCGATATACTCCGGTTGCTTCCATTCAAGAAACATAGTCCCTAAACTAGCATGTCTCCTACTCAATGCATCAGCTACTGCATTTCCCTTTCCTAGTGTATATGCGATGTCGAAATCATAGGAAGCCAAGAACTCTAACCATCTTTGCTGTTGGAGATTTAGATCCTTCTGAGAGAAGAGATACTTTAATGACTTATTATCAGTAAACAACAAATCCTTCTCCCAAGAGATAGTGTCTCCACATCTTCAATGCGAACACGATCGCTGCTAACTCCAAATCATGGGTAGGATATCTTCTCTCATGCGGTTTCAGTTGTCGACTAGCATAAGCTACAACCCTACCTCCTTGCATCAATACAGCACCTAGTCCGGTACCACATGCATCTGTGTATACTGTCAACTCTTCATTCCCGTTAGGAATGACTAACACTGGTGCACGCGTCAACTTTTCCTTTAGACTCTTGAATGCATTTTCACACCTTCTGTCCCAGACGAAAGTTTGATTCTTCTTGGTCAACTGAGTTAACGATGCCGCTATCTTGGAGAAGTCTTGGATAAACTTATGATAATATCCAGCTAATCCCAAGAAACTTCTTACGTCTGTCGCATTCTTGGGCGTAGACCAATCCTGTACCGTAGCCACCTTCGCAAGGTCCACGACAATACCATTCTCTAAAACAACATGGCCCAAGAATCTCACTTCCCACTTGCAGAAGTGACACTTAGAAAAATTTTCTTTCAATCGGTGTTTTCTCAACACCTCCATCACTATCCTCAAATGTTCCTTGTGTTCTTCGTCTGTCCTTAAGTAAACAAAGATATCGTCCACGAACACAAGAACAAACTTATTCAATTGATCCCTGAATATCCTATTCATAAGTTCCACAAAATATGTTGGTGCATTGGTCAACCCGAATGGCATGACCAACCACTCATAGAATCCAGACGGCGTTCGAAATGTCGTTTTTGGAACACTCTCAGTTGCTACTCGGAGCTGATGAAATCATGTCGCGAGATCCAACTGGGAGAACACTCTTGCTCCTTCTAGTTGATCAAACAAATCATCTATCCGCGGAAGAGAATACTTATTCTTCCTAGTCACCTTATTCAACTAGCGATCGTCTACACATAACCTAAGGGAACCATCAGCCTTAGTGGCAAATACAATTGGTGCTTCCCACTCGGAGACACTCCTTCAGATAAATCCCTTCTTCAAAAGATCGCTTACTTGCACCCCAAGCTCTTGCTGCTCCCTTTGTGCCATACAACAAAGTGGCATCACTATAGGTCTGACATCTTTCACTAAATCAATACGGAACTCAATCTCTCGATGTGGTGGGAGTCCGGTCACTTCCCCGAAAATGTCCGGATACTGGCCAGCAATGGGAACCCTTGATAACTCGTCCTACGGAATGTCGAGGGAATTTAGAAAACTAGCCATCACCTCATCACTAGGTAGGCCACCAAACACTACCCTCCACCCATCATCCACCCTAATAGTCACCGAAAATTCCTCACAATCTACCACCAACCCGTACCTTTGGAGCCAATCAACTCCCAAAATAATGCCAAACCCAGTAAAGCCAAAAATAAAGCAATCACAAGCAAACATACTTCCATGGCTCGATAAGACCAAATTTCGACAAATCATACTAAGGCTAGTCGAACCACCAATCGGGTTCGTCACCACTAAAGGTCTATCGACTATCTTTGGTTCCAATTCCAACCTATCTATCAGGTCACTGGATATGAAGGAATGGGAAGCCCCGGTATCAAACAATACTCGAACAGGAACATCATAAATAGAAAGCATACCTTGAATGACGACATTCTTTCCTTTCTCCGCCGCAGTTGGGACATTCGACGAAGAAGGAACAACATTCATAGCATGTGCTTTCACAATCTGCTTCTCTTTAGGAGGTTGTGGACATTTATCTTTATGATGTCCCACTTGACCACAATTGAAGCACTTCCTGTCCGCTGGCTTTGCTCAACATTATTTAGCATAGTGGCCCTTCTTGCCACAGCTAAAGCACTCTACATCTTTCCTGTCTTTCTTTTTCTGACCATCCTTGATCTGATTCTGCTTCCTTTTATTCTGAGAATTATTCTTGCCTCCACCGCTTGCCTGCGGCTTTGGCCCCTCTGCAGATGCAACAGCGACTTCAGTCTTGGGCTTAGGATAAAGGCTCTCTGATCTCAATGCTTTCCTAACAATCGATTCAAAAGTCTCATCAATATGGTTTATAAGCCTTCCTCCCAAGTACTGATCTAAACCAGTTATGAACTTCTCGTTCTTCTTCTCTGTAGTATCGATAAGAGATAATCCATACTTCGATAAAGTATCGAACTCATCAATATATTCCGAGACTGCCCTACCATTCTGTTTAAGCTCCAATAACTTCCTAAACAACTCTGACTTTTGGGCAGTTGGGATAAACTTATCGTTGAATCAGGTCTTAAACTGTGGAAACCCGCAACTTCCCCGTAAATGAAAGCGTCGGATAGTTCGAGAACAAGCCACAACAGAACGTATACAGAAGAACATTTCATTGTATATTACAACAATGCATCAGATTACAAGAATATACAGAGTATAAATGAATATTACACAGAAATATCAGAGATTTAAATTACATTTAAATACATCGCAGCGGAAAATAATACAATACGCAACTAGAATGAGATATACGGATACAAAGCTTTCCGGATATCGTTCCAGCTGTAAACCAGGATCCTATGAATATAAATCTGCAAAACCAAAACTACTAGCTGCCCGTGTCAAAATAAGGGCACCCAGAGTTTAGGTTAAAACAATAAACTCCAGGTCAGTCATGTGACTGGTGTGAGAACTAAAACAGTTATTAATCTTTATTTTTAAAGTCAGGTAAATCAAGGGACCACGCCGTATAACACGAAACGGGTTTCCTCCCAAGAATACCAGTGCATAAAACAAACAGCGCAATGCTAAATAAAGAAAAATGAAGCTGTTATAAGACCCAGGTCCCATCA